>CM069315.1:31129848-32457609 GCA_035609425.1 Epinephelus awoara | reverse complement strand
AAAGCTAAAAAACAATACGATAAACATTTTTTAAAAAAAAACCCAACATGGGGTCTTGGGATGACGGACGGGGCTGGACTACTGTCCGCTATGGGAGACGTGGCCAACGCCTCCGTCAAAATGACTGGGGGTTCCAGGGTGGCGGAGGGTCCTGGGGGAAGGCCCGTGCACCTCCGGTCCCCTACGGGGGACGGGTTCAGTTCCCCATCCCTTCTTACCTAACCCATGGGCCATCGGTGGTATACATCCCCAACTGACAGTCTATGTTCTTTCAGCACTTACGACTTTAGTCATCAAGAAAACTTTTTAAAAAACAACAACACATGAATGAAAACATACAAAACAAAACCATAAACTTTGACTCTGAAACATTTTTCTGACAAACCCAGTTGTGTAATTAAAATTTTATTTTATTCTTGGTGACATGTCATCAACAACAATAACAATGGAACACAACATGAAAAAGTGTTTCACTAACATGCACTTTCAGACAAACATCGCAATCCAGCATAACATCCTGCATTTTGACTTTAATTTATTCACTGGAACAAGAACTGAATAACTAAACTGACAACTCTGTAAAACACGTCTGACCTGCTGCTCTTTACACCTGCCGTCTTACTTTAAAACGGTGGAAGGTGCCATCAAGTACATCACATAAAATCCAAGCTTCACTTCAATGTGTGGAAAAATGGATGGTGAATTGTGGGAAGTTTCTTCTTGTGTTTTTGACTCGTTCTAAGCCTGTCTTCACTTACTTATGATGTTTTTGGGGTTTTTTTACATGACAAAATCAAATCTAAAAAATAGAAGGACTAACGCACCATCATCATGTGACTGAAAAACAAATAAGTACTTTTGGTTCCAACCACACATCTCGAAAATGATTATTTATGATAACACGCTAATCACCACAGCTCCAGTTTGATAAGAGGTAAAACACAAAACAACATGATGGCAGATCCTGATTAAAGACTTACATACATTCATTCATTCATTCATACATACATACATACATACATACATACATACATACATACATACATACATTTGTTTGTTCGTTCATTCATTCATTCATTCATTCATTCATTCATTCATTCATTCATTCATCCATCCTTTAACAGTCTCACAGAGGGAGTCAGGAGTATTTCCCAGCATGCATACATGCACAGTACTCTAGGACATGTGACTACAGCATGAACACCTTTTTATGAACTCGGTGTATCCACACCTGTATTTCAAGGTCAGTAATATCATTACTTACATTGACCTCCCTAAGAAGATATTATTACTTTGTTAATTATTTATTTACTTTTTTATTATCGTTTTATAAACTTATCATTTTCATTATACAAACTTGTGACTTTATGAACATATTATTCTATCATGACTGTAATTCGTGTCATAGACCTGTGTGAGGCACAGAAATATACTGGTTCAATATTCACTGGATGAAAGTATGTACACCATTCACAGGTGACTGACCTCCACCTACAAACAGACAGTGATGTCACTGTCCACTCAAAACCTCATTCAGGTTTCATGTGTTTTGGCTAAAAATTTGTCACCATCTGAATAAATGTCCTTTAAAGTAAATTCCAGTCCTGAGGTAGTGAAAGAGAGCGTGCGTGCGTGCGTGCGTGCGTGCGTGCGTGCGTGCGTGCGTGCGTGCGTGTGTGTTTTAGCATCATTTCTTTATCTTCTTCTGCCGATCCAGAAATTTCTGTCTCCTTTCAACTGGAATCTCATCCAGACTGATCCCATGATTACTGGCCCTGAAACAGACAAACAGACATAAGGACAAGTTAGAAACAAAATCATAATTTTATTTAAGTCTAAAAGTAAAATTTAAATAATTCTGCTTTGCAAATGTGTGTGTGTGTGTGTGTGTGTGTGTGTGTGTGTGTGTGTGTGTGTGTGTGTGTGTGTGTGTGTGTGTTGTTACCCTCCAGTCACGTCTGGAGGAACAGGAAGAGGTTTATCGAAACCATCACGTCCTGTCAGCCAGTACGTGTCCATCGTTCCCTTCACCTGGAGGTAAATCACAACAAATACATCATCACACACCAGACTACGAACATGTGAACATCTCTGTCACAGTACAGTCCTGCATCTGATCTGTCTCAGGTTAAACAGCATAACTGTAACAAAGTTAATTTGAGACAAAATCAGTTTTCAATCCAACAGCTGATTACATGTTAATCCCAACACTGAGTCCTGACTTTAATATTTGTAAACAAACAGAATTTCTTCTTGATATATTGTTTTACATCATTTCATCATGTCATTACATCATTACTCCTGAAAACATCACCACTGTACATTTGAGCCTAAATCAGTCTATTCTTTTTTTAAACGTTAACACACATCGGTCATGACTGACGTCATATTGTCAAAACTCTTCACACGTTTAGTGTAGCAAAGTCTATGTCAACCTAACTGTGACTACCTTTCCAAAATCCAAAAACTTGTTCACACCCTGCCACCGGCATCCACTCTTAATCTGCAGCACATTTTTTTAAACATTAATACTCATATTAATCACAGCATGAAGTTAAACACATGAACATTTATAGAATGTAAAAAGTGAAATTAACTATGAATCATTTTAAATGCAGCTGACTGAAGAGTGAACTGAAAACCTGCCCAGGTGTCCTGATTTTGTCTCATTAGCAAACTAAGGACGACTGCCAACAAGATTTTAACTGAACAAATGGATCAAGACCTACAAGTTGTGGCTGGGAGAAGGACAATTCATGAAGGACAGACAAGAGGAAGCCCAAGAGACAAGATCCACAGTTATAATATTGGGAACTGTCGTTAAGTTAGTTGCAGTGCAGCCGCATTCAGCCGCTGCATCAACAGAACTTATATTCTGGTACATCACCAGACGTGTTTGTCCATTGGTGATAACTGAACTACATCTTACACAGTGATTATAAACACGCATGCACAGACCGTCCTGATGAAGTCGGCTCAACATTCTGGTTCCCTCTCTGTATCAGTGTAAAACTCGCTGTCACCCCGCCTCATATCCAAAAACTAAAGTCCAAACAGGGCCAATCAGGAATCAGCACCATAGCTGACAACTTCAGCACCCAATCAGGGACTTTGTTGTAGCTGATGATGTCATATTCAGGCCACATCTTGCACAACAGTAACAGCATTTCCTGAAGCAACAAGCACTAATCTCTGTTAACAGAGTAAACACGGCAATAAGTGACGTTACTGCAGACACAGCATCAATGACAACAAGTAAACAACAACAATAGTTTGACCTCACTCACATGGTGATGAAGAAGATGTTTGTGGTGTTTTGTTAGTCTGATTGGCTGAAGGAGTGTGTTTGTCAAGCTGAATAATATCACCTACTCCAACTTTTTGTACGAGCAGTGAGTCCAGACGAACACAGGGAGCAAAACAGGATGTTGAGCTCACATCGTCATGACAATTGTGCCAGGCTAGGACACAAAGGATGGTTCCCATCAGAGGGACGGACAGAATATTTTCAGGTGCAAAGCAAACTGTCGTTATTGACGTGGTTATTTGTAACCATAAAACTGTGGACATCACCTTTGGTCATGTAAACACAGTCAGCACAATAACACTACAGCGTTCACAAATAAATGTGACATCAATGTGTCCAGGTAAGACCTCTGTTCAAACACAAAAAGGATACATGATGTGAAGAGCTGGAGATGGACCCAGACAAACTGCACATACATTCATCTTTGTCAATGAAGCTTCAGATTGAACCTGACATTAAACTTTACAGGACGGACACTGTGATTGGACAAAGGGGGACTGTGGATGTCCAAGGTCAAAGAGTAGCTAACGTCACACTGGGCCTCATCTACGAACAAATGCATAGAAATGTTCTCAGTCTGAGCATTAAATACATGCATACGAAAACTCACCATCACATTCATGACACGTGCATACATTGGTCAATCAGAATCATTTTAAATTAACACACGTCTACCACTCTATTTGTCATCAACACAAAGCCACGTCCCCTTTCTCTATTCCAGGTATGTGATGGAGAAACACATATTAAAATCCTGACACTGCAGAGTCGAACCGTCAGTCAGAAACAGCTGATCAAATATTCGTCTCTTTCTTTAAATATGTCACTCTCTGATTAGCTCTCTCCTGAAGGATTGGAACATCTTCTAACGGGGTCACGTATGATGTCCGAACTCCTACTAGGAGGTAAATCAGACTCTTTTATACACCCTGCTAATAATAATCATGTCATGGCAGTAAAAACAGTGGGAGGAGCCATATTACAGGCAGATCCAATCAAAACAGTGTGAACGGTTTCATGTCAAAATGAACATTGTCAAATACTCAACTGTCAGCTGGGCTGAGACACTCAAGTTTTAGAGTTTAACATTTTAATTCTGACAATAATTCATGAGCATAAAAGAGCATTATTAACCTGACAATTTTAAATATTGTTGTCTCCTGAAGCCTTTTTATTGGACATGGCTTTAATATGTTCATTAAAAACTGAATTTTTTGAGACAGCCAGGCCTTCATCATTTCTGAGGCAGATCTAAAGGTGTTCGCAGAGCAAAAACAAATTCAAGAAAATATTGATGAATCCCAGATTTCTAGTAAAAGGTACGGTTTGAGAGCCAATCTGGTTGTGAATGAGGCCCAAAGTGCAGCGCTGCCCATTGGTCCCTACAACACAGAGAGGCTCATTTCTGTTCTGGTTAACCTGCATCATCTACTTGTGCCAACGGAGAAGAGAATTCGAGGGGCAAGAAACTCCCCTACCTTCGATGCTGTGTGAGATAATGTGTCATCCCACAACTCTGCTGCAGTCGCAGACTGGTTTGCTGCACTTCCCCGGGAGAAAGGGCGTGCACAAGGCCGGGCTAAAGTTGCCCGAGCAGCAGCCCATTTGCCCTCTTTGGCTGAGCTGACCCTCTGGAGGAAAAAAAAAAAAGTTTTATTTTTGCTGTTGTGGTTCCATAAATAAACCTGGTGAGACCGTCCTAATGACGTCAGCTCAACATTCTGGTTCCCTCTCTGTATCAGTGTAAAACTCGCTGTCACCCCGCCTCATGTCCAGAAACTAACAACCAATCAGGACCAATCAGGGATCAACACCATAGCTGACAACGTCAGCACCCAATCAGGGACTGTGTTGTAGCTGAAGATGTAATATTCAGGCTGCATATTGGAGAACAGTGACGCCATTTCCTGATGCCTTTCAGCCTGGATTTCGAGCACATCACAGCACTGAGACTGCACTTGTAAAAGTTTTAAAGGACATTCATCTGAGCAGTGATGCATCAACCATTTCGCTTCTGGTATTACTGGACCTCAGTGCTGCATTTGACACAGTTGACCATAAGATACTGCTCGACAGACTAGAAAAGTTTGTGGGACTTTCTGGCACTGTGCTAAGTTGGTTTAAATCTTATTTACAAGACAGGGATTCCTTTGTGTCACTTGGCAATTATGAATCTGTGCGAACAAAGATTACATGTGGAGTTCCTCGAGGGTCCATTCTTGGGCCTCTTCTGTTCAACATCTATGTGCTCCCTCTTGCTCAGATTATGGAATATCATAACATCTCCTATCATACTTATGCAGATGACACACAACTTTACAGAACAATGTCACCAGATGACTACAGTCCCCTACATCTGCTAAATAAGTGCATTGACGAAATCAATATGTGGATGTGCCACAATTTTCTACAACTAAACACGGACAAAACTGAAATAGTTGTTTTTGGCCCCAAAGAACAAAGATCAATAGTCAGTGCTCACCTTGACGCCATGACACTAAAACCTACAAATCAAGCCAGAAATCTTGGTGTAGTTCTGGACTCAGACCTAAATTTCAATAGTCACATTAAGACAATTACTAAATCAGCCTACTACCACCTTAAAAACATAGCAAGAATAAAAGAATTCCTGTCTAAACCAGATACAGAAAAACTTGTTCATGCTTTCATTTTCAGCAGGCTGGACTATTGTAACGGTGTCTTCACAGACCTGACTAAAAAATCAATTGGACAACTGCAGCTTGTCCAGAACACTGCTGCCAGAGTCCTCCCCAACACCAAGAGAGTGAAGCACATTACACCAGTGCTCAAGTCACTTCACTGGCTTCCTGTGTGTCAAAGGACAGACTTTAAAATGTTGTTACTTGCCTATAAAGCACTAAATGGTCTCGGGCCTAAATACATCTCTGATATACTTGTACGTTATGAAGCATCCAGACCCCTCAGATCATCTGGAACAGGTTTACTCAGTGTTCCCAGTATCAAAACCAAACACGGTGAAGCAGCCTTTAGTTCTATGCTCCCCGCCTGTGGAACAAAACTTTATGCAACTTAAAACATTACTATTTACTGCAGCTCACCAGTGAACTAGATATGTAACTTATTGTTAGGATAATCTGTACCTTTATTTATATATATATATATATGTATATATAGTGTATGTATATATATATATATATATATATATATATATATATATATATATATATATATATATATACATCTGCTGTGGCTTTTGCTCTGTTTGCTTTTATTTTTAATGATCTCAAACACAATTTTATTGTTCCTTTAGTGTTTTCTTGTAATGTATTTCTCTTGTAAAGCACGCTGAATTGCCTTGTGTATGAATGGTGCTATATAAATAAAATTGCCTTGCCTTGCCTTCACTTGAAGCAAGAAGCACTAATCCTAACAGTAGCAGCCTAAACACAGCAATAAGTGATGTTACTGCAGACATAGAGTCAATAACAACAAGTACACAGGTTTGACCTCACTGAGTTTCTCACAGGAACACACATTGTCACTGTTACTCTGACCGGATTTGGGAAAAGCTCAATTCATCAACAGGCTCCGTTGGTGATGAAGATGTTCCCAGTACAAATCCAGTGTTCAGTGTTGTTTCACCACTGATGACGCTAATGACGGACCAGATATGAGCAGTCTCAAAACTTGGGATCACCACCGTGCAGAACAGTTTCCACAATGTTTCAGACATGTTTTGTTGCTCTGATTGGCTGAAGGAGATTGTCAAAGCAAGTACTACAGCCCACTGACAGTGTCTGTAGTGGAGTCCAGACTGATACAGGATGTCATCAGATGGTCTCACCAGGCAGCATAAATACAAGCAGCACCCCATACTTGCTTTTATTAGACCAAATTAAATCCCCACACCATCCAGACTTTTATTGTTTTTGATCACCATGCCTCCACGGGACACAAAGACGGAGCCACCCACAGCCAGAAAAGAACACCTGCTGAAAAGTGATGCCCTGTGTGTGGCCTGTCATGTGACACTGTAACCTCCAGACTTGGTACTGTCGTTGAGGGCTCTGGTGCCGTCAGTCTCTCTAGGATATGGGAATAATTGATGATGAATGGCTTAATTAATGAGATACTCTACAAATAAAAGCCTCCACAAATACTCTGAAACGATGCTCAGTTTGTCACACTTTCATCACATTGTGCCATATCTATGCTTGCTAGCTACCTGTCTAACTTCTAGGCAACAAGCTACATGAAGGTGAGAGCCAGCAGATACAGAAAGAGCTGAGGGAAGCAGGTAAAGGGACAACAGAGCTGGATTCAGACGACCAGCATTTGAAACATTATGATAGAAACATCACGTCAAATGACGTTACAATTAATAAAAGATCTAATGTGTACGATTCAGACATCTTTAACAGAAATTAAATAAACTAAGCACAGATACTAATAAAATGTGTGTTTGGTAGATTATCTCTTTGTTCTAACGAAGCTTCTTGGCAATAAATCTTATGCCATTTGAAAGCCTTTTTATTTCTTTTTAAAATGGTGACACATTTGTAAGGAATGTGCATTTGTGGTATGAGCAGCAGATCAGAGTGTGTGGGTTGTGCCCATTAAAAATTTGCCAAATCTTCCCAACCAATGCCAAACGGCTTTTTTTCCCCTTTTTTTTTTTTCAAATTTCACTACTTTTGGTGCTTAGTTTATAATATTAATACACCTGAAAACATGGTTAGTGTTTTCTTTACCATAGTTTATGTCTACACAGGGAGCAGGTCCTTTTCTACAGACATCGCCATGTTGCACTGTTAACAGCAGCCAAGAAGGGACAAACAAACACTGACTCTAGATAGAAACATTCATGCTTTTGTGTTTGTCACTGTAGTTCTCCTACATACTTGTCACATGGAGAAGTTTCAGCTGGTTGTAATCTGCAGTCTGACCTTTGATTAGAAGTCGGCCCATTTTCTCAGAAACATGTTTGCTTAGTTTGTAGGTCTGCTAATAACAAAATTAAATATGAAGATTTGAATCAATGCTACACATTGTAATTTTTATATCTGTGCATATAGGGAATAAGTTTAGTTTTTAACATGATGTCAAACAAAGTGCTGCTGTGCTAAAGGCTCAGAGAGCATCAGACAGCCTGGTGTTCAAATCAAACACTTCTATGAGAGCTACACTGAAACATGTCAGGCCAGAGAACATTTTGTGATTGTTCTGTATTCGACAACATATTTTAACACACAACAGCAGTCTAGTTCCTAGAATACACCAACAGTTATCGTGTCACTGGAAAGTAAGGAGACCACCACATTTGCATAATTTAGTCATTCTTTCGATAATTTAATCAGGTGTAAACACCTGTAAGAGCATATTAAAAAAGCCTGAGGTTTAAAACACTTGATGTTACTGCAGAGTAAAAGGTACATTCTCAAAATGTCTTTGTGCTCCACTGTCTCTCAGGTTAACTCGTATTGCAGCGGTGCCTGGATAGCGTGACGTGTGTGCTTGTGCTGCTGCCGTGGTCCTGCCAGATGCCTCCTGCTGCTGCTGTTATCATTAGTCACACTTCTACTGTTATTATACACATATGATTATTGTCACACATGTATACTATCAGATATTAATATATTATTATTAATTATAATATTATTACTTTCATTAATGTTGTTGTAAGCTACTGTCATTACCGTCTGTCCTGCATCTGTCTCTCTCTCTCTCTCTCTCTCTCTCTCTCTCTTTCTTTCTGTCTCATTGTGTCATACAGATTACTGTTAATTTATCATGCTGATCTGTTCTGTACGACATCTATTGCACGTCTGTCCGTCCTGGAGGAGGGATCCCTCCTCAGTTGCTCTTCCTGAGCTTTCTACCATTTTTTTTCCCTGTTAAATGGTTTTTTTGGGGAGTTTTTCCTGATCAGCTGTGAGGGTCCAAAGGACAGAGGGATGTCGTATGCTGTAAAGCCCTGTGAGGCAAATTGTGATTTCTGATATTGGGCTTTATAAATAAAATTGAATTGAATTGAACATAACCTGGAATATTTTGGACACAGATTTAAGGTTAAATCCAGAGTGGGCTGTTTAATTTTGGCTTTGTTGGGCAAAACTCCCAAACTAACCTCTGATTATAGAGATAATGGACATCCACTCGTCCTCCTGTCTTCAGTACACTTTGTCCAATCACAGGACATTTCAGAGAGGCCGCGTTCCTACTGGCTGTTCTACAGATGGAGATGAGCGTGTCTGATTCAGTGGAGGAGAAACTTTCTGTTCCTGTAGTTACAACAACTGTTTACACTGCAGCGCAACTCAGGACGAACTGATCACACACAGACTCTGACAACAAACCAACAACAACATCAGTCAGTGTCAATCAAGAGTTTCACAGATGGAGAGAAAATGTCGCTAACAGTTCAGCTTTGTGCTAACCCGAGCTAAAGGCTCACCATAGCTAATGTTAGCAACAGCCTCAAATCACAGTGTGTCCTCCACCTCCTCTCCCCGCTGTGACAGATCACCTCCCCAAGACTAAGACCAAGAGCTGCAGCAGCCTGAATCCAACCGGATCAAACCCTTTCAGGAGTTGTTTTTATTTTTCACATATATTTTAAATGTGCACAGATTTAAGAAACATAAAACATACTGAAGCAAACTGCTGCAACTCAGACTCATCCTTGTGACGAGTTGAATGTGATGTTTTAGGATGATTTCTGTGGAACATAATTTAAAGATAAACAGTTTCTGTGATCCTCTCTGTTGTTGTCCTTCGTTGTTAATGAGTCAAGGTTTTCAGAATAAAAACAGTAAGGGTTAGGGATAGGGTTAGAGTTAGGGGTTAGTTTGACTGAGTTTTGGAGGAGACATTCACTGTTCGAGTCAGATGCATGTTGGTGTGCAGACTGTGTGAAGAGTCAAAAAAGTGGCTTCAGTATTGACCGATGCTTGATCTGTGATAACGTTGATTTGAAGTGATTGATTGATTGATTGATTGATCGATCAGGAATTTTGGTCACTTGTTGAACACTTCAGTTGGATCTTGTTAATCAACACGTCAGTTCTTCAGTTCAGACTATGAAATGTTTTTATGACATCAGGCATCTGAGTCATGAAATGGAGAAATTAAAGTCACTAATATTGTTTTTAAAATGTTCCCTAATGTTTCATGTTGACACCATGAAGTGATATTCTACATCTCTGAAGCTAAATGTCTGAGCAGGTGAGTGTACCTGTGCCTTTCTGGTGTCTATATGGTATCCCGCCTTGAGACTGGTCAGGACCTTCACTGTGCTCAGACTGATGTGGATCCTGTAGGCTGGAGACCACAAACACCACAACAAGAGAAACATTCAGCTCAGATCAGAATATTTCCTGCACAACCTCTGTTAATAAATCTCTGATGTTAGTGTTTCTACATACGCAGTCCGGTGGCTTCCATGTGTGAGGCCGTTGTCACTGTGTCTCCAAACAGACAGTACCTGGGCATGGTGAGACCGACCACACCTGCTACCACCGCACCTGAAGACACAGGTTCACTCATGTGTTTCGTCATCAGCTTTAACCCAGGTAAGCTTGTTTTTTGTTTGTTTTTTAAACACAGCTCTTCTCACGTAGACAAAAGTTTTATTTACCATGACAACCACCAACATGACTGATCACCTGAGAGTTTCTGACTCCTCAGAGTTTACTAATCACACAGAACATGTGGTCAGTGCACAACCTAATTATGTTTGGTACTTTGGTTATGAAGTTCCACAAGGTTCTGAACCCGGACCAGTTCTGTTCACTTTATTTATTATTTGCTTCCTTTAGGTAACATCATTAGAAAAAGCCCTCTGTAAACTCCCATTGTTATGCAAATAAAACATAGTTAAATCCATCAATCTTAAACAGGTCAGTTAACTAAACTTCAGGACATAAAACTCTGTCTACAGATATAGTTTCTCTGAATGACCTCTGACCAATGACACAACCTTAAGGACCCTTGCAGTAATACTTGATCAGATAAAACAAACTTCACCAGACCAGTTCTTCCATCTGTGCAATATAACAGAAATAATCCTGCCTCCGAGAAACTGCTCGGAACATCTGTCTTCTCTGGACCGGGTCATAACAAGTCTTTAAAAACTCTCCAGCTGATCCAGAACACCGTGGTACAGGTTCTAACTGTAAGTAAGAACAGAGATCATATTTATTCTGTTTTATCTTCTCCTCACTGGCTGCCTGTGAAATCCTTCTCCTCACTTACAGAGCTCTAAATGTTCCATCATATCTTAGACAGCTCATAGTGCCCTATCATCCCACCAGAACACTGCACTCTAAGAGTGTAGAGTTACTGTGGGTCCTAAAGAGGAGCCAGAGCCTTCAGCTGTTAGGCTCCTCTTCTGTGTGCTGGCAGAAAGGCTGGAGGACTGAACTGTAGAAACATGACGATGACCAGCAGAGATATGAAAAAGTGATCAAATGTGTGTGCGTGTGTGTGTACCTGTGTGCAGTCCAATGCGTATTTTGACTTTGATCTCAGGCATGTGTCTGATCTTAAAAGCTGCTATCGAGTGCAGGATATCCAGAGACATGTTGGCCACTTCACCTGCGTGTCGATTCCCATTTCTGTTGGGAATACCTGAAGCCACCATGTAGGCGTCACCAATAGTTTCTACCTGCAAACACCACACAAACACCTTACAGCAGTTTGATGGGTACATTTATTAAAAATATATTGATCAGACATGTTTACTGATGCTCAATAACTCCTCATCAACAAGATCTTTTTAAGCAGACAAAGTAAGCATTTAGACGTTAATTGAGTGAAACGCTTTGACTCCACAAAGCCGTCTTGAGTCTCCAGGTGTTTCAGTAGAGATCACATTGACACACCTGGACAAACAAAGGTGGGTAAATCTATTTTTGTTAACGTTTAGCTTATTTAACATTTAAACTATGGAGAGTTTCAATAAACTCAGATTTAGTCTCAACAAAGGTTCAAACTGAGAAGGAAAAAAAACAGTTTATTAATTTGACCTGTGGATGAACAGTGGTGAGAGAAACTTTAAAGGTTCCTACCTTGTAAACATCATGTGTAGCTATGATGGCATCAAACATGGTGTACAGGTCATTCAACAGATCGACCACCTGCGCACACACAGTGTCAGGGTTGGTGATTTAGACAGGGTGAGGGGTCAGGGTCAGTGATGTAAACAGGGTCAGTATCAGGGTCAGTGATGTAAACAGGATTTAAACTTAAGGACTACTTAAGACTACTTAAGGAGGTCTTACCTTTAGTTAACACTCATATATTAGATATGATCAATATATCCTTATTAACAGGCTATTTACCATAGTCTTTTAAGGTAGCTGTAATTAAACCTCTACTAAAAAAGCCCACCCTGGATCCAGAGGTGTTAGCCAACTATAGACCAATATCTAATCTTCCCTTTATGTCAAAGATCCTTGAGAAAGTAGTCGCAGACCAGTTGTGTGATTTTCTCCATAACAATAATTTTTTGAGGATTTTCAGTCAGGATTTAGAGCGCATCATAGCACTGAGACAGCACTAGTTAAAATAACAAATGACCTTCTGATTGCTTCAGACAAAGGACTCGTCTCTGTACTTGTTTTATTAGATCTTAGTGCAGCGTTTGACACAATTGACCATCAAATTCTGCTACAGAGACTGGAACACTTAATTGGCCTAAAAGGTTCTGCACTAAGCTGGTTTAAATCTTATTTATCTGATCGTTTTCAGTTTGTTCACATTCATAATGAATCATTCTTACGTACTAAAGTGTATTTTGGAGTTCCGTAAGGTTCTGTGCTTGGACCAATCCTATTTATTCTATATAAGCTTCCTTTAGGTAACATCATTAGAAATCACTCTGTAAATTTCGATTACTATGCGGATGATACACAGTTGTATTTATCGATGAAGCCAGAAGAAAGTAATCAATTAACTAAACTACATAATTGCCTTGAAGACATAAAAACCTGGATGAGCACCAATTTCCTGATGTTAAATTCAGACAAAACTGAAGTTATTGTTCTTGGCCCCAAACAACTCAGAGACTCTTTATCTGATGACATAGTTTCTCTCGATGGCATTGCTCTGGCCTCTACCACTACCATAAGAAACCTCAGAGTAACATTTGACCAAGATTTGTCTTTCAATTCTCATTTGAAATAAACCTCACAGACTGCATTTTTTCATCTGCGTAATATTGTGATTATATTATATTGTGATAATTAGCCCGATCCTGACCCGAAAAGATGCAGAAAAACTGGTCCATGCTTTTGTTACCTCAAGGCTGGATTAATGTAACTCTCTATTATCAGGTAGCTCTAGTAAGTTCTTAAAAACTGTCCAGCTAATTCAGAATGCAGCAGCACGTGTACTAACAGGAACTAAGAAACAAGATCATATTTCTCCTGTTTTAGCTTCTCTGCACTGGCTCCCTGTAAAATCCAGAATTGAATTTAAAATCCTACTGTTAACTTATAAAGCTCTAAATGGTCAAGCTCCGTCATATCTTAGAGAGCTCATAGTGCCATATTATCCCACCAGAACTCTGCGCTCTGAGAACGCAGGGTTACTCGTGGTCCCTAAAGTCTCCAAAAGTAGATCAGGAGCCAGAGCCTTCAGCTATCAGGCTCCTCTCCTGTGGAATCATCTTCCTGTTACGGTCCGGGAGGCAGACACCGTCTCCACATTTAAGACTAGACTTAAGACTTTCCTCTTTGATAAAGCTTATAGTTAAGGCTGGCTCAGGCTTGACCTGTACCAGCCCCTAGTTAGGCTGACTCAGGCCTAGTCTGCCAGAGGACCCCCTATAATACACCAGGCACCTTCTCTCTCTCTCTCTCTCTCTCTCTCTCTCTCTCTCTCTCTCTCTCTCTCTCGCGCGTATCCTATTACTGTTTCTTGTTTACTCTGCAATTCTGGATGTCACTAACTCGGCTTCTTCTCCGGAGCCTTTGTGCTCCACTGTCTCTCAAGGTAACTCGTATTGCAGCGGTGCCTGGATAGCGTGACGTGTGTGGTTGTGCTGCTGCTGTGGTCCTGCCAGATGCCTCCTGCTGCTGCTGCCATCATTACTTATAGAGTTATAGTTCTATTGTTATTATAAACATATCATTATTGTCACACATGTACACTATCAGACATTAATATATACTTTCAACATATTGTACCACAAGAGCCAGAATTAAAATCATAATATTATTACTTTCATTAATGTTGTTGTAAGCTACTGTCATTACAGTCTGTCCTGCATCTCCCTCCCTCCCTCCTCTCTCTCTCTCTCTCTCTCTCTCTCTCTCTCTCTCTCTCTCTGTCTCATTGTGTCATACAGATTACTGTTAATTTATCATGTTGATCTGTTCTGTACGACATCTATTATCCCTCCTCAGCTGCTCTTCCTGAGCTTCCTGAGCTTTCTACCATTTTTTCCCCGTTAAAGGTTTTTTTGGAGACTTTTTCCTGATCAGCTGTGAGGATCCAAAGGACAGAGGGATTTCATATGCTGTAAAGCCCAGTGAGGCAAATTCTGATTTGTGATTTTGGGCTTTATAAATACAATTGATTGATTGATTGATTGATTGATAAACATGGTCAGGGTCAGTGATGAAAACAGGGTCAGGGTCAGGGTCAGTGATGTAAACAGGGTCAGTGTTAGGGCTAGGTGGGTTTTCAACAGTTTGTACCTCAATGGGTTCACTAAGAGCTGAGATGGTTGTAAATCCAACGATGTCACTAAAGTAAAGCGTGCAGTCTGAATAATGTTCAGGTTGGACTGGCTTCCCTTTCTTCAGAGCCTGAGCCACGGACCTGAAACACACACGTTTATTAGGATTTAAAACAAACTTCCATCCTTCGTAAGTTCCTGAGCCTTCTGTTGTGTTAAATAAAGTGGCTGGTTTCATGTTATTTGCTGCTGTCTTTACAGACATGATTTTTAATCCTCCATTTGTCTCCATGTTGTCCTGAGTGTCAGCTGAATGACATTTGAGCAGCTGCTGTTTGGATCAGCAGACAACAATCAACTGAAGAAAACTGAGACACATGATGATTCTTTATGTACGTTTATTCTGAATGGACATCAGAGGTAATGAGACTTCACACTGAATTATGTTAACATGTTTCTTCGTAGAAGTATTACGTAAATAAATAGATACATGTGAGTGCTGAAGAAGAGGAGGAAGAGTCTCCACTTTAGTGTCTCTGCCTCCACTTCAACTCTCTCTTGTCTTTGTCCTGCTGAATGTTCATGTCCTTTACAGACCATAATATCACCACAGTTGCAACATTATGACTGCTGAGTTAAAGTTTAAACGTGTCTTACTTTGGCAGGAGTTGTCCGACCAGCTTCTCTGTCTTGTTTCTCTCAACTTCCAGTTCATCTGTTCGTTCTCTGATCAGATCCTCCAGGTTCGAACTGTACTGCTCCAACATTCGCAACATGGAGTCGATGATGTTTGCTCTCTTTCCTCTATTAATGCCACGAAACTGCAAACACAAAGGACAAACCAGATCATAACAAGTTTGAAGGGCTAGGACGTTCCCTGATTGAGAAAGAGTCAAACATACAGAGACAGTTCAGGACATGGTCCAGCAGGTGGCAGCAGTGCAACTCGTCTTACCTGTTTAAAAATGTCATCAAAGCTCGGCCTCTTACTCGGATCTTCATTCCAACATTCATTCATCAGACTGAGACACTCAGCAGGAGCTTCATCCACTGAAACCAGAGGTCTACAGAGAGGAGGAGGCTGCTTCAGACGCTCCACAATCTCTGGGAGACGGACAGACAGATAGACAGACAGACAAGTGGTTAGACAGGTACTCTACAGAGAGAAGGAGGCTGCTTGAGATGCTCCACGATCTTTGACAGACAGACAGAAACACAGACACACACACAGACAGACAGGTTGTCTACAGAGAGGAGGAGGCTGCTTCAGACACTCAACAATCTCTGACAGACAGACAGGTGGTTAGACAGGTGGTCTACAGCGAGGAGAAGGCTGCTTCAGAATCTCCACAATCTATGACAGACAGACAGACAGACAGATGAACATCCTGTCTCACCGTGGGCAGGCATGTCCATCATGGCATACGGCAGGGTTCGTGAGATCACTTCCTGTATGATGATGGAGAAACTGAAGACGTCTCCAGCAAAAGAACCTCCTCGGACTGGATTCCTCAAGAGCTCTGGAGCTGTCCACAGCAGCTCTGATAGACAGACAGGTAGAGACAGAGAGACAGACAGATAGAGATAGACAGGTGGAGACAGACAGGAAGTCAGTGTGTCTTTATAACCTTTGACCTTGTTATTGTTCCTTGTGGTTCATAGAAACATTTCAGCAGTAGAAACTGAAAAAACATTCAGCCTCACATTTCACTGTCAGAATGATGATGACAGAAATCCGATCAGTCAGAAGACTCGGAGCAATTTGACGGTTCAGCTGTAACACTCTTGGATTTTTTTTTAATGTGGTTCAGTTCACTGAACTGAAGCAAACATAAAAAATGAGACAAGTGAGATGGTACTGAAGGAGCAAACGGGTCCTGATGAGAGACAGACAGATTATGTGTTGACCTTGTTAAAAAGACAATGAGCACAGATCCTGGTTCACTTCCTGTCATCAGGTCGGATCACATTCTCACCTGAAGTGAACTACATTTTAGTTAAACATTTTTGGGCAGACCAGTTTGGTTGTTTGGTTCACACCAGAATTTGAACAAACGTTGACACCACCCCAAACCAACCAGACCACATGAAAAAACACTCCACTGTTCAGGTGAAATGGACCCAAAAGCTCGGGAACAGAATACCCATAAAGACCCTCATAGACTTTATCATCAGCAGCCTTTTGTTTTGTTATTCTTGGTTTAATTCCATCTAATTTATGAGTGTACATTAAATGTCTCTGCTCTGAACATTGTCTGGCAGATTTCTGTCTGCACATGGACTCTGCTACAGGACTTTTAGTTGAACTCACTGGTTCCTCTGGGACATTTCAAAGCTCTGCTGCAGGAACTCTGCATGTGGTCGCCTATATGCTGATGTTAGAATGTATTTAGTAGTGTATTTTATCTGGTCGTGTTGGTCATTGCTCCTATGGTTCATTTAGAATAGATATCAACATAACTTTTAGTTCTTCTTTGAACTGATCTCTTTTTGTTTTAGAGCTGCATGTTGATTTTTAACTTTTGTTCTGTGTTGTAACTCCTACTGCTGCTGGTCTCGGTCAGGACACTCTTGAAAAGAAGATTTGAATGTGGAGATTTTTCTGGTTAAATGAAAGTTAAATAAATTAAGAATAAATAAATAAACCTTGTGGGTCCTCTGGGAGGCTGAGGTTCTGCGAGTGAAGGATCATGGGAAGTCCGTAGTCTGTGATTTTTAGGACGAAGCGCCCGTCGACTAAACAGTTTGTGGACTTTAGTCGACCATGACTCAAACCTCGTAGATGAAGATACTTCATCCCCTGAAAGAGAAAACTGTGTTTGTTATCATGGCAATAGCAATAATTTGGCAAAATTCATGACCTCCTGTCCTCAGATAGTACCTATCTAACCTCAAACACAGCTGTAACACCTAATATATATTTAGATTGCTTCTCCCCAATTTCTCTTCAAGAATTGACCACAGTGATTTCTTCATCTAAATCATCAACGTGTCTCTTAGACCCCATCCCAACGAGGCTACTCAAGGAGGTCTTACCTTTAGTTAACACCCATATATTAGATATGATCAATATATCCTTATTAACAGGCTATGTACCACAGTCTTTTAAGGTACCTGTAATTAAACCTCTGCTAAAAAAAGCTCACCCTGGATCCAGAGGTGTTAGCCAACTATAGATCAATATCTAATCTTCCCTTTATGTCAAAGATTGGAATGAATCATCCGCACATACTAAAGTTTGTTTTGGAGTTCTACAAGGTTCTGTGCTCGTACCAATCCTATTTATTCTATATATGCTTCCTTTAGGTAACATCATTAGAAATCACTCTGTAAATTTCCATTGTTATGCGGATGATACACAGTTGTATTTATCGATGAAGTCAGAAGAAAGTAATCAATTAACTAAACTTCGTAATTGCCTTAAAGACATAAAAACCTGGATGAGCACAAATTTCCTGATATTAAATTTAGACAAAACTGAAGTAATTGTTCTTGGCCCCAAACAACTCAGAGACTCTTTATCTGATGACATAGTTTCTCTCGATGGCATTGCTCTGGCCTCTACCACTACCGTAAGAAACCTTGGAGTAACATTTGATCAAGATCTGTCTTTCAATTCTCATTTAAAACAAACCTCACGGACTGCATTTTTTCATCTGCGTAATATTGCAAAAATTAGGCCTATCCTGACCCGAAAAGATGCAGAAAAACTGGTCCATGCTTTTGTTACCTCAAGGCTGGATTACTGTAACTATTATCAGGTAGCTCTAGTAAGTCCTTAAAAACTCTCCAGCTAATTCAGAATGCAGCGGCACGTGTACTAACAGGAACTAAGAAACGAGATCATATTTCTCCTGTTTTAGCTTCTCTGCACTGGCTCCCTGTAAAATCCAGAATTGAATTTAAAATCCTACTGTTAACTTATAAAGCTCTAAATGGTCAAGCTCCGTCATATCTTAGAGAGCTCATAGTGCCATATTATCCCACCAGAACTCTGCGCTCTGAGAACGCAGGGTTACTCGTGGTCCCTAAAGTCTCCAAAAGTAGATCAGGAGCCAGAGCCTTCAGCTATCAGGCTCCTCTCCTGTGGAATCATCTTCCTGTTACGGTCCAGGAGGCAGACACCATCTCCACATTTAAGACTAGACTTAAGACTTTACTCTTTGATAAAGCTTATAGCTTGTCTTGTACCAACCCTTAGTTAGGCTGACTTAGGCCTAGTCTGCCAGGGGACCTCCTGTAATACACCGGGCACCTTCTCTCTCTCTCTCTCTCTCTCCCTCTCTCTCTCTCTCTCTCTCTCATATGTCCTGTTAATACATCTTGCTAACTCGGCCATACTGCATATCACTAACTCGGCTTCTTCTCCGGAGCCTTTGTGCTCCACTGTCTCTCAGGTTAACTCGTATTGCAGCGGATAGTGTGATGTGTGTGGTTGTGCTGCTGCTGTGGTCCTGCCACATACCTCCTGCTGCTGCTGCTGTCATTACTCATAGTTCTACTGTTAATATACACATATGATTATTGTCACATATGTATACTATCAGATGTTATATATACTTTCAAGATATTACCACAAAAAACAGAATTATAATTATAATATTATTATATCATTACTTTCATTAATGTTGTTGTAGGCTACTATCATTACCATCTGTCTCTCTCTCTCTCTCTCTCTCTCTCTTTCTGTCTCATTGTGTCATACAGATTACTGTTAATTTATCATGTTGATCTGTTCTGTACGACATCTATTGCACGTCTGTGCGTCCTGGAAGAGGGATCCCTCCTCAGTTGCTCTTCCTGAGCTTTCTCGCGTTTTTCTCCCCCATTAAAGGGTTTTTTGGGGAGTTTTTCCTGATCAGCTGTGAGGGTCTAAAGGACAGAGGGATGTTGTATGTGTAAAGGCCTGTGAGGCAAATTGTGATTTGTGATATTGGGCTTTATAAATAAAATTTATTGATTGATTGATTGATTGATATTCTCAAAGAGCCCTGCAGACTGAATCTCAGTCACCTTCAGACTTCACACAGTGAGACAGGAAGTTCCTGTGTGATAGGAGGATTAAAGGATCGGCAGAGAAATCAGAGTCAGACTAGAAACACCAAACAGGACGCTCAGAAACACCAACACATACCGGCAGGTTTCAGCAGGACATCTCATTAGTATCATCATGACTTTTGCTAGGGGAAGTTTTACAAGTATTTGTTGTGGTAGTTTCTCAGCAGCACCTTGATGAGGTCCATAAGCAAGGAGGACTTGAACATCCAGTCCAGCCTCATGTCGCT
This sequence comes from Epinephelus awoara, assembly GCA_035609425.1. Taxonomy (NCBI): domain Eukaryota; kingdom Metazoa; phylum Chordata; class Actinopteri; order Perciformes; family Serranidae; genus Epinephelus; species Epinephelus awoara. Next base: position 32,437,352 of record CM069315.1, on the reverse strand, counting down.
GTCGGCCAGTAGGTCAGCCAGACTTCCTCGAGGACAGTGTTCAACCACCAGAGCAAAGATTCCTGAGTCCAGAAACAAACCCACGTACAGGTTCATGTTCTCATGTCGCATATCCCTCAGCTGGACACAGGAGGGACATAGAAGGGACAAAAAATATAGTGTTACAGTTTTTTCAGTTTAATGTCAACATATTGATCTACATCCTCACAGAGGATAATTCAGCACTGATAAAATGTCTTATCTCCCTCAACTGAAGACAAATACACTGTAACAAAATAATGTGTAAGAATACAAACATTTACAAACATGTACTACAAAACATGTTTATCAGCTCCTGATAAACATAAACATAATTCCTACTGTTCATCATACCTGACTGAACAAACTCTGGGTGTTTTGATTGACAGCTGTTATTGTCTTTTCAACAGGAATCTTCTTCAGCCAAACCCAGTCGCCCTGGTAACAGATCAACAAATCAGAGCACAGGTAGGAAGTCAGACAGACAGACAGGTACGGGTACAGGTGCAGGTACAGGTACAGGTACAGGTGCAGATACAGGTACAGGTACAGGTGCAGATACAGGTACAGGTACAGGTACAGGTGCAGATACAGGTACAGGTGCAGGTGCAGGTACAGGTACAGGTACAGGTGCAGGTAAGCAGACAGGTAAGGGTATACCTCCAGTATTCCAATGTTGGAGCTCTCAGGTGTCGTCAGGATGTAACTTCGAGCAATCGAGCGGAATGGAGTTTTGATTTCCAGAAGACTCCTCATGATCGACTCATCATTCAGCTTCTACAAAAACAACAACAACCAAAGAAAAACATCATCAGCAGTTCATCCTTGAACACTTCGTACTGTACTGTACTTTTAGTGAAGTAAACAGTTTCTAACCTTTCTGCTGACTTGCGTGTCAATGAAGACGATGTCATCCAGAGTCAAAATGAGTTTGGTCATGTTCGCTGTTCTCTTGTACTTCCTGTGCACACAGATTAATATTAGTAGTAGTTAGGGGTGTATCGGTGCACAAAAATCTCGGTTCGGTACGTACCTCGGTACACAAGTCACGGTTCGTTTTTTTCGGTACAGTAATGAAAAAAATAGACAACTATTAAATATCTTTTACTTATTGGTAACCTTATTAAAACATACCACCTCAGCAGTTAACAGTTTTTACACAATTTTTGAATGAAACAAATATATATAAAATCCTGCTTTTTCACATTGTTTGAATGCAAATAGAAATATAAAAGTGAAAAATAAAATCCTGCTGTTTTTTTAACACACTTTTTGAATGAAAAATATACATTTCTGCTTTAAACGTGCAATATGTAATTTTCTGCCGCTAGAGGTCTCAAACCAAAACAATAACAGAAGATGGAGTTGGATGACGTCACGAAGTAGCGTGGGATCATGGGAGTTGTAGTTATATAACAGATACAGATCTAACGCTCCTCACTCTGTGTAACTGAAACCGACCGTGGCAGTTTTTATGGCAGAGCGAGCTTCAGCAGCAGAAAAATGCTCATGGACGAGATATATTACTGAAGTTATATTCACTTTATGTTTCACTTTATGCAAATGGTGTCCGTCGGCAGGTGTAGCAGCCCGAGCCGGTACCTAAGCCGGATCGTCAAACTCTGATCTAACTATCAGTAGTAATGTTACTTAGGCTGACCAAACGTCCTCTTTAGCCCGGACATGTCCACTTTTCACGTCCCGTCCGGGGTGTCCGGGTTTTTTAAATAAACTGATTATAATGTCCGCTTTTCCGTGTTTATAGAAACCTATCATTAACGTTAGATGTTGTGGTTAGCCAGCCTCCGCTCCACAGCGCTGGTGCCCCGGTGGCCAGCAGTGCTTGCAATACACTGGTGGAAATTATTAATATTTTGATAACATCAGCCAGATGTTTGCTTACCTGTCTAGCAGAACACACGCGAGGTCGGCATTGAATTGTAGTCCTAGATGTTCACGAAGCTCTCTCCATCTCGGAGAGGCACACCAATATTTATCCTGGATTTAGCCCTCTTCTTAGTTTTTTTAGTTTTAGTTTTTTCTTCTCAGTTTTACTCAATTAAAATAAAAAGTATAGCGGAGCTGGCCCGACCACTGTTCTGCAGTGTCAGCACACTGCTTTTGTCTTGTCACCTTGTTTATTTCCATCTTCGTATTTTACCCTGAAACCAAAGTGTTCCCAAACGGAGGACTTAAGGTTTGCGGGTGGGTCTTCAGGTTCGTCAGGCTCACTTGCCATGTTATCAAAATGCGAGAATGCGCTGCACAAAGTGAAAGTGGAGATTTGCAGGACTCGGTCCGTCACTCAATTATGTCCGTCGGGGAACTAGATATTTTAAATGGTTCGGCTCGCAAAAACGGAATTAAAATAAAACAATATCCTGCGCCCAATAATTCTGTACAGGGTCGTGCTGAACCGAAAGTCGCGTACCGAACGGTTCGACACAAATACATGTACCGTTATGGCCCTAGTAGTAATAGTAGCAGTGGTAGTTGTGAAATTAGCAGTGGTAGTTGTGAAATTAGCAGTGGTAGCAGGTAGTCTTAGTGCTATTAGATAAAGTCCTGAGATGTGTGGGGCAGTATCTCCTGGAAGGATCACCTGGAAAATGGCAACTCAAACCCCCTTCTGGAATGTAATTTGGGAGATGTGTCTGGTGGCCGGGCCCTCAGTGATGGGGTTCGACTGGGCACAGTCTGAAAGAACGACATGAGGCCGCCGCCCTGTGGGCCCACCACTCGCAAGAACAGGCACTGCAGTCAGGTGCAGTGTAAGTAGGGTGGTAGGCAAAGGTAGGAAATGGACTGCACTAGTACAGCACCTTTTTAGTTTGCTGACTCAAGGCGCTTTTACACCACATGTCACATTCACCCACTCACATACTGGTAGCTGAGGTTACCATAATGATGCCACCTGCTACTCAGTAACCATTCACACGCACTCACACACCGATGGCCATCAGGAGCAATCCAGGGTTCAGTGTCTTCACTGATACTTAGACATGCAGACCAAAGGAGCCGGAGATCAAAATGCTGATCTTCTGCTTAGTAGACAACCTGTCCTGAGCCATAGTCGCCCCAGCCTAGGGATGTTGAACATCTCTGGTCTGGGAAGGAATCCAAGCTGGTGCAGGAGGTGGAGCAGTACCATCTACATGAAGTTGGGCTCACCTCCACACATAGCACTGGTTGTGGAACTAAGCTCCAGAAGAGGGACTAACCTCCATCAATCAATCTCAATCAAACAATCAATCAATCAAGTTGATCACCGAGAGTGAGAGATGCTGGGCAGTTGGTGTGATACTCATGAGCCCCCACCTGAGCACCACTGTGATTGAGTTCTCCACGGGAAAAAAGAGGGTCTCTCCATGCAACTGCAAGTTGCTGATGAGGTCTCTGACTCTGGTTTGTGCTTATGGAACAAACAGTAGCCCAGAGTACTCAGCCTTGATCTGGGTGGTGTCCTGGAAAGGATACCGACTGGAGACTCTGCAGTTCTACTGGGGGACTCTTACACTCACATAAGCAATGATGGAGAAACCTAAAAGGAAGTGATCGGGGTGAAAAGCCTGCCTGATCTGCATCCTGCGGGAGGTGGGAGAGATTAATCCAAGAGGACCCTGTTTAAAACCCCCATTGTTCGGGCGGCTGCTGGTCGGAGGGGGTCCGGTTTGGGGACCTCAGACATCAGGGGACATCATCTGCTCTTTGTAGATAATGTGGTTCTGTTGCAGCTGAGTGTGAAGCTGTCAGGATGAGAGTCAGCTCCTTCAAATCTGAGGCCATGGTTCGATTCTGGAAAGCAGCGGATAGCTCACACTAATACATCATGGTCCAATCCATTTGCGTCCCAACCCTCACCTGTGGTCATGAGCTCTGGGTAGTGACTGAAAGAATGAGGTCACAGATACAAGCGTCTGAAATGAGTTTCCTCTGTAGGGTGTCTGGGCTCAGCCTTAGAGATAGAGGGAGGAGTCAGACATCTGAAGGGAGCTCGGAGTAGAGCCGCTGCTCCTTCACATTGAGGTGGTTCAACATCTGATCAGGATCATCCTGATCCAGCTGGTAGGAGGTCACAGCCCCTGGTCTGGGGACGCTCGGGATCCTCCAGGAGGAACTGCAGGATGGAGCTGGTCAGAGGGACGTCTAGAATACCTTGGTTAGCCTGCAGCCCCACCCCCGATGTATAGAACAGGAAACAGAATGGACTGTGTGTGTGTGTGTGTGTGTGTGTGTGTGTGTGTGTGTGTGTTCACCTGATCAGGTAGATGAAAGCTCCAATCACAGCGCAGAGCAACAGGAAGACAAAGAACATCGTCACCGTGTCCAAACCTGAAAAAAAAAAGTAATAAAAGATGTGTCACTTCCTGCTGATCAGTGACACTAACCTACAATCATCATGGTGGACAGTAGGGTGGCACTCAACAGAGCTCAGACCTCAAACACCACGGGCAGATACAGCTGATAGAATTCATTACATGCTACACAAATGTAACCAAGATGAAAATCTATTTAATCCAAGGAGGACGTCCGTTATTTAATGGTTATTTTATGTTATGTTCATTATTAATATAACAAAGTCCGCCATATGAGTGCGTAAGTTCCGGTCACGTAGTGTTGCATCGTCACGTACGTACCTGGGGGGCCGCGGCTGTCCAATCGCGTCGCTCGAAGCGCCTGTTACAAGCTGTCTGCTTCGTCTCTCATTCAGAAGGTGAGGGGAAACATGCGGAGCAGCTGCTACAGGTCGGTCGCTACAAACAAATACTATTTTCACTCATAAATTCTTGGTTATATCATTCTAAATGCTGCCGTTACATCATTCAACCCTTTTAGACATCAACCAGCGCCGGGCAGGGATAAGTTGGTCGTGTGGTGCATCGGATATATTCTGGAATTGGTGGGTCTGCCTGTTTATTGTTAGCGTTAGCGTTAGCATTAGCATTAGCACATGTCAATGCATTTATATGGACTGGCTACGGCACACCTAGCTTCTAAATGCTAATGCTGGCTTTTTGAATCCATAGTAATAAGTGTCATGAGATTGATGTGCCACTACAGCACAATTATAGAATGTTTACTTTGATTTGTTAATAATTTTGTGAATGTTGACATGTTATTTAAGAAATGAGTGACACTAATTTGGGAAAATTTGTCATGCTTATTTATGAAGTGGATTGATGTTAAGGTGTTTAAACCAAATGCACTTTATTGAGAGATGGTTATTCTATTGTTGCTCATGAAGTATTGAATTATGTATTAATTATGGTGTACACTGAATATAACTAGTTAGTGAAATGTTTTATTAAAATATGGTCCTGCTTACATAATACAGGCCAGGTGCTTATACGGACGCAGAATCGAATCGATGGCGACCTAAGACACTGGCTTGGAGCCGAGCGGTCCCAGTTAAGAGCTCATCTGGTCTGGTAGGAGGCTCTGGCAGCCTTGTTCCCCCCCTCACCTTTTCTTACACCTACACACACACACACACACACACTCACACTTTGAGGCTTCCAACCCATGGACAGTTGACATATTGGACTCTACCTTTGCGGCGCACATGCTGGACTGTTTTTTTTGAGCGCCTCATCCTCTATGAACTCTGTGCCTTTGCGATATGCAACATCGTGTGTGGAACTGCTGCCATATCGGCTACAACTGAGACTGGTTTTGATTTGAATGTTGTTGATGCATCAGACGTGTCAAGTGCACTTTTCTATATAATTCATGTACTCTGCAGACTGTAAATATTGGGGTCACTGTATGTATTGTCACGCATTAATATATGGTACCAACTGCATCTGAAGTGCTGTTTGTGGTGTTTTATTGTACCACTACCTCTAAGAATCGAACCTGTCTTCTGTAGACCTAGGCCCAAAAGCTAGCTTAATGCTAATATAATAATCATACCATATCACCATAATTTAGCCTGTGTACTTGCTACACAAAGTTCCCACCCTCCCCATAGGTCAGAGAACACACCTCCCCTGCAGGCCTCCTCTGGACTGAACCAACAGAAGCTGGCGGTGGGGGGTTTTCCTCCGGGGAAGAAGAAGGAGCGACCCATCGGCCTCAGACCTCCAACTGTCCCATCAGTGTGTGTCGGAGCAAGCGAGTGCGTTGGTACAAGTCGGTCGCCATCGCTGTCCAACACCACATACCTGGCCTCTAGGCCACGCCCCTCTTTACCTCCGTATAACACCTGAGATAGGAGAGAAATCAGGAGCTGTGTTCATCTGTAAATTCAGCCGTCATTAAAAAGAACATGTGAACAAAGCACTGTACCCGGGAATAAGCTTGGTCCACTCATCTGAATGTAACGCAGAGTACTGATGTACATTCACCCCACAGAGAAGCTGCTCATCAAGTCAGCTGTCACTGTCGCTCTGTTTATCACTTCACTGATAAACTGTTTGTTTGCTGTTGTGTTGTCTCTGTGTCTCCGGGACAGTTTGTACGTTGAATCACCAACACATCTATCTCATAACCAGACCAAACATCCAAATGAGTCGCTGTTCTTCAGCAGTGATGGGCGTTACCTTGTGTTAATCACTCTGTATGAACTCTCGCCACCACGCTGAGACTTCCTGTCATTACCTCTCTGTTGTGGTGTACGAAAAGAGTCCACATCACATGAATTTAATTAAAGACTAATACATATAATCAATAGTTGGTATTAAAGCTGATGTTATGACCCTCAGCAGCACTCTTACTGGACACATATGCTGGGTGCAAAAACAATAATAATGATAAATAAATAAAGATATTCAAAATGAAAACCGAAGTATTCATGTAAAAGGTCAGAGAAAATTATTTTATAAATTTCCTCCACACAGAATTCAAACTACAAAGGACTTAATATTTTAACATTAGCACTACACTGTTCACTGTTTAATCCTGAGGAGCATCAGGCTGTGAAAGAGTGAATGTAGACCTGAACAGTGAAACAGACTTTAACGCAATCATCTCAAAACACTTACAGTAAACCAGGAACAGTTATCTCCATCTCACAGATAAAGCAAAACATTGTCATGATACAGTCAAAGACACAGCGTGTGTGTGTGTGTGTGTGTGTGTGTGTGTGTGTGTGTGTGAATAATTACAGCTCATTAAAGTTATAGTTGGTAATCCTGTTAAGAAACACTTCTTGTTATACTGGGTGAAATGGTCCTTCCATCCTGAGAGTAAACAATACATAATGTGTTCAAAAAACAGGAATGAAAAAAAATCCGACCTCTGCGGCAGCTGCAGGCCTGTAAAAACTCTGACTAATCCCTGCCATTCGGTGCAAATGGAAAGAACCAGTCTCGTCCTACCCGAGCCCCCCTCTGCCCCTCCCTCCTCCCTGCATGCACTCATCACGTGTCACCGTTGTCGGAAATATCAGCAGAAATACCGAGTTAGCAGTTTGCTGGACAATGGCAGAGAAAATGCAGTCGAAAGTACCACTTCCAGCATTATTTGTAATGGTTCGCCCCGCCAAACAGGCTGAGAAAATAAAGTCAGAGGCAGAAAAGGCTGCGATGAAAAAGGCTTTGGATAAAGCGAGAGGACAAACCAGAGTCAATATCAGTGCAGCTTTTAAACGGTGGAGACAACTGAGGGAGCTGAAGGGCCTAAAAAGTGATGCTGCTGTCTTTCTGCTGGACAGGTAATTTATTTGTTTGCTTGTTATTTTACTCAGCTCTCTTCTGCCCTGCTGACTGCAGGATGCGCATTCAAGCTTGTGTGGGGCCGTGGCTTTGGACAGAGCACTGACGGGAGGGGGAGGAGGGGGCGGAGAGGAGGTGCCACTTTCACATTGTGCTAGCTCTCCAACATTACCAGCTATAGCTTTAAAGGGGCATATTCTTATTATAGTAATATTTTCAACTTCGGGTTTAAGATCCCTAAAAGAACCTGAAATAAATAAAAACAGACACAAAGAATAAAATCTTTGTGTTCGCCACTCTTGACACATCAATCACTGATGTGACAATCCCGTCGGACCTCCGTGTGGTTTCGCATGACCTTTTCTAAAGTGTGAGCTCGTAGCTCTGCAACAATCTGAACGTTAGAGTAGAGGGTTGTGTTACCCTCCTCACATTCATAATAAATTAAGCGATAATACTGAGTGAGATTATATTTGTTAAGTGTCAAAATGTTCCTGACCTGATTGAAACCCTGGAAATCAAAGCCTCCATTTGATTGGACGAGCTGTTCGCCGGTCACCCAGTGCCCGCCTCCTGCCTTACGACGCTCCTCCACCGCCTTAGCAACAAAGTACACCATGTTGAAGATGGTCCCAAAGACAGGAGACACCTGCAGACAGAGGTCAGGGCACGATGAATCCCATGTGTCCAGTTTTCATTGATTAAGGACAGTAAGTGTATTATTGATTATTAATTTATTTATCTGCTATGTATGTGCTCTGTGTTTGTTATTTATTTGTTGGTTGTTGTTTATTTACCTCAGTAGCAGCCACAGCAGAGCGGATCTCTCGGTTGAGTTGAGCCTGGCGAAAAGCTTCGTAGAAATTCTGATCGGACGCCATGGTAATGGTCAGAACAGCGCTGTAGGCGTGACGAAGCTTCGTGCTGTTGGTCAGCTGAGGGAATACTGTTTCCTGATTGGACACAGGAGAGAACCAGGAAATCAAAGGACTTCCTGTTTAAGGTTTGAACCTTTTGAGGATTAACAATTATTTTGAAACATTTAATTCAGAAAATTTACGGCTTCAGTGATGTAAAAACAACAACAACAAGAACAACAACAATGACATTAATAAAAATAATATTAGTAAATCCAGTTGTTTAAAAATTGTCTATAAATGTCAAATATGGAACAAAAGTTGTTTTAATTTAAGTTTAAGTCATTAAAGTTTTCTGTTAAAGTTATTGATCAATATATCGGGTATTGAATTGATTGGTTACCTGATAGGGCATGGCATACAGCAGGGCGTCATATGGAATAAACACATAGCCGTCGGAAACCATCCCCAGGTCCAGAGCAGCCAATAGGAGCTCTCTCTGATCCTCTCCACCAATCAGGATGGAGCTCATGCACATTATCACCACTGGAAGGTTTAAAGGAAACGCAGAGTTTATCCTTTTTTAACATGTCAGACATAAATGATAAGAGTGTCATCATTTCTGATCTTGTTCTGTACTCAGAAACATTTCAACCCCCTGATGACAAGTCGTTGAAACTCTATGACACAACCCATCAGATTCAGATCTGACCTTTGACCTTGTCGGCTTCTCTGATCATGTTAAGTGCCTCCCGAGGTCCACCTTTTTTCTTCGTTTCCATGGTAACCACCGGACCGACCGGCAGGCCCAGAGCTCTGAGCGCTGAAGCCACTTCCTGTCCAGTGCTCTCCCATAGGTCCGACGGAGCTGATGACCAAACAGGAAGTTTATGAAACATTAAAGTGACAACAGTTTTTATAAATCTATGAAAACTTTTTTGTTAGTTTGACTTCACTGAGATCATGTGATCATGTGTCTGTGAAACAGTCTGAATGATGAGTAGATGAAATAATTTGTAAATCTACTGTCAGCTTTACGCAGCCCAGAGAATATTCAAACTGAAAAACTTTATTATTTATATTATTATTCTTTGTTAATGAACACAGCGAGACACTGAGACACATTGTGACATGTTCCAACAGCCTGGCTTTGTAGTGACAGAGTACAGGTACCAGACTGACCTGCCTGCAGTCCACACCTGTCTCCCTCTGAACATGTGTGGGACATGACGAAGCGTCATGGGACTGTTAAGACACTCAAGTTAAATAAACTTCAACAGTTCATTTCATCAGTTCCCAAACACTAACTGAGGTGATGATGTCACACAGTGACAGGATCAGGCTCCTGTCCCAGCTTTATTAAAACCTGCTGCAGATTTACAACATAAGTTTATCAGTTTGAATATGAAACGTCTCTGGACTGTGTTCAGGTGAATGTGGGTAAATATCAATTTACAAATCACTGTTGTTGTTGTTTTAATTAAGTATGAAACTGTTGTCAATCAGTCAAAAAGTTTTAAAAGGCAATTTTATTTTCTGCAACAAGATAAAAAAAAAGATGCTGATGAGCTGTAGGATAATGAGCTTCAGTGATAATGATTAGAAATCAATGGAGTCTCAAAAGGAGACACATCGACAGGTGTGCTGTCTGTCAAATCTGACACATTTACGTCACTTAAGTCATCGTGTTCATTAATGTGCTCTGTCCTCTTCCAAATTAAATAAACATCCAATCCAATCCAATCCATCTTTATTTATAAAGCACAGTTTAAATAAACTCAAGGTTTCCAAAGTGCTGTACATTAAAAATAAACAATAAAATAAACAATAAAATAGACATTAAAACAGAAAACATAATAAATAAAGGGTAAAAAACCTGTGCACATAAAATAAACAATCTAGGTGGTGTTAAAAGCCAAGGAAAAGAGGTGCGTTTTAAGAAGAGATTTAAAAGTGGCCACGGAAGAGGACTGCCTGATGTGCAGCGGCAGTTCATTCCAAAGCTTAGGGGCGGCAGTAGCAAACGCTCGGTCCCCTCTGAGCTTCCGTCTTGTTTTGGGAACCCTCAGGAGCAGCTGGTCAGCCGACCTGAGGGATCGAGTAGGTGCGTAAGGGTGCAGAAGCTCAGAGAGGTACACTGGGGCAAGGCCATTTTGGGCTTTAAAAGCAAATAAAAGAATTTTAAAATGAATTTTAAAATGGACGGGTAGCCAGTGAAGTGAAGCTAAAATCGTTGTAATGTGCTCAGACTTTCGAGTGCCAGTTAAGAGACGTGCAGCTGCATTCTGCACTAGTTGCAGACGTGCAATGGAGGACCCGCTGACCCCCATGTAAAGTGCATTGCAGTAATCAAGCCGAGTGGTTACAAAGGCATGTATTACTGTTTCAAAGTGCTGTCTGTGCAGAAAGGGTTTAATTTTAGCAAGTTGTCTTAGTTGGAAGAAGCTGGTTTTTACCACAGCTTTAATCTGGCTGTCGAACTTTAGTTCCGCGTCCCCAGATTATTAACAGTGGGTTTGGCGAACTGCGCCAGGGAACCCAGGTCGACTGGGGAGGTCACGGAAGTGCCACCAAAGACAATCACTTCCGTCTTGTTCTCATTAAAATTTAAAAAGTTTCGAGCCATCCAAGCTTTGACGTCATCCAGACAATTTAGAAGTGGCTTAAGTGGAGAAGAGTCAGCCTTTTTAAGGGGGACATAAATCTGGCTGTCATCCGCATAACAATGAAATAAAATGCCGTGCTTCCTGAGAATGGACCCAAGTGGAAGAAGGTATAAAGAAAATAAAAGTGGGCCCAACACTGAGCCTTGTGGAACCCCGCAAGAGAGAGGAGCGGTGGAGGACACAGAGTCACCAAGGCCAACACAGAATGACCGGTGTGATAGGTAGGACCTGAACCAAGCCAGCGCCTGACCCCTGATGCCCACCCACTGCTCCAGGTGAGCAATTAGGATATCATGGTCCACTGTGTCGAAAGCAGCAGTTAAATCTAAAAGGACAAGAATTACCGAGTGACCAGAATCAGTAGCTAAAAAGATGTCATTAAAAACCCTTAAGAGTGCTGATTCTGTGCTGTGCAATGTTTTAAAACCAGATTGGAAAATTTCAAGAATGTTGTGGTCATTAAAAAAGTCAAAAAGCTGAGAATAGACAATCTTCTCTAAGATCTTTGATACGAAAGGCAGTTTGGAAATGGGCCTAAAGTTAGCCATAACAGTGGAATCCAGTCCAGGTTTTTTAATCAGTGGCTGCACAACTGCATGTTTAAACTGAACAGGAACCACCCCTGATGACAGACTGCTGTTAATAATACTGAGTAAGTAAGGCCCGAGAGTGGGGAAAACCTCTTTAAAAAGTTGAGGAGGAACAGGATCATTGGGCGAACCAGATGGTTTTAAACCCCCCACAATCTCTTGCACAAACGCCAGGGTCACAGGCTCAAATGAGTCAAAGACAGCAGAACAGGGGAGAAACACTGAGGGGTCAGAGGCTGAAGGTGAAATAAGTGCTCTAGTAGAAGAAACTTTATCAATAAAAAATCGCAGAAAGTTTTCACACACAGGGGGAGAGGGCTCTGCTCCCACAGTCTGTGATACATTCAGGGTAGAGTTGATCACTTTGAACAACACACGAGGTTTGTGACAGTTAGAGACAATAATGTCAGAGAAATATTTCCTTTTTGCCTCTTTCACAGAGGATTGATAACGACGCCAACAATCCCTCAATATTTGAAAGGACACCTCTAGTTTATCTTTTTTCCATTTACGCTCAGCTCTGCGACACTCCTGTCTGACACTGCGGGTTGTTTCATTCAGCCACGGCTCAGGTTTAACTTTACGCTGCCTGCTCTTTAATGGGGCGGCAGAGTCGATGGCAGACTGGCAAGAGTGAAAAAACTGAGAGCAAAGAGCCTCTGTGTCAAGGTGTGCAGGATCAGTAGTGGCGCAGATCTGACTGAAAGCAGACGAGAAGTGAGCGGCAGTGGAAGGGTTAATAACCCGGCAGCTGCGAACAGCAGCGGGAGGTTTAACAGAGTTAAAACACACTGCGGCTTCAAAAAGTACAGGCATATGATCAGAGAAATACGCTTCACAGACTTCCAGATTATAGACAGGCAAACCAAATGACAAAACAAGATCATTTAGACAAACATAAATGAGTCATTAATTTAAAAAAACAAAAACCATTTCTGCTTTCTGAAAAAATGACACTGAAAACATCTTCAGTCCAGTAAAACAGGAAACTTTTCTCTGAGATTAACATAAAGTTTAATCCATTCTTTTACATGAGACTCTGAGGAAGAAGCCACGCCCCTAATGACAGGCCACGCCCAGCTGTGACATCACACACTCACCTGAGATGACAGCGACATGTGCCCAGCGGAAGAACCTGAGCACGGTGAACAAGACTCTGCTGGGCTGAGTGATGGGCGGCAGGTTTGGCCAGTCAGCATCCAGACAGCCTGGAGAGGCAAGCCCTGCCTCCCAGTGCTGAGCCAATAAGGAGGCAGCATGACACAGGGCGGGGTTAAAGGGCCCAATGTAGGCGTGGCCATAACCCTCCATGTCCCCGAATTCTATGAGCGCTGAAATAAAACCAGAGAAGAAACGAGACGTAAACAAGTCAGTGGACAAATTGTTTTATTATAATGTGTTATAATTATTTATTTATTTATTTATAATCATTATTAATATTATCATTATGATGTCATCACTTAGGTCTCGTTAGCTGATTGGTTAACGAACCTTTAGAGGTGGAGCAGTCTTCCTCCAGCAATTTGACGTCATACCAGTAACCTCTGCTCAGACCACTGTCGCTCCGTAACCGTAACAACGCCAGGTTAGCCGCCGCTGACGGCATCGCCCGGGAGAACATGGGGTCACATGACCACGGTCCAATCAGAGCCAGCTTAAAGGTCGCTGTCCATACGTGAGTAATGCATAGCAACCACAGACATGCCCCAAGCAACCGTGTGGGAAGCTGCATTGTGGTGACCTGCAGGAAACAGAAAAGACACTGAGCTGCGTTCAGCGCGGACAAGCAAATGCATGTGAGAAAACAGGAAGTGACCAGTGTCTCCTGCTGGAAGTCTATCCACCTCCTCTCGTCCCGCCCTGCAGGGACGTTCCAGCTCCAGAAGTTATGTTGTAGTCCAGCAACATTTGAGACACACACACACACACACACACACACACACACACACACAGTCTTTGTGTCAACACTCACAGAAGACACTGTCTTTGTCTCTACACTCTCAGAGAATGCTGTCTTTGTGTCTACACTCAGAGGACACTGTCATTTACTTTGACCACGCTGATGCCAGCGTTCAGTAGAGACGGGTTGTGACTGTTTTATCTTTAACCTGACCAGATGACGTCAGACGTTTGATGCAGAGCCTTCACCCACCACAGCCAAAACTCCACCTGCATCATGTCTCATATTTGTCCTCCAAAGGACAGACATTAATAGGAACACATCTCTGAGGTATGTGCTTTGAAGCAAACGGTTAGCTTCCCTGATTTGATGATGTTTCTGCTGCTGACAAGCTGCATGCATTTTTATCATCACTACGACCTGATCCTCAAACACAAGGTTACACAGTAACGTCGCAGTGACACGCTGTTGACACAGCGGCACAGTGCTGCGTTGACGCAGTGATACATGTTGACACAGTAATGCAGTAATGCGGTGCAGTAATGCGGTGACACAGTAATATGGTGACTCAGTGACACATGTTGACAAAGGGATGCACTGAAGAAGTGACACATGTTGAGACCTGTTGAGACACTATTGACACATTGATGCAGTAACACATGCTGATGCAGTGGCACAGTGACACATGTTGAGGCAGTGACGCAATGACAAAGTGACACAGTGATGGAATGGCGCAGTGATGCTGTGTAGCAGTAACGGGTGACATATGATGCAGTGACACATGTTGACACATGTTGATGTAGTGACACTTGTTGACGCACTGACACTGACACATTTACGCAGTGGCGCAGTGATGTATTGACACATTTTGACGTGCTGACGCAGTGATGCGGTGACACATGTTGATGCAATGACCGTCAGCTCTGAAAATCAAATCTAAATATATGACTTTATTATTTAATTTGTTCAGTGAAAAAAACCCGGATAAGCGGAGGATGACGACGACGACGACAACGACGAAAAAAAGTTGGAAATTATTTTCAATTGTTTATTTATCAGACTTTATTGTGTTTTTTATTAGTAAACATCTGTTTATCTAAAAACTCATATCATCATTACGATATTCAACAATGTTACCACCTATTGACCTCACACGGTGCATCCTGACAGTGTACGCCGTGTACACCATGTACCCTGTGTAGGCCTTGTACCCCTGCACTTTATGTATCTCATGTACCCCATGTATGCCGTGTAACCTGTGTACCCAGTGTGCACCATGTACACCCTGTATCCCATGTACCCCGTCTACCCCATGTGCTCTAGGTATGCCATATGTCATGTGTGTCATATGATACTCGTGACAGTTTAAATTAAAGGAACACATTTCTCATGATGTCATGTTTATGAACACACAAAAACAACAGCCAAAACAATGCAGGCTCAAAACTTCAAACCAAAACAACAGATTTAATTTACCAGGCCTGGAAAACAGTTTCTATCATTTCACAACCTTTCCAAGAATTTCAGAATCATGGCAACTGTTTAAATCATGAACTGCACATTTTCACTCAAAGCACATCACGCCTCAGACACCGTTCACACGTTTGCCTGTTCACACATTCCTGTTTCTACCTGTCCCTACCTGTCTGTCCATCTGTCTGTCTCTACCTGTTTCTACCTGTCTGTCTGTCTGTCTGTTTGAGACAGTTTGTTGTTTCTCGTCTTGCTCTCAGGCTCTGACTGATCACATAGATTGAACCCAGCTGACTGCGGTGACCTCTGACCTCTAAATCTTAACATGTTAATGCCGACTGACCCCATTAGCTAATGCTAAAGAGCGCTAAGAATGTTAATTATAGCAACAATGCTAACGCTCTTAACACAAGCTGAGAGGGAAAAAGAAGATATGTCATCACCACCCATGGGACCAACGTCCACCTGAACATCACCTGGTGACATCATCCAGCCATTACCTGGTGACAATCAGCTGTCACAGCAGAGGTCTTACTGACATCATCATCAACACACCTGTACCTGACTATACTGTGACATCATCATCATGAACATACCAGGGCCCTATTTCAGAGATCAGGATCAACTAATTCTGATCCTGATCTCTGAGCTGAGAAACTTTAAACTTTAAACTTTAAAAAGAGCCACTGATTTTATCCCAAACTGAATCAGAGATTTGAAGACATGGAAAATCAAAGTGCTCCATCAGCTGATCAGAGTGAGGTGTGATGGAGCGTGTTCACATGTGAAGTGATGTCATGTGATGAGGTCATGTGTCTAACACACAGAAACATGTTTCTATCTTAACAGTGTTCATATAGTTGATCCAGCTGTAATGTGATGGAGCCCAAACACACTGGGCACAAACTCAACATCAAACACACAGATATTAAACAGACTGGAACTGATCCTGACGTCATGACGACATGGACACCAGGCTGATGGAGCTATTATGGGATGCTGAGTCCCATCAATGAGCCAGTTCCATCTTTGAATATATGAGACGTCTTGATCAATGAGCTCATCACGTGTCCAGGTAGATTCATGAACACTGACACACCTGCAGCTCTGTGGAATTCCTCTGCAATGATCCGCTCTGATTTAAAAACAGCTCCAAGTCTTTTCAGAGCCAGAGACACTTTTCTTACGGCCCGACAAACCGCTGGCTCTGCTCTGATGATGATGATGTGTAATATGTGATATATGTGGGTGGAACAGGTTGTTAGATAAATGATAGAGTGTGAGATCAAACAGAACCATAAGACAACAACAGGCCCTCAGTCATTTCTGACTCAATGTCCACCACTTCAGTGGTGGTATTCAATACATTGCATCATGCTCTTATGTGGAAAGGTTGGTAAGAGGAAGTAGTTGGAGCGGAAGCTCTGTATCTTGTTTTATCGGATGTGCAGAAGTTTGATTAATAGTAATGCAGTTCAGCGGAACACTTAATTGGCCTAAAAGGTTCTGCACTAAGCTGGTTTAAATCTTATTTATCTGATCGTTTTCAGTTTGTTCACGCTCATAATGAATCATCCTTACGTACAAAAGTTTGTTTGGGAGTTCCACAAGGTTCTGTGCTCGTACCAATCCTATTTACTCTATATATGCTTCCTTTAGGCAACATCATTAGAAATCACTCTATAAATTTCCATTGTTATGCGGATGATACACAGTTGTATTTATCGATGAAGCCAGAAGAAAGTAATCAATTAACTAAACTACATAATTGCCTTGAAGACATAAAAACCTGGATGAGCACCAATTTCCTGATATTAAATTCAGACAAAATTGAAGTTATTGTTCTTGGCCCCAAACAACTCAGAGACTCTTTATCTGATGACATAGTTTCTCTCGATGGCATTGCTCTGGCCTCTAGCACTACCGTAAGAAACCTCGGAGTAACATTTGATCAAGATTTGTCTTTTAATTCTCATTTAAAACAAACCTCACATACTGCATTTTTTCATTTGTGTAATATTGTGAAAATTAGGCCTTTACTAACCCAAAAAGATGCAGAAAAATTGGTCCACGCTTTTGTTACCTCAAGGCTGGATTATTGTAACTCTCTATTATCAGGTAGTTCTATTAAGTTTTTACAAACTAATTCAGAATGCAGCAGCACGTGTACTAACAGGAACTAAGAAACGAGATCATATTTCTCCTGTTTTAGCTTCTCTGCACTGGCTTCCTGTAAAAGCCAGAATTGAATTTAAAATCCTACTGTTAACTTATAAAGCTCTAAATGGTCAAGCTCCGCCATATCTTAGAGAGCTCATAGTGCCATATTATCCCACCAGAACTCTGCGCTCTGAGAACGCAGGTTTACTCGTGGTCCCTAAAGTCTCCAAAAGTAGATCAGGAGCCAGAGCCTTCAGCTATCAGTGAAGTGTATAAACTGTGTCTAGAAAATACGAACAAGTTAATTACTTTGAGTACACTGCACTGTATCTCTTATCTGACTGATTCAAGTTTATTTTTAATTTAACTAATTTTAATTAATATTTAAATGTTTTTTTAACAGCCTGTTGCTCTATTTTGCTTTCACAAAGTGTTCGTCGGTATCCATGGTTACATCTGCTTCCTTCTTTTGGTAGAGTAGTGAGGCCGTCCCATGGTTTGGCTTTTCTTTCATACACTTCCCCTTAATCAGGAGTGCCCGCCGCAGCTGCGAGTGTAACTTGATTTGGAGTGACACTTGGTAGTGAAGTGGTAGTGGGTAGGGAATGTCACCTGTGATGTTTGTAAATATGACTGAATCTGTATCACCTGTAACATAATCTGTAACATCATCTGTAACACCACCTGTAACACCACCTGTAACATCTGTAACATCATCTGTATCACCTGTAATATCATCTGTATCACCATCTGTAACATTAACTGCATTAACTGCAAGATCACCTGTAGCAACTGTAACATCACCTGTAACACATGCAATGTCACCTGTAACATCAATTGCATTAACTGTAAGATCACCTGTAACCTGTAACACCACCTGTAACATTATCTGTATCACTTTTAACACCACCTGTAGTACCTGTAACATCACCTGTAGTACCTGTAACATCACCTGTAGTACCTGTAACATCATCTGCATCACATGTAACATCACCTGTAACATCATCTGTATCACCTCTAACATCAATTGCATTAACTGTAACATGACCTATATCACCTGTGACACCACCTGTAATACATGTAACAGCATCTGTAACACCACCTGTAACATCAACTGCATTAACAGTGAGATCACCTGTATCACCACCTATAACATCAACTGCATTAACTGTGAGATCACCTGTATCACCTGTAACATCACCTGCATCACCTGTAACAAAGACGTGATTTTGATGTTTTCTAGTGTTTTTGTCATCAGTTAAAAAGGCATCAACTAGATTTAATCACCCCCCCCCCCCCCCCCCCCCCCCCCCCCCACACACACACACACACACACACACACACACACACCACTGAAAGCTTTAAATTCGATTTGTCAGAGCAGTCCTGCAGCACTCTGATTGGCTGGTTAGAAACCAGGTCAAACATCTCTTCCTTGTTCTGTCACTTTGAATTTCATCATCTCACCTCAGTGGACGTCATCTTTAATGTTAACATTTAAACCACTGTCCAACAGTTTAATATTCAAACCGTTGTCCAACAGTTTAAGATTAAAACCACTATCCAGTAGTTTAACATTAAAACCACTGTCCAACAAGTGATCATTTAAACCACTGTCCAACAGTTAAACATGTAAACCACTGTCCAACAGTTAAAAATGTAAACCACTGCCCAACAGTTTAACAATTAAACCACTATTCAACACGTTAATATTTAAACCACTGTCCAACAGTTTAAGATTAAACCCACTATCCAGTAGTTTAACATTAAAACCACTGTCCAACAAGTGATCATTTAAACCACTGTTCAACATGTTAACATTTAAACCACTATCAAACAGTTAAACATTTAAACTACTGTCCAACAGTTTAGCATTTAAACAACTGTCCAGAACTTTCACATTTAAACAACTGTTCAACAGTTTAACATTAAAACCACTATCCAATAGTTTAACATTAAACCCACTATCCAGTATTTTAACATTAAAACCACTGTCCAACAAGTTAACATTTAAATCACTATCAAACAATTTATCATTTAAACCACTATCCAGTAGTTTAATATTAAAACCACTGTCCAACAAGTTATCATTTAAATCACTATCAAACATTTTAACATTTAAACCACTATCCAGTAGTTTAACATTAAAACCACTGTGCAACAGTTTAACAATTAAACAACTGTTCAACATGTTAACATTTAAACCACTATCAAACATTTCAACATTTAAACCACTGTCCAAAAGTTTAACATTAAACCCACTATCCAGTATTTTAACATTAAAACCACTGTCCAACAGTTTAACACTTAAACCACTGTTCAACATGTTAACATTTAAACCACTGTCAAACAGTTTAACATTTAAACAACTGTCCAGAACTTTCACATTTAAACCACTGTCCAACAGTTTAACATTTAAACCACAGTTCGGTGTATGATTCAGTTTTATATTATATATTATGTCCGTAATAACCAACTGTGACATTTAAACAACAGTTCAACACTGAAACACATTAGCAGATGAAGAAAATGACTGAAACAAACTGAGATAGCTGATGCATCAAACCACACACACATTAGCACACATAAACACACATTAACACACATATTGTTTACCTGTGTGTCACAGATTCATCTGTACAAACCCGATCAGTCACTTTGACTCAGTAAAAGATAAAAATGTTGAAACTACTGCAGTGCTGCAGAAAGTGCTGATGTCAGGTCGAACTCCGGAGACACACACACACCAACTCAGAGGCTTTACGTTAATCTTGTTTAGCGTTCAGGAAGACGTTTGGATTCAGTTTAGACTCTGTAATGAGAGGATGACTTACTGTGTGTGTGTGTGTGTGTGTGTGTGTGTGTGCGCGCGCATGTGCGTGATGGTCCGACCTCGTTTCTTGTTGAATTCCTCTGAAGTCACTTCCTCTGACTAAATGTTGTTTCCTGACTGATGACATCATCAACCTCCCTCTGATGTCACAGGTGGAGACAGTCTACCTGAGGACAGGTGACTGTCATCTGTTGATGAGTTAAATAAAATAAAATAAAATAATGAAAAATTAATTCTTCATCAGAATCAAATTAGTGACCTGGGGGGTATTCCATCAACGTAGCAAAGAATATCCAGACTAAGGTGTCATCTTGAAGTTTGACTAAACGCCACCTCCCAATCTAGCTCCAACCCGTTCCATCAAGTGAAATCAGCTGGCTCCAATTGACACTAATTCAAGCCTCACCTGTTAAGCCTCAACTCATGCACGCGCCCAGGGAAAATAAAAGGCCCACACTAGTCGAGTGCCGAACAAGCAAAGGACGAGCTTTTTCTACGGCGGAGCAAACGCTTCTTATGGAGGTGTATGAGGACAATAAGGACATGATTAGGAACAAAGACAACACTGCAGCGATTAATAAAGCAAGGCAGGTGGCGTGGCAGAATATTGCCCACAGGCTAAATGTGTAAGTGACAAAGAAAATTCAGCATGTCAGCATAATATCATGTTCTATAAATCCCACATCAAAGGGACAAAATATATGTCGATAAGAACACCTGTTAAATCTGACAGTTCGTCTGCCTAATGAAATTCACCACGTGTAAATTAATATCAATATTGTTATTATTTATCACATTTATCTACTGATTCCTACATTCCAGATGATACATTTAATCAAACTATTTTATATCAGTCATTGTATCACATAATTGATTGTGGACATTTCTGAAATGATCAGTTTATAGGAAATAATCACATTACATTTATCTATTGATTGTAGAAAATGACATTTAGCAAATCCATCAGTTCAGTGCAGATGAGGAAAACTATTAAGTGAATGCAGGTGATAGTGAATCAATTATCTATTTCTCATGGAGTCAACTGTAAGATCTATCCCTGATTATATCAAAATAAGGAAAATACCCTTAAATGTATGGGATGTGCTATAGAATGAGGAACAGACAGACCACAGTGGCGTGTGTCCCATTTTAATGTGGTTGCTTTGTGTCATGGTTAATTCATAAATATAAAAGATAACCATATGTTAATGTGAACACATCAAGCCCTGTGCATGATGTATGGTGATGCTAGAAATAATCAAAATGAATAGAAAATACAACTTTTTTACCTCTCTGCAAACAGTTGCCTTACTCTCAGCATCACCAGCACTATACAGGACTGTACCGCTAGCAAAGAACCTCAGTGCAGTACAGACTGACTGCACAGTGGTCAGAGACTGGCTTCATAATGTGTGGCTCCAGCAAACTGCATAGATACACTATGCTCTGCCTGCTGAACCGGTACCTCTCCCACAGACAGGAGTCTGTCTGTATCAGTGGGCTGGTCCTGTCCTGGAAGAGCCTTGGGGCTGGTGGTGGTTGGAAGGCCCTCTGAACAATGTGGGCCTCCTCATCAACAGGAGCCTCGATGAAGGGTCATGCCATTCTTTCCTAATTTACTCTCTTTGTGTCTCTGGGTGTGTCCCTCTCCTTCTCTAGCTGTTGTCAGTTGACCTTAATTGGCTGTGAATTTGCTAGCCAGTTGGAAACACAGTGGGGTGGGGATGGGGGGGCAATCACATATTCATGTACAATCTTTTTTTTTAATGCCTCAGTTTCATTTTATTATAGTTTTGTTTTTATTAAATTGATTTTGGCTTTACTGTTGTAAGTTTTTTTTTTTTTAATTATCTTGTTTTTGTTACATTTTAATTTGTTTTTTAATCGTTTAATATCAATTATGTTATATATTTTATAATCTATATTATTAGTTTATCATTACATGACAGTTGTGAGTGTGTAAAGCTCTGGCAGAACTGTCTGTTCTTGTCTATTGAACATTTTTTAATCATAGATGGAGCTAATCCTCACCTTAATCCTGCTACACACCAGGATTGCCCGGCAGCATAAGTTACCATGGTTACCAGGCTGGGATTCAGGTTAACCACCTTGATGGAGCGGAGTTGTGGCTCAGTTTGATGGAACGGAAACCGGAGTTTAGCTCGACGTATCAGGCTTAGCTTGAACCATGGTTTCCATGGTTACCGATGTGAAGCTAATCTTAGCCACTTTTATGGAACAGAACTCTGGCTCACATTAGTCAGACTTGGCCATTTAAGCCTGGATTTGCCTTTAGCCTGCTTGATGGAATACCCTCCTGGACACAAACACACACACTCACACGCAGTCTTTTATAAACTGTATTTGCACCATCGTCTATTTTTAAAGAGACTCACCTTAAGAGTGTTTGAGGTCACATGACAGGTAATGACACAGAGCTGCAGTGAGATGAACAGTTCCCAACAGGAAGTCAGAGAGACATTCATTTCCTGTCAGATGAGGTCTGGTGTCGATCAGCTTACCTGAAACAGGTGTATCAGATGCACCTGCTCAGAGAGACTTCACATCAGATCTGAGAACAAACATCACAGTAACACATTTAATATGGTGGTTGTTGTTGTTGTTGTTGTTGTTGTTGTCTGACAGTTGATGAAACCTCACATTACAGCTCATGTCCACAAACTGAGGACACACGTGTAACAGGAACATGACTCGAAGACTGTAAAGTTCTAAAACATAAACTATAATAATACCAGGCACCGCTGCAATGAGTTAACCTGAGAGACAGTGGAGCACAAAGGCTCTGGAGAAGAAGCAGGTAGGCGGCATTTTGCTGCACTCCCCAATTTTGTTTTTATACTGCCAATGCTGAAAAAAACCCTCAGTGTTTCAATCTTTCAGTATTTCAATGTTCCAACCTTCAGTGTTTCAATGTTTCAGTGTTTCAATCTTTCAGTCTTTGTGTTTCAATCTTTCAGTGTTTCAATGTTTCAATGTTTCAGTGTTCCAATTTTTCAATGTTCTAACCCTCAGTGTTTCAATGTTTCAATCTCTGTTTCAATGTTTCAATGTGTCAGTGTTTCAATCTTTCAATCTTTCAGTGTTGTAATGTTTCAGTGTTTCAATGTTCCAGCCCTCAGTGTTTCAATGTGTCAGTGTTTCAATGTTTCAATCTCTCAGTGTTTCAATGTTTCAATCTTTCAGTGTTGTAATGTTTCAGTGTTTCAATGTTCCAGCCCTCAGTGTTTCAATGTGTCAGTGTTTCAATTTTTCAATCTCTCAGTGTTTCAATGTTTCAATCTTTCAGTGTTGTAATGTTTCAGTGTTTCAATGTTCCAGCCCTCAGTGTTTCAATGTGTCAGTGTTTCAATGTTTCAATCTCTCAGTGTTTCAATGTTTGAATCTTTCAGTGTTTCAATGTTTCAGCATTCTGCAGTGTTGGTGTGTTGTGTGTTGGTGTGTATGTGTTGAGCGGCTGTGGGTTCTGGGCTGAGCCTGATCTGTTAATCCTGATCTGGATTAGGTCCATCCTCCGAGATCACATCTTCCAGCTGGTCTGCAGCCAGGAATAGAGGCAGGATTAGAGATGCAATGACCTGCCTGGAATGGCCTGGAATAGTCTGGAATAGCCTGGAACACTGGGGCAGGTGATGTTATTGCCAGCTGGGTCAAACTGCTGCACTACTGGAAAAGTACTGAGTCACACTGAGGACAAGTTTTATTTACTGTCCTCAGTAAAGACCTGGAGCCTGCACACAGTCTCTGGACTAAAGCCCTCCTGAGTGTACGCCTACTTCTGTGTGTACTGTGTGTACGCCTACTTCTGTGTGTACTGTGTGTATGCCTACTTCTGTGGGTACGCCTCCTTCTGTGGGTACTGTGTGTACGCCTCCTTCTGTGTGTACTGTGTGTACGCCTACTTCTGTGTGTACTGTGTGTACGCCTCCTTCTGTGTGTACTGTGTGTATGCCTACTTCTGTGTGTACGCCTCCTTCTGTGGGTACTGTGTGTACGCCTCCTTCTGTGGGTACTGTGTGTACGCCTCCTTCTGTGGGTACTGTGTGTACGCCTCCTTCTGTGGGTACTGTGTGTACGCCTCCTTCTGTGGGTACTGTGTGTACGCCTCCTTCTGTGGGTACTGTGTGTACGCCTCCTTCTGTGGGTACTGTGTGTACACCTCCCTCTGTGTGTACTGTCTGTACATCTCCTTCTGTGTGTACTGTGTGTACGCCTCCTTCTGTGTGTACTGTGTGTACGCCTCCCTCTGTGTGTACTGTGTGTACGCCTCCTTCTGTGGGTACTGTGTGTACGCCTACTTCTGTGGGTACTGTGTGTACGCCTCCTTCTGTGTGTACTGTGTGTACGCCTCCTTCTGTGGGTACTGTGTGTACACCTCCCTCTGTGTGTACTGTGTGTACGCCTCCTTCTGTGGGTACTGCATGTACGACTCCTCCTTTGAGTACTGTGTGTACGCCTCCTTCTGTGTGTACTGTGTGTACGCCTCCTTCTGTGGGTACTGTGTGTACGCCTCCTTCTGTGGGTACTGTGTGTACACCTCCTTCTGTGGGTACTGTGTGTACACCTCCCTCTGTGTGTACTGTGTGTACGCCTCCTTCTGTGTGTACTGTGTGTACGCCTCCTTCTGTGTGTACTGTGTGTACGCCTCCTTCTGTGTGTACTGTGTGTACGCCTCCCTCTGTGTGTACTGTGTGTACGCCTCCTTCTGTGGGTACTGTGTGTACGCCTCCCTCTGTGTGTACTGTGTGTACGCCTCCTTCTGTGGGTACTGTGTGTACACCTCCCTCTGTGTGTACTGTGTGTGTACACCTCCTTCTGTGGGTACTGCATGTACGACTCCTCCTTTGAGTACTGTGTGTACGCCTCCTTCTGTGGGTACTGTGTGTACGCCTCCTTCTGTGTGTACTGTGTGTACTGTGTGTACGCCTCCTTCTGTGGGTACTGTGTGTACGCCTCCTTCCGTGGGTACTGTGTGTACGCCTCCTTCTGTGGGTACTGTGTGTACACCTCCTTCTGTGGGTACTGTGTGTACGCTTCCTTCTGTGGGTCACCTCCTTCTGTGGGTATTGTGTGTACGCCTCCTTCTGTGTGTACTGTGTGTACGCCTCCTTGTGTGGGTACGCAACGTTTATAAATGAGGACTGTGGTGTCAGCAGCCACCAAAAGGCAGCCCTGCAAAAAGTTTACACAGGTATATACTGGTTATACTGGTTATAGTAATCTCGGGGTAATAATGGACTCAGACTTGAACTTTAACAGCCACATCAAATCAATAACATCAGCAGCCTTTTACCATCTAAAAAACATTGCCAAAATCAAAGGTATAGTGTCTAAACCTGACTTGGAGAGACTTATCCATGCATTTGTCTCTAGTAGGTTAGACTACTGTAACGGCCTGCTCACTGGCCTCTCCAAACGGGTCGTAAGACAGCTGCAGTACATCCAGAATGCTGCTGCTCGGGTCCTGACCAGAACCAGGAAGTACGAGCACATTAGTCCTGTGCTCAGGTCTCTACACTGGCTTCCTGTGGCTCAGAGAATAGACTTTAAAGCAGCTCTGCTTGTGTACAAGTCTCTCCACGGCCTAGCACCAAAGTACATCTCTGACATGTTAGTGCCATATGAACCATCTGGGATTCTGAGGACCTCAGGGACCGGCCTCCTGCTGGTGCCCAGAGTCAGGACTAAACATGGGGAATCAGGGTTCCAGTTTTATGCAGCTAAAATCTGGAACAGTCTTTCTGAAGATGTGAGACAGGCCTCTACTCTGACAATGTTCAAATCTAGGCTCCAAACAGCTCTATTTCACTGTGCATATGACTGAAAGGATCTTATCTGCACTCTTCTCTTTTAAAGTTCATTTTATAATGATTATTTATGTTTTTATTTTGTATTGTGATTTTAATGCATTTTCTTCTTCTGTAAAGCACTTTGAATTACTTTGTGTAAGAATTGTGCTCTACAAATAAACTTGCCTTGCCTTGCCTGGTTTATACAGGAATATCCTGGTTATACTGGTATATACAGGTATATACTGGTTATACTGGTTCATGCAGGTGTACACTTGTTTATACAGTTACATACTGGTTTATGCAGGTATATATAGGTACATGTTTAGCCACATGTCATCATTTAATCGCTGGCTGTCCAGGTGGTGTCCAGCAAACAATGTGGGTTTCATTAACCATTGGCAGACTTTCTGGGGAAAACCTGGTCTCATTAGGAGAGACAGCATTCATCCCACTTTGGATGGAGCTGCTCTCATTTCTTGGAACCTGGTAAAGTTTATTGGTGATCCAAAACTCTGACAACCCAGAGTTGAGATCAGGACTCAGTCGCAGTCCTATACGCTTCTCTGAGCTTCTAGTGCAATTGCAATCTAAAATTAAACAAAGAGGAGTTGTGCATAACCACCTCATAAAAATCAAAAGGTCTTCTGTGACAGAAAGACAAAACAGGAGAATTAAATGTGGACTGTTAAATATCAGGTCTCTATCGTCTAAAGCAGTGTTAGTAAACAAATTAATATCAGATAATCATATTGATTTACTCAGTCTCACTGAAACCTAGCTGTGTCAAGATGAATATGTCAGTCTAAATGAATCCACTCCTCCCAGTCATAATAATACCCACATTCCTCGGGGCAGCGGCCGAGGAGGGGGAGTTGCAGCCATTTTTAACTCTAGTCTGTTAATCAGCCCTAAACCAAAACTAGACTATAATTCATTTGAAAGCCTCGTTCTTAGTCTTTTACATCCGACCTGGAAAACCTCGCAGCCACTTTTATTTGTTATAGTGTACCGTGCTCCTGGCCCGTACTCTGAATTTGTTTCTAAATTCTCAGAGTTTTTATCCAGTCTAGTTCTTAAATCAGATAAAGTTATTATTGTAGGCGATTTTAACATCCATGTCGACGTTGATAATGACTCCCTGGCTACCGCGTTTATCTCATTATTAGACTCCATTGGCTTCAGTCAGGGTGTACATGAGCCCACTCACTGTTTTAACCATACCCTCGATCTTGTTCTGACGTATGGAATTGAAGTTGATAACCTAACAGTCTTTCCACAGAATCCCTCGCTATCGGATCATTATTTGATTACTTTTGATTTCCTTTTACTCGATTACACGCCATTCAGCAACTATACTAGATGTTTATCAGATAGTGCTGTCGCAAAATTTAAGGAAATGATTACTACGTCATTAAATTCAATACCAAGTCCTTCAGTAACAGAGGTTTCCCGCACCGACTTTAACCTCTCCCGAATTGATCATTTTGTTGATACCGCCGTAGGCTCGCTGCGAACAACACTCGACTCTGTAGCTCCTCTTAAAAAGAAGTTAACAAAGCAAAGAAAGTTCGCTCCTTGGTATAACTCTCAAACCCCTAAGTTAAAATACACATTGCGAAAGTTTGAAAGGAATTGGTGATTAACCAAACTGGAAGAATCTCGTTTAATCTGGGCAGATAGTCTCAAAACGTATAAGAGGGGCCTCCGCAATGCCAGAGCAAACTATTACTCAGAGAGAAGAAAGAAAACAAGAATAACCCCAGGTTTCTTTTCAGCACTGTAGCCAGGCTGACTGAGAGTCAAAGCTCCATTGAGCCTTGTATTCCTTTAGCCCTTAGCAGTAATGATTTTATGAGCTTTTTTAATGACAAATTCCAACTATTAGAGGCAAAATTCAGATAGTACCTATCTAACCTCAAACACAGCTGTAACACCTAATATTTATTTAGACTGCTTCTCCCCAATTTCTCTTCAAGAATTGACCGCAGTGATTTCTTCATCTAAATCATCAACATGTCTCTTAGACCCCATCCCAACTAGGCTACTCAAGGAGGTCTTACCTTTAGTTAACACTCATATATTAGACATGATCAATATATCCTTATTAACAGATTATGCACCACAATCTTTTAAGGTAGCTGTAATTAAACCTCTACTAAAAAGCCCACCCTGGATCCAGAGGTGTTAGCCAACTATAGACCAATATCTAATCTTCCCTTTCTTTCAAAGATCCTTGAGAAAGTAGCTGCAGACCAGCTGTGTGATTTTCTCCATGATCATAATTTATTTGAGGAATTACAGTCAGGATTTAGAGTGCATCATAGCACTGAGACAGCAGTTAAAATTACAAATGACCTTCTGATTGCTTCAGACAAAGGACTCGTCTCTGTACTTGTTTTATTAGATCTTAGTGCGGTGTTTGACACAATTAACCATGAAATTCTGCCACAGAGACTGGAACACTTAATTGGCCTAGAAGGTTCTGCACTAAGCTGGTTTAAATCTTATTTATCTGATCGTTTTCAGTTTGTTCACGCTCATAATGAATCATCCGTACGTACTAAAGTTTGTTTTGGAGTTCCACAAGGTTCTGTGCTGGGACCAATCCTATTTACTCTATATATGCTTCCTTTAGGTAACATCATTAGAAATCACTCTATAAATTTCCATTGTTATGCGGATGATACACAGTTGTATTTATCGATGAAGCCAGAAGAAAGTAATCAATTAACTAAAATTCATAATTGCCTTAAAGACATAAAAACCTGGATGAGCACCAACTTCCTGATGTTAAATTCAGACAAAACTGAAGTTATTGTTCTTGACATAGTTTCTCTAGATGGCATTGCTCTGGCCTCTAGCACTACTGTAAGAAACCTCGGAGTAATATTTGACCAAGATTTGTCTTTTAATTCTGATTTCAAACAAACCTCACGGACTGCATTTTGTCATCTGCATAATATTGCGAAAATTAGGCCTATCCTGACTCGAAAAGATGCAGAAAAACTGGTCCACACTTTTGTTACCTCAAGGCTGGATTACTGTAACTCTCTATTATCAGGTAGCTCTAGTAAATCATTGAAAACCCTCCAGCTAATTCAGAATGCAGCAGCACGTGTACTAACAGGAACTAAGAAACAAGATCATATTTCTCCTGTTTTAACTTCTCTGCACTGGCTCCCTGTAAAATCCAGAATTGAATTTAAAATCCTACTGTTAACTTATAAAGCTCTAAATGGTCAAGCTCCGTCATATCTTAGAGAGCTCATAGTGCCATATTATCCCACCAGAACTCTGCGCTCGGAGAATGCAAGGTTACTCGTGGTCCCTAAAGTCTCCAAAAGTAGATCAGAAGCCAGAGCCTTCAGCTATCAGGCTCCTCTCCTGTGCAATCATCACCGACACTGTCTCCACATTTAAGACTAGACTTAAAGTGGCGTTCACACCGAACGCGAATTCGCATGTCGAGATTATATACAAAGTCAATGCAAAGACGCGGTTAGACGCGATGGACGCAGCGCGATAGACGTGAAATTTGCGTCCAACGCCTCATCGCTCGAGTTGAAAATACTGAACTTTTGAGGCGAATTCGCTTGACGCTGAGCCGCGAAAGCTAATCAGCATTGAGATTGTCCTGACATCACTGGTTGACATCCAGTTGTTGACACAACAATAAACTGCTACTCACTGGAGACAGATGGACAGACGCTCCGCAGCTGAAATGTAGCACCTGTAGTTGATGTCCTGCCAGGAGATCCTGGTGCCAGCCCTCGCCAACAGGTCCTCAAAATGGGCCCCAGTCAGCCTGAAGTACCGCTGAAAGCGGCTATCATCCAGACGGAGTTCCTGGAGGAGGTGGTGAAACTCACCGAGTTGGATGCGCTTCTGCAGGATAGGGTGAACCTAAAAATGACAGCGTTTGGCCCTCTGAGGCATCTGGGACTTCCAGAGCAGGTGCAAAGCAGCGATGGTGGTTATCTCAGCCATGGTTGAGGAGAGAATGGCGGACAAGATGTTGTTATCTAGTGAAAATGGGTGGGCATGCAAATTAACAAAATGGTCTGGCATCCAAACTCACACGTTACGACTAACTCGGCTTCTTCTCCGGAGCCTTTGTGCTCCACTGTCTCTCAGGTTAACTCATATTGCAGCGGTGCCTGGATAGTGTGACGTGTGTGGTTGTGCTGCTGCCGTGGTCCTGCCAGATGCCTCCTGCTGCTGCTGTTATCATTAGTTATACTTCTACTGTTATTATACACATACGATTATTGTCCCACATCTATATTATCAGATATTAATATATTATTATATTACTTTCATTAATGTTGTTGTAAGCTAGTCATTACCGTCTGTCCTGTCTCTCTCTCTCTCTCTGTCTCTCTTTCTGTCTCATTGTCTCACACGGATTACTGTTAATTCATCATGTTGATCTGTTCTGTACGACATCTATTGCACATCTGTCCATCCTGGAAGAGGGATCCCTCCTCAGTTGTTGCTGGTGTATACAGGTATATACTGGTTATACTGGTTATACTCAACAGATTTAAATAAAAAGATCTGATTACTAATCAATGTTTGAAAAAATAAAACAAACAACTTCAGTCCAGTTCAGTTTATTGGTCCACAATCAAAAACCAAACACACACACACACACACACACACACACACACACACACACACACACACACACACACACACACACACACACACACACAAAACCCTCCCATGGCCATTGACATAGCAGAGTGTAACCATGGTGATCTGCATCCTGACAGGACATGTTTGTCTTCAGAGGGAGATCTTTGTGTTTCTGAAACTTGAGTTGTCCCTGAAACATACACAGAGGAAAACTGTTAACATGAAGGTCAATTTCTGGTTCTACAGGTCCTCACATGATAGGTTTCTACCGTTTTTTTTCCCCGGTAAAGGGTTTTTTTGGGGAGTTTTTCCTGATCAGCTGTGAGGGTCCAAAGGACAGAGGGATGTCGTATGCTGTAAAGCCCTGTGACGCAAATTGTGATTTGTGATATTGGGCTTTATAAATAAAATTGATTGATGATAAAGGTTTCTCACAGATCATGTTTCTCACATGACAAAGGTTCCTGACAGATCATGGATCTGACATGATAAAGGTTCCTCACAGATCATGGTTCTGACATGATACTGGTTCCTGACAGATCATGGTTCTGACATGACAAAGGTTCTTCACAGATCATGGTTCTGACAGGATAAAGGTTCCTGACAGATCATGGTTCTGACATGACAAAGGTTCTTCACAGATCATGGTTCTGACATGATAAAGGTTCCTCACAGATTATGGTTGTGACATGGTTAAGGTTCCTCACAGATCATGTTTCTGAGATGATTAAGGTTCCTCACAGATCATGGTTCTGACATGATAAAGGTTTCTGATAGATCATGGATCTGACATGATTATGGTTCCTCACAGATCATGGTTGTGATATGATAAAGGTTCCTGACAGTTCATGGATCTGACATGATTAAGGTTCCTCACAGATCGTGGTTCTGACATGATATAGGTTCCTGACAGATCATGGTTCTGACATGACAAAGGTTCCTAACAGATCATGGTTCTGATATGATTAAGGTTTCTCAGATCATGGTTCTGACATGATAAAGGTTCCTCACAGATCATGGTTCTGACAGGATACAGGTTCCGCACAGATCATGGTTCTGACAGGATTAAGGTTCCTCACAGATCATGGTTCTGACAGGATAAAGGTTCCACACAGATCATGGTTCTGACATGATTGAGGTTCCTCAGATCATAGCTCTGACATGACAAAGGTTCCTCACAGATCATGGTTCTGACATGATAAAGGTTCCTCACAGATCATGGTTCTGACATGATAAAGGTTCCTCACAGATCAGGGTTCTGACATGATAAAGGTCCCTAACAGATCAGGGTTCTAACATGATACAGGTTCCTTCAAGATCATGGTTTTGACGGGATAAAGGTAGTCGTAGTAACAGTAGTAGCAGTAGTAGTCATAGTAACAGTAGTAGCAGTAGTAACAGCAGTAGTAACAAGAGTAGTGGTAGCAGCAGTAGCAGCAGCAGCAGTAACAGCAGCAATGTTATGGAAAGCCATTTGAGCATTAATTAGATATCGTTCATATCAAACGAAAGTGTCCTCAACTAGTTCAGTCTTTGGCTGCATTAGTTGGACAGTTTGTTTAACTAGTTCGCCATTTTGTCGTACTAGTTGAACAAAACCTCGTACTAGTTATGCTTTTTCGGTAACTAGTGACAGTTTTAGTTTGGACAAAAGCCGTACTAGTTGAGCCGGTTAACTAGTTAACTAGGAAAGCTCAAAATGTTTACTAGATACACTAGCAAGAGCCAAAATATCCAGTTGTATTACTAGTACATATAATGTTCATTAGTTACACCAGTTATGAGCCAAAATGGTTACTAGTTATACTAGAAGTAGTAGTAGTAGTAGTAGTAGCAGTAGCAGTAGCGGTAGTAGTAGCAGTTGTAGTAGTAGTAACAGCAACAGTGGTGGCAGTAGTAGTAGTAGCAGTGGTAGAAACAGTAACAGTAGTAGCAGTAGCAGTAGCAGTATTTGTAACAGTAGTCGTAGCAGCAGTAGCAGTAGTAGTAGCAGTATTAGTAACAGTGGTCGTAGCAGTATTAGTAACCTGTAGTCGTAGCGGTGGTAGTAGTAGTAGCAGTATTAGTAACAGTAGTCATAGCAGTAGTAGCCGTAGTAGTAGCAGTATTAATAACAGTACTCGTAGCAGTAGTAGCAGTAGTCGTAGCAGTAGTAGTAGCAGTATTAGTAACAGTGGTCGTAGCAGTATTAGTAACCTGTAGTCGTAGCGGTAGTAGTAGTAGCAGTATTAGTAACAGTAGTCGTAGCAGTTGTAGCAGTAGCAATAGTAGTAGCAGTATTAGTAACAGTAGTCATTGCAGTAGCAGTAGTAGTAGTAGTAGTAGCAGCAGTATTAGTAGCAGTATTAGCCGTAGTAGCAGTAGTAGTAGCAGTATTAGTAACAGTAGTCGTAGCAGTAGTAGTAGTAGCAGTATTAGTAGCAATATTAGTAACAGTAGTCGTAGCAGTAGTAGCAGTATTAGTAACAGTAGTCGTAGCAGTAGTAGCCGTAGTAGTAGCAGTATTAATAACAGTACTCGTAGCAGTAGTAGCAGTAGTCGTAGCAGTAGTAGTAGCAGTAGTAGTAGCAGTAGCAGTATTAGTAACAGTGGTCGTAGCAGTATTAGTAACCTGTAGTCGTAGCGGTAGTAGTAGTAGCAGTATTAGTAACAGTAGTCATAGCAGTAGTAGCAGTATTAATAACAGTACTCGTAGCAGTAGTAGCAGTAGTCGTAGCAGTAGTAGCAGTAGAAATAGTAGCAGTACTAGTAACAGTAGTCGTAGCAGTTGTAGCAGTAGCAATAGTAGTAGCAGTATTAGTAACAGTAGTCATTGCAGTAGCAGTAGTAGTAGTAGTAGCAGCAGTATTAGTAGCAGTATTAGCCGTAGTAGCAGTAGCAGTAGTAGTAGCAGTATTAGTAACAGTAGTCGTAGCAGTAGTAGTAGTAGCAGTATTAGTAACAGTAGTCGTAGCAGTTGTAGTACCTGAGACTGTCGTTGTGGGTCTTGTACTCCATGATGGTGTTTGCTGGAAGGTTCAGGACTCGTCTTAAAGTGTCTCTGATTCTGGACGTTGTCATTTGGTCATTGGACGTTTTGTTCCAGATGGACAAGATGTCTTCCTGATATGGAGACAGGTAGAGACAGACAGGTAGAGACGGACAGGAAGGGACAGACAAGTTGTGACAGACAGGAAGGGACAGACAGGTAGAGACAGACAGGAAGGGACAGACAGGAAGGGACAGACAAGTTGTGACAGACAGGAAGGGACAGACAAGAAGGGACAGACAAGTTGTGACAGACAGGAAGGGACAGACAGGTTCTCATTATGTTAGTATGTAGTGTGTCAGTTTGTATTCCTGAACCAGGTCCCGATCAGGTCCTCGACAGACCTTCACAGTGGGTGTTTCTCAAAGTCAAGGTGGTTTCAGTTACTGTGATCAGTTTAACACTCTCTAATGTTGTTGGACAGTTTGAACAAATCTATCAGTATTGTCAGAGTCACATGACCTTCAGGGAGAATATATTTCTGGATCACATTTAAGAGTAAGTGGAGTAATAGAGTAAACACAACAACTAAAAAAGTTCTAAATGATCATTAACAGTATGAACACAGACTCACACACAGAATCACTCTGTCATTTCACAGTGATCCCTATTTTCTGTCACCACACACTTAGTGCTCCATCTCTGCTGTGAATAATTCATTTAAAACTTCTATGTTTTAACTAAATCACGTCATGTAATAAATCTAATTATATGACAGAGGACACATTGTAAAGTGTAAATGATAAGGTTTCTGTCTGATAAAAACTGGTGGAGACATGAATCCAAATAAATGACATTAATCTAAATCCTGCTGAGCTCCACTGGCGCAGGTTACACTGAAGAGGCCCCGCCCTCACTTCCAGAAAATCGTGTGCAAAGCATTGTGGGTATTTTAAACCTGCGGAGGATCCACAGATGCATCCTTGGAATTTCTCTGAAAAAAGGACTCCTTGACATTGGAACAGTCCTTCAGCAGGTCTATGACGTAGCATCCTCCAAATTTGGCCGTTTGAGGATTATTCCTTGACTTTGTGAAACACCCAGTAACTCATAAATCAAATGCAGCAGACTGTCAGTGCGGTTGTACTGCAGTAGTTTTGTGGTCTTTCTGCATTTTTACAGCGGTAGTTATGCAGTGGTTCTACTGCAGTAATTTTACAAAAGTAACAGAAGTACCTGAAAGCGTATAGAGACCACAGCTCCACAGATCTCCTCTCCCACCATGAACTGTTCTCCCAACATGGCCAGTATGATGTTTTCCCAGAACCGACTGGCCAAACCTTTACGAAGACGAATGATCCACTTGCCCCCACTGCGGTTAGAGTCATCCTAAAGGGGGTTGGGGGGGGGGACTTCAGAGCATTAACAAATCAACAGCATCAACAGTATCAGGATCAACAGTATAACAACAGTATAATAGTAATGTACTTGTTTTATTAGATCTTAGTGCAGCGTTTGACACTGTTGACCATGAAATTCTGCCACAGAGACTGGAACACTTAATTGGCCTAAAAGGTTCTGCACTAAGCTGGTTTAAATCTTATTTATCTGATCGTTTTCAGTTTGTTGACGTTCATAATGAATCATCCTTACGTACTAAAGTTTGTTTTGGAGTTCCGCAAGGTTCTGTGCTCGGACCAATCCTATTTACTCTATATATGCTTCCTTTAGGTAACATCATTAGAAATCACCTGTAAATTTCCATTGTTATGCGGATGATACACAGTTTTATTTATCAATGAAGCCAGAAGAAAGTAATACAATTAACTAAAATTCATAATTGCCTTAAAGACATAAAAACCTGGATGAGCAACAACTTCCTGATGTTAAATTCAGACAAAACTGAAGTTATTGTTCTTGACATAGTTTCTCTAGATGGTATTGCTCTGGCCTCTAGCACTACCGTAAGAAACCTCGGAGTAACATTTGATCAAGATTTGTCTTTTAATTCTCATTTAAAACAAACTTCACGGACTGCATTTTTTCATCTGCGTAATTTTGTGAAAATTAGGCCTATCCTGACCCGAAAAGATGCAGAAAAATTGGTCCACGCTTTTGTTACCTCAAGGCTGGATTACTGTAACTCTGTATTATCAGGTAGCTCTAGTAAGTCCTTAAAAACTCTCCAGCTAATTCAGAATGCAGCAGCACGTGTACTAACAGGAAATAAGAAACCAGATCATATCCCCCCCTTACTGCATCTTGCTAACTCGGCCATTCTGGATGTCACTAACTCGGCTTCTTCTCCGGAGCCTTTGTGCTCCACTGTCTCTCAGGTTAACTCGTATTGCAGCGGTGCCTGGATAGTGTGACGTGTGTGGTTGTGCTGCTGCCGTGTTCCTGCCAGATGCCTCCTGCTGCTGCTGTTATCATCATAGTCATACTTCTACTGTTATTATTACACATATGATTACTGTCACACATGTATACTATCAGATATTAATATATTATTATTAATTATAATATTACTTTCATTAATATTGTTGTAAACTACTGTCATTACTGTCTGTCCTGCATCTCTCTCTCTCTCTCTCTCTCTCTCTCTGTCTCATTGTGTCATACAGATTACTGTTAATTTGTTATGCTGATCTGTTCTGTACGACATCTATTGCACATCTGTCCGTCCTGGAAAAGGGATCCCTCCTCAGTTGCTCTTCCTGAGCTTTCTACCATTTTTTTTCCCCCGGTAAAGAGTTTTTTTTGGGGAGTTTTTCCTGATCAGCTGTGAGGGTCTAAAGGACAGAGGGATGTCGTATGCTGTAAAGCCCTGTGAGGCAAATTGTGATTTGTGATATTGGGCTTTATAAATAAAATTGATTGATTGATAACTACAGTACAGGGTGGTGTTACAGTGTAACCACAGTACAGTACAGGGTGGTGTTACAGTGTAACTACAGTACAGTACAGGGTGGTGATACAGTGTACCTAAAGGGTGGTGTTACCTCCCACATGGGTTTGATTCCTTCCTTGAACAGGTGGAAGTCACTGTGTCCGCTCAGATCACCTGGTCTCACCAAGTGACTGTAGAACCTCCAGAACTGCTCCACCTGAACACGCGTGCACACAAACACACACACAAACATACACACAGCTAATCAATGGATGTATTGATGAAGGTGATGATGATGATGATCAGACACTGAATATATGATGTCACCTG
This sequence comes from Epinephelus awoara, assembly GCA_035609425.1. NCBI lineage: Eukaryota > Metazoa > Chordata > Actinopteri > Perciformes > Serranidae > Epinephelus > Epinephelus awoara. Next base: position 32,400,564 of record CM069315.1, on the reverse strand, counting down.
CACCTAAAGACACCTGTGTGTGTATGTGTGTGTGTACCGATGCCACGGAGCCGATCTGTCGGATGTTTTGTTCGTAACTCTGAGAACTTGCAGGACGACTCGGAGTTCTTCTGCTGTACCAGAAGGTGTAGTTATACTGGAGGGGGTGTTCACCTACACCTGGACACACCGCCTGCACACAGACAGGCACAGACAGACAGATACAGACAGACAAGTAAAGACAGGTACAGACAAGTACAGACAGACAGGTAAAGACAGGTACAGGTAAAGACAGGTACAGACAAGTACAGACAGACAGGTACAGACAGACAGGTAAAGACAGGTACAGACAAGTGCAGACAGACAGGTACAGACAAGTACAGACAGGTACAGACAAGAACAGACAGGCACACACAGACAGGTACACACAGACAGGTACAGACAGGTACAGACAAGTGCAGACAGACAGGTACAGACAAGTACAGACAAGAACAGACAGGCACACACAGACAGGTACACACAGACAGGTACAGACAAGTGCAGACAGACAGGTACAGACAAGCACAGACAGGTACAGACAAGAACAGACAGGCACACACAGACAGGTACACACAGACAGGTACAGACAGGTACAGACAAGTACAGACAGACAGGTACAGACAAGAACAGACAAGAACAGACAGGTACAGAGGACAGGTACACACATACAGACAAAGGAGATGGAGTCAGTTGATCACAGTCGGTCAGTAGAGGGTTAGGGTTAGGATGAATGAATGAATGAATTCTCCGTCACCATCTCCACCCTGTCCTCTACAACTCCGTCTCAGTCTCCACCCTGTCCTCTACAGCTCCATCACCGTCTCCACCCTGTCCTCTACAGCTATGTCACCGTCTCCACCCTGTCCTCTACAACTCCGTCATAGTCTCCACCCTGTTCTTTACAGCTCTGTCACCGTCTCCACCTTGTCCTCTACAACTCCGTCACAGTCTCCACCCTGTCCTCTACAGCTCCGTCTCAGTCTCCACCCTGTCCTCTACAGCTCCGTCACCATCTCCACCCTGTCCTCTACAACTCCATCATAGTCTCCACCCTGTTCTCTACAGCTCTGTCACCGTCTCCACCCTCTTCTCTACAGCTCCATCATAGTCTCCACCCTGTCCTCTACAGCTCCGTCACCATCTCCACCCTGTCCTCTACAGCTTCGTCACCGTCTCCACCCTGTCCTCTACAGCTCCATCAGTCTCCACCCTGTTCTTGACAGCTCCGTCACCGTCTCCACCCTGTCCTCTACAACTCCGCCATAGTCTCCACCCTGTTCTCTACAGCTCCGTCACCGTCTCCACCCTGTCCTCTACAACTCCGCCATAGTCTCCACCCTGTTCTTTACAGCTCTGTCACCGTCTCCACCCTGTCTTCTATAGCTCCATCATAGTCTCCACCTCTCTGTATGTTAGAGGTGGGGAAACATCATAACAGCAGTGATACTAAACGTGATGCAGTCTCTATTCATGGATTCATCTTCCATTATAAACATCATTAATTTTACATAAACACATTTTAATCTAACTTTTGGTCCTGAATAATAAAATCAGCTGTTTATGAGAGATTTGCTTCGTGCTGAGGTCAGCAGAGGTCTGAGTCAGCGCCATCAGGCAGGAAGTTCATCAGAACAAAACTGGAGGCAGTGGAGACAGAAATCAGAAATGTCTTTCCAAACTAGAGCGGGACATTATCTGACAGAGGACTGGAGTCCGGTGTTCCACGTTCTCCAAACTAGAGCGGGACATTATCTGACAGTGGACTGGAGTCCGGTGTTCCACGTTCTCCAAACTAGAGCGGGACATTATCTGCCAGAGGACAGGAGACCACTGTCTCACGTTCTCCAAACTAGAGCGGGACATTGTCTGACAGAGGACTCCAAACTAGAGCGGGACATTGTCTGACAGAGGACTCCAAACTAGAGCGGGACATTATCTGACCTAGGACAGGAGACCACTGCAGTGTTTCCCATACATTCATGTATTTGTGGCGGTGCGCCACGAATAAATTATCTCCGCTACATATAGATTTTTCTGCTTTTGGCGCGACCTGTTCGACCTCGTTCATAAACACATTATAATGGGACTCACTGTCTGTGAATGTAGCTTGTCGTTACCATTCCGGTGCAATAGGTGGCGGTATGCATCGTAAAGACGTACTTAACGCACCTGGTCCACCAGAAGAAGAAGCAGCAGACGTAGCAGAACAGATCCAAAGACCTCTTGGTACAAATATGTGGGCAAACAAGTCCAAAAGTGGTCTGAACAACTCTGACTCATCATGTTATATTAGTCTGTGTCTGTATTAACATAGCTGGAAGCTCAACATGAGCAGAGACATTAACTCACGCTGTTAGTAGTGTTAACTGCAGCGCGAGTCCCGTAGCAGCTTGCCCCGTAAACAATTACAGCAGCTGCAGTGGCAACGGGGGCGGCATGACAACCACCGTCTGTCACGCGACAACTCTCTATATTATGCCGTTCTTCTATTGTTGTCGAGCTACGCTCCCCTACGTGACCCTCCAGCAGATAAAAACTACATGAAATAGTGTGCTGAACGAGCACAATGTGTTTTTAAATGAATAAACCATTATCAGAGGTGATATGTGATGTTTTTTTTCATGCATTTACCCATGTTTATCCGTGACATTGTGTACATGTCCGTGGCAGACATTTGAAAGTGAGTAGATGACAAACAGTACAGTAAACTTGTAGAAATCTCAAATATGTGTAATAACTTAGGTGGGAAATGCTTTAACATTTCATGCAGCCTCTCGGCTCGGCAAACAGTAAACAACCCCGCTGGCTTCTCTACGTGTCGCTTCCGTACGCAGTCAGTGGAGCCCAAATGAATACGCCGCAACACTACGCTGACGTGACACTTATGTTTACAGCCGGTGGAGCCCAGCCGTAAGGTTCTGCTCGTTAGTAATTATCTCTGACGTTGCATGTTCAGATGTTCACTCCTTCACAGAGATGAGTATTGAAAAATATTCTCAATACCCCCTCCATACCAGAAATCAAACAGGAAGTCAAAGGCTGCATCGTATGAAGACTCTGTGATCCCTGTGATCTCTGTGTCGCGTCCATCTGTACCCCAGAGTTATGTGACTGAGACAGATCGCTCACTCTGCACCAACGTCTGGAGACCAAAACGTCCAACTGATGAGACGAGTCTCCGACTGACGAGTCTCTGACTGACAACGCAAGTCTCCAACTTTCAGGGTGCAGCTCCAGTTTGGACTTTTAAGCTGTCTGATGGGACAGACCCTACTGGACAAAACATCCACTCGTCCTGTACAAATGGACGACACCTGATGTCAAGTCCTACAGACAGACAGACAGACAGAGGGACAGAGGGACAGACAGAGAGAGGGACATACAGAGAGACAGACAGACAGACAGACAGAGAGACAGACAGATGGACAGAAAGAGGGACAGACGGAGAGACATGGTGACAGACAGACAGACAGACGGACAGACAGGTAGTCTCACCTTGCGTCGGTTATTATTGTTGTTATTGTTGGTCCCGTCACTGTTGTCATGGTGACAGTCTGTCTCTTGGTGGTCCTCCTCCTCTTTTGGACTGAAACACAAACAGGAAGTGTCTGTGAGGTCATCAGCTGATCAGTCTGTCTCCTTTGTCATCTCTGTTTATTGTTAATAAAGTTATGAAGGTGGAACAGGTGAGAGCAGCAACACATGGACAAGGTGATGCCATCTCCTGGTGGACAGGTAAACAAGTTTCTCACAGGCCAGAATGATAATAATGAAATTAGTCAGTCTTTACGTGACACGTCAACGTGTCAGCACTGACCTCTGTGTATTAATACTGCCGGTGCTTTATAAAGTACAGATACAAACACTACTGTCAGTACTTTATAAACTACAGATACAAACACTACTGTCAGAACTTTATAAACTAAAGGTATAAACACTACTGTCAGTACTTTGTACATCACAGGTATAAACACTACTGTCAGTACTTCAGAAACTACAGATACAAACAATACTGTCAGTACTTTATAAACTAAAGGTATAAACACTACTGTCAGTACTTTGTACATCACAGGTATAAACACTACTGTCAGTACATCAGAAACTACAGATACAAACAATACTGTCAGTACTTTATAAACTAAAGATATAAACACTACTGTCAGTACTCTATAAACTACAGATACAAACACTACTGTCAGTACTTTATAAACTAAAGGTATAATAATAATAATAATAATAATAATAATAATGAACTTTATTACAGACTCAGTGGTCCAGCTAAGAGCAAGACAAAACATATAAAAGATATAAAAAGACACAATAAAAGAACGATACACAACATATTCACAGTGCAATATGTACAAATCACTTAAAAAACAAAATAAGAAAAAAGTCAATGACCTCAGAGGAGACAACTATACCAATGCTTCCATATCTTGGACAGATAGCGTGTAGTGCTTAAGTTGATGCTAGTCAATGCCATGATATTACAATTCTCTGAGTTGTTCAGCCGACATATAAATTTATACATAAAATTTCTCAGTGAGGCTTGCAGCGTATTAACACCTGCAGCCACAAACATCTCGCTGGCGCTACACCAACGTGGTCTTCCCAGCAGAATTCTCAAGGCATCATTGTACGCTACCTGGAGTTTACGCAGGCTTGCTTTGCTGTAATTAGACCACAAGTGGGCAGTATAGAGAGGAGTGCAGTGTGCTCTGAACAAAGCCACCTTCACTCTATCTGTACATGCACCAAACTTGCGAAGCAAACTATTTGCTTGAGCATATAAAGCACGACATTGCCTGTAAATGTCTTGGTCATCCCTCAACTGGTCTGTAATGAGATGCCCAAGATACTTAACTTTGCTCATAACTCTCAAATTATTACCTGCCAATTTGAATGTAGGAAACATTAGACATTTGTCCTCCTTTGTTCTACAAATCATGACCACACTCTTATCTGTATTAAATTTCATGTCATGGTCAACACCATATTGAGAGCAGACATTAAGAAGCTGCTGGAGACCAGCACTACAGGGACTAAAGACCACGAGGTCATCGGCATACATAATATGATTCACCAGCGTATTGCCTATCATACACCCAGTGTTACAGGTGTTCAGGTCGATAGAAAGGTCATCAACATACAGATTAAAAAGAATTGGAGAGAGGATTCCACCTTGTCTGACCCCATTCCTGACCCCAAAAGGGGCAGAGACACAGTGACCCCATTTTACCCGCATTGACTGGTTGGCATACCAGTAAGACAGAATTCTCACTATACATTTAGGTACACCTCTACTACACAATTTGTCGAATAACTTGAAATGATTGACCCGGTCGAAAGCTTTTGAGGCATCAATAAAACTCATTAAAACTGAGGAATTCTTATCTCTATACATATTGACAATTTCCTTTAGGGAATATATGGCCATGTCTGTGCCATGCTTAGCTTTGAAGCCAAATTGGTTATCTGTAGAAGAAGTAATCTCCAGAATTCTGTCCAACAGGATGCTTTCAAAAACTTTAGACAATACACTGGCAAGGGCTATTGGTCTGTAGTTATCAGAGCAGCCAACTTTACCAGATTTGTCCTTGATCACCGGAACTAACAAGACAGATATCATTGTATCTGGCAAGAAACCATGAATTAAAAAAGCACTGAAACAAATGGCAAGAAGGGGGGCTAACCTCATGCTGGCATATTTAATGTGCTCAGCAGTGATGTGATCCAAACCACTTGCTTTGTTATCTGTTAGCTTATTTATAGTGCGGGATACCTCATGTGAAAAAATTGCCTTAGAATCAACACACTCAACATTATCAGGCACATAAATATCACTTTTAACACAATTAAATAAGGTGCTGTAGTGCTGTCTCCACATCTCAGCAATACTGTCAACCCCTGAGATACCATCTACAGTGCATGGGGGCGGTATTCTACAGTTGTTTAGAACCTTCACCTCCTTCCAAAAATCAGTAGTATTGTTACTTATTACCTTCTCGGCCATAGAGTCAGCCCTCATAGCTTGCTCATTTTTACAAATAAATCTAACAGCATATTTATACAACGCATTAGCATGTTTCTTATGTTCAAACAAAGGCCCTTGCCTTGGTCTACCAGCCAGCACCCATGATTTAAAAGCTAACTTTGCTTCCTCACGATACCCGGCCACATACTTATTCCAGCCAGGCCTCATAGTACCCCTTTTGTTTTTCAGTTTAAAATAGGGTCTACTGCTTTCATACAGAGCTCTGACAACATGAGTATATAGAGAGGAAATTTCCTCTCTATGCTTCCAGTCATTACAATTTACATCACTACACCTAACTGCATCGCTGGGTAAATTAATATTACTCAATAATTTATTAGTATCAGCATGGTAGGTAGCAATATCCTCCCTTGAGAGGGCAGACCAGTCCAGAAATTCAGTATTAGGATCATAACTGTCACTGGAGAACATTGGAATATCTTCAACATTTATCAATATAACCACAGGCATGTGATCAGAGGTTGCTGACTCATACAGAATATTCATACCCACTATAGATGTGTGTGCATCGGCTGTGCTGATACAGTGATCCAACCATGAGGCAGTATGCCAGGCAGGCCTCACTTATATAAGTATAGCTATCTGAGGGTAGTAACTCTTTACTTGACAGCATTAAATTGTTTTCCTGACAAAACTGGATCATGTGTTTAGCAAACATTGAGCCTCTGTCAGCAATGTCTGCATTCAGTACTATCAGTACTTTATAAACCACAGATACAAACACTACTGTCAGTACTTTATAAACTACGGATACAAACACTATTGTCAGTACTTTATAAACCACAGATACAAACACTACTGTCAGTACTTTATAAACTACAGATACAAACACTACTGTCAGTACTTTATAAACTACGGATATAAACACTACTGTCAGTACTTTGTACATCACAGGTATAAACACTACTGTCAGTACTTTGTACATCACAGGTATAAACACTACTGTCAGTACTTTATAAACTACAGATACAAACACTACTGTCAGTACTTTGTACATCACAGGTATAAACACTACTGTCAGTACATCAGAAACTACAGATACAAACAATACTGTCAGTACTTTATAAACTAAAGATATAAACACTACTGTCAGTATTCTATAAACTACAGATACAAACACTACTGTCAGTACTTTATAAACTAAAGGTATAAACACTACTGTCAGTACTTTGTACATCACAGGTATAAACACTACTGTCAGTACATCAGAAACTACAGATACAAACAATACTGTCAGTACTTTATAAACTAAAGGTATAAATACTACTATCAGTACTTTATAAACCACAGATACAAACACTACTGTCAGTACTTTATAAACTACGGATACAAACACTACTGTCAGTACTTTGCACATCACAGGTATAAACACTACTGTCAGTACCTTATAAACTACAGATACAAACACTACTGTCAGTACTTTATAAACTACAGATACAAACACTACTGTCAGTACTTTGTACATCACAGGTATAAACACTACTGTCAGTACTTTATAAACTACAGATACAAACACTACTGTCAGTACTTTGTACATCACAGGTATAAACACTACTGTCAGTACTTTATAAACTACGGATACAAACACTACTGTCAGTACTTTGTACATTGCAGGTATAAATACTACTGTCAGTACTTTATAAACTAAAGGTATCAACACTACTGTCAGTACTTTATAAACTACAGATACAAACACTACTGTCAGTACTTTATAAACTAAAGGTATAAATACTACTATCAGTACTTTATAAACTACAGATACAAACACTACTGTCAGTACTTTATAAACTAAAGGTATAAATACTACTATCAGTACTTTATAAACTACAGATACAAACACTACTGTCAGTACTTTGTACATCACAGGTATAAACACTACTGTCAGTACTTTGTACATCACAGGTATAAACACTACTGTCAGTACTTTATAAACTAAAGATATAAACAATACTGTCGGAACTTTATAAACTAAAGGTAGAAACGCTACTGTCATTACTTTATAAACTAAAGGTATAAATACTACTGTCAGCTCTGTGTATTGATACTGCCAGTACTTTATAAACAAATCTGATGCTAACTGTTAGCCGTTAGCTGTGACAGAGTGCCGGCGAGTGGTGCCGGGTATGTTCCGGGTATTTATCGGTGGAAATGTGTCTCTTACCGCTCCAGCTGGTTCATGTCTCCTCCCTCTGTGTCTCCTCTCTTTAATGTCTCTTTGTTACTTATTATTTAATTTGATTATACTTTATTTCGCGTGTTTTCCCTGAGTCCTCGTGCAGCGGCGGCTCTGCTGCCAACAGCTCCCCTTTTCGCGCATGTGCAGCAGCAGCAGCAGCGGACGGGAGGAGAAAAGGGACAATTCTCTTTCGCGTTTTGTTTCCTTCTCTGTAGACCGAACCAGATACTCTTACGAGAGTACTCTCGGTTGTATCCGAGTACTTTATGTTTTTAAAATTTGTAGCTGCAGTGAACAGAAATTTGTCTGTCTGTCTCTCCGTCTGTCCCTCTGTCTGTCTGTCTCTCCGTCTGTCCCTCTTTCTGTCTGTCTGTCTCTCCGTCTGTCTGTCTCTTTGTCTGTCCCTCTTTCTGTCTGTCTGTCTCTTTGTCTGTCCCTCTTTCTGTCTGTCTCTTCGTCTGTCTGTCTGTCTCTCCGTCTGTCACTCTTTCTGTCTGTCTCTCCGTCTGTCCCTCTGTCTGTCTGTCTCTCCGTCTGTCACTCTTTCTGTCTGTCTCTCCGTCTGTCACTCCTTCTGTCTGTGTGTCTGTCTGCCCCTCTTTCTGTCTGTCTGTCTGTCTGTCTGTCTGCCTGTCTGCCTGCCCAGAGCCAGCCTAAGACATAAGCGAACTAAGCACCTGCTTAGGGCCCTGTGACCACTCGGAGACCCCCAAGAGCAATTAACTTAAAAACAGAAAAAAATAAAAAAGTAATTCATTATTTTATTATTTATTATTATATGATGATTCATGTATTATCAAACAAAAAGACAATATTATGTTAACAGAGTGTAGTTTCTTACTGCCCCTCTGCTCTAAATGTCAGAGCTCCTAGTAAGGTGTGCATCCTGCTGTGCAGTGCGCACTGCACATCCAAGGAGCTAGGAGCAGGTGGAAGGACTAATAATGTCGCAACAAAGGGCATACTTATTTATTTATTTATTTATTCGAACAGGTAAAAAGAAATACCCTTCAGGGGCAGAAGAAAGAAAGAGGAAGGGGAGGAAAAACGACAAGATAAAGGTATGTTTGCATGTCTTGGTATGTAACATTTGGTGTCAAGGAGATTTTGAAAACTTTCCTCAAATTAGGAAAGTCCCTAATTATTGTTGATAATTTGTTCCAACTACGTTAGCCTATAATAGCAAATTAGCTAGCTAACAGTTCAAAACTAGAGAAATTCTAGAGAATTCTAAGTGTAGATATACATATATGTATTCTGGCATCAAAACAACATTTTTGATCACTACGTTTGATAGCAAATGTTTAATAACAACTAACATTAATTACAGACGTGGTAACAGAGATATGTTTTGCATTAATGAATTAACTTAGTTAACTTATAGTTTGAGATATGTTGTTTGCTGCATAGCATAGTAATGTATGTGAGTAAATAAACATATTCCTTCTACATTAACTCCCTATTATGCTCATACGCAATATGAAACTTCCCCAGGAGTATTTTGGAGGCACTGACTCAGCCCAGGTGCAGTCCACCTCCTCCACCTGTCAGCGTGCAACAGATGTGGGTTGAGCGCCGGTGGGCGGAGCTTCTATAAATGTCTCCTGAGACTGTTGACACCTGTTCGTGACACAGGAAGGTGAAACATGGAGAGAAAGAAGCTGGGACTGAAAGCTGTGTCACAGCCCCACCTGGTGGATGTCAGAGGAAGTGCACACAAACCAACCACAGCACACCTGTCAGGCTTTTATTTTGAAATCCAGTGATAATCCATGATGACACTGACAGTCAAAGATACGTGTGATGTCACACAGCACGCTCCGCCCCCCTGGTGACTTTTTGTAAAGTTCAGTTTAAAAACAAATCTGGGCGTGGAGGCTGTATGAGCCCTCTGACTGGCCGACCCTGCAGTATGTGGGCATCAGCTTTGTAGCGTCTTCCAACCATTGTCTTTTATATTTAATTTCATATAAGTTTTTCCTGGAGATGATGGAGAATCAGACAGGATCAATAGTTATCACAGAACAATATGCAACATAAAGAAAAACATCCGCCGTCATCACTGTTCAATAGCCTACATCAGTCAATCAATCAATCAATCAGTCACATGAAAAAAAAACACATCATGTCTGCTCAGACCCACATATTCAGTCACTATGGTAACCAGCACAGTCATGTGTGGGCGGGGCTTAGCCTGACCTCTGACCTGAGCAGAAACAAACACAAACCTTCACATTAAAGACGGGAGTCATGGCCCTTTAACCTGTTTGAGTGGGGCCCCGTCCCCTGGTGGGTGTCAGCCACCGGAACAGGAGAGGCGGGGCTTCGACTGATGCTACGCACACTAACTAAACTACCCACAATTCATTGTTCCAGTGCAACAGCTCAGCTAACTAATAACTAACTATGGGTTAGAGTGCAACAGCTCAGCTAACAGGCTAAAACGCTAACATCTAGCCTAGCATGGTTCATTAGACACAGTGCACCTGATCAAGCTAATGGCTAATGAGCAGCTGATTGGTTCAGATTGTCATTTGATCCCTGATAAAACTTGATATGTTATTCAGTAAAAATCAATTCAGAGCTCAAAACTGATACTAAAAAATATTCAGATCTCTGGAGCTAAAGTCGGAATGCTGTCTGTCAGCAGCTGTGGGCGGGGCCTGTTATTACTGACAATTATCAGCTAGCTGCAATCTGCAGAGGAAATATCAGCAACATGAGTTTTATTACTCTGAGCGGAGAGATAAAGTGTAACTAACAGCTGCTATTCTTCTTCTCTGAATTAGCTGCTAACTGCTAACAGCTGCTGTTCTTCTTCTATGAATTAGCTGCTAACTGCTAAAAGCTAACTGTAAACAATGCCTGAGAATTTCACAACTTCAGATTTTAAAAAAATTACAGGAAAAACTTGTAAAATTTCAAATATCATGCAGGAATTTAACAACGAAAACTGACAGAAATGTCACAAGAAAAAATATAAAGATTTCAAGGACAAATCTGAAAATCAAAATATTTCTAGGATACAAAGGCTGTTATATCTTAAAATAAAGTTTTAATATTTTTAGTCATAAAATTTGAAAAATCAAATTTCAATATTTCCATAAGAAAAGTCATTACATTTGAAGAAAGTCTGAATTTTTAAAGAGCACTAAAGTTCGTAAAATTTCAGAGAGAAACTTTGACAACAGGCTAATGTGACGTCATCATGTTGGTTTTAACATATCGTTTAATGACGGAACATGATCCTGATAAAAACCGTGTTCACACGTGTACTTTTACACTCCAAAAGAAACCTGATTGGTCAGTTTGGTCTTGTCTCAGCACCATGACTCCGCCCACAGCTGCTCAGCCCCGCCTTCCTATTGGTCAGAACTCCTGATTGTCATAATCAAAGCATTGATTGGTGATTGGAGGTTTTATTGCTCTCACAGTGACCTCAGTGTTCACTTTGCTGGTTTCAATAAAGCTGGCTTCATTCAAATTAGCTGCGTCTTAATAAAGTTTGATTCAAATCAATGCTACGCTAATAAAGGTTTTTTTTCTGTGTTCAGAGCAGCTAACAGAGCTAACAGAGCTAACAGGCTGACTGTAGCACCGACTGGAAGACGTTTACGACATCATTATCATAGTCATCATCATTATCATGTTTTCCCAGCATGCCTTTGGCCTCCTCAGCCACCCCTCTGACCTGTGACCCTGAGATTCATGTTGCTATGACAACCATCCAACCAACATGATGTCGTTATCCTTAAACTACAACAATCAAACACCTTCATCTGCCCCATCATCCTCATCCTCACAGTAGTGCAGTAAAGACACAGTGTGTGTGTGTGTGTGTGTGTGTGTGTGTGTGTGTGTGTGTGTGTGTGTGTATGTTACAATTTATATACAGTTTGGGTGTCTACATATATCAGAGTCTGTTGGATGTGTATGATGGTGTGTGTGTGTTATATAAATATATGCGTTATATATAAATGAGTGTACGTATATCAGTGTTCGCTGGACATGTGTCTGATGGTGTGTGTTATATAAATATGTGTGTTATGTATAAATGAGTGTATATATACACATATGTATATATATGTGTGTGTGTGTGTGTGTGTGTATATATACACATATGTGTGTGTATATATACATATATATGTATATATACACACACATTGTGTGTATATGTATATATATATATATATATATATACACACACATATATATATATGTATATATATGTATATATACACATATGTGTGTGTATATATACACATATGTGTATATATACACATATATATACATATATATATATATATGTGTATATATACACATATATATATATGTATATATACACATATGTGTGTATATATACATATATATGTGTATATATACACATATATATATATATATATATATATACATATACACACACACACACACACACACACACACATATATATCAGTGTTCATTGGGCATGTGTCTGATGGTGTGGAAGATCCAGTCCATCTTGGTGCTCCAGCCTCCATGATGAGCGTCGTTCATCTGTTTGGTGAAATACTCCAATGCCTCCTGCTGGCTTTTCTCTGACAGACAGAGACAGGTGGACAGAAACACAGACAGACAGAGACAGAAGAAGATGAGACATTATCTTTGAGGATTTCTGCTGAAGTCATCGAACGTGGCGGTGAAGCTTCGTGTGGACGTTTGTGCCAAATTTGAGAAAACTCCCTCAAGGTGTTCGTGAGATAATGTAATATCGAAAATCTGATAGATGAGGCCACAGTGACCTTTGACCTCTGACCATCAAAATCTTATCAGTTTATCTTACGACTGTGTAATTCAACTGGATGTTTGAGCCAAACTTGAGGAAAATGATGTGTTTTTGAGACATCGTGTTCACATTGGTCTCATTCTCATGAAAATGATATCTTAAGACAGTATGACAGAGTTCTTCAAATGTGGCACAAATGTCCACATGTACTCAACAGTGAACTGATTCCATTTTGGTGGTTGAAGATCACTGTGTAGCACACAGCCTGAAAAACAGCCTGCCCCTTTTTTTCTGTGCAGAGGAGGATTTGGTGAGTGGCTGTGAAAGCAGAGGAGTGGGTCAGATAACGATTGCTGACTGCAAACACCTGTGACATGTGAGAGGAAGACAACGCCAGTGTGGAGGAGAGTGGCATGAGCAGAGGAGTTTTTGAGCCACGCGCAGCATTTTCGGCATACAAGTCATTCTCTTTTTGATTGATCATTAAAAGCTCCTTGAGGTGAGTTCTCCGTTCTTAGAGGATCTTGGAGAATGACAGTGTGACCATGAAGGATTGTTGATTGTGATCCGAACCCAGGACATTTTTTTTTTTTAAAAACCACCCGCAAATCAGCTGTTTTTTGCGGGTACCCGACCCAGTGCAGGACTCTGATTCACAGTTGTTACTGGCCAGCCCTTCGCTTTAAGACGGTGGCCGTGTGGGTGTGACGTAGTAGATGCTGTAGGAAGTAAAGCGGCGTATAGCGTGTACGGACAGGAATGCCCCTTAAAAATCCACGTGTAAATGTGTACATGGACTCACCCCTATGGAAATGCTGAATAATGTGGTAACTCTTTGGAACATTCATACTGATCAAAAGCTCCCCTCAAATCTGTCTTCACTCATTCAACTCACACTCATACAATAAACTCTGGTACACCATCCCCATTCCCCTCTCCACTCATTGCACAAACTGGATTCCCACCCCTCAACCCCTCTGAGACTGACTGAAACCCCCCCTTCACACCCCCACACAGACACCCACATTTGTATGATGGACAAGTATTCATTATGTTGTCTTAAACATGAAATGGCTTAAGTTTGTTAAATGTTGTATTTAATGGGTTTCTGGTGTCCTGATTAATGAAAATAAAGTATGAAATAATAACTTGTTTGAAACTGCTCTTTGACTTGATTCTTTCTTATTTTGTAGCGCGAGGCATATAAGGCCTCGGCTGCTCCCCTGAACCCCAGTTGGCTGGTTCAAGTGCTTGTCTGGTGCCCAACTAATTTAATTAATCACAATTAATCATTGCAATAGTAATTTTTTTTAGGCCTTAAGTTACGCTACACCTATGGCCTTGCATCCATGTCATTCTCCTGAACGTGATATGTCGTGAACACCTTGTGAGAATTTCTTCAAATTTGGCACAAACGTCTAGTTGAATGAAATGATCTACTGATAAGATTTTGATGGTCAGAGGTCAAACATCAAGGTCATGGTGACTTTGACCTTTGACCTCTGACCATCAAAATCTTATCAGTTTACGTTACCATTGTGTATTTCAACTGGACATTTGAGCAAAATTTGAGGAAATCCACAAAGGTGTTTTTGAGATATCACGTTCATGACAATTAGATGGATGTAAGGTCACAGTGACCTTTGACCACCGAAATCAAATCAATTTGTCCGTGACTCAAAGTCGTTGTTTGTGCCACATTTGAGGAAAATCCCTCAAGTTGCTCCTGACATATCGCGTTCAGGAGAATGAGACCTGAAACATAATGCGTCTGACACGACTATCTGCGGCATGGACACATCAAAACAAACCAATCACAGATTTTGTTCCTTTAACTGACAGAACAAAGGTCGTCTCCTGTGAAGCTTCTGAGGAGCAGGAACCCAAAGTTTCACTGCATCAAGGTGGTCTGATCAGGTGAACAAGTCTGACAGGAGGCGGACAGGTGAGTCAGGAACAGTCAGCAGGTACCCCTGAGAGCTCAGGAGTCCAGACCATGAATGAATGAAAGAAAGCAGGGTGAGCTGCAGGTGAGTAGGATGAGGCAGGTGAGGAGGAAGAGGCAGGTGAGGAGGATGAGGCAGGTGAGGAGGGATGAGCCAGGTGAGGAGTAAGAGGCAGGTGAGGAGGATGAGGCAGATGAGGAGTAAGAGGCAGGTGAGGAGGATGAGGCAGGTGAGGAGGAAGAGGCAGGTGAGGAGGAAGAGGCAGATGAGGAGGAAGAAGCAGGTGAGGAGGAAGAGGCAGGTGAGGGTAGGAGGCAGGTGAGGAGGAAGAGACAGGTGAGGAGAAAGAGGCAGGTGAGGGTATGAGGCAGGTGAGGAGGAAGAGGCAGATGAGGAGGAAGAAGCAGGTGAGGAGGATGAGGCAGACGAGGAAGGAGCAGGTGAGGGTATGAGGCAGGTGAGGGTATGAGGGAGGTGAGGAGGATGAGGCAGGTGAGGAAGAAGAGGCAGATGAGGAGGAAGAAGCAGGTGAGGAGTAAGAAGCAGATGAGGAGGAAGAAGCAGGTGAGGAGGATGAGGAAGACGAGGAAGGAGCAGGTGAGGGTATGAGGCAGGTGAGGAAGAAGAGGCAGATGAGGAGGAAGAAGCAGTTGAGGAGGATGAGGCAGGTGAGGAGGAAGATCTGAAATGGCATGAATAGCTAATATGAAAGCAGATGAAGACATGAACTTGTGTCTCACACACGGAGGACTCTGAAGACGTTTTAAAGTCTGACGCGATGAGTTCTGTGTTTGGAGAAGCTCCGCCCCCTACTGACTGTGCCACAGCAGGACGGGTTGAGTTCATTAATTTGTTTTGTTTTTTTAAAGGTGTATTTTTGGTTTTTGGTTCCTATCAGACACCGTATCAAGTTTTTATTCTTCATTTATCAGGGCTGACACCAGGTCAGTAAACAATGTGACATTTGTTAGTGGGTGGGGCTTAGCTGAGGCAAACAGTTCTCCACAGACATTCGCTAGCGCTAGCTAACAGACAATGGAGGAAGATGATGTGAGTGGTGCGTTCAGAAACACTCATTCTGAGTGTCTGAATGTACCGTTTGGTTATCCAGAGCACCGCACTGTCAGGGTGTCTATCACTGTCTCTGTCTCCGACCGTCCGTCTCAATCTCTGTCTCTGTCTCCACCTGTCTGTCTCTGTCTCCACCTGTCTCCGGCCATGTGTCTTACCCAGTGCCAGGGTCTTCCTCAGGTACGCGATGTCATCAAAGCTCTGCAGTTCGGGCATGCCGCAGCCCAGCAGGAGGGAGAAGAGGTTGATGAAGAGGCTGGCGTGCTGCCGGATGGCCAGGTAGGCTTTATAACACATCTCCTGGAACCTGACACACAGATATGTAAACTGACAGTGAGATGGGCACAGGTTGAGACAGGAAGACCAGCACTGAGACATGTGAGGTGCAGGTGAGACCTCTCAAACTCTTTGGTCTTGGTGGACTCCTGGACTCCTTTACTGATTACGATGAGGAAGTCCTGAGTGAGAACGAATGGCACTCGCTCCCTCTTGTACCCAAACTTCTTCTTCTTGTGATCCAGGAAGTGGCCAAAGTCGATGTGGAACAGCTGGAGGAGGAGGAGGAGGAGGAAGAAGAGTTAGGGGGTTTGGAGTTTGGACACTTCTAGGATGTGTGGACGACCGCCAGCTCACCTGTCCGTTCTCCTTCACCATGATGTTGGAGTTGTGTCTATCTCCAATTCCCAGGATGAACGTCGCCACACAATAACCTGCACACGACCTGGTGAAGAGGTCGATGGCCCGGTCATACCTGAGACACACACAGGAAGTCAGGTGAGATCAGTGGTTAAACTGCTTCCTGTGGGGCCGGCGAGGACAGACATGTAGGGATGGAAAATAAAAGAGCCGTCACAGCCATGGTGTTTCCGTTCAGACGGTATGGAGTTTATTTGCTAACATTTCTATCGTCACTTCATTCTGTTCTGTCTTCACGTTATTGATTTTTAACTTTACCTTGATCGTTGTTTATCATTTATCGTTATTTATCACTGTTTATCACTGTATTGATAAAGCAAGGAATTCCACTAATTAACCCTGATAAGGCACACCTGTGAAGTGGAAACCATTTCAGGTGACTACCTCTTGAAGCTCATCGAGAGAATGCCAAGAGTGTGCAAAGCAGTAATCAGAGCAAAGGGTGGCTATTTTGAAGAAACTAGAATATAAAACATGTTTTCAGTTATTTCACCTTTTTTTGTTAAGTACATAACTCCACGTGTTCATTCATAGTTTTGATGACTTCAGTGAGAATCTACAATGTAAATAGTCATGAAAATAAAGAAAACGCATTGAATGAGAAGGTGCGTCCAAACTTTTGGCCTGTACTGTACGTCAACAGCGTTTACTTCCAGAACAAAGACGAGACGATGACGAGCTGAAAACCAATCTTGATGATAAAAGCTGATGACGTGTGTTAGTCAGCTGAGGACTGTTGGACATTTAAAATAAGACAAGAGGAAGATCGGATGGACGGAGAAATGTTTCTAAGACTGCAGAGTAGAATCAAAGTTCCCTGTCTGATGCCACCTGTCCCCTGGACACCTGAAAGTTCAGAGAGCTGTCGTCGACTGAAACTGTGAATCTAACGAGCATTTTCATGTGAAGACAGAATATGAAATAGCTGCCAACATCAACACTGGATCTGACACCAAAACAAATCTGCTGTAGGTTCAATCCTCCTGATGATAAACCTGATTCTGTCTCTGACTGACAGCACCATGTCGACAAACTTTATATACTATGGGTAAATGCATGAAAAAAAAATCATCACATATCACATCTGATAATGGTTTATTAATTTAAAAACACAGTGTGCTCGTTTAGCACACTATTTCATGTAGTTTTTATCTGCTGGAGGGTCGCGTAGGGGAGCGTAGCGCGACAAAAATAGAAGAGCATCCTAAAATAGAGAGTTGTCGCTGCTCCCGTTGCCGGTGCAGCAGCTGTAATTGATAACAGGGGGGCGAGCTGTTACGGGACTCGCGCTGCAGACGTGTCGTGCTGCTCCCGTTGTCAGTGGACCCCGGCCATAACTTTCAGCTCCACCATCACTGACGTGTTTTGTGAAAGACTCGTCGGAAATCAGTGTGAAGCTGCAGGTTCCAATACGCACACACTTTGAATTGTGCTCTACATAGTAATTATGGACTATATGTACCAAGTTGAATTCTGTGGAGACAGACCATTAATTTAGCAAAATAAAATGACAAAAATCGCCCCAAAAAATCACCAAAAATGAAACCACCTGTGGTGGACTTGGCCGATTGGCGATATATTCATCCAATCGCCCAAGCCTATTATACACCTGCACCAAATTCATATGTCAAACGTTTAGATGTTCCCCACACGAAGACTTTTAAAAACTCAATCACTGTATCCACATGTCCAGTTTGTCTTATTATAATCAGATCTGTTCATAGACTGACGTATTGCGGTAAGCATGTTGTGTCATTTCCGGTGTTTCTGTGACAGTGTCTCTGTGCTGCTCTAGCGAACTCTACCAGCTTGTTTTCTGTTTTTTCCTCACTTCAGTTGCTTAACATCTACTTCAAGTCTTAACCCACACTAGTTCTGTTTAAGCACTTATAGCTCTCTTCCTTTGTACGACTTTCTTGCTAATCTCTTAGCTGTTGTTTGCACGTAATTAGCCCTGTTAGCTACATTAGTTTAACAGTTAGCGATGGCTTCTCCCTCTGCTCTTTCTTGCTCGGTGTGCCACATGTTTAGCTATGCCTCTGCCTCCTTTAGCAACAGTGGTAATTGTAACAACTGTAGCTTATTTTCTGCATTGGAGCTCAGTGAATTGGAAATGCTGACAGTACCACTTCAACAAACTTTGTACAACTTTGTACACTCGGTAGCTGCAGTGGTTAGCCAGCCCCCTGTAGCCAGAGTGGAGCCACATAACATCGCCTTTGCTAGCAGTCCCCCGGTAACTCCCGTGCAGCTTGGAGGTTGGGTAACTGTCCGGGAGAAGCGTAGTTCCAAGCAAAGCCCACGGCTCACCACCAGCCTGTTCACATTTCCAACCGCTTTTCCCCACTCAGCGACACACCCGCTGAGGATAAAACTCTGGTTATTGGCAGCTCTATTCTGAGGAACGTGAAGTTAGCAACACCAGCCGCCATAGTCAAATGTATCCCTGGGGCCAGAGCGGGCAATACTGAATCAAATTTAAAACTGCTGGCTAAAAGCTAAATGTAGATTTAGTAAGACTGTTATTCACGTCGGCGGCAATGACACCCGTTTACGCCATTCGGAGGTCACTAAAATTAACGTTGCCTCGGTGTGTGAATATGCAAAAACTATGTCGCAATCCGCAGTTTTCTCTGGACCCCTCCCAAATCTGACCTCTGATGACACATTTAGCCGCATGTCATCATTTAATCGCTGGCTGTCCAGGTGGTGTCCAGCAAACAATGTGGGTTTTGTTAATAATTGGCAAACTTTCTGGGGAAAACCTGGTCTCATTAGGAGAGACGGCATTAATCCCACTTTGGATGGAGCTGCTCTCATTTCTAGGAACCTGGAAATTTTTATTAGTAATTTAAATCCCTGACAACCCAGAGTTGAGACCAGGACAGAGAGTCGCAGTCCTATAAGCCTCTCTGAGCTTCTAGTGCAGTTACCCAGCCATAGTTTTCATAGTTCTATACAAACGGTGTCTGTCCCCCAACCACCTAAATTATCTAAATCCAAAATTAAACAAAGAGGAGTTGTGCATAACAACCTCATAAAAATTAAAACCTCTTCTGTGACAGAAAGACAAAACAGGAGAATTAAATGCGGACTGTTAAATATCAGGTCTCTATCGTCTAAAGCAGTGTTAGTAAACGAATTAATATCAGATAATCATATTGATTTACTCAGTCTCACTGAAACCTGGCTGTGTCAAGATGAATATGTCAGTCTAAATGAATCCACTCCTCCCAGTCATAATAATACCCACATTCCTCGAGGCAGTGGCCAAGGAGGGGGAGTTGCAGCCATTTTTAACTCTAGTCTGTTAATCAGCCCTAAACCAAAACTACATTATAATTCATTTGAAAGTCTTGTTCTTAGTCTTTTATATCTGACCTGGAAAACCTCGCAGCCACTTTTATTTGTTATAGTGTACTGTGCTCCTGTACTCCACTCCACTCATATATTAGATATGATCAATATATCCTTATTAACAGGCTATGTACCACAGTCTTTTAAGGTAGCTGTAATTAAACCTCTCCTAAAAAAGCCCACCCTGGATCCAGAGGTGTTAGCCAACTATAGACCAATATCTAATCTTCCCTTTATGTCAAAGATCCTTGAGAAAGTAGTCGCAGACCAGCTGTGTGATTTTCTCCGTGATAATTATTTATTTGAGGAATTTCAGTCAGGATTTAGAGTGCATCATAGCACTGAGACAGCACTAGTTAAAATTACAAATGACCTTCTGATTGCTTCAGACAAAGGACTCGTCTCTGTACTTGTTTTATTAGATCTTAGTGCAGCGTTTGACACAATTGACCATGAAATTCTGCTACAGAGACTGGTAATGGTAAATGGACCTGTATTTGTATAGCGCCTTTCTCGTCATCTAGTGACCACTCAAAGCACTTTTTACACTACGAGTCACGTTCACCCATTCACACATTCATACACTGGTGGCTGAGGTTACCATACAAGGTGCCACCTGCTACTCAGTTTTCACACACTCACACACTGATGGAACAGCCATTGGGAGCAATTTGGGGTTATGTATCTTGCTCAAGGATACTTCGGCATGCAGCCTAGAGGAGCCCGGGATAGAACCGCTGATCTTTCGGTTGGTGGACAACCCGCTCTACCTCTGAGCCACAGCCGCCCCACACTGGAACACTTAATTGGCCTAAAAGGTTCTGCACTGAGCTGGTTTAAATCTTATTTATCTGATCGGAGAATGCAGGGTTACTCGTGGTCCCTCAAGTCTCCAAAAGTAGATCAGGAGCCAGAGCCTTCAGCTATCAGGCTCCTCTCCTGTGGAATCATCTTCCTGTTACGGTCCGGGAGGCAGACACCGTCTCCACATTTAAGACTAGACTTAAGACTTTCCTCTTTGATAAAGCTTATAGTTAGGGCTGGCTCAGGCTTGCCCTGTACCAGCCCCTAGTTAGGCTGACTTAGGCCTAGTCTGCTGGGGGACCTCCTATAATACACCAGGCACCTTCTCTCTCTCTCTCTCTCTCTCTCTCTCTCTCTCTCTCTCTCTCTCGTATCCTATTATTCATAATGAATCATCCGTACGTACTAAAGTTTGTTTTGGAGTTCCGCAAGGTTCTGTGCTTGGACCAATCCTATTTATTCTATATATGCTTCCTTTAGGTAACATCATTAGAAATCACTCTATAAATTTCCATTGTTATGCGGATGATACACAGTTGTATTTATCGATGAAGCCAGAAGAAAGGGATCAATTAACTAAACTTCATAATTGTCTTAAAGACATAAAAACCTGGATGAGCACCAATTTCCTGATGTTAAATTCAAACAAAACTGAAGTTATTGTTCTTGGCCCCAAACAACTCAGAGACTCTTTATCTGATGACATAGTTTCTCTCGATGGCATTGCTCTGGCCTCTACCACTACCGTAAGAAACCTCGGAGTAACATTTGATCAAGATCTGTCTTTCAATTCTCATTTAAAACAAACCTCACGGACTGCATTTTTTCATCTGCGTAATATTGCAAAAATTAGGCCTATCTTGACCCAAAAAGATGCAGAAAAATTGGTCCACGCTTTTGTTACCTCGAGGCTGGATTACTGTAACTCTCTACTATCAGGTAGCTCTAGTAAATCATTAAAAACTCTTCAGCTAATTCAGAATGCAGCAGCACGTGTACTAACAGGAACTAAGAAACGAGATCATATTTCTCCTGTTTTAGCTTCTCTGCACTGGCTCCCTGTAAAATCCAGAATTGAATTTAAAATCCTACTGTTAACTTATAAAGCTCTAAATGGTCAAGCTCCATCATATCTTAGAGAGCTCATAGTGCCTTATTATCCCACCAGAACTCTGCGCTCTGAGAACGCAGGGTTACTCGTGGTCCCTAAAGTCTCCAAAAGTAGATCAGGAGCCAGAGCCTTCAGCTATCAGGCTCCTCTCCTGTGGAATCATCTTCCTGTTACGGTCCGGGAGGCAGACACCGTCTCCACATTTAAGGCTAGACTTAAGACTTTCCTCTTTGATAAAGCTTATAGTTAGGGCTGGCTCAGGCTTGCCTTGTACCAGCCCCTAGTTAGGCTGACTTAGGCCTAGTCAACCGGAGGACCACCTTTAATGCACCGGGCACCTTCTCTCTCTCTCTCTCTCTCTCTCGCTCTCGCTCTCTCTCTCTCCCTCTCTCTCTCGTATCCTATTACTGTATCTATTTTACTCGGCCATTCTGGATGTCACTAACTCAGTTTCTTCTCCGGAGCCTTTGTGCTCCACTGTCTCTCAGGTTAACTCGTATTGCAGCGGTGCCTGGATAGTGTGACGTGTGTGGTTGTGCTGCTGCCGTGGTCCTGCCAGATGCCTCCTGCTGCTGCTGCTGCTGTCATCATTAATCATTAGTCATACTTCTACTGCTATTATAGACATATGATATTATCATACATGTATACTGCCTGATACTAATATATACTTTCAACATATTGTACCACAGTAGCCAGAACTATAACGACAGTATTATTACTTTCATGAATGTTGTTGTAAGCTACTGTCATTACCGAGGATGTCATACAGATTACTGTATTGTGTCATACAGATTACTGTTAATTTGTTATGCTGATCTGTTCTGTACGACATCTACTGCACGTCTGTCCGTCCTGGAAGAGGGATCCCTCCTCAGTTGCTCTTCCTGAGGTTTCTACCATTTTTTTCCCCCGGTAAAGGGGTTTTTTTGGGGAGTTTTTCCTTAGCCGCTGTGAGGGTCTAAAGGACAGAGGGATGTCGTATGCTGTAAAGCCTTGTGAGGCAAATTGTATTTGTGATATTGGGCTTTATAAATAAAATTGATTGATTGATTGATTGATATTACTGCATCTTGCTAACTCGGCCATTCTGGATGTCACTAACTCGGCTTCTTCTCCGGAGCCTTTGTGCTCCACTGTCTCTCAGGTTAACTCATATTGCAGCGGTGCCTGGATAGTGTGACGTGTGTGGTTGTGCTGCTGCCGTGGTCCTGCCAGATGCCTCCTGCTGCTGCTGCTGCTGCCATCATTAGTCATTAGTCATACTTCTACTGTTATTATACACATATGATATTATCATACATGTATACTGCCTGATACTAATATATACTTTCAACATATTGTACCACAGTAGCCAGAACTATAACGATAATATTATTACTTTCATGAATGTTGTTGTAAGCTACTGTCATTACGGAGGATGTCATACAGATTACTGTATTGTGTCATACAGATTACTGTTAATTTATCATGCTGATCTGTTCTGTACGACATCTACTGCACGTCTGTCCGTCCTGGAAGAGGGATCCCTCCTCAGTTGCTCTTCCTGAGGTTTCTACCATTTTTTTTCCCCGGTAAAGGGTTTTTTTGGGGAGTTTTTCCTGATCAGCTGTGAGGGTCTAAAGGACAGAGGGATGTCGTATGCTGTAAAGCCCTGTGAGGCAAATTGTGATTTGTGATATTGGGCTTTATAAATAAAATTGAAATTGAATTAAATTGTCTTTGAGACAGTGGTGCAGGGTGTTGGAGTTGACAGGCATTCAGACAGTTGCACAGTTGGATAGTTGGACAGATAGACAGTTGGACAGACAGACAATTGGACAGTGGGACACTGACCCCTCTCCGCGGTTCTTGTCTTTGATCCAGTGGTGCAGGGTGTTGGAGTTGAACTGCAGCGCCCCCTTCAGGCCTCCTTTACACTGAATCTGCATGATGGTGAAACTGTTCTTCACCACCTCGATCAGACCCACACAGTCCCCGATGGACAGGCAGCCATAAGGCAGCATGCTGACACACACACACACACACACACACACACACACACACACACAGACACACATGCAGGTTAGACAGCTGCATGATGATGTCACAAAGGTCCATGATGATGTCACAGGTTCTCACCGCAGGTCCAGGCCCTGGTTCTGCCAGATGTTCTCCATGATCTTGATGATCTGCAGTGTCAACATGTCCTGACGCAGGTCTGCGACACACACACACAGGTTACACACTAAATTACCCACAATCCCCAAGCAGAGCGCTCATGTTAACATGGTTAGCACTGTGCATTGAAACCAGTGTAGTTGTTAGCACTGAGCTAGCTACCGTCTCCGTTCTTGAAGATGATCTCGTTGTTGGTGAAGAGCAGCTCGGACATGATGTCGGGATTCTCCCAGTTCAACCACAGGGGGCGCTTTGCCGACGACATGATGCGACACTCCTCCAGCCTGAACACACACACTCTAATTTAGTATAGTTGTTTGGTCAGTCAGTGGGTAGGTTGGTCAGTTGTTCGGTCGGTGGTTGGTCAGTCGATCAGTCAGTTGATCAGTCAGTCACTTGGTCAGTCTGTCTGTTGATCAGCCAGTCGATTGGTTGATCAGTCCGTCGGTTGGTCTGTCGATCAGTCAGTCGGTTGGTCGGTCGGTCGATCAATCTGTTAGTCGGTTGGTTGGTCGGTCGGTTGATTAGTCAGTGGGTCGGTCGGTCACTCTGTTGATCAGTTGGTAGGTTGGTCAGTTGGTCAATCGATCAGTCGATCAATCGGTCGGTTGGTTGATCAGTCCGTCGGTTGGTCTGTCGATCAGTTGGTCGGTCAGTTGGTTTATCAGTTGGTCAGTTGGTCGGTCAATCAATCGGTCGGTCGGTCGGTCGGTCTGTTGATCAGTCGGTCAGTCGAACAATTCCTTGGTTGGTTGATCAGTCCGTCAGTTGGTCTGTCGATCAACTGTTCCGTCAGTCGGTGGGTTGAAGTGGTACCTGAGATTTCCCAGCTGATGAACAGGGTTCAGCGGAGAGACGAATCCTTGAAGAGCCTCCATGTAATCAGGACGAGACATGTGTTCAACCAGGAACTTCATCTGAGTCTGACAACCAATCACAGCACAGACACATCAGATAAACCAATCACAGCACAGATATATCCGATCTACCAATCACAGACACAGTTTAAATGTTTCTTACTTTCTGTGTTTCATCCTTCTTCTCTTGCTTCAGTGTGTCGGTCAGATTCACCAGTTTGTCCATGGCCTCTACCTGCACACACACACACACACACACAGGTTTGTTATTGGCTGCAGTATCACTTCGACCGACTGGGGGGCAGCAGTTTCACATCAATCAACAGATTTACAGTGACATCACCTGTCTGTTGAGATATTTCAGGTCTCACCTGTCTGTCCAGGTGTTTCAGATCTTACCTGTGTGTTCAGGTGTTTAAGGTCTTACCTGTCTGTTCAGGTGTTTCAGGTCTTACCTGTCTGTCCAGGTGTTTCAGGTCTCACCTGTGTGTTCAGGTGTTTCAGGTCTCACCTGTCTGTCCAGGTGTTTCATGTCTCACCTGTGTGTTCAGGTGTTTCAGGTCTCACCTGTGTGTTCAGGTGTTTCAGGTCTTACCTGTCTGTCCAGGTGTTTCAGGTCTCACCTGTGTGTTCAGGTGTTTCAGGTCTCACTTGTCTGTTCAGTTGTTTCAGGTCTCACCTGTGTGTTCAGGTGTTTCAGGTCTCACCTGTCTGTTCAGTTGTTTCAGGTCTCACCTGTGTGTTCAGGTCTTTTAGGTCTCACCTGTCTGTTCAGGTCTTTCAGGTCTCACCTGTCTGTTCAGGTCTTTCAGGTCTCACCTGTCTGTTCAGGTGTTTCAGGTCTCACCTGTGTGTTCAGGTCTTTCAGGTCTCACCTGTGTGTTCAGGTGTTGCAGGTCTCACCTGTCTGTTCAGGTGTTTCAGGTCTCACCTGTGTGTTCAGGTGTTTCAGGTCTCACCTGTCTGTTCAGGTCTTTCAGGTCTCACCTGTCTGTTCAGTTGTTTCAGGTCTCACCTGTGTGTTCAGGTCTTTCAGGTCTCACCTGTCTGTTCAGATGTTTCAGGTCTCACCTGTGTGTTCAGATGTTTCAGGTCTCACCTGTGTGTTCAGGTCTTTCAGGTCTCACCTGTCTGTTCAGGTCTTTCAGGTCTCACCTGTCTGTTCAGGTGTTTCAGGTCTCACCTGTCTGTTCAGGTGTTTCAGGTACATGCCACAGGCTCTGCAGAAAGCCTCTAGCAGCAGGCCGAAGCGGCGGGACACGGTCTTGTTGTGCATCTCTGACCTAAGAACAGACTTCCTGTTAGTGTGAACACGTCACAGACTAGTTAATGACTCGTTAACATCAACACAAACTCTGAGTGCTGGCTGCTTCTCACTTGAGATGCCAGAAGAAGAAGTGTCCTATCCTCTGATTGGTCAGAGCCTTCTTGATCAGGAAACGTGCCAAGGGATTGTCCAGGTACATCTCATACTTCAACACCTGAAAACACATCATGTGATTCTTCATTAAACTTTATCAGCACGCAATGATGTAACAGTGATCAGTGAGGACAGGTGGTGAGGACACATGGTGAGAACACATGGTGAGAACGTGGTGAGGACACGTGGTGAGGACATTCAGATTCAGACAACTTAATTTATACCACAAGGGGCAGTTAATTTGTAGCTTTCCCAGTGTACATTCATGCATAATTCAGACAACAACATCATCATTGTCAATGAAACATATTAAGAGCACGGGACAGAGGAGAAGCTACGGTAAGAGCAAAAACAAAAGCAATAAATAAAAACAACCTAAAAAATTCCTCTAAGAGTCATTTAAAATGGGTGTGGTCTGTGTTCAGCAGCTTAATAGCAGAAGGAACATGTGGTGAGGACAGGTGGTGAGGACACATGGTGAGGACATGTTGTAACAGGTGGTGAGGACACATGGTGAGGACATGTTGTAACAGGTGGTGAGGACACATGGTGAGGACAGGTGGTAACAGGTGGTGAGGACACATGGTGAGGACATGTGGTAACAGGTGGTGAGGACACATGGTGAGGACATGTTGTAACAGGTGGTGAGGACACATGGTGAGGACAGGTGGTAACAGGTGGTGAGGACACATGGTGAGGACATGTGGTAACAGGTGGTGAGGACACATGGTGAGGACATGTAACAGGTGGTGAGGAAACATGGTGAGGACATGTTGTAACAGGTGGTGAGGACACATGGTGAGGACATGTGGTAACAGGTGGTGAGGACACATGGTGAGGACATGTAACAGGTGGTGAGGACACATGGTGAGGACACGTTGTAACAGGTGGTGAGGACACATGGTGAGGACACGTTGTAACAGGTGGTGAGGACAGGTGGTGAGGACACATGGTGAGGACATGTGGTAACAGGTGGTGAGGACACATGCTGAGGACATGTGGTAACAGGTGGTGAGGACACATGGTGAGGACATGTGGTAACAGGTGGTGAGGACACATGGTGAGGACATGTAACAGGTGGTGAGGACACATGGTGAGGACACGTTGTAACAGGTGGTGAGGACACATGGTGAGGACATGTAACAGGTGGTGAGGACACATGCTGAGGACATGTGGTAACAGGTGGTGAGGACACATGGTGGGGAAATGTGGTAACAGGTGGTGAGGACACATGGTGAGGACATGTGGTAACAGGTGGTGAGGACACATGCTGAGGACATGTGGTAACAGGTGGTGAGGACAGGTGGTGAGGACACATGGTGAGGACATGTGGTAACAGGTGGTGAGGACACATGCTGAGGACATGTGGTAACAGGTGGTGAGGACACATGGTGAGGACATGTGGTAACAGGTGGTGAGGACACATGGTGAGGACACATGGTGAGGACATGTTGTAACAGGTGGTGAGGACACATGGTGAGGACATGTGGTAACAGGTGGTGAGGACATGTGGTGAGGACATGTAACAGGTGGTGAGGACACATGGTGAGGACACATGGTGAGGACATGTTGTAACAGGTGGTGAGGACACATGGTGAGGACATGTTGTAACAGGTGGTGAGGACACATGCTGAGGACATGTGGTAACAGGTGGTGAGGACACATGGTGAGGACATGTTGTAACAGGTGGTGAGGACACATGGTGAGGACATATGGTAACAGGTGGTGAGGACAGGTGGTGAGGATACATGGTGAGAGCACGTGGTGAGGACAGGAGGTGAGGACACATGTTGAGAACAGGTGGTGAGAACATGGTGAGGACAGGAGGTGAGGACACGTGGTGAGGACAGGTGGTGAAAAAAGGTGGTGAGGACATGTGGTGAGAACAGGTGGTGAAAAAAGGTGGTGAGGACATGTGTTGAGGACAGGTGGTGAGGGCAGGAGGTGAGGACATGTGGTAAGGTCAGGTGGTGAGGACGCATGGTGAGGACAGGCGGTGAGGACACATGGTGAGGACACATGGTGAGGAGTCGGTAAGGACAGGCGGTGAGGACATGTGGTGAGGACAGTCGGTAAGGACCGGCGGTGAGGGCACATGGTGAGGACAGTCGGTAAGGACACATGGTGAGGACACATGGTGAGGAGTCGGTAAGGACAGGCGGTGAGGACACATGGTGAGGACAGTCGGTAAGGACCGGCGGTGAGGGCACATGGTGAGGACAGTCGGTAAGAACAGGTGGTGAGGACACATGGTGAGGACAGGTGGTAACAGGTGGTGAGGACACATGGTGAGGACAGGTGGTGAGGACAGGTGGTGAGGGCACATGGTGAGGACAGTCGGTAAGAACAGGTG
The DNA here is from genome assembly GCA_035609425.1 of Epinephelus awoara. Taxonomy (NCBI): domain Eukaryota; kingdom Metazoa; phylum Chordata; class Actinopteri; order Perciformes; family Serranidae; genus Epinephelus; species Epinephelus awoara. The sequence continues at coordinate 32,371,777 of CM069315.1, read as the reverse complement.
GTGAGGACACATGGTGAGGACAGGTGGTAACAGGTGGTGAGGACACATGGTGAGGACAGGTGGTGAGGGCATGTGGTGAGAATTGACCAATCAACAGTTAATATTTAACATCATCAATGAGGATAATATGTTGTAGTTACTGTGTTCATCACATGATTGTTACATGTTCGTCTCATGAACGGTGGGGGTCTGTTGAGTAACGTAAGGCGACGCCATGCTGTGACGACAGTGAGCTGGTTGATGGTTGGAAATATTTCCCTTCAAGAGCTGAGTCAAGACAACGACTATGTTGGGCGATATTGAGTCCAGGAAGTGAAATCTGTGTGTAGTGGCAGCAGGAAGTGTAGCAGCAGCGGAGACAGAAGGTGTAACAGAAGGTGAGACAAAAGACACATCTGGGCCAGTCAGACCACATGTCCCTGCTTACGATACCAGCATACACCCCCCGCAGTAAAACTGCTCTTATCACCTGCAGAACAGTTCAGGCCTGGCTGGAAGGTGCCTCCCAACAGCTTTGAAACAACAAACTGGGATCTTTTCAAGCATCAGAACCTGGAGCAGTACACCTCAGCCATTTTGGGGTACATCAAGTTCTGCACCGACAACGTCACTGTGGATAAGAACATCCAGATCTATCCAAACAGGAAGCCATGGACGAACGGGAAGGTGCAGAACCTGCTCAGAGAAAGAAACATCGCCTTCAGGTCTGGTGATGGGGCGCTGTACAACACCGCCAGAGCCAACCTGGGAGGGGCATCAGGGAGGCCAAAGCTGCATACAGGAGGAGGATCGAGAAATGCTTCCAGGGCAGCAACTCCCGGCAGGTGTGGCAAGGAATACAGAACATCACCAACTACAGATCTACCAGCCCATCAGTCACCAACAGCAACACCTTACCGGCGGAGGAGCTGAACAACTTCTTCGCTCGCTTTGAGTTGCTGCTACCAGAGATGGCTGTGCAACATCCATCAGCTTGCAGCATGTGATGTCCTCATTTTGGAGGCGCAGCAAGGGAGGTGTACACTGAGAGCTGTGAACCCTAGGAAAGCTGCCGGTCCTGATGGTGTCCCTGGAAGGGTGCTGAAGGACTGTGCGGCTCAGCTGGCCGGCATCTTCACCAGCATCTTTAACCAGTCCCTGAGTCAGGCTGCCGCCCCTCCCTGTCCGAAGTCTTCCATCATTGTTCCCCTCCCCAAGAAGAACATCATCAGTGATTTGAATGATTATCGGCCAGTAGCCCCTACATCGTTTGCTATGAAATGCTTTGAAAGCTTGTCCGTGCCCACATCCCCTCTAGTCTCCCCCCCAGGCTCGACCCCCACCAGTTTGCCTACAGAGCAAATAGGTCCACAGAAGACGCCACCCCCACACGTCACCACTCTGCTCTTTCCCACCTGGAGCAGCAGGGGAGCTACGCTCGGTTGCTCTTCATGGACTTCGGCTCTGCTTTTAATACCATCCTACCTGGCAGACTGGTGACCAAACTGTCAAACTGGGAATACCACACTCCAGACTGCCCCCAGAGGGTAAGAGTAGATCCCCACCTCTCCTCAGCCATCAGCCTCAGCACTGGCTCTCCACAGGGCTGTTTGATGAGTCCACTATTCGTCACCCTATACGCAAATGACTGTACCCCCACACAGGCCAGCAACTGCATCATAAAGTTCCCTGATGACACCACCGTGGTGGGGCTCATCTCAGGAGGGAATTAGTCAGGGTATTGGGATGAGGTGAAGCGGCTGTTGGTGTGGTGCACGGAAAACAACCTGATCCTAAACACTACCAAGACAAAAGAGATAGTGGTAGACTTTAGGAGGGCAAAAAAGAACGTCATTCAACCACTGTTCATCGGCGGAGACAGGGTGAAGAGGGTCTCTGACTTCCGGTTCCTGGGGGTACATCTGGAGGACGACCTCACATTAAGTGTTAACACCACCACAATTGTCAAGAAGGCCCAGCAGAGACACCTTCCTGCAGGTTCTCAAGAACAACCACCTGACCCAAAACCTGCTGGTGTCCTTCTACCGCTGCTCCATAGAGAACATTTTGACATACTGTCTCTGCGTGTGGTTCAGCAGCTGTACTGCACTGCCCCCGATGTCCAGGCAATGTTGCAGAGGCGTGTCAGCCAGGACAGCCCTACAACATCCAGAGCCTTGAGATATCCAGGGCGAATCTCATCCACCCCCGGGGCTCCACTGCCTCGGAGTTGCTTCACTACCTCAGCAACTTCTGCCCCAAAAATTGGACGACAAGCCCCCGAGACCCCCGTCTCTGTTTCCTCACTGGAATAGATGCTGGTGGTAATGAGGAGCTCCTCAAAGTATTCCTTCCACCGCCCGACAATGTCCCCAGTTGACGTCAGCAGCTCCCTGCCCCCACTGTAAACAGTGTGAGCAAGTTGCCGCCTTCTCCCCCCTGAGGCACCGGACGGTTTGCCAGAACCTCTTTGGAGCCGATAGATGGTCTTTCTCCATGACCTCACTGAACTCCTCCCACGCCCGAGGTTTTGCCTCTGCGACTGCCGCCCGGAGACCCACAGACCAACCTGCACAGACAACAGTCAGGATCCACTCCCCGACCCAAGGCGCAGGGAAGCAACCCTTTTGTCTACCGGGATGAACCCCAACATACAGACAGAGAGTCTGGGGGCTATCAGAAAGCCCACCCCGGCCCTCCGCCTGTCACCTGAAGCAACTCCAACAAAGGAGAGAGTCCAACCTCTCTCAAGGACTTGGGTTCCAAAGCCGGAACTATGTGTCGAGGTGAGGCCGACTATATCTAGCCGGAGAGTTAACAGGAGATGTAGAAGGATGTGTAACAGGAGGTGTAGCAACAGGTTTAACAGCATTTGTAGCAGGAGATGTAACAGCAGGTGTAGCAGGAGGTGTAACAAAAGGGGTAGCTGGAGGTGTAGCAGCAGTAGACTCACCTGTACCAGCTGCAGCAGGTACTGTGACAGCTTGTCGTCGGTCAGATTCTGAACCAGGCAGCGCAGAGCGAATTCTCTGACCATCGGATCAGGAAAGTTACAGTCCAACAACTCCAGAGCTGATTCAGGCTCCATCAGAGGCCACTCCTTCAACAGGCAGTACATCTGGAGGAAGAGCAGGAGGAGCAGGAGGACAAAGACAGGTAACTGATGAGACAAACTGAGACACAGTTAGACACCATCCTGACCGAAGAGTGTTTTGTACCTGGGACACTTCGTCTCTTGAGTTCCATTTGACGGACAGAAGCAGCTTAGGAAGAGACTCAGGGATGTTTACACAGTAATGTCTGCAGAGAGAGAGACAGGGACACACAGAGACACAGACAGAGACAATAAGACAGACAGGGACAAAGACAGACACAGTTAAAGACAGGTAGAGACACAGAGACAGGTGTAGACAGGAAGGAAGACACAAAGTCACAGACAGGCAGAGAAAGTCAAAGGGAAAGACAAAGGTAGAGTGAGCTAGATAAAAGCCCTGCCCCTCACTGGTGTCTCCAGAGGAAGCCCCGCCCTCACCTGTGTCTCCAGAGGAAGCCCCGCCCTCACTTGTGTCTCCAGAGGAAGCCCTGCCCTCACCTGTGTCTCCAGAGGAAGTCCTTCTCCTGCTCTGAGAGCTCGTACAGAGGATCTTTGGAGCAGAGACAACGAAGCTGTTCTGCATCACCTGCTGATACACTGCTATCACAGGCCAGACGGCTGCTCTGAGACACAGAAACAGGGACGGACAGGGAGAGAAAGGGATGGACAGAGAAGAGACGGAGAGACATGGAGCGGACAGGGAAAGAGAGGGATGGACAGAGAGAGATGGAGAGACAGGGAGGGACAGAGCGACAGACATGTAGAGACAGGGACACAGGGAGAGGGACACAGTTGTATATATGTACAAGTTACCAGTCCTTGGCAGTAGTTGTGTATATGAACATGTTACCAGTCCTTGGCAGTAGTTGTATATATGTACATGTTACCAGTCCTTGGCAGTATATATGTACAAGTTACCAGTCCTTGGCAGTAGTTGTGTATATGAACATGTTACCAGTCCTTGGCAGTAGTTGTGTATATGTACATGTTACCAGTCCTTGGCAGTAGTTGTATATATGTACATATTACCAGTCCTTGGCAGTAGTTGTGTATATGAACATGTTACCAGTCCTTGGCAGTAGTTGTGTATATGTACATGTTACCAGTCCTTGGCAGTAGTTGTGTATATGTTTATGTTACCAGTCCTTGGCAGTAGTTGTATATATGTACATGTTACCAGTCCTTGGCAGTAGTTGTGTATATGAACATGTTACCAGTCCTTGGCAGTAGTTGTATATGTTTATGTTACCAGTCCTTGGCAGTAGTTGTATATGTTTATGTTACCAGTCCTTGGCAGTAGTTGTATATATGTACATGTTACCAGTCCTTGGCAGTAGTTGTATATATGTACATGTTATCAGTCCTTGGCAGTAGTTGTGTATATGTACATGTTACCAGTCCTTGGCAGTAGTTGTATATATGTTTATGTTACCCGTCCTTGGCAGTAGTTGTGTATATGTACATGTTACCAGTCCTTGGCAGTAGTTGTATATATGTACAAGTTACCAGTCCTTGGCAGTAGTTGTGTATATGAACATGTTACCAGTCCTTGGCAGTAGTTGTGTATATGTACATGTTACCAGTCATTGGCACTAGTTGTATATATGTACATGTTACCTGTCCTTGGCAGTAGTTGTGTATATGTTTATGTTACCCGTCCTTGGCAGTAGTTGTGTATATGTACATGTTACCAGTCCTTGGCAGTAGTTGTATATATGTACAAGTTACCAGTCCTTGGCAGTAGTTGTGTATATGAACATGTTACCAGTCCTTGGCAGTAGTTGTGTATATGTACATGTTACCAGTCCTTGGCACTAGTTGTATATATGTACATGTTACCAGTCCTTGGTAGTAGTTGTGTATATGTACATGTTACCAGTCCTTGGCAGTAGTTGTATATGTTTATGTTACCAGTCCTTGGCAGTAGTTGTATATATGTACATGTTACCAGTCCCTTGGCAGTAGTTGTGTATGTTTATGTTACCAGTCCTTGGCAGTAGTAGTATATGTTTATGTTATCAGTCCTTGGCAGTAGTTGTATATATGTACATGTTACCAGTCCTTGGCAGTAGTTGTATATATGTTTATGTTACTAGTCCTTGGCAGTAGTTGTATATGTTTATGTTACCAGTCCTTGGCAGTAGTTGTATATATGTACATGTTACCAGTCCTTAGCAGTAGTTGTGTATATGTTTATGTTACCAGTCCTTGGCAGTAGTTGTATATATGTTTATGTTACCAGTCCTTGGCAGTAGTTGTGTATGTTTATGTTACCAGTCCTTGGCAGTAGTAGTATATGTTTATGTTACCAGTCCTTGGCAGTAGTTGTATATATGTACATGTTACCAGTCCTTGGCAGTAGTTGTATATATGTACATGTTACCAGTCCTTGGCAGTAGTTGTATATATGTACATGTTACCAGTCCTTGGCAGTAGTTGTGTATATGTACATGTTACCAGTCCTTGGCAGTAGTTGTATATATGTACATGTTACCAGTCCTTGGCAGTAGTTGTATATATGTTTATGTTACCAGTCCTTGGCAGTAGTTGTATATATGTACATGTTACCAGTCCTTGGCAGTAGTTGTATATGTTTATGTTACCAGTCATTGGCAGTAGTTGTATATATGTACAAGTTACCAGTCCTTGGCAGTAGTTGTGTATATGTTTATGTTACCAGTCCTTGGCAGTAGTTGTGTATATGTTTATGTTACCAGTCCTTGGCAGTAGTTGTATATGTTTATGTTACCAGTCCTTGGCAGTAGTTGTATATATGTTTATGTTACCAGTCCTTGGCAGTAGTTGTATATGTTTATGTTACCAGTCCTTGGCAGTAGTTGTATATGTTTATGTTACCAGTCCTTGGCAGTAGTTGTATATATGTACATGTTACCAGTCCTTGGCAGTAGTTGTGTATATGTTTATGTTACCAGTCCTTGGCAGTAGTTGTATATGTTTATGTTACCAGTCCTTGGCAGTAGTTGTATATATATACATGTTACCAGTCCTTGGCAGTAGTTGTGTATATGTTTATGTTACCAGTCCTTGGCAGTAGTTGTATATATGTACATGTTACCAGTCCTTGGCAGTAGTTGTATATATGTACAAGTTACCCGTCCTTGGCAGTAGTTGTGTATATGTACAAGTTACCAGTCCTTGGCAGTAGTTGTATATGTTTATGTTCCCAGTCCTTGGCAGTAGTTGTATATATGTACATGTTACCAGTCCTTGGCAGTAGTTGTGTATATGTTTATGTTACCAGTCCTTGGCAGTAGTTGTATATATGTTTATGTTACCAGTCCTTGGCAGTAGTAGTATATGTTTATGTTACCAGTCCTTGGCAGTAGTTGTATATATGTACATGTTACCAGTCCTTGGCAGTAGTTGTATATATGTTTATGTTACCAGTCCTTGGCAGTAGTTGTATATGTTTATGTTACCAGTCCTTGGCAGTAGTTGTATATATGTACATGTTACCAGTCCTTGGCAGTAGTTGTATATATGTTTATGTTACCAGTCCTTGGCAGTAGTTGTATATGTTTATGTTACCAGTCCTTGGCAGTAGTTGTATATATGTACATGTTACCAGTCCTTGGCAGTAGTTGTGTATATGTTTATGTTACCAGTCCTTGGCAGTAGTTGTATATATGTACATGTTACCAGTCCTTGGCAGTAGTTGTATATATGTTTATGTTACCAGTCCTTGGCAGTAGTTGTATATGTTTATGTTACCAGTCCTTGGCAGTAGTTGTATATATGTACATGTTACCAGTCCTTGGCAGTAGTTGTGTATATGTTTATGTTACCAGTCCTTGGCAGTAGTTGTATATATGTTTATGTTACCAGTCCTTGGCAGTAGTTGTGTATGTTTATGTTACCAGTCCTTGGCAGTAGTAGTATATGTTTATGTTACCAGTCCTTGGCAGTAGTTGTATATATGTACATGTTACCAGTCCTTGGCAGTAGTTGTATATATGTACATGTTACCAGTCCTTGGCAGTAGTTGTATATATGTACATGTTACCAGTCCTTGGCAGTAGTTGTGTATATGTTTATGTTACCAGTCCTTGGCAGTAGTTGTATATATGTTTATGTTACCAGTCCTTGGCAGTAGTTGTGTATGTTTATGTTACCAGTCCTTGGCAGTAGTTGTATATGTTTATGTTACCTGTCCTTACCAGTCCTTGGCAGTAGTTGTAGCCCAGCTCTCGGCTGATGGTCCAGTTGGCGTGTTCTTCTATCTGCTGCTCATCTGGAAAGATGACAGTCTGATTGAACCAGGAGAACTCCAGCTCCACACACGGCGTCTCCTACAGAAGACAATCAAGTAATCAATCAATCAATCAGCTGAATTAATTATATGTCCTCACTGTGATGGACAGGTGGAGAGACAGGTCAACAGAGGTGTTGTGTACCTTGTTCGGATTTGAACCAGCAACTCCAATAGGATTCAGGAGGTCCTCAAGCCCGTGAGGGACTGGCCAAAGACTGAGAGCCACTTTACCAGAAACCAGAACGTCTGTGTAGTCAAAGAGGTTGACGTTCCCCCAGGCCAGAGGACAGTGCTCCTGACGACAGAGAGACGGACGGACGGACAGACAGACAGGTTAGTTCAGCCATTCCTTCATTAATTCCTTCATGTGTCCCTGTCTCCTTCCAGTCTCACCTCCTTGGCTCCTTTCCTTCCCTTCACAGAGCAGATAGACAGACAGAGTCTGGCTGAGCGAGGGAGGTCAGCCAGGTAGATGTCATACGCCAACCACTCGTTCCACCTGGAAATAAGGACAGACAGGTGAGACGGACAGGTGAGACAGACAGAGGACAAGAGAGGCGGTAAAAGGTGTGTATACAGTGAGTGTGTGTTACCTGGGGTTGGAGCAGGGGACTCTCTGAGTGTTGACGTTGTCACAGAGCGGCTCTCCACCGTGATAGATACCTGTCCTCACATAGATCTATAAACAAACACACACATATTTAAACCTTTACACACTGTGACTCACTGATGTCAAACTGATGTCAGGTCTGTACGTTAGGGACAGTCCAAGGGGACAGGAGGACAGACAACACAACCACAGAGACAAAACAATCCCAGAGAGATAGAAAACAACCACAGAGCATGCCGTGACACGCTTGGCTGCTTCTCTCCTGGTCCTGCAGGTGCTGTATGTAAGAATGTGGCCAAATCGGTTACTGCACTCAAATTCAAAATACTGCCGTGAGTCGTGTCCGCCCCCCCCTCCCCTACAGATTCGAGGTTGCTGGACAGTAGCACGGCCGCGTCGCCGCGTCCTTGATCTTCGGTTTTCCAGCATACCATTCGAGCAAGTCCGGCTTCTCTGCTGCCAGCACTCCTGCCGGGATACAGCTGAGGAGGAGCCGGCTGCTAATGCTATGTACCGGGACACTGCTAATGCTGTGCTGCTGTAGCTCAGTCGTAACTGTAACTGATGCTGAGACTCTACTGACTGCATGACTGGTAGACGGCGGTGGGTGGCGCAACAAGCCAGAACACAAATTCAAAACATAAGTATGATTTGTTTTTTAAATGCGAATACTCTGGCTGTACTATTGTTGTCAGTGAGATCTCTGTAACATATTAGGATGGTTTTACGACTATTTGCTTTAGATTTCTTACATATAACTCCTTTAATTATTTAATTTCTGCCTGATGGAGTTTTGTTGAACAATCTTTTAGGCCAACTCTGGCACATACTACAGTTTGGTGACGTTTTTCTCCTAATCTTTAACGCTGATTTTCTGTTTGGAAAGAATGAAAAGCGAGGCCACCTAAAATAGATTTATTGGGGCATAAAGAGGCCCTAGTCTATTTGATTCATCTTATTTGTGACCTATGTTTGTGACATATATTTCTGGAGCCCATTAATGTTGTACTAATGGTTGACCAGTGCATTGCATCCTTATTAAAGGACCTATAGGAGATTGGCTGCCATTTGGGGCTATGCTGCATCCCTGTGCTATCTATGCAGAGTGGGGAGGGTTTACTGGGAGGGACGCCAACCACTGTTTCTGTTTTATTTGCTCATATTTTTTGGAAGGGATATATTTAGTGTTAATTAAGGGGTTTTATTTTCTATGGACCTTTTTCCATTATATGGGCTTCTTAATAAAAAAGAACTGAATATTATATTTATACTCTATTTTTTAAAATCAGAATGGCCTCATTAGCTATTCTTTCATGGAACCTTAAAGGTCTTAACTCTCCTATTAAGCAGGCAAGCTGTCTTGACATTTTATCAAGAAATAAAGTTGAGATTGCCATGTTACAAGAAACTCACTTAACTAAGAAAGATATATATATATAGATTGGAAAATCATCGTTATAAAGTATCTGCTTTCTAGTAAAACTAAGAGAGTTGCTATTATTATTGATAATAAACTTAAAATTTCTATTACAGATAAAGACAGTGATCAGGATGGCAGAATCACTTTTCTCAAATGTATTTTTAACAGTATAAAAATAGCTTTAGTCAGTGTGTATGCACCCAACTGTTACGGACAAAAAAAATTCCAGTCTTCAGCTAATATACTGATGGGTTTATCTGACTTTCAATTGTGTATTGGGACTGATATGAATGCTGTGGTGGACCATTTCTATGACAAATCTAAGACAGTTAATTATAATTTTAGGTCCTCAAATGCATTAAGACATGTAATATCAAACTTCAGACTTTAACCTTATTGATGCCTGGCGATCATATAATCCAGGCATCAAAGAATTTACTTTCTATTCTAACAGACATCAGCCTTTCTCTCAGGACGATTATATTTTGATATCTTCATCGTTTTCTTTTGTTAAAAAAATTGAAATTCGACTTATGAGTTTATCAAATCATCATGCCTATTACTGTCAACTCCAGTTATCTCAGTTCAAACAAGAAGCTAGTAGATGGCGCTTTAAATGTACTTTACAGGATAATCAAGCATTCTGTGAACAATTTCAAAATGAACTAAGTTATTTCATAATGATAAACAAAAACTCAGTTGATGATTTCCGTGTATTTTGGGATGCCATTAAAGGCTTTGTAAGAAATAATACTACTGCATTTGCTTCAGGCCTTAATAAATTACATTTGAAGAAAATATCTGAATTAGAAAATCTATTATCTGTCCTGGAGCTTTCACAACAGAGAAACTACTCTCAAAATGTGGCCCCCACTCTTGCTAAGTTTAAGACTGAATTAAATATTCTGATTAGGAAAAGAGCTGAATTTACCATCCATAGAGCTTGAGTTAATCAGTATTTCCATGGCAATCGACTGAGCGAGTTTCTGGCCAACAAATTATGTAATAGCAACCATTTCGCGAATATTGCATCTTTCATATCAGAAAATGGTGATTCGCTTACTGATCCAAGTTTAATTAATCTCAGATTTGCTATTTTTTTATAATAAACTACATAAATCAGAGGGTGAGCCTTCTTCTGAAGAGATTGATACATTTTTAAAAGGGCTTAAACTCCCTGTCTTATCAGCAGCCAAATCAAGTTCACTGGATGATCCATTATCGCTACAGGAGATTAGAACATCTTTAGAAACCATGAACAAAGGCAGATCACCTGGCTGGGACTGCATTCCTCCCAAATTTTATTTGAAATTTTGGGATCAATTTGGGCCATTATTACTGGAGATGTTTAATTACAGCCATTTCTAAAGGTTCATTTGGGAGAGATGTAAACATGTCTTTAATCTCACTTTTGCTGAAAAAAGGCAAAGACTCAAATCATTGCTCTAATTGGTGCTCACTACTATTGATAAATACTGATGTTAAATTGTTTTCCAAAATTGTATCTCATCGTCTTGAATTCTTTCTACCTAAATTGATTCAGCCACACCAAAGTGGTTTTGTGAAGAAAAGACTTGCTTCAGATAACTTACGCCATCTTCTCCATATCATCAATTTTTCTCCAGATGCAAAGGCCTCTTCAGCAGTTCTTTCCATGACACAAGGCTATTGATTGCCTAGAGTGGTCTTATCTCTGACCCGTCTTCAATTTCAATGTCAATTCAATTTTATTTATAAAGCCCAATATCACAAATCACAATTTGCCTCACAGGGCTTTACAGCATGCACCATAAAATACATGGGACTAGGTGAAAGATTTATAAACATGATTGAAATATGATTTGCTAATCCATCTGCTAGTGTTATAACAGGTAACATGTGCTCTCCTTCTTTTAAAATTACACGTGGGAGTAGGCAGGGAGAGCCAATCTGTCCTGTCTTATTTATTTTATCCATGGAACCATTAACTCAAACTATTTGTCAATCTAAACATATCAAACTAATGTTAATTCTACTGATCATTATATTTCTCTTTATGATGATGACATACTGCTATATCTAGAGGACACTTCTCATTCTCAAATCTTCTTGATATCTTTAATACTTTAAGTTAAAATTCAAGTTATAAAATAAATTGGTCTAAATCATCTTTAATGTATCTTAAGACCCCTCCCAAATGTACTCCCACTCATCAGATCCCTGTTGTATCTCACTTCAAATATTTAGGCATAGATACATTCCCTTCAATTGAAAAAGTGTAAACATGGATTATAATAAAATTCTTAAATCAATCATAGATGACCTAAACAGATGGTGTAATATTCCTGTTTCTCTGTCAGGAAGAATCTCTGTCATTAAAATGAATATATTGCCTCCAATTCCTCCCGGTGATTATTGAGTGAAACTACATAAAAATGTTTCGAAATTCATCTGGAAAGGTAAGCGAGCTCGTGTCAAACTCTCAACTTTGCAGAATAGCAAACAAGCTGGTGGACTTGCTGTTCCAAATTTTAAATTGTGTTGTTATGCCTTTTCAATTTGCCCTATATTAAGCTGGTTTGATCCTAACACTAATGTCCCCTAGATAGGTATTGAAAAAAATATTGTTGCATCTATTCACCTGCAAGACCTTCTTATTACAGATATTTCTTTAAAGCATTGTAAATTAATTTTTGGGCCAATAATTTCTCATGCGGTGTCAACTTGTCGTAAATATGAAAAGCTACATAACTGGGACACAGACAGCAGTTTTGCCTACATATATCATGATGAAAATAATGTGGGTTGCACATACACAGTAAAATCAGACTCAGCGTTTACATAGGTTACTTAATGGCTTTGCTATCTTTGCAATAAGCGTCTGCCACCGGGGATGAATTTTCGCAGAAAAAAAATCTGCTTTACAGCAGGAAATGCATCATGTATTGCCAAACTGATTGGTTAGCCAATCAGGGACTGGAGCTGGTCCTTATGAGGAGCTCGCCGGGCCAGTGTTGCCAACTTAATGACACTGTCGCTATATTTAGCGACTTTTCACACCCCACTAGCAACTCTTTTTCAAAAAAGTGACTAGCGACAAATCTAGCGATTTTTTTCTGATGTTATTGGAGACTTTTGGAAACTCTTGACGTGAAAGCACGTTTCATTCTTATTCTTCTCAACAAGCAGCAGATGCTGCCGTGGGCCCCTCCCCCGCCCCAAAACACTCGCAGACGGCCCAGTCCTCCCTCCCAGCTGCATGATGATGTTAACCCCTTGGCGTCCAGACTGCAAGTGAATCGTGCATGCGCAGAACCGCCATTGGCTGATCCCGACCTGGCTTACAGTCAGGGCGGGATGTAAATGTAAAATTTTCTTTGACTAATATAAATTACTGAAAGAAGGTTTACTCAGTTTTTGTCTCTCCAACGACGTTATTCCTCTGCTACAGCAGCCATTACAATTACATGCATATGGACAATTATGCAAATTAGGCGATGATGTCATTTAGTGACTTCTAGCAACTTTTAGGACAGCCAATAGCTACTTTTCTTACTGAGGAGTTGGCAACAGTGGGCCGGGCATGACATAGTTCAGTCACGAGCACAATGGCAGATGGACAAAGTTTGGAGACAAGTGAAAAACGGCCTAGCAAAAGAAAAGGAGCTCCTCTGTGTGAGCAGGCAAAGAAGAGCAAAAAGGAGAGTGATAAAAGAAGAGGAAAAACAAGAGTAAACCTCAGTCAGGCGTTCAAGAGATGGAGGGAGCTCCGTGACCAAAGAGGCTTCAAAACCCATGTCCAGCTAGCTTTCTTTCTAATGGATCAGTAAGTAACACGGCTAAATGTTAGCTAGACCAGAGAGGACTGTACTGTACTGGCTGCTAGTTCATTCCTAGCTGGCCAGCATCGCAAATCGCCGCAACCAGGGAGCAGGTAGCGAGTCTTGGTTGGCTGACATCCTGGTTGCCATTCTACGGCAGCCCTCGGACAGTGATAGCCCCACCCCCCCGCCGCCGCAGCTACTGGACACCCAGTCTCTCCGACCGGGAGAAGTGGAGTAAAATCCTCTCCTCCGCTCCCATTTGTCTGGTGAACGCCTCTCCTATGTCAACACACTCTGCCAGCAATTTAATAATATTGATGCCAGTTGTAACATTTGAATGTTTCAGCAGTAAGCCATGTGCTAAGCGGGATAATGTATAGTGAGCCGGTGACTGTTGAAAAATAACTCCGCTGTGTGTCGGGGCTCCATTCCCCTGTCGGGAGTTATTTTTCAACAGTCACCGGCTCACTATACATTATCCCTTATGTGTCTACTGTTGTTTGTACTGATACTGTACATATTGGTATCATTTACTGTGAGCTGTTTGTACTGGTACTGTGCATTCTGCTATAATTATTTGCACAACAAATCACAAAGAAACACAAAACTACCACAGAGACACAAAACAACCAAAGAGACACAAAACCACCACAGAGACACAAAACAACCAAAGAGACACAAAACAACCACAAACACACAAAACCACCACAGAGACACAAAACAACCAAAGAGACACAAAACAACCACAAACACACAAAACCACCACAGAGACACAAAACAATCACAAACACACAAAACCACCACAGAGACACAAAACAACCAAAGAGACACAAAACAACCACAAACACACAAAACCACCACAGAGACACAAAACAACCAAAGAGACACAAAACAACCACAAACACACAAAACCACCACAGAGACACAAAACAATCACAAACACACAAAACCACCACAGAGACACAAATCAACCACAGAGACACAAAACAACCAAAGAGACACAAAACCACCACAGAGACACAAAACAGTCGCAAAGAGACACAAAACCACCAAAGAGACACAAAACAATCACAAAGAGACACAAAACCACCACAGAGAGACAAAACATTACATTAAAATCTAAACAGTGACTTTTATTAAACATGATGTGGGGACAAGTGTCCTCCATAAAGGGACAGAGCAAGGACACTTCCTCTTGTCTACACAGGGACTCTGAACAGCACACACCTAGACTGAAGATGTCTCACGAGAACAGACGTAAGGACAGACCAAGGACACCAGACAAACCTTGTCGATGTCTCTGATGTTGACGTTGACGTAGGTGGCGCAGAGCAGGCGGACCCTCAGCAGAGTGTTGAAGGCCCACAGGGAGCGGGGAGGAGAACCATCACCTCCTCCTGGACAGGGAGACGGCTGAGGTGTCCTCCGACTGAAACACAAACAACAAACATCTTCCACCTGATACCGGACACTTGTGCAGGCTGCTGATTGGCTGTGATACCTGTGTGACAGCTGCTGATTGGCTGCTGTACCTGTACGAAGGCGTGACAAAGCCAGAGGCAGGAAGCTGAGAGTAGAGACTGTCCTTAGAGACCAGCATCAGGTGAGGAAGACGACCCACGATGATACAGGAGCGGATGTACTGCAGACAGATGGACAGACAGGTGGAGACTGTGAGACGGGTGGAGACAGACATGTGGAGTCAGACAGACAGGTGGAGACAGTGAGAGGGGTTGTTCTGTGACAGTTTGTTTTCAGAGTGAAGTTCTTACCTTGTACTGACTGAGAGGATACTTCTCCAACAGGTATTCGTCACAGCCACACACCTGAAGAGAGACAGACAGACAGACAGTTGAGAGACACAGGTGAGTCAGACAGACAGACAGTTAAGAGACACAGGTGAGTCAGACAGACAGACAGTTGAGAGACACAGGTGAGACAGACAGACAGGTGTACCTTGAGGATGTACTGTCCCTGGTACTCCTGGACACAGAGGCGGAGCTGCTGAGGGGACAGGTGCATGGATCGGCTCTTCTTCCTGATGGACTCTGCTATGAGCTGCTCAGGTAAACTGTCATGACTCACCTGGACACAAACACACAGCAGACGGTGACATCATCATTGTTGCAGGCATCTGAGCTGTGTTCTGTTGGGACTCTCTGGGTCCTGGACTTCATTTGACACGTAGCACTGACCTAAATATCGACCAACTACACTGCTGAGAAACATGAAAGTCACAGTGGTAATGGTCACAGTGTTAGAGGTCACAGTGGTAATGGTCACAGTGTTAGAGGTCACAGTCCTAAATGTCACAGTGGTAATGGTCACAGTGTTAGAGGTCACACTCCTAAATGTCACAGTGGTAATGGTCACAGTATTAGAGGTCACAGTGGTAATGGTCACGGTATTAGAGGTCACACTCCTAAATGTCACAGTGGTAATGGTCACAGTGTTAGAGGTCACAGTGGTAATGGTCACAGTATTAGAGGTCACAGTCCTAAATGTCACAGTGGTAATGGTCACAGTATTAGAGGTCACACTCCTAAATGTCACAGTGGTAATGGTCACAGTGTTAGAGGTCACAGTGGTAATGGTCACAGTGTTAGAGGTCACAGTCCTAAATGTCACAGTGGTAATGGTCACAGTATTAGAGGTCACACTCCTAAATGTCACAGTGGTAATGGTCACAGTGTTAGAGGTCACAGTCCTAAAGGTCACAGTGGTAATGGTCACAGTGTTAGAGGTCACAGTGGTAATGGTCACAGTCCTAAAGGTCACAGTCCTAAAGGTCACAGTGGTAATGGTCACAGTGTTAGAGGTCACAGTGGTAATGGTCACAGTGTTAGAGGTCACACTCCTAAATGTCACAGTAATGGTCACAGTGTTAGAGGTCACACTCCTAAATGTCACAGTGGTAATGGTCACAGTGTTAGAGGTCACAGTCCTAAAGGTCACAGTGGTAATGGTCACAGTGTTAGAGGTCACAGTGGTAATGGTCACAGTATTAGAGGTCACAGTCCTAAAGGTCACAGTGGTAATGGTCACAGTGGTAATGCTCACAGTGGTAATGGTCACAGTGTTAGAGGTCACAGTCCTAAAGGTCACAGTGGTAATGGTCACAGTGTTAGAGGTCACACTCCTAAATGTCACAGTGGTAACGGTCACAGTGTTAGAGGTCACAGTGTAGAGGTCACAGTGGTAATGGTCACAGTGTTAGAGGTCACAGTGGTAATGGTCACAGTATTAGAGGTCACAGTCCTAAATGTCACAGTGGTAATGGTCACGGTGTTAGAGGTCACAGTCCTAAAGGTCACAGTGGTAATGGTCACAGTGTTAGAGGTCACAGTGGTAATGGTCACAGTGTTAGAGGTCACAGTCCTAAAGGTCACAGTGGTAATGGTCGCAGTTTTAGAGGTCACAGTCCTAAAGGTCACAGTGGTAATGGTCACAGTGTTAGAGGTCACAGTGGTAATGGTCACAGTATTAGAGTTCACAGTCCTAAAGGTCACAGTGTTAGAGGTCACAGTCCTAAAGGTCACAGTGGTAATGGTCACAGTGTTAGAGGTCACAGTCCTAAAGGTCACAGTGGTAATGCTCACAGTGTTAGAGGTCACAGTCCTAAATGTCACAGTGGTAATGGTCACAGTGTTAGAAGTCACAGTCCTAAATGTCACAGTGGGAATGGTCACAGTGTTAGAGGTCACAGTCCTAAAGGTCACAGTGGTAATGCTCACAGTGTTAGAGGTCACAGTCCTAAATGTCACAGTGGTAATGGTCACAGTGTTAGAAGTCACAGTCCTAAATGTCACAGTGGTAATGGTCACAGTGTTAGAGGTCACAGTGGTAATGGTCACAGTATTAGAGGTCACAGTCCTAAATGTCACAGTGGTAATGGTCACAGTATTAGAGGTCACACTCCTAAATGTCACAGTGGTAATGGTCACAGTGTTAGAGGTCACAGTGGTAATGGTCACAGTGTTAGAGGTCACAGTCCTAAATGTCACAGTGGTAATGGTCACAGTATTAGAGGTCACACTCCTAAATGTCACAGTGGTAATGGTCACAGTGTTAGAGGTCACAGTCCTAAAGGTCACAGTGGTAATGGTCACAGTGTTAGAGGTCACAGTGGTAATGGTCACAGTCCTAAAGGTCACAGTCCTAAAGGTCACAGTGGTAATGGTCACAGTGTTAGAGGTCACAGTGGTAATGGTCACAGTGTTAGAGGTCACACTCCTAAATGTCACAGTAATGGTCACAGTGTTAGAGGTCACACTCCTAAATGTCACAGTGGTAATGGTCACAGTGTTAGAGGTCACAGTCCTAAAGGTCACAGTGGTAATGGTCACAGTGTTAGAGGTCACAGTCCTAAAGGTCACAGTGGTAATGGTCACAGTGTTAGAGGTCACAGTGGTAATGGTCACAGTATTAGAGGTCACAGTCCTAAAGGTCACAGTGGTAATGGTCACAGTGGTAATGCTCACAGTGGTAATGGTCACAGTGTTAGAGGTCACACTCCTAAATGTCACAGTGGTAACGGTCACAGTGTTAGAGGTCACAGTCCTAAAGGTCACAGTGGTAATGGTCACAGTGTTAGAGGTCACAGTGGTAATGGTCACAGTATTAGAGGTCACAGTCCTAAATGTCACAGTGGTAATGGTCACGGTGTTAGAGGTCACAGTCCTAAAGGTCACAGTGGTAATGGTCACAGTGTTAGAGGTCACAGTGGTAATGGTCACAGTGTTAGAGGTCACAGTCCTAAAGGTCACAGTGGTAATGGTCGCAGTTTTAGAGGTCACAGTCCTAAAGGTCACAGTGGTAATGGTCACAGTGTTAGAGGTCACAGTGGTAATGGTCACAGTATTAGAGTTCACAGTCCTAAAGGTCACAGTGTTAGAGGTCACAGTCCTAAAGGTCACAGTGGTAATGGTCACAGTGTTAGAGGTCACAGTCCTAAAGGTCACAGTGGTAATGCTCACAGTGTTAGAGGTCACAGTCCTAAATGTCACAGTGGTAATGGGCACAGTGTTAGAAGTCACAGTCCTAAATGTCACAGTGGGAATGGTCAAAGTGTTAGAGGTCACAGTCCTAAAGGTCACAGTGGTAATGGTCACAGTGTTAGAGGTCACAGTCCTAAAGGTCACAGTGGTAATGGTCACAGTATTAGAGGTCACAGTGGTAATGGTCACAGTGGCAATGGTCACAGTGTTAGAGGTCACAGTCCTAAAGGTCACAGTGGTAATGGTCACAGTATTAGAGGTCACAGTGGTAATGCAGTGTTTCCCATTCATTCATTTATTTGTGGCGGTGAACCACGAATAAATTATCTCCGCTTCATACAGATTTTTCTGCTTTTGGCGCTACCTGTTCGACCTCGCTCATAAACACATTATAATGGGACTCACTGTCTGTGAATGTAGCTTGTCGTTACAATCCCGGTGCAATAGGTGGTGGTATGCATCGTAATGACGCACTTAAAGCTATAGTTGGTAATGTTGGAGAGCTAGCAAGATTTGAAAGCGGCACCTCCTCTAAGCTCCGCCCCCTGCTCCCCCTCCCGTCAGTGCTCCGTCCAAAGCCACAAACCCAGACACGCCTGAACGCGCATCCTGCAGCAGGAGTCAGCAGCAGGGCAGAGGAGAGCCGAGTAAAATAACAAATCCCCCTGATGCAAACAAATAATTACCTGTCCAACAGAAAGACAGCAATCTCTGCATCACTTTTCAGGCCCTTCAGTTCCCTCAGTTGTCTCCACCGTTCAAAAGCTGGACTGGTGTTGATGTCTGGTTTGTCCTCTCACTTCATCCTTTTCTGCCTCTGACTTTCTTTTCTCAGCCTGTTTAGTGAGGTGAGCCATTACAAGTAACACTGGAAGTGATACTTTTGGCTGCATTTTGTCTGCCATTGTGCAGCAAACTCCTGCTAACTCGGTATTTCTGCTGAGGAGCGTGCTGAATATTTCCAGCAACGGTGACACGTGATGAGTGTACGCAGGGAGGAGGGAGAGACAGAGGGGGGCTCAGGCAATACGAGACATGAAGGCATCTGATTGGTTCTTTCCATTCACACCGAATGGCAGGGATTAGTCAGAGTTTTTACAGGCCTGCAGCTGCCACAGAGGTCGGATTTTTTTCATTCCTTTTTCTGAACACATTGTGTATTGACTACTCTCGGGATGGAAGGACCATTTCACTCAGTATAAGTGTTTCTGAACAGGATTACCAACTATAGCTTTAATGCACCTGGTCCACCAGAAGAAGAAGAAGAAGCAGACGTAGCAGAATGGATCCAAAGACCTCTCGGTACAAATATGTGGACAAACAAGTCCAAAAGTGGTCCGAACAACCCATCATGTTATATTAGCCTGTGTCTGTGTTAACATAGCTGGAAGCTCAACATGTGCAGAGACATTAACTCACGCTGTTAGTAGTGTTAACTGCAGTGCGAGTCCCGTAGCAGCTCGCCCCTGTTAATCAATTACAGCAGCTGCAGTGGCAACGGGAGCGGCACGACAACCACCATCTGTCACGCGACAACTCTCTATATTATGCCGTTCTACTATTGTTGTCGCGCTACGCTCCCCTACGCGACCCTCCAGCAAATAAAAACTACAAGAAATAGTGTGCTGAAGAAACACTATGTGTTTTTAAATTAATAAACCATTATCAGAAGTGATATGTGATGTTTTTTTTTCATGCATTTACACATGTTTATCCGTGACATTGTGTACATGTCCGTGGCAGAAAGTGAGTAGATGACAAACAGTACAGTAAACTTGTAGATAACTCAAATATATGTAATAACTTAGGTGGGAAATGCTTTAACATTTCATGCAGCCTCTCGGCTCGGCAAACGGTAAACAACCCCGCTGGCTTCTCTACGTGTTGCTTCTGTACGCAGTCAGTGGAGCCCAAATGAATACGCCGCGAAGCTGACGTGACGCTTATGTTTACAGCCGGTGGAGCCCAGCCGTAAGGTTCTGCTTGTTAGTAATTAACTCTGACATTGGATGTTCACTCCTTCACACAGATGATTATTGAAAAATATTTTCAATACCCCGTCCCCCCACAGTCCACACCACCACAAATAGATTCCTGTCCTGTGGGAAACACTGTAATGGTCACAATGTTAGAGGACACAGTCCTAAAGGTCACAGTGGTAATGGTCACAGTCTTAGAGGTCACAGTGTAGAGGTCACAGTGGTAATGGTCACAGTGTTAGAGGTCACAGTGTAAAGGTCACAGTGGTAATGGTCACAGTGTTAGAGGTCACAGTGTAGAGGTCACAGTGGTAATGGTCACAATGTTAGAGGTCACAGTGTAAAGGTCACAGTGGTAATGGTCACAGTGTTAGAGGTCACAGTGTAGAGGTCACAGTGGTAATGGTCACAATGTTAGAGGTCACAGTGTAGAGGTCACAGTGGTAATGGTCACAGTGTTAGAGGTCACAGTGTAGAGGTCACAGTGGTAATGGTCACCATGTTAGAGGTCACGGTGTAGAGGTCACAGTGGTAATGGTCACAGTGTTAGAGGTCACAGTCTAACAGGAAGTCAGTTAAACTATCAGTCCAGTGTGTGAATCAGTCTCAGTGGCAGTGGTAGTTCAAATCAAAGAGACAACAGGAACAATCGAGAGACAAACATGAAATGGTTTTCCATGTGGTGTCCACAGACAGTTGCTCTCTCCTCATCCTTCCTGACTGATTCTTCTCTAGTTTGGTCTTCTGCTAGTGTCCTTGGCACTACTGGTAGCATGAGGCCGTACCTGCAGCCCAATCAGGTCGATACCAGACACCAGGAGACCAGCTGGTACACCAGGAGAGCTGGACAGGGCCGTAGAAGGGCATCAACCCAGCAGCAGGACCGCTATCTGCTCCTTTGTGTGAGGAGGAACAGGAGGAGCACTGAGCCCTACAAAATGACCTCCAGCAGGCTTCTGGCGGGTCCTGGGTTCCTCCTGGTGCAGAGGGCCCTGGGTTCCTCCTGGTGCAGAGGGCCCTGGGTTCCACCTGGTGCAGAGGGCCCTGGGTTCCTCCTGGTGCAGAGGGCCCTGGGTTCCTCCTGGTTTGGCGAATCCTTGGTTCCACCTGGTGCAGAGGGCCCTGGTTTTCTCTTGGTGTGGTGATTTTGATTCCAGCCCTCAGTGGATGGATGATTTTGGTTATTATGTCATTTTGTTCTCAGCGGGTTACTAAGTGTGCGTTAGGTAAGTTTTCACTGTCGCTCGTTCGAATAATAAGTAGTTTAAGACTCTGACTCAGCTTTGACATGTCCTGTGATCTCACAGCACAAGACGGACACAAACGTACATCAGGTTTACCTTCAGGGTGTATTTCTGTTTGGAGTTGGACGGAGACACGATAACCCAGATGGTCACGATCAACCTCCCTGCAGAGACAGACAGGAAGACACAGAAAGACAGTTAGAGACAGGCAGGTGTGTTAACATCTGCCTGTCCCCGGGCTCCTGAGACTAGCTGTCCAACTGTGTCCAACAGGTATGTACCTTTGTCCAACTTGCTGTAGATGTGAGGGGGGAGCTGGGGGCTTGACTCCACGTTGGGCGGGTACACGTAGAGGGCCTGGCTGTGGGCCCCTCCCCCCTCTCTCTCCTCCATAGCCTCTCTGCACACGCTCAGTATGGAGCGGCGGAAGTCCTGAACCTCGGGGTCCTTCATCATCTCAAACTCACAGACCGGCATCCCAATGGCAAACCCTGAGGACAGGACGGACTTAGTCTGAGGGTGGGGGCGGAGTCTGATGAGACATGAGGTCAGGATCAGTGATGAGGTCATAGGAATGAGGACATGGACCAATAAGAAGCAGACGAGCTGTGTTCTTGGCAACAGGTGATGACAGATGAGGTCAGGTGATGACAGGTGAGGACAGGTGACGACAGGAGAGGACAGGTGAGGACAGGTGATAACAGGTGATGACAGATGAGGTCAGGTGAGGACAGGTGAGGACAGGTGATAACGGGTGATAACAGGTGATGACAGATGAGGTCAGGTGATAACAGGTGACGACAGGTGAAAACAGGTGATAACAGGTGAGGACAGGTGACGACAGGAGAGGACAGGTGACGACAGGTGATGACAGGTGAGGTCAGGTGACGACAGGGGAGGACAGGTGACGACAGGAGAGGACAGGTGATGACAGGTGATGACAGGTGATGACGGGTGATGACAGGTGAGGACAGGTGATGACAGGTGAGGTCAGGTGACGACAGGGGAGGACAGGTGACGACAGGAGAGGACAGGTGAGGACAGGTGATAACAGGTGATGACAGGTGATAACAGGTGATGATAGGTGATGACAGGTGAGGTCAGGTGACGACAGGAGAGGACAGGTGAGGACAGGTGATGACAGGTGACGACAGGAGAGGACAGGTGAGGACAGGTGAGGACAGGTGATGACAGGTGACGACAGGGGAGGACAGGTGATGACAGGGGAGGACAGGTGATGACGGGTGATGACGGGGGTATGGAGTTAGATTTGTCTCATTAATACCTGTAAATGCACAGAGGGTGATCTACAAATATTTGTTGATCTGCACATGTTTCATAATTATGTGTGTGAACAGGTCGACAATCTGTGTGTAAATGTGTAATCTGTAAATATAAAACACATTCCACAAATACAAAAAACATCCGTGAATACATTAAATTAATTTGCAAATAAATGAAAAGCATTTGTGAATATCTTCCTAACAGGCATTTGTGAACTCAGTTTTTATTTGTGAATCGAAAAAACATTTGTGGATCTCGGTTCTACGCGTGTGGATTTGCTTTTTACACATACAGATTTTTGAGACAAACTTTCTGCCGGTCTGAACGAAAATGCACTTTATGAGCTGTTTTTTTGTTGTTGTTGTTTTAATAATAATCAGCGATAAGTAACGTGCATTCATTGTTTTATATTAATGTCATACACTGAGTATTAGTGTGCGTCTATTTGTTCTATGTATCTGGCACACTCTTTTGTGCTTCTGCAGCTGTCAGTTATCAGCCAACTCATCCTTTATATTTTTCATTTATTCTTTTGAGTAGGATTAAAGTCTCAAAGCATTTTATATCTTATTATTAGTGTACTCTTACTAATGTAGTTGAAATGTCTGTGCTGACCGCACCATGTTTAGTTAGGTTACATCGTTTCAGTGAGGTTACGTTAACTGTTGTAAGATATGACAAGTGGCAACAAGTGGTTAAGGTCTTTGTCAGAACAGCTGTTAGTGTTGGTAGCTCTTTTTGTTTAGAAATGTAATATTGTAGTTGTATTGTTCATTGTTAATATTTAGATTGCGCTAAGCTAACGTCAGCTACTGAAACAGCATCTGCTGCCATGGCAACATTAAACATTTATGTTGTGGGCTGGGGGCAGAAAAGCGGGGTGCAGCATTTTATACATTGTTATTACAGGTATTAAAGAGACAAATCTAACTCCATACAGGTGAGGTCAGGTGAGGACAGGTGTGGTCAGGTGATGACAGGTGAGGACAGGTGAGGACAGGTGAGGTCAGGTGAGGACAGGTGAGGTCAGGTGATGACAGGTGAGGACAGATGAGGACAGGTGAGGACAGGGGAGGTGTGTCACCTATCTCTCGGTTCAGGATCTTCTCCTCTCGGTTGCCCAGCGGCTCAATAACCTTCAGGATGGGGTGGAACAGTCGGAGGTCACAAAGTCGCCTCGTCTCATCATAAAACTCTTCCCTCTCCGCCTCCTGGGTAACGCCAACAAAGATGTAGCACGACTCCTCCTGACCAATCAGAAGGGAGAGTTTATAACCACTGACAGCACCTGTGATAGTGAGACAGAGGGTCTAAGGTCAGGCAGCGATGACGTACCTGGAGCAGGTGGTAGAGCGGGTACTTCCTGGCCTCAGTGAAGAGCTGCTGCTTGATGTTGATGAGAGGTGTTTCTCTGAGGCACTCGAGACTGACCATCATCCCTGAGACACATGACAACCCATCAGACAACAGAACATAGAACCAAACACAACAGACTGACCATCATCCCTGAGACACATGACAACCCATCAGACAACAGAACATAGAACCAAACACAACAGACTGACCATCATCCCTGAGACACATGACAACCCATCAGACAACAGAACATAGAACCAAACACAACAGACTGACCATCATCCCTGAGACACATGACAACCCATCAGACAACAGAACATAGAACCAAACACAACAGACTGACCATCATCCCTGAGACACATGACAACCCATCAGACAACAGAACATAGAACCAAACACAACAGACTGACCATCATCCCTGAGACACATGACAACCCATCAGACAACAGAACATAGAACCAAACACAACAGACTGACCATCCTCCCTGAGACACATGACAACCCATCAGACAACAGAACATAGAACCAAACACAACAGACTGACCATCATCCCTGAGACACATGACATCACATCAAACAGAACATAGAACCAAACACAACAGACTGACCATCATCCCTGAGACACATGACAACCCATCAGACAACAGAACATAGAACCAAACACAACAGACTGACCATCATCCCTGAGACACATGACAACCCATCAGACAACAGAACATAGAACCAAACACAACAGACTGACCCTCATCCCTGAGACACATGACAACCCATCAGACAACAGAACATAGAACCAAACACAACAGACTGACCATCATCCCTGAGACACATGACATCACATCAGACAACAGAACATAGAACCAAACACAACAGATTGACCATCATCCCTGAGACACATGACAACAAATGATACATGACAACCCATCAGACAACAGAACATAGAACCAAATACAACAGACTGATCATCATCCCTGAGACACATGACATCACATCAGACAACAGAACATAGAACCAAACACAATAGACTGATCATCATCCCTGAGACACATGACAACAAATGATACATGACAACCCATCAGACAACAGAACATAGAACCAAATACAACAGACTGATCATCATCCCTGAGACACATGACAACCCACCAGACAACAGAACATAGAACCAAGCACAACAGACTGACCATCATCCCTGAGACACATGACAACCCATCAGACAACAGAACATAGAACCAAACACAACAGATTGACCATCATCCCTGAGACACATGACAACAAATGATACATGACAACCCATCAGACAACAGAACATAGAACCAAATACAACAGACTGATCATCATCCCTGAGACACATGACATCACATCAGACAACAGAACATAGAACCAAACACAATAGACTGACCATCATCCCTGAGACACATGACAACCCACCAGACAACAGAACATAGAACCAAGCACAACAGACTGACCATCATCCCTGAGACACATGACAACCCATCAGACAACAGAACATAGAACCAAGCACAACAGACTGACCATCATCCCTGAGACACATGACAACCCATCAGACAACAGAACATAGAACCAAGCACAACAGATTGACCATCATCCCTGAGACACATGACATCCCATCAAACAACAGAACATAGAACCAAACACAACAGACTGACCATCATCCCTGAGACACATGACATCACATCAGACAACAGAACATAGAACCAAACACAACAGACTGACCATCATCCCTGAGATACATGACAACCCATCAGACAACAGAACATAGAACCAAACACAACAGACTGACCATCATCCCTGAGACACATGACAACCCATCAGACAACAGAACATAGAACCAAGCACAACAGACTGACCATCATCCCTGAGACACATGACAACCCATCAGACAACAGAACATAGAACCAAACACAACAGACTGACCATCATCCCTGAGACACATGACAACCCATCAGACAACAGAACATAGAACCAAACACAACAGACTGACCATCATCCCTGAGACACATGACAACCCATCAGACAACAGAACATAGAACCAAACACAACAGACTGACCATCCTCCCTGAGACACATGACAACCCACCAGACAACAGAACATAGAACCAAACACAACAGACTGACCATCATCCCTGAGATACATGACAACCCACCAGACAACAGAACATAGAACCAAACACAACAGACTGACCATCATCCCTGAGACACATGACATCACATCAGACAACAGAACATAGAACCAAACACAACAGACTGACCATCATCCCTGAGACACATGACAACCCACCAGACAACAGAACATAGAACCAAACACAACAGACTGACCATCATCCCTGAGACACATGACAACCCATCAGATAACAGAACATAGAACCAAACACAACAGACTGACCATCATCCCTGAGACACATGACAACCCATCAGACAACAGAACATAGAACCAAACACAACAGACTGACCATCCTCCCTGAGACACATGACATCCCATCAGACAACAGAACATAGAACCAAACACAACAGACTGACCATCCTCCCTGAGACACATGACATCCAATCAGACAACAGAACATAGAACCAAACACAACAGACTGACCATCATCCCTGAGATACATGACAACCCACCAGACAACAGAACATAGAACCAAACACAACAGACTGACCATCATCCCTGAGACACATGACATCACATCAGACAACAGAACATAGAACCAAGCACAACAGACTGACCATCCTCCCTGAGACACATGACAACCCATCAGACAACAGAACATAGAACCAAACACAACAGACTGACCATCCTCCCTGAGACACATGACATCCCATCAGACAACAGAACATAGAACCAAACACAACAGACTGACCATCATCCCTGAGATACATGACAACCCACCAGACAACAGAACATAGAACCAAGCACAACAGACTGACCATCATCCCTGAGACACATGACATCACATCAGACAACAGAACATAGAACCAAGCACAACAGACTGACCATCATCCCTGAGACACATGACAACCCACCAGACAACAGAACATAGAACCAAACACAACAGACTGACCATCATCCCTGAGACACATGACAACCCATCAGACAACAGAACATAGAACCAAACACAACAGACTGACCATCATCCCTGAGACACATGACAACCCACCAGACAACAGAACATAGAACCAAACACAACAGACTGACCATCATCCCTGAGACACATGACAACCCATCAGACAACAGAACATAGAACCAAACACAACAGACTGACCATCCTCCCTGAGACACATGACATCCCATCAGACAACAGAACATAGAACCAAACACAACAGACTGACCATCATCCCTGAGATACATGACAACCCACCAGACAACAGAACATAGAACCAAACACAACAGACTGACCATCATCCCTGAGACACATGACATCACATCAGACAACAGAACATAGAACCAAACACAACAGACTGACCATCATCCCTGAGATACATGACAACCCATCAGACAACAGAACATAGAACCAAACACAACAGACTGACCATCATCCCTGAGATACATGGCAACCCATCAGACAACAGAACATAGAACCAAACACAACAGACTGACCATCATCCCTGAGACACATGGCAACCCATCAGACAACAGAACATAGAACCAAACACAACAGACTGACCATCATCCCTGAGACACATGGCAACCCACCAGACAACAGAACATAGAACCAAACACAACATAGAACAGAACAAAGGCATACCATTGGGCAGGCAGCAGTCCACGAGGATGCGAGGGGGCATCAGGTGGAGCCCCCACAACTCCCCAGATGACGGCCTGGGCGCCATGGCAACCACCAATCACAAGCTGCCTCACCTCAGCGCTGGGCTAGTTGGACAGACAGACACACACACACACACACACACACACACACACACACACGCACACACACACAGGTGAGACCACACAGGTCTTCTTGCTGTTCAGGGACCACAGGTTAACCCTTTCTGGTCCTTTTCTCCTACACACATTTTGGACAGGGATCACATGAGCACACTTTTGACCTGACTGACCCTGTTCTGTAACCAGATTGACTCTCTCTGGCCCTGCTTGGTCCTGTTTGTTCTTGTTTTGCACCCAGATTGGACCAGACTGAACCACTTTGACCCTGTTGGGACCTAATGGACCCAGTTTCAACTTGTTTGGCCCAGACTGATACAGTTTGGTCCACTCTGGTCCTGTTTTAGGCCTAGTTTGTCCCTAATAGACCCAGTTTGGTCCTGTTTGGCCCAGATTGACCTAGACTGACCCAGTTTGGGGTCAGTCTAGGTCAATGATGAAGTTTATTCTTCCTGTCTTCCATCAAGGACAAGGACAGTCCCAGGAGACAGTTTCAGTCTGTCTCACATCAGACGATTTAATGTTAATAAAATATACAACATTTTATTTTACAGGTGAAAAATACTTTTAAATCTTTCAGACATGATGTATGATGTTTCTAATATTTGTTCCTTAACCTGTGAAACATACCACATCACATGTGGTTCATCATGTTCTGATGAGATGAGATACAGCTCATTTCTCACAATTGAGAAATTCCAGTGTTACAGCAGTCAAGGAGAAAGAGTCTGATAAAAAATTTCAAAATTAAAAATGGGTGAGGGTTAGGTTTACAAACAACATTCACAATAATAAGAACAATAATGAACAAAATTTTTGTCATGTTTATCTGTGAATCATGTCCTCTGTGGACATTTGTTTTTATTTGTTCTTTAATATTTGTCCTTTATTTTATATCAGTTTAAAACACAATTCTTTGTTTATTTATCTATTTATTTATGAATTTATTTTTATTTTGAGTCAGTTTTCTATAAATATCTCTTCACTTCTTTCATGTCTTCATGTCTCTTTGTTTCTTTGTGTTTTTTCAATGAAGCCGTCAAACAAAGAGCAGAAAGTAGGACACACACACAGTAGGACACACACACACACACACACACACACACACACACACACACACCACACAGTCGGACAGACAAAAGCATAAGCAGCGTGTGTGTGTGTGTGTGTGTGTGTGTGTGTGTGTCTACTGTGTGAGTATATTGTGCGTGTGTATGAGGAAGTGGATTTCCTGTAGCTCTTCCTGTTGACCTGCTGAATTAAAGCTGCGATTTGATGAAACTTGCACTGTTTCTTTTTCTTTCTTTCTTTCTTAGAAAACTCTTTGTTTATGCATCAACAATCACATTTTTAGATGTTAGAAATTAGATTTAGAATTTCTTCAAATATGATTTTAAGTTTACAGAATATAACCAGGAGCCTCCCATGAGCTTTTAACATTTAACCTTTAACTATATATCTATAAATGTTAGAGCAGAAACATCAGACGGTTTGAACCGCAGCCTTTAACTATATATCTTTAAATGTTAGAGCATAAACATCAGTCGGGTCAAACCGCAGCCTTTCACTATATATCGTTAAATGTTAGACCAGAAACATCAGTCTTGTCGGACTGCAGCCTTTAAATATATATTTTTAAATGTTAGACCAGAAACATCAGACAGGTCGAACCGCAGCCTTTAAATATATATTTATAAATATTAAAGCAGAAACATCAGTTGGGTCAAACCACAGTCTTTAACTATATATCTTTAAATGTTAGAGCAGAAACATCAGACGGGTCAAACCGCAGCCTTTAACTATATATCTTTAAATGTTAGAGCTGAAACATCAGTCGGGTCAAACCGCAGCCTTTAACTATATATTTATAAATGTTAGAGCAGAAACATCAGACGGGTAGAACCGCAGCCTTTAACTATATATCTTTAAATGTTTGAGAAGAAACATCAGACGGGTCAAACCGCAGCCTTTAACTATATATTTATAAATGTTAGAGCAGAAACATCAGACGGGTAGAACCGCAGCCTTTAACTATATATTTATAAATGTTAGAGCAGAAACATCAGACGGTTTGAACCGCAGCCTTTAACTATATATCTTTAAATGTTAGAGCATAAACATCAGTTGGGTCAAACCGCAGCCTTTCACTATATATCGTTAAATGTTAGACCAGAAACATCAGTCTTGTCGGACTGCAGCCTTTAAATATATATTTTTAAATGTTAGACCAGAAACATCAGACAGGTCGAACCGCAGCCTTTAAATATATATTTATAAATATTAAAGCAGAAACATCAGTTGGGTCAAACCACAGTCTTTAACTATATATCTTTAAATGTTAGAGCAGAAACATCAGACGGGTCAAACCGCAGCCTTTAACTATATATCTTTAAATGTTAGAGCTGAAACATCAGTCGGGTCAAACCGCAGCCTTTAACTATATATTTATAAATGTTAGAGCAGAAACATCAGACGGGTAGAACCGCAGCCTTTAACTATATATCTTTAAATGTTTGAGAAGAAACATCAGACGGGTCAAACCGCAGCCTTTAACTATATATTTATAAATGTTAGAGCAGAAACATCAGACGGGTAGAACCGCAGCCTTTAACTATATATTTATAAATGTTAGAGCAGAAACATCAGACGGGTAGAACCACAGCCTTTAACTATATATCTTTAAATGTTAGAGCAGAAACATCAGACAGGTTGAACCGCAGCCTTTAACTATATATCTTTAAATGTTAGAGCAGAAACATCAGACAGGTTGAACCGCAGCCTTTAACTATATATTTATAAATGTTAGAGCAGAAACATCAGACGGGTTGAACCGCAGCCTTTAACTATATATCTATAAATGTTAGAGCAGAAACATCAGACGGGTCGGAATGCAGCCTTTAACTATATATCGTTAAATGTTAGAGCAGAAACAGATGTCACATTTACTGATGATGTCACATGTTTATCATCATAAACACAGCAGGTAAATAGGAAGTTGTTTACTAACACAGAGTGATGTGTTCAGAGACAAACTGAATCTTTATCACTGAAACTCATTTGATCTCCTCCGTCATCTCCTGTTTCCTCCCCTCCTCTCCTGTTTCCTCGTCGCCTCTTCTCCTGTCTCCTCTCCTCTCCTGTTCCATCTTCTCTCTGCTCCTCCTCTTTCCTCTCGTGTCTCCTCTCCTCTCTCCCTACTTTCCTCTCCTGTTTCCTTGCCTACTCTCCTCTCTTGTTTCCTTCCTCCTCTCCTCCCCCTCCCTCCTCTCCTGTTTCCTCTCCTGTCTCCTCTTCACTTCTCCTCTCTTCTCCCCTCTCCTCCCCTGTTTCCTCCCCTCTCCTCCTCCCCTCTCCTCTTCCTCCCTCCCTTCTCTGCTTTCCTGTTTTCTCTCCTCTCCTCCTCTCCTCTCTTGTTTCTTCTCATGTCCCCTCTCCTCCCCTCCTCTCCTCCCCTCCTCATCCTTTCTTCCTCCTTCCTCTCCTCTCCTGTCTCCTCTCCTCCTCTTTTCCTCCTTCCTCTCCTCTCCTGTTTACTCCCCTCTTCCTTCCTCCCCTCCTCCCTCCCTCCTCTCCTGTCTCCTCTCCTCTGCTGTTTCCTCTCCTCTCCCCTCTCCTTCCTCCTCTCCTCTTCCCTCTCCTCCCCTCCTGTTTCCTCTCCTCTCCTGTCATCTCTTCCTCTCCTGTCTCTTCTCTTCCTCTCCTGTCTCCTCTCCTCCCCTCCTCTCCTCTCCTGTTTCCTCCCCTTTTCACTCCTCCTCTTCTCCCTCCCTCCTCTCCTGTTTCTTCTCCTCTCCCCTCCCTCTCCTCCTCCCCTCCTCTCTCCTCTCCTGTTTCCTCCCCTCTCCTCCTCCCCTCTCCTCTTCCTCCCTCCCTTCTCTGCTTTCCTGTTTTCTCTCCTCTCCTCTCTTGTTTCTTCTCATGTCCCCTCTCCTCCCCTCCTCTCCTGTCTCCTCTCCTCCTCTCCTCTCCTGTCTCCTCTCCTCCTCTCCTGTTTCCTCTCCTCCCCTCCTCATCCTTTCTTCCTCGTTCCTCTCCTCTCCTGTCTCCTCTCCTCCTCTTTTCCTCCTTCCTCTCCTCTCCTGTTTACTCCCCTCTTCCTTCCTCCCTCCCTCCCTCCTCTCCTGTCTCCTCTCCTCTGCTGTTTCCTCTCCTCTCCCCTCTCCTCCTCCTCTCCTCTTCCCTCTCCTCCCCTCCTGTTTCCTCTCCTCTCCTGTCTCCTCTCATCTCTTCCTCTCCTGTCCCTTCTCTTCCTCTCCTGTCTCCTCTCCTCCCCTCCTCTCCTGTTTCCTCCCCTTTTCACTCCTCCTCTTCTCCCTTCCTCCTCTCCTGTTTCTTCTCCCCTCCCCTCCCTCTCCTCCTCCTCTCTTCCTCTCCTCTCCTCCCCTCCCCTCCTCTCCTGTCTCCTCCTCTCTTCCTCCTTCCTCTCCTCTCCTGTTTCACCCCCCCCCCTTCTCTATTCATCCGTCCTCTCCTCTCCTATTTCCTCCCCTTTTTGCTCGTCCTCTCCTCCCTCCCTCCCTCCTCTCCTCTCCTCCACTCCTCCCTCCTCGCCTCATGACCTCAGACTATGGGATGGTTGCCATGGCAGCAGCAGTAGGAGCATCAGCGGATGAAATCAAAGAAACTCTTTGTTCTGTCACTCACCTGAGCTCGTGCCTGTCGCTCCAGCAGCGCGTGCCTCCGCACATAGTGCCTGTCTGTCCACCTGTCTGTGTCTCTCTGTCCGCCTGTCTGTCCCTCAGTCTGTTCCTCAGTCTGTCTCCGTGTCTTCCTGTGTCTTTGTCTCCGGTTATGTCTCCGCCGGTTGATCCATCAGTCACCGCCCCGCCACTGCTCTATTCAACACACAGACAGAGACACATCACAAACACCTGTCTGTCCCTCTGTCCGTCCCTCTGTCTGTCCCTCTGTCCGTCCCTCTGTCCGTCCCCGTAGCCGGTAGCAGCAACAGTCGGAGGGAAGCCGCTGTTCACCGGGAGCTGCAGAACAATGTGCTGGAAGAGGAGGAGGAGGAGGGTGTGGGCTCATCCTCTTCCTCTCTTAAAGGGCCAGCAGCCTCAAAGAGTTGCTGCCAACACACAGCACAACACAACCAACCACACACACTCACACACACACACACATATGTATATATATTTGTGTGTGTGTGTGTGTGTGTATATATGCATATACAAACACACACATACATACACATATGTGAGTGTGTGTATATATATATATATATATACTACGGTGGCCCTGAAGTGCAAATCACAACGGCAAAAGAGAAAACACAACAACAAAAGAGAAAACACAACGGCAAATTACTAAACACAACGGCAAATCAGAAAACACAACGGCAAAAGAGAAAACACAACAGCAAATCAGAAAACACAACGGCAAAAGAGAAAACACAACAGCAAATCAGAAAACACAACGGCAAAAGAGAAAACACAACAGCAAATCAGAAAACACAACAACAAAAGAGAAAAGACAACAACAAAAGAGAAAACACAACGGCAAATTACTAAACACAACAGCAAATCAGAAAACACAACAACAAAAGAGAAAACACAACGGCAAAAGAGAAAACACAACGGCAAATCGGAAAACGCAACAACAAAAGAGAAAACACAACGGCAAATCAGAAAACACAACAACAAAAGAGAAAACACAACGGCAAATTACTAAACACAACAACAAAAGAGAAAACACAACAGCAAATCAGAAAACACAGCAACAAAAGAGAAAAGACAACGGCAAATTACTAAACACAACAGCAAATCAGAAAACACAACACAAAAAGAGAAAACACAACGGCAAATTACTGAACACAACGGCAAATCAGAAAACACAACGGCAAATCAGAAAACACAACGACATTAACCAAACCGGAAAAGGTAGGTACCCTCAGGCGACATGAATCGTCGCTGATTGGACGAAAGAACTGGTCCGTCCTTTGAACCGGAAAGACGGGGTTTGTTTACATGTTTCCAAAACATGAGCGCCACAAATGACGAGGTACGCGCTGCTATTCAGCAATACTTTGATGCCGGTGTTGTGTCCCTACTGGTTTCCAATTTAACTGGTTTCCTTACCGAACAGCCGCAGATGTGCTGCGCCTCCGTCAGCAGATTCGTCACAAATTCACAAACATACACGATATTACTGGCGATTTTAAAGTCGCAGCCCACATCTACCACGGCGAACATGCTTCTGTAAGTGAGCACCACGTACCAGCGACATTAAAGGATAACTTCGGTATTTTTCAACCTGGGCCCTATTTCCCCATGTGTATGTGTGTGTATGATTCATAGGTACAACTCGTTTTAAAATTGGTTCAGTATTGAGGGAGGCAGATGCAGCCGGCAGCCGCGAAACGAGTTATAACGGTAGATGTGGGGGCAAATGTGTTCCGCATAAATTTGCGTATTAAAAGTGTTGTTGTTTTTTCCGCCACAGTCCGGCTCATATCTCCAGCATAATCTCTGTCAACAGCATGCAAATCGTCTGTCTTGCCTTCATTTCCTCTGGGATATATATACATATATATATATATATATATATATATATATATATATATATATATAGATAGATAGATAGATATAGATATAGATATATATGTGTGTGTGTGTGTGTGTGTGTGTGTGTGTATATATATATATATATATATAGCTATATATAGTTTTTAAGGTTTTTTAAGTAAGTGCACAAAAACTACTTAGTGCAGTGACGTGAGTAATTGTCAGTCCTTGCTTTTCACCTCTGTAATGATCCAGTGGCTTTAAGTGCTTTACAGCATACGACATCCCTCTGTCCTTTAGACCCTCACAGCTGATCAGGAAAAACTCCCCCAAAAAACCCTTTAACAGGGAAAAAAAACGGTAGAAACCTCAGGAAGAGCAACTGATGAGGGATCCCTCTTAAAATATATATATAAACAATTATGATTATGTGGTACAATATGTTGAAAGTATATATTAGTATCAGGCAGTATACATGTATGATAATAATCATATGTGTATAATAACAGTAGAAGTATGACTAATGACTAATGATGGCAGCAGCAGCAGCAGGAGGCATCTGGCAGGACCACGGCAGCAGCACAACCACACACGTCACACTATCCAGGCACCGCTGCAATACGAGTTAACCTGAGAGACAGTGGAGCACAAAGGCACAAAGGCTCCGGAGAAGAAGCCGAGTTAGTGACATGCAGTAACAGGAAATGACAGAGAGAGAGAGAGAGAGAGAGAGAGAGAGAGAGAGAGAGAGAGAGAGAGAGAGAGAGAAGGTGCCCGGTGTATTATAGGTGGTCCTCCGGCAGACTAGGCCTAAGTCAGCCTAACTAGGGGCTGGTACAGGTCAAGCCTGAGCCAGCCCTAACTATAAGTATGTATATCTATCTATACATATATATTAAAGATATATATGTATAGATAGATATAGGGACATATACACTGTACAGTATGTACACACACATACACATATATGTTTACACAGACAGACAGACGGGGGTGGTGGGGGGTTCAGAGGTTCCACTGATCCTTCAACATGTTTGATGTCTGACAGCCAATCAGAGAGCAGCATGTAAACAACACAAACAGCACTCAGTTAAACACTTTGGCAAGGCAAGGCAAGGCAAGGCAAGGCAAGGCAAGTTTATTTGTAGAGCACAATTCGTACACAAAGTAATTCAAAGTGCTTTACAGAAGAAGAAAATGCATTAAAATCACAATACAAAATAAAAACATAAATAATCATTATAAAATGAACTTTAAAAGAGAAGAGTGCAGATAAGATCCTTTCAGTCATATGCACAGTGAAATAGAGCTGTTTTGAGCCTAGATTTGAACATTGTCAGAGTAGAGGCCTGTCTCACATCTTCAGAAAGACTGTTCCAGATTTTAGCTGCATAAAACTGGAACCCTGATTCCCCATGTTTAGTCCTGACTCTGGGCACCAGCAGGAGGCCGGTCCCTGAGGTCCTCAGAGTCCGAGATGGTTCATATGGCACTAACATGTCAGAGATGTACTTTGGTGCTAGGCCGTGGAGAGACTTGTACACAAGCAGAGCTGCTTTAAAGTCTATTCTCTGAGCCACAGGAAGCCAGTGTAGAGACCTGAGCACAGGACTAATGTGCTCGTACTTCCTGGTTCTGGTCAGGACCCGAGCAGCAGCATTCTGGATGTACTGCAGCTGTCTTACGGCCCGTTTGGAGAGGCCAGTGAGCAGGCCGTTACAGTAGTCTAACCTACTCGAGACAAATGCATGGATAAGTCTCTCCAAGTCAGGTTTAGACACTATACCTTTGATTTTGGCAATGTTTTTTAGATGGTAAAAGGCTGCTGATGTTATTGATTTGATGTGGCTGTTAAAGTTCAAGTCTGAGTCCATTATTACCCCGAGATTTCTAACCTGATTTGTAGGTTTTAGAGAGAGAGACTGGAGGTGACTGCTGACACTTTCTCTTTGTTTCTGTGGACCAAATACGATGACTTCAGTCTTGTCTGAATTTAGCTGGAGAAAGTTGTTTTGCATCCACACACTGACCTGTTGGATGCAGTGACAGAGTGAATCTACTGGTCCATATTCACCTGCTGTCAGTGACACATAGATCTGAGTGTCGTCTGCATAATTGTGGTAGGACACATTATTACTTTGTATTAACTGGCCTAAAGGCAGCATGTAGAGATTGAACAGAAGGGGTCCCAGGATTGACCCATGGGGCACCCCACAGGTCAAGGCCATGTGGTCTGAGGCACAGTTACCAATTTCAACAAAGTACCTCCTGTCTTCTAGATAGGACTTCAACCAATTTAGAGCATTGCCAGAGATGCCCACCCAGTCCTCTAATCTCTGTAACAGGATCTCATGATCGACAGTGTCAAAAGCAGCACTCAGATCTAGCAGGACTAAAACTGAGACTTTGCCTGCGTCAGTGTTCAGGCGGATGTCATTTGTCACCTTAATAAGAGCGGTCTCAGTGCTGTGATGGGGTCTAAAACCTGACTGGAAAACATCAAAGGAGTTGTTCATTAGGAGAAAGTCAGTCAGCTGTTGGTAAACAACTTTCTCAAGGAGTTTGCCTAAAAACGGCAGATTTGAAATGGGCCGGTAGTTGTTCAGTACTGTGGCATCAAGACTGCTCTTCTTTAGGAGAGGCTTTATGACCGCAGTTTTCAAGGCCTTTGGGAATGTTCCAGACTGTAGTGACATGTTAACTATGTGAGCGAGTGGTGGTAACAAACTGCTCAGCACAGACTTTAGAAATCTAGTGGGTAACACATGGAGGCAGCATGTAGATGAACTCAGACTGGTGATGATCTCTTGGACAGTTTTGTCAGTTACAGGTGCAAAATGAGTCAGCTCTAAGTGTCTAGGTGGCCGCAGGGTTGTTATTGGTGTTGTGGAAATGATGGCCTTTTTAATGGTCTGAACCTTGTCGCAAAAGAATACTGCAAACTCATTACACTTAGATGTGGAGATCAGTTCCAACGGCAGTTGAGCTGGAGGGTTTGTTAATCTGTTCACTGTTGCAAATAAGACACGCGAGTTGTTTACATCCAGGACATCCAGGACATCCAGGACGTGTGTGTGTGTGTGTGTGTGTGTGTGTGTGTGTGTGTGTGTGTGTGTGTGTGTGCGCGCGCGCGTGCGTGTATATAAATGTTAAAACAAAGATTAAAATGCATCAGTAAACAGACTGATAATAAACATGTAAATAAATACACAGACCTGATGAGTTCAGCTCGGCACTCCGAGCAACAGCCTCATTCTTCTTCTTCTTCTTCTTCTTCTTTGAGCTCAAAACATGTTTTTCATTTCACAGTCAAACAATACTCTCTTCCTCTCCCTCTTCCTCTTCCTCTGTGGGTGAAACTGTTTCCTCTCCTCAGGACAAGAGGTCATGTGATGTCACAGTGATATCAGACAGGGTCATGATCTACATCATCCGATGTGACGTGATGTCATCTCTGAGATTATTTACAGTGCGACACTTGGGACAGACGGCTGAGGAAATAACTACTCAAGCTATAGTGTAACTGTAGTAACAGTACTTTAACTGTAGTAACTGTAATTGACGTAACAGTATTCTAACATTAGTAACTGTAATTGACCCAACAGTAGTCCAACGTTAGTAACTGTAATTGAGGTAACAGTGCTCTACATGTAGTAACTGTATTTAAAGTAACAGTACTTTAACTGTAATAACTGTAATAGACTAACAGTACTCTAACATTAGTAACTGTAATTGAGGTAACAGTACTCTAACTGTAGTAACTGTGTTTAACGCAACAGTACTGTAACTGTAGTAACTGTATTTAAAGAAATAGTACTCTAACTGTAGTAACTGCAATTAAAGTAACAGTACTGTAACTGTAGTATCTGTATTTAAAATAACAGTACTCTAACTGTAGTAAATGTAATTAAAGTAACAGTACTCTAATGTTAATACCGGTAACTGTATTTAAAGTAACAGTACTCTGACTGTAGTAACCGTAATTAAAGTAACAGTACTGTAATGTTAGTAACTGGATTTAAAGTAACAGTACAATAATTGTAGTAACTGGATTTGAAGTAACAGTACTCTCACTGTGGTAACAGTAATTAAAGTAACAGTACTCTAAATGTAGTTACTGTAGTTAAAGTAACAGTACTTTATCTGTAGTAGCTGTAATTGACTTAACAGTACTCTAACTGTAGCAACTGCATTTAAAAGAACAGTACTCTAACTGTTGTAACCATAATTAAATTGACAGTAATCTAATGTTAGTAACTGTAATTAAAGTAACAGTACTCCAACTGTAGTAAATGTATGTAAAGTAACAGTATTCTGAATATAGTAGCTGTAATTAAAGTAACAGTACTCTGACTGTAGTAACTGTATTCAAAGTAACAGTACTCTAACATTAGTAACTGTAATTGACCTAACAGTACTCCAACATTAGTAACTGTAATTGAGGTAACAGTGCTCTACATGTAGTATCTGTATTTAAAATAACAGTACTCTAACTGTAGTAACTGCAATTAAAATAACAGTACTGTCACTGTAGTATCTGTATTTAAAGTAACAGTACTGTAACTGTAGTAACTGCAATTAAAGTAACAGTACTCTAACTGTAGTAACTGTGTTTAACATAACAGTACTGTAACTGTAGTAACTGTATTTAAAGAAATAGTACTCTAACTGTAGTAACTGCAATTAAAGTAACAGTACTGTAACTTTAGTAACTGTATTGACAGTAACATCACTCTAACGTTCGTAACTGTATTTCAAGTAACAGTATTCTAACTGTAGTAACTGTAATTGAAGTAACAGTACTGTAACGTTATTAACTGTATTTACAGTAACATTACTCTGTTAGTAACTGTATTTAAAGTAACAGTACTCTAACTGTAGTAACTGTATTTGAAGTAACAGTACTCTAACTGTAGTTACTGCATTGAAAGTAACAGTACTCTAACTGTAGTAACTGTATTTGAAGTAACCGTACTCTCATTGCAGTACAGTAACAGGACGGAGGACACAGAGGAGACAGTCAGGCTCAGCTCAGTGTTTCACTGCTGAAGACAAAGATATCAGATTATGTGACGCAGAAAGGACTAAAATGTCTAATGTGACGTTCGCATTAACACGCCAAATTTGTACGTCTTAAGACTGTAAAAAATGACCTGTTAACACGTTAATTTTAAACGTCTTAAGACGTTTGGACATGAAAGCTTCCCTGCCATTGGTTGGCGTCAATATATCCGCCCCTTTTTAACGTAGGGATTGCGCTGGGCTGTGTGTATGCCTGCGTTGTTGTCACGTGGACTCTCGCAAGTGAGTATGTTTCTTATACGCACCTGTGATGGATAGCCTACGTTTAGCCTACGTACCATGCTACGTACCTATGACATGTTTTGTACTTCTGATGGCTGAGCAAGACTTATCAAGAGAAGGCTGAGTCCATGGACGTCAAAACTATTTTCTGAGAGGGGGACGAAAGTTTTGTTGGGAGGGGCGGGGGAAGCACGCACCCTTATCAGTGATTGAGGATTTCATTTTAAGTTATATAAAGGATAATGTATAATGAGCCGGTGAATACTGGGAAAATAACTCCCTGAAGGGGCTCATTATACATTATCCCACTTATTACACAGCTAATTATTAGTTAAATAAATAATGTTGTCTGTCTCCGCGAAGTGCATTAAAACCGACCGGATTTGACAACTTTTGGTGAAAGTTTTGTACTCACCCAGGCTTAGTGAACTGAACTGAGGCATAAAACTCACGTAAAATGCCATTAAGCATGACTGCCGAGTGTGTATTCAAATGCGTGTTCTTTTGTTTTGGGCAGAGAAAGTCTGTCAGTATAGTAGCGGCATCCCATTCCTCGAAATCCTTGTAGCTACTCTCCAAATAAGTTAAAAGAAATGTGAAATCAGCCCTCAAAAGTTGTTTGACAGCTGCAGTGTTGCAGGGCAGCGTCCCTAGCAACGCTGGGCTACATAGCAACTGTGTAATGACCGTTGCTACTAGCAGCGGTCATTACACAGTTTGATAACTAAATCAAGCCATTTAAGGAACAATATAACCCTGTCTGCAGGGACACATGATGGGGTCAAATGGATCATGTGCACAATTATCCACAAACTGCAAATACTTCATCTTGATGACATATAACATTCATTATGCTTCAGTTGAATCCTCTACACAAATGACCATGTGGAATTGAAATTAGTTTATCATGTTAAATGTCTGAAATTGTATGAAATTGCTCCAATGCATTAAACCAATCTTTGTGCATAATCACACAGCCTGATATGCCCTGCAAACACAGTGGGACTATTTTCTGAAAGCACAGAGCAAAGAAATGTCTTTTTTCCTCCCCTGGTCTGCTGTTAGCAGGAGCGGCGGCTGCAACAGGGATTTCAGCACCACGGACAGCGCGCATAAAAAGATTTGACAAGCGTCTCCTTTAAATGTGTTTGCTGCTAGAGTAATTATACATAATAGCCTAAATGAAGACACTGACATATTTTCAATAAAAAACAATGAGTTGAACATTCATTTCAAGCTTTTGTAGTACAACGAATTTCAGAATTGTGCGAGTGACAGAGAGCAGGCAGCAGTGTTTGATGCAGGAAACTCAATATGGACTTGAAAATCAGTTTGGGAGTGGGGAGGTTTTGGAATGGAGGGCCACCTCCTGTTGGGACATTGGGCCTCATTCACTAATATCTGCGCAGAAATGTTCTTACTCTCCGCAAAAAATAAGTACTTGCGCAAAATCACCGTCGGATTCATGACACGTGCGTACTGGCCAATTTTGTTCTCACTACCGTGCGTATGTTAGTAAATCAGAACCATTCTAAATTGACAGGCGCGTGTCCGTGATCTGCAATCAGCATACTACCACGCCCCCATTTCTCCATATAAGGAAACCGCTTGTCTAGAGTTGATTAATGAATGAAGGAAGCGGTTACGTGAGGAGGAAAGTAGTAAATTTCACAGTTTGTTAGAAGCGATGGCGCCGGGTCTTACAGGAATGCCATGGGCCATTGCAAGATTGTGGAGGACACAGCATGCCAGGATGATCTTGCACCTTCTCAGGGGTATAAAGTAGTTTGCCACCGGCTGTATCTGATCCAAACACATCCAACGGCCCTTAAGCACGCCAAAAGTGCGCTCTACGTGTGTGGGCATGTATGTTATTATAGCGCAGGTCTTGAGGGGTTTCAGGGTTTGCGTATGGTGTCATCAGCCATGTTTTAAGGCCATATGCCCGGTCACCCAAACAATATAACATTTTAACATTAACGGAATAGAGACTTACTGAAAATACTAACTTAAAACAACTGAAATAAAAGACCAGAACAAAAGATGCTGTTCACCAACAAGCCATCCACTTCTCACAGCCCCTGCCTCCAAACACATTCCCACTGTACTGTTTTGCAAAGTAAATAGGTTGTGGGTGCCTCCTGGCCAGCGGGCTACAGCCTTAAGGATATGAACGTGTGACGGTGAACGTGTGTCAGTTTCATGGTAATTTAATCCATTTGGCCAATATATTAGTAAATTAATGATTTTAAAAAATGTTAATTAAATCTCTTTTTCATGAATGTGGTTTTATAGGCTCTGCATGTACTTAAAAGGTATGTGTTTGCATTTTCTAAGTCAGTTCGGCCTTCCTCATTTGTGCGTACGCATGGTCTGAGGCAGTTCTAAATTTGTTCGCAGAGTAAGAACAAATTCAGGTAAGAAAATATTGATGAATCCCAGATTTGTGCGTCAAATGTGCGTACGCACAGTTCAAGCACAAATACGTGTGTATGCACTGTTCGTAAATGAGGCCCATTGTGCGCACAGCCCTTCACCACCTGGATCCTAAATAAACACCAGTTTTATTACACAATCACGCTTCAGTGTTGGGCCATTCATTAAGATCCTATATTTCTGCCATTCAAATAACAAGAATTGCAGTTTAATACTCTTAATTATAACAGCCAGCTTATTGAAAAATGTCAGGTTAAATCGGGCTTGGGCCCATAATTACAGTTAATTGGATGGGCTGGGCCGGTCTTCGACATAACGTGCACGGGCTCGGGCCAAGTCGGGCTGGATTTTTTGGGCCCAATCTAAGCTCTGTTAGCCGCTCTCGTGGAAAGGGGGTCAGTTCCGGGGAACCCACATCCACTCGTTTCCCCTGAGCCGCCTCAAGAACTGCCTGCTCTCGCCCTGCAGCTACGCGGAGTCCCTCCTGATCAAAACGCCGCTCCACCTCTGAGCGCAGCAGGTCCAGGGGCTCTGTATGAAGTCAGGCAGGCTGCATATCACATCAAAAGCACAGATCTATGCATAAATGATACGGAAGAGATAAATGTAGCCTAAGTCAGACAAATTGAGTTTAAATTCAGATTCTTTATTTTAACCGTACTCCAACTTTAATAGACATCCAGTTCAAAGGGTGCACTGTCATGTGTTAACATCCAGTTTTGAAATGAAGACCAAAATTCTTTAATAAGATCACATTCAAAGAAAATATGCTCTACTGTTTCAATGTCACTCTCACAAAATCCACACGAGTTGTTGTCCCAATTAAATCTTACATGTAGGAAGTTGTATAACATTTAATATTTTAAATGTCACCTCTTTAGCTTTGTGTGGGATTGGATGAGATAAATATCTCGTCCTTATTTTTATTGCTTCCACATAATTGTAATCATGCATATATTTTCTTTTTAGCTGGTAGGATAGTACTGTGTATTTAAAACATTTCTAATAAATTTATTAGAGAATTGTTCACTCAGCTGTTGGAATCTGTCCGCTAAAGCTTGCAGCCTCTGTTGCCGGTTCATTTCGGATGTTCGCTGTGGTTTCGCCACCATGGTGCGGTAATGCACCATTAAGACGGATGCTAACCGCAGTTAAACAAGAAGTAGGAGAAGCGGAGAATCATGGGTAGGCTAGGCATTTTCGTGTTAATAGGGCATTTTTACTGTCTTAAGACATACAAATTTGGCATGTTAATGCGAACGTCACATTAGACATTTTTGGTCCTTTCCGTGTTCCATACAGGTCAGAGCTCCACAAAGGATGTCAAACGTGTCCAGGAAGTGTCCATCAC
Source organism: Epinephelus awoara (assembly GCA_035609425.1). Classification (NCBI taxonomy): domain Eukaryota; kingdom Metazoa; phylum Chordata; class Actinopteri; order Perciformes; family Serranidae; genus Epinephelus; species Epinephelus awoara. Next base: position 32,328,252 of record CM069315.1, on the reverse strand, counting down.
CATCATCAGGTTCAGGTAATAGGCAAATGTTTGAGATTACAGGTAAATGTTTGAGGTAACAGAAAGAAGAAACAGTCTGAAGGAGTGAGAAAAAATGACCTGATGAGAAAAGTGAGAACAGATTTAAACAGACCATAAAAAACTGGTTTAAACTGACCAATATTTACTGGTTTAAATTGGTTTAAGATGACGAATATGAACTAGTTTAAACTGGTTTAAACCAGTTTAAACTAGTTCAAACTAAAAAATATATACTGGTTTGAACTGGTTTAAACTGCGCAATAAAAACAGGTTTAAACTGGTACAGACCAATATAAACTGGTTTAAACTGACCAATATAAACCGGTTTAAACATGTTTGAACTGATCAATATGAACTGGTTTAAACTTATCAATATAAACTAAGTTAAACTGGTTTCAACAAAGCAGTATATACTGGTTTAAATTGGTTCAAACTGACTAATGAAAAACTGGTTAAACTAGTGAAAACTGGTATAGACCAATATAAACTGGTTTAAACTGACCAATGTAAACTGGTTTAAACTGAGCAGTGTACACTGGTTTGAACTGGTTTAACCTGACCAATATGAACTGGTTTAAACTCTCTTAAACTGACCAATATAAACTGGTTTTAACTGGTTTAAACTGACCAGTATAAAATGGTTAAAACTGGTACAGACCAATAAAAACTGGTTTAAATATGTTTGAACTGACCAATATGAACTGGTTTTAACTTATCAATTTACACTAGTTTACAATGGTTTAAAGTGGCTTAAACTGACCAATGTAAACTTGTTTAATCTGGTTTTAACTGACAAATATGAACTGGTATAAACTGGTTTAAACTTACCAATTCAAACTGGTTTTAACTGATTTAAACCTACCAATATAAACTGGTTTAAACTGATGTTACAACTGGTAGTCATCATTAAAAATTATCATCATCAGTCCGTTGTGTAGTTAGACATAATTATTTTATTAGAATCTGTTCTCTATCATCATCATCACCATCATCATCATCATCACCATCATCATCAAATAGTCCTGTTGTCATTGTTACCAGGCTCCTCATTAGTCTGATTATAATCCTGTTAAAAACAGTCTCAGGTGAGAGGTGTGTGTTATGTGTTGTGTATATTGTGTGTGAGTGTTCTCAGGATGTGGTTCTCCCTCTCCAGTTGTTGGTTCCTGTCTTGCAGCTCTCTGATTTGCTCCCTCAGAAGCTCCACCTCCTCTCTGACCGCCAGCATCAGGTGACTCTTTACCAGGTCCTACACACACACACACACACACACACACACACGTCGTATTAACAGAGATAGATGTGGGCAGATGCTCTGCTCCAATTCAGCCAGCAGAAGGCGCAGTCACACCACCAGTAAAGTGACTGATTATTTTAATGTTAATAAAGAATAAAAACATATACTACATGTATATATATATATATATATATATATATATATATATATATATATATATACATATGTGTGTGTGTGTGTGTGTATTTAATAATAAAACCAGCTGCAGAGTTTAACAATCGATCAATCAATTTTATTTATAAAGCCCAATATCACAAATCACAATTTGCCTCAGAGGGCTTTACAGCATACGACATCCCTCTGTCCTTTAGACCCTCACAGCTGATCAGGAAAAACTCCCCAAAAAACCCTTTAACGGGGAAAAAAATGGTAGAAACCTCAGGAAGAGCAACTGAGGAGGGATCCCTCTTCCAGGACGGATAAAAAGGATAAAACACAAAATGAAATAAAAATATTAAATCAAAAGTGAAAACTAAATGAAGGAAAACAGACTGATAAAACACCTCATCAGAATATTGTCTCTGTTTAAAAAAAACTACGATAGAATCAAAATAAAATTACAATAGAATCACAATAAAACTGTTGTAGAATCAAATTAAAACTACAGTAGAATCACAGTAAAACTACTGTAGAATCACAGTAAAATTACTGTAGAATCACAATACAATTATGATAGAAATCACAATAAAACTACAGTAGAATTATAGTAAAACTATGGTAGAATCACTTAGATTACATTGGATATCAAACTTACCATGGCTTGCTCGATTTTGTTGTCGATGGCAATCAGACTGTTACTGGAACTGCTGAAAGACACACACAGACAGTAACTGACACTTCAACCATCCACAGTCTTAACGCTTCAACTTTTTACAGTCTTAACGCTTCAACCGTTTACAGTGTTACTGTTTACTGTTATCAATGGGCAGGAAATTGAAGTTGTGGTATCATAAATATTTGGGCACCATACTTGACAATAACTTGACTTTTGAGTGTAACACTGACTCTGTTTATAAGAAGTGTTAGCAGCGCCTGTATTGCCTTCGAAAATTGTTTTACCATTCCTTTACTGATTCTGTAATCACTTTTTTCCTTTATCTGTTGGTTCCAATCCTTAAACATTGAAGACAAAAACTCTTTATCAAGAGTGGTTAAAGTGGCAGGCAAAATAATTGGCATGAACTAGGAACCTCTGCAGGAAATGTAAGACAAAAGGGTGTACAATAAAGTGAACTCCATTCTGTCTGACAGCTCCCATCCCCTTTATCAATATCTGGAGCTCCTCCCGTCAGGGTCCCTTTTCAGACTGCCACCAATCAAAACCAACAGATATAAACGTTCCTTTATTCCTTATTCGTTCCTGCAAGCTCCCTTCTTAACTCCAGAAGGAAGAGATAACTTGTAGCAGTGATTTCCACTTTGCACTCTGTTTTAAACACTTCAACTGTTTACAGTGTTAACATTTCAAGTTCCAAGTTTATTAGTAATTCAAAACCCTGACAGCCCAGAGTTGAGACCAGGAATCTGAGTTACAGTCCTATACGCTTCTCTGAACTTCTAGAGCAGTTACCCACTCATAGTTTTATACAAACGGTGTCTGTCTCCCGACCACCTAAATGATCTAAATCTAAAATTAAACAAAGAGGAGTAGTGCATGACAATCTCATAAAAATTAAAACCTCTTCTGTGACAGAAAGACAAAACAGGAGAATTAAATGCGGGTTGTTAAATATCAGGTCTCTTTCGTCTAAAGCAGTGTTAGTAAACGAATTAATATCAGATAATCATATTGATTTACTCAGTCTCACTGAAACCTGGCTGTGTCAAGATGAATATGTTAGTCTAAATGAATCCACTCCTCCCAGTCATAATAATACCCACATTCCTCGAGGCAGCGGCCGAGGAGGGGGAGTTGCAGCCATTTTTAACTCTAGTCTGTTAATCAGCCCTAAACCTAAACTAGACTATAATTCATTTGAAAGCCTCGTTCTTAGTCTTTTACATCCGACCTGTAAGTTATTATTGTAGGCGATTTTAACATTCATGTCGACGTTGATAATGACTCCCTGGCTACCGCGTTTATCTCATTATTAGACTCCATTGGCTTCAGTCAGGGTGTACATGAACCCACTCACTGTTTTAACCATACCCTCGATCTAGTTCTGACGTATGGAATTGAAATTGATAACCTAACAGTCTTTCCACAGAATCCCTCGCTATCGGATGATTATTTGATTACTTTTGATTTCTTTTTACTCGATTACACACCACTCAGCAACAGTTACTATACCAGATGTTTATCAGATAGTGCTGTCGCAAAATTTAAGGAAATGATTACTCCGTTGTTAAATTCAATACCAAGTCCTTCAGTAACAGAGGTTTCCCGCACCGACTTTAACCTCTCCCGAATTGATCATCTTGTTGATAGCGCCGTAGGCTCGCTGCGAACAACACTCGACTCTGTAGCTCCTCTTAAAAAGAAGTTAACAAAACAAAGAAAGTTCGCTCCTTGGTATAACTCTGAAACCCGTAAGTTAAAACAAATATCGCGAAAAATTGAAAGGAATTGGCGATTAACCAAACTGGTCTCTGAGTCTCTGACTCTGTCGCTGACTATGATTCTGTCTCTGTCTCTGACTCTGACTCTGTCTCTGTCTCTTTCTCTGACTGACTCTGTCTCTGACTCTGGTTCTGACTCTGTCTCTGACTTTGTCTCTGACTCTGTCTCTGTCTCTGACTCTGTCGCTGACTCTGTCTCTGTCGCTGTCTCTGACTCTGACTCTGTCTCTGACTCTGTCTCTGTCTCTGACTCTGACTCTGATTCTGTCTCTGTCTCTGACTCTGACTCTGTCTCTGACTCTGTCTCTGCCGCTATCGCTGTCTTTGTCTCTGTCTCTGACTGACTCTGACTCTGACTCTGTCGCTGACTCTGACTCTGTCTCTGACTCTGTCTCTGACTGACTGTCGCTGTCTCTGTCGCTGTCTCTGTCTCTGACTCTGACTCTGACTGACTCTGACTCTGACTCTGTCGCTGACTCTGACTCTGTCTCTGACTCTGACTGTCTGTCGCTGTCTCTGTCTCTGTCTCTGACTCTGACTGACTGACTCTGTCGCTGACTCTGACTCTGTCTCTGACTCTGACTGACTGTCGCTGTCTCTGTCGCTGTCTCTGTCTCTGACGCTGACGCTGACTCTGACTCTGTCGCTGACTCTGACTCTGTCGCTGACTCTGACTGACTGTCGCTGTCTCTGTCGCTGTCTCTGTCGCTGTCTCTGACTCTGTTGCTGTCTCTGTTGCTGTCTCTGTCGCTGTCTCTGACTCTGACTCTGTCGCTGACTCTGACTCTGTCTCTGACTCTGACTGTCTGTCGCTGTCTCTGTCTCTGACTGACTCTGACTCTGACTCTGTCGCTGACTCTGACTCTGTCTCTGACTCTGACTGTCTGTCGCTGTCTCTGTCTCTGACTGACTCTGACTCTGACTGTCTCTGACTCTGTCTCTGACTCTGTCTCTGACTCTGTCTCTGTCGCTGTCTCTGTCTCTGTCTCTGACTCTGACTCTGACTGACTCTGACTCTGTCGCTGACTCTGTCTCTGACTCTGACTGTCTGTCGCTGTCTCTGTCTCTGACTGACTCTGACTCTGACTCTGTCGCTGACTCTGTCTCTGTCTCTGACTCTGACTGACTGACTCTGTCGCTGACTCTGACTCTGACTCTGACTGACTGTCGCTGTCGCTGTCTCTGTCGCTGTCTCTGTCTCTGTCTCTGACGCTGACTCTGACTGACTCTGACTCTGTCGCTGACTCTGACTCTGTCGCTGACTCTGACTGACTGTCGCTGTCTCTGTCGCTGTCTCTGTCTCTGACTCTGTTGCTGTCTCTGTCGCTGTCTCTGACTGACTCTGACTCTGACTCTGTCGCTGACTCTGACTCTGTCTCTGACTCTGACTGTCTGTCGCTGTCTCTGTCTCTGACTGACTCTGACTGTCTCTGACTCTGTCGCTGTCTCTGACTCTGTCTCTAACTCTGTCTCTGTCTCTGTCTCTGACTCTGACTGACTCTGACTCTGTCTCTGTCTCTGTCTCTGTCTCTGACTGATTCTGTCTCTGACTGTCTCTGTCTCTGTCTCTGTCGCTGTCTTTGTCTCTGTCTCTGTCTCTGACTCTGTCTCTGTCTCTGACTCTGACTGACTCTGACTCTGACTCTGTCTCTGTCTCTGACTCTGTCTCTGACTGATTCTGTCTCTGTCTCTGTCTCTGACTGTCTCTGTCTCTGTCGCTGTCTTTGTCTCTGTCTCTGTCTCTGACTGACTCTGACTCTGTCTCTGACTGTCTCTGACTCTGTGTCTGTCGCTGTCTCTGACTCTGACTCTGTCTCTGACTCTGTCTCTGTCTCTGACTCTGACTGACTCTGACTCTGTCTCTGTCTCTGACTCTGTCTCTGACTGATTCTGTCTCTGTCTCTGTCTCTGACTGTCTCTGTCTCTGTCGCTGTCTCTGACTCTGACTGACTCCGTCTCTGACTGTCTCTGTCTCTGTCTCTGACTTACTCTGTCTCTGTCTTTGACTCTGTCTCTGACTCTTTCTCTGTCTCTGTCTTTGTCTTTGACTCTGACTCTGTCTGTCTCTGTGTCTGACACTTCCTCACTTTGAGACATTTTAAATGCCTCCGATCACGTGTCCTCCCCTGGTCACTGACCCTAATCCATCAATACCTCATCAATAAAGCATCAGAGTGATTTTAACGAAGACGTCATGACTCCCCAAATTTTCAGAAGCCGTGTCGACCTCCAGGTGAGACAGAGCCCACCCACCCCCTCTGTGTGGTTGCCATAGTTACCTGTGGCAGAACAGCAGCAGTGACATCATAGTGGCATCTGAGCCCTGTCCAGTGGGTGGAGCTCTAATGGGGACTGACCAATGAGGGTGAGGGGAAGCGAGCGGCAGGCCGGGGCGCAGGGCTGACGGGGTCACCTGAGGTTGTGGTTGGTGGGCAGTTCTGGGTCCCTGACCCCAGGAGGGCGGGGTCAGGGACCTCCGATTCGTCTTGTGTTTCGGCTCAGAGGCCATCAGCGCGGCACCCGGCCAGGACTCCCTGACACCTGACACCTGACCTTTGACCTGCCTCCGATCCCGTAACACAACAGGAGCCTCTGATTGCTTAGCAACAAGCTGTAGCGTCCTGCGAGGGAGGGGCGGGGTCGACGGAGGACGGCGCTGAGGACGAGGACAGGGGGCGGGGTCAGAGAGGGGAGAGGATGGCTGTCCTCGCCCCAGAATCATTTTCTTTACACTCCCGAACATGTCCAACCAATCACTGCCCAGCGTCAGTCATGTGCAATCAGAGCTCAGCTACAGCCCGCAGGAACCTGCTGACCAATCAGTCGTCAGATCATCAAACGAGACGGTGATTCAAAGCAACTGCTCCAATGTCCACCCTCTTTAATGTCCACAGTCTTTGTTGTCCCTGTTCCTGTCTCCTGTGCTCCAGACTGTCTCTGATTGGCTGCCTCAGGTCCCTGAGAACTTCGTCCAATCAGTAGCAGCCGTCTCAGGACGTCCACATGTTGACTGTTAGACTCTGAGTGTCTCTGAGTGTCTTCTCTAAACAACCCTGCCTCCCACACGCACACACTCTCTGCCCTCTGATTGGCTGCTGCCTCATTCCAGCCCCTGCCCACTCACTGTCAGCCAATAGGAACACTGCAGGGGAATTCTCCTACTGCCCACTCAGAGTCAGTCTGAACACAGACCTTCATTCATTCATGTATTCATGTGTTCACACAGTCAGACTCAGACAGGTTCAGACATCAGCTGATACTGTAAATAAATAACTGTTTATATATCAGTGATTAATTAATATGAATCACACTGAAACATGTTTTTACATCCAACTACTATTATTATCATTTATATATCAGTAATTTATATAATTTAAGATCCAACATGTTTCTAATCTCCTGGATGCTGCAACATATTAACTACAGACATTTATCAATATATGAATCAAACTGAAACATACAAACTCCTAATTTATCACTAATTAATGTTTATGACACAGATTTATTAACTAATCAAAAAGTAATTAACTGAATATGATTTAAACTGAAACATGTTTCTACACCTGCTGACTGAGACTCCAACGAGTTCACTATTAATAAATCAGAAATTAATATATGAAAAATGAATTAATATATTAAAGTAATTAATATATGAAAATTATTAATATTTCAGAATTTCACTAAACATAAAATAAATAAATAAGATAAAAAAGAAGAATTAAAATATCAGTTTTCTGAATATGTCAATGTATTTATATATATATATATATTATCAAAAAATAAGAAATATATTAAAAGTTAATTAAAATATTAGAAGCTATTTGACACATCAGAGGTTTTTAAATAAATTAAATATATATGAATTTATTTATTGATAAATCATAAAATAATAATTATTTCAGAAAAAAAATATTTACAAATAATTCATCAGAAACTGATTAAAATATAAAAAATATTTAATTCATCAAAACTCATTATCATTAATATTGTTGTTGTTATTTTTGTTGTTGTTCCCGTTTACACAGTCTCATTGTTAGTTTATTTTCGTTTACATTTTTCCATAAAAGCAAACAGCAACATCTTCAAAAAGTTTCTGAGGAGAATTTCAGATGTTTCATAAACAATCATCAAATATTTGTTTTTGTGTATTTATATATTGTTGTTGTTGTTGTTGTTGTTGTTGTTAGATCAGAACCTGGGGCCTGTATCATGAAGCAGGATTAATGTCTCAGCGAGGTAACTTAAGGGTTAACCTGGGTTTTTGGTCTCACAAAGCCGGTTCAGTTCTTATCGGGGTAGATCACCATGGTAACTTACTCTGAACGGCTATCCTGCTCCGGAGCAGGGTAAGTTCAGGGTTGAATCTGATCCTATAAAAAGCACCACCCACTGGCCAATCAGCTGTTCGGAAAAAATGACTCCGCTGACAGAAATGCAGCCCAGTCATGACGGGAAGTTTAATTAATTTGATTGATTTTGATTTGAAAGTTTATTTTGAACATTAAAAAAGAAAAGAAAGCAACAACAACAGACAATGAAAAGATTGTTCACAAAGGAGTGGAAAGAAGTCCAAATCTCATCCCACCCCTTCATAAGAAAGAAACACTTAATAGCACCATTAATTAGTGCCAACATTTTGTTTTGTTGGAGGAAATGATCCCTGTTAAAGATAATGGGCCTAACTGACAGCTTTGCTGCTGGAAATGTGGAAAGTAGCCTATCATGTCTACACTTCATGGTGTTTGAGGGATTTTCCTTTTTGTTTTTTTGTTTGTTTGTTTTTAAGATTTTGTGGGGGCATTTTTTGCCTTTAATGGACAGGACAGTTAAGTGTGAAAGGGGAAGAGAGAGAGAAGATGACATGCAGCAAAGGGCCACAGGCTGGACTCGAACCCGGGCCGCTGCGGCAACAGCCTTGTACATGGGGCGCCTGCTCTACCACTAAGCCACTGACGCCCCTCCTTTTTGTTTTTTAAAGAGGGAGACTACAGTAGGTATATTTTTGCGCAGCTGTTAATTTCTAACACAGCTCAATATCAGGATGATTTTATTCAGACTATCAATTTGGTGTTGATAAGATTTAATTGTGGCGTCAGCTTTAAGCTTTATTGTAGCATATATAACGTTATGACAAGGAAGACCAGTTTATCAGACGCATTGATGTTAGACGATAATTGTAACACGCAATTCATCTGCGCAGCATTGATTTCATGGGATTCAAGGGTGTGATCAGTGTCAGATGTACAGGTACAGGTACTGTAGCTACTTGAACCACTGATGAGTAATTTAACCTGCACATCATTTTATTTGCTCCCTTGTGTTGTCTTGATTTTTCCCTCTCTCCTCCTCTATTTCTTCTTTTCCTTCTCTATTATGTGATTTCATTGATGTTTTGACAGGGGAATTTCTTTGATAAGCTTATAGTGGCTTCAAACCTCTCCAGCACTTTTCTTTTTTTAATCTTGTAAATTTTATACTGTCTGTTTTTAACAGCATGTGCAAATAAACTAATCTAAACTAAAACTGAACATTATGTGTTGCCCCGCATGTTTCCTCCTCCTGCAGCTGCCACGGTGTTGGCCTTTTCTTTCACAGACACATTCTTCAACCACAGACACATTCTCCAACCACAGACACATTCTACAACCATAGACACGTTCTTCAACCACAGACACATTCTACAACCACAGACACATTCTACAACCATGGACACGTTCAACAACTACAGGCACATTCTACAACCACAGACACATTCTACAACCACAGACACATTCTACAACCACAGACACATTCTACAACCATAGACACATTCTACAACCATAGACACATTCTACAACCACAGACACATTCTACAACCACAGACACATTCTACAACCATAGACACATTCTACAACCATAGACACATTCTACAACCACAGACACGTTCAACAACTACAGGCACATTCTACAACCACAGACACATTCTACAACCACAGACACATTCTACAACCACAGACACATTCTACAACCATAGACACATTCTACAACCATAGACACATTCTACAACCACAGACACATTCTACAACCACAGACACATTCTACAACCATAGACACATTCTACAACCATAGACACGTTCTTCAACCACAGACACATTCTACAACCATAGACACGTTCTTCAACCACAGACACATTCTACAACCATAGACACGTTCTTCAACCACAGACACATTCTACAACCACAGACACATTCTACAACCATAGACACGTTCTTCAACCACAGACACATTCTACAACCACAGACACATTCTACAACCACAGACACATTCTTCAACCACAGACACATTCTACAACCACAGACACATTCTACAACCACAGACACATTCTACAACCATAGACACGTTCAACAACTACAGGCACATTCTACAACCACAGACACATTCTACAACCACAGACACATTCTACAACCATAGACACATTCTACAACCACAGACACATTCTACAACCACAGACACATTCTACAACCATAGACACGTTCTTCAACCACAGACACATTTGACAACCACAGACACATTCTACAACCATAGACACGTTCTTCAACCACAGACACATTCTACAACCACAGACACGTTCTACAACCACAGACACATTCTTCAACCACAGACACATTCTACAACCATAGACACGTTCTTCAACCACAGACACATTCTACAACCACAGACACATTCTACAACCATAGACACGTTCTTCAACCACAGACACATTCTACAACCACAGACACATTCTACAACCATAGACACGTTCAACAACTACAGGCACATTCTACAACCACAGACACGTTCCACAACCACAGACACATTCTACAACCACAGACACATTCTACAACCATAGACACGTTCAACAACTACAGGCACATTCTACAACCACAGACACATTCCACAACCACAGGCACATTCTACAACCACAGACACATTCTACAACCACAGACACATTCTACAACCATAGACACATTCTACAACCACAGACACATTCTACAACCACAGACACATTCTACAACCATAGACACATTCTACAACCACAGACACATTCTACAACCACAGACACATTCTACAACCATAGACACGTTCTTCAACCACAGACACATTCTACAACCATAGACACGTTCTTCAACCACAGACACATTCAACAACTACAGACACATTCTACAACCATAGACACGTTCAACAACTACAGGCACATTCTACAACCATAGACACGTTCTTCAACCACAGGCACATTCTACAACCACAGACACGTTCTACAACCATAGACACGTTCAACAACTACAGGCACATTCTACAACCATAGACACGTTCTTCATCCACAGACACATTCTACAACCACAGACACATTCTACAACCATAGACACGTTCTTCAACCACAGACACATTCTACAACCACAGACACATTCTACAACCACAGACACATTCTACAACCATAGACACATTCTACAACCATAGACACGTTCAACAACTACAGGCACATTCTACAACCACAGACACATTCTACAACCATAGACACATTCTACAACCACAGACACATTCTACAACCACAGACACATTCTACAACCATAGACACATTCTACAACCACAGACACATTCTACAACCACAGACACATTCTACAACCACAGACACATTCTACAACCACGGACACGTTCAACAACTACAGGCACATTCTACAACCACAGACACATTCTACAACCACAGACACATTCTACAACCACAGACACATTCTACAACCATAGACACATTCTACAACCATAGACACATTCTACAACCACAGACACATTCTACAACCACAGACACATTCTACAACCATAGACACATTCTACAACCACAGACACATTCTACAACCACAGACACATTCTACAACCATAGACACGTTCTTCAACCACAGACACGTTCTACAACCATAGACACGTTCTTCAACCACAGACACATTCTACAACCACAGACACATTCTTCAACCACAGACACATTCTACAACCACAGACACATTCTACAACCACAGACACATTCTACAACCATAGACACGTTCAACAACTACAGGCACATTCTACAACCACAGACACATTCTACAACCACAGACACATTCTACAACCATAGACACATTCTACAACCACAGACACATTCTACAACCACAGACACATTCTACAACCATAGACACATTCTACAACCACAGACACATTCTACAACCACAGACACATTCTACAACCATAGACACGTTCTTCAACCACAGACACATTTGACAACCACAGACACATTCTACAACCATAGACACGTTCTTCAACCACAGACACATTCTACAACCACAGACACATTCTACAACCACAGACACATTCTTCAACCACAGACACATTCTACAACCATAGACACGTTCTTCAACCACAGACACATTCTACAACCACAGACACATTCTACAACCATAGACACGTTCTTCAACCACAGACACATTCTACAACCACAGACACATTCTACAACCATAGACACGTTCAACAACTACAGGCACATTCTACAACCACAGACACATTCCACAACCACAGGCACATTCTACAACCACAGACACATTCTACAACCACAGACACATTCTACAACCATAGACACATTCTACAACCACAGACACATTCTACAACCACAGACACATTCTACAACCATAGACACATTCTACAACCACAGACACATTCTACAACCACAGACACATTCTACAACCATAGACACGTTCTTCAACCACAGACACATTCTACAACCATAGACACGTTCTTCAACCACAGACACATTCAACAACTACAGACACATTCTACAACCATAGACACGTTCAACAACTACAGGCACATTCTACAACCATAGACACGTTCTTCAACCACAGACACATTCTACAACCACAGACACGTTCTACAACCATAGACACGTTCAACAACTACAGGCACATTCTACAACCATAGACACGTTCTTCAACCACAGACACATTCTACAACCACAGACACATTCTACAACCATAGACACGTTCTTCAACCACAGACACATTCTACAACCACAGACACATTCTACAACCATAGACACATTCCACAACCACAGACACATTCTACAACCATAGACACGTTCTTCAACCACAGACACATTCTACAACCATAGACACATTCTACAACCACAGACACGTTCAACAACTACAGGCACATTCTACAACCACAGACACATTCTACAACCACAGACACATTCTACAACCACAGACACATTCTACAACCATAGACACATTCTACAACCATAGACACATTCTACAACCACAGACACATTCTACAACCACAGACACATTCTACAACCATAGACACATTCTACAACCATAGACACGTTCTTCAACCACAGACACATTCTACAACCATAGACACGTTCTTCAACCACAGACACATTCTACAACCATAGACACGTTCTTCAACCACAGACACATTCTACAACCACAGACACATTCTACAACCATAGACACGTTCTTCAACCACAGACACATTCTACAACCACAGACACATTCTACAACCACAGACACATTCTTCAACCACAGACACATTCTACAACCACAGACACATTCTACAACCACAGACACATTCTACAACCATAGACACGTTCAACAACTACAGGCACATTCTACAACCACAGACACATTCTACAACCACAGACACATTCTACAACCATAGACACATTCTACAACCACAGACACATTCTACAACCACAGACACATTCTACAACCATAGACACGTTCTTCAACCACAGACACATTTGACAACCACAGACACATTCTACAACCATAGACACGTTCTTCAACCACAGACACATTCTACAACCACAGACACGTTCTACAACCACAGACACATTCTTCAACCACAGACACATTCTACAACCATAGACACGTTCTTCAACCACAGACACATTCTACAACCACAGACACATTCTACAACCATAGACACGTTCTTCAACCACAGACACATTCTACAACCACAGACACATTCTACAACCATAGACACGTTCAACAACTACAGGCACATTCTACAACCACAGACACGTTCCACAACCACAGACACATTCTACAACCACAGACACATTCTACAACCATAGACACGTTCAACAACTACAGGCACATTCTACAACCACAGACACATTCCACAACCACAGGCACATTCTACAACCACAGACACATTCTACAACCACAGACACATTCTACAACCATAGACACATTCTACAACCACAGACACATTCTACAACCACAGACACATTCTACAACCATAGACACATTCTACAACCACAGACACATTCTACAACCACAGACACATTCTACAACCATAGACACGTTCTTCAACCACAGACACATTCTACAACCATAGACACGTTCTTCAACCACAGACACATTCAACAACTACAGACACATTCTACAACCATAGACACGTTCAACAACTACAGGCACATTCTACAACCATAGACACGTTCTTCAACCACAGGCACATTCTACAACCACAGACACGTTCTACAACCATAGACACGTTCAACAACTACAGGCACATTCTACAACCATAGACACGTTCTTCATCCACAGACACATTCTACAACCACAGACACATTCTACAACCATAGACACGTTCTTCAACCACAGACACATTCTACAACCACAGACACATTCTACAACCACAGACACATTCTACAACCATAGACACATTCTACAACCATAGACACGTTCAACAACTACAGGCACATTCTACAACCACAGACACATTCTACAACCATAGACACATTCTACAACCACAGACACATTCTACAACCACAGACACATTCTACAACCACAGACACATTCTACAACCATAGACACGTTCAACAACTACAGGCACATTCTACAACCACAGACACGTTCCACAACCACAGACACATTCTACAACCACAGACACATTCTACAACCATAGACACGTTCAACAACTACAGGCACATTCTACAACCACAGACACATTCCACAACCACAGGCACATTCTACAACCACAGACACATTCTACAACCACAGACACATTCTACAACCATAGACACATTCTACAACCACAGACACATTCTACAACCACAGACACATTCTACAACCATAGACACATTCTACAACCACAGACACATTCTACAACCACAGACACATTCTACAACCATAGACACGTTCTTCAACCACAGACACATTCTACAACCATAGACACGTTCTTCAACCACAGACACATTCAACAACTACAGACACATTCTACAACCATAGACACGTTCAACAACTACAGGCACATTCTACAACCATAGACACGTTCTTCAACCACAGGCACATTCTACAACCACAGACACGTTCTACAACCATAGACACGTTCAACAACTACAGGCACATTCTACAACCATAGACACGTTCTTCATCCACAGACACATTCTACAACCACAGACACATTCTACAACCATAGACACGTTCTTCAACCACAGACACATTCTACAACCACAGACACATTCTACAACCACAGACACATTCTACAACCATAGACACATTCTACAACCATAGACACGTTCAACAACTACAGGCACATTCTACAACCACAGACACATTCTACAACCATAGACACATTCTACAACCACAGACACATTCTACAACCACAGACACATTCTACAACCATAGACACATTCTACAACCACAGACACATTCTACAACCACAGACACATTCTACAACCACAGACACATTCTACAACCACGGACACGTTCAACAACTACAGGCACATTCTACAACCACAGACACATTCTACAACCACAGACACATTCTACAACCACAGACACATTCTACAACCATAGACACATTCTACAACCATAGACACATTCTACAACCACAGACACATTCTACAACCACAGACACATTCTACAACCATAGACACATTCTACAACCACAGACACATTCTACAACCACAGACACATTCTACAACCATAGACACGTTCTTCAACCACAGACACGTTCTACAACCATAGACACGTTCTTCAACCACAGACACATTCTACAACCACAGACACATTCTTCAACCACAGACACATTCTACAACCACAGACACATTCTACAACCACAGACACATTCTACAACCATAGACACGTTCAACAACTACAGGCACATTCTACAACCACAGACACATTCTACAACCACAGACACATTCTACAACCATAGACACATTCTACAACCACAGACACATTCTACAACCACAGACACATTCTACAACCATAGACACATTCTACAACCACAGACACATTCTACAACCACAGACACATTCTACAACCATAGACACGTTCTTCAACCACAGACACATTTGACAACCACAGACACATTCTACAACCATAGACACGTTCTTCAACCACAGACACATTCTACAACCACAGACACATTCTACAACCACAGACACATTCTTCAACCACAGACACATTCTACAACCATAGACACGTTCTTCAACCACAGACACATTCTACAACCACAGACACATTCTACAACCATAGACACGTTCTTCAACCACAGACACATTCTACAACCACAGACACATTCTACAACCATAGACACGTTCAACAACTACAGGCACATTCTACAACCACAGACACATTCCACAACCACAGGCACATTCTACAACCACAGACACATTCTACAACCACAGACACATTCTACAACCATAGACACATTCTACAACCACAGACACATTCTACAACCACAGACACATTCTACAACCATAGACACATTCTACAACCACAGACACATTCTACAACCACAGACACATTCTACAACCATAGACACGTTCTTCAACCACAGACACATTCTACAACCATAGACACGTTCTTCAACCACAGACACATTCAACAACTACAGACACATTCTACAACCATAGACACGTTCAACAACTACAGGCACATTCTACAACCATAGACACGTTCTTCAACCACAGACACATTCTACAACCACAGACACGTTCTACAACCATAGACACGTTCAACAACTACAGGCACATTCTACAACCATAGACACGTTCTTCAACCACAGACACATTCTACAACCACAGACACATTCTACAACCATAGACACGTTCTTCAACCACAGACACATTCTACAACCACAGACACATTCTACAACCATAGACACATTCCACAACCACAGACACATTCTACAACCATAGACACGTTCAACAACTACAGGCACATTCTACAACCACAGACACATTCCACAACCACAGACACATTCTACAACCACAGACACATTCTACAACCATAGACACGTTCAACAACTACAGGCACATTCTACAACCACAGACACATTCTACAACCACAGACACATTCTACAACCATAGACACATTCTACAACCACAGACACATTCTACAACCATAGACACATTCTACAACCACAGACACATTCTTCAACCACAGACACATTCTACAACCACAGACACATTCTACAACCACAGACACATTCTACAACCATAGACACATTCTACAACCACAGACACATTCTTCAACCACAGACACATTCTACAACCACAGACACATTCTTCAACCACAGACACATTCTACAACCATAGACACATTCTACAACCACAGACACATTCTACAACCATAGACACATTCTACAACCACAGACACATTCTACAACCACAGACACATTCTACAACCATAGACACGTTCTTCAACCACAGACACATTCTACAACCACAGACACATTTGACAACCACAGAAACATTCTACAACCACAGACACATTTGACAACCACAGACACATTCTTCAACCACAGACACATTCTACAACCACAGACACATTCTACAACCACAGACACATTCTACAACCATAGACACGTTCTTCAACCACAGACACATTCAACAACTACAGACACATTCTTCAACCACAGACACATTCTACAACCATAGACACGTTCAACAACTACAGGCACATTCTTCAACCACAGACACATTCTACAACCACAGACACATTCTACAACCACAGACACATTCTACAACCACAGACACATTCTACAACCACAGACACATTCTACAACCATAGACACGTTCAACAACTACAGGCACATTCTACAACCACAGACACATTCTTCAACCACAGACACATTCTACAACCACAGACACATTCTACAACCACAGACACATTCTACAACCACAGACACATTCTTCAACCACAGACACATTCTACAACCACAGACACATTCTACAACCACAGACACATTCTACAACCACAGACACATTCTACAACCACAGACACATTCTACAACCATAGACACATTCTACAACCACAGACACATTCTACAACCATAGACACGTTCAACAACTACAGGCACATTCTACAACCACAGACATGTTCCCTAAGTGTGTTCATGGTGACATAGAACACGACTCCATCATCCATCGATCATCAGTAGCTGTAGTAATGATTGTACAAGTTGTATCTGTCCCCTGCAGCTGTCTGTCCACATGTCTCTGTCTGTCTGTCTGCAGCTAACTGTAGATGAGACACCTCCTCACAGCGGCCACACCCACCGGTGAGTCAGGAATAACTTACCTGTCATCCCCCGGCAGGCTAAAGATGGTTTGGTCCAGACTGAAGGCTGCTGGAGTTTG
Source organism: Epinephelus awoara (assembly GCA_035609425.1). Lineage (NCBI taxonomy): Eukaryota > Metazoa > Chordata > Actinopteri > Perciformes > Serranidae > Epinephelus > Epinephelus awoara. Next base: position 32,309,737 of record CM069315.1, on the reverse strand, counting down.
AATGGGGGTCAGAGTGGGTTGGTATGGTCCAGCAGGGGGGGAGCTGGGCTGAGAGTGGGACAGCCTGAGGACAGACTGAGAGGGACAGGTAAAAGGCACAGGTGAGAGAGACAGGTGAGGGAGACAGGTGAGACAGGTGAGACAGGCAGGTGAGTCAGGTGAGTTTAAAATATTGAAGCTGTTAACTTCATCCAATGAAATTGCTTCGTACCCGTCCTGCAGAATCAACGTCCAATCGTAGAGGTGGAGGGACGATTCGTGGGCGGGGCGAAGGAGGTGGAAGGGTGGATTCAAAACCCTGAGCTCCCATTGGCTCCTTGTGGTCCAGGAGCCGGATGTTGATTGGCTCTTGGTGTGTCGGAGAAGGCGGCCCGCTGTGCAGCACAAGCCCTGCCCCCTCCCTGCCACGGATTGGCTGAGTCAGCAGGTGGGCGGTGTCCTGAGAGTGGACTGTACCTCTGTCTATGTCCCGACCGATCATCTCCAGGGACTCCAGCGAGTGGGCGTGTCTCATAGTGTCCATCACACGCCTGAATACCGCCCCTTCCTGGCGCTCCATAAAGTCCGTGCACGTCCATCGCCCGCGGTGGTACGGCTCACCCCGCCCACCGCCAGCGGCTCCGCCCACTGCCAGCCTCACCACCCTGAACCTGGAGGAGGACCCCACCCCCTGCCCTGAGGCATCGTGGGAGATATACTTCCTCTTCAGAGAGGGCGTGGTCGGCTGGGAGGAGCTTCCCTGAGCGCTGCAGGAGGAGGAGGCTGCTGATTGGACGACAGTCAGGACCACAGTGGGAGCTGATTGGCCAGCCAGAGTCTGGTTGATGTCCGAGGTCACACTGGTGATCTGGAAGCCACTCCTCTTTTTACCACCGCTCATCCTCACACACACTCACTCTCACACACACTCTCACACACACACACACACACACACACACACACTACAGCCTCACTAAAACACAGAGAAAACAATGGTTAATGTGACGTATTATGACATTTCCGTTTACACTCTATGCAGTAGAAACAGTCCTCAGCGTCTACACTGGGGGTTTTGTTTGTGATGTCATTTCCTGGAGTATCTTCAAATGTCTCTGTAATCTGCACAACCTGAGCAACAACCCAAGTTTGTTTGAGTGAATAATTAATTTTATTTTAAATGTCATGACTATCACGTGAATGACACATAGAGACAGACAACCATTCACACTCAAATTCTCACCTACGGACAATTTAGAGTCACCAATTAACCTGCATGTCGTTGGACTGTGGGAGGAAGCTGGAGCACCTGGAGGAAACCCACGCTGACACAGGGAGAACATGTCAGAGCACCTGGAGGAAACCCACACTGACACAAGTAGAATATGTCGGAGCACCTGGAGGAAACCCACGCTGACACAGGGAGAACATGTCGGAGCACCTGGAGGAAACCAACGCTGACACGGGGAGAACATGTCAGAGCACCTGGAGGAAACCCACGCTGACACGGGGAGAACATGTCAGAGCACCTGGAGGAAACCCACGCTGACACGGGGAGAACATGTCAGAGCACCTGAAGGAAACCCACGCTGACACGGGGAGAACATGTCAGAGCACCTGGAGGAAACCCACGCTGACACAGGGAGAACATGTCAGAGCACCTGGAGGAAACCGACGCTGACACGGGGAGAACATGTCGGAGCATCTGGAGGAAACCCACGCTGACACAGGGGGAACATGCAGACGCAACACAGAAGGGCTCCATCTCCCTGGGACTCAAACCCGTGAGATGCTAGCCACTGCACAACTGCCCTGCCTGTACACTATTTAGTTTTTCAGCAGTGAAAAAGTGTTCCTGGTTCTTCTGGCATGACATCATGTGTGTTTCATGTGGGTTTTACATCTCATGTAATGTGGCATGATGATCCCATTATGAGCATACAACATGTTGGTGATGAAGAAGATGCCTGAACTTCCTGCTGATGAAAGAATGAATGTTCTACCACAGTTTTTATTTCACATCAGTTCAAACAGAATCATGAGAGCAGCGACCTCCGGTGGCCGTCACGTTAAAGATGTTTTCACTATCATCAGGTACGGTAACACAAGGTAGTGACACGACGACACGGAGGACACGAGTGTTTACGCTGTGTCTGTCACTGTTCTCATTTATAGGTGCATATAAACAGAATGATGTAAACACAGGTCTGTGGCCGTCGGCAGGACGTCACAAGGTTTTAAAGGGTTAAAAAACTGGAGTGTTCAAATAGACAAAACTTTATTAGTACCATGACGCTGACACAGGTGTACACTCTGACACTCTACCTGCTGTTGTCCCCAAACAGGAGATGAGTCCTGTGGCACCTGCTTCATGTCCCCATAACGTATGAAAACAAACACAGTCTGTCTGCTCAGGTCCAGCTGGAGTCAAACGCAGAGTAACGACCCCGTCTCACTGCACTTCCTGTCTGTCTGTCCCCTGCTACAGTCTGTGCCTCTCGTCTGAAACTGGTTTTCTTCTTCTGTGTTTCCTGTTTCCTCTGAGTCACCACGCTGCTGCTGCTTGTTGTTGCCTCAGTCTGCTGCGTGTTGCACAACCTGGATTAACATATGTGTGTGTGTGTGTGTGTGTGTGTGTGTGTGTGTGTGTGAGTGTGCGCAAGTGTGTGTGTGTGTGTGTGTGTGTGTGTGTGTGTGTGTGTGTGTGTGTGCGTGCGTGCTCAGTTCAGGTTCTGCAAGATCTCAACTGTTGAAACAACAATCACCCTCAGTCTGTACATTTACTGCTACTCTCAGTACTCTGTACTTGCAGTATTTCAGTGTTGGAGACGTTCTGCTGTTCCACAGGTCAAATAAAAGTATGTGTTCTTTGTTCTCTGACCACTGCAGGTCTTCACACTCTCACGTTTCTAACTGTGTTCCTGTGTGGGACACACGAGCTGCTCTGATTGGACCAATAGATGAACGTCTGCATGCCGATTGGCTAAACGATGATGACACTTCCAGCTGACAGAAACCTCCACTCCTTCATATACAGGTTGCGTTCACAGGAAGTGACCTTATGAGTCCCCCTGAAGTTGTGTTCATGTCCTCAGAACTACAAATGTACTGAGAGACTCGAGTTCATGACTTCCTGTGTCGTAAACATGAGTTCCACATGAACACAGAAACACAGAAGTTCTTTGTCAATGTGATGATTCTTATTCAAACGTGAGGACACGGAGATTGGACGTGGCTAAAATAACCTCTGATTATAGAGACAACTGGACATCCATTTGTCCTCCTGTCTTCAGGACACTTTGTCCAATCACAGGACATTTTAGAGAGGCCTCGTTCCTACTGGCTGCTCTACAGATGCAGATGAGCATGCACGTCCCTTCAGATGGTGAAAGTCTGAGTCAGTGGAGGAGAAAGTTTTTGTTCCTGCTGTGACAACAACTGTTTACACTGCAGTTGAGCAACAACTCAGAGCAACTCAGAGCTAGAGACGGGCAATATGGCTGAAAAGTATATCACGATATAGCTGGTTCATATTGATCGATAACGATAATTATTGATAATTTTTTTATAACCTACAGTATTTAAAATAAGGACCAGGAGAAAATTGCAATTATAAATGAATTACGAATTATCCGATGATACCCGGATGAGTGGCGTATATGTGTTTATTGTGAGACACTATGTTATTGTTTTATCACCCACCACTGGCTGACAACGAACCACACAAACTACAGCAACATTCAGAGCTGCTAACAGGTTAGCCTTGTGCTAACAGAAGCTAAAGCCTCACAGCTGCAGCTTCATGTTTATGTAGCTAACGCTGCTGAGGGAACAAATCTAAATGTGAGGGAACATAAATCTGAAAGTGAGGGAACATAAATCTGAAAGTGAGGGAAAATAAATCTGAATGTGAGGGAACATAAATCTGAATGTGAGGGAAAATAAATCTGAAAGTGAGGGAACATAAATCTGAAAGTGAGGGAACATAAATCTGAAAGTGAGGGAACATAAATCTGAAAGTGAGGGAACATAAATCTGAATGTGAGGGAAAATAAATCTGAAAGTGAGGGAACATAAAAGCATTAAAGTAACCCAGATCATTTCCTGCCGTCAGGTTTCAGGGTCTCTTGTTTTAATCAAACTAAAATCTGAACAAGTTTTAATAAAAACACAACAGACGTCTCCACACTGCTCCTGACTGTTTACAAACAACTAACGTCACAAACAACAAACTACACAAACTTTACAAACAACAAACTTCACAAACAACAGTGAATCAAACCCTCTGACGTCAAAGTTGTAAACAAACACTCACATTCATGCGCTCAGTCGAGGCGCGCTCCCGACAGCCCTGGTTGTGATCTGGATCAGCAGCGCGCACCGGTCCTCCCTCTCTGTCTCTCCAGTGACGTCACCACCGGACCCAGTGACACAATCGGTCCATTATTATTCACCGAAGAAGAAAAAACAAAAACAGCTGTGGAGAAAGCATGCGCGTTACAGCCGCAGGCGGCGGGAGCGCGCGCAAAGTTCAGATCGGAAAAGGTTTGAAGAGGAACTCCTCCAAGTTCTTCTTCTACTGATCTGAGAGTTCTGTGAGTCCATCAGAGACCCGGACTACAGCGGGACGTCTCCTCTTCCTCTTTCTTGTCTTCCTCTTCCTACTCTTCCTCTTTTCTGGACAGAAAGAAACTCTTCTTCTTCCTCCTCTCTGTTAGTCCTCCTTCCATCCTCCTCCTCCTCTCTCTGTAAACAGCGCGCGTCACTGACATGTGGTGAAAACACGAGACGCGCGCGTTAACCACCCCGGACCGAACCGAGCGCGTGCGCTTATGCGTTTCCGGCCAGGGAGGTGCATGCGCTTAAAAGAGGAGGAGGAGGAGGAGGAGAAGGAGTCACTGTTTGTCTGACACGTTGATAATAACGTTTTATTGAATGTAACGTCAGATTGTTGTTAATCAAGATGTTTGATCAGAGGCTCTATTGTTCTACATTATTCAGTTATGTGTTTTTTTATTATTATTTTTCTTTCTTTTTTATATTCACTGTATAATCACTCAAATGGTTGTTTACTTTTTCCCATTTATTTTTTCGTTATTTAATTGTTTCTTATTTTTTAGTCTTTATTTGTAACAAATTCGTTTTTCTTTGTTTTTGATTATGTTTTTCATGGGTGAGGTTTTTATATAAGCCCCTTCGGGTTTCATACCTCCCCTTTGCACATCTCAATCACAATAAGTGTTCATACTATTTTAAATGATATGTTTGTGCAATAAATAAATAAAAAATAAATTTTAAAAAAAAAAGGCTCTGATGAGAAATCAATAATCAATATATTTAAACTTTATTTAAACTCTGGTTCAGTGAAAACTCTGAGTGTGTTAACCCCAAAATGAAACTCTGAGTTTGTTAATCCGGAGATGAAACTCTGAGCGTGTTAACCCTGAGATGAGGGAAACTCTGGGTTTTCAGTTCCAGACAGAGGTAAGTCAAACTTTGAGTCAATCACCATGGCAACTGACTCTGTGACCCTAACCTGCTCGCTGGCAGGTTTTCTATGAGACACCCTGAGCTCTGGGAGAGGATCTTCAGACCCCGTTTAGATGTGTTGTCTTTCCCCAGTGAACATCTGTTTGAACTGTTTTTCATTAGACTCAATCATTTACCGGCCACACATATCAAGTCTGACACACCACAGACGTGCGCTGTCATCAGACCAAATGTTTGATGAATGAACAGTAGCTTTTTATATGATATTGGTGATGCAGAACACGTGGGAAAGGCCACGGTGTGTAGAGCTGTCAGAAAGGTGACACTCGCTCTGAAACGCCTGCTGCACATCATGGTGGTGTTTCCTGGGCACAAACCTCTGAGGAGTTCCACAGGATTGCAGGTAACTGATGTAGAAATCAGACAATATTGTACAATTATATTCTGTATTCTATATTATATTTAATATTATGTTGGAGACATTCTGCTGCAACCTCAGACTGAGATCAGTTATTAACTATTGTTTTCGTCTCAGGGTGGATAGATGGCACCAAAACACCCGTCACTGCTCCAGCACAAAATGAGGGGGACTACGTTAATAGGAAGTCCTTCCACAGCATTAATGTTCAGGTACATTAACTAGCCTTTTATCCTAAAGTGACAGACTATACATCACAATATACTGCAACTAACATGTCATCCTCTGCACTGTCAAGATCATATGTGATGCAACACACACAATCACTAATATGGAGGCCAAGTGGTCAGGCTCCGTCCACGATTCCCGGATCTTCCGTGAGTGTAGCCTGGGCAATAGATTTGCACGTGGTAAGAAGCCCAAAGCTTTGTGCAAATATCATTCATTGTCTTTCTCTTTTAACACGACCAAATGTATCCATTGTAACTGCAGGAGACTTTGATGGCTACCTACTTGGGGACCGACGATATTTGTGGCCTCTACTGAATCGAGGTATCAGGGCTGCACTGATGATGGCTTTTTACTGTGGTTGTGCATGTGCTTAACTCACGGTGTACATACTCAGAGTTGACTGAATGAATTCAAATCAGCTGTTCTGGAACCGGATACTCAGAGTTTCCCAGAGTTTCCCAGTTCAGAATTAGACTCGGAGTTTGTTGAACGTCCTACCTGAGGGGTATTCCAGGTAGGAGGTTCAACAAACTCAAATTTTAATCCAGTGGATATAGAGATATTAATGCATGTGTAGCAGACGGTGCACGTTTATCTTTAAAAGAAGAGCCTGAGTCAGAGCAAGGGAAGTGTAAATAAGTTAACCATAAAGTTAATAAAAAAGTTTGATTCAGTGTTGTCCATTTATTCATCATTTATCAGACTTACATTTCCTTAATGAAGATAAAGTGGTGGAATCTGACTGTGTATCAGGCTGTAGATACATTACATTATATTAATAATATATTTGTTCAGATTTAATCTGATGGGGAAAAACACAGGAGGCAGGTGTCTGTAATAACCACAGACTGTATAAAAATAAGGTAATAACTCAATAAATGGTCCGTGAATAAAATCTAGGCTGACCAAACGTCCTCTTTTGCCCGGACATGTCCACTTTTCACGTCCCGAAGTAAGGACACGTTCACAGATGTTTATTGACGAGATGTTCACAGAAGTTTACTAACGTACACTCGTCTATTATAAAGTTTCTTCTGATTTTTTTAACCTCCCTCATTGTTCGTCTGCTTGGATGGAAAATGCAGAACTTGGGGAAACAGTGACATCATCTCACTTGATGCACGTCCATTGTTGTTTGGTGTGATGATCTATTGGTACAAACAACAATCAACAACATACAACAACAGAGGCAGCTAACAGACTGCTAACAAACAGCTAACAGACAGCTAAGAAACTGCTAACGAACAGCTAACAGACAGTTAGCATGCTAACAGACAGCTAAGAAACTGCAGTTTCTTAGCTGTCTGTTAGCATGCTAACAGACGAAGCTTACAGGGAAGCTTACAGACAGCTAACAGACTGCTAACAGCTAACAGAAAGCTAACAGGCAGCCAACAGACACCATTTCATTTGGATGTTTTATTGTCACTGTGATGTCACTGTGACGTCACTGTGATGTCACATTAGACCTCTGCATGACCAAGCTGTCAGTGTTACATCATCATGTAATTATTAAAGAAACAAAACAAATACTCATATTTACGTCGCTCTTCAACACACAGTAAAACAGTTCAACAGTAAACGTTACAAACATCAACAGAAATAAAGTTTTACTTTCAAATCAACCGGCTCCTGTTGTCATGGAAATGTAGTAATGTTTATGTACACATCATAGAGAAAGTCATATGAAGGTCATGTGAAGGTGAGATGTGAAGATGAAGGTGATATAAAGGCCAAGTGTTTATGTGAAGGTCAAATGAGGGTCATGGGAAGTTCATATAAAGGTCAAATAAAGGTGAGATGAAGGCCATGTGAAGGTCATATAAAGGTGAATGAAGGTCATGTGAAGGTGAGAGATGAAGATGAAGGTGATAAGAAGGTCAAGTGTTTATGTGAAGGTGAGATGAAGGCCATGTGAAGGTCATATAAAGGTGAGATAAAGGTCATATGAAGGTCATGTGAAGGTGAGAGATGAAGATGAAGGTGATAAGAAGGTCAAGTGTTTATGTGAAGGTGAGATGAAGGCCATGTGAAGGTCATATAAAGGTGAGATAAAGGTCATATGAAGGTCATGTGAAGGTGAGAGATGAAGATGAAGGTGATAAGAAGGTCAAGTGTTTATGTGAAGGTGAGATGAAGGCCATGTGAAGGTCATATAAAGGAGAGATAAAGGTCATATGAAGGTCATGTGAAGGTCAGATAAGGGTCATTTCAAGGTGAGATAAAGGTCATGTTAAGGCCATATGGAGGTCATGTGAAGGTGAGACGAAGGTCATGTAAAGGTCATATGAAGGTAAGGTGTTGGTGCTCCTGGAGGCCGTAGGTGTGTTTGTGCTGCTCAAACAGCTCAGTGAGACTCTGCAGGTAAACTTTATGGAGACACTCGATGTCCTCTCTGCTGGGACTGGGAGTCTGGACCACTGAGATCGGCCTTCCCACTGAAAACAGACAACACGTCAGATCCATCTGCTTCTCCCACTCCTCCCATTGGGCTAACGCTAACCTAACTTCAGGCTGACATCAGGCTAACATCAGGCTAACACTAACCTAACTTCAGGCTGACATCAGGCTAACATCAGGCTAACACTAACCTAACGTCAGGCTGACATCAGGCTAACATCAGGCTAACACTAACCTAACTTCAGGCTGACATCAGGCTAACACTAACCTAACGTCAGGCTGACATCAGGCTAACATCAGGCTAACACTAACCTAACTTCAGGCTGACATCAGGCTAACATCAGGCTAACACTAACCTAACGTCAGGCTGACATCAGGCTAACACTAACCTAACGTCAGGCTGACATCAGGCTAACATCAGGCTAACACTAACCTAACTTCAGGCTGACATCAGGCTAACATCAGGCTAACACTAACCTAACGTCAGGCTGACATCAGGCTAACATCAGGCTAACACTAACCTAACTTCAGGCTGACATCAGGCTAACATCAGGCTAACGCTAACCTAACTTCAGGCTTACATTAACCTAACATAGGGCTGGGGGCTGGCAAAATTTTCAGATCACGTTTTTTTTAAAAATCATATCGGTTTCACGGTGTTTGACGGTATTTTGATCGGGTTTGGCCCACTTGACATGCTGTTGTGTTGTGCTATGGCCTTTTCAAGTGCTGGAATTTGTTATTTACATGACAACGCCTGAACACAACACATGCTCCACTCCATCAGTGCTGCCCTGCGGGTTCAGGCTGGACTTGGTTATAATTGTCTCGGATTCGGGTCGGCTTTGGTCAGGAAAATGCAGCCCGAGCCGTGCTCTAGTAAGCTCACTTGTGTGTGTGTGTGTGTGTGTGTGTGTGTGTGTGTGTGTGTGTGTGTGTGTGTGTGTGTGTGCGCGCACACGTGTGTGTGTGTGTGTGTGTGTGTGTGTGTGTGTGTGTGTGCATGCGTGCGCACGCATGTGTGTGTGTGCGCACATCGGGGCGAAACTCTACCGTGGGAGATGCAGAGAGCAGAGGAGGATTATAAATGCGTGACCATGTAGAGACAGAAATGACATGCTGTCATGTAAATAAGACAAACAACATAAGGCTATTTAGTTTGTTTAATAAACAGACAAGGTATAGACCTGTTCAATAGGCCTGGATATGAAGCGTCCATAGCGCCAAATAATATAACAGTAGTTTCTACAGAGCTAAGACGAAAAAACGTTGATGTTGTTTGGGCTATTCACCCGTATTGCGATATATGAAAAATTCATATCATAATGAAAATAAGTTTCCGAATGGGTATACCGCACAAACCCAACCTAACATTTACCTAACCTTTACCCTATCATCAGGTTAACATTAATCTAACATCAGGCTAATTTTAACCTATCATCAGGCTAACTTTAATCAAACATCAGGCTAACATTAACCTAACATCAGGCTAACTTCGGGCTAACATTTACTTAACCTTTACCCTACCGTAAAGCTAACATAAAGCTAACATTAGGCTAACATTAACCTAGCGTCAGGCTAACATTAACCTAACATCAGGCTTATGTTAACCTAACATCAGGCTAACATAAACCTAACGTCACACTAACGTCAGACTAACATCAGGCTAACACTGCGGTCTTACCAACAGTGTGGATGGGCTTCCTGTAGGGCATCAGACCAAAGCTGTACTGGAAAACTCCTCTGGCATGAAACAGAGGCATTGCCACTCCCATGATGCTCTGCAGCCGATTCTGTGGACACAGGATGACCGATGAGTGTGTGTGTGTGTGTGTGTGTGTGTGTGTGTGTGTGTGTGTGTTATCATGGTTTGTGTGAATGTAGTGTGAACGTCAGTGTGACCTCTGACCTGCAGCCTCCTCAGAGACGAGCCGCTGGGATTCTCCATCTGATCAAACAACTCGTTTTCTCCAAAGGAAAAGACCGGGACCAGCTGAGCGCTGCGCACATGTGTACACACGCACGCACACACACACACACACACACACACACACACACACACACACGGAGTTAGTGTAGTGATTGAAGCCCTGCCCACCCACCCATCCCCCTTCCATAAGCCCCACCCACCCGTGTTTGAGAGCCAGTTTGATGAAGCCCTTCCTGTTCAGGACCTGAAACACAGAAACAAACATGTTCAGTAAATATTCACATAAAAATCATTCCTTTGTTTTTAAGGCAACACGTGTTTGTTTATTTCATGTTTACTGCATGTTTATATGTTTACTTAATGTTTACATTTTTTACTAAATGGTTACTACATGTTAACTACATGTTTAACACTCAGGAGGCTGTGACGGTGTCTCTGTAAACGCCACACGTCCATCTTACATTAACGTATTTTATGATTCATTTATTCCACGGGGGTGAAACATTTGGGCGTTGGTGCGTTTAGGTCACATGATGTGAGTGATGTCAGAGATCAGTTACATCACAACCCTCTGATATCAAAGGCGAGTTGAAGCAGTTGAATGAATGAATGTGTTTATTTCAGTACATTTCAATAATCAATGTGACTGAAAGGGTGTAGGTAGAAGCTAAAGCTTATAAACACCCCTTTTACCTTTCAAAATTATACTCGTCATAACAATACAAATACAAAAGAGCAATGTGCAAGAATTTGAAATCAATCATATCAATAAACTTAAATTTTCCATCACACAATAGAACAAATAGCGCACAGCACACAAATTCGGAAATAAAAGTACAGTCAGTAAACTTAATTTTCTTTACCATAACAAGAAATAATGTTGTTTTCATAGAATCATTTACAGATGTGTGATATACAACATGATTTAATACTTTCAGGACAGTTGTTCCAGATCTTTACCCCTTTAACAGAAACACAGTTATTTTTAACATTAGTTCAGTTCTTTGGTTTAGCAAATAATAATATTCCCCTCAGATTATATCTGGTGTCTCTAATTTTAAACAGTTTTTGGAGAGCTGGAGGCAGAAGTTTGTTTTTTACTTTGTACATGGTTTGTATTGGGATGCAATCAACTAAGCCCGTGAATTTCAAAATGTTTTTGCAAATAAATAGTGGGGTAGTTGGTTAGGGTTAGTCTGTTTCTTTTTTCTTTTTTATTTTTTTATAGATAATTCTTACAGCTTTCTTTTGCAATACAAATATAGAATTTATATATAATTTATTGAATTTATATAACAAATTATTTGTTTTATATGTTTCCCCAGACCTCAATACAATATGTCATATATGGAGCTATTATCGAGTGTAATTAGTGAATTTTGAGAGAGGACATCATGGGCTTTGTGCGAAATTGCAATGGATTTTGACATTTTTGATTTAACATAATTTATGTGGGATTTCCAACTTAATTTGTCATCAATAATAGCTCCAAGGAATTTTGTTTCAGATGCAATTTCAATATCAACATCATTTATCGTTAAACTTCTGCTTGAGTTCATGGACTTATTTCCAAAAAGCATGCACTTTGTTTTGCCAAAGTGAAGTAATAATTTGTTTAAATCAAACCATTGTTTGAATTTCTGCAGTTCCTTCTCCACTGTATCCAGAGGCTGTCAAAAAATGATCCCCACTACAGAACACCAGCAAATAAAATACAATTCAGTGACTCTGAAACCAAATTTATGTCATTAATATATAAAGGAAACATCATTGGACCAAGGACCGAACCCTGAGGCACACCACATGTAACCTTCAAGTACTCTGAGTTTGTCTTATTAATATAAACATATTGATACCTATTTTGTAAGTAGCTGGTCAACCAGTCATGTGCCAATCCCCTGATGCCATACTTTTGTAATTTGGTTAATAATAAGGTGTGGTCAACAGTGTCAAATGCTTCCTGTAAATCAAAAAAATACCCCTGCTGTATTGCTTTTTATCAATGCCATTTGTAATTTGTTCAGCAAAGTCCATTAGGGCTAGTCTGGAAATCCAGAGAGAGAAATCGCAAGAGCACAACTTGAATTTGCTCAGCGAGTCACTCTGGCAATCAGTAATGATGCTCATTACCTATGCCCATGAAACCAAGCTGCACCAATCACATCGGTGTATCTGATATAGGCGGGCCAGAGGCGAGCTAAACAGATGATGACAGCGCTGCGACAACGAAGTCCGGAATCAGTCAGTAAACATTGCAAGATGGCTACAGATAAACACCAGTTGTTTGAATGGCTTTGGCTGCTACAATGAATGAGTTAGACTTGGCTTTTTCTCTAAAAGAGGAACAGAAGGCGCACTCAAGTCTCTCCTTTGCAAGAAGGATGTTTTTGCTGTTTTGCCGACCGGATACGGCAAGAGTCTAATTTACCAGTTAGCTCCGCTGGTAGCTAAGCTCTGGATACGTCACCCCATGTATTGTTCTGACTGGTCGTAGTGTTATCCAATTGCGTGCAGTAATATTTACAAATGCATGCTTGGTGCCGCCCCTCGAGTTGGGCCACTTGCATTACTCATAGCCAGACCCTAAATCTTTCTAGATTTGGCTCTGGATTTCCAGGCTACATGAGAGCTAGTGAGGAAGTCTGATTTTTCCCAAATCCATATTGTTGTTCAGAGTATTTGGTGCTTTGATAAGAAATCATTTAGCTTCTCCACAAATACCTTTTCCAAAATTTTGGAGAGCTGTGGTAGCAGTGAGATTGGCCTATACGTGTTTGTCACCAGATTTAAACAGCGGTATTACTTCAGCTATTTTTGATGGAAATTTTCCACTCATTAGAGACAGGTTGCAAATATAATTTAAGGGCTTAACAATACAATCAATAATTTTCTTTATCAAAAACATATCAACATTATTACAGTCTGTTGATTTTTTACCTTTTGATTTATTAACTATATCAATTATTTCTTTTTCATCAGTTTTTTTAATAAACATTGAATCTGATATTATGTTGATGGTATTGATGTTTTTCCAGTAAATATTTTTAGGGGATACAATAGAGTTGGCTAGATTTTTACCCACATTAACAATGTATTCATTGAATTGATCTGCTATAGGTTTATTTTCCTTAATGATTGCATCATTATTTGAGTAAAAGAAAGATGGATAATCTTTAACAACTTTTTTTCTTTTTGATAATTTAATGTAGAATCTGCCTTTAATATTAGTTCTGTTTTTTTGTAGTAATTCACTGTAATATAATTTCTTGCTAGATCTCATGATACAAGTTAATTTATTTTTGTACGTCTTATATTTGCTTTCAGCATCCTTAGTTCGAAGTTTTAGGAATTACTTATACAATAGATTTTTTTATGGTTTGCCTATATTAGGGCTGCCAACGATTATTTCTTAGTCGACTAATCATTTCATTGTAAAATGTGTTAAAATGTTGAAATTGTCAGCCTGTCTCGCCCAAACCCCAAAATTACATCATCTAATGTGTTGTTTCATACTCAAGCCAAAGGGTTTTAGTTCACTGTCACGGGAGAGTGTGTGAAGCCGCCAATATCTGAACGTAAGAAGCTGCAGTAAGAGTATTTTGGGGTACTTTTATAGTACTTTTCTATAAAAAAGGACTCAAACCGATTAGTCGACTACTAAAATAGTCATCGATTAGTCGACTAATCATGGCAGCCATGAGGGCAGTGTTTATCATAAAACTTTGAAATAATGTAAATAAATTAAGATTTGTCAATATCATCAACATAAATTCCGTTCCAGTTTTGATGCAATAAGTCCCTTCTAAGATTTTCAATAGTTGCATCTGTGATTTTGTTTGTCAGATGTGCAGTTTCAGCAGATGATTCAAATGCAACAAAAACAGGCAAATGGTCACTAACATCAATTATAAGTAAACCACCAGTTAAGTTCCCTTCAGTGACATTTGTTAATATATTATCAATAGGTGTAGCCAGAGGTGAAAGTAGTTTTAAATTCTTGCCGGTACTATTACCAAAACCTTCCTCTCTCTCTCACTTCATTTATTCAAAATGTCTGTAGATGATAACTGACAGATATTTAAATCATGCTGAAAGTGTTTCAGCCAACCATAAGAATGTGTGGAATTTCGTTGGCGTAATTTATTGTTCGTCCTGTCCCGGCGCAAGCGGCGTCTCTTGACGTCTGTGCACCAGTTGTGGAAAACATCCCAGTGCAATAAATCAAACGCACTGATCCCCATAGCAACCGCTGTGTTTCGGAAGTAGACGCGCATGAGCACTTACATACTGCTGAGTGAAATCTCCGGTTAGCTGAGAAGCAGTCTCTTTTTCGAGCTATTCTGTTTGTTGAAATTGAACAAAATAGCAAGAAACACAACTGTTTATTCTCCCACTGATTTTAATTGGGACACTTTGCAACGAACGTAAAGACATTACATGTGTGGTCACGTTTCAAAGGCTAGGCGGAGAGGAGACCGCTGTGCTCTCTCCGAGGTAGGGCTGTAACCAAATATTTGGATATTCGAATATTCGTTTCTATGGGTAGGTATTCGTTATGAAAATTTGGTATTCGATATTCGTTTTTTTTTTTTACTTTTTAAAAAAAAATTATTATTATTATTTATTTTATTTATTTTTTTACATATTTTTTGGTGCTAAATGTAGTCTTTTTGTTGTTGGTAAATGTAGGTTATCAGTAAAAATCTAAACTTTTAAATTGCATTGTTAAAAATGTGAAAATATAGTATCGCCTACCAACGGAGCTTGTGCGCACGGCAGCTTGAGCGCATCCGCTGTGGATCAATGCCAAGTTTTACCACTTTATCACTATTCCCTCTAACTTGTAGCTGTTTTTTCGTTATCTTTTGAATTTAATATGAATTATGGAACCGTTTTTGTCAACGTTTGTTTCCCCTGTTTTGTACAACAAATTATTGTTTAAAGTTTCATTAAGTTTCTTTTGGAGTGCGTGACACAAGTGTGTTTTGAAAATGACCGCGGACTGTCACCTGCTCAACGCACCAGCACCTTCAGATGCCATGTCAGTAATAGATTATAGATTTATAGATTTTAATAATAATATTAAAATTTCATTTACAGAGCGATTTAACAGGCGATCACTGCTGCCCGACCCACAGGTCCATTTGCGGTTCCTGTTGGTTACGGGTCGAGCCACGCATCACTACTCAGCTCATCTATAAGGCTGTACAGTAAGGCTGTAGACATTATATTGTATTCAAGCCGGCAGAACCAGCAGCGCATCGGCTCTACAGTGCACGGCACTGCTGATTAACCATTTTATTGCAGCACAGAGTGTCTGCCAGCAACCAATTACTTGCAGAGGCTTCCTACAACTTGTTTCAACGGTTCTGATTAAATCAGAAGACAAATTAAACAGGATGACTAGCCAATGTGAAAATCAAAAGAAAGCATAGAATAATGTACTGAAGGAGACTGTTGTGCCATCACATTTTTTTTGTAGTTTTGCAAAATTCTGCAAAACAATAGGTCCGAAAACCCCCGGAGGAGTACTTCGCATGGAGACTTTGAAAGGAGCCGAGCCTGTGCGTAAAACCAGCGACAGCAGCATGGCCACGGCACGCGCATCCGTGCGCACCGTGGGGGAGTGAAGCAGGGAGAGAAACAGGGCAAGAGCCGGCTAAGGCTCCGTCCGGCATGAACTAAAACACAGCATGGACAGTTCAGAAACAATTCGGAATGAGTTGAAAGGAATTTTAAACAGACAAAAGTAGTTTCCAAGACTGCATATTGCTAGCGGATCTATTTTCTGACCCAGAGTGCGGTCGTGACTGGTTCTGAATGAGGGCTTTATAGCAGGCAGCCGCTCTCCCATCTTCCTGGTACTGCGTACCGCCGCTGAATCTTTTAGTGGTACGCAGTACTGGACCGTACCGGCTTACTTTCACCCCTGGGTGTAGCTGTGCTCATAGTTATCCTGCTTGGATGGGTAATTGTTAGATACAATCCCATACAAAACACGGAGTTAATGAATTTCGTTATTTGTGATTGATTATGTGGATTTAGAAAATCTTTATTGAAGTCTCCACAGGCTCCAAGTTTATTGCTATTGATTGTGTTATACATTTCTGTAAGTTTATCCTCAAAAAGATCAATGTTTGACCCAGGAGCTCTATAAACACAGCTTATAATTATATTTTTTTGATTTTTCACATTTAATCTCAACTGTAACACATTCCAAAATATTCTCTATTGAAAAGGACATATTTTTAACAATTTCACATTGGTGAGTTGACTTAACATAAAGTGCAGCGCCCGCCCCTTTGATTCAACCACCAATCTGGGCGACATCCTCGTGGTCATCTTCTAACCATGTCTCAGAAATTGCAATAGCTGAAAAGAGTTTGTTGGACGTTTTTAAACAGTCCTATCTTTTTGTAATGTTCATAGAGAGACTCCTGCTATTAAAGTGTATAATCGAAAATGTTCCATCGGCCATAGGGCAGTCCTTAAAGTGTTCCTCTGTGAAATATTTACATTGACGAGAAATGTTGTTGAGAAAAAAGTGATCTGGGTCTATATTATATTCAAAGTTGTGAAATCTTTGTTCAGTGTTGTCAAACGTTTTCAGACAGAGCTCCTGTGCAGAGGTAAATTGGATACAGCCAGTTGACGTCATGTAGGCTTAGTAATTCTGCATGCAGGATGCAGTCTATTGGCGTGATGTACAGTAGGCCTAAGCCTGAAGGAAGAATGCTCAGAGTTTGTCCCATGAAAAAAAGAAAAGTCACTCAGTGTAGGCCTAAAAAATAAAGAGTCCTTTGGGCACTTAACGTCCCCGAGGGAGCAGTCACTTGAACTTATCTATGTCAGAGAGCTCTCTTAGCATCATGACTTTAGCTTCCTCCCGAGTCCCATTTAATTTAATCCAAACTTTACAATTCTTTGTCCAGGTCGTCTGTATTTTCTTTTGTTGTCTTTCCTTGGAAGTGGATGGCAATATCAGCAGTTACCTGTTGGAGTCAGCAGGTGTCTCTGTTGTGCCGTCTGTCCCTCTCTGTCTGTCCCTCCCTGTCTGTTTCTGACAGGATGTTAAATGTTAATATGTTAACTGAGGGATTGATTTCTGAGCAGAGTTGACTGTCCCCTGTCCTCTGAAGACATGTTGCTGCTGCAGAGACATCACTGAGAGAGGACTGAAGGTCTACAGAGAGAACTGAAAGACTAAAAAGATGTCTGAAGGTCTACAAAGAGGACTGAAGGACTAAAAAGATGTCTGAAGGTCTACAAAGAGGACTGAAGGACTAAAAAGAGGACTGAAGGACTAAAAAGAGGACTGAAGGTCTACAGAGAGGACTGAAAGACTAAAAAGAGGACTGAAGGTCTAAAAAGAGGACTGAAGGTCTACAGAGAGGACTGAAGGTCTACAGAGAGGACTGAAAGACTAAAAAGAGGACTGAAGGTCTAAAAAGAGGACTGAAGGTCTAAAAAGAGGACTGAAGGTCTACAGAGAGGACTGAAGGTCTACAGAGAGGACTGAAAGACTAAAAAGATGTCTGAAGGTCTACAAAGAGGACTGAAGGTCTAAAAAGAGGACTGAAGGTCTACAGAGAGGACTGAAGGTCTACAGAGAGTACTGAAGGTCTACAGAGAGTACTGAAGGTCTACAGAGAGGACTGAAAGACTAAAAAGAGGACTGAAGGTCTAAAAAGAGGACTGAAGGTCTAAAAAGAGGACTGAAGGTCTACAGAGAGGACTGAAGGTCTACAGAGAGGACTGAAAGACTAAAAAGATGTCTGAAGGTCTACAAAGAGGACTGAAGGTCTAAAAAGAGGACTGAAGGTCTACAGAGAGGACTGAAGGTCTACAGAGAGGACTGAAGGTCTAAAAAGAGGACTGAAGGTCTACAGAGAGGACTGAAGGTCTACAGAGAGGACTGAAGGTCTACAGAGAGTAGGGGAGAGCCACCTTGAATGTAACGCGTCAAGGTTGTAACATGCACGTTTTCTCTTGTTTGGTCAATGCGGGCATGACGTCATCACGTCAGCATGTGACGAGAACCATAACACACATGCCCAGGAAATTTCAAGTCTTCTCATCGATGCTGCAGGGAGATATCTGCGGAGAAGCTGGTTTTCCCCAAAGTAAGTAAAAATTCACTCCCACAGTATTTTTTGACTACAGATTATTTATTTAATGTTACAGAGCTAAAATCTGCTTGGGTGTCTGTGTGTATATGTTTGTCACTAGTTTGCATCGTTTTAACATTGTGATTGTTAGCTCCCTTCTGCAAACAACGCCAAATGAACGGTGCGCCGAGCGGCCCAGTTGTAACACGTTACATTTGAGACGACGGCAGAAATTTGCAAGCGCAGCTCAAATAATTCTGCTCTTTGTTCGCTTTTTAGTTTGTTTTACATAATGTCCCCACAAAGGACCAGAAAAAGGGGCTTGATATCAGCTGATGTGCTAAAGGCAGCATCAGAAGAGGTGTTAAAAGGAGGGCTGTCTGTGCGAAGAGTGGCCAAAGACTATAAAATGTGTATGGGGGAAATGTTCTGTTGTGTTGGTTTTGTTGTGTAAGCTGTAGGCTGATTTTTACTTTGTTCTGTGCCTTATAGCCTGGCAAATGTTTTAATGTGAACACTTTTTTTTCTTGGGGTTGGGATCTTTTTAAACTTTAATCTGACTCTTTACCCTTGACTGCTGTAACACTGGAATTTCTCAACTGTTGGATCAATAAAGGTGTATCTTGTCTTATCTTATAATAATAATAATAATGATAATAACACTTTTTATTTAAAAGCGCCTTTCGTGACACCCAAGGACACTTTACAATTAAGACAACAAAAAATCAAAAAACATCAATAAAACAACAACAATAAAAAAATAAATAAATAAATAAAAAAAACAGGGAAGGCTAATTTAAAAAGGTGTGTTTTCAGTTGGCATTTGAAAGAATCCAGGGAAGTGCATTGGCGCAGGACAAGGGGCAGAGCATTCAAGAGATGGGGGCCAGCAACACTGAATGCCCTGTCACCCATAGTGCGGAGTCTGGAGGGGGGAATGGCGAGAAGGTGTGTATCTGAGGAACGGACTGAGCGGGAAGAAGTGTGTGGAAAAAGAAGGCCGGACAGATAAGGAGGGGCCAAGCCGTGGACAGATTTGAAAACCAGAAGGAGTAGTTATCTTATCTTTTAATATTTCTGGATGCTGTATGTATGCACTTTGTTCTGTGTGGCATGTTCTTTACGCCACCAGGGTCAGTTTTACCTTTAAATTGGTAGCCTATTGCTGCAGTTTTACCTTTTAAAAAATGCACTAGATGCTGAACTGCACACATTATGATGTTCTTTGCACATCACAAAACACCTTAGGCCTAGTCCTACCTTAAAATGTAATAGGCTAACCTATTTGGTTCTGTCTGGAGGAAAATGTTATTGTGGCCTATTTTGGGTGCACCTTGAATGCACTTCTTTATGCAACTGACATTTTAAGTCAAGAGTTTTTGCAATAAAACTTTAAAATACAAATAGACTGTTTTTCTACAGACTGTAAAAAATAAGGGATTTGGGGTGTTGCTACATATTTGACCCTGCAGGGGTCAGTGCAGGTATGAATGGGACTTTTTCACAACTCATGCACCATATTTGCCAATATTCTGTGTTCAGTCAGCTGTCATTCAGTTATGTTCTAAATCAAATTAGGGTTGTATAACATTTTTACAACTCCATCAGTCAAAGTCACTAACTTTGTAGGCATAATCAAAGCATTTTCCTATCAAGGAATTCACACTAACGCTCCAACTGGTACATCCAGTAAGTTTTAGTAATATACAATATTTTTGATACATTCTCTTCACATTCTTGGTATGAAAGACACGTTGAACAGTTGCCTGAATGAAATATAACTGATCTGACCTGAAAACGATGAGTTTAATGCTACTTTTTAGCAGTGTTATAATTTTAACTCCTGCTGTTAGAATCAAGACTCAAACGCACTTCAGTTGTAACATCGGACAGAGAGTTTTATTACTCAAGACCTGTTTTATCAATTGAAAAACTTTAAGTGGTTTATGATAGCAGACATGTGTTGGTGCTTTGCCTGACAATTTTACATTTTACAACTTTTACCAAAACTACAGGATCTTAAACCAACCCAATCAGTAAAAAATTTGGGCATGACTTTTGACTCTGAGCTGAATTTTATCCCACATATCAAAAATATAACGAAAATAGGTTTTCATCACCTTAAGAACATAGCCAGAGTACGCCCGTTTCTCTCTCAGGCCAGTACGGAGGTGCTAATGCATGCTTTTATCTCCTGTCGCTTAGATTACTGTAATGCCCTGCTCTCTGGTCTTCCCAAAAAGAGTATTTTAAATCTCCAATTTTTACAAAACTCAGCCACACGCGTGCTGACGAGGACCAGAGGGCAGGAGCACATTACACCGGTTTTAGAGTCGCTGCATTGGCTCCCCGTCCGCTTCAGGATCGATTTTAAGATTCTCTTACTGGTTTTTAAATGTCTTAACGGCCTTGCGCCCTCTTATTTATCTGATCTGCTTTTACCATATCAACCCTCGCGGACCCTGAGGTCCTCCGGCACTGGCCTTTTAACCATACCAAAACCCAGAACAAAAACCCATGGTGAGGCAGCATTTAGCCACTATGGCCCCCACCTGTGGAACAGCCTGCCGGAGAGCCTCAGGACTGCAGAGACTGTTGATATTTTTAAAAGAAGATTAAAGACACAACTTTTTAATCAGGCTTTTAACTAATATTTTAAACTCTTCTTATGTTCTTATCTGGTTCTATCCTATTTTATGTTGCTGCTTTTATCTTGCTTTTTAAGATGATATTAATCTTAATAATTTTCTGTTTTTATTTATCACTGGTACTTTATTTATTCTATTTTATTTATAATCTTACGTATTTTATTTTTGGTACTGTATTTATTTTATTTTATTTATTCTTTTAGTCCTATTTTATGCTTTTAGTCTTTAGCTTTTAACTCCAGTGTTTCCTCAGGGGGGTCCTCCACACTGGGAGCTGTGTCAGGCCTGCTAGTGGGGGTGCTGTCCTTGGGTCCCTTCGGCCCGGCCGGCTGGTGGTTCCTCCCTTCGATGTGGGGGTCCGCCTGTCTGTCGGAGTCGGGGGGCCTGGGTGCTGGTCCCCCCGATGGCACGGCCTGCTGCTCCTCCCAGTGTGGACGACTCCAAAGGTGGCGTTACCTTGATCCTCAGTGCCATGCCATGTCTCCCTACTGTGTGTGTGTGTGTGTGTGTGCGTGTGTGTGTGTGTCTAGTATAGAGGATGGGAGGGAGGGGCTTTCTTTGTAATTGTTTTTTTTTCTTTAATTGTGTTAATTGTTTTTAATTCTGTAAAGCACTTTGTGTTGCATGTCCGTGCAGGAAAAGCGCTCTACAAATAAAGTTGATTGATTGATTGATTGATTAATTGACAATATTACATACGTAGGTAAAATGATCTCTGAGTAATAGAGTGAAAAGTGGAAAACGTTACAATTGTGGCGGCTCTCCCCTAATGAGGTCTACAGAAAAGAATTTATGTCACTATGGAAACCTGGCGATCTCTAATTAGCATGCCGCACTTGCATGTGTCTCTAACATGTGTTAGCATGCTAAGGTTAGCTCTGTCAGTTAGCCACACTTGCATGTGTCTCTAACATGTGTCAGCATGCTAAGGTTAGCTCTGTCAGTTAGCCACACTTGCATGTGTCTCTAACATGTGTCAGCATGCTAAGGTTAGCTCTGTCAGTTAGCCACACTTTGTGTCTATAACTTGTGTTAGCATGCTAATGTTAGCTCTGTCAGTTAGCCACACTTGCATGTGTCTCTAACATGTGTCAGCATGCTAAGGTTAGCTCTGTCAGTTAGCCACACTTTGTGTCTATAACTTGTGTCAGCATGCTAATGTTAGCTCTGTCAGTTAGCCGCACTTTGTGTCTATAACTTGTGTCAGCATGCTAATGTTAGCTCTGTCGGTTAGCTGCACTTTGTGTCTATAACTTGTGTCAGCATGCTAATGTTAGCTCTGTCAGTTAGCCACACTTGCATGTGTCTCTAACTTGTGTCAGCATGCTAAGGTTAGCTCTGTCAGTTAGCCGCACTTTGTGTCTATAACTTGTGTCAGCATGCTAATGTTAGCTCTGTCGGTTAGCTGCACTTTGTGTCTATAACTTGTGTCAGCATGCTAATGTTAGCTCTGTCAGTTAGCCACACTTGCATGTGTCTCTAACTTGTGTCAGCATGCTAAGGTTAGCTCTGTCAGTTAGCCACACTTTGTGTCTATAACTTGTGTCAGCATGCTAATGTTAGCTCTGTCAGTTAGCCGCACTTTGTGTCTATAACTTGTGTCAGCATGCTAATGTTAGCTCTGTCGGTTAGCTGCACTTTGTGTCTATAACTTGTGTCAGCATGCTAATGTTAGCTCTGTCAGTTAGCCGCACTTTGTGTGTATCAAGGCTATTCAAGAGAAGGCTGGGACACGGGTGATGATGACGACATACATGCACACATCCCAGAACCAAGCAAATGGAGCCAGATCAAACAGCTCTTGTTTTGCTGTGAGATGTTTCCAGCACAAAGCTCTTCCTCAGACTTTTAGTTCATTTGTTATTTGTGTGGTGACTGTTTGTGTGTGAAAACACATAAAAAATCATTTTTGTCCTGCAGTTGTTACTGTGTTTTGTGGTGTGTGACATCAAGACAATAATGAATATTTGAATACTGGAATATGTCAAAATGTGTCAATAAGCTCTTTTTTCAATATTATTTTCTTTTTTTTTTCTTCCTTAATAAAGCAGCTAACCTTAACTAATGCCTCTGGTAAAGAACTAGGGCTGCTGTCATTGGTTTTGATTCTGAGAATCATCCTTCAGTGTAACACTAGATATTATCACAATATATTTTGCTGTTAAGTCAGAGCACAGATGATCAGTTTTGCCATAACAGTTAAATTCTATTGCAAAAACAAGCATTTTCAAATCATTCATAAATTCCCAAATGTAACAAAAAATACAAACTGACCATGAAACAAACTTATTCCGCAGTCTCACGCCATCTACTGAGCCTTTGAGGAAGTGCAGACCAGATTTTACTGCACATGTGCAGTCCCCCCATGTTTGACCCCGTGTCCCAGCCTTCTCTTGAAGAGTCTTGGTGTCTATAACATGTGTTAGCATGGTAACGTTAGCTCTCAGTTAGCTGCACTTTGTGTGTATAAAGTTTGCTGTGCTGACAGACAGATGGAAGTTTCCACACGGTGTCTTTGTACAGAATTCAACCTGGTTTCACTGACTGATGCAACATGTCTGTCTGTCTGTCTGTCTGTCTGTCTGTCTCTGTTCCCAGTGGACATTGCTAAATATCTGTAACACCATGGCGGTCACATATTTCCTAATAATTTCACTGTGAAACAACAAAATGACCAGGAACATGAAACCTGATCAGCTGACTGGCTCCTGCTGTGTTTCATATTTATAAATAAATATAAACAGATATTTCTCTAAATCAGACGAGGAGTCAGATGAAATAAATAAAAGTGCACCTGTAGTTTTAAAGCTCCTGGTCGAGCGTCCAGAGCTTCTGGGGCTCCGCCCACTGCGATGACGGCGACGTTTCCTCCTGCAGGACGACTGACGAGGTGAGACAGGCTGGACTTACAGGAGGACACCAGGCCTGACGGACAGACAGACAGACAGACAGGCTGAACTCTGTTATCTCTGAAGATCGATGATGAAACTGGTCCTATGTGACTGTGCTGGGTCAGCCAATCAGAGAGCAGCTGTCGGCTTCCTCCTGCTCCGACCTGTCACACAGTGTAAACTCACTGATGGACAGACAGCTGCTGGACAAACAACTGGTGGACAGACAGCCATCAGACCTGGACATGGTGCTCTTCAGCTCTCTACATGTTTATGTGTTTACATGTAAACATGTAAACACATAAACATGTTGGTCTGAAGATGGAACAGAACCACTTCGACATCAGCTGTTTCAGCACATCAACCACCAACAATGATCCAACACAGAGACAGACACACAGGCAGGTGCAGGTATACAGACAGGTGCAGGTATACAGACAGGTACAGGTATACAGACAGGTACAGGTATACAGACAGGTACAGGTATACAGACAGGTGTGTACCTCCACACATGATGTAGTCTCTGAAGAAGGGGACTCTGAACCAGAACGGCAGCATCAGCAGGTGAGACGTCAGTCCAGGAAACAGACGAGAGAAACCTGTCGCCTCCGTGCAGAAGTTCCCAAAGGCCCCCGCCACCAGCACGCCTGAGAGACAGACAGGTGGAGACAGAGACAGGTTATCACTGCCACCAACACGCCTGAGAGACAGACAGGTGGAGACAGAGACAGGCCACCACTACCACACCTGAGAGACAGACAGGTGGAGACAGAGACAGGTTATCACTGCCACCAGCATGCCTGAGAGACAGACAGGTGGAGACAGAGACAGGTTATCACTGCCACCAGCACGCCTGAGAGACAGACAGGTGGAGACAGAGACAGGTTATCACTGCCACCAGCACGCCTGGGAGACAGACAGGTGGAGACAGAGACAGGCCACCACTACCACACCTGAGAGACAGACAGGTGGAGACAGAGACAGGTTATCGCTGCCACCAGCACGCCTGAGAGACAGACAGGTGGAGACAGAGACAGGTTATCACTGCCACCAGCACGCCTGAGATACAGACAGGTGGAGACAGAGACAGGCCACCACTACCACACCTGAGAGACAGACAGGTGGAGACAGAGACAGGTCAACACTCCTACACATGAGAGACAGACAGGTGGAGACAGAGACAGGTCAACACTGCCACTCCTGAGAGACAGACAGGTGGAGACAGAGACAAGTTATCACTGCCACCAGCTCACCTGAGAGACAGACAGGTGGAGACAGACAGATCAACACTTCTACCAGCACACCTGAGAGACAGACAGGTGGAGACTGAGACAGACAGGTACAGACAGACAGGTGTGTGTGTGTGTCTCACCGTGTGGATGAAAACCAAAGATGTAGTTTTTCTTTGGATCCAGATCGACAGTTTTCACCAGCTGCAGAAATAAATCAATAATCACAGTGATCAGATCAATAATAAACCTAATTGATCAGACCAATAATAAACCTGATTGATCAGATCAATAATAATCCAGATTGATCAGATCAATAATAAACCTGACTGATCAGATCAATAATGATCCTAATTGATCAGATCAATAATGATCCTGATTGATCAGATCTATAATAAACCTGACTGATCAGATCAATAATGATCCTAATTGATCAGATCTATAATGATCCTGATTGATCAGATCTATAATAAACCTGATTGATCAGATCAATAATGATCCTGATTGATCAGATCTATAACGATCCTGACTGATCAGATCTGTAATAAACCTGATTGATCAGATCAATAATGATCCTGATTGATCAGATGATCTATAATAAACCTGATTGATCAGATCTATAATAAACCTGATTGATCGGATCTATAATAAACCTGATTGATCACATGTTCTATAATAAACTTGATTGATCGGATCTATAATAAACCTGATTGATCACATGTTCTATAATAAACCTGATTTATCGGATCTATAATAAACCTGATTGATCGGATGTTCTATAATAAACCTGATTGATCGGATCTATAATAAACCTGATTGATCAGATGGATGGCACTCAGCTCACCGACAGAGGGAAGTAGTCCCTGAAGTAGTCCCAGACGCTCCAGCTCCTGACCCAGTGTGACCTTCGACCTCCAGAGGACGGAGTGTCCCAGTCCAACCACAGCCAACCAGCATAGAGGACAGCCAGCATCCACCAATCAGAGAGAGCCAGGAGGACGAAGGCAGCGAGACAGCATTGAGCTGAGGGACAGACAGAGAGACAGCATTGAGCTGAGGGACAGACAGACAGAGAGACAGCATTGAGCTGAGGGACAGACAGACAGAGAGACAGCATTGAGCTGAGGGACAGACAGACAGAGAGACAGCATTGAGCTGAGGGACAGACAGACAGAGGGAAAGCACTGAGCTGAGAGACAGACAGACAAACAAACAAACAGACAGATGGACAGGGGGACAGACAGACAGAGGGACAGAGACAAGTACCTAGAGCCAGGACGGAGAAGACCCACTACAGAGTCGTGGCGGTCTGACAGAGGGACAGGGAAACAGACAGAAGACAGAGGGACATGGGGACAGAGGACAGGCAGAAGACAGGAGGATTGACAGAGGGACAGGGGACAGAGGACAGGTACCTAGAGCCAGGACGGAGAAGACCCACTACAGAGTCGTGGCGGTCTGACAGAGGGACAGGGGAACAGACAGAAGACAGAGGGACATGGGGACAGAGGACAGGCAGAAGACAGGAGGATTGACAGAGGGACAGGGGACAGAGGACAGGTACCTAGAGCCAGGACGGAGAAGACCCACTACAGAGTCGTGGCGGTCTGACAGAGGGACAGGGGAACAGACAGAAGACAGAGGGACATGGGGACAGAGGACAAGCAGAAGACAGGAGGATTGACAGAGGGACAGGGGACAGAGGACAGGTACCTAGAGCCAGGAGGGAGAAGACCCACTACAGAGTCGCAGCGGTCTGACAGAGGGACATGAGGACAGAGGACAGACAGAGGGACAGAGGACAGGGGACAGGGGACAGACAGAGGGACAGAGGATAGAGGACAGGGGACAGGGGACAGGTACCTAGAGCCAGGAAGGAGAAGACCCACTGCAGAGTTGCGGCGGTCTGCAGTCTCCTCCGCAGGGGGATGTTCAGCGGGGCGAACTCCACCTTCATGCCGCCGGTCGCGCACCCTGGCCCGGCTTGGAGCACTGCGACCTCCCGGTGTCTCCGTCTGGATGTCGGAGCTCCTCTCTCCTCTCCTGTCTGTCTCCCTGTCCCTCAGTCTGTCCCCCGGTGTGTCCCTCAGTCTGTCCCTCGGTGTGTCCCTCAGTCTGTCCCTCAGTCTGTCCCTCGGTGTGTCCCTCAGTCTGTCCCTCGGTGTGTCCCTCGGTGTGTCCCTCAGTCTGTCCCTCGGTGTGTCCCTCAGTCTGTCCCTCGGTGTGTCCCTCGGTGTGTCCCTCAGTCTGTCCCTCGGTGTGTCCCTCAGTCTGTCCCTCAGTCTGTCCCCCGGTGTGTCCCTCAGTCTGTCCCTCGGTGTGTCCCTCGGTGTGTCCCTCAGTCTGTCCCTCGGTGTGTCCCTCGGTGTGTCGGGCAGCTGTGCAGCAGATACTATGAAATATCTCGTAAACTTTGTTGAATCTTTCTCAGTCTCAACTTCCCCCAAACTTTACAAACACGCGCCCCCTCCCTCCCCTTCTACGCATGCGCACCCGACACTCCCTTCTGGGTGGAATCCTCTCGGCCAATCAGAGCTCATGACGAAAACTAGGGGAGCGCGTGCACGTCGCTGACCCGAGGATCAGTCTGAGAATGAAACATTAAGTGAGACTCACAGTGTTTATTTACTTTATATAAAGTAATCAGATTACTCTTTATGTTCGCCACATTACGTCACAGTGTGAATATTAATGAGGAGGTGAGGATGAGTGGGAGCTGTGGGAGGTCTCAGCTCTGTTTCCTCACATTTCTTTCAACATGTTTGTGTTTCATCACTTCATCAGCGATGGACACATGAATCTGCTGACAGTTCACATGACCTCTGACCCCTCTCACTGTGTCACTGTCCCTCAGGTTGGACTGAGCTCAGGTGTTTGTCTCCTCAGTGACAGACAGGTAACGTGTTTGTTCATCACATCTGTGATTGGTCCTGTTTGTTTACTTGGATTCTGTTGTTGTTTGTTATTATTTATGAAACACTGCAGCATGGTGCTCATTATGTTTTATCATTTCATATTTACACACTTTTATTTCTCCCTTCTTAACGTCAGCACGACTCTGTCCAATCACGGATCAGTAACGTGTGTATGACTCTGATTTGTCGTTTGGTGAAATGTTGTTCTGTATTTTTCTATTTGTGTGAAACAGCTCCAGACTTTTCTCTCACACTAAATTAAATTAATTAAATGAGCTCATGTGTGACGACAGACGTGTCTGATCTGTGATCTTCACTGAACTCCTCCCCCTGATGATGTCATCACGCCTCGGCACCAAGGGTCAAACTGTTAGGATCACCACGGTAACATTATGGGTGTGGAAGTTTGTGTTGCTTCCTGTCCGTTGCCGCGGTGACCACTGTGTGTGTGTGTGTGTGTGTGTGTGTGTGTGTGTGTGAGTGAGACCCCGCCTCCCTCCAGCCGTCTCAGTTTAACCCTTTCACAGCTGGTCTGGTCCCAACGCGTGGTTAACTCTGTCATGGTGTCACAGACGTCACATGATTTAAGGATAAAGTTTGTCAGACGGGTTTTTATTGGCTGCATCACAAACAGTCACATGACAACAAGGAAACATCAGTAACAGAACAACATGCAGACACCCGGCCCACAACCTGCCGTTACCATGGTTACAGTCGGCTGACGTTACCGTGGTTACAGCTAGCCCA
This sequence comes from Epinephelus awoara, assembly GCA_035609425.1. Lineage (NCBI taxonomy): Eukaryota > Metazoa > Chordata > Actinopteri > Perciformes > Serranidae > Epinephelus > Epinephelus awoara. The sequence continues at coordinate 32,280,754 of CM069315.1, read as the reverse complement.
CTGACGACAAACTGTGCTCTGATTCAACAGGTTTGGTCTCCAGTCTGCAGGCTGACGTCCCCTGTGGCTCTGGAGGAGTCGGGGGCATCATGGGAAATGTAGGCTGCAGTGTTGCTGGAGTTTGACTCACACTGAATCCTTAAAGTCCAACAGTGAGAGACGCTGGGAGACGCTGAGACACTGAGACAGTGAGACACTGAGACAGCGAGACACTGAGAGACGCTGGGAGACGCTGAGACACTGACACACTGGGACAGTGAGACAGTAAGACACTGAGACAGGGGGACAATAAGACAGAGAGACAGTGAGAGATGCTGGTAGACAGCAAGACAGTGAGAGAGGCTGGGAACAGTGAGACAGTGAGAATTTGGGACACTGAGACAGGGGGACAGTGAGAGAGGCTGGGGGACAGTGAGACAGTGAGACTCTGGGACACTGAGACAGGAGTACAGTGAGACTCTGAGACAGGGACACGGGGACAGGGGGACAATGAGACTCTGAGACAGGGAGACGGGGGGACACTGAGACAGGGGGACAATGAGACAGTGAAAGACGCTGGGAGACAGCGAATCAGTGAGACAGTGAGAGAGGCTGGGGGACAGTGAGACTCTGGGACACTGAGACAGGGGGACAGTGAGACTCTGAGACAGGGAGACGGGGGGACAGTGAGACAGGGGGACAATGAGACAGTGAAAGATGCTGGGAGACAGCGAATCAGTGAGACAGTGAGAGAGGCTGGGGGACAGCGAAACAGTGAGACTCTGGGAACCTGAGACAGGGGGACAGTGAGACAGGTCTCTGCAGGATCAGGTCTCTGCAGGATCAGGTCTCTGCTGGTTTTCTCTCAGGTCGCCTTCAAACCTCATGTTATTAAACTGATTTTAAATAAAGTTTTTTAGTAGTAAACAGAGCCGCAGAGCGCTGCAGTACCGGACTCTGCCAGCAGAGGGACACACCCTGTCCTCAAGTCCACTGAGCATCATCAGCACTTAGAGAAAGAAAATAACTGTGGTACCCCACAGGAAGTGATGTCACAGCATGTTGTTCTGTTAAATACAGATTAAGGAGCCCTTCTTCAATCTGATTGGCTGACAGGGGGAACAAATTAGTATATAATGGACTACACCTGAGCTACACCTGGCCTACACCTGGACTGACTCTTAACTACACCTGGCCTACAGCTGGACTAAATCTTGATTACACCTGGACTACACCTCAACTAACTGTAAACTCAAGACTACTCCCAGACTAAATCTGGACTACACTTTGACTTACTCTTAACCCGACCTCTCACCTAACCTGGACCACAGCTGACCTAAATCTGTTTACACCTTGGCTAACTACACCTGGACTGAACCTGGACTACACCTGTACTAATCCTGCACTGAACCTGGACTGAAACTGGACTAATCCTAGACTCGGACTAGCCTCTGACAGGGCTGCACCTGGACAGCACCTGGCCTGAACCTGGACTGTAGCTGGACTAATCCTGGACTCGGACTGGCCTCAAACAGGGCTGCACCTGGACAGCACCTGGACTTGGGTCCTGCTGCCCCACTTGGTGGTTGTGTTGAGAGCTGGAATGATCCAACAGCCGTCTCTGGCAAAGACAAACTCTGAATGTGATCATTTCCACGTCAGCTGATCCAGACCTGCAGAGGAAACAACAAAGTGGGGAGGGGCATGTTGTTAGGGGAGTGACTTGTTGACATGGGGGAGGGGCTTGTTGTCAGGAGAGAGGGGCTTGTTGACATGGGGGAGGGGCTTGTTGTCAGGAGAGAGGGGCTTGTTGACATGGGGGAGGGGCTTGTTGTCAGGAGAGAGGGGCTTGTTACCTTTAGGTTTGTTCCATTTGTGGTTTCTGCACGACCACAGGATGATACCGACACCGAGCAGCAGAACCACGAACAAAAATGGGACTCTGGAGACAGAGACAACAGCACAACGTCAAACTGGGACCCCACTGGTCTGACTGGGACACCTCACTAAAATCAAAATGGCTGCCACTTTAAAGGAGATGAAGATTCTTACGTGACTTTGAGGATGCTCCACATATCAGGAGCAGAGACTGTGAAGAGGAAGAAGAAGAAGAGGAGGAGTTAATGAGCTGCTGTCAGGTGAGTTAATGAGATGCTGTCAGGTGAGTTAACAAGTTGCTGTCAGGTGAGTTAATGAGCTGCTGTCAGGTGAGTTAACAAGTTGCTGTCAGGTGAGTTAACAAGTTGTTGTCAGGTGAGTTAATGAGCTGCTGTCAGGTGAGTTAATGAGCTGCTGTCAGGTGAGTTAACAAGTTGCTGTCAGGTGAGTTAATGAGCTGCTGTCAGGTGAGTTAACAAGTTGCTGTCAGGTGAGTTAATGAGCTGCTGTCAGGTGAGTTAATGAGCTGCTGTCAGGTGAGTTAACAAGTTGCTGTCAGGTGAGTTAATGAGCTGCTGTCAGGTGAGTTAACAAGTTGCTGTCAGGTGAGTTAATGAGCTGCTGTCAGGTGAGTTAACGAGCTGCTGTCAAGTGAGTTAACAAGTTGCTGTCAGGTGAGTTAATGAGCTGCTGTCAGGTGAGTTAATGAGCTGCTGTCAGGTGAGTTAACAAGTTGCTGTCAGGTGAGTTAATGAGCTGCTGTCAGGTGAGTTAACAAGTTGCTGTCAGGTGAGTTAATGAGCTGCTGTCAGGTGAGTTAACAAGTTGCTGTCAGGTGAGTTAATGAGCTGCTGTCAGGTGAGTTAATGAGCTGCTGTCAGGTGAGTTAACAAGTTGCTGTCAGGTGAGTTAACGAGCTGCTGTCAGGTGAGTTAATGAGCTGCTGTCAGGTGAGTTAATGAGCTGCTGTCAGGTGAGTTAACAAGTTGCTGTCAGGTGAGTTAACGAGCTGCTGTCAGGTGAGTTAATGAGCTGCTGTCAGGTGAGTTAACAAGTTGCTGTCAGGTGAGTTAATGAGCTGCTGTCAGGTGAGTTAACAAGTTGTTGTCAGGTGAGTTAACAAGTTGTTGTCAGGTGAGTTAACAAGCTGCTGTCAGGTGAGTTAATGAGCTGCTGTCAGGTGAGTTAACGAGCTGCTGTCAGGTGAGTTAACAAGTTGCTGTCAGGTGAGTTAACAAGTTGCTGTCAGGTGAGTTAATGAGCTGCTGTCAGGTGAGTTAATGAGCTGCTGTCAGGTGAGTTAACAAGTTGCTGTCAGGTGAGTTAATGAGCTGCTGTCAGGTGAGTTAACGAGCTGCTGTCAGGTGAGTTAACGAGCTGCTGTCAGGTGAGTTAACGAGCTGCTGTCAGGTGAGTTAACGAGCTGCTGTCAGGTGAGTTAATGAGCTGCTGTCAGGTGAGTTAACAAGTTGCTGTCAGGTGAGTTAATGAGCTGCTGTCAGGTGAGTTAATGAGCTGCTGTCAGGTGAGTTAACAAGTTGCTGTCAGGTGAGTTAATGAGCTGCTGTCAGGTGAGTTAACGAGCTGCTGTCAGGTGAGTTAACGAGCTGCTGTCAGGTGAGTTAATGAGCTGCTGTCAGGTGAGTTAACAAGTTGCTGTCAGGTGAGTTAACGAGCTGCTGTCAGGTGAGTTAACAAGTTGTTGTCAGGTGAGTTAACAAGTTGCTGTCAGGTGAGTTAATGAGCTGCTGTCAGGTGAGTTAACGAGCTGCTGTCAGGTGAGTTAACAAGCTGATGTCAAGTGAGTTAACGAGCTGCTGTCAGGTGAGTTAACGAGCTGCTGTCAGGTGAGTTAACAAGTTGTTGTCAGGTGAGTTAACAAGTTGCTGTCAGGTGAGTTAATGAGCTGCTGTCAGGTGAGTTAACGAGCTGCTGTCAAGTGAGTTAACTAGCTGCTGTCAGGTGAGTTAACAAGTTGCTGTCAGGTGAGTTAACAAGCTGATGTCAAGTGAGTTAACGAGCTGCTGTCAGGTGAGTTAACAAGTTGCTGTCAGGTGAGTTAACGAGCTGCTGTCAGGTGAGTTAACGAGCTGATGTCAAGTGAGTTAACGAGTTGCTGTCAGCTGAGTTAACGAGCGGATGTCAAGTGAGTTAACGAGCTGCTGTCAGGTGAGTTAACAAGTTGTTGTCAGGTGAGTTAACGAGCTGCTGTCAGGTGAGTTAACAAGTTGTTGTCAAGTGAGTTAACGAGCTGCTGTCAGGTGAGTTAACGAGCTGATGTCAAGTGAGTTAACGAGCTGCTGTCAGGTGAGTTAACAAGTTGTTGTCAGGTGAGTTAATGAGCTGCTGTCAAGTGAGTTAACGAGCTGCTGTCAGGTGAGTTAACGAGCTGCTATCAGGTGAGGTAACGAGCTGCTGTCAGGTGAGTTAATGAGCTGCTGTCAGGTGAGTTAACAAGTTGTTGTCAGGTGAGTTAACGAGCTGCTATCAGGTGAGGTAACGAGCTGCTGTCAGGTGAGTTAATGAGCTGCTGTCAAGTGAGTTAACGAGCTGCTGTCAGGTGAGTTAACGAGCTGCTATCAGGTGAGGTAACGAGCTGCTGTCAGGTGAGTTAATGAGCTGCTGTCAGGTGAGTTAACGAGCTGCTGTCAGGTGAGTTAAGTTGCTGTCAGGTGAGTTAATGAGCTGCTGTCAGGTGAGTTAACGAGCTGCTGTCAGGTGAGTTAACGAGCTGATGTCAAGTGAGTTAACGAGCTGCTGTCAGGTGAGTTAACAAGTCGCTGTCAGGTGAGTTAATGAGCTGCTGTCAAGTGAGTTAACGAGCTGCTGTCAGGTGAGTTAACGAGCTGCTATCAGGTGAGGTAAGGAGCTGCTGTCAGGTGAGTTAACAAATTGCTGTCAGGTGAGTTAACGAGCTGCTATCAGGTGAGGTAACGAGCTGCTGTCAGGTGAGTTAACAAGCTGCTGTCAGGTGAGTTAATGAGCTGCTGTCAGGTGAGTTAACGAGCTGATGTCAAGTGAGTTAACGAGCTGCTGTCAGGTGACTTAACAAGTGGATGTCAAGTGAGTTAACGAGCTGCTGTCAGGTGAGTTAACAAGTTGTTGTCAGGTGAGTTAACAAGCTGCTGTCAGGTGAGTTAACAAGTTGCTCTCAGGTGAGTTAACAAGCTGCTGTCAGGTGAGTTAATGAGCTGCTGTCAGGTGAGTTAACGAGCTGATGTCAAGTGAGTTAACGAGCTGATGTCAAGTGAGTTAACGAGCTGCTGTCAGGTGAGTTAACGAGTGGATGTCAAGTGAGTTAACGAGCTGCTGTCAGGTGAGTTAACAAGTTGTTGTCAGGGGAGTTAACAAGCTGCTGTCAGGTGAGTTAACAAGTTGCTCTCAGGTGAGTTAACAAGCTGCTGTCAAGTGAGTTAACGAGCTGCTGTCAGGTGAGTTAACAAGTTGTTGTCAGGTGAGTTAACAAGTTGTTGTCAGGTGAGTTAATGAGCTGCTATCAGGTGAGGTAACGAGCTGCTCTCAGGTGAGTTAACAAGCTGCTGTCAGGTGCATTAATGAGCTGCTGTCAGGTGAGTTAACAAGCTGCTGTCAGGTGCGTTAATGAGCTAATGTCAGGTGAGTTAACAAGCTGCTGTCAGGTGAGTTAACAAGCTGCTCTCAGGTGAGTTAACAAGCTGCTGTCAGGTGCGTTAATGAGCTAATGTCAGGTGAGTTTACCTGGAGCATCAGTGGGTGTCCAGGTGACGGCAGGTGTGGTTTTGTTTCTGCACAGCGAGTCAGCAAAGGTGGAACACTGAACCAGAGTTTCCTTCTGAGAAGCTGGAGCCAAAAATAAATAATATAAAAGTTTTTCATTAAACTATTGATTTTAAAGAAAGTAGGAATCTGAATTAGAGAATATCATCACACATATGAAGAGGACTGAAATATCATCAAACATTATATAACAAGTTCATATAATATATGAACACTGGGTCACAGCAGATAGTCTCACATATGGTGCTGTTCATGTTCCTGACATAACAATACTACTACTAATAATAATAACAATAATAATATTAACCCTACAGAGGGGTATTCCAGGTAGGAGGTTCAACAAACTCTGAGTCTAACCCTGAACTCTGAGTTGATTTACCCTGAGATGGGAAACTCTGAGTTGGTTCCAGAACAGCTGATTTGAGTTAGTTCAGTCAACTCTGAGTATGTTCACTCTGAGTTAAGCCGACAACTAAAAGCCAACATCAATGGAGCTCTGACTCCACGATTCACCATGGCAACAGGAAAATAAAAGACTGCGCCTTCATTTTAATCCAGTGGATGTAGAGATATTAATGCATGTGTAGCAGACGGTGCACGTTTATCTTTAAAAGAAGAGCCTGAGTCAGAGCGAGGAAAGTGTAAATAAGTTAACCATAAAGTTAAAAAAAAGTTTATTCATCATTTATCAGACTTACATTTCCTTAATGAAGATAAAGTGGTGGAATCTGACTGTGTATCAGGCTGTAGATACATTACATTATATTAATAATATATAATAATATATTTGTTCAGATTTAATCTGATGGGGAAAAACACAGGAGGCAGCAACTGAAAAATAGGAAGATTTAAAACATATAGGCTAGGCTATAGATCAAAGACATAAAGACATGACTGTAAACTCACAGTCTGACCCAGTAATAATATGTTTGGTGATTTGCACTTGAAAAGACGTTGAGGTTAAAATACAATAGATTTTAACATGTTGGACATCTATTTGTATCTTGACTCAACAGCATTCAGTGACTTTATTTCAGCTACAAATGTAGTACATTTAAAGACAGTGAAATGCTGCACCATTGCTCACTCAGAAATATGAACATATAATCCCCAATATTAGGCTATAGGAATTATGTTCCATCAGTGCGACCAATGACATCAGTGATAGAGATCATTAGTCATTGATACTACGTGTCTAAAGCTTCATACCGATTTTTAAAATATAAATAATTAGACCTATACATTATGTGCAATAAACATGTGGGAGCTGCTCCAACAGACTGACAGTCTGATCCTTGTGCACAGTGTTTCTGAGCTGAGGGTGAATTCTCGCTGTGTAATATTTGAATGTAAAGACAAAAACTGATGTCCAAAGAAATGACTGATGTGCATAAATTCAGTAACTTAAGACAGTCCTGAGTAACAAACTAATATCCAGCAGGATTTAGACTGTGACAGACAGTAAATCTCTGCTAATGAATGCGCTTCATACAAGCTTTGACACGGCCTGAATGAATGAGGAAACGAAACAGCGTGTAAGAGGGAGGAGACAGAGAAAAACCTAACCAGCGAGCAGGTTAGGTTCACAGAGTCTGTTACGATGGTGATTGACTCAGAGTTTGATTTACCTCTCTTTCTGGATCAGAAAACCCAGAGTTGCCCTCATGTCAGAGTTAAACCCACTTTCTGGAATACCCCTCAGAACCCATCTGATTGTTATTTACATGATTCAAGATAAACAACAGATATTTTCAGGATGAATTATCATCACTGTGAAACATCAGAGCGTTGTTTGTCTAACTGAGTCAGCTGCTGTCTTCAGGTTGGTGTCTTTGAGGACAGCGTCTTGTCTCAGTCTGTCTGATCGACAGTTCAGATGGGCGCAGGAGAGGACTGAGTCACATCCTGTGATGTGTTTATTCTCCAAACAGCTGTTTATTATAAACACTGAAGCGTTTATTTTAAACAGCTGATGAAGGACCAAACAAAGTCCAGCGGTCTCAGAGTCCAAATGTCTCTGTCCGAGCTGGATCAACAAACCCTGCAGCCTCAGTCACACAAAACAGGGACTAGGAAGCTGATTATCAACTCTGTCTGTTCATTAGGACATATCGGAGAACCTGGAGGAAACCCACGCTGACACGGGGAGAACATGTCAGAGCACCTGGAGGAAACCCACGCTGACACGGGGAGAACATGTCAGAGCACCTGGAGGAAACCCACGCTGACACGGGGAGAACATGTCAGAGCACCTGGAGGAAACCCACGCTGACACGGGGAGAACATGTCAGAGCACCTGGAGGAAACCCACGCTGACACAGGGAGAACATGTCAGAGCACCTGGAGGAAACCCACGCTGACACAGGGAGAACATGTCAGACCCCCCGGAGGAAACCCACACTGACACAGGGAGAACATGTCAGAGCACCTGGAGGACACCCACGCTGACACAGGGAGAACATGTCAGAGCACCTGGAGGAAACCCACGCTGACACGGGGAGAACATGTCAGAGCACCTGGAGGAAACCCACGCTGACACAGGGAGAACATGTCAGACCCCCCGGAGGAAACCCACACTGACACAGGGAGAACATGTCAGAGCACCTGGAGGAAACCCACACTGACACGTGGAGAACATGTGGGAGCACCTGGAGGACACCCACGCTGACACAGGGAGAACATGTCAGAGCACCTGGAGGAAACCCACGCTGACACGGGGAGAACATGTCAGAGCACCTGGAGGAAACCCACACTGACACGGGGAGAACATGTCGGAGCACCTGGAGGAAACCCACACTGACACGGGGAGAACATGTCAGAGCACCTGGAGGAAACCCACGCTGACACGGGGAGAACATGTCAGAGCACCTGGAGGAAACCCACGCTGACACGGGGAGAACATGTCGGAGCACCTGGAGGAAACCCACGCTGACACGGGGAGAACATGTCGGAGCACCTGGAGGAAACCCACGCTGACACGGGGAGAACATGTCGGAGCACCTGGAGGAAACCCACGCTGACACGGGGAGAACATGTCGGAGCACCTGGAGGAAACCCACGCTGACACGGGGAGAACATGTCGGAGCACCTGGAGGAAACCCACGCTGACACGGGGAGAACATGTCAAAGCACCTGGAGGAAACCCACACTGACACGTGGAGAACATGTGGGAGCACCTGGAGGACACCCATGCTGACACAGGGAGAACATGTCAGAGCACCTGGAGGAAACCCACGCTGACACAGGGAGAACATGTCGGAGCACCTGGAGGAAACCCACTCTGACACGGGGAGAACATGTCAGAGCACCTGGAGGAAACCCACGCTGACACGGGGAGAACATGTCGGAGCACCTGGAGGAAACCCACGCTGACACAGGGAGAACATGTCAGAGCACCTGGAGGAAACCCACACTGACACAGGGAGAACATGTCAGAGCACCTGGAGGAAACCCACGCTGACACAGGGAGAACATGTCAGAGCACCTGGAGGAAACCCACGCTGACACAGGGAGAACATGTCAGAGCACCTGGAGGAAACCCACGCTGACACAGGGAGAACATGTCAGAGCACCTGGAGGAAACCCACACTGACACGTGGAGAACATGTGGGAGCACCTGGAGGACACCCACGCTGACACAGGGAGAACATGTCAGAGCACCTGGAGGAAACCCACACTGACACGGGGAGAACATGTCGGAGCACCTGGAGGAAACCCACACTGACACGGGGAGAACATGTCAGAGCACCTGGAGGAAACCCACACTGACACGGGGAGAACATGTCAGAGCACCTGGAGGAAACCCACGCTGACACGGGGAGAACATGTCGGAGCACCTGGAGGAAACCCACGCTGACACGGGGAGAACATGTCGGAGCACCTGGAGGAAACCCACGCTGACACGGGGAGAACATGTCGGAGCACCTGGAGGAAACCCACGCTGACACGGGGAGAACATGTCGGAGCACCTGGAGGAAACCCACGCTGACACGGGGAGAACATGTCGGAGCACCTGGAGGAAACCCACGCTGACACGGGGAGAACATGTCAGAGCACCTGGAGGAAACCCACACTGACACGTGGAGAACATGTGGGAGCACCTGGAGGACACCCATGCTGACACAGGGAGAACATGTCAGAGCACCTGGAGGAAACCCATGCTGACACAGGGAGAACATGTCGGACCCTCCAGAGCAAACCCACGTTGACACAGGGAGAACATGTCAGACCCCCCGGAGGAAACCCACGCTGACACAGGGAGAACATGTCAGAGCACCTGGAGGAAACCCACGCTGACACAGGGAGAACATGTCGGACCCTCCGGAGCAAACCCACGCTGACACAGGGAGAACATGTCAGACCCCCCGGAGGAAACCCACGCTGACACAGGGAGAACATGTCAGAGCACCTGGAGGAAACCCACGCTGACACAGGGAGAACATGTCGGACCCTCCGGAGGAAACCCACGCTGACACAGGGAGAACATGTCAGAGCACCTGGAGGAAACCCACGTTGACACAGGGAGAACATGTCGGACCCCCCGGAGGAAACCCACGCTGACACAGGGAGAACATGTCGGACCCCCCGGAGGAAACCCACGCTGACACAGGGAGAACATGTCGGACCCTCCGGAGGAAACCCACGCTGACACAGGGAGAACATGTCAGAGCACCTGGAGGAAACCCACGTTGACACAGGGAGAACATGTCGGACCCCCCGGAGGAAACCCACGCTGACACAGGGAGAACATGTCAGACCCCCCGGAGGAAACCCACGCTGACACAGGGAGAACATGTCAGAGCACCTGGAGGAAACCCACGTTGACACAGGGAGAACATGTCGGACCCCCCGGAGGAAACCCACGCTGACACAGGGAGAACATGTCGGACCCCCCGGAGGAAACCCACGCTGACATGGGGAGACCATGTCGGAACACCCGGAGGACACTGGACTGGATTATTTGACTCGTTTGATGAACACACACAGAAAACCTGATGACTATTCATGAACCTGAATGCCTCAAACACAACTTGCGTCTGCACTGCGTCATGAAAACGACAGGAAGTGAGGCAGACCTTTGAGGAGCAAACAGGAAGTGCTTCATTACCTGAGCAGTTGGTGCAGAGCTGACACATGACGCCCCACAGCCTCCCGTTAAACACCGAACAGTTCTTCCTCACAAAGTAACCTGCAGGTCACAGACAGGAAGTCACCTTCACACTCAGTTCAACATCCTTACAGAGAGTCACCTGTGATTGGTCTGTTACCTTCTTCACATGTTCGACAGCGTCTGGGCCTCAGCAGCTGGGCAGAGATGAGGTCAAAGGTCATCTTCAGCAGCACACATACAAAGCTCACCTGGAAACACACACACAGACACAGACACAGACACACACAGACACACACACACACACACACACACACACACTCAGGTGAGGCTGAACACCTGAATCCTCCTCCTCTTCCTCCTGTTTGTCTCATCTGCAGCTTTAAATCTGAACACTGTCTCCTCTCGTTCGTCTCCTAGCAACAACATTCCACTCAAACACTGCAGTGACCCGTCACCTGCATACCTGAAGAAGCCCCGCCCCTCCCACATACACCTGTCTGCAACAACACACTCCAGATTACATGGTGCGTTCAGGGAACAATCACAGACCACATGAGACCAGGTCTAACCTGAGACCACAGACCACGAGACCAGGTCCAACCTGAGACCACATGAGACCAGGTCCAACCTGAGACCACATGAGACCAGGTCCAACCTGAGACCACAGACCACATGAGACTCTGCAGACTTGACAGAGCTCAGACTGAACAACCACCACAGACCACAATGCTGTGTCCCTCAGACAGTCAGAGGATCATCAGTTCCTCTGATAACAAACAGTCAGCAGAAGACAGTTTGAGTCCGTCTCTGAGTGTCTCTGTGTTTCTGTGTGTCTCTGTGTGTCTCTGTGTCTCTGTGTGTCTCTGTGTCTCTGTGTGTCTCTGTGTGTCTCTGTGTCTCTCTGTGTGTCTCCGTGTCTCTGTGTGTCTCTGTGTCTCTGTGTGTCTGTGTGTCTCTGTGTCTCTGAGTGTCTCTGTGTCTTTGTGTCTCTCTGTGTGTCTCTGTGTCTCTGTGTGTCTCTGTGTCTCTGTGTGTCTGTGTGTCTCTGTGTGTCTCTGTGTCTCTGAGTGTCTCTGTGTCTCTGTGTCTCTCTGTGTGTCTCTGTGTCTCTGTGTGTCTCTGAGGACACCTACAGTCAGTCTCCTATCAGCACTCACCTTTGCTCGGGTCATGGCGGCGTCACTCTGTCGCAGATCAAACTGACACAGATCTGACTGCAGGAGGATTTTATTCAGCTGGAGCCGCTCCCTGTTCTACAGGAGGAGGAGCAGGAGGAGGAGCAGGAGGTGTGTCCCAGTCTCCTCCCCCCTGCGTCTCTCTGTTTGGTCCTGGACGTCATCACACACACATCTTTACTCTCAGCGGAAGTCAACAAGATCCAAACACAGGACACAGCACCTCAGTTACCATGGTTACACCTCACTCACATCATCATCATCATCATCATCCTTTACAGTGATGTTTATCCCAAACAATGTGTCATGTGACTGCAGTTGCTTCACATCCAGGTCGCAACACTTTCTCACCACAAACCAACAGGACAGGTGTGAACACAGCCTCAGGCTGTGTGTGTGTGTGTGTGTGTGTGTGTGTGTGTGTGTGTGTGTGTGTGTGTGTGTGAGAACCGTGACATGTGATGACACATGAAACTAGATCTTTCAACAGAAACAATCAGAGTTGATGACATCAGAGGTTATTAATATAACCATGGTCCTAATTCATTTTGTCCCCGGAGCGTCCAGGTCCCTGACCGGGACACTCACAGGAGGCCTCTGGACCAGCCGCTGGTCGGAACCAATCAGCTGTCAGATCAGGTGACAGCCAGGTGTTTCTCATCATGCCCTGGGTCCTGTGGTGGGTGGAGAGCAGCTGCAGCAGCCTCGACTTTGTGAGGTCATCACCGTCCACTTCTGCATGACGTCAGAGTGTGGCGAGGTGACGTCACAAATTAAACCAGTGTACTGAGCAGTGAGCAGTGGTTAGCGGTAGTGATGGATTCTGTACAGGCTTACTTTCAGAGGAAGCTGCTGACAGGAAGCTACAAACTGACGCCGGACACGTCTCGCTGCTGACAGGAAGCTACAAACTGAGGCCGGACACGTCTCGCTGCTGACAGGAAGCTACAAACTGCCGCCGGACACATCTCGCTGCTGACAGGAAGCTACAAACTGAGGCCGGACACGTCTCGCTGCTGACAGGAAGCTACAAACTGAGGCCGGACACGTCTCGCTGCTGACAGGAAGCTACAAACTGAGGCCGGACACGTCTCGCTGCTGACAGGAAGCTACAAACTGACGCCGGACACGTCTCGCTGCTGACAGGAAGCTACAAACTGATGCCGGACATGTCTTGCCGCTGGGGTCAGGTCACAGGTGGCAGGGGACAGGGGACAGGAGGACAGAGGCAAGGGGACAGGAGACAGAGGACAGGGGACAGGAGGACAGGGGACAGGTCACAAGTGACAAAGGATCGGGGACAGAGGACAGGTCACGGGGGACAGAGGACAGGGGGAGGGGACAAGGGATAGAGGACGGCGACAGAGGACAGGGGACACTCCTCAACATGAGTCTCACAGCTATCATCGTTGGTTTCCATGGTTACGGTGAGACGTGGCGAGCAGCAGGATACATGACTTGAGACAGAAGGTAAACAAACAGGCTGAGACAGGTGAGTCATCGTACCTGTGAGATACCTGAGGACTATCCCAGCGGACGTGTCTCTACCTGCTCACCTGGACTCGCCTGGTTGCGCTCCGATCTGATGGGACACGTCTGTCGTGGTTTCAACTGTCTTCAGACGAAGACATGTCTGAAGGGGAGGAGCTTAGGTCCAAGAACCTGCAGGACAGGTGTAGGATAGGTGGAGGTAAGGACCGGTGGGGGACAGGTGAGGACAGGTGGAGGACAGACGGGGGACAGGTGGAGTTAGACTAGTGGCCCCTGTTTAACTATCCTCTCCATCCATCACAGCAGGGAGGATCTGATTGGACAGGACCGGTGGACATGGTCCTGACTGAGTGGTGTTTATAGAAGATGTGGAGCAGGTCCCAGAGGACATGGAGACTGTTGTGTCTTCTTTAGGGTCTGTTAGAAACTATCAGCTGTGTGTGAGCGCCATCTAGTGGCAGTGTGTGGTACTGTCAGACACCTGGTGTGAACAAGATGGAGGAAGATCAGGATGGGACAAAGGTCTTTCTGTGAGGCTGATCTCAGACCTGTTACTGATCTCAGACCTGTTACTGATCTGTGAGGCTGATCTCAGACCTGTTACTGATCTCAGGCCTGTTACTGATCTGTGAGGCTGATCTCAGGCCTGTTACTGATCTCAGACCTGTCACTGATCTCAGACCTGTTACTGATCTCAGACCTGTTACTGATCTGTGAGGCTGATCTCAGGCCTGTTACTGATCTCAGACCTGTTACTGATCTGTGAGGCTGATCTCAGGCCTGTTACTGATCTCAGACCTGTTACTGATCTCAGACCTGTTACTGATCTGTGAGGCTGATCTCAGGCCTGTTACTGATCTCAGACCTGTTACTGATCTCAGACCTGTTACTGATCTCAGGCCTGTTACTGATCTCAGACCTGTTACTGATCGGTGAGGCTGATCTCAGACCTGTTACTGATCGGTGAGGCTGATCTCAGACCTGTTACTGATCTCAGACCTGTTACTGATCTCAGGCATGTTACTAATCTGTGAGGCTGATCTCAGACCTGTTACTGGTCTGTGAGGCTGATCTCAGACCTGTTACTGATCTCAGGCCTGTTACTGATCTGTGAGGCTGATCTCAGGCCTGTAACTGATCTGTGAGGCTGATCTCAGACCTGTAACTGATCTGTGAGGCTGATCTCAGACCTGTTACTGATCTGTGAGGCTGATCTCAGGCCTGTAACTGATCTGTGAGGCTGATCTCAGGCCTGTTACTGATCTCAGACCTGTAACTGATCTGTGAGGCTGATCTCAGGCCTGTTACTGATCTCAGGCCTGTTACTGATCTCAGACCTGTTACTGATCTCAGGCCTGTTACTGATCTCAGGCCTGTTACTGATCTGTGAGGCTGATCTCAGACCTGTTACTGATCTCAGGCCTGTAACTGATCTGTGAGGCTGATCTCAGGCCTGTTACTGATCTCAGACCTGTTACTGATCTCAGGCCTGTTACTGATCTCAGGCCTGTTACTGATCTGTGAGGCTGATCTCAGACCTGTTACTGATCTGTGAGGCTGATCTCAGACCTGTTACTGATCTCAGGCCTGTTACTGATCTGTGAGGCTGATCTCAGGCCTGTTACTGATCTCAGACCTGTTACTGATCTGTGAGGCTGATCTCAGACCTGTTACTGATCTCAGGCCTGTTACTGATCTGTGAGGCTGATCTCAGACCTGTTACTGATCTGTGAGGCTGATCTCAGGCCTGTAACTGATCTGTGAGGCTGATCTCAGGCCTGTTACTGATCTCAGACCTGTAACTGATCTGTGAGGCTGATCTCAGGCCTGTTACTGATCTCAGGCCTGTTACTGATCTCAGACCTGTTACTGATCTCAGGCCTGTTACTGATCTGTGAGGCTGATCTCAGACCTGTTACTGATCTGTGAGGCTGATCTCAGACCTGTTACTGATCTGTGAGGCTGATCTCAGGCCTGTTACTGATCTCAGACCTGTTACTGATCTGTGAGGCTGATCTCAGACCTGTAACTGATCTGTGAGGCTGATCTCAGACCTGTTACTGATCTGTGAGGCTGATCTCAGACCTGTTACTGATCTGTGAGGCTGATCTCAGACCTGTTACTGATCTGTGAGGCTGATCTCAGACCTGTTACTGATCTGTGAGGCTGATCTCAGGCCTGTTACTGATCTCAGACCTGTTACTGATCTGTGAGGCTGATCTCAGACCTGTAACTGATCTGTGAGGCTGATCTCAGACCTGTAACTGATCTGTGAGGCTGATCTCAGGCCTGTTACTGATCTCAGGCCTGTTACTGATCTCAGGCCTGTTACTGATCTCAGACCTGTTACTGATCTCAGGCCTGTTACTGATCTCAGGCCTGTTACTGATCTGTGAGGCTGATCTCAGACCTGTTACTGATCTGTGAGGCTGATCTCAGACCTGTTACTGATCTCAGGCCTGTTATGTTGTTATAATGACCTGGAGTTGGTTCATGTGTTTTTAAATTATTATCCTGTCATGTCTGTCGCTCTTTTTTAGGAGCTTCATCAGTTTCTGTTTGTCTCCACTCACAGTGTCCTGTTTTACAGTCTGACATATTTTGTTGTGTATTCATGTAAATATTGTTTAAAATAACCATAGACCTGCATCTCTCTGTACGGAGCATCTGCGTCACTGTGCTGTGTGTGTGTTTGTGGACTCCGTCTGTACACTTCACGTATTAACAGTTAATCAATTATTATTTTAGTTAATTATTATTTTACTCAATAATTCTTTTGATAAATAGTTATTGATTTTAACCAATGATGATTTTCAGCAATAATTATTTATTTTTGATAAAAGATTATTTTAATTAATAATTATTTTAATTATTATTTTAATGTACCTGTGCAGGTGAAAATGATGACGTTGATTGCCTAATAATACACATCCTGACATCAGAGAGGATCAATATAACGCACTGATCAGACAATATGTGATCGATACATGTGACGTGTGTGTCTACACTCCGCGGCAGCAGGTGGCGCCACAGAGCAGGATCAGCTGGTGTCCCACGTCAACAGAGGAAGAGGAGGAGTGTGTGTGTGTGTGTGTGTGTGTGTGTGTCAGCGGGGTGAGGACCGTTTTAAAGTTGATATTAATATTGATCATCAGTGTGTTATCAGCTGATCAGTTTCAGCTCTGCTGCTCAAACACAACACGATCACAGCTAGCTTCATGCTAACTGCTAACATGCTAATAATAACCGCGATGCTACCGTTAGCCTCTGTGCCGTTAGCCGTTAGCCTTTACTGAGAAGGTAAATACGCTTCCATTATCGGACACGCAGTCTGAGCCCCTCAAACAGTCGGCGCATCGTTATCGATATGTTTACTCATCGATCAGTAATCGATAGTCAGTCTGAACTCACTGATCAACACCAGACCACCGTCCTGATGTCGGCTGTCCCGGAGCTAAAAGCTGGGAGGAGGCAGCGCCAGACTCCATTCAGAAAACGGCTGATTTAGTGTTCGTCGCCCGCCGCTGCATCAAACAGCCTGACTGAAGCTGTGGTTGTTGTATTATGTTTATTTCCATTAATTCTGCCATAAATTTAATTATGATTCAGACTCTGTGACGTCACAGTGTGTGGTCATCACACGGCTCCTTCAGTCCACCGCAGTGTGTTTATTGAAGAGGCTGCGCTCATCTCACAGGAGATTCAGCACTGACAGCTGAACCTTTGTCTCTTTAAAGACTTTATGAAACTGGTTCAGGCCGAATTAACATGTCACAACTGTTTACTTGTAAAACATGTCGGATGTTTTTCTCTGAGGTGTGTTTCTGTGCTCAAAGGTGGAGAAACTTTAAATTGCCTGATATCTGTGTGGAGTCTGGTGTGGCTCTGTGCAGCTCCAGGTTCGACCACCAGGGGCTGTAAACACACCTGTAGTTTCATGCTGACCAATTAGAGAAGGAACACGTCCTCTGACATCATCACATCTGCCTGCACCACGCTGATGTTCACCCGTGTGTTTGATCACAGGGTCCTCGGTTACCGTGGAGACCGCTGTTACCACGGTGAACCAGGCTGAGGTTGCCATGGCGAACAAGACAGAGCTCCACGCCTCAGACCACACCTCTCCTGATGAAGAACTGACAAAGCCCGCCAGCCGCCGTCCTCGCCGACGAGCCGCTGCCACTTTAGGTAGGCGGGGCCAGAGAGGGAAGAAGCGAGGCCCTGGAGAGAAGAGGCGGGGCCCAGGTGATAAGAGGCGCGTCCAGAAGGAGAAGAGGCGGGGCCAGGAAGAGACGAAGGAGGGTGTGACGGTGAAGAGGACGTGGAGCGACGGGAAGCGGCGGTGGGATAAGAAGCATTACTGCGTGTTCTGTCGGCGGCCGCAGGTGAAGATCGCTCGCCACCTGCTGAGGAAACACGCCGACCAACAGGAAGTGGCAGCTGCCAGCACGCTGCCAACGGGCTCCAAACAACGCCACCTGCTGCTGGAGCATTTACGCTGCAGAGGAAACTACATGCACAACATCGAGGTTTGTTTACCTGTTTACCCACCTGTTTACCTGTCGGTTTCCTGTATGATATTCACATCTAACGACCTGTCTGTGTGTGTCTCTACCTGTCTGTCCCTCAGGTGATCAGGCAGGGCAGCGGAGAGATCGTCCCGTGGCGTCAGCCGTCAGAGGAAGTGGATGCGAGGAACTACCTGCCCTGCCCGCTCTGCCTCGGCTTCTTCCTTCGTGCTGATCTGTGGAAACATCAGGCCTCCTGTCGTAAGAAGCTGACCTCTGACCCCTCCAAAGACTCCGCCTCCACAGCAATATTGACCTCTGACCCCATAAAGAACTTGACCTCTGACTCCACGGTGAAGTCGGTCGTTGATCCATCAAACCAAAGGACGGACAGGTCCACAGAGGAGACACACTCTGACCCCTCAGGAGACACCAGTGCTACAGACCAGATTGGGTCCAAACGACCCGTGACCTCTGACCCCAGTGTGGATCAGAATGTGACCTCTGACCCAGGGACAGACCCGCCCAGGAAGCGCAGCAGGGTCCAGGCCGCAGCCTCCCGCCTCCTCCCCATTTCCAGCGGCGCGTCTGAGAGCTGCAGTGAAGTCCTGCACCGCATGAACCAGGACCACGTCTCACACCAGGTCTGTCTGTCTATCTATTTGGCCACCTGTCTGTCTGTCCACTTGCCTGTCTATTTGCCTGCCTGTCTGTCCACCTGTCTGTCTACGTGTCCACCTGTCTGCCTGTCTGTCTGTGTCCACCTGTCTGTCTGTCTACCTGTCTGTCCACCTCTCTGTCTGTCTGTCTGTCTATGTGTCCACCTGTCTGTCTGTCTACCTATTTGGCCACCTGTCTGTCTGTCTGTCTGTCCACTTGTCTGTCTATTTACCTGCCTGTCTGTCCACATGTCCACCTTTCTGTCTGTCTGTCCACCTGTCCATCTGTCTGCCTGCCTGTCTGCCTGCCTGTCTATGTGTCCACCTGTCTGTCTGTTCACCTGCCTGCCCACCTGTCTGTCTGTCCACATGTCTACCTGTCTGTTTGTCCATCTGTCTGTCTGTCTACCTGTCCGCCCACCTGTCTGTCTGTCTGTCTACCTGTCTGTCTGTCCACATGTCTACCTGTCTGTCTGTCCATCTGTCTGTCCACCTTGCTGCTTGTCCCCCCCGTCTGTCTGCCATTCTGTCTATGTGTCCACTTGTCTGCCTTTCTGTCTACCTGTCCGTCCACCTGTCTGTCTGTCTATCAGTCCACCTGCCTGTCTGTCCACCTGTCTCTGTTTGACCCCGCCCTCATCTCTCTGTCCAGGTCAAATCTGATTGGCTGATCTGTAAATATGGGAACAAGTTGATGGGGAACCAAGATGGCAGCCAGAGGAGGTACGACTACGTCAGTCAGAAGCTGAGGGAGCTGGGCAGGTTCCTGCTCGCTGCTAAATCTCTGGACTCTGACGTTCACACTCTCCAAGACCTTCTGGCCCCAGGTCGCCTCAGCCTGGCACTGGCCGCCGCCAGGAAGGCGTCCGGATACCGCTGGAGCCGCCCTCCGCTGGCGGTGAAGACCACACTGAAGACGGTTTGTGAAATTGCCATCGGAGAGAGTCTGCAGGATGGAGATTGGGAGGCTGCTGCCAAGACCACCGACTTCTACCACCTGCTGGGGAGGGAGTGGGACAACCTGGGGCTGCTGAACCCGGATCCTGACACAGGTAACACCTGAGTCAACCTCAGGGACCGTCTGGTCTTCCTCACTGATTCATACAGTGAACACATGAATCCACCTGACTGATTCTTCTTCCTCCAGCTGCTCCTGCAGAGGGAGCGAAGCTGAAGAAACGATTCGTCCAATCCAGAAGTGACAAGTGTAAAGAACCGGGTCAGCAGCAGTCCGACCCGAGACCAGAGGGTGAGTCCTCGCACCCGATCACACTCCTGACCTTTACCCATTCATCTGTAATGACTCTGGTGGTCCACCAGGTGGTGCTGTTTGACGTCATCATCTGTCTCTACCTTCTGTACTGTAGGTCCATCTCAGAGGAGTAACCGACCGCTGACGTCCACGAGTCCCCCAGAGTCCAGGCTGCAGCCTCCGATCTCAGGTGGGTTCTCCAGGAGTCCATTACATGTTAAGGAGGTCTGATCTTAGGACGCCACGAGAAGAGATACCTTCAGTACCAAGTCGATGCCAAAATTTAAAAAATGTGACATCACTCACTTTGTTTACTCCTGTTGATACTGGGGGTTTGATTCTCCCGGTCTGGACAGGGCAGCTCGTACAGCCACGTTTTTGACATGTTGACATGTCCCATCTGCACTGTCTTACCTCCTTCCTGTCTGTCTTTCAGTCCCTGTGGCTCCCAGGAAGGTCCGACGTCGCCCGTGGTCGTCTGCAGAGAAGGAGGCGGTTTGGAGACAGCTGGGAGTCCACGTGCTGGTCCAGTCAGTACCAGGGAAAGAGGTCTGTCAGCGCTGTCTGGACCTGGAGCCCGTCCTCAGAGGGCGACACTGGAAAGACATCAAGAACCAGGTCCATAACCAGATCCAGAGCCAGAAGAAGCAGCAGTTTCACGCCCAGATGGACCTTCAGGAGAACCTGGAGCAACAAGACCAAATCCAAAACCAGAAGAAGCAGCAACAGCAGTACCAGGCCCAAGTGGACCAACAAGACAAAGACCACAACCAGAAGAAACTGCAGTACCACGCCCAGATGGACCCCCAGGACCAGGACAACAACCATAATAAGAAGAAACAGCAGTACCACGTCCAGCTGGACGTCCAGGACCAGGACAACATTCAGAATCAGAAGAAACAGCAGTACCACGCCCAGCTGGACCACCAGGACCAGGACACCGTTCAGAATCAGAAGAAACAGCAGTACCATATCCAGCTGGACCACCAGGACCACCTTCAGATCCACAAAAAGCAGCTTTGCCATACGAGACTAGACCACCAGGACCACCATCAGGTTCATAAAAAGCAGCTGTACCAGATGGGCGAGCAGACTCCCCTGGATCGGGACACTGCTATGCTGACGGGGACACCTTATGGACCTGACGGGCCACACCGAGCCCCTGGACAGTCACTGCTGGAGCGAGACCCCACCATCAGTCCATACC
Organism: Epinephelus awoara; assembly: GCA_035609425.1. NCBI lineage: Eukaryota > Metazoa > Chordata > Actinopteri > Perciformes > Serranidae > Epinephelus > Epinephelus awoara. The sequence continues at coordinate 32,259,739 of CM069315.1, read as the reverse complement.
CTCTTCCACATAGGACACTGGGGCCTCACATGGACCAGCTGCTGTCCCGAGCAGACTGGACCGATGAGTCTTTGGCCCAGCACTACTCAATCAGCCGGCAGCTGGACCGGACCCTGCTCCAGGATGGGCCCCCAGGACAGACACCTCACTCTGGACATGTCCACTTCTGATGGACCAGCCCACGGTTTCCATGAACACTAATGACTGTCCATCTCCGCACTTCCTGTACAAAATAAAACACGCCTTTTTTTTACTACAAGAACCTAAAACCTGTTACTGACTTTCCTGAGACCCTCAGTCCTCACCTGGGGACATCACACCTTGTGTCTGCTGCACCTTGTTCCTCGTTCGTGGACACTTTGTGTCCCATCTAGTGGCAACAACAGCACAACAACCTAATCCATGTAAAAACAAGATGGCCGCCATCTCTGCTGAGTCAGTCTGCCGCTGACCACGAGACAAACGTGGACAAAACCTGATCAGGTTTTATGGTTAAACTTGTTTCTGATTAATAAAGTTTGTAGTTTGATACGCCGACAGGTGTGACCAACGTAATCAGGAAGTACTTGTTATTGTGTTACTGCAGCACTTCACATGGGTCAGCTAACCTTTTGCTAAGCCCCGCCCCTTTGTGATGGTCCATCAGTCTGTCAGTTAGCCTGTAGCCCACAGTGTCCCTCACAAACCCACAGCAGCAGCCTGGAGTCGATGGAGCACAGCTGTGTTGTTGCTGGAGCTGGATGATGCTACGCTGTGATTGGCCGGTCTGTGTTAAGGGGCGGGACTTAGTGAAGGGTCAATTCATTGTGACAGACGGGATAGTCCAGCCTTCGTCCAAACAGATCTTCAGATGTGTTGTATTATTAGTAACATAGTTTTTCACAGCTGTGTTCAGGTACTGAAATAAACAGGTTTCACTTTATTACACTGTGGGAGTGTTGGACATGAACCCAGTGTCCCCGTGTGAGGACATGAACCCAGTGTCCCCCTGTGAGGACATGAACCCAGTGTCCCCCTGTGAGGACATGAACCCAGCGTCCCCCTGTGAGGACGCCTTTATTTCTAAAACTACTTCCTGTTCAGAGACAGTGTTTAGTTTTTATACTGATCCCATTAATCATTAACACCAGACAAAGTGAGGTCAGTTTACTTAACGGCGCTGACATGTTAGAGGACGTCTGTTCCATGGCTAAGCTCCGCCTCCCAACAACCATAAAGTGACCACGTTTGTCTCAGTGCACGGCATCATCTGTCAGTCACATGTATCCGGGATGTTGTGATTTAGGGACACACTGATGTATTATGATAAGCTGTAGCCTGTGGTCAGCTGACAGGATGATGTAATGTCCCACATCTCTGACTGAACACTAACAACAGGTGTGACTCTTCTTACCTGTCTCACTGGCCCCGCCCCCATATGACCCCACACTACAGGTGAACATCATGCACACAACATGACTTTAAAGTGTTTTAATTGTTAGCGGCGAGACAGAGGCTGATGATGATGATGAGGCCCAGTGTTCCTGTGTATGAACTACACCCTACTGACAGCTGACCAACACCAGCAGCTCCGCCTTCAGCTGCTCCGTCATATGTTTATATTGTCACACCACAGAGCAGCCTGCAGCCGCCACTCGTCCAGTGAACCTGTGCTGTGACAACAGGAATCAATGTTAAAGTTTACCGTAATAAACTCTGTATATCTTTAAATATGTAGTTCCAACAAGGACACACACACACACACACACACAACTGTCACACACAACAAATGATTAAAGACGGCAGTATTCAATGAACATGAAATACAAGGTGAATATTGCTATATATAATATATATATAACAGGCTGTATATTGCAGTACACCGTATATTTCCAACACACTGTATATTGCAACACACTGTATACTGCAACACACTGTATATTGCAATACACTGTATACTGCAACACACTGTATATTGCAGTACACCGTATATTTCAATACACTGTATATTGCAGTACACTGTATATTGCAACACACTGTATATTGCAGTACACTGTATATTGCAACACACTGTATATTTCCAATACACTGTATATTGGAACACACTGTATAATGCAACACACTGTATATTTCCAATACACTGTATATTGGAACACACTGTATATTGCAACACACTGTATATTGGAACACACTGTATAATGCAACACACTGTATATTGCAGTACACTGTATATTGCAACACACTGTATATTGCAGTACACTGTATATTGCAGTACACTGTATATTACAACACACTGTATATTGCAGTACACTGTATATTACAACACACTGTATATTGCAACACACTGTATATTGCAACACACTGTATATTACAACACACTGTATATTGCAACACACTGTATATTGCAGTACACTGTATATTACAACACACTGTATATTGCAGTACACTGTATATTACAACACACTGTATATTACAACACACTGTATACTGCAACACACTGTATATTGCAACACACTGTATATTGCAATACACTGTATATTGCAACACACTGTATATTTCAATACACCGTATATTACAACACACCGTATATTGCAGTACACTGTATATTGCAGTACACTGTATATTTCAGTACACCATATATTACAACACACCGTATATTGCAGTACACTGTATATTGCAGTACACTGTATATTTCAGTACACTGTATATTACAACACACTGTATATTGCAACACACTGTATATTTCAATACACTCTATATTGCAACACACCGTATATTTCAGTACACTGTATATTTCAGTACACTGTATATTGCAACACAGTATATTTCAGTACACTGTATATTGCAGTACACTGTATATTACAACACACTGTATATTGCAACACACTGTATATTTCAATACACTCTATATTGCAACACACCGTATATTTCAGTACACTGTATATTTCAGTACACTCTATATTGCAACACACCGTATATTTCAGTACACTGTATATTTCAGTACACTGTATATTGCGGTACACTGTATATTGCAACACACTGTATATTGCGGTGGGCGGCACGGTGGTGTGGTGGTTAGCACTGTCGCCTCACAGCAAGAGGGTTGCCGGTTCGATCCTGTGTGTGGGAGCCCTTCTGTGTGGAGTTTGCATGTTCTCCCCGTATCAGCGTGGGTTGTCTCCGGGCACTCCGGCTTCCTCCCACAGTCCAAAGACATGCAATTTGGGGACTAGGTTAATTGATTACTCTAAATTGTCCATAGGTGTGAATGGTTGTCTGTCTCTATGTGTCAGCCCTGTGATAGTCTGGCGACCTGTCCAGGGTGAACCCTGCCTCTCGCCCGATGTCAGCTGGGATAGACTCCAGCCCCCCCGCGACCCTCACGAGAATGAAGCGGTTAGAAGATGAATGAAGGTCCACTGTATATTGTATGTGAAGGTCCACTGTATATTGCAGTACACTGTATATTGCAATACTCCCTGAGCAATGTTGTTGGGCATTATTCTCAGCGATGTAAACAGGTGTAGGGTCAAAACAGAGAGAGCTTGTTGAAGCGAAATTCTAAATATTAAAATACACTAACACTAATTTGGAAGAATGCTGTGTATTCCAAAGCAGAACAAATCCACTGAGCAACAGTGTTTCCCGTGTATACAACTAGCAGCGGTGGTGCTCTGCTGCTGAAATATGACCTCTGCTGCTGAAATATGACCTCTGCTGATTTAGGTTTAGTTGTTTTTTTTTTGCTCTTTAGAAAGTACCATTATATAATTTGGTGCTATGGAGCTTCATATCCAGGTTAATTCATACACTTGTGAGTAAAGCATGTAAGAGGAGAGGAGAGGGCTCCGTCTGATCTCTTCATAAACTAAAGTTATATTATTTTGAGCGACAGACGCTTCATATAATAACAATATACTATTTATCGTGTTACACGCTGAAATGTTTCACTTTATAACATGATGACATATTGTTTACATGACACCATGTCATTTCTGTCTTTACATGGTCGCACCTTTACAATCCTCCTCTGCTCTCTGTATCGCACCACGGCGGAGTTCGGTCTCCAATGTGCACACACACAGACACACACACACTCTCTCACACACACACACACACACACAGGTGAGCACACAAGAGCGCAGCTCGGGCTGCATTTTACGGCACTGTGCACACGGGTTTTCCTCTGGTTTCATTTGTTTCTTGGTTCATTTCAACTGCTGCGTGTGCTTGTGCTGCTGCTGAAGCGCTCTCACCCTCCTCCAGCTCTCTCTCCAGTAACGCGCTTGTTCTGGGTCAGTTCCACGCCAGATTTCCCAGATTCACCCTCCTGGTTTGCATTTAGCTGAAAACTTTTTTATTTACTCAGTAACAGATGTGATCTCCAGTGTAGCCAAGTACAATACTGCAGTCAAAATGTACTTAATCAAAAGTAAAATTACAGATTTAAGAAACTAATGAAAAAATTTCAAAGTACACAAAAAACTACTCAATTACAGTGATGTGAGTAAATGTAATGAGTTACTTTCCACCTGTGCATAAGGCGCACAGCACAACAGTACAGGTGTGTGACATGTGCAGGCACTGGTCAGGAGCCAATGACTGTAATGCAGCAGAGGTGAGACAGGTGCAGACACAAGTGTCTTCATTCCGTCTGAAGCCTCAGCCTGGAGACAAGTGTCCAGTGTGTGATCCAGAAGACAAGCTCACAGGCCGGGCAGCCTGCAGGGGGCGGTCCCTGTCCTGAAGAAGCCCCTCTGTGATTGGCGGTGTGAGGGGAGCAGGTGTGACGTCAGCCGGAGTTGGCAGGGAGGAGGAGGTCTACCGCAGTGACACCGTCCTGTCTCTCTGTCTCCGTCTGTCTGTCGCCGTCCTGTCTCACCGATTACCGTCGATCAGCCGGATCGATACTCTGATCGTCTCTGACCGGAACCAGCAGCAGCAGCAGCAGCCGCGGCGGAAGTCTCGTGCCGTCACCGAGGGAGCACACGGACCGACCTCCATCTTCATCCTCTTCATCCCCATCATCATCTTCATCATGTCCGGCACCAAGGAGGAGGACCGCAAAGGCTCGAGCGAGTGGCGGGAATTCTTCTGGAACCCGCGAACCCACGAGCTGCTGGGCCGAACCGCCTCGAGCTGGGGTGAGTCCCGTCCACGCTCCGGTACCGTCTGTCTGTCCGTCTGTCTGTCCCCGTGCCCGTGCTCATGCCCGTCAGGGTCTCTGTCCGTCTGTCTGTCCCCGTGCCCGTCCCCGTGCTCGTGCCCGTCAGGGTCTCTGTCCGTCTGTCTGTCCCCGTGCCCGTGCTCGTGCCCGTCAGGGTCTCTGTCCGTCTGTCTGTCCCCGTGCCCGTCCCCGTGCTCGTGCCCGTCAGGGTCTCTGTCCGTCCGACTATGCGTCTCTGCCTGTGTGACGTCACAGCGGCACCCTGTGTGTTATTGATCAGAATCGATCAGTTCTGATCACTGACAGTGTCACTGTGTGACGTCAGACGTCAGTGTCCTATAACAGTAATATGAGGATGTGGATTAATGTGTGACCTCATCAGCCCTGAATCAGCATCATCATCATCATCATCATCAGATTAGGGACTGTTCATTATTTATGGGGGGGGCAGGTTAAATAATATTTAATCACTGAGGGGAGGGGCTTATGTTTTAATTTGTCTGAGGGGAGGGGCTTATGTTTTAATGTGTCTGAGGGGAGGAGCTTATGTTTTAATGTGTCTGAGGGGAGGAGCTTATGTTTTAATTTGTCTGAGGGGAGGGGCTTATGTTTTAATATGTCTGAGGGGAGGGGCTTATGTTTTAATTTGTCTGAGGGGAGGGGCTTATGTTTTAATGTGTCTGAGGGGAGGGGCTTATGTTTTAATTTGTCTGGGGGGAGGGGCTTATGTTTTAATTTGTCTGAGGGGAGGGGCTTATGTTTTAATGTGTCTGAGGGGAGGGACTTATGTTTTAATTTGGCAACTTTTAACTTCCAAACATCAAAAATGTAAAACGTTGGAGGGTCATGGGACAATATTTATCTGGTAGATACAGAACGGTCCCTACATTCAAAGTTAGCAGTGGTTAGTGACGTCTCTGTCACACAGACCTCTCAGATCTTTATTGAGACGAGCAGTTTGTGTCAAACCAAATAATATTGATGATGATGATGATGATGATGATGAGTGTCACATTAAATCTCAGTGAAACATTTCAGTGATTATTGTCTCTGTGTGTTTTCCTCTTTAAATCAGACTCAAGGTGTCAGGTTGTATAAGATAATGTGTGTGTCATGTCTCCAGCAGTGTGTGGCAGGTTTAAGGGCTGATTTACGAGCACACACTCACTGATCATCATCTGAAAAGCTCAACATCTCTCTATTGATGCTCTCAACAAATAACTAATGTGAGCCAACTAGGATTTGTCCCCAGGTTCATTGTAAACTCTGACTTATCCATGTGACTGTTAAGAAGCAGAAACATAACTTGTTTCTTCATGTGCAACATGTTAGTCTGGAGGTTTAAACTGGTGTCCTCTCACAGAGCTGGTGATTCAAACTAAACTTTCATCTCTGTCAGAGAAAACTGATCTGAGTTCAGCCTGTTTACTGACAGCACAGCTACACTCACAGATAACTGAGCCTCCTACCTGCCTGTCAAACACCATCAACCCACAAACCTTCTCCAGTCCGGACTGAGTGGAGTCCTGCGAGTGGAGCTAGCTGCTAACAGCCACCACTGCAACTAACAAACTGCACAGATCCATCCAGCAGCTCCACCATCCACAGTCACACACACACACGGCTGATTATTTACTGCTGAATTGCAGCTCACAGCTCGCACCAACCCAAACATCCTGGTGCAGACTATTTACTGGAGTTTACAGCCTGTGAAGTACAAGCACGATCGTTCTCGGCAATGTCCACCAGTCCACCACCAACATTTTCATCACGCCTCGTCTTAGCTTTTATTATGAAGATCTACTTGTAGCTCGTCATCGTCTCGTTTTCATTGTGTGAAAAAGGTCGTTAGATTTCGTCAGTGAAATGAACAGTGATGATTTAACCTAACGTGTGTGTTCAGAGTGTTTCCTGTTTGTGTCTGAGAGACAGAGACCTCCTGTCCCCTGAGAGACAGAGACCTCCTGTCCTCTGAGAGACAGAGACCTCCTGTCCTCTGAGACCTCCTGTCCTCTGAGAGACAGAGACCTCCTGTCCCCTGAGAGACAGAGACTCTGAGGATCATTCAGATCCTGATCAATGAAGGGATGTGACCAGGACAAGTTTCAGTCCTCACTGATGGATCCCACGAAATCCACCAGACCTTTAACAGTTAAAGAGTCAACTACGACTCCCATAGTGCATTTCACCAGCAGACAGCCAATCAGAGAGCTGAAAGTGACAGAGACCTCCTGTCCTCTGAGAGACACACATTGGTCCCATTTCCTGTGTGATCCACAGTGTCTCCTTTAAGAGACACAGATTATAAATAGAGACAGAGTGACCTTCAGACAGGACAGAGGACACGTTAGCATCACTGACACAGAGACAGAGACAGAGACAGAGGTCTCACTGAAACTGAAGACGGGGGGGGGGAGAGTCACCAGAGGACCCAGGATGCCACTCAGACCCTGAATGTGCTGACATCACGATGACATCACGATGACATCACAATGACATCCACCTCGCCAGAAACTGGGGAGGGATTAAGAGGAACACTGGATTTCTCTTTAACGCTAACTTTTTAGCACGTGAGCTAATGTTAGCTTCCATAGCAAAACAAACACGATTGGCTTCCTGTGACATCATCCGTCCACTGAGTGAGAGCGAGTCTGAGGTCTGCTGCTGCTTTACATAACTGCTCTGTGATGATGTCATGTCTCCCATCATGCATCGGGCCAGTGGATGTTTGGCCTTGATGGAGACTGAAGGACACACACATACACACTGATGCACACACACAATAACCTGAGGTCAACAGCCTCAGAGTGGAGCCGTGTGTGTGTGTGTGTGTGTGTGAGACCCTGCATGGTCCGTGCTCAGCAGCGCCCCCTGGTTGTATCCAGCTCTCTGAGTTCTGTCCACAGATGGTTAATGATGTCATGGTCAGGGGACTGTGAGGGGCGTGGCCTAACCTTCAGCTGGCTCCTCCTCAGGGCGTCCACTGTGGACGTGGAGGTGTGTTACGGATCATCGTCCTCTCCTCATCTTCACCACTCAGAGACACTTGAGCTCCGTCAGCTGGAGCAGCAGCGTCTGCTCATTATGGTCTGTTTGACCTTCATCGGTCCTCAGGACGTGTCTCCATGTCCCTTCACAGTGTTCAGAGTGCTGCAGCTGTTTATCTTCCTCTAGTCTTCACCAGGTCTCTGAGTGTTCAGAGTGCTGCAGCTGTCTATCTTCCTCTAGTCTTCACCAGGTCTCTGAGTGTTCAGAGTGCTGCAGTTGTTTATCTTCCTCTAGTCTTCATCAGGTCTCTGAGTGTTCAGAGTGCTGCAGTTGTTTATCTTCCTCTAGTCTTCATCAGGTCTCTGAGTGTTCAGAGTGCTGCAGTTGTTTATCTTCCTCTAGTCTTCATCAGGTCTCTGAGTGTTCAGAGTGCTGCAGTTGTTTATCTTCCTCTAGTCTTCATCAGGTCTCTGAGTGCTCAGAGTGCTGCAGTTGTTTATCTTCCTCTAGTCTTCACCAGGTCTCTGAGTGTTCAGAGTGCTGCAGTTGTTTATCTTCCTCTAGTCTTCATCAGGTCTCTGAGTGTTCAGAGTGCTGCAGTTGTTTATCTTCCTCTAGTCTTCACCAGGTCTCTGAGTGTTCAGAGTGCTGCAGTTGTTTATCTTCCTCTAGTCTTCATCAGGTCTCTGAGTGTTCAGAGTGCTGCAGTTGTTTATCTTCCTCTAGTCTTCATCAGGTCTCTGAGTGCTCAGAGTGCTGCAGTTGTTTATCTTCCTCTAGTCTTCATCAGGTCTCTGAGTGTTCAGAGTGCTGCAGCTGTTTATCTTCCTCTAGTCTTCATCAGGTCTCTGAGTGTTCAGAGTGCTGCAGCTGTTTATTTTCCTCTAGTCTTCACCAGGTCTCTGAGTGTTCAGAGTGCTGCAGTTGTTTATCTTCCTCTAGTCTTCATCAGGTCTCTGAGTGTTCAGAGTGCTGCAGCTGTTTATTTTCCTCTAGTCTTCACCAGGTCTCTGAGTGTTCAGAGTGCTGCAGTTGTTTATCTTCCTCTAGTCTTCATCAGGTCTCTGAGTGTTCAGAGTGCTGCAGTTGTTTATCTTCCTCTAGTCTTCATCAGGTCTCTGAGTGCTCAGAGTGCTGCAGTTGTTTATCTTCCTCTAGTCTTCATCAGGTCTCTGAGTGTTCAGAGTGCTGCAGCTGTTTATCTTCCTCTAGTCTTCACCAGGTCTCTGAGTGCTCAGAGTGCTGCAGCTGTTTATTTTCCTCTAGTCTTCACCAGGTCTCTGAGTGTTCAGAGTGCTGCAGCTGTCTATCTTCCTCTAGTCTTCACCAGGTCTCTGAGTGTTCAGAGTGCTGCAGTTGTTTATCTTCCTCTAGTCTTCATCAGGTCTCTGAGTGTTCAGAGTGCTGCAGTTGTTTATCTTCCTCTAGTCTTCATCAGGTCTCTGAGTGCTCAGAGTGCTGCAGTTGTTTATCTTCCTCTAGTCTTCACCAGGTCTCTGAGTGTTCAGAGTGCTGCAGTTGTTTATCTTCCTCTAGTCTTCATCAGGTCTCTGAGTGTTCAGAGTGCTGCAGTTGTTTATCTTCCTCTAGTCTTCACCAGGTCTCTGAGTGTTCAGAGTGCTGCAGTTGTTTATCTTCCTCTAGTCTTCATCAGGTCTCTGAGTGTTCAGAGTGCTGCAGTTGTTTATCTTCCTCTAGTCTTCATCAGGTCTCTGAGTGCTCAGAGTGCTGCAGTTGTTTATCTTCCTCTAGTCTTCATCAGGTCTCTGAGTGTTCAGAGTGCTGCAGCTGTTTATCTTCCTCTAGTCTTCATCAGGTCTCTGAGTGTTCAGAGTGCTGCAGCTGTTTATTTTCCTCTAGTCTTCACCAGGTCTCTGAGTGTTCAGAGTGCTGCAGCTGTTTATTTTCCTCTAGTCTTCACCAGGTCTCTGAGTGTTCAGAGTGCTGCAGTTGTTTATCTTCCTCTAGTCTTCATCAGGGTCTGAGTGTTCAGAGTGCTGCAGTTGTTTATCTTCCTCTAGTCTTCATCAGGTCTCTGAGTGCTCAGAGTGCTGCAGTTGTTTATCTTCCTCTAGTCTTCATCAGGTCTCTGAGTGTTCAGAGTGCTGCAGCTGTTTATCTTCCTCTAGTCTTCACCAGGTCTCTGAGTGCTCAGAGTGCTGCAGCTGTTTATTTTCCTCTAGTCTTCACCAGGTCTCTGAGTGTTCAGAGTGCTGCAGCTGTTTATTTTCCTCTAGTCTTCACCAGGTCTCTGAGTGCTCAGAGTGCTGCAGCTGTTTAGAGGAGCCCATGGCTGCTGAGTGTTGGGACAAGCTGTCTCACTGCTCTGCTGTCTCACTGCTCAGAGGTCTCACTACCCAGGGTGTGTTACTGTGTGTGTGTGTGTGTGTGTGTGTGTGTTAATCTGGATTAAGCAAACAGATGAAGTTGATTGGACTGTAATCTATCCACACACACACACACACACACACACACACACACACACACACACACACAGTTGTGTATATGTTGTTGTGAGGACCCTCATGTACCTCTTAAAGGGACAGTACCAGGCCTTTAACAGGTCACATGACCAGAGTCAGACTGTGATGTCATCTTTAAAACCTGCAGCAGCACAACACACAGACAGATGTTACCTGTCGTTACCTGCAGTTACCTGAAGTTACCTGTAGTTACCTGTAGTTGTCTGTAGTTGTCTGTCGTTACCTGTAGTTGAATATTTAAAACATATATATATATGTTTAGAGATTAAACTGTTACAGCTGTCAGCCAATCAGAGAGCAGGATTCTCTGTTGCCGGGTAAAAACCAGTTTGAACCGACTGCTGTTAATGTGAATAACAAAAATCCAACATGAGACAGAGCTGAGAGATTATACCCTCCCCCTCCCTGCTCCTCCTCTGTCCCTGCTCCTCCCCCTCCCCAAACACAGAATGTAGGTCATGAGCAGGGGGCGGGGCCAAACTCAAGAGGATTATAAAGATGACATTTAGAGGAGACGATGTGATGAGCTGCACTGTGTCATAAAATAACTCCTGATTTGTGTCTCCTCCTCTGTCTCCCCCTCTGTCTCCTCCTTTGTCTCCTTCTCTGTCTCCTCTTTTGTCTCCCCCCTCTGTCTCCTCCTATGTCTCCCCCTCTGTCTCCCCCCTCTGTCTCCTCCTATGTCTCCCCCTCTGTCTCCTCCTCAGGTCTCATCCTGCTCTTCTACCTGATCTTCTACCTGTTCCTGGCGGGGATGTTTGTTCTCACCATGTACATCATGCTGCTGACGCTCGACGACTACAAGCCCACCTGGCAGGACCGTCTGGCTACTCCAGGTAACAAAACAAACACACAGACCATATACAGCCTGTGACTGGTTAACAAGGCTCAGCTGTGACTGGTTAATGAGGCTCAGCTGTGACTGGTTAACGAGGCTCAGTCTGTCATTTGTTAACAAGGCTCAGCTGTGACTGGTTAATGAGGCTCAGTTGTGACTGGTTATTGAGGCTCAGCCTGTCATTAGTTAACAAGGCTCAGCTGTGACTGGTTAACGAGGCTCAGTCTGTCATTAGTTAACAAGGCTCAGCTGTGACTGGTTATTGAGGCTCAGCCTGTCATTAGTTAACAAGGCTCAGCTGTGACTGGTTAACGAGGCTCAGCTGTAACTGGTTAATGAGGCTCAGCCTGTCATTAGTTAACAAGGCTCAGCTGTGACTTGTTAACACGGCTCTGCCTGTCGTAAGTAAACAAGGCTCAGCTGTGACTGGTTAACAAGGCTGAGCTTTGACCGGTTAACGAGGCTCAGTCTGTCATTAGTTAACAAGGCTCAGCTGTGACTGATTAACAAGGCTTAGCCTGTCATTAGTTAACAAGGTTCGGCCTGTGACTGATTAACAAGGCTCAGCTGTGACTGGTTTACGAGGCTCAGTCTGTCATTAGTTAACAAGGCTCAGCTGTGACTGGTTAACGAGGCTCAGTCTGTCATTAGTTAACAAGGCTCAGCTGTGACTGGTTAACAAGGCTGAGCTTTGACCGGTTAACGAGGCTCAGTCTGTCATTAGTTAACAAGGCTCAGCTGTGACTGATTAACAAGGCTTAGCCTGTCATTAGTTAACAAGGTTCGGCCTGTGACTGATTAACAAGGCACAGCTGTGACTGGTTTACGAGGCTCAGTCTGTCATTAGTTAACAAGGCTCAGCTGTGACTGGTTAACGAGGCTCAGTCTGTCATTAGTTAACAAGGCTCAGCTGTGACTGGTTAATGAGGCTCAGCTGTGATTGGTTAACAAGGCTCAGCTGTGACTGGTTAATGAGGCTCAGCTGTAACTGGTTAATGAGGCTCAGCCTGTCATTAGTTAACAGGGCTCAGCTGTGACTGGTTAACAACGCTTCGCCTGTCGTAAGTAAACAAGGCTCAGCTGTAACTGGTTAACGAGGCTCAGCTGTGACTGGTTAACAAGGCTGAGCTTTGACCGGTTAACGAGGCTCAGTCTGTCATTAGTTAACAAGGCTCAGCTGTGACTGATTAACAAGGCTTAGCCTGTCATTAGTTAACAAGGCTCAGCTGTGACTGGTTAACGAGGCTCAGCCTGTCATTAGTTAACAGGACTCAGCTGTGACTGGTTAACAAGGCTCGGCCTGTGACTGGTTAACGAGGCTCAGCCTGTCATTAGTTAACAGGGCTCAGCTGTGACTGGTTAACAAGGCTCGGCCTGTGACTGGTTAACAAGGCTCGGCCTGTGACTGGTTAACGAGGCTCAGCCTGTCATTAGTTAACAGGACTCAGCTGTGACTGGTTAACAAGGCTCAGCCTGTGACTGGTTAACGAGGCTCAGCCTGTCATTAGTTAACAGGACTCAGCTGTGAATGGTTAACGAGGCACAGCTGTGACTGGTTAACGAGGCTCAGCCTGTCATTAGTTAACAGGGCTCAGCTGTGACTGGTTAACGAGGCTCAGCCTGTCATTAGTTAACAGGGCTCAGCTGTGACTGGTTAACAAGGCTCAGCTGTGACTGGTTAACAAGGCTCGGCCTGTGACTGGTTAACGAGGCTCAGTCTGTCATTAGTAAACGAGACTCAGCTGTGACTGGTTAACGAGGCTCAGCTGTGACTGGTTAACGAGGACGTGTGTTGTCATGTTTCAGGGATGATGATTCGTCCGAAGGGGGACCAGCTGGAGATCAGTTTCTCTGTGTCGGACACTGAGAGTTGGGACGGTTTCACTCAGAACCTCAACAACTTCCTGTCCTGTAAGACGCTGGTTAAACAGTCAGAATATTTCAGGATGTGATGTAACACATCGTAGTTAATTCATGTGTACAGTTTGGCGTCTGACTCTCTACCTGTCTGTCTGTCCACCTGTCTGTGTGCCTACAGCGTACAACGACAGCTATCAGGTTCAGACCAATGACAACTGCCCCCCAGATCAGTACTTCATTCAAGAGGACAGTGGAGAGGTAACCTGTCTGTCTCTACACCTGTCTGTCTGTACACCTGTCTCACTCTCAATCTGTCTGTCTCCACCTGTCTCACTCTTCACCTGTCTCACTCTATATCTGTCTGCCTCTCTGCAGGTCAGGAACAATCCTAAGCGTTCCTGTCAGTTCAATCGGACCATGTTGGAGGAGTGCTCTGGGATTTCAGATCGTTTCTATGGTTACAGCAGAGGTCAGCCCTGCATCCTCATCAAACTCAACCGGGTACGTCGACCTTTGACCCTGAGACCAGATTGAACCTGTGCTGTAGGCGGGCCGTAGTGACGGGTACGTCGACCTTTGACCCTGAGACCAGACTGAACCTGGTCTGTGGGTGGACCGTAGTGACGGGTACCTCGACCTTTGACCCTGAGACCAGACTGAACCTGTGCTGTAGGCGGGCCGTAGTGACGGGTACCTCGACCTTTGACCCTGAGACCAGACTGAACCTGTGCTGTAGGCGGGCCGTAGTGACGGGTACGTCCACCTTTGACCCTGAGACCAGACTGAACCTGTGCTGTAGGCGGGCCGTAGTGACGGGTACGTCCACCTTTGACCCTGAGACCAGACTGAACCTGGTCCGTGGGTGGACCGTAGTGACGGGTACTTCGGCCATTGAGAACCAGACTGACTCTGATTGGTTTTCATAACGTCCCTGCTGATGGATAATTTGGTTCTCTGTTAATGGAGACACTGAAACACTTTCTGTCCACCTGTCTGTCTCTACAGGTCATTGGTATGTTGCCGGGGAAGGACGGTCAGTCTCCTTATGTCATCTGTGGAGCCAAGGTATGTATCTGTCTCTCTGAATTTGAGTCCGTCTCTCTGAATGTCTCTGTATCTGTCTCTCTGAATCTGTCTCTGAATCTGTCTCTGTGAATCTGTCTCTGAATCTGTCTCTCTGAATCTGTCTCTGTATCTGTCTCTCTGAATCTGTTTGAATCTGTCTCTGAATCTGTCTCTGAATCTGTCTCTGTGAATCTGTCTCTGAATCTGTCTCTGAATCTGTCTCTGAATCTGTCTCTGTGAATCTGTCTCTGAATCTGTCTCTGTGAATCTGTCTGAATCTGTCTCTGAATCTGTCTCTGAATCTGTTTGAATCTGTCTCTGAATCTGTCTGAATCTGTCTCTGAATCTGTCTCTGAATCTGTCTGAATCTGTCTCTGAATCTGTCTCTGTGAATCTGTCTCTGAATCTGTTTGAATCTGTCTGAATCTGTCTCTGAATCTGTCTCTGAATCTGTTTGAATCTGTCTCTGAATCTGTCTCTGTGAATCACTGTGTTTGTCTCCATTTTTTCATCCCTCCATCATCAGAGGTATAAAGTGGAGAAAAATGAGTGGGTAAGAACAAATGAAGGTTGTGGAACATAGAACCACAGAGTTAGAATGTAGAACCACATATTTAGAACATAGAACCACAGATTTAGAACATGGAGCCACAGTCAGAACATAGAACATGAACAGAAGTTCTCCTGGTTAATGTTCCTGTATGAACTACAGATTATTGATGACTGATCTGAAGTATTGATCAGTGTGTGTGTGTGTGTGTGTGTGTGTGTGTGCAGAGGGAGGACACTGAAAAGATTGGACCCTTGGCCTACTATCCTCCCAACGGAACTTTCAACCTCATGTACTACCCATACTATGGCAAGAAGGCTCAGGTAACACACACACACACACACACACACACTAGAGGACGGTGTGTTCAGGAACTGTGATGATGTCCTGCAGTGATGTCATGTCACTCAGTGTGTGATGTGTTCAATGTCACAGGTGAACTACACTCAGCCGCTGGTGGCCGTGAAGTTCCTGAACGCCTCTCTGAACACAGACATCAACATCGAGTGTAAGATTCACTCCAACACTCTGGCCGACGGCAGCGACAGGGACAAGTTCGCCGGACGGGTGTCCTTCAAACTACGAATCAACGACAAATAGACACACACATACTCACAGTGGTTAAAGCTGCACATGCCAACATGTTTCTGTTGTCTCACACACACACACACACACACACACACACAGACACACACACACACACACACTGTCCGTTAGAGCCTCGAACACACTTGTACCTGTCCTCAGTCATGATGCGTTCACTGACCTTTAGTTCCCATCTGATTATTTCCTGTACCCATCCTGTTGCTTCAGTGCAGCTTTAACTGACCCCAAACCCACCAATCAGCACGCACACACGCTGTGATGTCACTGAGGACAGACTGACCCACATCATCATCATCATCTTCATCGTCACTCTGCATGAACACCAAATTACTGATCACACAGCTGACGTGTTTACTGTTTATTTATTTATGTCTCCAGTTATTTATTACCTGTTTGTTTGTTTATTTATTTGTTGACATATTTATTTATTTATTTATTGATGGTCATGTGTTGTTTTTTTTACAACTTAAAACTCATCACAGAGAGCGCCATTAATACTGGACCATCAGGTAAGAAAGGCTCTGATTGGCTGTTTACGGTACACACACGTCACAAACCAATTTAACAGGAACCAGTTTAACAAAACCAGTTTAACATCAGAAACCATTTTAATAAAACCAGTTTAACAAAACCAGTTTAACACCAGAAACCAGTTTAACAGGAACCAGCTTAACATCAGAAACCAGTTTAACATGAACCAGTTTAACATCAGAAACCGGTTTAGCATCAGAAACCATTTTAACAAAACCAGTTTAACTAAACCAGTTTAACATCAGAAACCAGTTTAACATCAGAGACCAGTTTAACATCAGAGACCAGTTTAACATCAGAGACCAGTTTAACAGGAACTAGTTTAACATCAGAAACCAGTTGAACAAAACCAGTTCAACAGGAACCACTTTAACATCAGAAACCAGTTAACATCAGAAACCGGTTTTGCATCAGAAACCAGTTTAACTAAACCAGTTTAACATCAGAAACCATTTTAATAAAACCAGTTTAACTAAACCAGTTTAACATCAGAGACCAGTTTAACATCAGAGACCAGTTTAACAGGAACCAGTTTAATATCAGAAACCAGTTTAACATCAGAAACCAGTTGAACAAAACCAGTTTAACATCAGAAACCAGTTTAACATCAGAAACCAGTTGAACAAAACCAGTTTAACACCAGAAACCAGTTTAACATCAGAAACCATTTTAATAAAACCAGTTTAACAAAACCAGTTTAACAGGAACCAGCTTAACATCAGAAACCAGTTTAACAGGAACCAGCTTAACATCAGAAACCGGTTTAGCATCAGAAACCATTTCAACAAAACCAGTTTAACATCAGAGACCAGTTTAACATCAGAGACCAGTTTAACAGGAACCAGTTTAACATCAGAAACCATTTTAACAAAACCAGTTTAACATCAGAAACCAGTTTAACAGGAACTAGTTTAACATCAGAAACCAGTTGAACAAAACCAGTTCAACAGGAACCACTTTAACATCAGAAACCAGTTTAACATCAGAAACCATTTTAATAAAACCAGTTTAACTAAACCAGTTTAACATCAGAAACCAGTTTAACATCAGAGACCAGTTTAACATCAGAGACCAGTTTAACAGGAACCAGTTTAATATCAGAAACCATTTTAACAAAACCAGTTTAACATCAGAAACCAGTTTAACACCATAAACCAGTTGAACAAAACCAGTTTAACACCAGAAACCAGTTTAACACCAGAAACCAGTTTAACATCAGAAACCAGTTAACATCAAAAACCGGTATAGCCTCAGAAACCATTTTAACAAAACCAGTTTAACAGGAACCAGTTTAGCATCAGAAACCAGTTGAACAAAACCAGTTTAAAATCAGAAACCAGTTTAACAGGAATTGGTCTGTCTCATTGGCTCTTGTTGTGTGTTGCCATGGAATCAGCTGGATCCACAGCCAATCAGATGCTCGCTGTAGTAGCCATGGTAGCAATGTTGGTGTGTGATGTCATATCTTTGTCTGGTTAGTTAATTAGTAATTAGTGATGTCATGACTTCATGTGGTTATCCAGGTAGGAAGTGGTTCAGCGTTTGTTTGTTGTTTTTGTTGATCTGTTTATGTGTGATTTTGTTTACTATCGTCACCATGGGGCTGAGCATGACAACCATTACCATGACAACCAGACCAGGTGACACACAGTGTCTCTACCTGTCCTTCACCCCTCATACACACACCTGTACCGCTCTCCAACAATCGTCTTCCTTTATAGTGACCAGCCAATCAGATGGTCCTGCTGTATGATGTCATATGATACTTGTTTGTGGTTGGTTGATTTCTCCCGTCTGAAAATTTCCTTATGTTTCACAGACATAGAAAAAAATAAGAAATTAAACAAACAAACAAAAAAAAAATACAAAAAAAGAACATGTCTATGTGATTTATGTACTACAAACTGTAATACTTCCTGGTTTTATGACTACAAACTGTAATACTTCCTGGTTTTATGAATACAAACTAATACTTCCTGGTTTTATGAATACAAACTAATACTTCCTGGTTTTGGGACTACAAACTGTAACACTTCCTGGTTCTATGACTACAAACCGTAACAATTCCTGGTTGGTTTTATGTACTACAAACTGTAATACTTCCTGGTTTTATGAATACAAACTAATACTTCCTGGTTTTATGTACTACAAACTGTAATACTTCCTGGTTGTATCAATACAAACTAATACTTCCTGGTTTTGGACCACAAACTGTAACACTTCCTGGTTTTATGACTACAAACTGTAACACTTCCTTTTTTTAAGATTACAAACTGTAATACTTCCTGGTTTTGGGACTACAAACTGTAACACTTCCTGGTTTTATGACTACAAACTAGTGATGGCCAAATGAAGCCTCATGAACCACCTTCTTTATTTTCTGACTCCACCAGATGGCGCTTTCGGTTTAAAGATGAAGGCTGAAGGAATGACAATGAAATGTGCTTTCAGACCTTTGTTGAACAGACAGCGCCATCCAGTGGCTTCAGAGGATAAAGACAGTGGTTCATGAAGCTTCATCTGGCCATCACTACTACAAACTGTAATACTTCCTGGTTTTATGACTACAAACTGTAATACTTCCTGGTTTTAGGACTACAAAATGTAATACTTCCTGGTTTTAGGACTACAAACTAACACATCCTAGTTTTAAAGTGTTCGTTTTGTATTTGAACCCCGACTTACGAATTCAAGATGGCTGCCGGTCACATACACAGTGAGTGAACACTCTGGTAAAGTGCTGTTTATAGCAGCTTTATCTTGTGTGTTTCACATCAGGGCTGCGGCGTTCATCAGTTGTAGTGCATGATGGTTATGAAGCTGTCTATAGGGTGCCGAAGTCACGTGACGCTCATGGGACCTTAGATCAGAAAAAATATGAATGGCTGTGAATGAGGAGAGAAATATTATCTTTTGGTCCCGTTTGAGTTGTTACATGAAATCTAAATATGTTGTTAATGAATTTAAAACATAAATTTTAAGGTCAAGAAAGTCATACTTTGTGGTAAAACTGTTGAGATATAAGCTTTGAAAAAACGTAATTAGAATAACTCCACAGGAGGAGGTCGCGTATGTGACGTCATAGCTTTCACTCACTTCCAGCAGCTTGGAGTGACTGTAACCTGTCACAAAACACACAGACATCTTCAATCATAAATCCATTAATCATAAACAGTGACTGTAACCTGGCACAAAACACACAGACATCTTCAATCATAAATCCATTAATCATAAACAGTGACTGTAACCTGGCACAAAACACACAGACATCTTCAATCATAAATCCATTAATCATAAACAGTGACTGTAACCTGGCACAAAACACACAGACATCTTCAATCATAAATCCATTAATCATAAACAGTGACTGTAACCTGGCACAAAACACACAGACATCTTCAATCATAAATCCATTAATCATAAACAGTGACTGTAACCTGGCACAAAACACACAGACATCTTCAATCATAAATCCATTAATCATAAACAGTGACTGTAACCTGGCACAAAACACACAGACATCTTCAATCATAAATCCATTAATCATAAACAGTGACTGTAACCTGGCACAAAACACACAAACATCTTCAATCATAAATCCTTTAATCATAAAACAGTGACTGTAACCTGTCACAAAACACACAGACATCTTCAATCATAAATCCTTTAATCATAAAACAGTGACTGTAACCTGTCACAAAACACACAGACATCTTCAATCATAAATCCATTAATCATAAACAGTGACTGTAACCTGTCACAAAACACACAAACATCTTCAATCATAAATCCATTAATCATAAACAGTGACTGTAACCTGTCACAAAACACACAGACATCTTCAATCATAAATCCATTAATCATAAAACAGTGACTGTAACCTGTCACAAAACACACAAACATCTTCAATCATAAATCCATTAATCATAAAACAGTGGAATTTCAGCGGGAGGCCAAGCTGCAGGAAGTGAGCGAAAGCTATGACGTCACATACGCGACCTCATCCTGTGGACTCTGTGACTTTCTTGACCTTAAAATTTATGTTTTAAATTCATTAACAACATATTTAGATTTCATGTCGCAGCTCAAATGGGAACAAAAGATAATCTTTCTCTCCTCATTCACAGCCATTCATATTTTTTCTGATCTAAGGTCCCATGAGCTCTACCTGAGGGACGTGACTTCGGCACTCTATGCTCCCAAAGTGCACGGGCAACAAAGGCCTTCTTGCGGACGTCCATGTTTTTTTCTGACTTGTCCACTGTCGTCAACTAGAATGCAAAAACTGTTGTCAACTCGGAGGTGACGTCATTCCTATTTCTGACTTCAGAAGTAGGGGTCAGTTGATGTGGTGGGGGGGTCAGTTGATGTGGTGGGGGGTCAGTTGTTGTGGTGGGGGGTCAGTTGTTGTGGTGGGGGGGTCAGTTGTTGTGGTGGGGGGTCAGTTGATGTGGCGGGGGGTCAGTTGTTGTGGTGGGGGGTCAGTTGATGTGGTGGCGGGTCAGTTGTTGTGGTGGGGGGTCAGTTGTTGTGGTGGGGGGTCAGTTGATGTGGCGGGGGGTCAGTTGTTGTGGTGGGGGGTCAGTTGTGGTGGGGGGGTCAGTTGATGTGGTGGGGGTCAGTTGTTGTGGTGGGGGGGTCAGTTGATGTGGTGGGGGTCAGTTGTTGTGGTGGGGGGGTCAGTTGATGTGGTGGGGGGTCAGTTGTTGTGGT
Source organism: Epinephelus awoara (assembly GCA_035609425.1). Lineage (NCBI taxonomy): Eukaryota > Metazoa > Chordata > Actinopteri > Perciformes > Serranidae > Epinephelus > Epinephelus awoara. The sequence continues at coordinate 32,238,959 of CM069315.1, read as the reverse complement.
GGGGGGTCAGTTGATGTGGTGGGGGGTCAGTTGTTGTGGTGGGGGGTCAGTTGTTGTGGTGGGGGGGTCAGTTGATGTGGCGGGGGGTCAGTTGTTGGGGCGGGGGGTCAGTTGATGTGGTGGGGGGTCAGTTAATGTGGCGGGGGGTCAGTTGATGTGGTGGAGGGTCAGTTGATGTGGTGGGGGGTCAGTTGATGTGGTGGCGGGGGGTCAGTTGTTGTGGCGGGGGGTCAGTTGTTGTGGCGGGGGGTCAGTTGATGTGGCGGCGGGTCAGTTGATGTGGGGGGTCAGTTGTTGTGGGGGGTCAGTTGTTGTGGTAGGGGGTCAGTTGATGTGGCGGCGGGTCAGTTGTTGTGGCGGGGGGTCAGTTGTTGTGGGGGGTCAGTTGTTGTGGTGGGGGGTCAGTTGATGTGGTGGGGGGTCAGTTGTTGTGGTGGCGGGTCAGTTGATGTGGTGGGGGGTCAGTTGTTGTGGCGGGGGGTCAGTTGTTGTGGGGGGTCAGTTGTTGTGGTGGGGATCAGTTGATGTGGTGGGGGGTCAGTTGTTGTGGTGGCGGGTCAGTTGATGTGGTGGGGGGTCAGTTGATGTGGTGGGGGGTCAGTTGTTGTGGTGGGGGGTCAGTTGATGTGGTGGGGGGTCAGTTGTTGTGGTGGGGGGTCAGTTGATGTGGCGGCGGGTCAGTTGATGTGGCGGGGGGTCAGTTGTTGTGGGGGGTCAGTTGTTGTGGTGGGGGTCAGTTGATGTGGTGGGGGGTCAGTTGATGTGGTGGGGGGTCAGTTGATGTGGCGGCGGGTCAGTTGATGTGGCGGGTCAGTTGATGTGGTGGGGGGTCAGTTGTTGTGGGGGGGGGTCAGTTGCTGTGGTGGGGGGTCAGTTGATGTGGTGGGGGGTCAGTTGTTGTGGTGGGGGGTCAGTTGATGTGGTGGGGGGTCAGTTGATGTGGCGGGGGGTCAGTTGTTGTGGCGGGTCAGTTGATGTGGTGGGGGGTCAGTTGATGTGGCGGGGGGTCAGTTGTTGTGGCGGGTCAGTTGATGTGGTGGGGGGTCAGTTGCTGTGGTGGCGGGTCAGTTGATGTGGCGGGGGGTCAGTTGTTGTGGCGGGGGGTCAGTTGTTGTGGCGGGTCAGTTGATGTGGTGGGGGGTCAGTTGATGTGGTGGAGGGTCAGTTGATGTGGCGGGGGGTCAGTTGTTGTGGCGGGTCAGTTGATGTGGTGGGGGGTCAGTTGTTGTGGTGGCGGGTCAGTTGATGTGGCGGGGGGTCAGTTGTTGTGGCGGGTCAGTTGATGTGGTGGGGGGTCAGTTGATGTGGTGGAGGGTCAGTTGATGTGGTGGAGGGTCAGTTGATGTGGTGGAGGGTCAGTTGATGTGGGGGGTCAGTTGATGTGGCGGCGGGTCAGTTGATGTGGCGGGGGGTCAGTTGTTGTGGGGGGTCAGTTGTTGTGGCGGGGGGTCAGTTGTTGTGGCGGGGGGTCAGTTGATGTGGTGGCGGGTCAGTTGATGTGGTGGGGGGTCAGTTGATGTGGTGGGGGGTCAGTTGTTGTGGTGGCGGGTCAGTTGATGTGGTGGGGGGTCAGTTGTTGTGGCGGGGGGTCAGTTGTTGTGGGGGGTCAGTTGTTGTGGTGGGGGGTCAGTTGATGTGGTGGGGGGTCAGTTGTTGTGGTGGGGGGTCAGTTGATGTGGCGGCGGGTCAGTTGATGTGGCGGGGGGTCAGTTGTTGTGGGGGGTCAGTTGATGTGGTGGGGGGTCAGTTGTTGTGGTGGGGGTCAGTTGATGTGGTGGGGGGTCAGTTGATGTGGTGGGGGGTCAGTTGATGTGGCGGCGGGTCAGTTGATGTGGCGGGGGGTCAGTTGTTGTGGGGGGGGGTCAGTTGCTGTGGTGGGGGGTCAGTTGATGTGGTGGGGGGTCAGTTGTTGTGGTGGGGGGTCAGTTGATGTGGTGGGGGGTCAGTTGATGTGGCGGGGGGTCAGTTGTTGTGGCGGGTCAGTTGATGTGGTGGGGGGTCAGTTGATGTGGCGGGGGGTCAGTTGTTGTGGTGGGGGGTCAGTTGTTGTGGTGGGGGGGTCAGTTGTTGTGGTGGGGGGTCAGTTGTTGTGGTGGGGGGTCAGTTGATGTGGTGGCGGGTCAGTTGTTGTGGTGGGGGGTCAGTTGTTGTGGTGGGGGGTCAGTTGATGTGGCGGGGGGTCAGTTGTTGTGGTGGGGGGTCAGTTGTGGTGGGGGGGTCAGTTGATGTGGTGGGGGTCAGTTGTTGTGGTGGGGGGGTCAGTTGATGTGGTGGGGGTCAGTTGTTGTGGTGGGGGGGTCAGTTGATGTGGTGGGGGGTCAGTTGTTGTGGTGGGGGGTCAGTTGATGTGGTGGGGGGTCAGTTGTTGTGGTGGGGGGTCAGTTGTTGTGGTGGGGGGGTCAGTTGATGTGGTGGGGGGGTCAGTTGATGTGGCGGGGGGTCAGTTGTTGGGGCGGGGGGTCAGTTGATGTGGTGGGGGGTCAGTTAATGTGGCGGGGGGTCAGTTGATGTGGTGGAGGGTCAGTTGATGTGGTGGGGGGTCAGTTGATGTGGTGGCGGGGGGTCAGTTGTTGTGGCGGGGGGTCAGTTGTTGTGGCGGGGGGTCAGTTGATGTGGCGGCGGGTCAGTTGATGTGGGGGGTCAGTTGTTGTGGGGGGTCAGTTGTTGTGGTAGGGGGTCAGTTGATGTGGCGGCGGGTCAGTTGTTGTGGCGGGGGGTCAGTTGTTGTGGGGGGTCAGTTGTTGTGGTGGGGGGTCAGTTGATGTGGTGGGGGGTCAGTTGTTGTGGTGGCGGGTCAGTTGATGTGGTGGGGGGTCAGTTGTTGTGGCGGGGGGTCAGTTGTTGTGGGGGGTCAGTTGTTGTGGTGGGGATCAGTTGATGTGGTGGGGGGTCAGTTGTTGTGGTGGCGGGTCAGTTGATGTGGTGGGGGGTCAGTTGATGTGGTGGGGGGTCAGTTGTTGTGGTGGGGGGTCAGTTGATGTGGTGGGGGGTCAGTTGTTGTGGTGGGGGGTCAGTTGATGTGGCGGCGGGTCAGTTGATGTGGCGGGGGGTCAGTTGTTGTGGGGGGTCAGTTGTTGTGGTGGGGGTCAGTTGATGTGGTGGGGGGTCAGTTGATGTGGTGGGGGGTCAGTTGATGTGGCGGCGGGTCAGTTGATGTGGCGGGGGGTCAGTTGTTGTGGGGGGGGGTCAGTTGCTGTGGTGGGGGGTCAGTTGATGTGGTGGGGGGTCAGTTGTTGTGGTGGGGGGTCAGTTGATGTGGTGGGGGGTCAGTTGATGTGGCGGGGGGTCAGTTGTTGTGGCGGGTCAGTTGATGTGGTGGGGGGTCAGTTGATGTGGCGGGGGGTCAGTTGTTGTGGCGGGTCAGTTGATGTGGTGGGGGGTCAGTTGCTGTGGTGGCGGGTCAGTTGATGTGGCGGGGGGTCAGTTGTTGTGGCGGGGGGTCAGTTGTTGTGGCGGGTCAGTTGATGTGGTGGGGGGTCAGTTGATGTGGTGGAGGGTCAGTTGATGTGGCGGGGGGTCAGTTGTTGTGGCGGGTCAGTTGATGTGGTGGGGGGTCAGTTGTTGTGGTGGCGGGTCAGTTGATGTGGCGGGGGGTCAGTTGTTGTGGCGGGTCAGTTGATGTGGTGGGGGGTCAGTTGATGTGGTGGAGGGTCAGTTGATGTGGTGGAGGGTCAGTTGATGTGGGGGGTCAGTTGATGTGGCGGCGGGTCAGTTGATGTGGCGGGGGGTCAGTTGTTGTGGGGGGTCAGTTGTTGTGGCGGGGGGTCAGTTGTTGTGGCGGGGGGTCAGTTGATGTGGTGGCGGGTCAGTTGATGTGGTGGGGGGTCAGTTGATGTGGTGGGGGGTCAGTTGTTGTGGTGGCGGGTCAGTTGATGTGGTGGGGGGTCAGTTGTTGTGGCGGGGGGTCAGTTGTTGTGGGGGGTCAGTTGTTGTGGTGGGGATCAGTTGATGTGGTGGGGGGTCAGTTGTTGTGGTGGCGGGTCAGTTGATGTGGTGGGGGGTCAGTTGATGTGGTGGGGGGTCAGTTGTTGTGGTGGGGGGTCAGTTGATGTGGTGGGGGGTCAGTTGTTGTGGTGGCGGGTCAGTTGATGTGGCGGCGGGTCAGTTGATGTGGCGGGGGGTCAGTTGTTGTGGGGGGTCAGTTGATGTGGTGGGGGGTCAGTTGTTGTGGTGGGGGTCAGTTGATGTGGTGGGGGGTCAGTTGATGTGGTGGGGGGTCAGTTGATGTGGCGGCGGGTCAGTTGATGTGGCGGGGGGTCAGTTGCTGTGGTGGGGGGTCAGTTGATGTGGTGGGGGGTCAGTTGTTGTGGTGGGGGGTCAGTTGATGTGGTGGGGGGTCAGTTGATGTGGCGGGGGGTCAGTTGTTGTGGCGGGTCAGTTGATGTGGTGGGGGGTCAGTTGATGTGGCGGGGGGTCAGTTGTTGTGGCGGGTCAGTTGATGTGGTGGGGGGTCAGTTGCTGTGGTGGCGGGTCAGTTGATGTGGCGGGGGGTCAGTTGTTGTGGCGGGTCAGTTGATGTGGTGGGGGGTCAGTTGATGTGGTGGGGGGTCAGTTGATGTGGCGGGGGGTCAGTTGTTGTGGCGGGTCAGTTGATGTGGTGGGGGGTCAGTTGTTGTGGTGGCGGGTCAGTTGATGTGGCGGGGGGTCAGTTGTTGTGGCGGGGGGTCAGTTGTTGTGGCGGGTCAGTTGATGTGGTGGGGGGTCAGTTGATGTGGTGGAGGGTCAGTTGATGTGGTGGGGGGTCAGTTGATGTGGCGGCGGGTCAGTTGATGTGGCGGGGGGTCAGTTGTTGTGGGGGGTCAGTTGTTGTGGCGGGGGGTCAGTTGTTGTGGCGGGGGGTCAGTTGATGTGGTGGCGGGTCAGTTGATGTGGTGGGGGGTCAGTTGATGTGGTGGGGGGTCAGTTGTTGTGGTGGGGGGTCAGTTGATGTGGTGGGGGGTCAGTTGATGTGGCGGGGGGTCAGTTGTTGCGGCGGGTCAGTTGATGTGGTGGGGGGTCAGTTGATGTGGCGGGGGGTCAGTTGTTGTGGCGGGTCAGTTGATGTGGTGGGGGGTCAGTTGCTGTGGTGGCGGGTCAGTTGATGTGGCGGGGGGTCAGTTGTTGTGGCGGGTCAGTTGATGTGGTGGGGGGTCAGTTGATGTGGTGGAGGGTCAGTTGATGTGGTGGAGGGTCAGTTGATGTGGCGGGGGGTCAGTTGTTGTGGCGGGTCAGTTGATGTGGTGGGGGGTCAGTTGTTGTGGTGGCGGGTCAGTTGATGTGGCGGGGGGTCAGTTGTTGTGGCGGGGGGTCAGTTGTTGTGGCGGGGGGTCAGTTGTTGTGGCGGGTCAGTTGATGTGGTGGGGGGTCAGTTGATGTGGTGGGGGGTCAGTTGATGTGGTGGGGGGTCAGTTGATGTGGTGGGGGGTCAGTTGATGTGGTGGGGGGTCAGTTGTTGTGGTGGGGGGTCAGTTGTTGTGGTGGGGGGTCAGTTGTTGTGGTGGGGGGTCAGTTGTTGTGGTGGAGGGTCAGTTGATGTGGTGGGGGGTCAGTGTGTGTGTGTGTTGGTGTTGAACTCAGAGAGAAGAAGAACAACAGGATGTTTCCATGTTTGTTACATAAGTCCTTCCTGTTACATCACTGCATGTGTAAAAGAGCTGTGGAGCCCTCTGCTGGTCACATACAGGTGTTACACTGACTGAAGGACACACCTGCAGGTGACTCAACACCTGAGAGACAAGAGACAGACAGCAGGTACGTCAGTCATCCTGGAGGGTGTACAATGTCTTCTGAGTAACTGTCCCTGTGAGACCACCTCAGTCCAACTACAGTGTCCAAAAAGGACCAAAAAGAAATGTTTGAACTCACCAGACACAGGGTTGTGAGGCGGAGACTTCAGACGTCCTCTGATTGGTTGTCACGACTCAGACACGTCCTGATTCAGATCCATCAGATACAGACACAACAAGCTACACGTTTGTCCACTGACGTCTGTCCACACGTCCTCTGTCCACACACCAAATATTTCCCTTCCCTTTGTTCCCCAGGCCATGCCCCCTTACACCTGTCATCCTGCAGGTAACAGGTGTGTCTACACTACAATACTACAGACTGCAGTACTTCAGGGTTTAAATACTACAGTACTTTATGGTTTAAATACTACAGACTGCAGTACTTCAAGGTTTAAATACTACAGTACTTCATGGTTTAAATACTACAGTACTTTATGGTTTAAATACTACAGACTGCAGTACTTCAAGGTTTAAATACTACAATACTTCAAGGTTTAAATACTACAGTACTTCATGGTTTAAATACTACAGACTGCAGTACTTCATGGTTTAAATACTACAGACTGCAGTACTTCAAGGTTTAAATACTACAATGAAATGCACGTCAGTGGGGTCACAACAAGAGGACAGCCGAGTGTTTATGCTAAACAACCCACTGAACCCCCCACTCCATGACCCAGAGTGGGCGTGTGTGGGCTGGTGATGAAAACTGGACTGTAGGACCATTTGAGGACAATTAATACATCAAGTCTTTCTTTAACTCTTCGGACTGAAGTTTCTGAACGTCGTTTGTTCCAACATGACGATCCTGTCAACTCTGAGGTGAGACTTTGTTCAGACTAAGGCACTAGTAACAAGTGTTGCTGGAGGACACAGGACCAGCTGATGAAGGCTGTGGGGCTCAGGATCCTGAGAGACAGTGTATCCCGTTTGTCCAGAACCTCCAGTCCAGCAGAGATGGGTCAGGATGGAGAGCAGTGGGCAGATTTACAATAGCCAGAGTTCAGTCAAAGGCTGTTATCAAAAACAACCAGGCTCCAAAAACTGTTTTGTAAAAGTGTCTTAAAAGCATGTAAGAGTCAGTTCATGACGAACAAACCACGGGCCGACACTGCTGTGGTGCGTCTCCTCGTGTGTCTGTACAGGAGGACAGTGTGTCCACAGTGAAGAAGAAGAAGAGACAGAGACAGACAGACAGCCCAAGTGCGTTTTTCCTCAGTTTATTAGAAAAGTGGACATCTCTACAGGAGGACAATGTGTCTCTACAGGAGGACAGTGAAATAAAGCAACAGAAAAAGCTCCAGTAAGAAAATAAAAAACAACAACATGATGATGATAATGATGAAGGGCGGGGGGTGTTTCCATGGTAACACACAGGGGTGGGAGTGGGGGTGCAGGGGTAACCATGGTAACAGTGGGGGGGGGGGGGGGGGGGGGGTTACTCTACTGTCCTCTGGTGACGGACAGTTTAACATCTGATGACCTCTGACACACACAACCTCACACACACGTTACTGAAAGGCATCACACACACACACACCATTATCACACACGCGCACACACACACACACACAATTATCACACACGCACGCACACACACACACACACACACACACAGAGCGACACACACTCACACTCCAGTCCTGTGTGTGTGTTTCAGAGCGACCCGTCCTTCAGGTTCAGAACACTGATGATTATTGATTATTGATCATATGATCAACGGTTTAAATTACAGGAAGTCTGATTCAGTCACATGACCTTGTGTTAACTGATCCAGGTGGTCTACCTGCCTAAAACCAGTTAACACACTGAACTGAGTAAGTGCCATCATTGATCAATCAGCTGATCGTTAATCAATAACTGATCAACAGGAAACACTGGACAGGTTCCCACAGAGATGTCTCCACATCGTCTCTGTTAAAACTCAGGTGTGAGATATGATGTCCTCCACCTGCTGAGAGACAAACACGTCTTTACCTCAGGAGCTCTCAGGACGTGTAGAGTTAATGTGATGATGTTCAGTCTAATTGTACTAAAGTTTGACACCTGCAGTGTTTACCTGAACAGTAGGTACAGGTAAAGTCTGACACAGGTACAGTCTGACTCTGGTGCAGGTACAGTCGGGCACAGGTTAAGTCTGGTACAGGTACAGTCTGGTACAGGTACAGTCTGACACAAGTACAGTCTGACTCTGGTACAGGTACAGTCTGACACAGGTACAGTCTGACACAAGTACAGTCTGACTCTGGTACAGGTACAGTCTGACACAGGTACAGTCTGACACAAGTACAGTCTGACTCTGGTGCAGGTACAGTCGGGCACAGGTTAAGTCTGGTACAGGTACAGTCTGGTACAGGTACAGTCCGACACAGGTACAGTCTGACACAAGTACAGTCTGGTACAGGTACAGTCTGACTCTGGTACAGTCTAGTGTATCATATGGAAGACATTTAAGAACGAGGTGAGCGTTTGTCCCGACTTTGGTCCGGTTTCTATGATGACATCACGACTTTACACCAACCACAACAAAGCTTTTAAACAGTTAACACTATTGATGTCACAGAATAGCTGCTCTTGATTGGCTGGCAGCTGGCTGAGCTTACCTTCACCCTTACCTGTCCCTCTTCTTCTTCTACTCTCCCTAATATCACCTACAGCAGGAAGTCATCATGGCCGCCACGCGCAGAGCTTCACTTCCTTTCTGAACAACAACTTTCTGAGTTACAAACAGGCGAGATACAAACAGGTATGCTGCACACAGATGTGTCACATACAGGTGTATAGGCTATACCTGTATGTTACACGTCTGTGTGTAGCACAGATGTGTAATACACCAGTGTGTAAGTCACTTATTTGACATGTCTATGTATAACACACCTCTGTGCGACTCACCTGTGTGTTTTGAGCTGTGTCAGTGTGTGTATTAGACAGCATCAGTGTGTCTGGTCCGTCTCAGACTACTCATCTGTCTCGTCCTCTGAAACACACACACACACACACACACCTGTCTCACACACTCTCCGTATCTCTTTCTCTTATCCAGCTGCAGCTCTTCATTTCTACTCGTCATCCTCCTCCTCCTCATCTTCATCCTCTCCCTCATCATCCTCCTCTTCCTCTCCTCCCTGAGCTGAGGAGCCAGGATTCCTGCTGGCGTACGTTCCGCCGCCACGGTACGCCACCATCTCCTGTTAGAAACACACGTGAAATTCATTATTGATAAACATTAATGTTTTCATCAGTGATAATACACAGACACTAGGCCCGCCCCCGACAGTCGACCAGAAAGGTCATTAGTCAGCAAGATTTCATTGGTCGCTTAGTCGCAGAGAAAAAACAAACATGAAACTCTATTAGGTGCTACACCTTGTCATCATAAATCCAAACCTACATGACGTATCATCTAAAACATGGAAGTAGCTACATGCCCATTAGCCCACAGCGTCATTAACAGGAGGCTCGCTCAGTGTGTGACGTGCACCTGGAGATAAAGTATAGGCCTATATTAATGAAGGTTCATTAGTCATCATTCATGAATGTTGTTAGCTACTGTCATTACCGTCTGTCCTGCATCTCTCTCTCTCTTTCTCTTTCTGTCTCATTGTGTCATACAGATTACTGTTAATTTATCATGTTGATCTGTTCTGTACAACATCTATTGCACGTCTGTCCGTCCTGGAAGAGGGATCCCTCCTCAGTTGCTCTTCCTGAGCTTTCTACTGTTTTTTTCCCCGTTAAAGGGTTTTTGGGGAGTTTTTCCTGATCAGCTGTGAGGGTCCAAAGGACAGAGGGATGTCGTATGCTGTAAAGCCCTGTGAGGCAAATTGTGATTTGTGATATTGGGCTTTATAAATAAAATTGATTGATAGATAGTACGGTTTTGTATTTCTCTGTAATGTAGCACAGTGTTAACAACGTTACTGATACTATTCTTTCTCACACCTTCAACTCAAACCACCAAAATATATCATTTAATCATTACATTCATATCAGAAACATGCAGGAGACTAGTCCACTGATGGACCCTGATGAGGACTGTCGGTCCACCTGCCGTGATGAGAACACACACGTCTTCTACCTGACAGACAAGTGTATTTACAACCACAGTAACTACACACTGAGCACACACCTCATGCTCTCTGTTACTACACTAACCACAGTCAAAAACCTGTCTCTGTGTCTCTGTCACTGACCTGGTCGTATTTCTCTCGTAGTTTCTGGGCCTTCTCCTCGTAGGGTAGTTTCTCAGACTGGGACAGTTTGCTCCACATCTCTCCCAGTTTCTTGGCACAGTCTCCTATAGACAGACCAGGAAACTGCTGCTTCACACTGGGACGGTACTCACTGCAGAACACAAAGAACGCAGACCTGCAGACAGACACACACACAGGTTAACCATTAGTGTGAATAAAGGTCTTTTGTGATGAGCCTCAGTCTGATCAAAAATCAGTTCACCATCAGAGAGCGTCTCCTGACTAACAGACCAGAGGACCCTCAGCTGTATGTCTCAGTGTGTGCTGCCATCTGCTGGCAGACATCAGTCACACACCGATCAGCCAGAACATTAAACCCACTGACAGGTGAAGTGAACAACACTGATCATCTTGTTACAGCACAGTATTATGCTGGGAACACTTTGGGTCCTGATATTTATGTTGATGCCTCTTGATGTGCTCCACCCACCCAAACACTGTTACAGACCAAGCAAACCCCCGATGGCAGCGGCACTTATCGATGGCAGTGTCCTCCAGCAGGACAATGCACCCTGCCACACCACAAAAACTGCTCAGGACCCCTGGAACATCACAAAGACCTCAAGGTGTCGACTTTGCTCCAAAATACCCCAGATCCCTATCTGATTGAACATTTGCTACTGGTCTGCAGCGGTGCTTAGGTGGGTGGAGCACGTCAGGTGGCAATCACAAATGTCAGAACCCAAGATTTCCCAACAGAACATTGTGCTGTAACAAGATGGTCAGCATTGTTGTCAGTGGGTTTAATGTTTTGACTTATCGGTTTATATCTGTGAGGTGTGTGGTGACTTACGGGGGTCTTTTGGGAGCATTGGGGTCTTTCCTCTTGCGCCCCCTCTTTCCAAAGCCCTTTGGGGGGATGTAGTCTCTCATCTCTCTGTTGTAACGCACCTTGTCGGCCTTTGCCATGTCCTCGAAACACTTCTTATCACTGGCTGTCAGAGCCTGAAACACACAGAGTCAGAATCTGATGTGAGGTCTGTCAGTAGATAAATCACCTGTGATAAAGGTCAAAGGAATGAAACGTGTGGTACTGGTTCAGGCGAGACTCCACCACAGGTGGAAACTGATGTTTAATAATAAAACTTGAATGAAAACAAAACAGAGGTTGAGGTTGTCCTGTTCTGTCGCCCTGGTCTGGTTCAGGTCCTTGCCAGCTCCCTGGGCCCACGAGCACCTTACATGGGATCCCACGCTAGGAATCTTGGTGTGATTATTGATGGTGCTTTTAAGCTAGACAAACACGTCAGCTTAGTGGTCAAGTCTAGCTTTTTTCAGATGAGGCTTCTAGCCAAAGTTAAACCCTATCTAAGCCAGATAGACCACGATAAAGTTATCCATGCTTTTATTACCTCTCGCTTAGATTACTTTAAGTCCCTGTATGTCGGCATTGAGCAGTCAGAGCTTGGCCGTCTGCAGCAGCTCGTCTCCTGACTGGGACAAAGAAATGCGAGCACATAACTCCAGTGCTCTCTTCACTTGACTGGCTTCCGGTTAAGTAAAGGATTGATTTAAAGATTGTTTTATTTGTTTTTAAGTCTCTGAATGGGCTGGCTACGGAATATATATCTGACCTTAAGTTGCATCAGCCCTCCAGATCTGATGTTCACCATCACGGTGATGATGAGTTGAGTCTCTATGGACACCTGGACAATGAGTTTAACGCGTCCTGTCAGAGTTTAACACATCAGGGACACAGGACATGAGCCCACCAACATCACTGACTTACTAATGTAGAAGGGACGCGGGTTTGAATCTCATTTCCATACATGTGTTTTCACTGTGTTAATGTCTCATTATAGAAGACGCTGGTTTTATACATCACCGTCAGTTACTCAGTGTTTAACAGCTGATTCTATTTTAATGGTCAAATTCTGACACTGTGTTGGTTTTTGTGTCCTACTGAGGGTACAAGCTGCGAGGAGAGAACTTGATTTAGAGACGCCACGTGAGGAGATGAATTATTTAATAAAGGGGCTCAACACCAGCTGGACAGACGAAGGAGCACCGCACTTATTATCCACATATCAGTAAAAACAATCTGAGTTATTGATTTGAGTTTTTTAAAGTCCGTTGAAGAAATCTTTTGTTACGAACATGTTGACTTTAGATCTGCGGTGTCTTCTGATGGGATCATCACCACGCTCACACTCTGACCTCCTGATGTCAGCTCCATCAGGTGGGAACACTTCAGCAGGACTCAGAGGTGAACAGTGTTTAGAAGACTCTGCCTGTCCCCAACCACCTGTCTGTCTGTCCTCACCCACCTGTCCGTCTTACCTTCCATCTCTCAGAGCATTTCTTGGAGAACTCGGCAAAGTTGACTGACTGCTCAGGGTTCTTCTTTCGGTGTTCCTCTCTACACGTCTGGACGAAGAAGGCGTACGCCGACGTCTTCCCCTTCGGCTTGTTGACGTCTTTACGCATCATACTGGCGGCCTGACAGACAGACGGGTACAGATAAAAAAGGAGAATGATTGATTAGACTGAACTGATTAATTAGTTCATTTGCATTGTTTTAAGTAGTTGTGTTCGATTTTATTTCAGTGTGAACAGAATATACAATCTATAACAACATGATCAATAATCAATTATTACATCATGCTGACACTAATTTCATCATTGATCAGTGTTGATAATATTAAATGTTGATCATTTCGTGAGTACCACTCAGCTGACGGTGACGCCTGAGACAAAACATATGAAACACGCTGGCTGCATGTTATTGATTATCATGCTGATCATATGTTACAGCTGATCTGGTGTCTCGGAGCAGAGACAGATGTCCACACGTGTCCCCAGGAGATGTCTTCAGACGCAGTTATTACATCGTGCACAACAAAGAAAAGTGACTGGATGAAGGAGGTGAAGTAATGATGATGATGATGAAGAGCACTGGTGGTGATATTTTACACTCAGTGTGGACAGGAGACGCAGACAGATTGTTTAATAACAATATTTAAGATGACTGCATAGTGTTGGCGCTGACACCACCCACTGATGAAAGGATGAATCAAAGTGAAAATCATAAATGAAGTGATTAAATCTTTATTCAGTTTAAATTCATACATGTGACGTGAGGGGGTGAAAACATTTGGGTGGACTGACCCTTTAACCTGAGAGTCTGCTTTTGTTCACAATCTGAATTTAACCTTGTCAAATGTTCAAACATGTTTTATTTAAGCTCACATTTGACCACAGAGCACATCAACTTCCTCCGTCCTCCGTCACACCGCGTCCCGTTAACGGCCCGTTACGCGGTGAAATAACGGTCCACCGGCGGTGTAACTGGCTGATTGAGAATAACAAAGAGAACAAAGTGGGGATCCATTTTCTCAGCCGGGGAGCCCGGAGGCCCACCGACCCGCACCGGACCCTCTGTCGGCCCGGGGCTGTGCCGGGACATCCCGCCGGGGCCGGAGCCGGTTCCTCCGCTCCGCCTGTGACTGGGAGTCTATGAGCCGTAGAGATGAACGAAAACCGGAGCTAGCCGCGTCTTCCATGGACATGTACGGAGTGCTGCAGTTAGCCTAGCCATGCTAACAGAACAATGGGCCACCATTTGCTTCCCGCCCTCTGCAGAGCTAGCCGCCCCATCCCCCTCCGCTAGCAGCAGGCTAACGGGCTAGCATCAAAGAAAAAACTCCATGTCAGAGCAACACAAAGAGGAGCTTTCTGCTCAGCCTCCGTGGGCTTCATCTCCATCACCACGGAGCCGTTTTTATTCCAAACGCCCGCGTCTGCAACGGAAACACGGTGTCGGTACAACAGCTACGCATTTTCAATGCAGGGCTCCGGTTATGCTCCGGAGAGGTCAGCGTTGTATGGACGGGATAAGGCTATTTCCTGGCATTCATATTCCATAATGGGCGTTTCGTGTTTACAACAACACGCCTCGGTCAGTCCGCTCCGTGCGCCCGCGGAGACCCGAACAAATATCCGCCACATTGTGCCCGTTACAGCGGCCATTTTATCCCGTTTCAGCCTCATTCACGGACCTTTTATCACCGGATTCTGCACAAACCGGTGACTCAAAGCCTGCTCGTTTTCCGTTATCTGCGCGTGCCGCGGCGGGAGGAGGGTGGACGGGTACTCACTCGTCAGGAGGGCCGGTAAGGCTGCAGCAGAGTCCGGGTCGGTTCCTGTCGGTTCTGGTCGGTTCCTCTTGTTGTTGTTTGGTGGCTGAAGCAGCGACTCACTGGAGACAGTGCCGCACTTTCAAACTGGGTCGAGCTCGAGACCAACCACGCCCCCGGCAACGCCCCCATGCAGAGGGCGGGAACTGGGCCGGCCAACCTGGGCGGAGCTCGTGCTGATACTCGCCTGTGATTGGCTCACAGGGCCGCATGTCAAAGCTCGTTGCCACGCGGCTCCGCCCCGCCCAGCAACGACAGCAGGGCGGGAAATCTACGCGGAGGGAGTTTGGACGCCTGCGTCTGATTGGTCAGAGTCAGTGTCTGTCAGACCAAACAGCCAATAGGTGGCGAGGTGGAGGAGGGGCCACAGGGCCGAAGATGGAGATTGTGTAATGGAAAAGGTTCTGTTATTATTATCATTATTAGCGATTATTGTTAGCGATTATTATTATTATTACTTTTTATTATTATCATTGATGAAGAAGAAGAAATAAAGCTAAATAATATTTTAACATTTGAAGGCTGTGTGTTCAGTCAGTGTGTCTCGGGCTGAGGGACCATGTTCCTCCTGTGTCAGGTACAAACACTGAACCTTTCGGGAGTTTTTCCTGATCAGCTGTGAGGGTCCAAAGGACAGAGGGATGTCGTATGCTGTAAAGCCCTGTGAGGCAAATTGTGATTTGTGATATTGGGCTTTATAAATAAAACTGATTGATTGAAACTGAAGTTCTTCTGTCTCATGTTCTTTAAACGTGGCAGCACACTGACATGATGTCTCCCCAAAAACACAGGAAGAAGGTGACAAGTAATGGAAGAATAAATTACCCCCCAAAAATGTAAGACATTCATTTAAAAAAAGGGAAAATTAAAAACAAGAACATTAGTTTAGAATAATTAAGTCATAAACAAACAAATAAAACAAACAAACAAACAAACAAGAGAATGACCCGGAAAAGGTGCTTAAAAGTTACAATCATTTGATACCATAATTTTAAATATAGGATAATATGCAGTAATAATAATTATAATAATAATAATTATTATTAACATTGTTGTTGTTGTTATTAATGTGCAATATTGTTATTTTTTCCCTGTAGTTTTTAAAAAATATAGTTTTCTAAATCTAACAATGTTTTGCAGTCTGTGGGACATTTCTCACCAAGTTGCTCCTTGTTGTTTCCCCCATGTTTTTAAAAGCAATCACAGTGATGAGCTCAGGGTTTAAAGGGTTCAATACCTGTGAAAGGTGTCTGACAGCAGCACAAGAACAGTGACGTCACTCCAGGTTTCAAAGGGTTAAATAAATGTTCTCATCAAAACAAAGAAATGACCAAATATTCTCCAACACAGACACATCTGTTCATGTCACAGTTTATGATAGAAAATAAATCTAATAAATAGTGTTAAATGACCTAGACGACCGTTCATGATGATCAGTCCATGACGTGCTGACGTATTGCAGTAAGCGAGTTGTGTCATTTCCGGTGTTTCTGTGACAGTGTCTCTGTGCTGCTCTAGTGAATCCTACTAGCCTGCTTTCTGCTTTAGCTCACTTCAGTTACTTAACGTCTACTCCAAGTCTTAACCCACACTAGTTCTGTTTAAGCACTCATAGCTCTCCTCCTTTCTACAACTCTCTCGCTAATCTCTTAGCTGTTGTTTGCACGTTACTAGCCTTGGTAGCTACATTAGCTTTACTGTTAGCGATGGCTTCTCCCTCTGCTCTTTCTTGCTCGGTGTGCCAGATGTTCAGTTATGCCTCTGCCTCCTTTAGCGACAGTGGTAATTGTAACAAGTGTAGCTTATCTGTTGCGTTGGAGGCGAGGCTCAGTGAATTAGAAGCGCGGCTCCGCTGCGGTAGTTTGCCAGTCCCCTGTAGCTGGTGCGGAGCCACATAGCATAGCCTCTGCTAGCGGTCCCCCGGAAACACCCGTGCAGCCAGGAGGTTGGGTAACTGTCCGGGAGAAGTGCAGCCCCAAGCCGAAGCCCACAGCTCACCACCAGCCTGTTCACTAGTGATGGGCTCTGATGGCACCCGAATCCGCATCTATCCATCAATCATCCATCCGCCACCCATCCGAGCAAATTAATTTTCTATAATTACAGACCCGCATCCACCCGCACCCGCATGTTTATATTATTAGGAAAGATTAGATCCTGGCCGATCCCGTCAGCTGACTGACATTAAAATAATCAATAAAACGGCGCCATTATTCCGTGCGTAAAGGCGCACATTGGCACTCTTAATGAGGAGACACTCATTTCTGCTGCTGCGGGGATCACTGTGTTAAATAAACCCTTCCACATGACTGCCTTCACACCCTCCATCATGCTCCGGTGTTCTGGTCCATACACAGGGGTCCTCAATTAGGCTCAATGAGAGTCTGGCCGCCGGCCAGATTGTGCCTGACTAAATATAAATATTAAAATGTGCTGTTCACATTTTAGAGCATGCAATACATTTTCCCCTCATTAATGTTTGTCAAAGCAATTTGTAAACTTTGTTTTTAAACGGTGCGATTTAAATAAAAGTTAGGCTATTATTTTCACCCGCCCATAACCCATCCGCCATTAATCAGATTGTTCATTTTTATCACCTTTTTATCACCGCCTGGTCCGCGGTTAATCCGCGGACCAGGCGGTTATTAACTGCCATCCGCGCATCTCTACTGTTTACATTTCCAACCGCTTTTCTCCACTCAGCGACACACCCACTGAGGACAAAACTCTGGCTATTGGCAGCTCTATTTTGCGGAACGTGAAGTTAGCCACACCAGCGGCCATAGTCAAATGTATCCCTGGGGCCAAAGCGGACGACATTGAATCAAATTTAAAACTGCTGGCTAAAGCTAAACGTAGATTCAGTAAGATTGTTATTCACGTCGGCGTTAATGACACCCGGTTACGCCAATCGGAGGTCACTAAAATTAATATTGCCTCGGTGTGTGAATATGCAAAAATGATGTCGGACTCCGTAGTTTTCTCTGGACCCCTCCCAAATCTGACCTCTGATGACATGTTTAGCTGCATGTCATCATTTAATCGCTGGCTGTCCAGGTGGTGTCCAGCAAACGATGTGGGTTTTGTTAATAATTGGCAAACTTTCTGGGGAAAACCTGGTCTCATTAGGAGAGACGGCATTCATCCCACTTTGGATGGAGCTGCTCTCATTTCTAGGAACCTGGCAAAGTTTATTAGTAATTCAAATCCCTGACAACCCAGAGTTGAGACCAGGACAGAGAGCTGCAGTCCTATACGCCTCTCTGAGCTTCTAGTTCACTTACCCAGCCATAGTTTCCATAGTTTTATACAAACGGTGTCTGTCCCCCGACCACCTAAATTATTTAAATCTAAAATTAAACAAAGAGGAGTTGTGCATAACAACCTCATAAAAATTAAAACCTCTTCTGTTACAGAAAGACAAAACAGGAGAATTAAATGCGGACTGTTAAATATCAGGTCTCTTTCGTCTAAAGCAGTGTTAGTAAACGAATTAATATCAGATAATCATATTGATTTACTCAGTCTCACTGAAACCTGGCTGTGTCAAGATGAATATGTCAGTCTAAATGAATCCACTCCTCCCAGTCATAATAATACCCACATTCCTCGAGGCAGCGGCCGAGGAGGGGGAGTTGCAGCCATTTTTAACTCTAGTCTGTTAATCAGCCCTAAACCTAAACTAGATTATAATTCATTTGAAAGCCTCGTTCTTAGTCTTTTACATCCGACCTGGAAAACCTCACAGCCACTTTTATTTGTTATTGTGTACCGTGCTCCTGGCCCGTATTCTGAATTTATATCTGAATTCTCAGAGTTTTTATCCAGTCTAGTTCTTAAATCAGATAAAGTTATTATTGTAGGCGACTTTAACATTCATGTCGACGTTGATAATGACTCCCTGGCTACCGCGTTTATCTCATTATTAGACTCCATTGGCTTCAGTCAGGGTGTTCATGAACCCACTCACTGTTTTAACCATACCCTCGATCTAGTTCTGACGTATGGAATTGAAGTTGATAATCTAACAGTCTTTCCACAGAATCCCTCGCTATCGGATCATTATTTGATTACTTTTGATTTCTTTTTACTCGATTACACGCCACTCAGCAACAGTTACTCCCGAACTGATCATTTTGTTGATAGCTCACTGCGAACAACACTTGACTCTGTAGCTCCTCTTAAAAAGAAGTTAACAAAGCAAAGAAAGTTCGCTCCTTGGTATAACTCTCAAACCCGTAAATTAAAGCAAATATCGCTAAAGTTTGAAAGGAATTGGCGATTAACCAAACTGGAAGAATCTCGTTTAATCTGGGCAGACAGTCTCAAAACTTATAAGAGGGGCCTCCGCAATGCCAGAGCAAACTATTACTCAGCTTTAATAGAAGAAAACAAAAATAACCCCAGGTTTCTTTTCAGCACTGTAGCCAGGCTGACTGAAAGTCAAAGCTCTATTGAGCCTTGTATTCCTTTAGCCCTTAGCAGTAATGATTTTATGAGCTTCTTTAATGACAAAATTCTAGCTATTAGAGGCAAAATTCATGACGACCTGTCCTCAGATAGTACCTATCTAACCTCAAACACAGCTGTAACACCTAATATTTATTTAGATTGCTTCTCCCCAATTTCTCTTCAAGAATTGACCGCAGTGATTTCTTCATCTAAATCATCAACGTGTCTCTTAGACCCCATCCCAACTAGGCTACTCAAGGAGGTCTTACCTTTAGTTAACACCCATATATTAGATATGATCAATATATCCTTATTAACAGGCTATGTACCACAGTCTTTTAAGGTAGCTGTAATTAAACCTCTACTAAAAAAGCCCACCCTGGATCCAGAGGTGTTAGCCAACTATAGACCAATATCTAATCTTCCCTTTATGTCAAAGATCCTTGAGAAAGTAGTCGCAGACCAGCTGTGTGATTTTCTCCATGATAATAATTTATTTGAGGAATTTCAGTCAGGATTTAGAGTGCATCATAGCACTGAGACAGCTCTAGTTAAAATTACAAATGACCTTCTGATTGCTTCAGACAAAGGACTCGTCTCTGTACTTGTTTTATTAGATCTTAGTGCAGCATTTGACACAATTGACCATCAAATTCTGCTACAGAGACTGGAACACTTAATTGGCCTAAAAGGTTCTGCACTAAGCTGGTTTACATCTTATTTATCTGATCGTTTTCAGTTTGTTAATGTTCATGATGAATCATCCATTGATTGAGTGATTGAAAATTGATTGATGTTTGTCATCATGAACTATATATATATATATAGTTCACATAGTTCATAGTTCAGTAAAATCATCTGTGATCATCAGGCTGTTAGGAGACAGAATCACTGTGCTGCTGCCAGAGGAGCCGCTGAATGACTTACCTCTGAGCGGACGCCACACTTTATTCCACACGACTGAAGCTCCTCCTCTTTTTGTAACACCACAGAGTCTGTCATCATCTCACTGTCAGACAGGCTTGTTGTTGCTGTGGGTAACAGTATGATGCCAATATGTCAAAACATTGTGAGCAGCATATATACATATATATATATATATATATATATATATATATATACATATATGTATATATATATATATATATATATATATATACATATATGTGTATATATATATATACATATATGTGTATATATATATATATATATACATATATGTGTGTATATATATATATATGTATGTATATATATGCATATGTATGGATATATATATTAATTTTTTCTGTCAGATGTTTAAGTGAGTGGGATGTCCAAAGTAAAACTTTATCATAAACCATCATTAATAACAAGTTAATTATATGAATAAAACGTTGATAATTAATAACATGCTGTCGTAAACCTGACCGCTGTGTGGCAGCAGACAGACATCTTGTCAGCGCTCCGCTGTGGACCGTTTTGAGCCTCTCCGGACACCGTAGTTGAACAGGAAGTCCAGTTTGAAGAGTTAGTGCGGGCTGGTTTTGTTGACAGTCCGGACACGGCTCATATTTAACACCTGATGAAGACATGGACTCTGAGCAGCTGTTCCTGGATCAGTTCAAACCCAGCGGAGACGCAGTCAGTAACTTCCGATAGACGAACTTCCGTTTAAAATGTGTGGATTTAATAAAGTTTAGCTTCAGAGAGACAACGGACAGAGGACAGAGGGAGACTGAAGACAGCTCTGCAGTCTCTCATGTGTCCTGTTAACATCGGCTCACGTGTGACACACCGAGCTGTAAACTGCGCCGAGCTATGACGGTGTTTAACTACACTGATGACGTCAGTGATCTAATGACGTGCGGTGGTTCAGATTTACCTGTGACCGTGTTAACAGGTGACTCTCAGCTGAACGTGTCTGTGGTTCAACCAGGTAGAGGACACAAAGCTGTCCTCGAGATGTCTCTGTGTCCTGTTTTTCATTATGTCAAACACTGCTGACCTGATCTGTCTCTGGACTCATGTCACCTTTTGAGTCACACCTGTTGTGACGTCATGTTGGGAACAGGAAGACAGCAGGTTGCTTTTCCTGTAAATGTAAATATCTCTGACACAGTTTCATCTTTGTTTGAACCTGTTTAAACGTGTTGGGATCTCACTGGTTCCCAGTACAAAGAGCAGCTGTTTGAATCCAGTTAAACATAAAGATTATCGTTGTGCTACAGATCAATAAAACCTGTATTGATAGGATCACGTGGACACAGGTGATTGGTGGAAAACAGCTGTTGTCACCACGACAACCACAGACACATTCAGCTGGAAGTCCTCAGGTAAATCTGACACGGCGAGGTTAACAGGAGTATTTGTGACTGTAGGCAGGTAACCTCAGGTGACAGACTGATGATGTCAGCAGACACCAGATATTCAGGCTCATCCTGTGACAGACGTGGCGGCGGCGCTGTGTGTCAGACGTCAGAATGGAGCCACACTGACTGTCTGTGTATCTAAACCTCCCTTCCTCCTGCAGGAGGCGCTCTGGTTAAAGGACATCTTCAGATTCATCACACTACACCTGGTTCCTGTTCTCTATGGCTCTGCCCCTCCTGCTGCTGACCACTTATCCACAGGTGAGTCAGCCAATCAGCTCATAGAGTGTTGTGGCGGTGACAGGTTCAGGTACAGGTGTCGTCATCGGTCTGTTGTGTTCCAGCTGCAGGTGTGTGTGCTCATCAGCTGAGTGTGTGTGCGGTGAGGAAGATACAGGACAACATGGCCGTCACACACACCTTACCTGTCAGCTACAGGTATGACCATCATCATCATCATCATCAACAGTATTACTGTAGCTTTTATTTTGACCTCTGACCTCGTCACCAGGCTGGTGTCCGTCTCTGAGCTATGCTCCCGGCAGCACCTGGCCTGTGTCAGTAACCTGTACTGGAGCACCAATCAGCAGCGAGCATGGGTCAAGGAGGCGGAGCTTTCGCTGCCGGGTCACCAGGCTCTGCCACGAGTCAACCTGCTGCTGATTGGCTGTCTGAGAGAGGGGCAGGGCGGAGAGTGGAGGCTGATGGACGCCAGTGGCAGCATCAGGTGTGAGGTGAGTGTGAGGGACACCTGAGGTGTGATGTCATCAGGTGAGTGTGAGGGACACCTGAGGTGTGATGTCATCAGGTGAGTGTGAGGGACACCTGAGGTGTGATGTCTTCAGGTGAGTGTGAGGGACACCTGTGTGAAGTCGTGACTCTGATGATGTCACACAGGTAAGTGATGCTGAGTAAATACTGATCATAGATTTGCTCCTCCACTGTTTATTGAACACCTGTCTCTGTCTTTGTGTGTGTGTGTGTGTGTGTGTGTGTGTGTGTATGTATGTCTGTCTCTGTGTCTGTCTGTCTCTCTCTCTCTCTCTCTCTCTGTGTCTCTGTGTCTGTCTCTGTGTCTGTCTGTCTCTCTCTCTCTCTCTCTCTCTGTGTCTCTGTGTCTGTCTCTGTGTCTGTCTGTCTCTCTCTGTGTCTCTCTCTCTCTCTGTGTCTCTGTCTCCGTGTCTCTGTGTCTGTCTCTGTGTCTCTGTCTCTGTCTCTCTCTCCAGTGCCTGTCTCCATCTCCTCTATGGATGAACCGTCCTGTCTTCCTCCCTCACTGGAACTATATCCCCCACAATGCCACGGGGCAGGACCAGGATGAGGGCGGAGGGTACGTGGAGCTAATTGGTTCTCCCGTTCTACTGTGTCCTGGTCCTGAGCAGGGATTGGCTGTTGGTCCTGGAGGAGGGGCGGAGCTTAGCAGAGCAGTGGGAGTCAGAGAGGCTGCTGGTTTACTGCACAACAGGTGAGTCACCTGTCACAGGTGACCTCTGACCTCTGTATGAGGACTGGAGGTAGGGAAGCATCAGGGAGCTGTACTGTGACTACCTGTCTCTATCTCTGTCTGTCTGTCTCTGTTTCTGTGTCTCTCTGTCTGTCTCTGTCTGTCTATCTGTGTGTGCGTGTGTGTCTGTTTGTCTGTCTGTCTCTGTGTGTGTGTGTGTGTGTGTGTGTGTGTGTGTGTGTGTGTGTGTGTGTGTGTGTGTCTGTCTGTCTGTCTGTCTGTCTGTGTCTCTGACTCTGTCTCTGTCTGTCTGTCTCTCAGGACTCGTGGACAGCGTGTCTCAGTCTGTGGACAGGTAGGTTCAGTCTGTCCTCTGCTGGATGTAGCAGGAACAACCTTCTTCTGCTTCTCGCTGACGGACGACGTCCACACTCTTCCTGTCCTCGTCAAGGTGAGTGATGTCACTTCCTGAGACGTTAAACACAGTAACAGTCTAATACCTGGGAGTCAAACTGAGGTCTCTGTGTCTCTGTCTTTGTCTGTCTCTGTCCCTCTGTAGGACAGCAGCAGGCTGTGGTGGACTCAGTGTTTGTGTGTTGGTCAGAGTGTGTGTGTGACGGCACTGCGTGTGTGTGTCCTACGAGGCTGGAGAGGAAACAACGTCCTGTGTGTGACAGATCGGTCTGAAATACACACAAACTACACACACACTACTGTGGACGACACACACACTTACTCACCCACAGACACGCCCCCTCCACTGATGATGTCACACGTCAACGATGACGACTGTGAAGAGGCGGAAGCTGACAGAGATGTCGTCCAATCAGCTGTCAGGATGAAAAAGTCCAGAGTCATCAGTTACCAGGTAATGTACGGAAAACACTGAGCTCTGATTGGCTGTAAAAATGTTACCTGTGCCGTAAGCCCCACCTCTCTCCTCTGATAGGGTACTGTGACTGAGGTGGTGAGTGACGGGGCGGGGCTGTACGTCATCGACAGAAAGGTGGGGCTGTGCCTGGCCTATCAGCCGACTCTGAGGAGGAAACTGAGAGCAGGAGACTCTGTGGAGGTGAGTCACAGTACAGGTGTGAGTCACAGTACAGGTGAGTTACAGTACAGGTGTGAGTCACAGCACAGGTGTCAGTCACAGTACAGGTGAGTCACAGTACAGGTGAGTTACAGTACAGGTGTGAGTCACAGTACAGGTGAGTCACAGTACAGGTGAGTCACAGTACAGGTGAGTTACAGTACAGGTGTCAGTCACAGTACAGGTGTGAGTCACAGTACAGGTGTGAGTCACAGTGCAGGTGTGATTCACAGTTTTTGTTTGCTCCGCCTGCAGCTCCATCACGTCCACTTCCTGTACCGGCCCTGTCCTGATTTTCCTCCCAGCATGCTTTGCACCTGTCTGCGCTCCATCCTCAGGGTCACCACCTTCAGCAGGGTGGTGGGCTCATCGCCGGACTCCAGCTGCCCCGGTGATGGAGTGTTACCACGGTTACTGCTGGAGAAGAACATGGGCGTGTCTGAGTACCTGTGGACCTGTCACCTGAGCTCCCAGCTCACACACAGGTGAGGAGGCTGGTACAGTGAACACCTGCACAGTAGGGCTGCCACTAACGATTATTTTCATTGTCGACTAATCTGTCGGTTATTTCTTCAATTAGTCGACTAATCATTTTATCGAAAAATGTGTTAAAATGTTGAAAAATGTCGGTCTGTCTCGCCCAAACCCCAAAATTATCTAATGTCTTGTTTAATACTCACACCAAAGGGTTTTAGTTCACCGTCATGGGAGAGTGTGTGAAGCTGCCGATATCTGAACGTAAGAAGCTGCAGTAAGAGTATTTTGGGTACTTTTATAGAACTTCTCTATGAAAAATGACTCAAACCGATTAGTCGACTAGTAAAATAGTCATCGATTATTTTAATAGTCGATTAGTCATCGATTAGTCGACTAATCGTGGCAGCACTACTACACAGGTAAATGACAAGAAGATCATATGGAGCGCACGAGCCTGATCCTTAACGCTGTACAAACATGTCCCTCTGTCTGTCCCACTGTCCCCCTGTCTGTCTGTTCCTCTGTCTGTCTGCCTGTTCCCCTGTCTGTCCCTTTGCCCCCCTGTCTGTCCCTCTGACCCCCTGTCTGTCTGTTCCTATGTCTGTCCCTTTGTCCCCGTAACTGTCCCCCTGTCTGTCTGTCTGTCTGTCCCTCTGTCCCTCTGTCTGTCTCCAGTCTGGTCCCCAGTGTGTTGAAGCAGCAGTGTGTGTGTGTGTTGTCCTGGAAGATGATGGAATTTGTATGGAGACGAGGAAGAGGAGGAGGAAGAGGAAGACGGGACATCTACTCAGAGATGTTGGACGAGCCTCACAGCTGTCCTCTAACACAGGTAGACAACCTGCAATGTCCTCTGTGTCTCCACAGTACTGTGTCCTCTGTGTCTCCACAGCACAGTCTCCTCTGTGTCTCCACACTACAGTGTCCTCTGTGTCTCCTCAGTACAGTGTCCTCTGTGTCTCCTCAGTACAGTGTCATCTGTGTCTCCTCAGTACAGTGTCCTCTGTGTCTCCTCAGTACAGTGTCATCTGTGTCTCCTCAGTACAGTGTTCTCTGTGTCTCCAGAGCACAGTGTCCTCTGTGTCTCCACAGTACAGTGTCCTCTGTGTCTCCTCAGTACAGTGTCATCTGTGTCTCCTCAGTACAGTGTCCTCTGTGTCTCCTCAGTACAGTGTCATCTGTGTCTCCACAGTACAGTGTCCTCTGTGTCTCCTCAGTACAGTGTCATCTGTGTCTCCTCAGTACTGTGTCCTCTGTGTCTCCACAGCACAGTCTCCTCTGTGTCTCCTCAGTACAGTGTCCTCTGTGTCTCCTCAGTACAGTGTCATCTGTGTCTCCTCAGTACAGTGTCCTCTGTGTCTCCTCAGTACAGTGTCCTCTGTGTCTCCAGAGCACAGTGTCCTCTGTGTCTCCAGAGCACAGTCTCCTCTGTGTCTCCTCAGTACAGTGTCCTCTGTGTCTCCACAGCACAGTGTCCTCTGTGTCTCCACAGTACAGTGTCCTCTGTGTTTTCACAGTACAGTGTCCCCTGTGTCTCCACAGTACAGTGTCCTCTGTGTCTCCACAGCACAGTGTCCTCTGTGTCTCCTCAGTACAGTGTCCTCTGTGTTTTCACAGTACAGTGTCCTCTGTGTTTTCACAGCACAGTGTCCTCTGTGTCTCCACAGCACAGTGTCCTCTGTGTCTCCTCAGTACAGTGTCCTCTGTGTTTTCACAGTACAGTGTCCTCTGTGTTTTCACAGCACAGTATCCTCTGTGTCTCCACAGCACAGTGTCCTCTGTGTCTCCACAGCACAGTGTCCTCTGTGTCTCCTCAGTACAGTGTCCTCTGTGTTTTCACAGTACAGTGTCCTCTGTGTCTCCTCAGTACAGTGTCCTCTGTGTTTTCACAGTACAGTGTCCTCTGTGTCTCCTCAGTACAGTGTCCTCTGTGTTTTCACAGTACAGTGTCCTATGTCTTAATAGCACAGTGTCCCCTGTGTCTCCACAGTACAGTGTCCTCTGTGTCTCCACACTACAGTGTCCTCTGTGTCTCCACAGTACAGCGTGGACCCTGCAGTGTCTCAGTCCATCAGTGTATCAGAGCTCACTCAGTCCCTCCAGTCCGAGTGCTGGTCTTCTTTGTCTCTGAGCTCTCTGCTGCCCTCTGGTGGACCCGGTCTGACCAGGTCTCAGATAAACACAGCACTGTCCTGGTCCTGTAGGACTCTGACCTCTGACCCTGAGACTGGAGACGCACTCAGGTAAAGGGACATTCAGTTCAGATCAGTCTCTGTTTATACCTGTGCACCAGGGAAGGCTGTCACAAGGAGGCAGTGTGTTCTGGGGTTGTGTGTTCATCAGCCCGTCAGTCCATCCATCAGTTCATCTGACCGTCAGTCCATCAGTCTGACTGTCCGTCAGCCCATCAGTCCATCAGTCCCTCAGTTCATCATCCCATGAGTCCATCAGTCCCTCAGTTCATCAGCCCATCAGTCCTTCAGTCCCTCACTCTGGCAGTCCATCGCTCCATCTGTCTATCAGTCCATCAGTCCTTCAGTCCTTCAGTCCTTCAGTCCGTGGAAGTTTTTGAAACGTCCAATTTGACTCAAAAATGAACTGATTAGATTTTGGTGGTCAAAGGTCACTGTGACATCATCATGTTTTAACAGATGCTGATTCTGTGACTCTGTGTAATGAACCCTGTTTATCTCCTGATCAGAGATGATCAATACCTGATCAATAAGGACGCCTCGTTGTGTGTGTGTGTGTGTGTGTGTGTGTGTGTGTGCTGTGATGCAGGCAGCGCCCCCTGCTGGTGGTCGGTGTGTTGGAGCTGCCGTCACAGACGTCTGAACACACTCTGCAGCTCAGAGACAGGACGGGAGCTGTGGCCTGCGTCGTCACGGAAACCAGCCAGGAAGAGGAGGGGGGTCAGAGGGCGGCCTTCAACACCGCCTGGATAGGTACCACACACACACACACACACGCACACACACACACACACACACACACACACACACACACACACACACACACACACACACAGAGGTCAAAGGTTAATGCAGGTTTAATAAATGTTTGTGTGTGTGTGTGTTGCAGGTTGTCTGGTGTGTGTACATCAGTTCACCATGGTAACAGAAAGATTCCTCCAATCAGATTTCCCCTCCCACCAACACCTGGACCAGGACCAGTTCATCACACACAAACACTGCAGGTACACACACACACACACACACACACACACACACACAATAATGATGATGATGATGATAATAATGCATTTTATTTATAGGCACCTTTCAGGACACTCAAGGACACCTGACAAGACTCAGTAAAAAACAAAACAAGCAACAGTGTATCCATCAATCATAAAATCAAACAATTCAGTGATCTATAATAAAGTTAAAATAATGACGAGACAAAATCGTGATTATAAACATTAGGTATAAAATAATCATCATCAATATGTGAGCCTCTGTTAAATCAGACAGAATATGGCTACTTGAAAAGGTGTGTTTTCAGACGAGGTCTGAAAATGGTGAGGGAGTCAATATTGTGACTGTCATGTTGGAGAGAGTTCCAGAGGCGAGGAGCAGAGCGGCTGAAGGATCTAAAACCCATAGTGGTCAGGAGAGCAGATGGTGACGTGAGCTGGGGTGCAGAGGAGGATCTCAGGGTACAGGAGGGTGCATACATATGAAGGAGTTCAGACAGGTAGGCCTGGTGGACAGGTAGAGCTGGGTGTCATTGGCATAACAGTGGAATTGAATACTACATTTTCTAAAGATATGGCCCAGAGGCCGATGAAAGGGGACCTAGGACAGAGCCCTGAGGAACGCCACTAGTAACTGGAAAAGAGTTGGATCTTTGAACAAAATGAGTGCAGCCGGAGAGATGTGACTTAAACCAGTTTAGAGCAGTGCCAGTGATACCACTGGTAGATAATCTTTCTGGGAGGATATTATGTGAAATGGTGTCAAAGGCTGCACACAGGTCGTTAGTGACCAGAGCTGTCTCAGTGCTGTGACAGGAGCGAAACTTGTTCAGATTGTTGTGTCTAAGGTGAGTGTGGACCTGAGCTGCAACTGATCTTTCAAGTATTTTAGAGAGGAATGGTACATTTGAATTGAATTTCTTTAGTACTGGAGTTATAGCAGCAGTTTGAGAGATGTGGGCACAAGACCAGAGGTAAGGGAGGAAGGAACAATCACAGTCAGAAGGGGGTCTAACAGGCAGATTTACGAATCAGACCAGATGTTTCAGCAACAGTGAAAGGTTTAAAACTAGATAGGGAAGGCAAGGGGGAGCAGAGAGAAGCAAATCAGGTGAACTGTAGTTAGTGTTGTTAGACGTGGTCAGCTGCTGGTGAATATGTTCAGTTTTGGCAGTAAAAAACTGATAGAGGTGTTACACTGGGCAGGAGAGAACAGGTGAGGAGCCAGAGTGTCAGGTGGACGTAGAAGACTGTGAACAGTGGAGAGATGGATCGAGTGTTTCCTTCACTTGACTGGATTAAATGTGCATCATGTGTTGATTTAGCTTCAGATAGAACATCCTTATAATGAAGTAAGTGGTTAGTGTTCATGTCTCTGTGCTCCACAAGGCCAGTTTATGCACAAAGGCGTTCAGGTGACGGCCTGTAGCTTTAAGCCGGTGTAACTCTGGTGTAAACCAGGAGGCAGAGTGGGTGAAAGAGACAGAGGAGCAAGAAAATCTAGAGACTATGAAGACCATCACCGGAATACAGAACCAGTTCATCAGGGGTGGACGAGTTATCTCTGCTGGGGATGGACTCAAATTAAACAAACACCCCGCAGGGTCGACAGGTGTGAACAAACCCCAGGTTGAGCTGAGAGAAGTCACGGTGTCGCCGCCACGTCTGTTTCACACATTAAATCATGTTGGGGTGTTAAACTCTGTGTGTGTGTGTGTGTGTGTGTGTGTGTGTGTGTGTGTGTGTATGTGTCAGAGTGTACCTGCAGTTCTCTCTGGACCACGTCCACATCCTGAGTCCGTCTGCTGCCATGGTTACACACCTGGGACAGAGGGGGGCGGAGTCAGGAGGTGAGGTCACAGACAGGAAACGGACTGCAGGGAGGAGGAAGAGAAGAAGAGAAGGGGAAGAAGAAGAAGAAAGCTCCTCCCCCTCTGTCTCCTCCACGGTCACCATGACGGGCGGCGGCTCCCAGCCCTGCGTCTCCATGGTGATCCGGGTGGAGCAGAAGGACGGCGTGGCCTGGAGGAACACGGGGGCGGGGTTAAAGGAGGATGAGGCCGGCCTGATGCAGTGCTTCTCTGTCAGAGCAGCTGTGATTGGTCTGGTGGTCAGCTGGGGGCGGGACCCGAAGAACGGACCAATGACAGACAGAGAGGTGGAGTCAGAGAGACAGGAGAAGGTGAGACACCTGAAACATCCCATAATGCCCCTGTGTTCAGCGGGTTATAATGAGCTCTGAGGTCATCTTGTGGGTGTGACCCAGCAGACGTGTGAATAAACCCCGCCCTCTTAAGGAGAAGAAGGATACATCCCATAATGCCCCTGTGTGTGTGTGTGTGTGTGTGTGTGTGTGCGTGCGTGCGTGCGTGTGTGTGTGTGTGCAGGTGGTCCTGGTGCTCTCAGGTGTGTCAGCTCGATGGTTTCCTCTCCTGCAGCCTGGATGTTTCTACAGACTCATCGCCGCTAACACACAGGTAAACACACCTGTGATGTCCAGCCCATGAATACAGGGTTCCTACAGTCCTGGAAAACCTGGAGAGGTCCTGGAAAGTTTTGGAAAGTCACTGAATATTGTTGCTGTGTAAAGAAGGTCATGGTCACAGTGATGTCATCAGCCCATCATCACTCTGAAGTCCACAGATAACGTTGCTACGTCTTGTAGGTGTTTGTAGCAGCTGATTGGTCCGTGTGTGTCTGTGCCTCAGGATCCCAGCGTTCTGATTGGCTGTGGTGTTTCTGGGCGGAGGGGGGTGGAGCTCCACACTGACCCCACCCTGCAGGTCCCATCTGATTGGAGGTTCCACACTCTGATCCGCCCACTGCAGCTGCACACCTGCACACAGGTAACACACACACACACACACACTGAGAGCTGGAACATCAATAATCAATAATCAGTCGTGTTATTGATCAGGTGATCATTGAGGTTTAACTGTGTGTTTGTGTGTGTGCTCAGGCTGTCCCGTCCTCTGTCCTGTCTGTCTCTGATGTGCTGGACTGCAGGTAAATCTTCATCCTCCTCTGACTGGTCTCTGATCTCTGATTGGTCGATGTCCCACTGTCTGACAGATTCACTTTAATGTGCTCAGTAACATGTTTACATCATCTTCTTCTTTGAGTTAGCCGCTAACTGCTAACAGCTGCTGTTCTTCTTTGTGTTGGCTGCTAACTGCAAAAGTGCAAGTTTGGGTTAGTTGGGCCCCTCCCACCTTGTAAGGATGTTACTTTCATCACGTCATTACCGGCTGCGTTACAAACTGACGCCACCCAGAGGCATATCACCGCCATGACAGGTCGACTGTCAGTGTCGGAACGAGAAGCAGCTGGAGTGTGACTGAAACATCTCACCTGGTGTGTGTGTGTGTGTGTGTGTGTGTGTGTGTGCGTGTGTGTGCAGCTCAGAGCTGGTGTGTGTTCAGGCTCAGGTGTGTGACAGGATCAGTCTGAACGACAGGACCACTGACTCTGCTGCAGGTGTGAGACTCACACTGTGTGACCACAGTGGGAGGAGCCTCCAGGTGTACCTGGACCTGAGCCACACCCCCTACCCACCTGGCCTGTTGCCTGGCAACACACTGCTGCTGTCTGCTTTCCAGAGGAGAGTGTCCAGGTACCACACACACACACACACACACACACCGACACACACACAGGTTACATGTTGTATATAATATCACCTGAGTGTGTGTGTGTGTGTGTGTGTGTGTGTGTGTGTGTGTGTGTGTGTGTGTGTGCGTGCCAGGTCAGGAGGAGTGTATTGCAGTTCTCTTCCTGTCAGCTCAGTAACTGTTATGTCACTGGGAGATACGAGGTAACCACACAGACACACTGATCAATGACAGTATTGATAATGTTATTGATTTACTGATTGATCCATATGTGTGTGTGTGTGTGTGTGTGTGTGTGTGTGTGTTTCCTGTCAGCTCCGCCACGCCCCCTCCTGCTCCCATGATGCACCTGGGTGTGTGGGCAGTGAGCAGGGAGCAGAGGAGCACTGTAGGTCGGGTCAAAGGTCACGTGGTGTGTTTCCTGTTCCTGCAGCTGCAGTGGAGCTGCTCGCTGTGTGGGAGCGTCTACACACAGGTGTTCTATTGTGTGTCCTACTGTGTGTTCTACTGTGTGTCCTGCTGTGTGTCCTACTGTGTGTCCTACTGTGTGTTCTACTGTGTGTTCTACTGTGTGTCCTACTGTGTGTTCTACTGTGTGTCCTGCTGTGTGTCCTACTGTGTGTTCTACTGTGTGTTCTACTGTGTGTTCTACTGTGTGTCTTACTGTGTGTTCTACTGTGTGTCCTACTGTGTGTTCTACTGTGTGTTCTACTGTGTGTCTTACTGTGTGTTCTACTGTGTGTTCTACTGTGTGTCCTACTGTGTGTTCTACTGTGTGTTCTACTGTGTGTCTTACTGTGTGTTCTACTGTGTGTCCTACTGTGTGTTCTACTGTGTGTTCTACTGTGTGTCTTACTGTGTGTTCTACTGTGTGTCCTACTGTGTGTTCTACTGTGTGTTCTACTGTGTGTCTTACTGTGTGTTCTACTGTGTGTCCTACTGTGTGTTCTACTGTGTGTTCTACTGTGTGTCCTACTGTGTGTTCTACTGTGTGTCCTACTGTGTGTCCTACTGTATGTTCTACTGTGTGTTCTACTGTGTTCTACTGTGTGTCCTACTGTGTGTTCTACTGTGTGTTCTACTGTGTTCTACTGTGTGTCCTACTGTGTGTTCTACTGTGTGTCCTACTGTGTGTCCTACTGTGTTCTACTGTGTGTCCTACTGTGTGTCCTACTGTGTGTTCTACTGTGTGTTCTACTGTGTGTCCTACTGTGTGTTCTACTGTGTGTCCTACTGTGTGTCCTACTGTGTGTTCTACTCTGTGTCCTACTGTGTGTTCTACTGTGTGTTCTACTGTGTGTCCTACTGTGTGTTCTACTGTTTGTCCTACTGTGTGTCCTACTGTGTGTTCTACTGTGTGTCCTACTGTGTGTTCTACTGTGTGTCCTACTGTGTGTTCTACTGTGTGTTCTACTGTGTGTCCCACTGTGTGTTCTACTGTGTGTTCTACTGTGTGTCCTGCTGTGTGTTCTACTGTGTGTTCTACTGTGTGTCCTGCTGTGTGTCCTACTGTGTGTTCTACTGTGTGTCTTACTGTGTGTTCTACTGTGTGTTCTACTGTGTGTTCTACTGTGTGTCTTACTGTGTGTTCTACTGTGTGTCCCACTGTGTGTCCTACTGTGTGTTCTACTGTGTGTCCTACTGTGTGTTCTACTGTGTGTCCTACTGTGTGTTCTACTGTTTGTCCTACTGTGTGTCCTACTGTGTGTCCTACTGTGTGTTCTACTGTGTGTCCTACTGTGTGTTCTACTGTGTGTTCTACTGTGTGTCCTACTGTGTGTTCTACTGTGTGTTCTACTGTGTGTCCCACTGTGTGTTCTACTGTGTGTCCTACTGTGTGTCCTACTGTGTGTCCTACTGTGTGTTCTACTGTGTGTCCTACTGTGTGTCCTACTGTGTGTTCTACTGTGTGTCCTACTGTGTCCTACTGTGTGTTCTACTGTGTGTTCTACTGTGTGTCCTACTGTGTGTTCTACTGTGTGTTCTACTGTGTGTCCTACTGTGTGTCCCACTGTGTGTCCTACTGTGTGTTCTACTGTGTGTCCTACTGTGTTCTACTGTGTGTCCCACTGTGTGTCCTACTGTGTGTTCTACTGTGTGTCCTACTGTGTGTCCTACTGTGTGTCCTACTGTGTTCTACTGTGTGTTCTACTGTGTGTCCTACTGTGTGTTCTACTGTGTGTCCTACTGTGTGTTCTACTGTGTGTTCTACTGTGTGTTCTACTGTGTGTCCTACTGTGTGTTCTACTCTGTGTCCTACTGTGTGTTCTACTGTGTGTTCTACTGTGTGTCCTACTGTGTGTTCTACTGTTTGTCCTACTGTGTGTCCTACTGTGTGTTCTACTGTGTGTCCTACTGTGTGTTCTACTGTGTGTCCTACTGTGTGTCCTACTGTGTGTTCTACTGTGTGTCCCACTGTGTGTTCTACTGTGTGTTCTACTGTGTGTCCTACTGTGTGTTCTACTGTGTGTCCTACTGTGTGTCCTACTGTGTGTTCTACTGTGTGTCCTACTGTGTCCTACTGTGTGTTCTACTGTGTGTTCTACTGTGTGTCCTACTGTGTGTTCTACTGTTTGTCCTACTGTGTGTCCTACTGTGTCCTACTGTGTGTTCTACTGTGTGTCCTACTGTGTGTTCTACTGTGTGTTCTACTGTGTCCCCCACTGTGTGTTCTACTGTGTGTCTTACTGTGTGTTCTACTGTGTGTCCTACTGTGTGTCCTACTGTGTGTTCTACTGTGTGTTCTACTGTGTGTCCTACTGTGTTCTACTGTGTGTCCTACTGTGTGTTCTACTGTGTGTTCTACTGTGTGTCCTACTGTGTGTCCTACTGTGTGTCCTACTGTGTGTTCTACTGTGTTCTACTGTGTGTCCTACTGTGTGTTCTACTGTGTGTTCTACTGTGTGTTCTACTGTGTGTCCTACTGTGTGTTCTACTGTGTGTCCTACTGTGTGTCCTACTGTGTGTTCTACTGAGTTCTTCCTTCACTGTGTGATGAACTCTGCAGTCACCAGAAGACACTTCCTGTCCCTCACTGACTGATGTGTCTCTGTGTCTCTGTCAGACTTGTTCCTGTCCTCAGTGTCCTTCAACATCGTCCGTCTTTCAGTCCAAAGCAAAGTAAGTGTCAGTGTCTTAGTGTATGTGTTAGTGTGTGTGTTAGTGTGTATTTTACCTGGTGTAATGTGTGTGTGTGTGTGTGTGTGTGTGTGTGTGTGTGTGTGTGTGTGTCTCAGGCTGGTGATGGACGACGGGACAGGTGAGGCTCACGTCTGGTTCTCCGGCGCTCTGGTTCGTCCTCTGCTGGGATTGGCTGATTCTCAGTGGGAGGGGCTTCAGAGAGCGCTCAGTGTCAGAGGTCACATCAGAGTGTACCCTCGGGGGCGGAGCCTGGTCAGCACCACTTCCTGTTTGACATCACAGCAGCTGTCAGTGGACCCATCACAGCATGTGTGTATTTACCTGTGTGTCTCTCTCAGGTGTGCGACTCTGATGACCCTCTGGTCCACTTCCTGTTGTGTGTGTGCGGCAGTGATGTCACGTGTCGTCAGCTCTCTGTCACCTGCAGGAAACACAACACCCAGAGATCAGAAGGTAAACACACGCGCACCGCAGCATCGGTTACCATGGCGACAGAGATGAACCTGCATTCCCTGACACACAGCCGTCAGGTGAACACCTGCAGAGCGGCGGCCATCTTGACCAAGTTCCTGTTGTTTGTTTCAGAGGTGAAGAGGTTCAGTCGAGGAGAACGAGACTTCATGACCAGAGTGACTCCGCCCCTACAGCTCACCTGTCTGCACCTCAACACCTGCCTGTGACACACACTGATCTCACCTGTCTGTGACACACTGATCTCACCTGTCTGTGACACACACTGATCTCACCTGTCTGTGACACACACTGATCTCACCTGCCTGTGACACACACTGATCTCACCTGTCTGTGACAACACTGATCTCACCTGTCTGTGACACACACTGATCTCACCTGTCTGTGACACACTGATCTCACCTGTCCGTGACACACTGATCTCACCTGTCTGTGACACACGCTGATCTCACCTGCCTGTGACACACACTGATCTCACCTGTCTGTGACACACTGATCTCACCTGCCTGTGATACACACTGATCTCACCTGCCTGTGATACACACTGATCTCACCTTTCTGTGACACACACTGATCTCACCTGTCTGTGATACACACTGATCTCACCTGTCTGACACACACTGATCTCACCTGCCTGTGACACACACTGATCTCACCTGTCTGACACACACTGATCTCACCTGCCTGTGACACACACTGATCTCACCTTTCTGTGACACACACTGATCTCACCTGCCTGTGATACACACTGATCTCACCTGTCTGACACACACTGATCTCACCTGCCTGTGACACACACTGATCTCACCTGTCTGTGACACACACTGACACACAGACAGGAAAAGGCGGAGCCAGCTCACCTGTACCCTGACTGGAGGGAGCAGGTCCTCGTATAAGGAGATCACCATGTTTCTACAGTAGCCCAGAGTGGACAAACCAAACACTGGCTCTGTATGAGGACATTCATGTGTTCATATCACACAGCAGTTCTACTTCCTGTTTGACAGATGATGATGTCACTGACTGAACCTCCAACACACTGTTATTAAAACTGTTTGTGATCAGCTCTCTCAGCTCTGATTTCACTTACAGATACCTGTCGTCATGGCAACACCATCATCCATCCATCATATTGAAATTACCTTTATCATTATGATCATTTTTATTGGTTATCAATATATTATCATTATTAGTATCAAATTATTAAAAAACTTTATTGATTCCATCGTGTAATTCATTGAGAACAAAATAATGTGAGAACAATCCATGGAAACCAAAATCATTCAGGACTGAATTCAGAATCAAACCCAAAATCAGTGGAAGAATCCCAGGCTGATCCAACTTTCCTCAGGACAACTGATGATGTGGCTCATAGTGTGTGTGGCCTCCACGTGCCTGGATACACTCCCCACAACATCTGGACATGAGACCACTGATGGTCACCTGGAGGATCTCCTCCCAGACCTGGATCACAGCATCACCCAGGGCCCTCTGCACCAGGAGGAACCAGCAGGAGGAACCCAGGACCCTCTGCACCAGGAGGAACCCAGGGCCCTCTGCACCGGGAGGAACCAGCAGGAGGAACCCAGGACCCTCTGCACCAGGAGGAACCCAGGGCCCTCTGCACCGGGAGGAACCCAGGGCCCTCTGCACCAGGAGGAACCCAGGG
Source organism: Epinephelus awoara (assembly GCA_035609425.1). Classification (NCBI taxonomy): domain Eukaryota; kingdom Metazoa; phylum Chordata; class Actinopteri; order Perciformes; family Serranidae; genus Epinephelus; species Epinephelus awoara. The sequence goes on along the minus strand of CM069315.1, from coordinate 32,202,906 downwards.
CCCTCTGCACCAGGAGGAACCCAGGACCCTCTGCCCCAGGAGGAACCCAGGGCCCTCTGCACCGGGAGGAACCCAGGGCCCTCCGCACCAGGAGGAACCCAGGGCCCTCTGCACCAGGAGGAACCCAGGGCCCTCCGCCCCAGGAGGAACCCAGGGCCCTCCGCCCCAGGAGGAACCCAGGGCCCTCTGCACCAGGAGGAACCCAGGGCCCTCCGCCCCAGGAGGAACCCAGGGCCCTCCGCACCAGGAGGAACCCAGGGCCCACTGCACCAGGAGGAACCCAGGGCCCTCCGCCCCAGGAGGAACCCAGGGCCCTCTGCACCAGGAGGAACCCAGGGCCCTCTCTTGACTTTGAGTCACACTGTGATCATCATGTGTTCCTTCATTTGTTGAGCAGTGAACATCTGAAGTATTATCATCCTCATTAGTATCATTATTTATTGTTATTATTATTATTATCAGTATTTGTACGATCATTAGTGACTGAAATGTTACATTGTCTATATTATAACTTAATAAGATGTGACACAACTGAAGTGTTGATGTGTTCATACCTGCAGATGATGATGATGGTGATGATGATGGTGATCCAGCAGGGGGCGCTGCAGCTCCGTCACTCTCTGCTGCTCTTCAACATCAACATCCTGCTGCCTAGCAACAGATGACACAACCAGCAGCTGGTGTTTGATTGGCCGAGCTGACTGTGAATAAAGTGATGAACCATGTTAAAATGTTTTTGTTTGATGACGTCACCTATACATGATATATTATATGTTATTGATTACAGAGGAGATCAATAAACAGGATCAATATTATTCCAGATCAATATGAAGCCACAGTGTCACAGTTTGACTCCAACATGTTTCAGACACTCTGAATAAATCTCAAGGATCATTTTAGAAAGATTAAAACATGTTTTCATGAAGAGTTTGAACTGACTTTGATTTAAAACCTCTTTAAACACATTCACTGTTTTGATTTCATGTTTGTAGAAAAACTCTGAGGAGATTAAAACATGTGCTGATGTTTCTGCGTCATGATCATCGTGTGTTTTAACCACGTTTACAGAGTTATTGTTTATGGCTGTGTTTCTGGTGATTTCCCTCCAGACTGCCTCACACACCTGAACAGGTGTGACACACTGAAGGTACCAGGATGAACCTGTAGGAGGCGTCTCAGCTCCTTCTGTCTCTCTGTCTGTCTCTGCTGGTCAACTCCAAACTTCTCCTCCTGGTAACTGATGACTCATCAGCAGCTCAGCCTCTGATTGGCTGCTGACTGAACAGGTGTGACACACTGAAGGTACCAGGATGAACCTGTAGGAGGCGTCTCAGCTCCTTCTGTCTCTCTGTCTGTCTCTGCTGGTCAACTCCAAACTTCTCCTCTTGGTAACTGATGACTCATCAGCAGCTCAGCCTCTGATTGGCTGCTGACTGAACAGGAAGTGAAAGTAAAGAGTTGGGACTTTCCAGAGACGCTGCGTTCAGGCGTCTGATGGTAAACAGAGAAGAAGAGACTAAACAACAAAGTGCTGAACAGAGACGCTGCTGCTGAGTCTGATCACATGACCCATGACTCACACATGGAAACAAGACATACTGACAGTTTCACACAGTTACAGACTGAAGATAGAAAGAAAAATGAGGGACACAAACCTGAGGCAGGCCTGGACAGACATGTGCACGATGGCAGGGGTCATTAATACCAGTGATGATTTGTCCCCTGCAAACAAACTAAAAACCTTTTTTGACAGATTCAATACTGTTGATTTTTCTCATGAACAGAATTCATTAAGAGAGCAATTAGCCAGTCACTCATTATACAGGAGAACGAAGTGCGTAGAATAAATCCACACCAGGCGTCTGGGTGTGATGGGAAACAGTGCTGTGCTCAAGGAGAGTGAGGAGCAGCTCAGCCCTGTACTGACAAGTCTGTGTCAGGAGTCTGCAGATACTCATTATGTCCCAAAACCATGGAAGACCTCGCTCATGGTGCCGCTGCCCACAATCCCCAAACTTCTACAAACGACTATCGACCAGTTGTGTTAACTTCACAAAGAACTAAAAGTTTAGAGCCATTAATGTCAATGACCTTCTGAGGCAGTGATGGTGCTCTTTGTGCTGAATGAGATCTGTTGTCATGTTGATCATTAACATGTCGTCACATTAAACCATCCACGTCTCTGAAACCACCACCTGACCTTCACCTGACGAAACACATCAAAGGGATACGATGACATCACTCTGCTCTCAGGACGATGACATCACTCCGCTCTCAGGACAAAGACATCACTCAGCTCTCAGGACGATGACATCACACCACTCTCAGGACGATGACATCACTCCGCTCTCAGGACGATGACATCACTCCACTCTCAGGACGATGACATCGCACCGTCACTGCAGGTTGGTTTGAAATGCATTCTGGGATACTAAACATGTGCTGATAAACCAGGAGGGGTGAGACGTGGTCAGGTGACTCAGACTGTGACTGAGAACGTTCTCACACTGGTGATGGAGGTCTGCAGGGGTCAAAGGTCACCTCATTGACTGACCTCCTCTGTTCCTGCTGCTCAACTCCAATCATCTCTTCCTGGTAACTGATGACTCATCAGCAGCTCAGCCTCTGATTGGCTGCTGACTGTCTAATCTTCCCTTTATGTCAAAGATCCTTGAGAAAGTAGTCGCAGACCAGCTGTGTGATTTTCTCCATGATAATAATTTATTTGAGGAATTACAGTCAGGATTTAGAGCGCATCATAGCACTGAGACAGCACTAGTTAAAATTACAAATGACCTTCTGATTGCTTCAGACAAAGGACTCGTCTCTGTACTTGTTTTATTAGATCTTAGTGCAGCGTTTGACACTATTGACCATCAAATTCTGCTACAGAGACTGGAACACTTAATTGGCCTAAAAGGTTCTGCACTAAGCTGGTTTAAATCTTATTTATCTGATCATTTTCAATTTGTTGACGTTCATAATGAATCATCCGTACGTACTAAAGTTTGTTTTGGAGTTCCGCAAGGTTCTGTGCTTGGACCAATCCTATTTATTCTATATATGCTTCCTTTAGGCAACATCATTAGAAATCACTCTATAAATTTCCATTGTTATGCGGATGATACACAGTTGTATTTATCGATGAAGCCAGAAGAAAGTGATCAATTAACTAAACTTCATAATTGTCTTAAAGACATAAAAACCTGGATGAGCACCAATTTCCTGATGTTAAATTCAAACAAAACTGAAGTTATTGTTCTTGGCCCCAAACAACTCAGAGACTCTTTATCTGATGACATAGTTTCTCTCGATGGCATTGCTCTGGCCTCTACCACTACCGTAAGAAACCTCGGAGTAACATTTGATCAAGATTTGTCTTTTAATTCTCATTTAAAACAAACCTCACGGACTGCATTTTTTCATCTGTGTAATATTGTGAAAATTAGGCCTATCTTGACCCAAAAAGATGCAGAAAAATTGGTCCACGCTTTTGTTACCTCAAGGCTGGATTACTGTAACTCTCTACTATCAGGTAGCTCTAGTAAATCATTAAAAACTCTCCAGCTAATTCAGAATGCAGCAGCACGTGTACTAACAGGAACTAAGAAACAAGATCATATTTCTCCTGTTTTAGCTTCTCTGCACTGGCTCCCTGTAAAATCCAGAATTGAATTTAAAATCCTACTGTTAACTTATAAAGCTCTAAATGGTCAAGCTCCGTCATATCTTAGAGAGCTCATAGTGCCATATTATCCCACCAGAACTCTGCGCTCTGAGAACGCAGGGTTACTCGTGGTCCCTAAAGTCTCCAAAAGTAGATCAGGAGCCAGAGCCTTCAGCTATCAGGCTCCTCTCCTGTGGAATCATCTTCCTGTTACGGTCTGGGAGGCAGACACCGTCTCCACATTTAAGGCTAGACTTAAGACTTTCCTCTTTGATAAAGCTTATAGTTAGGGCTGGCTCAGGCTTGACCTGTACCAGCCCCTAGTTAGGCTGACTTACAGTGCGTTCACACCGGGCGCGAATGAAGCAAATTACTTGCGCGTAACACTAGTAACGCGCCGTGCGTAACGCATGAGTTCGGACGCCGGACCATTTTTTTAATTCGCGTTATCGCGTCAGTCGTGCGAGTAGCGAGCCCGCCCATTTTCACTAGATAACAACATCTTGTCCACCATTCTCTCCTTAACCATGGCTGAGATAACCATCGCACCACCCGGCGCGAATTCGCGTCTTTGCATTGACTTTGTATGTAATCTCAATGCGTGAATTTGCGAATTTGTGTTCGGTGTGAACGCCACTTTAGGCCTAGTCTGCCGGGGGACCCCCTATAATACACCAGGCACCTTCTCTCTCTCTCTCTCTCTCTCTATCATGTCCTGTTACTGCATGTCATTAGAGGGATCCCTCCTCAGTTGCTCTTCCTGAAGTTTCTACCATTTTTTCCCCGTTAAAGGTTTTTTTGGGGAGTTTTTCCTGATCAGCTGTGAGGGTCCAAAGGACAGAGGGATGTCGTATGCTGTAAAGCCCTGTGAGGCAAATTGTGATTTGTGATATTGGGCTTTATAAATAAAATTGATTGAATTGAACAGGTGTGACACACTGAAGGTACCAGGATGAACCTGTAGGAGGCGTCTCAGCTCCTTCTGTCTCTCTGTCTGTCTCTGCTGGTCAACTCCAAACTTCTCCTCCTGGTAACTGATGACTCATCAGCAGCTCAGCCTCTGATTGGCTGCTGACTGAACAGGAAGTGAAAGTAAAGAGTTGGGACTTTCCAGAGACGCTGCGTTCAGGCGTCTGATGGTAAACAGAGAAGAAGAGACTAAACAACAAAGTGCTGAACAGAGACGCTGCTGCTGAGTCTGATCACATGACCCATGAGTCATACAACACACACACACACACACACACACACACACACACACACACACACACACACACACACACATGCACCTCATTAATGCTGTGACTGATACAGCTGCTGATGTTCCCTCTGTGTGTGTTAATAAAGTTTTAACATGTATAAATGAAGCTTAAGTTTCTGACACACTGTACAATCAATTCCATCAATTTTATTAATAAAGCCCAATATGACAAATCACAATTTGCCTCACAGGGCTTTACAGCATACGACATCCCTCTGTCCTTTGGACCCTCACAGCTGATAAGTGAATGAATCAGTCAGGAAGTGTGTGATGAACTTCCTGTGAACATCACAGACGTCATGTCAGCAGGGAACACAGGATAAAAACATCAGTGTGTCGTCGTCACATTAAAACATCCACGTCTCTGATCGATCGACCCGATCAGGTGACTAAATGTCACCAGGCTGTAAACAAACTACACCACGGTCACATGACTTAACGTCACCGCCACAACCAGACTGTAAACAAACTACACCACGGTCACATGACTTAACGTCACCGCAACAACCAGGCTGTAAACAAACTACACCACGGTCACATGACTTAACGTCACCGCCACAACCAGGCTGTAAACAAACTACACCACGGTCACATGACTTAACGTCACCGCCACAACCAGGCTGTAAACAAACTACACCACGGTCACATGACTTAACGTCACCGCCACAACCAGAATGTAAACAAACTACACCACGGTCACATGACTTAACGTCACCGCAACAACCAGGCTGTAAACAAACTACACCACGGTCACATGACTTAACGTCACCGCCAAAACCAGACTGTAAACAAACTACACCACGGTCACACGACTTAACGTCACCACAACCAGGCTGTAAACAAACTACACCACGGTCACATGACTTAACGTCACCACAACCAGGCTGTAAACAAACTACACCACGGTCACATGACTTAACGTCACCGCCACAACCAGGCCGTAAACAAACTACACCACGGTCACATGACTTAACGTCACCACAACCAGGCTGTAAACAAACTTCACCACGGTCACATGACTTAACGTCACCACAACCAGACTGTAAACAAACTACACCACGGTCACACGACTTAACGTCACCGCCACAACCAGGCTGTAAACAAACTACACCACGGTCACATGACTTAACGTCACCACAACCAGGCCGTAAACAAACTACACCACGGTCACATGACTTAACGTCACCACAACCAGGCCGTAAACAAACAACACCACGGTCACATGACTTAACGTCACCACAACCAGGCTGTAAACAAACTACACCACGGTCACATGACTTAACGTCACCGCCACAACCAGGCTGTAAACAAACTACACCACAGTCACATGACTTATTGTCACCACAACCAGTCTGTAAACAAACTACACCACGGTCACATGACTTAACGTCACCACAACCAGACTGTAAACAAACTACACCACGGTCACACGACTTAACGTCACCGCCACAACCAGGCTGTAAACAAACTACACCACGGTCACATGACTTAACATCACCACAACCAGGCCGTAAACAAACTACACCACGGTCACATGACTTAACGTCACCACAACCAGGCCGTAAACAAACAACACCACGGTCACATGACTTAACGTCACCGCAACAACCAGGCTGTAAACAAACTACACCACGGTCACATGACTTAACGTCACCGCCACAACCAGACTGTAAACAAACTACACCACGGTCACATGACTTAACGTCACCGCAACAACCAGGCTGTAAACAAACTACACCACGGTCACATGACTTAACGTCACCGCAACAACCAGGCTGTAAACAAACTACACCACGGTCACATGACTTAACGTCACCGCCACAACCAGACTGTAAACAAACTACACCACGGTCACATGACTTAACGTCACCGCAACAACCAGGCTGTAAACAAACTACACCACGGTCACATGACTTAACGTCACCGCCACAACCAGGCTGTAAACAAACTACACCACGGTCACATGACTTAACGTCACCGCCACAACCAGGCTGTAAACAAACTACACCACGGTCACATGACTTAACGTCACCGCCACAACCAGAATGTAAACAAACTACACCACGGTCACATGACTTAACGTCACCGCAACAACCAGGCTGTAAACAAACTACACCACGGTCACATGACTTAACGTCACCGCCACAACCAGACTGTAAACAAACTACACCACGGTCACACGACTTAACGTCACCACAACCAGGCTGTAAACAAACTACACCACGGTCACATGACTTAACGTCACCACAACCAGGCTGTAAACAAACTACACCACGGTCACATGACTTAACGTCACCGCCACAACCAGGCCGTAAACAAACTACACCACGGTCACATGACTTAACGTCACCACAACCAGGCTGTAAACAAACTTCACCACGGTCACATGACTTAACGTCACCACAACCAGACTGTAAACAAACTACACCACGGTCACACGACTTAACGTCACCGCCACAACCAGGCTGTAAACAAACTACACCACGGTCACATGACTTAACGTCACCACAACCAGGCCGTAAACAAACTACACCACGGTCACATGACTTAACGTCACCACAACCAGGCCGTAAACAAACAACACCACGGTCACATGACTTAACGTCACCACAACCAGGCTGTAAACAAACTACACCACGGTCACATGACTTAACGTCACCGCCACAACCAGGCTGTAAACAAACTACACCACAGTCACATGACTTATTGTCACCACAACCAGTCTGTAAACAAACTACACCACGGTCACATGACTTAACGTCACCACAACCAGACTGTAAACAAACTACACCACGGTCACACGACTTAACGTCACCGCCACAACCAGGCTGTAAACAAACTACACCACGGTCACATGACTTAACATCACCACAACCAGGCCGTAAACAAACTACACCACGGTCACATGACTTAACGTCACCACAACCAGGCCGTAAACAAACAACACCACGGTCACATGACTTAACGTCACCACAACCAGGCTGTAAACAAACTACACCACGGTTACATGACTTAACGTCACCGCCACAACCAGGCTGTAAACAAACTACACCACAGTCACATGACTTATTGTCACCACAACCAGGCTGTAAACAAACTACACCACGGTCACATGACTTAACGTCACCGCCACAACCAGACTGTAAACAAACTACACCACGGTCACATGACTTAACGCCACAACCAGACTGTAAACAAACTACACCACGGTCACATGACTTAACGTCACCGTCACAACCAGGCTGTAAACAAACTACACCACGGTCACATGACTTAACGTCACCGTCACAACCAGGCTGTAAACAAACTACACCACGGTCACATGACTTAACGTCACCGTCACAACCAGGCTGTAAACAAACTACACCACGGTCACATGACTTAACGTCACCATCACAACCAGGCTGTAAACAAACTACACCACGGTCACATGACTTAACGTCACCATCACAACCAGGCTGTAAACAAACTACACCACGGTCACATGACTTAACGTCACCATCACAACTAGGCTGTAAACAAACTACACCACAGTCACATGACTTAACGTCACAACCAGGCTGTAAACAAACTACACCACGGTCACATGACTTAACGTCACCATCACAACCAGGCTGTAAACAAACTACACCACGGTCACATGACTTAATGTCACCATCACAACTAGGCTGTAAACAAACTACACCACGGTCACATGACTTAACGTCACTTAACGTATCCGACAACGGGAGGCTTTTAACAGATGACGTCCTGATGTTCGCTTTGCTGCTGCTGCAGCCACTGATGCTTTCTAGACATCGTGATTTCCCAAAACTGAATAAATACCACACATCGCAACACAAAACTGCTTTGCTAGCTCAATCATGTTGTAACTAAGACATCTGCTGGAAAAAATATTTTTTACACGGACCGTTTACGAGTTAATGAGTCATTACAGACACTGCTAACGGTGCTAACAGCTAACGGTTGTTAGCTTAGCTTAGGTTGTTAGTCCCTCCGAAGGGACACTAACAACTCAAAGTACACGTCAAATAAAATTTCTCCAAACATGTTTCTTGTTATTTTAGGTAGTTATTATCACGCTAATGTATGTTCAAGTGTTCATTTCCCCCGATAAGTTGGTTTTAATTCGTTATTTGATTCTATAAACACAGTCTGACCATCTCGAGCTTTTATTTTGGTACTTCCGGTGACCGGCAGTGTGAATTTGCATATTAGCTAAATATTTAGTTTCACCCAGAACATTTAGATTTAACATTTAACATTTAGATTTATATTTAGCATTTAGATTTAACATTTAGATTTATATTTATATTTAGCATTTTGATTAAACATTTAGATTTAGCTTTATATTTAGCATTTAGATTTAACATTTAGATTTATATTTATATTTAATATTTAGATTTAACATTTAGATTTATATTTATATTTTTACATTTAGATTTAACATTTATATTTATATTTAGCATTTAGATTTAACATTTACATTTAGATTTAGATTTAATATTTAGATTTAACATTTAGATTTAGATTTAGATTTAATATTTAGATTTAACATTTAGATTTAGATTTAGATTTAATATTTAGATTTAACATTTAACATTTAGGTGCCACATTTAATATTTAGATTTAACTATTTAATATATTTCTAAGTTAACAAATATTGCTGTAAATGTGGTAAAAGGTGACGTTAAAAAATTCACAACACTTTTTTAAACATTGTTTGAAGCTAAATGTGGCAAAAAGTTGATGTTATTTTCAGCATGAGACACTTTACAAACGGCACCCCATAGTAAACAAACTACACCACGGTCACATGACTTAAAGTCACCGCCACAACCAGGCTGTAAACAAACTACACCACGGTCACATGACTTAACTTCACCGCCACAACCAGGCCATAAACAAACTACACCACGGTCACATGACTTAACGTCACCGCCACAACCAGGCCGTAAACAAACTACACCACGGTCACGTGCCTTAACGTCACCGCCACAACCAGACCGTAAACAAACTACACCACGGTCACCAGGCCGTAAACAAACTACACCACGGTCACATGACTTAACATCACCGCCACAACCAGGCCGTAAACAAACTACACCACGGTCACATGACTTAACATCACCACAACCAGGCCGTAAACAAACTACACCACGGTCACATGACTTAACGTCATCACAACCAGGCCGTAAACAAACTACACCACGGTCACATGACTTAACGTCACCGTCACAACCAGGCCGTAAACAAACTACAGCACGGTCACATGACTTAACGTCACCGTCACAACCAGGCCGTAAACAAACTACACCACGGTCACATGACTTAACGTCATCACAACCAGGCCGTAAACAAACTACACCACGGTCACATGACTTAACGTCACCATCACAACCAGGCCGTAAACAAACTACACCACGGTCACATGACTTAACGTCACCGTCACAACCAGGCCGTAAACAAACTACACCACGGTCACATGACTTAACGTCATCACAACCAGGCCGTAAACAAACTACACCACGGTCACGTGACTTAACGTCACCAGCTTCAGCTCGTGTTGACCACAGACCTTAAGTTTTTCAACCAAAAACACCAGGGAACAGGAAGTGCTAACATGCTAACATGCTAACTTCGATCCCGTCAAGTTTTTAATAATAATTTAAACTTCATTAATAACCATTTAATTTAGTTTTCTTCACAGAAATGAATAAAATGCTGAGCACAGGTCTACTGTATGTAAAATCAAGGGGACCTCCTGTGAAACTCTGCTGACACTGAGGGGGGGTAAGGACCCCTGTGTTGGGAACCAGTGATCTCAAGTAATAGTTTTCCTGGATGTCTCAACTGGTCTTTAAACGCTCCAGCTGCAGTATGAGTTCTGACAGGAAGTAAGAACAGAGATCATATTTCTCCTGTTTTATCTTCTCCTCACTTACAGAGCTCTAAATGTTGCGTCACATGTTAGAGAGCTCATAGTGCCCCATCATCCCACCAGAACACTGCGCTCTGAGAATACAGGGTGACTGTGGGTGCTGAAGAGGAGGCAGAGCCTTCAGCTATCAGGCTCCTCTTCTGAGGAACCAACTTCCTGTTTCAGTCCTAGACACAGACACTGTCTCCACATTTCACTCAGTGAGGAACCTTCTAAAGAACAAACTCTGCTCCACCACAGACACAATAAAATAACGGACGCAGCTGCCGTGACGTCGCCCGTTGGTTTGTGGCCCTCTGTTCTGAAGCCTTGATTTTGGCATGTCAGCTGTCGCCATCTTGTTTTCTGGAGCCAGAAGTGATCCTGTGTCCTCTGTGAAGACGGACATTATAACATGGAGGTCTGCAGGGGTCAAAGGTCATCTCATGGACTCCACCTGTAGGGGGCGTCTCACCTCTTCTGTTCCAGCTGCTATTCAACAACACACCTCTCCTCCTGGTAACTGATGACTCATCAGCAGCTCTGCCTCTGATTGGCTGTTGATGTCAGAGTGAACGTAAACAGTCGGGACTTTCCAGAGATGCTGCTGCGTTCAGGTGCTGCAGGAAAACTCAGTGTCCTCATGTTAACTTACAGTTAATCCTCAGTATCAGAGGTGAAGGCGGTGAATTCCTGGTTTTACAGAGACACCTGAAGGCATCGTGTGGTCAGACTGGTTTTGGTGGTGAACAGAGAACGAGGAAACTGGAACACAAACTGTCCCAGTTCACTGAACAAACTGGTTTCCACAAGAAGAAGAAATGTGTCTCAGTGTTTGTCTTTTCTTTGTACAGAACACAACTTTATTTAAACGTGTCATTGAATCAGACGACTTTATGAGTTCCTACACAGCAGCAGTGACACGAACACATCATGTGAACACTAAGCACCACAGATACAGTGATGTCAGAGTGAACCAACAGGAGACAGTCTGGATGGTCATTTATTATGGATTGCTGCAGTTGTATTTCATCTCCTGTGACTTGTATCATTAATAGATGTCTATGTGTATGCAAATGTCCTCTGTTGTGGAAGACAGCTAAAATGATCCCAGTACCCAAAGATAAACAATCTGTTTTTAATGAGAGCAACTCCAGAGCGATCGGCATTATTCCTGTCCTGAGCAAAAAGTTGTATATTTGCAAATTCATGATTATTTCTTTATGAATAATTGAATAACTATGTCTCAACATGCACACAGAAGTGCCCCCTCCACATCTACTGCTTTGATCAAAATGACTGATGACTGCTTTAGAGGGAACTAGAATGAAATGAAACTAGAATGTTATGGTTTTAGACCACTGGCGCTAAAGTGGATCCCTAATTATCTGTCTTCTAGATCACAGCAGATGTATTTGAATGGTGGCATATCAAACAGCGGGGATCTAGTGTGTGGTGTGCCTCAGGGCAGTTGCCTTGGACCATTACTGTTCACTGTAAGTGCAAAAAAACGTGCAAAAATGTTTTATTATGCTGATGATTCAACCTTGTATTATGCTGCCCCTTCATGCAAGGAACTTAAGGATGTCCTTAATATGGAACTGCAAGTTGTGCACGATTGGGTTCTTTGTAATAAGTTCGTTCCCAAAACAAAAAGCATTTTATGAGGTTCAGAACTTAAATGATCTTGTAGCTCAAAGCTGGATTTAAAGTTATGTAATTTGTCTGTTGCGCAAGTGGAGAGTGTCAAACCTGTTGGTGTAATGTTGGACTCCAGGCTTTCCTTCAGTCATCATATTAAACAGATCATCTTAAAGATGGAGGAGCTGTTGGTATCTCCAGGAAATGTGCTTCTTCTGTTGCTCGCCCCCTCTTGTGTCAGATCCTGTATAGTTTAGTATGATGTCACCTTGACTCTTGTTCTGAGCTCTGGGCATCTGCTGCTACAGCTGAGCTCAGAAAGCTGCAGATTGGCCAAAATAAGGCTGCACGGTTGGTGTTGGGTTGCTCATCCAGATCAAACATTAGCAGCATGCAGGATTCCCTCTCATGGCTGACGGTAGAAAACAGGTTGGCAGTAAACACAGCTGGATTGTTTCAGTCAGTCTTGATCAGTAGAACACCTGATTTTACATCTGAACAAATTGTTTTTCTAAACACTGAACGATCACAGCACTAGAGGGTCCAGCGACGGTCAGTTGGTGCTGCCTCGCCCAAGAACAAATGCTTTATCACGACCTTTTATTTATAGAGCAATAACTCTGCAATAATCTGCCTCATCATCTCTGTTGTACAGAAAGTAAACAGGTATTTAAAAAGAAACTTTAATCTCATTTAAGACTGTAAATGTTGACGTGGCTGTATGCAGAGTGTTCAGTGTTTTCAGAGAAAATGAATTGTTAGATTTATGAAAATTATTAAATGTTGCATGTTTTAATTAAGTTTTATCATTAGGTATATTATAATTGTATTTCAATGTAAAATGAGTGTGGTCTTTTGTTGATGATATGATTGATTGACCCCAGGAAGACTAGCTGGTTACTATGGTACCAGCTAATGGGGATCCTACTAAACTAAACTAAACTAAACTAAACTACACTAAATTAAACTAAACTAAACTAAACTAAACTAAACTGAACTTAACTAAATTAAACTAAACTAAACTAAATTAAACTAAACTACACTAAATTAAACTAAACTAAACTACACTAAATTAAACTAAACTAAACTAAACTAAACTAAACTACACTACACTAAATTAAACTAAACTAAACTAAATTAAACTAAACTAAACTAAACTAAACTAAACTGAACTTAACTAAATTAAACTAAACTAAACTAAATTAAACTAAACTAAACTACACTAAATTAAACTAAACTAAACTACACTAAATTAAACTAAACTAAACTAAACTAAATTAAACTAAATTAAACTAAACTAAACTACACTAAATTAAACTAAACTAAACTAAACTAAACTAAATTAAACTAAATTAAACTAAACTAAACTACACTAAATTAAACTAAACTAAACTAAACTAAACTAAATTAAACTAAATTAAACTAAACTAAACTACACTAAATTAAACTAAACTAAACTAAACTAAACTAAACTAAACATGTCACAGCTGAGACCACTGGGACTGTCTGTCATTTATTCACTGACACACTTTGTTTATATTTTCTCTTTGTTCTGTTGGGTTGGTTACTCTGCGCCGCCGGTTCTGCAGCGCGATGACTCAGCGTCTGAGACGACAGTGACCATCTGTGAATGAAACCATGTGATGGTCAGTTTCAAACATCAGAGAGTTCAGTCAACACAGAGCTGAAGTCCAGGGGCCTGTATCACGAAGCAGGATTAATGTCTCAGCGAGGTAACTTCAGGGTTAACCTGGGTTTTCGGTCTCACGAAGCCGGTTCAGTTCTTATCGGGGTAGATCAGCATGGTAACTTACTCTGAACGGCTATCCTGCTCCGGAGCAGGGTAAGTTCAGGGTTGAATCTGATCCTATAAAAAGCACCACCCACTGGCCAATCAGCTGTTCGAAAAGAAATGACTCCGCTGACAGAATTACAGCCCAGTCATGACGGGAAGTTTAATTAATTTGATTGATTTTGATTTGAAAGTTTATTTTGAACATTAAAAAAGAAAAGAAAGCAACAACAACAGACAATGAAAAGATTGTTCACAAAGGAGTGGAAAGAAGTCCAAATCTCATCCCACCCCTTCATAAGAAAGAAACTGATCATTTGCAGACACTTAATAGCACCATTAATTAGTGCCAACATTTTGTTTTGTTGGAGGAAATGATCCCTGTTAAAGATAATGGGCTTAATTGACAGCTTTGCTGCTGGAAATGTGGAAAGTAGCCTATCATGTCTACACTTCATGGTGTTTGAGGGATTTTCCTTTTTGTTTTTTAAAGAGGGAGACTAGGTTTATTTTTGCGCAGCTGTTAATTTCTAACACAGCTCAACATCAGGATGATTTTATTCAGACTATCAATTTGGTGTTGATATGATTTAATTGTGGCGTCAGCTTTAAGCTTTATTGTAGCATATATAACATTAAGACAAAGAAGACCAGTTTATCAGACGCATTGATGTTAGATGATAATTGTAATACACGCAATTCATCTGCGCAGCATTGATTTCATGGGATTCAAGGGTGTGATCAGTGTCAGATGTACAGGTACAGGTACTGTAGCTACTTGAACCAGTGATGAGTAATTTAACCTACACATCATTTTATTTGCTCCCTTGTGTTGTCTTGATTTTTCCCTCTCTCCTCCTCTATTTCTTCTTTCCTGACC
The DNA here is from genome assembly GCA_035609425.1 of Epinephelus awoara. Taxonomy (NCBI): domain Eukaryota; kingdom Metazoa; phylum Chordata; class Actinopteri; order Perciformes; family Serranidae; genus Epinephelus; species Epinephelus awoara. The sequence continues at coordinate 32,187,745 of CM069315.1, read as the reverse complement.
CGTTTTTTCTTCTCTATTATGTGATTTCATTGATGTTTTGACAGAGGAATTTCTTTGACAAGCTTTTAGTGGCTTCTAACCTCTCCGGCACTTTTCTTTTTTTAATCTTGCAAATTTTATACCGTCTGTTTTTAACATTATGTGCAAATAAACTAATCTAAACTAAAACTAAACATTATTCATCCCATTATGTGTTGCCACACATGTTTCCTGCTCCTGCAGCTGCCACGGTGTTGGCCTTTTCTGTAATGTTGCTTTTCTCCTCCTCATATTTTAGTAGAATTAATGTCTGATCCTCACGAGAAATACTGTTTCTCCTCACATACGGCGCTCTGTGAGGACGCTCAGTGAGGACGCTCAGTGATGCTGCGCCTCTCTCATGATTGTGATTGGTCCGCTGCCTGCACGTTCACGGCTCTTGATAAAGCAACCCTGGGTTGAGTTACTGAGTTGATATCCAGCGTCGTGATACCGATTATCCTGGTTGCCATTGTTAGGGTTGGTCAACCCAGGAAAGGTTGGTCTCGCGTCATGATACAGGCCCCAGACGGAATGAGACCACAACAAACTGCTGACATGTTTGAAGCTCTAAAATCAGTTGCATGTTGCAGCAACTTGTTTCCAGATAAACATGGAATCAAGTCAACGTCTTTATTTGTTTTGTGAGTGTGAAACTCTTCTCACCAAATTCAGACAATAAATAAAAGAGTGAAGCTTGAAGAGACGTGATGACGAGCTGTGAACACTTGTCAGCGTCACTCTGTGTCCCTGTCTCACACTATGAATCAGAGACTTAAAACCTGTCACAATATTCAAACCTCTTTAAACACCCATTAGCATCCTGAGCTAGTTAGCGCTAAGCAGCTTAGCATCACACGTCACAAGATGAAGTTAAAGGTTTAAACTGCTGTCAACATGAAGATGCTACACATTGTTAGCTCAGTTAGAGTCTCCATAATTCACTCGTTCATGGACTTCATGTTTACACTATTTACACTATTTACATTCCTTCAGTCTGTGAGGCTCCGCCCACCAAAAGAACCACAATTATTTTCCATTAAATGAATCTAAGTTGTAAATGTTGTGTCCTTTGCTAACTGTGAGCTAACTGTGTGCTAACTGTGAGCTAACTGTGAGTTAACTTTGTGCTAACTGTGAGCTAACTGTGAGCTAACTGTGTACTAACTGTGAGCTAACTGTGAGCTCACTGTGTGCTAACTGTGAGCTAACTGTGTGCTAACTGTGAGCTGTGTGGTAACTGTGTGCTAACTGTGTGCTAACTGTGAGCTCACTGTGTGCTAACTGTGAGCTAACTGTGAGCTAACTGTGTGCTAACTGTGAGCTGTGTGGTAACTGTGTGCTAACTGTGTGCTAACTGTGAGCTAACTGTGAGTTAACTGTGTGCTAACTGTGAGCTGTGTGGTAACTGTGAGCTAACTGTGTGCTAACTGTGAGCCGTGTGGTAACTGTGTGCTAACTGTGAGCTAACTGTGTGGTAACTGTGAGTTAACTGTGAGTTCACTGTGTGCTAACTGTGAGCTAACTGTGAGCTCACTGTGTGCTAACTGTGAGCTGTGTGGTAACTGTGTGGTAACTGTGTGCTAACTGTGAGCTCACTGTGTGCTAACTGTGAGCTAACTGTGAGCTCACAGTGAGCTAAATGTGAGCTCACTGTGAGCTAAATGTGAGCTCACTGTGAGCTAACTGTGAGCTAACTGTGAGTTAACTGAGCTAACTGTGAGCTAACTGAGTGCTAACTGTGAGCTAACTGTGAGCTAACTGAGTGCTAACTGTGAGTTAACTGTGTGCTCGCTGTGAGCTAACTGTGAGCTAACTGTGTGCTAACTGTGAGCTAACTGTGTGCTAACTGTGAGCTAACTGTGAGCTAGCTGTGAGCTAACTGTGTAGACAGCTGTGGTTGTTCCATGTGTCCTTTATGATGTCACAGATGCAGCCAATAGATGTGACTGGAGGGCGGAGTCAACAGTGTGACAGGGTGGAGGAGGTCGTACTAATGTTCCTTTACAGAGAGGCAGTGCTGCAGACGGCGGCGGCCATTAAACACATGGTGTCATGTGGACGGAGAGTCTTTGTGTTGATCGTTATTTAAATGTCTTGATGTTTCCAACATTTAAAGAGACGGATCTACTTTGATACGTAAAGAGAGAATAAATGAGATCACAGCTGACACACCTGATATTAAACCGTGCGGAGCTTTGTGACCTAAAATAAAACGGCTCAGAACCCAAACAGTTGGTGTAAACACAGCCGGGTCATGAACCAGCACCGAGGTTCTGAGAGTCCTGAACAGACCTGGTCCAAGAACCAGAGCTACTGTGGTGGACCAGTGAGGCCATTAGACTGAAGAGGTTCAGACGCTGGTTTGATGTGACAGGTGGAACTTTACAGACGGACCCTCTGTTCCTGATGTGGACTTTAAAGAGGAGCTCTGGTCCACATGTGAGTGGAACCTGCTCCACATGTTGATGCTAAGCTAACAGTTTGTAGCTAAGTGTTGCTCACAGGGACCTTTGTCTCTTCACAGTGGACCGTCCAACAGTGTTTGTTCTCCATGTAGGAGACAACATGTGTGTGTGTGTGTGTGTGTGTGTGTGTGTGTGTGTGTGTGTGTGTGTGTGTCCACCCTGAACCCCTCAGAGACACTGAGACATGTGGACGAGTCCTGGACCATCAGACTCTGTGACAGCACGTCAACAACTCTCCAACAGGAAGTACATTTAAACTACAACTCTTATTGATTTCACCTCCTGTTGATGGTCACACAGCTTTATTTAAATGATCATCATTCATTCTAACCATCTTATCGACCAGTCAGATCCAAAATGGAGACCATGAAACTGTGGCAACATTTTTTATCTCGACAGCAACCACCTGAATTAAAGACTTTTATTTTGAAAAACTCAACATTAAACAAACCTTAAATGTGACCATCCAACAAAACACTTTATTCTGAAAAGACTCCATAAATACAGTATTGATTATTGATCGTATCGTCTGTGTGTTGAATTCTGTGTCAGCAGCAGCCTGTCTCTACCTGGACACTGATGACGTCACATGATCTCTGCACTCTGATTGGCTGTTCACTGTTTTAGAGTTCAGCTGCTGCTGGAGTTTCTGTCAGTCGTCCTCAGAGTGAGACACAGACTAGACAGGTCCAGGTCTACAGAGACTCAGACAAGTCCAGGTCTACAGAGAGACTCAGACAGGTTCAGGTCTACAGACAGACTCAGACAGGTTCAGGTCTACAGAGACTCAGACAGGTCCAGGTCTACAGAGACTCAGACAGGTCCAGGTCTACAGAGACTCAGACAGGTTCAGGTCTACAGAGAGACTCAGACAGGTTCAGGTCTACAGACAGACTCAGACAGGTTCAGGTCTACAGAGACTCAGACAGGTCCAGGTCTACAGAGACTCAGACAGGTCCAGGTCTACAGAGACTCAGACAAGTCCAGGTCTACAGAGAGACTCAGACAGGTTCAGGTCTACAGACAGACTCAGACAGGTTCAGGTCTACAGAGACTCAGACAGGTCCAGGTCTACAGAGACTCAGACAGGTCCAGGTCTACACAGACTCAGACAGGTCCAGGTCTACAGAGACTCAGACAGGTTCAGGTCTACAGAGACTCAGACAGGTCCAGGTCTACAGAGACTCAGACAGGTCCAGTTCTACAGAGAGACTCAGACAGGTTCAGGTCTACAGAGACTCAGACAGGTTCAGGTCTACAGAGAGACTCAGACAGGTCCAGGTCTACAGAGACTCAGACAGGTTCAGGTCTACAGGGACTCAGATAGGTTCAGGTCTACAGAGAGACTCAGACAGTTCCAGGTCTACAGAGACTCAGATAGGTCCAGGTCTACAGAGACTCGGACAGGTTCAGGTCTACAGAGACTCAGACAGGTTCAGGTCTACAGAGACTCAGACAGGTCCAGGTCTACAGAGACTCGGACAGGTTCAGGTCTACAGAGAGACTCAGACAGGTTCAGGTCTACAGAGACTCAGACAGGTCCAGGTCTACAGAGAGCTGATGAGGATGATGAAGATGATGAAGATGATGGTGGTCCTGGTCCTCTCCTGTGTCCTCAGTGTCTCAGCTGACGGTAAGTTTCTGTCCTTTAGTTTCACATTTAAACCTCTGAAGGTTCAAACACAGGAAACACACTGTTTGTTTACTGACTCAACAACAAACAAACAAACAAACAAACAGTCAGTGTGAACCCTGTGTCTCTGTTTTCAGGTCTACATGAGGAGTTTTATATCAATGGCTGTTCAGACTCTGATGGAGAGGAGATGTACGCTCTGGATGGTGAGGAGTTGTGGTACGCAGACTTCACCAACAAGAAGGGGGTGGAGCCTCAGCCCAGCTTCATTGATCACATCACCTTTGTCGAAGGAGCTTATGAACAGGCTGAGGCTAATCAACAGATCTGCAAACAGAACCTGAAGACAGCACGTAAAGCCATTAAGGACTTCCCACTGGAACAAGGTAAAGACAAACACTTCTTCTGTATTTATGCTAACACACTTCATTTTTACACATTGTGTGTTAATCAGAGGACAGTCAGTGTGTTAATGAGAGGACAGACAGTGTGTTAATCAGAGGACAGTCAGTGTGTTAATGAGAGGACAGTCAGTGTGTTAATCAGAGGACAGACAGTGTGTTAATGAGAGGACAGACAGTGTGTTAATCAGAGGACAGTCAGTGTGTTAATGAGAGGACAGTCAGTGTGTTAATCAGAGGACAGTCAGTGTGTTAATGAGAGGACAGACAGTGTGTTAATGAGAGGACAGTCAGTGTGTTAATGAGAGGACAGACAGTGTGTTAATCAGAGGACAGTCAGTGTGTTAATGAGAGGACAGACAGTGTGTTAATGAGAGGACAGTCAGTGTGTTAATCAGAGGACAGTCAGTGTGTTAATGAGAGGACAGTCAGTGTGTTAATCAGAGGACAGACAGTGTGTTAATGAGAGGACAGACAGTGTGTTAATCAGAGGACAGTCAGTGTGTTAATGAGAGGACAGTCAGTGTGTTAATCAGAGGACAGACAGTGTGTTAATGAGAGGACAGACAGTGTGTTAATCAGAGGACAGTCAGTGTGTTAATGAGAGGACAGTCAGTGTGTTAATCAGAGGACAGTCAGTTTGTTAATGAGAGGACAGACAGTGTGTTAATGAGAGGACAGACAGTGTGTTAATCAGAGGACAGTCAGTGTGTTAATCAGAGGACAGTCAGTGTGTTAATCAGAGGACAGACAGTGTGTTAATGAGAGGACAGACAGTGTGTTAATCAGAGGACAGACAGTGTGTTAATCAGAGGACAGTCGGAGTGTTAATGAGAGGACAGACAGTGTGTTAATCAGAGGACAGTCGGTGTGTTAATGAGAGGACAAACAGTGTGTTAATCAGAGGACAGTCAGTGTGTTAATGAGAGGACAGACAGTGTGTTAATCAGAGGACAGTCGGTGTGTTAATGAGAGGACAAACAGTGTGTTAATCAGAGGACAGACAGTGTGTTAATCAGAGGACAGACAGTGTGTTAATCAGAGGACAGACAGTGTGTTAATCAGAGGACAGACAGTGTGTTAATCAGAGGACAGTCAGTGTGTTAATATGAGGACAGTCAGTGTGTTAATGAGAGGACAGACAGTGTGTTAATGAGAGGACAGTCAGTGTGTTAATCAGAGGACAGACAGTGTGTTAATCAGAGGACAGTCAGTGTGTTAATGAGAGGACAGTCAGTGTGTTAATCAGAGGACAGTCAGTGTGTTAATGAGAGGACAGACAGTCTGTTAATGAGAGGACAGACAGTGTGTTAATCAGAGGACAGTCAGTGTGTTAATGAGAGGACAGACAGTGTGTTAATCAGAGGACAGACAGTGTGTTAATGAGAGGACAGACAGTGTGTTAATCAGAGGACAGACAGTGTGTTAATCAGAGGACAGTAAGTGTGTTAATGAGAGGACAGTCAGTGTGTTAATCAGAGGACAGTCAGTGTGTTAATGAGAGGACAGACAGTGTGTTAATGAGAGGACAGACAGTGTGTTAATCAGAGGACAGTCAGTGTGTTAATCAGAGGACAGTCAGTGTGTTAATGAGAGGACAGTCAGTGTGTTAATCAGAGGACAGTCAGTGTGTTAATCAGAGGACAGACAGTGTGTTAATGAGAGGACAGACAGTGTGTTAATCAGAGGACAGACAGTGTGTTAATCAGAGGACAGTCGGAGTGTTAATGAGAGGACAGACAGTGTGTTAATCAGAGGACAGTCGGTGTGTTAATGAGAGGACAAACAGTGTGTTAATCAGAGGACAGTCAGTGTGTTAATGAGAGGACAGACAGTGTGTTAATCAGAGGACAGTCGGTGTGTTAATGAGAGGACAAACAGTGTGTTAATCAGAGGACAGACAGTGTGTTAATCAGAGGACAGACAGTGTGTTAATCAGAGGACAGACAGTGTGTTAATCAGAGGACAGACAGTGTGTTAATCAGAGGACAGTCAGTGTGTTAATATGAGGACAGTCAGTGTGTTAATGAGAGGACAGACAGTGTGTTAATGAGAGAACAGACAGTGTGTTAATCAGAGGACAGTCAGTGTGTTAATCAGAGGACAGACAGTGTGTTAATCAGAGGACAGTCAGTGTGTTAATGAGAGGACAGTCAGTGTGTTAATCAGAGGACAGTCAGTGTGTTAATGAGAGGACAGACAGTCTGTTAATGAGAGGACAGACAGTGTGTTAATCAGAGGACAGTCAGTGTGTTAATGAGAGGACAGACAGTGTGTTAATCAGAGGACAGACAGTGTGTTAATGAGAGGACAGACAGTGTGTTAATGAGAGGACAGACAGTGTGTTAATCAGAGGACAGACAGTGTGTTAATCAGAGGACAGTAAGTGTGTTAATGAGAGGACAGTCAGTGTGTTAATCAGAGGACAGTCAGTGTGTTAATGAGAGGACAGACAGTGTGTTAATCAGAGGACAGACAGTGTGTTAATGAGAGGACAGTCAGTGTGTTAATCAGAGGACAGACAGTGTGTTAATGAGAGGACAGTCAGTGTGTTAATCAGAGGACAGACAGTGTGTTAATGAGAGGACAGTCAGTGTGTTAATCAGAGGACAGACAGTGTGTTAATCGGAGGACAGTCAGTGTGTTAATCAGAGGACAGACAGTGTGTTAATGAGAGGACAGTCAGTGTGTTAATCAGAGGACAGTCAGTGTGTTAATCAGAGGACAGACAGTGTGTTAATCAGAGGACAGACAGTGTGTTAATGAGAGGACAGACAGTGTGTTAATGAGAGGACAGACAGTGTGTTAATCAGAGGACAGTCGGTGTGTTAATCAGAGGACAGACAGTGTGTTAATCAGAGGACAGACAGTGTGTTAATCAGAGGACAGACAGTGTGTTAATCAGAGGACAGTCAGTGTGTTAATCAGAGGACAGACAGTGTGTTAATGAGAGGACAGACAGTGTGTTAATCAGAGGACAGACAGTGTGTTAATGAGAGGACAGTCAGTGTGTTAATCAGAGGACAGTCAGTGTGTTAATCAGAGGACAGTCAGTGTGTTAATGAGAGGACAGACAGTGTGTTAATGAGAGGACAGACAGTGTGTTAATGAGAGGACAGACAGTGTGTTAATGAGAGGACAGACAGTGTGTTAATGAGAGGACAGACAGTGTGTTAATCAGAGGACAGACAGTGTGTTAATGAGAGGACAGACAGTGTGTTAATGAGAGGACAGACAGTGTGTTAATCAGAGGACAGTCGGTGTGTTAATCAGAGGACAGTCGGTGTGTTAATCAGAGGACAGACAGTGTGTTAATCAGAGGACAGACAGTGTGTTAATCAGAGGACAGTCAGTGTGTTAATCAGAGGACAAACAGTGTGTTAATCAGAGGACAGACAGTGTGTTAATGAGAGGACAGACAGTGTGTTAATGAGAGGACAGACAGTGTGTTAATCAGAGGACAGTCGGTGTGTTAATCAGAGGACAGACAGTGTGTTAATCAGAGGACAGACAGTGTGTTAATCAGAGGACAGACAGTGTGTTAATGAGAGGACAGTCAGTGTGTTAATCAGAGGACAGACAGTGTGTTAATCAGAGGACAGTCAGTGTGTTAATGAGAGGACAGACAGTGTGTTAATCAGAGGACAAACAGTGTGTTAATGAGAGGACAGACAGTGTGTTAATCAGAGGACAAACAGTGTGTTAATGAGAGGACAGTCAGTGTGTTAATGAGAGGACAGTCAGTGTGTTAATCAGAGGACAGACAGTGTGTTAATGAGAGGACAGACTGTGTTAATCAGAGGACAAACAGGGTGTTAATCAGAGGACAGACAGTGTGTGAATCAGAGGACAGACAGTGTGTTAATCAGAGGACAGTCAGTGTGTTAATGAGAGGACAGTCAGTGTGTTAATCAGAGGACAGACAGTGTGTTAATCAGAGGACAAACAGTGTGTTAATCAGAGGACAAACAGTGTGTTAATGAGAGGACAGTCAGTGTGTTAATCAGAGGACAGACAGTGTGTTAATGAGAGGACAGACTGTGTTAATCAGAGGACAAACAGGGTGTTAATCAGAGGACAGACAGTGTGTTAATCAGAGGACAGACAGTGTGTTAATCAGAGGACAGACAGTGTGTTAATCAGAGGACAGTCGGTGTGTTAATCAGAGGACAGTCAGTGTGTTAATCAGAGGACAGTCGGTGTGTTAATCAGAGGACAGTCGGTGTGTTAATCAGAGGACAGTCAGTGTGTTAATCAGAGGACAGACAGTGTGTTAATCAGAGGACAGTCGGTGTATTAATCAGAGGACAGTCAGTGTGTTAATCAGAGGACAGACAGTGTGTTAATAAGAGGACAGTCAGTGTGTTAATCAGAGGACAGACAGTGTGTTAATGAGAGGACAGTCAGTGTGTTAATGAGAGGACAGTCAGTGTGTTAATCAGAGGACAGACAGTGTGTTAATCAGAGGACAGACAGTGTGTTAATCAGAGGACAGACAGTGTGTTAATCAGAGGACAGTCAGTGTGTTAATGAGAGGACAGACAGTGTGTTAATGAGAGGACAGTCAGTGTGTTAATGAGAGGACAGACAGTGTGTTAATGAGAGGACAAACAGTGTGTTAATCAGAGGACAGACAGTGTGTTAATCAGAAGACAGTCAGTGTGTCAATGAGAGGACAGTCAGTGTGTTAATCAGAGGACAGTCAGTGTGTTAATGAGAGGACAGACAGTGTGTTAATGAGAGGACAGACAGTGTGTTAATCAGAGGACAGACAGTGTGTTAATCAGAGGACAGTCAGTGTGTTAATGAGAGGACAGACAGTGTGTTAATCAGAGGACAGTCAGTGTGTTAATGAGAGGACAGACAGTGTGTTAATCAGAGGACAGTCGGTGTGTTAATCAGAGGACAGTCAGTGTGTTAATGAGAGGACAGACAGTGTGTTAATCAGAGGACAGTCAGTGTGTTAATCAGAGGACAGACAGTGTGTTTATCAGAGGACAGTCGGTGTGTTAATCAGAGGACAGTCGGTGTGTTAATCAGAGGACAGTCAGTGTGTTAATCAGAGGACAGACAGTGTGTTAATGAGAGGACAGACAGTGTGTTAATCAGAGGACAAACAGTGTGTTAATCAGAGGACAGACAGTGTGTTAATCAGAGGACAGACAGTGTGTTAATCAGAGGACAGTCAGTGTGTTAATCAGAGGACAGTCAGTGTGTTAATCAGAGGACAGTCAGTGTGTTAATGAGAGGACAGACAGTGTGTTAATCAGAGGACAGACAGTGTGTTAATGAGAGGACAGTCAGTGTGTTAATCAGAGGACAGACAGTGTGTTAATGAGAGGACAGTCAGTGTGTTAATCAGAGGACAGACAGTGTGTTAATCGGAGGACAGTCAGTGTGTTAATCAGAGGACAGACAGTGTGTTAATGAGAGGACAGACAGTGTGTTAATGAGGGGACAGACAGTGTGTTAATCGGAGGACAGTCAGTGTGTTAATCAGAGGACAGACAGTGTGTTAATGAGAGGACAGTCAGTGTGTTAATCAGAGGACAGACAGTGTGTTAATGAGAGGACAGTCAGTGTGTTAATCAGAGGACAGACAGTGTGTTAATGAGAGGACAGTCAGTGTGTTAATCAGAGGACAGACAGTGTGTTAATCGGAGGACAGTCAGTGTGTTAATCAGAGGACAGACAGTGTGTTAATGAGAGGACAGTCAGTGTGTTAATCAGAGGACAGACAGTGTGTTAATCGGAGGACAGTCAGTGTGTTAATCGGAGGACAGACAGTGTGTTAATGAGAGGACAGTCAGTGTGTTAATCGGAGGACAGACAGTGTGTTAATCAGAGGACAGTCAGTGTGTTAATCAGAGGACAGTCAGTGTGTTAATCGGAGGACAGTCAGTGTGTTAATGAGAGGACAGACAGTGTGTTAATCAGAGGACAGTCAGTGTGTTAATGAGAGGACAGTCAGTGTGTTAATGAGAGGACAGACAGTGTGTTAATCGGAGGACAGACAGTGTGTTAATCAGAGGACAGACAGTGTGTTAATCAGAGGACAGACAGTGTGTTAATGAGAGGACAGACAGTGTGTTAATCAGAGGACAGACAGTGTGTTAATGAGAGGACAGACAGTGTGTTAATCAGAGGACAGACAGTGTGTTAATCAGAGGACAGTCAGTGTGTTAATCAGAGGACAGTCAGTGTGTTAATCAGAGGACAGACAGTGTGTTAATCAGAGGACAGTCAGTGTGTTAATCGGAGGACAGTCAGTGTGTTAATCAGAGGACAGTCAGTGTGTTAATGAGAGGACAGACAGTGTGTTAATCAGAGGACAGACAGTGTGTTAATGAGAGGACAGTCAGTGTGTTAATCAGAGGACAGACAGTGTGTTAATGAGAGGACAGTCAGTGTGTTAATCAGAGGACAGACAGTGTGTTAATCGGAGGACAGTCAGTGTGTTAATCAGAGGACAGACAGTGTGTTAATGAGAGGACAGACAGTGTGTTAATGAGGGGACAGACAGTGTGTTAATCGGAGGACAGTCAGTGTGTTAATCAGAGGACAGACAGTGTGTTAATGAGAGGACAGTCAGTGTGTTAATCAGAGGACAGACAGTGTGTTAATGAGAGGACAGTCAGTGTGTTAATCAGAGGACAGACAGTGTGTTAATGAGAGGACAGTCAGTGTGTTAATCAGAGGACAGACAGTGTGTTAATCGGAGGACAGTCAGTGTGTTAATCAGAGGACAGACAGTGTGTTAATGAGAGGACAGTCAGTGTGTTAATCAGAGGACAGACAGTGTGTTAATCGGAGGACAGTCAGTGTGTTAATCGGAGGACAGACAGTGTGTTAATGAGAGGACAGTCAGTGTGTTAATCGGAGGACAGACAGTGTGTTAATCAGAGGACAGTCAGTGTGTTAATCAGAGGACAGTCAGTGTGTTAATCGGAGGACAGTCAGTGTGTTAATGAGAGGACAGACAGTGTGTTAATCAGAGGACAGTCAGTGTGTTAATGAGAGGACAGTCAGTGTGTTAATGAGAGGACAGACAGTGTGTTAATCGGAGGACAGACAGTGTGTTAATCAGAGGACAGACAGTGTGTTAATCAGAGGACAGACAGTGTGTTAATCAGAGGACAGACAGTGTGTTAATGAGAGGACAGACAGTGTGTTAATCAGAGGACAGACAGTGTGTTAATGAGAGGACAGACAGTGTGTTAATCAGAGGACAGACAGTGTGTTAATCAGAGGACAGTCAGTGTGTTAATCAGAGGACAGTCAGTGTGTTAATCAGAGGACAGACAGTGTGTTAATCAGAGGACAGTCAGTGTGTTAATCGGAGGACAGTCAGTGTGTTAATCGGAGGACAGTCAGTGTGTTAATCAGAGGACAGTCAGTGTGTTAATGAGAGGACAGTCAGTGTGTTAATCGGAGGACAGACAGTGTGTTAATCGGAGGACAGACAGTGTGTTAATGAGAGGACAGTCAGTGTGTTAATCAGAGGACAGACAGTGTGTTAATCAGAGGACAGACAGTGTGTTAATCAGAGGACAGTCAGTGTGTTAATCAGAGGACAGACAGTGTGTTAATCAGAGGACAGACAGTGTGTTAATGAGAGGACAGACATTGTGTTAATCAGAGGACAGACAGTGTGTTAATCAGAGGACAGACAGTGTGTTAATCAGAGGACAGTCAGTGTGTTAATCGGAGGACAGACAGTGTGTTAATCAGAGGACAGTCAGTGTGTTAATCAGAGGACAGTCAGTGTGTTAATCGGAGGACAGACAGTGTGTTAATCGGAGGACAGACAGTGTGTTAATCAGAGGACAGTCAGTGTGTTAATCGGAGGACAGACAGTGTGTTAATCAGAGGACAGACAGTGTGTTAATCAGAGGACAGTCAGTGTGTTAATCGGAGGACAGACAGTGTGTTAATCGGAGGACAGACAGTGTGTTAATGAGAGGACAGACAGTGTGTTAATCGGAGGACAGACAGTGTGTTAATGAGAGGACAGTCAGTGTGTTAATCGGAGGACAGACAGTGTGTTAATCGGAGGACAGACAGTGTGTTAATGAGAGGACAGTCTGTGTACACTCAGTGTGCTCTCAGGGCCGAATTCACAAAGAATGAACTGCGGCCGCTGATAGCACCTTGAATTGCACGTCACTTGCACCCGCACTTTGCTCCGTCTTAACGTCCTATTCACAAAGGATATTGCGCTAATGATATACCAGCGCAAACATGCCCACAAAGTTTGGCAGCTGAGTGCAGTTTGCCCCTGGTTGCAATTAGCCACATGGCAAAGTTATTTTTTTCAATTAACTGCTTGTGCCTATTAGCGCTGGTATTAATTAGACTTTGTTTGGCAAAGTACTGAATACTGTGTACCCTCATGTAGTGATGTCTGCTGGTGAGTCAGTCTAACAGTGTCGGATGGGTTGAGGCTGTGGATTTACCACTTTATCACTATTCCCTCTCACTTGTAGCTGTTTTTTCGTTATCTTTTGAATTTAATATGAATTATGGAACCGTTGTTGTTCATGTTTGTTTCCCCCGTTTTGTAAAATAAATTATTGCAAGTTGCTTTTGAAGTGCGTGACAGAAGTGCGTTTTGAGAATGACTGCAGACTGTCACCTGTTCAACGCATCAGTATCTTCGGATGCCATTAAAGTAATAATGATTATAACTAGAGAAGCAATTTCTGAAGAAATTGCGGGTGTGAATGCTTCAAGCTGAAGCTAGACTGCAATGCTGCCTTAAATACAATAAAGTTTGAATGATTTGAATGTGTGAAAGTTTGTTGAAAAGCTGACGCCACACTGAATAGCTGCCTGTAAGAAAATGAAGTTTGAATGATGTGAATGTTTTACCGAGATTTATGAAATCCAATATGGCTGCCGCCTAGTGAAGCCACAATATGCAAATTAGATGAGTTCATTTACTCCCATCAGATTCCTCCTCCTTTATTTTGAGGATGAGACGACAAAAACAGCACAAAACAAAATAATATACTTTGTAAATATGTTAAAAATGCTGTTTTACTGAGATTTATGAAGTCCAATATGGCCGCCACCTAGTGACGCCACAATATGCAAATTGGTTGAGTTAATCTACTCCCATCACAAACTTTGGGTCTTGATGAATAGTTTTCTCATTTACAGTATGTCTTTATCTCTCACCACTTTCAAGCCACAGCTTATTGAAATGTTGAAATGAATATTTTCCTCAATAAACTCTGGCAACTAAAGGGTTAAAATGGAGATTGTGCCCCTGTCATGTCTGCATGTAACATGTAGACACACACACACACACACACACATCATGTTTCTGTCATGTCTGCATGTAACATGTAGACACACACACACATCATGTTTCTGTCATGTCTGCATGTAACATGTAGACACACACACACATCATGTTTCTGTCATGTCTGCATGTAACATGTAGACACACACACACACATCATGTTTCTGTCATGTCTGCATGTAACATGTAGACACACACACACATCATGTTTCTGTCATGTCTGCATGTAACATGTAGACACACACACACACATCATGTTTCTGTCATGTCTGCATGTAACATGTAGACACACACACACACATCATGTTTCTGTCATGTCTGCATGTAACATGTAGACACACACACACACATCATGTTTCTGTCATGTCTGCATGTAACATGTAGACACACACACACACATCATGTTTCTGTCATGTCTGCATGTAACATGTAGACACACACACACACATCATGTTTCTGTCATGTCTGCATGTAACATGTAGACACGCACACACATCATGTTTCTGTCATGTCTGCATGTAACATGTAGACACACACACACACATCATGTTTCTGTCATGTCTGCATGTAACATGTAGACACGCACACACATCATGTTTCTGTCATGTCTGCATGTAACATGTAGACACACACACACATCATGTTTCTGTCATGTCTGCATGTAACATGTAGACACACACACACATCATGTTTCTGTCATGTCTGCATGTAACATGTAGACACACACACACGCACACACGTCATGTTTCTGTCATGTCTGCATGTAACATGTAGACACACACACACATCATGTTTCTGTCATGTCTGCATGTAACATGTAGACACACACACACATCATGTTTCTGTCATGTCTGCATGTAACATGTAGACACACACACACATCATGTTTCTGTCATGTCTGCATGTAACATGTAGACACACACACACGCACACACGTCATGTTTCTGTCATGTCTGCATGTAACATGTAGACACACACACACGCACACACATCATGTTTCTGTCATGTCTGCATGTAACATGTAGACACACACACACATCATGTTTCTGTCATGTCTGCAAGTAACATGTAGACACACACACACACATCATGTTTCTGTCATGTCTGCATGTAACATGTAGACACACACACACATCATGTTTCTGTCATGTCTGCATGTAACATGTAGACACACACACACACACACACGTCATGTTTCTGTCAGTTTGTGTGACAGCGGTTGCCATGGTAATAAAGCAGGTGCACCTGGCAGAAGAGCAGAGAGACAGACAGACACAGAGAAGAGACTGTTTTAGTGGAGATTTAACTCCTCGAACAAATTCTTCTGATTTCCAAACCGTTGGTCCAGTAATGAAAATAAAGTGATGGTGAGAGACAGCCGCTCCTCGTGAACGCACGTGCCATGTTTTATGTCTCTGGTGTCAAAAATGTGGTCACAGGCGCGAGTTACAAATGTGTTGCACGCCAGCTGTTTCCAGAAATTTCTCCTCTCAGTTTACATGGGAGTGAATGAGAAAAACATCGGCGCTCCCTCCGCTTTGGAGCCACTCAGCAAAAATGTGTACGTGTGACAGATTCCATGTCAACACATCTGTGACCAGGACAAATTTTCCTACGTTTTGTGGTATAAATTGTGTCTGTACAGTGAAAATTGTGGCCGTACGAGCGAGTTGAAGAGAAAAGTCAAGTATGAGTAGAGGGCTGTGTGGCTGTGTCTGTGTGTGCAGCCGTTGCCATGGAGATTAATGACTTGCTGCACTTGTGGACATACAAACAGCTCATGATCAGCAAAGGCTGTTTATAATGGGTTTTAACTCCTGAAACAAATCCTTTGGAGTCGCAAACCGCTGGTCAAATCCTGAAAATAAAGTGATGGTGAGAGACAGCCACTCCTTGTGAACGCACGTGCTGATTTTTATATTTCTTGAGTAAAAAATGTGGTCACAGGCGCGAGTTACAAATGTGTTGCACCTAAGCTGTTTCCAGAAATTTCTCCTCTCGCTTTACATGGGAGTGAATGAGAAAAAAATCGGCACTCCCTTCGCTTTGGAGGCTCCTATCAAAAATGTGTACGTGTGACAGATTCCATGTCAACATTTCTGTGACCAGGACAAATTTTCCTACGTTTTGTGGTATAAATTGTGTCTGTACAGTGAAAATTGTGGCCATATGAGCGAGTTGAAAAGAAAATTTCTTGATGAGTTTACAGCTGCTCTTCACTCTAGTGATGACATCACTCACTCTAGCTCACGCAATAGACACCCATTATAAAGTCTGAGAAGGGCTGAAAACTTCACCTATTTTAAACTGACTTTGTAGAAAAACTAAAAGAGATATTGAAAATTTGATTTAGATCCTGAAAGTCGACAACAGCGTCAACGTTTGAGAGTTGGAACGGAGTTTCTACGTCAATGTATGAATTCGTGACGTGTGGGTGAAGAAGGGTGATTTTGAAGGATTCTCTCATTGACTTCCATTATAACCAAGTTTCAGAAAACGCTGAATATTTTTGAAAGTATGAATGGGATTGAAAAGTTGAATCATATGTAAAATGCCAGCAAAATGATGAATATTTTCCATTTTGAATGGAGTTTCTAGCTGAAAGTATGAGTCGGTAGTCACAGTTTGAAAAAAGGTGAAATTTTTAGATTTGTGAAGATTCCATAATGCATTTCCAATGGGAAAAGGATTTGGGAAAAATGGGAAATATCTCGGAAAGTATGAACATTAGGAAAAAAGTGAATACATCCGTAAATCTCCTAATTCAGCTGAACGTTTTCATGTTTGAACGGTTGGAATCGGTTGAAGTTTGTGGAACTAGTAGCGGTCCAACCGTTTTGGCTCCATCCGCTTTAATAGAAGTGGGAATTTTAACGTTGAATTCCCGGGAAAATATGAACGTTATGGAACAATTTGAAAGTTTCCGATAATGTCCTAATGAAGCTGAATCAGAAGAAGTTTGAATGGTTTGAATCGGTTGAACGGTATTGAAGATAATCGATGTTGAAAAACGCGGCGGAAGAATAATAATAAAAAGAAAAATAAAGAATTTTGGCAGTAGAAGAACATAGGTTGTGAATGCTTCCAGCATTCACACCCAATAATAATGTCAAAATATTATTTCCAGACTGATTTAACGGACGATCACTGCTGCCACGATCACTGGAAAGTCTGGGCAAGAGGCTTCCACAGAGGAGCGTCCAGTTTGCACCAGCTTTCTAAAGACGTTATTTACTTCACTCAAACTGCGTGTGGCTATTAGTGCTGGTGTTAGTGAATTAGACCTTGTTTATCAATGAGGCTCATTTGCATAGAAATGGGCAATTTTTGCGCCAAATATATGCATTTACCTCATTTAAATACGTGCAAATAACAGCGGAGCACCGAGACGCAATCTGCTTGGCAGCGCAGTTAGTGGAGCATTTCACCCTTGCTTTGTGAATTAGACAGGATCTGTTTGCTCCATTTTAGCGGCCTAAAGTGCACACTGAGTGCACACTGAGTGCACACTGAGAGCACACTGAGTGCACACCAAGAGCACACGGAGAGCACACCGAGTGCAGAGCACGCTGAGAGCACGCTGAGTGCACGCTGAGTGCACGCTGAGAGCACGCTGAGTGCACGCTGAGAGCACGCTGAGAGCACGCTGAGTGCACGCTGAGAGCACGCTGAGTGCACGCCGAGTGCACACCGAGAGCACACCGAGTGCACACCGAGAGCACACCGAGAGCACAACGAGTGCACACTGAGAACACACTGAGAGCACACTGAGAGCACACTGAGAGCAGTTACTGAGGAACTAATGAGGAACTAATGAGTAGTTACTGAGGAACTAATGAGGAACTAATGAGTAGTTACTGAGGAACTAATGAGGAACTAACTATTAGTTAATGGTCTGTTCAGGTTTTATTTCCTCGCCCCTGTAGCGAGTGAGCACACTAGAGCGTGGCAGAGACAATTATAATAGAGCCTGGCCCGAACCTACAGCACGGCACTGTGCACACAGTCAATGGAGCGGAGCCTAAATAACAAATTCCAGCACTTTAATAGGCCGTTTATTCTTTATTCTTTTGTTGGTAAGTCATTAAAACGCATCACTCTTTTTTTCTTTTTCCCTGTTAAAAGGTTTTTTGGGGAGTTTTTCCTGATCAGCTGTGAGGGTCCCAAAGGACAGAGGGATGTCGTATGCTGTAAAGCCCTGTGAGGCAAATTGTGATTTGTGATATTGGGCTTTATAAATAAAATTGATTGATTGAAAATTGACTCTGCAATTTAAACGTGCATGCTTATTTAATTAGGGCAAGCCACATTGCAAGCCCCACGATGTAAATATTGCACTCGTGTGCATCGTGATGGTGATGCTTAGAAGATATAGCCTATTGTTCAGGCCTAATCCTTAACGTTAAACGTTGCTGTCGTTAACAATGCAATATTAACATTAACGTTAACATTAGGGTCGTTTTCACAGGCTTGAACAAAAATTGCATCAAACTTAACCTTGCTTAGATAGGCTACCTTTCTCTCACCCTTTTCTCTCCCTCTACTTTGGACTGTCGTCTCTTTGCCTCCCCTCCACTCGCCGCAGCACAGACAGACAGGTGATGACTCCGGTGTTCGTTTTTCAAAATAAAGTTAACTGCAGCGTAGTATCACATAACATTTCATGATATTTCATTTCAAACTCTGATTATGGTAAGTATATGTACGCAAATATAGGCTCAAAATATATATGTATACATATATATATATATATATATATATATATATATATATATATCATCCTGAAGGTGTGGCGGCTTTTATTTTGCCACGGCAGTGCGCCATGATCAATTGCATGTAGAGAAAACCCTGGACCATATCTCAAGAACACCTTCAGGGAATTTCTCTAAATTTGACACAAACCTCACCTTGGGCTGAAAAATAAAGTGATTAGCATTTTCAATCAATCAATCAATTCAATCAATTTTATTTATAAAGCCCAATATCACAAATACAATTTGCCTCACAGGGCTTTACAGCATACGACATCCCTCTGTCCTTTAGACCCTCACAGCGGATAAGGAAAAACTCCCCAAAAAAACCCCTTTACCGGGGGAAAAAAATGGTAGAAACCTCAGGAAGAGCAACTGAGGAGGGATCCCTCTTCCAGGACGGACAGACGTGCAATAGATGTCGTACAGAACAGATCAGCATAACAAATTAACAGTAATCTGTATGACATCCTCGGGACTGACAGTAGCTTACAACAACATTCATGAAAGTAATAATACTGTCGTTATAGTTCTGGCTACTGTGGTACAATATGTTGAAAGTATATATTAGTATCAGGCAGTATACATGTATGATAATATCGTATGTGTATAATAACAGTAGAAGTATGACTAATGACTAATGATGGCAGCAGCAGCAGCAGCAGCAGGCATCTGGCAGGACCACGGCAGCAGCACAACCACACACGTCACACTATCCAGGCACCGCTGCAATATGAGTTAACCTGAGAGACAGTGGAGCACAAAGGCTCCGGAGAAGAAGCCGAGTTAGTGACATCCAGAATGGCCGAGTAAACAAGATACAGTAATAGGATACGAGAGAGAGAAAGAGAGAGAGAGAGAGAGAGAGAGAGAGAGAGAGAGAGAGAGAGAGAAGGTGCCCAGTGCATTATAGGTGGTCCTCCGGCAGACTAGGCCTAAGTCAGCCTAACTAGGGGCTGGTACAATGCAAGCCTGAGCCAGGCCTAACTATAAGCTTTATCAAAGAGGAAAGTCTTAAGTCTAGCCTTAAATGTGGAGACGGTGTCTGCCTCCCGGACCGTAGCAGGAAGATGATTCCACAGGAGAGGAGCCTGATAGCTGAAGGCTCTGGCTCCTGATCTACTTTTGGAGACTTTAGGGACCACGAGTAACCCTGCGTTCTCAGAGCGCAGAGTTCTGGTGGGATAATATGGCACTATGAGCTCTCTAAGATATGACGGAGCTTGACCATTTAGAGCTTTATAAGTTAACAGTAGGATTTTAAATTCAATTCTGGATTTTACAGGGAGCCAGTGCAGAGAAGCTAAAACAGGAGAAATATGATCTCGTTTCTTAGTTCCTGTTAGTACACGTGCTGCTGCATTCTGAATTAGCTGAAGAGTTTTTAAGGACTTACTAGAGCTACCTGATAATAGAGAGTTACAGTAATCCAGCCTTGAGGTAACAAAAGCGTGGACCAATTTTTCTGCATCTTTTTGGGTCAAGATAGGCCTAATTTTTGCAATATTACGCAGATGAAAAAATGCAGTCCGTGAGGTTTGTTTTAAATGAGAATTAAAAGACAAATCTTGGTCAAATGTTACTCCGAGGTTTCTTACGGTAGTGCTAGAGGCCAGAGCAATGCCATCGAGAGAAACTATGTCATCAGATAAAGAGTCTCTGAGTTGTTTGGGGCCAAGAACAATTACTTCAGTTTTGTCTGAATTTAACATCAGGAAATTGGTGCTCATCCAGGATTTTATGTCTTTAAGACAATTATGAAGTTTAGTTAATTGATCCCTTTCTTCTGGCTTCATCGATAAATACAGCTGTGTATCATCCGCATAACAATGGAAATTTATAGAGTGATTTCTAATGATGTTGCCTAAAGGAAGCATATATAGAATAAATAGGATTGGTCCAAGCACAGACCCTTGCGGAACTCCAAAACAAACTTTAGTACGTACGGATGATTCATTATGAACGTCAACAAATTGAAAACGATCAGATAAATAAGATTTAAACCAGCTTAGTGCAGAACCTTTTAGGCCAATTAAGTGTTCCAGTCTCTGTAACAGAATTTCATGGTCAACAGAGTCAAACGCTGCACTAAGATCTAATAAAACAAGTACAGAGACGAGTCCTTTGTCTGAAGCAATCAGAAGGTCATTTGTAATTTTAACTAGAGCTGTCTCAGTGCTATGATGCACTCTAAATCCTGACTGTAATTCCTCAAATAAATTATTATCATGGCGAAAATCACACAGCTGGTCTGCGACTACTTTCTCAAGGATCTTTGACATAAAGGGAAGATTAGATATTGGTCTATAGTTGGCTAACACCTCTGGATCCAGGGTGGGCTTTTTTAGCAGAGGTTTAATTACAGCTACCTTAAAAGACTGTGGTACATAGCCTGTTAATAAGGATATACTGATCATATCTAATATATGGGTGTTAACTCAATCAATCAATCAATTCAATCAATCAATCAATCAATTTTATTTATAAAGCCCAATATCACAAATACAATTTGCCTCACAGGGCTTTACAGCATACGACATCCCTCTGTCCTTTAGACCCTCACAGCGGATAAGGAAAAACTCCCCAAAAAAACCCCTTTACCGAGGGAAAAAAATGGTAGAAACCTCAGGAAGAGCAACTGAGGAGGGATCCCTCTTCCAGGACGGACAGACGTGCAGTAGATGTCGTACAGAACAGATCAGCATAACAAATTAACAGTAATCTGTATGACACAATACAGTAATCTGTATGACATCCTCGGTAATGACAGTAGCTTACAACAACATTCATGAAAGTAATAATACTGTCGTTATAGTTCTGGCTACTGTGGTACAATATGTTGAAAGTATATATTAGTATCAGGCAGTCTACATGTATGATAATATCATATGTCTATAATAGCAGTAGAAGTATGACTAATGATTAATGATGGCAGCAGCAGCAGCAGCAGCAGGCATCTGGCAGGACCACGGCAGCAGCACAACCACACACGTCACACTATCCAGGCACCGCTGCAATACGAGTTAACCTGAGAGACAGTGGAGCACAAAGGCTCCGGAGAAGAAACCGAGTTAGTGACATCCAGAATGGCCGAGTAAAATAGATACAGTAATAGGATACGAGAGAGGGAGGGAGAGAGAGAGAGCGAGAGAGAGAGAGAGAGAAGGTGCCCGGTGCATTAAAGGTGGTCCTCCGGTAGACTAGGCCTAAGTCAGCCTAACTAGGGGCTGGTACAAGGCAAGCCCGAGCCAGCCCTAACTATAAGCTTTATCAAAGAGGAAAGTCTTAAGTCTAGCCTTAAATGTGGAGACGGTGTCTGCCTCCCGGACCGTAACAGGAAGATGATTCCACAGGAGAGGAGCCTGATAGCTGAAGGCTCTGGCTCCTGATCTACTTTTGGAGACTTTAGGGACCACGAGTAACCCTGCGTTCTCAGAGCGCAGAGTTCTGGTGGGATAATAAGGCACTATGAGCTCTCTAAGATATGATGGAGCTTGACCATTTAGAGCTTTATAAGTTAACAGTAGGATTTTAAATTCAATTCTGGATTTTACAGGGAGCCAGTGCAGAGAAGCTAAAACAGGAGAAATATGATCTCGTTTCTTAGTTCCTGTTAGTACACGTGCTGCTGCATTCTGAATTAGCTGAAGAGTTTTTAATGATTTACTAGAGCTACCTGATAGTAGAGAGTTACAGTAATCCAGCCTCGAGGTAACAAAAGCGTGGACCAATTTTTCTGCATCTTTTTGGGTCAAGATAGGCCTAATTTTTGCAATATTACGCAGATGAAAAAATGCAGTCCGTGAGGTTTGTTTTAAATGAGAATTGAAAGACAGATCTTGATCAAATGTTACTCCAAGGTTTCTTACGGTAGTGGTAGAGGCCAGAGCAATGCCATCAAGAGAAACTATGTCATCAGATAAAGAGTCTCTGAGTTGTTTGGGGCCAAGAACAATAACTTCAGTTTTGTTTGAATTTAACATCAGGAAATTGGTGCTCATCCAGGTTTTTATGTCTTTAAGACAATTATGAAGTTTAGTTAATTGATCCCTTTCTTCTGGCTTCATCGATAAATACAACTGTGTATCATCCGCATAACAATGGAAATTTATAGAGTGATTTCTAATGATGTTACCTAAAGGAAGCATATATAGAATAAATAGGATTGGTCCAAGCACAGAACCTTGCGGAACTCCAAAACAAACTTTAGTACGTACGGATGATTCATTATGAACGTCAACAAATTGAAAACGATCAGATAAATAAGATTTAAACCAGCTTAGTGCAGAACCTTTTAGGCCAATTAAGTGTTCCAGTCTCTGTAACAGAATTTCATGGTCAACAGTGTCAAACGCTGCACTAAGATCTAATAAAACAAGTACAGAGACGAGTCCTTTGTCTGAAGCAATCAGAAGGTCATTTGTAATTTTCACTAGAGCTGTCTCAGTGCTATGATGCACTCTAAATCCTGACTGTAATTCCTCAAATAAATTATTATCCTGGAGAAAATCACACAGCTGGTCTGCGACTACTTTCTCAAGGATCTTTGACATAAAGGTAAGATTAGATATTGGTCTATAGTTGGCTAACACCTCTGGATCCAGGGTGGGCTTTTTTAGTAGAGGTTTAATTACAGCTACCTTAAAAGACTGTGGTACATAGCCTGTTAATAAGGATATATTGATCATGTCTAATATATGGGTGTTAACTAAAGGTAAGACCTCCTTGAGTAGCCTAGTTGGGATGGGGTCTAAGAGACACGTTGATGGTTTAGATGATGAAATCACTGCGGTCAATTCTTGAAGAGAAATTGGGGAGAAGGAATCTAAATAAATATTAGGTGTTACAGCTGTGTTTGAGGTTAGATAGGTACTATCTGAGGACAGGTCGTCATGAATTTTGCCTCTAATAGTTAGAATTTTGTCATTAAAGAAGCTCATAAAATCATTACTGCTAAGGGTTAAAGGAATACAAGGCTCAATAGAGCTTTGACTCTCAGTCAGCCTGGCTACAGTGCTGAAAAGAAACCTGGGGTTATTCTTGTTTTCTTCTATTAAAGCTGAGTAATAGTTTGCTCTGGCATTGCGGAGGCCCCTCTTATAAGTTTTGAGACTGTCTGCCCAGATTACACGAGATTCTTCCAGTTTGGTTAATCGCCAATTCCTTTCAAACTTTCGCGATATTTGCTTTAATTTACGGGTTTGAGAGTTATACCAAGGAGCGAACTTTCTTTGTTTTGTTAACTTCTTTTTAAGAGGAGCTACAGAGTCAAGTGTTGTTCGCAGCGAGCTTACGGCGCTATCAACAAAATGGTCAATTTGGGAGAGGTTAAAGTCGGTGCGGGAAACCTCTGTTACTAAAGGACTTGGGATTGAATTTAACGACGGAGTAAGTATTTCCTTAAATTTTGCGACAGCACTATCTGATAAACATCTGGTATAGTAACTGTTGCTAAGTGGCGTGTAATCGAGTAAAAAGAAATCAAAAGTAATCAAATAATGATCCGATAGCGAGGGATTCTGTGGAAAGACTGTTAGGTTATCAATTTCAATTCCATACGTCAGAACTAGATCGAGGGTATGGTTAAAACAGTGAGTGGGTTCACGTACACCCTGACTGAAGCCAATGGAGTCTAATAATGAGATAAACGCGGTAGCCAGGGAGTCATTATCAACGTCGACATGAATGTTAAAATCGCCTACAATAATAACTTTATCTGATTTTAGAACTAGACTGGATAAGAACTCTGAGAATTCAGATATAAATTCAGAATACGGGCCAGGAGCACGGTACACTATAACAAATAAAAGTGGCTGCGAGGTTTTCCAGGTCGGATGTAAAAGACTAAGAATGAGGCTTGCAAAAGAATTATAACCTAGTTTTGGTTTAGGGCTGATTAACAGACTAGAGTTAAAAATGGCTGCAACTCCCCCTCCTCGGCCGCTGCCTCGAGGAATGTGGGTATTGTTATGACTGGGAGGAGTGGATTCATTTAGACTGACATATTCATCTTGACACAGCCAGGTTTCAGTGAGACTGAGTAAATCAATATGATTATCTGATATTAATTCGTTTACTAACACTGCTTTAGACGAAAGAGACCTGATATTTAACAGTCCGCATTTAATTCTCCTGTTTTGTCTTTCTGTCACAGAAGAGGTTTTAATTTTTATGAGGTTGTTTTGCACAACTCCTCTTTGTTTAATTTTAGATTTAAATAATTTAGGTGGTCGGGGGACAGACACCGTTGGTATAAAACTATGGAAACTATGGCTGGGTAAGTGAACTAGAAGCTCAGAGAGGCGTATAGGACTGCAGCTCTCTGTCCTGGTCTCAACTCTGGGTTGTCAGGGATTTAATTTGCTAATAAAATTTGCCAGGTTTTTAGAAATGAGAGCAGCTCCATCCAAAGTGGGATGAATGCCGTCTCTCCTAATGAGACCAGGTTTTCCCCAGAAAGTTTGCCAATTATTAACGAAACCCACATCGTTTGCTGGACACCACCTGGACAGCCAGCGATTGAATGATGACATGCAGCTAAACATGTCATCAGAGGTCAGATTAGGGAGGGGTCCAGAGAAAACTACGGAGTCCGACATCGTTTTTGCATATTCACACACCGAGGCAATATTAATTTTAGTGACCTCCGATTGGCGTAACCGGGTGTCATTAACGCCGACGTGAATGACAATCTTACTGAATCTACGTTTAGCTTTAGCCAGCAGTTTTAAATTAGATTCAATGTCGCCCGCTCTGGCCCCAGGGATACATTTGACTATGGCCGCTGGTGTTGCTAACTTCACGTTCCGCAAAATAGAGCTGCCAATAACCAGAGTTTTATCGTCAGCGGGTGTGTCGCTGAGTGGGGAAAAGCGGTTGGAAACGTGAACAGGCTGGTGGTGAGCCGTGGGCTTCGGCTTGGAGCTACGCTTCTGGCGCACACTTATCCAACGTCCCGGCTGAATGGGAGTTACCGGAGGACCGCTAGCAGGAGCTAAGGCTATGCTATGTGGCTCCGCACCGGCTACAGGGGACTGGCTAACTACCGCAGCTACTGAGTGATTTTCCATGGTGCGGAGCCGCGCTTCTAATTCACTAAGCCTCGCCTCCAACGCAGCAAATAAGCTACACTTGTTACAATTACCACTGTCGCTAAAGGAGGCAGAGGCATAACTGAACATGTGGCACACCGGGCAAGAGAGAGCAGAGGGAGAAGCCATCGCTAACAGTAAAGCTAATGTAGCTACCAAGGCTAGTAACGTGCAAACAACAGCTAAGAGATTAGCGAGAAAGTCGTAGAAAGGAGGAGAGCTATGAGTGCTTAAACAGAACTAGTGTGGGTTAAGACTTGGAGTAGACGTTTTAAGCAACTGAAGTGAGAAAGCAGAAAGCAGGCTAGTAGAATTCACCAGAGCAGTACAGAGACGCTGTCACAGAAACACCGGAAATGACACAACTTGCTTACCGCAATACGTCAGCACGTCCAGTGTGCTCAAAGGTCAGTGTGACCTCACAGAATATGTGTCTGTCCATAACTGAAGAATTCATTCACTAATTCTGACCAAACTTGACACAAATGTCTAACAGGATAAAATAATGAAGGTCAAAAGGTCAAAGGTCAGCTTGACTGTGACATCATCATGTTTTAACGTCATATCAAGAACAGAAGGGGAGACATTTGGTCAGATACTGAATTAATAATAATAATACATGTTTTGCCTTTCAGGCAATTTGTTTTCTAAATATTTTTTGTGTGTTTCATGTAGTTTAGTGCTTTCTACTGTTTAGTCAGATTGCATCACTTCCTGTGTAGACAATGGTCAAGTTGAAGGCTAAAAATTTGTAGCTGGAGTTCAGTTGTCAATCTGGTGTCATCTGGTTGTTCCTCCCAGCAGAAGCATTGCTTGTAAGTTGCTCATATGTATACTTAACAGTTTCCCTCAGATATTGACCAGTATTTTTAAACCCTAAGGGGCTGATCGATATTTATATGCAAATGGGGCTGGTCCAAAACAGGGGGGGGTTCCCGAACTTTTTTTTTTAGCACTGGGGGGGGGCATATGGTTTTTATTTTGGCTTCAGGGGGGGTCATGCAACTTTAATTTGTTAAGTTTTGTATGATTTTTTGTTTGTTTTCCATTCGTATTTTACTCAGAGGTTTTGGTTTATACTCCGCTATATAAAGTTACCCTGCATGGTCCACAATGGTATTTCCCACTTGCGCACACGTCACTTTCAATGTACACGTCACTGACCGGAAAACCCAATAGAGTAGCAGAAGAAGACGACCGCGGAACACAAACAATTCAAGCATAATGGCTGCTGTGAGGAAATCAGTGTATCGAAAGGAAAGTTTCCTTCATGCTAATTTGAGAGTGTCTTTGCAGACCTTAAAAGCGGATGAGACACTGGACAAATTTAATTTTATTACAGAGTCGACAAAGAATAAGAACTTGCGCGACAAACTTCTAGCTCTGAGTCGGCTGCTGAGTGAGCTGCTGCTTCCAGCCGGGAACTGCCCATTGGTTCGACCTCCCATTGGTTCGACTGGGCCGTAGGTCGAACTAACGGGACCTCCCATTGGTTCGACCTCCCATAAGTCCGACTAGGTCGGACCAATAGGAAGTCGAACCACGCCTTTTACAGTGTCAGAATCAAATGAAAGACGTTTCCAGATTTAGTTCCACAGTAGCTTTGTGAACTCAATACTGACCCCACCTGGCAGAGTAAGGTTTAAATGGCGAAGTCAAATACGGTGCTATTTATTGATGGAAATCGTCATTATTATTGCCCTCTTTACTGCTGGTGTGATTATATACAAAAATGTTGTTTATGGTTGGGGGGGGGGGGGTGTCATACATGTTTCTCCAATCCCTCAGGGGGGGCCAAAACGTTTTTTTTGGACGCTTGGGGGGGGGGTTTAAGGAAAAAATAAAATCATAATCACGTCCCAACTATACCCCGGTCTAGGGCTGTCACTTTTTCAAAAACTCAAGTTCGAACGAATTTGAAATGACCCGCAATTCGTTCGAATATATTCGAATTACAACAACAACAGATACGCAGCACTTCTATTTTTGCCGGACGCCGGAGCACAACGCCGGTTAATTTTCAAAATAAGATACACAGTGTTCACCGCGGATCATATTTCCCTGCACTACACCTTGAAAACTACATAATGGGCAGAGGCAGGCCTGAAGTCAACAGGTCAGAGGTTTTCAGACGTCATTTCACCCCGTTGACACCGTGGACGAGGAGATATCCATCATGGCAGTGCACCGAGATGTCTTCCGGCGGAGCTGCACCGCTCCGCACAGCAAACGCAGCCGGTGGGTGTTGACGGACGGATGCGTGTCCGTTGCGGTCCATCTCGGTGCACTGCCATAATGGATATCTCCTCGTCCACGGTGTCAACGGGGTGAAATGACGTCTGAAAACCTCTGACCTGTTGACTTCAGGCCTGCCTCTGCCCATTATGTAGTTTTCAAGGTGTAGTGCAGGGAAATATGATCCGCCGTGAACACTGTATCTTATTTTGAAAATTAACCGGATGTTTTATTTTGTTTCTCTGCACAACTTCCTGCCCCGCACGATCTGCTCTGTGCTGAATTGCTGCGTTGTGCTCCGGCGTCCGGCAAAAATAGAAGTGCTGTATCTGTTGCGGAGGCCTCCGGAGTGCCGGAGCTGAGACGGAGCCGGAACGCAGCACTGCCGGAGCCGGTGGAAACACACACATTGACTAGAATTGAATCTAATCGGCTCCGTTGCCGTGCCGGAGCGGAGACGCAACCAACACGCATCTGGTGGAAATTGGGGGTTACAAAGTCGACAAACAGCCTTATCTTTGTTCGTAACTTTGCCATCCACGGCGTAGAACCCACAATACTTCCACACGCTGCTTCTCAGATGTTTTGGTGTCGTGATTGTCCGCTCAGGACGGCTTTGCTCGCTATTGTCCTCCATTTTCAGTGCAAAACAACACATTAACATTAGCTTAGTTTAGTGATAGGTCAATAGGGCATGCAATAAGATGATAGTGAATTCTTTGAGCGCCCTCTGTTGGATCACACGGCGAACTAACGTTACATCAAACGGTCTGATGCGCCTATAGAGACTGCAGCTTGCATTTAGAACAGGTAATTACAGTTCGAATATGAACTTTTCACCCCTCCATCGAACGAATGTTCGAAATTCGAATAAAAAGTGACAGCCCTACCCCGGTCCTATTTAAATAACGATCAGCCCCTAAGCCTATTTTATAGGCCTCTGCTCGAAAATTGCATACCCATCATGAAATGAATATATCTCTGCAACCACAAGGTCTATTTGAATACTTTTGGTGTCATGGTAAAGGGAACCCTTGTGAGATTTGTTAAGATGTCTAAATATCAGTATATGTGTTATATGTGAGGAGTAAATAAAGATGGCACACAGCACAAATGAAATATTTTGAGGTTCGCCTAAAACAAAAAGCATTTTCAGGATGAGTATCAGTTTGTAATGATGCAGCAGCAGCTCTAAACCTCGATCACACCATAGTACAATATGTGAACATTAACTCTGCAAAGGTTGATTCTGATGAAGTGAAGCAGAACAATATTAGAGAGGTTTTAGGACAGAAAATTCAGGAGAGCTCTCCAAAATTGCTCCATGTTTGCATGTGATTTTTGTCATGTACAATCCTATATCTTTCATTTTTTTGTTTCTGTAAATCCCTACTGATGTTTAGGGTAAACACATACAACTGTCTGTTTCATTTTCCCACTCCAAACTGACCAGTACACACTACATTTGAACCTGAGTTTCTATTCTGAGCTTTGGAGGCCTGTATCTCCGCGACGGCTTGGTCGATTTGAGTGATTGACACCTCGTTTGATTCATTAGAGCCAATAGAATGACGCTATACCCACCAACACGAGATTGACAGCACTGTAAGGGGCCGTTCATATGTAGCGTCTTTTGCGCGCACAAATCCATTACGTGCACCTCCCCAAAAATGTAACTACGTGTCGCGGCGACGCAGACCCAGCGCAGACCGGCACGGCTGTGATTGGTTTGCTTGGTAGCAACGCATTTCCGGTTTCGTATTTCCAGATTCCGGCATCCCCGCCATCTTTAAACATCTTCTGTGGCGATGTAGATGTTGCAGTGTTTTAAGGCTCATTATGCCATTATGCTCAACGTTCAATACGGATAGTTAGTCTCAATGTAGACGCGCGCTAAGCGCGCTCACAATTCAAAGCGACGCCGTTTTTTTCGTGCGCGTCCGCGGCGCACAGAGATGGAAAAATCTCAACTTTTTCGAATGCAGCAAGCGCACCGCATGTCATGTGATAAGAATTAACCAATCAGCTCCAAGGACCTGCTTCTTCCTCTCCGTCCAACGGACTTCACAACATTATGTATCTCTACCAGCATCTCCCTCTCTCCCTCTCCTCCACACACACACACACACACACACACACACACACACACACACACACACACACACACACACACACACACACACACACACACACACCTCACCTCCTGATCCTTGCTGGAAATCCATTTAACTTTTTTGAAAACTTTTTTACTCCCCCTGTGAGTGACGTCGGTTTTGGTTGCTTAGACGCTGCATGTGAACGGCCCCTAAGCCAATAAGCAGAACGCGTTGTGGGGCGATGTCGGCTGCTGTGAGTGGTCATTGTTTTGGTTCCCCCGGAACCTTTTTTCCCGCCCGGATTCATTTGAATGACGGACAACATCCGGTAATATGTGAACGGAGCGTGAATCAACAGCAGAAAGCGCATTTTATGGCGAAAATGATAAGGTAAGAGTCATATTACAAATATATTTTGGGAAAGAGATTTCTGTTGTTGTTGTTCTTTGGGCTGTAGCTCTGTGATGGTTTGTCGTAGGGTGATTTGGAGCATACGTGTGGAAACAGCGGAGTCTCAGCTTTCATTTGAGATGAATGGTGTGTATTTTGAATAATGTGTGGTCGAGTTAGAGCCCGGAATATACCAAGTGGGTCGGGATATCGGTGCTGTATGGAGTTGTTGGAGTTAGTTGTTGTTGTTGTTAACTTAGTTGTTGTGTGAGCTGTGTTTGGGGCATGTAAAAAGGGTTTTTACAGCCGTGTAGCCGAGGTTCTGCTATTAAATTTGATGTGCAACATCACTATATTCTCTTGATCAGTGTATTGTTACATACCAAGCCTGTATTAGGAGCTCTCAAAGTCCCCCAATTTAACAGGTTTAAAAGTGTAAGGTTTATTTTGCCACCTAACTGCCAACCATTCGGCCTAGCGGTGTGAGATACTGTTCACATGTGACTGCTGTATTGTGCACATCTTTGGGGTAAATTCATATGGCTGTCAAGGTGATTAGGCAGTATTGCGGGGATGTTTGTACTGATGTTTGCATATTTGATTGGGTGTTTATGCTAAGTGGGTCACAGGGTGGAGGCCTAATCACTTTGCCTTTGCCTGCCTTACCATTTGAATGTCGGCCATATTGGTGTTAGAGTTTACTATTTCTTTGTATCCTTTGTTACTTATTTTGTTTAAATATTTAGTAGTGATTGGTGGCGATTGGAAATAGGTTAATTTTTCTGGGACCCATTAATATGTGGTAAAAGCAACTTATCTTCGTATAGATAAATTTACATTATTGTCTTTTGTGCCTTTGTTATTTTTTCAGTTTCCCTCCTAATACTCAACTAGATGCACATTGGGTCTGCAAGAAAAAACGGAGCTAGAATGCTACATCCTGACTCGAGTTGTTTGTATGGAGTTTGGCTGGCTGGCTAGTTGAAGTTACAACACTTCAGCAAGGACAGTACAATACATTTTCTTCATTTTCTTCATAATGCACTTTACATTCCAGGGAATCTCAAAGTGCTACAACACAAGTGAAGAAACAACAGTGTAGTACAATGAATGTCTGTATATGCAGAGTCTCAAAGGTGAGGTGGGGGTCCATTCTAACGCCCAGGTTAAGAACGGATGTGGAGAGGGGGGTGTTTTGGTCGGAGAAAGTGATGCTGGTGATGGTGGATGACTGGACCTGGTGCTGGTGCTGTGCGCCAAATTGGGCGGAGTCATACAACCACGGGGTGGACTGGTGGGTCAAATTTTCATTTTCCTGACAACATCAAGAGAAAAATATAACTCAAAGGTCCACTCAGGGTTTTACAGCAGATCCTCACAGAACAAATCAGGACATCAAAATATAAAACAGTGTCTCTATTCACTGTTCACTGACAGGAAATTATTAACAATATACAAACCTGGTATTTACGGTACCACTGAGCAGTCAGATGGATTTGCAGAGTCAGACTAGACTAAACAAGACAGATTTATATCTTGATCTGATGCTAAGGGTAGACTACTTTCTGACAGCTGTTCAAGTCCCCGTCTGGACCAAAATATGGAGTGTGGACTGGTAGCTGGAGAGGTGCCAGTTCACCTCCTGGGCACTGGCACCTAACCCCCCAACCGCTCAGAGCACCTGTCATGGGCAGCCCACTCTGACATCTCTCCACTTGGTGCATGTATAGGTCCTGTTTGTGCATGTGTGTGTTCGGAACTGTGTGTAATTGACAAGCAGAGTGAAAAAAGTTAATAAAGTATATAAAATTTAAAAAAAGAAAAAAGTTTGCTCTGGCATTGCGGAGGCCCCTCTTATAAGTTTTGAGACTGTCTGCCCAGATTAAATGAGATTCTTCCAGTTTGGTTAATTGCCAATTCCTTTCAAATTTTCGCAATATTTGTTTTAACTTACGGGTTTGAGAGTTATACCAAGGAGCGAACTTTCTTTGCTTTGTTAACTTCTTTTTAAGAGGAGCTACAGAGTCGAGTGTTGTTCGCAGCGAGCCTACAGCGCTATCAACAAAATGATCAGTTCGGGAGAGGTTAAAGTCGGTGCGGTAAACCTCTGTTACTGAAGGACTTGGTATTGAATTTAACGACGGAGTAATTATTTCCTTAAATTTGCGACAGCACTATCTGATAAACATCTACTATAATAACTGTTGCTGAGTGGCGTGTAATCAAGTAAAAAGAAATCAAAAGTAATCAAATAATGATCTGATAGCGAGGGATTCTGTGGAAAGACTGTTAGGTTATCAATTTCAATTCCATACGTCAGAACTAGATCGAGGGTATGGTTAATACAGTGAGTGGGTTCATGTACACCCTGACTAAAGCCTGTTTCTTTTGATGCTGTTACTTCAATTGAGTACCATGCTGTCATACTGAAATGTCAAATGACCATTCTTACCACAGTTTGCTACAATTTTTACATCAGAACATGGGCCACTGCCTCGAGGAATGTGGGTATTATTATGACTGGGAGGAGTGGATTCATTTAGACTGACATATTCATGTGGACACAGCCAGGTTTCAGTGAGACTGAGTAAATCAATTTGATTATCTGATATTAATTCGTTTACTAACACTGCTTTAGACGAAAGAGACCTGATATTTAACAGTCCGCATTTAATTCTCCTGTTTTGTCTTTCTGTCACAGAAGAGGTTTTAATTTTCATGAGGTTGTTACACACAACTCCTCTTTGTTTAATTTTACATTATGATAATTTAGGTGGTCGGGGGACAGACATATAGAAATATGGCTGGGTAACTGCACTAGAAGCTCAGAGAGGCGAATAGGACTGTGACTCTCTGTCCTGGTCTCAACTCTGGGTTGTCAGGGTTTTGAATTACTAATAAAATTTGCCAGGTTCCTAGAAATGAGAGCAGCTCCATCCAAAGTGGGATGAATGCTGTCTTTCCTAATAAGACCAGGTTTTCCCCAGAAAGTTTGCCAATTATTAAAGGAAATGTCCACTTTAGAATGAAAATACAGACAGTACATACTGACCCTCATGCTGACAAGAAGTCCAGTGTAGTTTTTTTTATCCACAAAACTCATTCGGGGTATCGGAGGATAACAGCTAGCCAGATTTTTCCATACACTTGAAGTGCACGGAACCCACATTTCTCAGAACGGCTCGTCCGTCGTAATCCAAGTGCCCTGAAGCTTGGCATGCAAAATTGACTTGAAAAGACGCAATTTACTCCACTTTAACAGTATCATTTCTCACAGTGGTCAGTTAGCCTGCCCTGCACGAGTGCTGTGTTTACATGGCAACTCACGAGAGACTAGCTGATGGCTAGTGGTGGTGCTAGTTCTCGAGTCCCGAGCGATTTTTGTGGATTAAAAAACTACACTGGACTTCTTGTCGGTACGAGGGTCAGTAAGAACTGTCTGTGTTTTCATTCTAAAGTGGCCATTTACTTTAACAAAACCCACATCATTTGCTGGACACCACCTGACCAGCCAGCAATTAAATGATGACATGCGGCTAAACATCAATCAATCAATCAATCAATCAATTTTATTTATAAAGCCCAATATCACAAATCACAATTTGCCTCACAGGGCTTTACAGCATACGACATCCCTCTGTCCTTTGGACCCTCACAGCTGATCAGGAAAAACTCTTTAACGGGAAAAAACCGGTAGAAACCTCAGGAAGAGCAACTGAGGAGGGATCCCTCTTCCAGGACGGACAGACGTGCAATAGATGTCGTACAGAACAGATCAGCATAACAAATTAACAGTAATCTGTATGACACAATGAGACAGAAAGAGAGAGAGAGACAGACAGACAGACAGACAAAAACATGTCATCAGTGGTCCGACTTGGGAGGGGTCCAGAGAAAACTACGGAGTCTGACATAGTTTTAGCATATTCACACACCGAGGCAACATTAATTTTTGCTGAGTGGGGAAAAGCAGTTGGAAACGTGAACAGGCTGGTGGTGAGCCGTGGGCTTCGACTTGGAGCTACGCTTCTCACGGACAGTTACCCAACCTCCCGGCTGCACGGGGGTTACTGGGGGACCGCTAGCAGTGGCTAAGGCTATGCTATGTGGCTCCGCGCCGGCTACACGGGGCTGGCTAACTACTGCAGCTACTGAATGATTTCCAAGGTGCGGAACCGCGCTTCTAATTCACTAAGCCTCTCCTCCAACGCAACAAATAAGCTACACTTGTTACATGAACCACTGTCGCTAAAGGAGGCAGATATCGGTCCAGTAATCAGCTCCAAGTTTTTTCTTCCAAACTCAGGTTGATATATCAGTTTTATAAGATCCACCATCAGCTGACCTCAGATAAGAGATGATGAGATATTTGCTGAGTCTTTTGTTTACGTAAAGTCTTTGTAAAGATGTGTAAAATCTTGGATTCATTTTAGTTTTTGCACATTATGAGGGTGACTGAGGCACGATCAGCTGTGATGATTGAATGGTTGGTGGGATCAGAGAAATCTGCTGTCATGTCATGGATTGTTCTGAAAAACAGTTGATTCTTGAATGTGACTGATGGACTGGAGAGAGGACGTGTGTCTGCGACTGATAATACTAATTATAAACTGATATGACTCATTAATCTGAGCTGTGTCTGTGTTCAGATCCTCCGTCCAGTCCCATGATCTACTCCAGAGACAACGTGGAGCTGGGAGAGAAGAACATCCTCATCTGTCATGTGACTGGTTTCTATCCTGCTCCTGTAACGTTCTACTGGACGAAGAACAACAAGAACGTCACTGAAGGAACCAGCGTCAACATTCCCTTCCTGAACAAGGACAACTCCTTCAACCAGTTCTCCAGACTGGAGTTTGTCCCACAGCTGGGAGACATCTACAGCTGTTCAGTGGGACATCAGGCCCTGGGCCAACCACTGACCAGGATCTGGGGTGAGACAACTTTATTGATACAAACACATCTGTCTGCAGATGTGGCTGTGTCCTCTGTCTCCAAATGTTTGTGTGTCCTCTGTCTCCAGATGTTTCTGTGTTCTCTGTCTCCAGATGTTTCTGTATGTTCTGTCTCCAGATGTTTCTGTCTTCTGTCTCCAGATGTTTCTGTGTCCTCTGTCTCCAGATGTTTCTGTGTCCTCTGTCTCCAAATGTTTGTGTGTCCTCTGTCTCCAAATGTTTGTGTGTCCTCTGTCTCCAGATGTTTCTGTGTCCTCTGTCTCCAGATGTTTCTGTGTCCTTTGTCTCCAGAAGTTTTTGTGTCCTCTGTCTCCAGATGTTTCTGTGTTTTCTGTCTCCAGATGTTAATGTCTTCTGTCTCCCGATGTTTCTGTGTCCTCTGTCTCCCGATGTTTCTGTGTCCTCTGTCTCCAGATGTTTGTGTGTCCTCTGTCTCCAGATGTTTCTGTGTCCTCTGTCTCCAGATGTTTCTGTATGTTCTGTCTCCAGATGTTTCTGTGTCCTCTGTCTCTAGATGTTTCTGTGTTCTCTGTCTCCAGATGTTTCTGTATGTTCTGTCTCCAGATATTTCGGTGTCTTCTGTCTCCAGATGTTTCTGTGTCCTGTCTCTAGATGTTTCTGTGTCCTCTTTCTCCAGATGTTTCTGTCTCCAGATGTTTCTGTGTCTTCTGTCTCCAGATGTTTCTGTGTCTTCTGTCTCCAGATGTTTCTGTGTGTCATCTATCTCCAGATGTTTCTGTGTCCTTTGTCTCCAGAAGTTTTTGTGTCCTCTGTCTCCAGATGTTTCTGTGTTTTCTGTCTCCAGATGTTAATGTCTTCGGTCTCCCGATGTTTCTGTGTCCTCTGTCTCCAGATGTTTCTGTGTGTTCTGTCTCCAGATGTTTCTGTATGTTCTAGGCTTTGGCGATTGGACGAATATATTGCCAATCGCCCATCGGCCAAGTCCATCACGGTTGGTTTCATTTTTGGCAATTTTTTGGGTGATTTTTGTCATTTTATTTTGCTAAATTAATGGTCTGTCTCCACAGAATTCAACTCGGTACATATAGTCCATAATAACTATGTAGAGCACAATTCAAAGTGTGTGCGTATTGGAACCTGCAGCTTCACACTGATTTCCAACGAGTCTTTCACAAAACACGTCAGTAATGGCGGAGCTGAAAGTTACGGCCGGGCTCCACCTGCAATGGGAGCAGCGCGACACGTCTGCAGCGCGAGTCCTGTAGCAGCTCGCCCCCCTGTTATCAATTACAGCTGCTGCACCGGCAACGGGAGCATCGCGACAACTCTCTATTTTAGGATGCTCTTCTGTTTTGTCGCGCTACGCTCCCCTACGCGACCCTCCAGCAGATAAAAACTACATGACATAGTGTGCTAAACGAGCAGACATTTGAAAGCGAGTAGATGACAAACAGTACAGTAAACTTGTAGATAACTCAAATATATGTAATAACTTTGGTGGAAAATGCTTTAACTATCATGGCTCAGCAAACGGTAAACAAGACGCTTGACGTGCAGCCGGTGGAACCCGGCCGTAACGTGAACTCATATGCGCATATGGTTAACAGTGTTACCAGCCGTGCTAAACACCCTCTCTGACGGCGTGCTTGTTGCCGGTATGCACAGATATTTCCGTGCCATGTTGGACATGAGTGGGCTCGCAAAGCATGCTGCATTTTTTTGCTGCATTCATGTGGTGTCGGGAGATCCGAGTTGCAGAGTTGTTTTTCTGACATGAGGTGGCATTAATGTGTATTATCCCATTCTGAAAGTCATTTTTCGATTCTTTCCGACATCACATGAATGCAACATCCCCCCCTTTTTTTTTTCCTCTGCCACACACACAACTGCCGAATATATCGGCAACCGCCGGTTGATGGGCTGACGGTGGCCGGTTGGAAATTTTTAACATATCGCCCAACCCTAGTATGTTCTCTCTCCAGATGTTTCTGTGTCCTCTGTCTCCAGATGTTTCTGTGTGTCATCTATCTCCAGATGTTTCTGTCTTCTGTCTCCAGATGTGTCTGTCTTCTGTCACCAATTGATTCTGTGTCCTCTGTCTCCAGATGTTTCTGTGTCCTCTGTCTCCAGAAGTTTGTCTTCTGTCTCCAGATGTTTCTGTGTCCTCTGTCTCCAGATGTTTGTGTCTTCTGTCTCCAGATGTTTCTGTGTGCTCTATCTCCAGATGTTCTTGTATTTTCTGTCTCCAGATGTTTGTGTCCATATGTTTCCAGATGTTTGTGTCCTCTGTCTCCAGATGTTTCTGTGTCCTCTGTCTCCAGATGTTTCAATATTTTCTGCCTCCAGATGTTTCAATATTTTCTGCCTCCAGATGTTTCAATATTTTCTGCCTCCAGATGTTTCAATATTTTCTGCCTCCACATGTTTCTGTGCCCTCTGTCTCTAGATGTTCTTGTATTTTCTGTGTCCAGATGTTTCCAGATGTTTGTGTCCTCTTTATCCAGATGTTTCTGTCTCCAGATGTTTCTGTCTCTTCTGTCTCCAGATGTTTCTGTGCCCTCTGCCTCCACATGTTTCTGTGTCCTCTGTCTCCAGATGTTTCTGTGTCTTCTGTCTCCAGATGTGGAGGTGAAGCTTCATGTCTCTGTCTTTTCTGTCTCCAGATGTGGAGAAGACTCAGCCCAGTGTTGGACCTGCAGTTTTCTGTGGAGTGGGTCTGACTGTCGGTCTGCTCGGTGTGGCTGCTGGAACCTTCTTCCTCATCAAAGGGAACGAGTGCAGCTGATTGGTCGGGGCTGATGATCTTCACATGTTCAACTCTTATTCCTGAAAAGTTGGCACAGTGTGTAAAATGTAAATAAAAACAGAACATGATTGTTTGCACATCTGTTTGGACTCATGTTCAACTGGATCCAGTCCAGAGATATTTAATGTTCAGCTGATAAACGTTATTGTTCCACACTCATCCTGCAGCAGGTTCTGATGACACTGGGACAGGAACATGTGTGACATCATCACCTTCTCTTCTCACAAGCCTTCTGAGGACCCCCCCCCCCCCCCCCCCCAAAACTTTGACCTGTCACCTGCTGAATGTTGTGAACAGGTGCATTGAATAACTCCCCCGTGTGTTGTTGCTCCAGTCTCCACCTCATTACAACATGTTGCAGACTGACTGCATATTTACAATCAAACACATTTATCAGTTTGAACATTAAATATTTTGGACTCAGTGACACTGAATATCGGTCAGAATAGATTTATTTACACTCTGCACAGTGCAGACTTTGTGGGATTAGGGATTGGACATGAACTAATCCAGGCTTCATTTATCCTGTTAATTCTCAAAGCCATCGCTCTGATTCTTTAATCTCTGAGTTATGTTGAGTAACAACATGCTCTTATTTTGAAATAAAGGTAACGTGTGTAGAGGTGAGGCCATGATCAGCTCTCATATGATTGGCTGACTGGTGATCATGTGATTGTCTTCTAAAGCAGCAACAAAGTGCACGTCATTAATGTCTTTACTCCTGTGTCCTGTGAACAGCACCTGAAATGATGAGATACAGATTTTATTCATGGATGCTGAGTCAACAACAACAAAACTGCTTGTTTTTATTTCATGCTCTGTGCAGAACGTTTGTTCACAGCTGAGTAACCCTCTCACCTGATGATGTCAGATGACTCACAGGTTACGTTCCCATAACAAGTAGAGCGATCAGCGTGAAAGCGTCATGATGTGGTCGATGTCCAAACATGAGACATTCATTCTTTTACATCACATTTATCACAACCATGTGAGACCCACCAGGCTGCAGGTAATCTTGGCGAGGGAAAAACATTATGACCATTTCAACAGAGGTCCCTTGACCTCTGACCTCAAGCTATCTGGATGGAAATGGGTTCTGTGGGGCCCCACGAGTCTGCAGTGTAAGTGTGAATATTTCTGCAGACTAGACGCCATAAACAGACAGGAATGACATGAATCAGGTGTGACTGTGAAGCTGAGGCTGTAGTGGGTCACTGAGTTGTGTTCATGTGTGATGAAGTCAGTCCCCACAGCAGCCATTTCATCACAGTGAGACCATCTATTAAACAGACATAAAGTGACCTATAGTGACCTCTGGGATAATCACAGCATCATGAAACGTTAGTAGAGACCTGCAGCATTCACAGGTGGTTTCATAGGTGTGTTGACAATAAGAGGGCTTCAGGTGATACAAGCCACTGCTATGTGACACACACTGTTGACCTGCTATCTCCCCTAAAGAAGGATCATCTCTCTTCACAGCCCTTATTACATCAACTATGGCCTAGATCCAACATGTCTGCTCTGCTGACACAGGTCAGATTTTGTTCATGGTAGTGTGACACAGACACTCAAACGTTCACGTGTTTCCTCAAAAATCTGTCATTCTTCACTGCACAGGAGCAGGTCACGTATTCACACAACAACCTGCACAGTTTTCATTCAAACTGTTTGCTAAATCACAGCTCCTATAGAAACTGTGAGCACTGAGGAAAACGACCTCGTCCCTATCTGACCTGTCGACACAGATCAATGAGCTGCATCAAATCAAATCATGTTTGTTGTGTATGTAATGTGAGTGATGCTATGATCACATAAAAACTCCACAGTGGCTTTAACTCTTTATTGTGATCATGGGTTTATGATAATGAGCATTTGTTAAATGTCATTAGTTTGTTCTGCTACAGCAACATATCTGCTCTGTAAATCACTTCCTGTCTTCTTCTCTCTGAAATAAATCACAACCCAAAAGAGACGTTTGTATTTCATGGTTTTATGATGTCGCCCCTGGTTTAGTATTAATTCAACAGGATACAGTTGAGTGTCTGTCTGCGTAGATGACACCTGGGTTCAATACAGCCAATCAGATCCTACTTAAAGCAGTGTAGGGGAAATACCTTTTTGAGAATGTTTGCACTCGTAATAAAGTTTGAGGCACCACCCTCCTATTGAGGGAAACGACTAATCAAATTAATAACTCCGTAAACCAATTATTAATTCATCAGCACGCTTATCAATAATGAATCAATCTCAGTATCTGGGTTATGAATTCTCCACACAGTGATCTTAATTCCTGCTCAAAAGAAATATCCACAGACAACGACTTGGCAATAAATGAAGATTTATTTAAGCTAAATGTGTAACAACTGAATAAATGAATGAGGATAATATGAAATAACACAAAATCAACAGTATGTATAAATGGATTAAAACAAGAAGTAACACTCGTGTTGGTTATTTAATTTGGCAATAGTGAGAGAGTATGTTACAATAACTTGGGAATGCAGGAATGTGCAAAATATTTATCTAAGGAGTCCTAGATTAAGATTAAAATAATTAAATCTCCTATTCAACATCAGCTCTTACCACTGCCCAGCAGGTCACCTGTGAGGGAAGTTCGTTTTCTCCCTTCTTAGCAGCGAATCATGCAGACGTTTCTCCTGGGGCCCCGAACTTTCACTTTGCAACTCCCAGACTTTCCAGCAGAATGGCACCAGCTGGCACACTGCAGTGGGGGGGAGCGGTTGAGCCTGTGAAGTCTTTTGGGTACCCCCACATTGTTTTCCTTATGCTGCAGGAAGCCTTTGGATTTGGCACAAGAACCACTGTGGCAAGTGGCTGGCAACCGCTGGGTCTGATGAATCTTTGGGTGAAGAAGCAGGTCGAAAAAGGCACTTGTCTACTTTGTTATAATTACTCGCTTATAATAATGGTGAAAACAATATCGTTGGCTGTTTCATATTGTTATCAAAGTTATTATTAAGGCTCATAAAAATGTTTAAAAAAACTGGAGATAAAAGAAAACTGGATAAGCTAAACTTAAAAGTTTAAAATAACTTTGATCGTGAGAGTATAAAAGTGTAACTAAAACGTAAATACGAAAGAAGCTAAGATATGAAAAAGAAGAAACAAAAGAAAACTAGAACTACAAGCAGTTATGAACGGGGGCCAAGCCCCCCCGTGTGACTCGGTCCCCACATCCCACGGAGCCCATGGAAGTTGTCCCCAAAGGACGACGGGCTCTGGCGTGCGCATGTTTATAAATGTGTCATTTAAAATGTGGAAGTTACAGGCAAAACTGCCTTTGCATCCGTTATAGCGCCACCTATAGACCGATTTGCAACGAATTTGGCACAAAGTCTCTGGATGACCTCGGGAACGAGTGACATAAGTTTGATGTTGAAAGCATCTACTTTGAGCGAAATATGAAACAATGTGTGTTTTTTTTAGCTAGCAAAAAAGATTGTTTGGTTGTAACAAGCCATTTTTGGAGTGCCAAAATTCTTTTTATAACTTTTCATCAGACACATCTGGAGATTGTATGTGCAAAGTTTCAGGCAGGTGGCACTTAAAATGTAGGAGGAGTTCGAAAAAGTAGGTTTTGGACATGTGGCGAATTAGCAAAGAGAATGTGCAGCAGAAGTGGGAGGGGCCTGTGTCAGAAAACCCAGCTCTATCCAGGGAACACATGGATATAATGTTTGTGAAAGTGTCATTTAAAATGTTTAAGTTGCAGGCAAAAACGCGTTTGCATCCGTTATAGTGCCACCTAGTAGAGTGCATGTGCAATTTTTGGTACGGAAGATCTGTGTCCTATTCTATATGTACCCTTAAAATTTCAAAGCCCTCAGCAACATAGTTTGGCTGAAATTAATGTTCGTTGTTTATCTTGTAATAAGCCACGCCCACATTGACCAGTCATGACCACCTTCAAGATATGACCTCAGAATTGGCCCTACGTCATACCAACCGAATTTCGTAGAAATCGGTGTAAGAGATATAAACTTACCATATTTGTATCGCCCCCTAGTTGCCAAAATTCGCCAAATTCGGCTCATACCCTCACAGTCTAATGCCAACCAATGATCTCAAATTTGGAGTTAGACGCATTTTCAAATTTGGGAAAGGGGCGAAATTGGGCCACAAAGTTGGGTAAAGAACAATAAAAACAATTAAAGCTGCAAGCAGCAATGAACGGGCCCTCGCAGTTCACGTGCGTCAGGGCATGCTGCCGTCGGGGGGCGTGCACCTAGAAGTCTTGTCAGCTGTAATAAATAAAAAAATAAACGTTATCTCTTACTTATATTTCCAGTATACAGGTAGGCACCCAACCCATGTATGTATTTTTCCAAAAAGTAGAAGCTGAATACATGCCCAATTGTTCAAGGTCTTCTGACTCTTTAAAAGTTGACATGGTGTCTCTAGCTCAAAGTATGAGGGACAAGAAGAGGTTGAAAGTCGATGAGTTTTGAAGAGGATTTGAAGATTTTCCAATTTACTTCCATTCACACTAATTAGACTGTCACCAGAGCGCCACCTATTGGCCGATTTGCACCGAATTTTGCACAAACCCTCATCGGGCCATGGAACACAATTAGCACAAGTGATAATCGGACTGTATTTGGTTAAGATATGAAAGACTGTCTGTTTTGAAAACAATGTGCAGGAATTTGTTGTTTTATATTTTGGGCATTTTTAGGACGATCAAAATTCTTTTAATAACTTGTTGTCAGGAGGGTTGACAGATGCTACATGCAAAGTTTAGTGCAAATCGATCAAATCGCCTAGGAGGAGTTTGAAAAAGTACGTTTTTCATTTTTCGTGATTTAGCGAATGGAAAGTTATCGCGAAAGTAGGCGTGGCTTACATCACACAATTCAGCTGAATTCAGAGAACACGTAAATAGAGGGTTTAACAATGTGCGACATGTGGGAGTTATTAGCCAAAAACGCTTTTGCATAGAAAATAGAGCCACCTGCTGGTCATTTTTGGTGTGTGAGTTACAGTGGCCAGTCTATACCACCCCTATCAATTTCATTTCCATGAGTGGTATGGTGTTGGCACAGTGCCAAATATTAAATTAAAGCTGCAAGCAGCGTTTGGCGGGACCTCGCCCGTTTCGGTCTCCAGCGAATTATTTACAAATATCACACATATTGCCACAAACATCAGAAAATTCTCATAGAGCTGATCGTTTTGATGTTTGAATGCTTTCTGTAGCTGTAGCTATGTAGAAGTGATATCACAATATGCAAATTAGATGAGTGAATCTTCTCCCATCAGATTCCTGTTCCTTCATTTTGAGGATGAGATGACAAAAACAACACAGCTACAGGCCGCAGTGGCCATTTTTGTGTGTCTAGGTGGAGCTAGAGAGCCCATTTTGGCACTTTAGGGGTTAATTTCATGATTTTCTAAAATTGTTGACCAGTTCTGATATGCGTGACAATTTTGGTGAGTTTTTGAGCATGTTTAGGGGGTCAATAGGATCCTCGCCTTTGGCGAGGACTCCTCACGGAGGAGTCCTCTGTCTCCAGGCTTGGTCCCTAATAAGTTTTCTCATTTACAGTTTCCCTTTATCTCTCACCACTTTCAAGCCACAGCCTTTTGAATTGTAGAAATTAATATTTTCCTTAAATAACTCTGGCAACTAAAGGGTTAAAATGGAGATTCTGTCGCTGTCATGTCATCAGGTCAGTTTTAGAATCACACACACATCATGTTTCTTTGAGTTTGTGACAGTGGTTGCCATGATCACTAAGTAGGTACAGCTAGGGTCAGAGTGACTGTGCGTTCACACCAAACGCGAATGAAGCGAATTACTCGCGCGTAACGCGAGTAACGCGGCGCCCGTAACGCCCGAGTTTCGACGCCTGACCATTTAGTTAATTCGCGTCATCGCGTCATTCGCGCGAGTAGCGGGGAAGCCGGCGGCTGTGCTAACTGGAGCTAAGCTAGCGCTAACGTTCATAGTACAGCCATTCTGCAAACTAATTAAAGACACATATTTACAGAACTTACCAAGTAGACCAGTCTCCTCGGCGTCTTTCACCCAAGCCTGCTCCTTTTTGTTGCGGTCTCTGTAGAGTAGACACGTAGTATCATATAGCTCCGGGTAGCCACTGACGACCATGGCTGAGATAACCACCATCGCCGCTTTGTACCTGCTCTGGAAGTCCCAGATGCTCGGAGGGCCAAACGCCGTCGTTTTTGGGTTCACCCGATCCTGCAGAAACACATCCAACTCGGCGAGTTTCACCACCTCCTCCAGTAACTCCGTCTGGATGATAGCCGGTTTCAGCGGTACTTCGGGCTGACTGGGGACCAGTTTGAGGACCTGTTGGCGAGGGCTGGCGCCAGGATCTCCCGGCAGGACACCAACTACAGGCGCTACATTTCAGCTGCGGAGTGCCTGTCCATCTGTCTCCGGTGAGTAGCAGTTTATTGTTGTGTCAACAACTGGATGTCAACCATGACGTCGGGAGAATCTCAACGCTGATTGGCTATCGCGGCTCT
This sequence comes from Epinephelus awoara, assembly GCA_035609425.1. NCBI lineage: Eukaryota > Metazoa > Chordata > Actinopteri > Perciformes > Serranidae > Epinephelus > Epinephelus awoara. The sequence goes on along the minus strand of CM069315.1, from coordinate 32,143,117 downwards.
GAGTCACGCGAATTCGCCTCAAAAGTTCAATATTTTCAACTCGAGCGATGAGGCGTTGGACGCGAATTTCGCGTCTATCGCGCCACGTCCATCGCGTCTATCGCGTCCATCGCGCCGCGCTAAACGCGTCCATCGCGCCGCCCGGCGCAAATTCGCGTCTAGTCGCATCTTTGCATTGACTTTGTATGTAATCTTGACGCGCGAATTGGCGAATTCGCGTTTGGTGTGAACGCACCTTGAGAGAGTGGTTTGATCTGTCTACGACATGCCTACAGGCCACAGTGATCATTTTAGTGCAGCTAGGTGGCGCTAGAGAGCCCATTTTGGCACTTTAGGGGTTAATAATGTGTATTTGCTGTTTCAAATGAAGATTCAGCTGCTGTAATCTGTCCTGTAAAGATTGTGAGAGACAGACACACAGACAGAGACACAGACAGGGACAGAGAGCTGCTGCCCTGTGTCTGTGTGTGTGTGTGTGTGAGCAGCCGTTGTCATGGCGATTAATGACTTGCCTGCACCTGCGGGGCACACAGACAGATGATGAGAGAGAAGATAGGCTGTTTAACATGGGTTTTGACTCCTCAAACAAATTATTCTCACACCCAAACCATTGGTCAAAAAAAGAAAATAAAGTGATGGTGAGAGACAGCCACGTCTCATGAACGTACGTGGCGTTTTTTATATTTCTGGAGTCCAAAATGTGGTCAGGGGAGCGAGTTTAAAATGTGTTGCACTGCAGCTGTTTCCAGAAATTTCTCCTCTGAGTTTACATGGGAGTGAATGAGAAAAAAATCGGCACTCCCTTCGCTTTGGAGCCATTCGGCAAAAATCTGAACGTGTGACAGACTCCATGTCAACATTTCTGTGACCAGGACAAATTTTCCTACGTTTTGTGATAAAAATTGTGTCTGTACAGTGAAAATTGTGGCCATGGCAGCGAGTTAAAGACAAAAGTTTTAGACGATTTTTAGAGCTCTCTCCACTCTAGCGCGAAACATTCCGTGCAATAGACACCCATTATAAACGGACAATTTCTCCACTTTTGCTCATGGTACTCTGAGAGGCAGCGATAAAAAACGGTAAAAGATAGAGAAAAGATGAAAACATGAGTGAACAGATGAGACCTGTGGCAACATTTGAGAGTTGGAATGGAGTCTGTAGGACAAAGTATGGAGACACTGTCAAGGCTAGAAAAAGCCCAAAGATTGGTTTCTTTCTCCCCCCTGCTGCCATTCATTTCCGATGGGACAGCTTTCGACGACCGTCAGGACGTTTTTCTGACATCTCACCTTCAGGAGCCCACAAAATCCAAACGAATTGAGGAATGGAAAAGTTACGAATAACTTTTGCTCTGTGAGCAGTCCTCTGCCTCTAGGCTCAGTCCCTAATAAACACTACAGGAACAATAGGGCCCTCGCCCGGTTCGCCGAGGTCCCTAATAAATATTACAAAAACAATAGTGATAGTAGTTTATGACATTTACCGGGAGAGCTAGAGCCGTTTGACTACAGCTGACGTTATTACTGCTGTAGCATGGTGTTATTAGGCTAAATATTACATTTCTAACAGTGTCTGAGCTGATTTATTGACACAGCATGTTTACAGAGGAAATAACGGGAAATAATGGGATGTGACTTAATCGGGTGAAAATATCGTTAGTGAAAGAGAAGTGTTAGTTAGGGGACAAGAGTCAAGAGTCACAAAGACTCATGTAGTCACGGCGAATGCGTGAGAGTTGGCAGCTATGGGTGAGGGCATAACCTCGGTCACCTTTGCAAGAATCAATTATGCTGAGATTCATAAAGAAAAACAATAAATGTATTTTTTTGAATCATAAATCACTCACCATCATCCACCCATCTGTATTTATAGTCTTGACTGGGTTCAATCAACCAATAGGATTTTTGAATTAAATAATAAATCATTAAAAGTCATGTAAAGCATATACTAATCTACATTATATTATATAATCTGTTTTCTTATGTTCCTGAAATAAAAACATATGTGTCCGTGCATTCGACAAGCAATTTGTGAGCTGTGTAAGCACAATGATTTTCTCTTATCTTGGTAAGAGTGCTCTCAACCACTCATACATTTTGTTCTTACCTAAGAGAAGACCAAAAATAAGAAAACACTGGTGAATCCCAAAAGTCAGTGGGTGCTAACAAATTAAGAGAAGATCCAAGATACAAACAAAAATAAGAGAAAATCTGTTCATAAATCGTTTCTTGCATGAGGCCCATTGTGTCATACAGATTACTGTTAATTTATCATGTTGATCTGTTCTGTACGACATCTATTGCACGTCTGTCCGTCCTGGAAGAGGGATCCCTCCTCAGTTGCTCTTCCTGAGCTTTCTACCGTTTTTTTCCCCGTTAAAGGGTTTTTTGGGGAGTTTTTCCTGATCAGCTGTGAGGGTCCAAAGGACAGAGGGATGTCGTATGCTGTAAAGCCCTGTGAGGCAAATTGTAACATTTTTTAATGTTATTAATACGATTGTTCTTGTTATTGAAGTGAAAGAAGGTTATAGTATCCCTGATAAAGTTTACCCATTTGAACATTTGATGTCTCATCTCTATAATGTATTTGATTAAATACTGATCAATAAAGAATTTATAAATCACTGCACTGATTATTGATTAACGTTGACACAATGTCCTAACGTGGTAGGAACAGGGGTTGTAGACATAATATTAATAAGTGAGTCTCCAGTGTGCTGTAACTGTGTGTGTGCTGTGACTGTGTGTGTGTGTGTGTGACTGTGTGTGTGTGTGTGAGCTCCAGCAGCAGACTTTACTGTGAACTGTCTGCCTGGCAACAGGTGATGATGATGACGTCTTCACGCCCTCTGGTATTTAGAGCAGCTCTCAGTGAGACTGTGTCAGTGTTTGTCCGGTGAACAGAGGAACATGGCTTCATCCTTTCTCAGCTTCTCCCTCCTCTTCATCAGCCTCTACACAGCAGGTACGACCAACACACTCATCAACACACTCATCAACACACCCATCAACACACTCATCAATACACTGATCACTGATCAACACACTCATCAATACACCCATCACTCATCAACACACTCATCAATACACTGATCACTGATCAACACACTCATCAATACACCCATCACTCATCAACACACTCATCAACACACTCATCAATACACTGATCACTGATCAATACACTGATCAACACACTCATCAATACACTCATCAATACAGTGATCGCTCATCAATACACTGATCAATACACTGATCACTCATCAATACACTGATCAATACACTGATCAATACACTGATCAACACACTCATCAATACACTGATCAATACAGTGATCGCTCATCAATACACTCATCAATACACTCATCAACACACTCATCAATACACTGATCAACACACTCATCAATACACTGATCAATACACTGATCACTGATCAATACACTCATCAATACACTGATCACTGATCAATACACTGATCAACACACTCATCAATACACTGATCAATACAGTGATCGCTCATCAATACACTCATCAATACACTGATCAACACACTGATCACTCATCAATACACTGATCAACACACTGATCAATACACTGATCAATACACTGATCACTCATCAATACACTGATCAGTGTATTGATGAATGATCAGTGATCAATACACTGATCACTCATCAATACACTGATCAATACACTGATCAGTCATCAATACACTCATCAATACTTTATTTACTGACTGAGGTTCAAACTGTTTTTCTTCCTCAGATGGATTTTTGAATTTTGTGACGGGCCGCTGTGTGTTTAACTCCACTGATCCAAAGGACATCGAGCTCATCTACTCTTATTATTACAACAAGTTGGAGTACATCAGGTTCAGCAGCAGTGTGGGGAAGTATGTTGGATACACTGAGTTTGGTGTGAAGAACGCTGAGGCCTGGAACAATGATCCTTCAATACTGGCTCAGATGAAAGGAGAGAAGGAGAGGGTCTGTGTGAACAACGTTGGGAATGACTACCAGGCTGCTCTGACTAAGTCAGGTGAGTCTGTGTTTCTGTAACATCCACACCTTCATCCACACCTTCATCACCACCTTCATCACCACCTTCATCATCATCATCATCATCTCATTGATTCATTTATTTGTGTGTGTGTGTGTGTTGGTGGAATGTGTGCTTAATGTCACTTTTAAATGTAAACTCATATCATCATCATCATCGTCATCATATCAGTCATGATGCTTCTACCCTGCAGATTGTTAGACTTTATTTAGAATTATGATGTCAAACGTTATAAAATATAATAATGATGATGTCATCACTTAACATATAAACACAAGTGTTCACTGCCCTTTAACACATCAGACTAAAGTCACCACCTGGTGGTTAAACTCTGCTACTGCACCTGACACTTCTACTAATATTATGACCATAACTGGTGATGTACTAATTTAATGTTTCCTGTTGATTCTTTAATTTAGTGTCTGCACTCTGACAGCATCACATTAACATGTTCTGTCACTTAGCTGAAGCTGGAAATTCAACTTTATATCTCTCAAAGACTGCACGTCAACAAATTAATATTAAATCACTGTAAACATGATGTTTAGGAAAACTAGTGCTGTCACAAACTCAGACTATATCAGATTTGTCCACTCAATATGAATACTAGATTTTTCATTCCTTATTTTCCCACAAAGAGTTTGAACATGACATTCAGCAGCAAATTCAGCAGGACATGATCAGCAGCTGCTGAAAAACTGCATCATTGATTTAAGACTAGTTTATGTATGAAACATGACTGAAACAACTGATAGTGACACAAACACTGCAGGTGGCGCCACTGATCCTGCTGAACCCTTTAGACTTACTGGCTTAATGATCATATCACAATGCTTCATCACACTAACACTCATCATCATCATCATCATCATCATCATCATCATCCTCCTGATGTGTGTTTCAGCAAAGCCCTACGTAATACTGAGCTCTACGTCGCCCTCTGGTGGTAAACATTCAGCCATGTTGGTCTGCAGCGTCTTTGACTTCTACCCCAAAAAGATCAAAGTCAGCTGGCTCAGAGACGGAAAGGAAGTCACCTCTGATGTCACTTCCACTGATGAGCTGGCAGACGGTGATTGGTACTACCAGATCCACTCTCACCTGGAGTACACGCCCAGGTGAGTTCACCTACAGGTCCAGGTCCACATCAAGGTAGCTACAGGTCCAGGTCCACATCAAGGCAGCTACAGGTCCAGGTCCACATCAAGGTAGCTACAGGTCCAGGTCCACATCAAGGTAGCTACAGGTCCAGGTCCACATCAAGGCAGCTACAGGTCCAGGTCCACATCAAGGTAGCTACAGGTCCAGGTCCTCATCAAGGTAGCTACAGGTCCAGGTCCACATCAAGGCAGCTACAGGTCCAGGTCCACATCAAGGCAGCTACAGGTCCAGGTCCACATCAAGGTAGCTACAGCTCCAGCTCCACATCAAGGTAGCTACAGGTCCAGGTCCACATCAAGGTAGCTACAGGTCCAGGTCCTCATCAAGGTAGCTACAGGTCCAGGTCCACATCAAGGCAGCTACAGGTCCAGGTCCACATCAAGGCACCTACAGGTCCAGGTCCACATCAAGGTAGCTACAGGTCCAGGTCCACATCAAGATAGCTACAGGTCCAGGTCCACATCAAGGCAGCTACAGGTCCAGGTCCACATCAAGGCAGCTACAGGTCCAGGTCCACATCAAGGCAGCTACAGGTCCAGGTCCACATCAAGGCAGCTACAGGTCCAGGTCCACATCAAGATAGCTACAGGTCCAGGTCCACATCAAGGCAGCTACAGGTCCAGGTCCACATCAAGGCAGCTACAGGTCCAGGTCCACATCAAGATAGCTACAGGTCCAGGTCCACATCAAGATAGCTACAGGTCCAGGTCCACATCAAGGCAGCTACAGGTCCAGGTCCACATCAAGGCAGCTACAGGTCCAGGTCCACATCAAGGCAGATACAGGTCCAGGTCTACATCAAGGTAGCTACAGGTCCAGGTCCACATCAAGGCAGCTACAGGTCCAGGTCCACATCAAGGTAGCTACAGGTCTAGGTCCACATCAAGGCAGCTACAGGTCCAGGTCCACATCAAGGTAGCTACAGGTCCAGGTCCACATCAAGGTAGCTACAGGTCCAGGTCCACATCAAGGCAGCTACAGGTCCAGGTCCACATCAAGGCAGCTTCAGGTCCAGGTCCACATCAAGGCAGCTACAGGTCCAGGTCCACATCAAGGCAGCTTCAGGTCCAGGTCTACATCAAGGTAGCTACAGGTCCAGGTCCACATCAAGGTAGCTACAGGTCCAGGTCCACATCAAGGCAGCTACAGGTCCAGGTCCACATCAAGGCAGCTTCAGGTCCAGGTCTACATCAAGGTAGCTACAGGTCCAGGTCCACATCAAGGCAGCTACAGGTCCAGGTCCACATCAAGGTAGCTACAGGTCCAGGTCCACATCAAGGTAGCTACAGGTCCAGGTCCACATCAAGGTAGCTACAGGTCCAGGTCCACATCAAGGCAGCTACAGGTCCAGGTCCACATCAAGGTAGCTACAGGTCCAGGTCCACATCAAGGCAGCTACAGGTCCAGGTCCACATCAAGGCAGCTACAGGTCCACATCAAGGTAGCTACAGGTCCAGGTCCACATCAAGGCAGCTACAGGTCCAGGTCCACATCAAGATAGCTACAGGTCCAGGTCCACATCAAGGTAGCTACAGGTCCAGGTTCAGTCTGGTTCTGGTCCAGTTTTTCTCAGACAGTGAAACAGAATCACTGATGTGTTTTGTGTCAGCAGGTCTGGAGAGAAGATCTCCTGTGTGGTGGAACACGCCAGCCTGAGAGAACCTCTGGTTACTGACTGGGGTAAATACCTGCTCACCTGTCTGTCTGCTCACCTGTGTGTCTGTTCACGTCTCTGTCTGCTCACCTGTCTGTCTGCTCACCTGTCTGTCTGCTCACCTGTCTGTCTGCTCACCTGTCTGTCCTCAGACCCGTCCATGCCTGAGTCTGAGAGAAACAAGATTGCCATCGGAGCCTCAGGACTGATCCTAGGTCTGGTCTTATCTCTGGCTGGATTCATCTACTACAAGAGGAAGGCCCGAGGTCAGAACACTACACACAGTCTAAAACCAGTTCACACCAGTTTGGACCAGTTTTAATGACGTGGTGTCTGTCTTTGTTGTTGACCCTGTCCTCGTCTCTTTAATCCAGGACGGATTCTGGTCCCCAGTAACTGATCCTGGACCTGTAGCTGCTCGTCAGATGGAATAAAAAGCAGCTGCTGCTTCAACCTGCTTCATGACTGTCAGTGCTGCAACACCTGATTCTCTGCTGATACTGAGCTGGTCTGAACTCTGATCCAGGACTGTGGTCTGTACTCTGACAGTCCTGGACCAGGTTTAGTCTGGACCCTGATGATACTGAGCTGGTCTGAACTCTGATCCAGGACTGTGGTCTTTACTCTGACAGTCCTGGACCAGGTTTAGTCTGGACCCTGATGATACTGAGCTGGTCTGAACTCTGATCCAGGACTGTGGTCTTTACTCTGACAGTCCTGGACCAGGTTTAGTCTGGACTCACAGCTGGATCTCATAAAATGCTTCACTGGCTCAAATCTAGATTTTACAGACGCTTCTATCGACAATCTGACTCTGAGTTTAGTTTCAAATCAAATATGATCCAGTTCTTTAAATGATTTTGGGCTCGTAGGTTGTCTGATTGTTGGATTTATATATTTTACTGGAGTGAACATTTTTCTAACCACAATAAACAATCAGAAAACTCTCTGACACACTGTGGAGTTATTGAACCATGTTAATAAACAGGAAGTAGCACATCTATCATGTCTGACATCAACAGGTCATATTAGAGCTGCACGACTCATCACATGTCATCACTGTCACCATTTTGGCTCCCCACGGTTAAATGACCACGAGGCCACGGCACCACTTTGATGGTCAGATCTGGACGTCAGCAGGAACGTAGCACAACATGAGAGTGAAGCAGGGCTCTGTTTATTTTAATGTGAAACTGAAAATATGATTATGTTCCTAAAATCAAAGAGTAATCACAATAAATTACGCTGATCTTAATATTGATCAAAATAACTGATTATAATTTTGACCATTATCATGTCGTCCTGAGACAACAGTGTGTTAGCTAGGAAGCTACTGTAGCTCTGTGCTAACAGGGCTGATGCACAGTGAAACACAAGCTTACAACAGGTGCGGTGATGAAAGCACGACAGTCACAGGCAACGTTCAGCATCAGGTCGACCTGCTGCCACAGATGGGAGGACTGTAGCACGACTACAGGAGCAGCTGTGATGTCACCGGCGCCTTCATGAACACTGAACAAACAAACATGTTATTTGTTCTGTGAAGAATGAATCAAAATGAATGGGTTATTCTGGCAGCCCTAAAAATATGAAGTCATCAGTGATTGTTTCTGTAGTTTTTATAGTGCTACTGTTCCTCCACTACATCTCAGAGGTGAAGACTTTTCAACAGAGCTTTATTTATCCTTGTGCCAGAGAACGTTTCAGTTACAGTAACACAGCATACACTAACAGGGATTAACATTCACAAACCAGTGACAACCAGAACAACCAGTGGGTCCCAGGTCAGGGTCACTGACTGGGCCCAGTTTTAAAACAGTAGAGTTTTAAATATCAGTCACAAAATCAAAAACCAGTGCCTGACAGAGGAACAACAGAGGTTACTGGACTGACCTGAGATGGTGGTCAAATGCAGACTGTGTCTGATCATCAGTGTTGTGTTGTCTATGATGAAGACAGTGGTGTGTGTGAGATGGTGTTAAACAGCAGGTTCTCTAACAGCTGATGAAACATGTTGGGACTTTGAGACACCAGCCTGCTGTTACACTTCACTGATCCTCCTCAGTCGCATCAGAGTCGTGTTCACTTCAGTTACTGCTGCTGCAGGAAGTGCACTGTCTTCAGTTAATACAGGCCTAACCAATCACACAGACTGCTGACTGACACCTGACATCACAGCGTGTCATTTAAAGGCCAACGCTGCCATCTAGTGTCTGTGACATGGACTGTGATGATCATCATCATCCATGTTCCCCTCAGGATGGCTCACATTAACTGTGCTAACCTGTCATGTGTCACGTCAACACTTTCATGTGTCCAACACTTGATGATCAAGGACACAGTCTTGACATGATCATGTGACCCCCCACATTTCCCTGGGACTCCACGGGAGGTCACGACCCCTCAGGTTGGAACCATGGGACACTTTTGATGACATTCAGCATCAGGATGATTGACAGCACCAAACACCTGCAGAGGTGAGCAGCTCGTCTGCTTGACCCTCAGGTGTCAGCTGATCAGATCAGAGCTGTCCTCAGATTGTGTCTCCACTTACCTCACACACTCTGTCCACAGTCACAACTGTAGCAGCTCATCCACTTGATGACATCAACAATATGTTTATCTCATACACACACACACACACACACACATATATCTACCTTTCAAATACTAGACCCTGACACTCCTGCTGCTGAGGGGGGCGGGACCTTCCTGGCTAAATAAAGGGGAAATACAAATAAAATAAAAGCGGTAACCGTCCAATAGGGAAGTTTGACCCTTTAGTTAAACTCCACATTAAGACTAAAACGTGTTGTGATGTCACAAGCTGACATAACACCATCTGGAGGGGTCACATGACCTCAAGATGGTGCTGCTGTATCTCGAGGTGTTGGTGTAATTTTGTACTTTTTCTTTCTACTTTTTGTGTCCGTGTCTCTGCATTGTCATCAGGCAGTCTTTGGGTCTACCCGAGGCTTTGAAAGTATAAACGGCTGGAAGTCACCAGAGTGAGCCTCAAACTGTGTCCACGCCATCTGTCCTCTGGTTGTTCAGTTTCAATTCAATTTTATTTATAAAGCCCAATATCACAAATCACAATTTGCCTCACAGGGCTTTACAGCATACGACATCCCTCTGTCCTTTGGACCCTCACAACTGATCAGGAAAAACTCCCCCAAAAAAAACCTTTACCGGGGAAAAAAAATGGTAGAAACCTCAGGAAGAGCAACTGAGGAGGGATCCCTCTTCCAGGACGGACAGACGTGCAATAGATGTCGTACAGAACAGATCAGCATAATAAAATGACAGTAATCTGTAGTAGCTTACAACAACATTCATCAAAGTAATAATATTATCGTTATAGTTCTGGCTACTGTGGTACAATATGTTGAAAGTATATATTAGTATCTGGCAGTATACATATGTGACAATAATCATATGTATAACAGTAGACTAATGATGGCAGCAGCAACAGCAGCAGCAGCAGGAGGCATCTGGCAGGACCACGGCAGCAGCACAACCACACACGTCACACTATCCAGGCACCGCTGCAATACGAGTTAACCTGAGAGACAGTGGAGCACAAAGGCTCCGGAGAAGAAGCTGAGTTAGTGACATCCAGAATGGCCGAGTAAACAAGATACAGTAATAGGATACGAGAGAGAGAGAGAGAGAGAGAAGGTGCCCGGTGTATTATAGGGGGGTCCTCCGGCAGACTAGGCCTAAGTCAGCCTAACTAGGGGCTGGTACAAGGCAAGCCTGAGCCAGCCCTAACTATAAGCTTTATCAAAGAGGAAAGTCTTAAGTCTAGCCTTAAATGTGGAGACGGTGTCTGCCTCCCGGACCGTAGCAGGAAGATGATTCCACAGGAGAGGAGCCTGATAGCTGAAGGCTCTGGCTCCTGATCTACTTTTGGAGACTTTAGGGACCACGAGTAACCCTGCGTTCTCAGAGCGCAGAGTTCTGGTGGGATAATATGGCACTATGAGCTCTCTAAGATATGACGGAGCTTGACCATTTAGAGCTTTATAAGTTAACAGTAGGATTTTAAATTCAATTCTGGATTTTACAGGGAGCCAGTGCAGAGAAGCTAAAACAGGAGAAATATGATCTTGTTTCTTAGTTCCTGTTAGTACACGTGCTGCTGCATTCTGAATTAGCTGGAGAGTTTTTAAGAACTTACTAGAGCTACCTGATAATAGAGAGTTACAGTAATCCAGCCTTGAGGTAACAAAAGCGTGGACCAATTTTTCTGCATCTTTTCGGGTCAGGATAGGCCTAATTTTCACAATATTACGCAGATGAGAAAATGCAGTCCGTGAGGTTTGTTTTAAATGAGAATTGAAAGACAGATCTTGATCAAATGTTACTCCGAGGTTTCTTACGGTAGTGGTAGAGGCCAGAGCAATGCCATCTAGAGAAACTATGTCATCAGTCGTATATAGGGACCAGCTTTGCACGTGCACGTGAAGCATGCGCGCGCGTGCATGAGCACGAAACGCGCATGCGCATTATGAATTATGAATTATGGATTATGAAATATGAATTATGAATTATGAATTATGAAATATGAATTATGAATAATAATTCCCCGCCCTGCCCCGGGGTGGGGTGGGGAAGAAAAGGAGAAAAGGAGACGTGTAGGAAGCGGGCTCGTTACGCCGGAGAATCGTGAATTTGAGCTAGAGCTGGAGGGGGTTAATGGGTATGTTTACAATGTTAAATATCAGGACTCTGTCGTTACACTCAGTGCGGCCACCGGTCGCAGTGTGGTTCCAGGCGTTGAAACATGGACGGTCAGTTTGATGCATAGAGATTGGAAATTGTTTTGGTCTGAGGTCTGCCCTGACCTAGACCAACCCGGTTTCCCAGAGAGTATTTATGTCTCGCAGTGGGTCAGCAAAACGGGCCCCGAGATGTACCGCGTCGAGACAGATCGTTTTAACAAACGGCGGGAGGACTTTATTTTTCTCAGTGTGTGCAAAGATCGAGAATCTGTGATCGCGAGCAGAGGCCGCGTCGCATGGGGACAACAACCCTACCCTCTTACGCTTCAAGAGCGTGACGAGTGGTTTAAAACTGTTTTCTTTATTCAGTGGTGCGACTGGAGATCTCTGCAGAAATTGTTTCACGAAGCTGACAAGGGCATCAGAAGAGACAGGATCCTCTCTTCTTATCAGAGTGTTAGAAAACGTCTTCTTTTCGATGATGCGCCGGCTAATGCACGGGGTAGTCACCTTCCTTCCCTGTGCCGCCCGAAAATCATCAGCCACGTCGACTACTGATAAAGCCTAGGTTAGCATAACTTTTGTATTTTTGTCTTTTTTTTAAAAAAAAATTATGATAAACGGTGTATAAGATTTTAATGTCTTTTTTTTTTCTGTTGTTTTTACAGGCAGTGTCTTTATCAGCACCTATGACGATGATACTAGAGGGTGTTGGGAAAACGATTACGGTGATGTGGAACCCTGCACACCTCATATGAAGCCGCTTGAGGAGCTGCATGTGAAGAAGAAGAAGGAGGAGAAGGAGGAGAAGGGACATGTCTCGACACGGTCCCTGACAAAAGACGACGTGGACACGATCAAAGACTTTCTATCACGCTGCCAATATCACGCAGGGCAGGAAAAAACAAGAGCTCTCTGCAACGGGTGTAAAATCAGCCACCCGAGTCAGCGTCAACACTCTTGCTTGTTTGATTTTGATCAGATCAGATGTATGTATTTTGACCAGATTCTGGACTCTGTATTCAAGCCGTCTCTAGGAAAAGCTCTACATTACCTGTTTGCGCAGATATCACCGGGGGCTTTCCCACAAGACAAGCTTTTAGGAGCGGCCGAGACTCTGAGACAATATCTCAGACCCGGATGTGACGGACTATCTGCCGAAGAGGAAATGGAGACGGAGGAGGAGGACCACAAGCACGAGACCGCTTTACGCAACGCCTTCACCGTGTGGACCAAGTGCTGCATATCGACAGATTTGTAATATTTACCGCAGAAAATGATGTTGTTGTTGTTTGGGATCACAATAGCCACGTATCTTTTCTCGTGGAAAAGACGCCATGCCATGAACAGACTGACATCACTTCTGTACGGGCTAATTACCAGTGACGGTGTCCCACGCGACTGTGTTACATTCAACAACCATTTAAACGATATAAGGACAAGTGTTATAAATTGGAATGATACAGTGTGTGTGTGCGGCGGCACACAGTTCATCAGCGGTTAAAGATGTGGTAACGGCATATTACACACAAACTGTAATGAGTCTGAGGCGTTTGCAACAGGCCGCGTTATTTGTCTTTGTGCATTTCTTTGTGATGCGTGTGTTTTGATGATTAAAAATGGTGTACCTTTTGATGTTTGTGATGCAGTTCAGCACCTAGTGCAACACAAGATAGACAGAGATGTGACGGTGTGTGTAAAATACCTAAACATGTTGAAAAACCATAAATAAAAGACGGTGTGTCGACCTCATCTTGGCCACTTGTGTTGTTGACTGAATATGGAGCGCACGCTAGACAAGATTTACCACGACCCCACACACCCAGGGGGTCTTGGAGTGTGTACAAAAACTTTGCGACGCTGTTAGAAAATGCACTGAGGAGGCTCCGGGGATGCCTGAAGTAAAGCGTTACTTACAGGGGCAAGATGTGTATACCCTCCACGCTAAAGCCGCTGTACACTTCCCTAGAAATAGGGTGTTGGTTAGCGGTATTGACAAACAGTTCCAGGCCGATCTGGTGGACATGAGTGAATATTCAGCAGAAAATGACAATGTACGCTACCTGCTGACATGTATCGATGTATTTTCTAAATATGCATGGGTTAGGTGTCTTAAAAACAAGACCGGTACATCTGTTGCAAAGGCGTTTGAAGACATTTTGAACAAAGGCCGCATACCTGTAAAACTCCAAACTGATCAGGGGACAGAGTTTTATAACAAACAGTTTCAACATCTAATGGAGGTGTATAAAATTAAACATTTCTCTACCTCAAACGAGACTAAGGCTAGCACGGTTGAACGCTTCAACAGAACATTTAAGACCCGCATGTGGAGATATCTAACGTCTGTTAATTCGCGTAGATATGTTGATGTCGTCCAGGACCTCGTCAACGCTTACAACAAGTCTCACCACAGATCGATAAAGATGGCCCCCTCCGATGTAAACAAAGACAACGAGAAGCTCGTCTTTAACACGCTGTACAAGGAGAAGAAACCGCCGGATCGTATCGTTCAAATATAATGTAGGGGACACTGTGAGAATATCAAAACTCCGCGGGGTGTTTAGAAAAGGTTATGAACAAACATATACAGACGAGTTTTTTACAATAACTAGGCGCATAGCCCGTGACCAGCCTGTGTATAGAATATCAGATTGCTCGGGCGAAGAGGTAAAAGGCACATTTTACGAGCCTGAGCTACAGCCGGTAATCATTGACAAAAACAATGTGTTTAAAATAGAGAAAATAATATCCAGAAACACTATAGGCCAACTAGGCGCTTGTGAAATGGTTGGGGTGGCCTGAGAAATTTAACTCGTGGGTCTCTGAAAAGGACATTGTTGACGTGTAATATATATATATATATATATATATATATATAGATATATATATCACGGGGCGTTATCTGTTTACACGGCCACTTTGGAATTGTCGCACGTCCCAACAACATCAAGAAGAAGATGGAGAACAAGAACGGATTTTATGTCACGTTACCGAGTAATGCATCGCTACACGTGTATCCTAATAACAAGATATGGCGCTACCGAACAAAATTAGCAAAACCGATCGTTCTGAGCGAACCGTACGAGGTGGGGGTTATTGAACTTCAGCACCCTAGGGTGTGGTCAACGTTCCCTGCTTCTGACGCGGACGTGTTAATATACGATAGTAAAACCAACCAGACAGCCACTATAACACTTTTTGCAGGGTTTTACGACTCCATTCCCAGAATACTAAAAGAATTTAATGCTAAATGCATCGGTAACCCGATAACATCGAGCTTAGGTCTTCAATATAACAACATTACAAATCATGTTTATTTTTCGGGAGGAGAAGGATATAAGGTGACGTTCCGCGGGAAACTGGCCGAAATATTGGGTTTTAAGCCCGGCGAACCGTTTGAGATACCGGCGGCCCCTATTCTTAAGAAAATCTACACCTCTCCTCACCCCGCAGATATTTTTGGGGGAGTTTATAATATATACGTTTACAGCGATATCGTTGATTATCAGCTAGTGGGAGACAGCCACGTGCCGCTCCTCCGATGTATAAATATAACGCCGGAGGTAGGTCGTATGCCCACTCTGACATATGACAAGCCGCACTATACATCGCTCTCCAAATCTGTCATTGACGATATCGAGATATCGTTAAAAAACGATCAAAACCAGTATATACCATTCACGTACGGAAAAGTGATTGTTAAACTACACTTTAGACCTGTGAAGCAGTATTTCTAGACCTGAAAATGAAAATGGCCTACACACCATATGTGCGTGACGATGCCCGATATATGACATATTACATGAACCAAGCTGGTGGCGAATTACCAGGATTTATAGGTTCAAGTACACAATACGGTAACGGTTTAGGCGGCATATTTCGAGGCCTGCTTAGAATGGCTGTACCGTTATTTAAAAAAGGATTCAGCATCGCCAAGCCACATTTAAAAAACGCAGCTGTAAACATTGTTGGGGATATGGCATCCAACATTGCCAGAAGCGCTGTATCGAGACGACAGGAAGGAAACGGGTTGATGGTGATCAGAAAAAGATCGTCCAAAAGACCCCCCTCATCGAGGGGTCGCAGCTCAAAGTGACACGACACATCAGAAAGAAGTCGGCCGCCAAGAGAAGCACAACTTCCAAAAGACGCTCGCTGATTCAGCGTAAAGACATATTCTAGTCTGAGAAGAGAAAACAGCAGCAACAGCCGTGGCTCTCATACACAACCAGTCGGAAGAATGTGTGAAGACGGAGCTGGATCTGTTCACAGTGCTGTACACACAGACATCCATTGAAAAATCTACATTTGTCGAAATACCTCCGGTTTTGGCATTACGGGATGTCGGGCCTCTGGAATTTTTTATATCGGCCTGTGGCGAGGATTACATTGATCTAAACGATACCTACCTGTACATGCGCGCGAGAATCACGAACCCCGATGGTACCGATTTGGTCCAAGCCTCAGATGTGGGTTTTGTAAACTACCCCGGGTGTACATTATTCTCGCAGGTGGATATCATGTTAGGAGACAGGCTTATAACCCAATCTTCCAACACATATCCGTACCGGGGGATAATCGAGTGTTTAATCAACTACGGAAAGGACACCTTAGATACACACTTTAGCAGCGGCCTGTTTTGTAAAGACACAGCAAACCACATGAATGCTGCCTCCATAACCGGAGATAACGAAGGCCTAGCCGAAAGAGGGCGATACACTGTCAACAGTCGCACTGTGGAATTAATAGCACCGATACACTCCGATTTGTTTTTTCAGGAAAAGTTATTGCTAAACGGTATAGACATTTCCCTAAAATTTATGCGATCAAAGGACGAGTTTGCCTTAATGCGCAAAATAATCAATACGCCGTGAAGATCGTATCCTAGCTTATTTGTGAAAAAGGTGGCCGTGGCACCTGCCGTTAGATTGGCGCACAGCAGGGCACTGCAGCACACTAACGCTAAATACGCTATTGACAGAGTGGCTCTGAAAACATTTTCCATACCAGCAGGAACAAGAGTGTGCAACCAGGAAAATCTTTACATGGGACAAATCCCCAAATTCGTCATCATAGGCTTTGTTGACCATGAGGCATATTCGGGGAGCTATAACCGGAACCCCTTCTATTTTCAGCATTACGATACAGAGTTTATTAGCCTGTACGCAGACGGGCAGTCTCACCCGGCAAAGCCCTTTCAGCCACTATTTCAGAGAGGCCAGTATGTGAGAGAGTATTTCCAGCTGGTACAAACTACAGGACGTCATTTAAAAGACAGGTCTCTGGCCATATCACGTAATGATTTCGGGAATGGTTACGCGTTATTCTGCTTCAATCTGGAACCGGACGACGGTCGTGCAGGGAATGTATCACTGATTAAAAGTGGTAATGTGAGGCTGGAAGTCCGTTTCAGAGTTCCTCTACAACGCACCGTTAACCTTGTGTGTTATGCTGTTTACGATTCTGTTATCGAAATATCAAACAAGAGACAAGTACTTTTGGATTATTACTAAAAAAAAAAGAAGAAGAAGCGGTATCAGCCATGAACACTATAGAGCTGACTGGCATCCTCAATAAAAGAATCATTAACGGGACAAATTTTTTAAGAGTCCTGGCATGCGACCAACTGTCAGACCATAAAGGCACAGCGTTCCCTGCCATGCTGGTTGTGAATACACATCCCTCTAACATGCCCGGTGAACACTGGCTCGCTATTTATATTACGAAACAGAAGCGTGGATATTTTTTCGACAGTTTTGGAAACCCTCCCGACAGCGACAAATTTCCATCTGAGATATACAGATACCTCGTTGAAAACTGTGCAGACGTGTATTATTCCCAGAGGCAGGTTCAGAACAACTACTCTACAACCTGTGGACAGCATTGTGTCTTTTTTCTGTGTCATATACAAAGAGGAATTCCTTTTACAAGAATGTTAAACATGTATAGTGCTAATCTGGCACGCAATGATGCTATGGTGTGCACGTTTGTAAACAAAATACAGCCCTCTGTATGCCGTGGATATAATTTCACATGTGTACAGTGCAGCAACATGCTGTGTAACTGTGAATAAAATCTAATAAATAAAGAGAGAGAGAAAACATGATCCGCAGTTCAGACATTCCATTTATTTAACACATTTGTAGAATACATTCAAGTGGTCAAGAGTTAAAAAAATAAAAATACATTCAAGTGGTCAAGAATTTAAAAATGAAAATACATTCAAGTGGTCAAGAATTTAAAAATGAAAATACATTCAAGTGGTCAAGAATTTAAAAATTAAAAATACATTCAAGTGGTCAAGAAATAAAAACAAAAATACATTCAAGTGGTCAAGAAATAAAAACAAAAATACATTCAAGTGGTCAAGAAATAAAAACAAAAATACATTCATTAGGTCAAGAATTTAATAATAGTAATAATGAAAAATGAAAATACATTAAATTGGTCAAGAGTTAAAAAAATAAAAATACATTCAAACGGCATTCAAAAGTAAATATTAAAAAGATAAAGAAATCAGAACAATTGTAACAAAATTACACACACCCTTTTATTATTAAAAATCCTCCCACTGTGAAGTGTTTAGTCTCTGAGGTAGTGGGGTGCTAAAGTACCCCGGTGAGCCTATTACCGACCGTTTTTTCCCCTTGCTTTTACGGGATGAAAAACTAGGGGCGTCTCCGATTCTTTTATACTCAGCTATATCCCCACGCACCTGTTTGTTAGGGATGGCCATTAAAGGTATGTTTAAACGGGCTAGGGTTTTTAGGAACACGTCCCACCCCAGTGGTCTAGAAATGTCTGAAATATTGTGTGATGCAGTGACACTTTTCACCAGGTCATACAATGGCTCGGTCATATGGAGTTAGATCAGTCTCAATATTCACAAATGCACACAGAAGGATTCACAAATACATGTTAAGATTTATATATAAATGACTCTCTCCACACAAATATTTTCAATGCACACACATATATTTAGCATTTTATATAAATGTAAAAAAATATCCACAAATAACCAAAAAAGTTTCACAAATGTATTTCTGATGCACACACAAATATTTATTGTTTTAAATATATGCAATAAAAATCCACAAATATATGTATTTAAAAAGTATTTGCAATTTTCATCAAAACATATGTGGATGTTGATACATTCATTTACAAATGCTTTTATTTTGTGAACCTCCGTCATTTGTATGTGAATCTTTTTGAGACTCCCATGACGTCACCCGATCCACAAATGCATTTTTTCTACCAAGGGGATATAGGCAGCCAATCAGATGTCTCCTTCCTCTTCAGCCAATCACATGAGCGTCCCGCCACCACCCCCACGTGGGGTATGTTTTAACGTCGTAGCGTCAGAAGGAGGCAGTAATGCACCACTACATTGTTTGCGACCTCCAAATTAATACGGAAGAGAAGAAGAAGAAGAAGAAGAAGGTCAAGAGCGTAGAGTGCTCAAGCACTGCTGTATTTCCAGCGCGGCCGGTACTGCGAGAAAAGCCTTTTATGTCCGTCCCGGAACAGCGGGCTGGGGTGGGAAGTAGTGTCGAAGGTGCCGCACTTGACGGACAACGCACCGCGCCGGCGGCGGTGTGCGTTGCACGGTGTACCTTAGCGTCAGTTACACGGTGCAATTATACCAACTAAGCAAGTTTCAGATAATTTGCTAACTAACTGGGCTACCACACACTTTAGGAAAACCAATCACTAATAATTCAGCAAAGAGTCATGATTTACAACAAGTGGATACACTTACAGGCAACAGTATCCAGCTGCAGCCCCGGAGCAGAAGCCTCTGGCTTTTTTTTCCTAACAACTTTTTTAAGTAAAATTGCATAACATAGCGTCTATGAATTGATGAATTGTCCATTTATTTTACCTTTATTTAATCATACAAGTCAACTTTGCTTTTTGTTTGTTTTTGATCACATCGCAACGTTCAAACCATCAATAAAAGAAGCTGCGCTCAGTGGCTCCTTCTATATTAATATTCATATGCTTCGTTAACTACGACCTGTATTCATTTAGGTCGGACCTTTCAAACTACAAATGTTTCACCATTCAATGTGAGAAATCAATGCTAACATTCAAAAATAGCTGACTGTTACCCTATTTCGTGTGTAAGTGTGCACAATGAAGAGACAAAAGTCAATTTGACAAACTTTATTTTCAAATTTCCACAAACAATATCTGATGGCCAGTCCGCTTCTCCTGGCAGCCTGCAAGAGACAGAAAAGACAATGAGCACCTAACTTCAAGAAACAAATCCCAACTTCACCACTGTATTTTTTTTGTTTCCCATTTCAGCTGTCTTATAGCCAGATTGAAGGCTTTGGGTCCGTCACTCTGCTTAATTTAGTGTTGTAACGGCCGGACTACACGGTGTCGGCCCTCCCGGCCTGACCTCCGCGCTCCTCTTCGCTCCTCTCACCCACACTTGAGCACCCGTTCTGGGATACACATGTGTCGGCCCGCCGGCCTGACCTCCGCGCTCCTCTCCGCTCCTCTCACCCACACTTGAGCATCCGTCCAGGCCGCGGAGGTCAGGCTGGGGGGCTGCGGACCATAGGTGAGTGGATCCCAAGTCTCGAGCCCTGCCCTCGCCACTCACCAGGGACCTCTTCTAACGGTCACAGAATAAACAACATAGCTATTTTCTGCCAATTTATTCCAGTTAGCTTACCTGAAACCTGCTGCGTTGAGATGCTGTGTCCTGCGAGCTAAGTTCCACACAAAGACCGCGACAATAATATCCAGCAAAACACGTCACGTCAGGGGCTTGTGCTCCGGGGCTGCAGCTGGATGCTACTCCTTACAGGTGCACGATTGTCGGCCGCCATGCTGCAAACTAGGCCGCTTGACCTTCTTCTTCTTCTCTTCCGTATTAATTTGGCGGTCGCAAACAATGTAGTGGTGCATTACTGCCACCTTCTGACGCTACGACGTTAAAACATACCCCACGTGGGGTTGGTGGCGGGACGCTCATGTGATTGGCTGAAGAGGAAGGAGACATCTGATTGGCTGCCTATATCCCCTTGGTAGAAAAAATGCATTTGTGGATCGGGTGACGTCAGGGGAGTCTCAAAAAGATTCACACACAAATGACGGAGGTTCACAAAATAAAAGCATTTGTAAATGAATGTATCAACATCCACATATGTTTTGATGAAAATTGCAAATACTTTTTAAATACATATATTTGTGGATTTTTATTGCATATATTTAAAACAATAAATATTTGTGTGTGCATCAGAAATACATTTGTAAAACTTTTTTGGTTATTTGTGGATTTTTTTTACATTTATATAAAATGCTAAATATATGTGTGTGCATTGAAAATATTTGTGTGGAGAGAGTCATTTATATATAAATCTTAACATGTATTTGTGAATCCTTCTGTGTGCATTTGTGAATATTGAGACTGATCTAACTCCATACGGTCAAGGTCGTTTTGTACTACCTGTCTTATGCTTGCAGTGTTTTGGTCCTGATACTGCTGCTGGTGTTGTTGCTGTTTTAACTTGTCAAGCTGATGCTGAGGAAGCAAAAACATCTTCTGCGCATGCTCCATATTCTTCTTCTTAACCTCTGCTTATCAGGCTTGTAATAAATGGTATAGCTGCTCCAAGTAGTGGTAGTAAAAACCCGCTGCTCTGGTTAATCGTCTTTTTCTTCTTTAAATGTTTAACATTTTTGTCCGCAACCAGTCTGATGATGCCTCTCTTCTTTTTTAACTGAGCATACTGTTTTTCTGTCAAAGGGATGTTACCTCTCAACACATTTAAAGCTATTTCACAGAGTGCATCGATAAAGTCTGCGCTAGCGCCACACACAATGACCCTTCTCATACCCAGCGTTGCTTTATATAACAACTCCAACAGGGCTAGATTCCTCTGCACGCGTGACGACATTATTTAGCCCTTTGTTTTTTTAGGCATATAAACAACGTGCTGATCTGATAACAAAGCGGTTCTGAGCCTCAAGTGGTCTGGAGTGGCAGCTTTATAATCTATGAGGAGATACCCGTATGCAGAACTAGTGGCGTCATTAAACGCCTCTAAAAAATATTTAGTGTTTCCAGGAAACATCTGTTTGCCCAGAAGTGTAACCTGATATTTATCCCTATCCCTATCCCTTTTGAACAAGACAAGGTAGTTTGTGTTTAAACTAATGGTTCTGCTAGCCTTGCCTTGTATAAACAAATTTTGAACCAGATATATACAGCTGAGATTTCTATGGTGGACATATTTGGTGAATACATTTTGAACTTCTATATTGTTACTGGCGTCATTCATTAAATCGTCTATGACGAGTAGATTAGTCTTGTCCGGGGGTAATAACTCGTCGTCACACAGGGAATCGGGTAACCCTTTAACAAAGTTGATATCTCTTAATTTAAGGAGTTGGTCATATAAAGGCTGCCAGCATGAGTATACGTAGACCAAATTATCAATGTTATGTGAAACAACTGTAGATGCATTTTCAATAAGACCCTTGACAAAATACGTCTTCCCACAATTTGAGGGACCACTCACCACCAAACTAAACGGATGCTGCAGTCTTGAGTCAAAAGAGATGTTAGTAGCCATAAGGCAGCGTGCTGTAGTCTGACAGGACTCTGCGCTTGTTATATACTACCTTGACTTTTTTGTGCACTACGTCATTTTTAAGATGAAACTTCTTTTTATCACGTCTGATGGTTTCCGCCTCTGTGATCACATGCATCTGAGTGTTCTGATTGGTCACAAAGGACTGGACCAACCCCTTAAGCGACTCGTGGGTGAGCACTGATGCATTTTTGGCGTTAAGTGTGACACCCTTGCACTTGACCTGCGTTTTACCAAGTTTTGTGCAGTAGGCGTAACACTTTGGACCCCCAGACACAAACTCTGTGATATAATCTTCCTCTGGGAGCCCGCACACATCGCCGTCATTGATCTCGTCGGTTAAGTCACCCAAGTATGAGCCTAGAGGGGGAACCCAATCACCTGGGCCGGACGTGAAAATGACGCTGTCCGTGTCACAGTACAGCACATGCTCCTGTAGCCTGTCCAGCAAGTCGTACAGCATCAGCCTAGCATATGCGGTGGTCATAGCCCCTATGAACACATTCACATCATTCACTCTGGACGCCTTACCATCTGCGTGACACCACTGGACAATGGCCACGTCGTCGGATATAAACCCAAACTGACACACGTCATAATGGTCGCTGAACATGAGCTGTGTGAATCTCTCCGGTTCTGTAATTAACTCGCAGGAGGGCATGTTACTCCGCATGCTGAATCTGCCCCACAATGAGTTCAGGAGAAGCTTGTTACGATTCCTGACCGCCTTGTTGACACAGATTTTGTCAGCATCGAGTAAAATCCCCTCCTTTTCATGGTAGTCGTGTATGTACTGGGCTTTTTCTGCAGGAGTAATGACATGTCCGGGGTAGCCTGACGCCTCCTGCTTACACTTCAAAAACGTCTTGACATATTCCTTGAACAAGGTGTCTGTCTTGTTTGGGAAATGCCACACTTCATCAATGCAGACAATCTGGTACCCCTTCTCGACAGCTTTCTGAAGTTCAAATGAGACCCACACACCTGACAGCTGTCGCTCGGCGTCAGTATGCGCATAGACACTGGTCTGGTTTAACTCCTCAGCACACCTGCCACACAGCGGAAACATGAGCCTTTTGTGACACCTGTAGGGCAGTACGGGGTGGTACAGACCTCTGGGAGGAAGCACGGTACACTTAACAAACCCAAAATAATTTTCTACCGGACCAAAATCTCGGTGGATAATTTGAGGGTGTCCAACTGGGTATTGTTTTTTTGACTGTACAGTAGGATACAGACTTGTGAAATCGTAGTATCTGATTTTCTCATCTGCGTTATCAGCCTTGTGGTACATCTTGATGGCGTTTGTACGCCCTCCAAAAAGGGCTTGTCGTGGGTCGAGGCGTTCTTTGGGCCTGTAAGTGTTGAGGTGCGCCTGAACAGATGGGTCTGAACGTTTTAGCGCCTCCCACTCACATTCCCACATCACCACCACACGCAGACCATGCACACTTTTCAATAATGATATTTTTTCACAGAATGAGTGGTACAGACTGCCATAGGTTTTTTTGGTGACAGGATTCACTTCGGTCTGGACGCAACACTTGACACAGCCGTGAAAAAAGCATCCCGCAAACTCGTAGCCGGTGTTTGTGGCCCTGTTATACCCGTCCACAAAAAACTGCCCAAATCGTTGCTCACCGTGGTTCAAAGCGTGTCTAATCTCGGAGCCTTCTACCTTGGCCACGTATTCCAGCCACTGCATAGACACCTCAGAATAGGTTTTATTCTGCTGCGTGTATGCGCCTTCATACGTGAGGGCGAGGGTGTCTTTGGGTAGAAAACGCGTTTTGAAAACGCCCATGCAACTCGACACCAGTGTCGTGAATGCGAACGGGTCGAGGTCTGTGCACCTGATAAATGTCTCACGATAAATTAGACAGGCCTTGAGAAGCACTTCTACATCATTAACACAGTAGTAGCGAATTTCTGTCTGGAAATCAAAGGTTTTCTCACGGACGGTGTCATACCACATCATGAACCTATGCTTGTCGCTGTCAGACATGGTGTTGTACCCGTAATAAGAGGGGTCGGGGTATTTGCCCACATAGTACTCGTTCGCCTTGGTGTTGAACTTGTGCGGGAAATACCCCTTCTCCATGTCCTCAAAACCCATGGCAGCCGGTGTCCTGGATAAACGCATGGGTAGAAAGCTGAAAGAATCGATCCAGTGTTGCTGGAACACCTTGTCATACATCAGGATGACCCTACTGCCACGCATGGTTACTGTGGGAGGGATCCCCTGTTGCACAAAATATTCCAGCAGTATGTAATTATCAAACCCAGAGGCGTTGTGTGCAATAAATGTGTACCCCTTATATTTTGGCTGCCGGTACCATTTAACAAACGTGCCAACGCATTTCAGGGTGTTGAAACAAAATTTGTTTCCCTCTGTGTCCATAGCGCACACAAAGTTTGCTTTGTGCTTGCCCTCGTGATAACGTGTCTCAAAATCAAAAAATATGTATTTTGTGTGTGGGTTTTGTTTTTTCAGCGGTTGGATAAAACATTGGTGTACCGCGTCGCTCTCATTTAGGGCCTCACCGCAGTTTGTACACTTTGGTGGTGTGCATTTATGCTGCGTTCTTGCCGCCTTATAGGTTTTACCGCACTCTTCACAATATTTCACTTTGTCACACGGCGCTGCGTCGTGTTTAGAGTGAGGGTGTTCATGCTGATTATAGCAGTGTCTGGACTTGCAGATTCGTTTACACTCTGTACATTTTACAGTGGCCCCTGTGTGCATGTGACACTGTGTATAACAAACATTGCAGAGGTATTTACAAACGTGCTTAAACGGTTCTGTGTATGAACCGTAACAGTAGCCACACACATAGGTACCGCCAAAGAAACCGGTTTTATTTACAATCAGGTAATAATGGTCATTGTGCAGGTACATCCACACAGTGCTGGCGTGTACTGCGTCATGGGTTTTGTAACACTGTAGGTGTTTACGCCCCGAACCATGGTGGAATACTACGATTTTTAGGTTTAAGTGATTTTCAAATTTTGTGATATCAGAGAGCGACACCTTGTGGGTTTCATCAAATCCTACGGCGCTATGCAGTTGTTTAGCATACTGCATTTTATCAGTTGCAGACGAGCTTTCATTAACAAAATGGGCGAGACAAAGAGAGAAACAAAGACTGTTCTGAGACCCGTCGTTTTCAGGGTTATACAGGTGCCTTCCCTTCTTAGATAAAATTTCATCATAAGGGACGCTTCCTAGCCTCAGTCTAGAACCACCACCACTA
Source organism: Epinephelus awoara (assembly GCA_035609425.1). NCBI lineage: Eukaryota > Metazoa > Chordata > Actinopteri > Perciformes > Serranidae > Epinephelus > Epinephelus awoara. The sequence goes on along the minus strand of CM069315.1, from coordinate 32,117,650 downwards.
CTACCACGTGCCACGGTCACAACAAACTCCAGATCATCATCTGTCAGCGACGTGTCATTACTCTGCACAACTTGAGAGATCACCTCCAAAAACTCGTCAGCGTTATATGCGTTGTCAGAGCTTAAAACAGCTTGCACATCGCTGGCTAGAGATGGTCCTCTCAAAACCACATTTAATACACTACCTGCAGGAGAGGCCTCTAAGGCGGCGCCAATCACGCCTGACAGCCTCTCTCTAACAGTGTCAATTGCCTGGGTGATATTATCAAGACTAACGCCTCTGAAATCGACCCTCTGGCGAAATTCGGCAGCGTTGAATCTATGTATGTCACGGACACGCAACTGTGCACCGCTTGTACTGGTAGATGGAACAGCAGGTGTTCCTTCTACCGGATTTCCTGCACCGTGTTGACAGATCATAGAGTTACTCACAGAACCGACAGCAGCATGTTCAGCAGAGACCCCACGATCACACACACATTCACACCAGAGACTCTCACAGTCCCAGAACCGACAGCAGCATGTTCAGCAGAGACCCCACGATCACACACATTCACACCAGAGACTCTCACAGTCCCAGAACTGACAGCAGCGGCATGGTGAGGCTATATTATCATCATTGTTATTATCATTGTCACTGTTGTTATTATTAACACCGATTTCTGTAATAACAGCAGCATTAGATGTAGCAGCAACACCAGAACCTGAACCACAAGCGTGTGACGGTGATGATGATGATGATGATGGACATAAAATTCTGTCTCTTAAAAACAGTGATGTTCTCTTCTCTATCCCCCGCATTCTTTTTATAATGTATCTGGACCAGCGCATAACATTGGTGTGGCTAGCCAATACATCTGGTCCAGAGGGTGTGTTAAAACGTTCCCTAACTGTACCTGTCAAAGCACGCCGCCCCTCTGTAGTGCACTGGGACAAATCGACATTGTCAGTAAAATGTGTGCTTTCGTCATCGGTGTCATAACGACCATCCCGACCTGGGTGCTCATTCGTTTTTAACATATTCCTTGGTGGTGCCATTATCAACAGCTACTTACAATGTGCTCCTGTTTTTTTTCTACACAATGCGTCTACTAGGTTATTTAATGATGCTGTGGTTGTGTGTTGTAGTTCAATTAAGGTGCCGATGCTCTGTTTAAGCAACAGCACCTGTGTATTAAGGGCTGTGTAGCGTCGCTTGTTAGTTTTAGCGTTCCTAATCAGGTTTCGCCACTCGCTTGCCAGGAGGAGGTATCGCGTCTCGGCAAATCTTTTCTGACGCTGTTCGCGTTTGATTAACCTAGCCTGCTGCCTGCACCTGGTTTTAAGAAAAATGAAGCCTTGCTTCCTGCTTCTGAAGAGTGCAGACGCTTTCCTGCTTGCTCCAGCCTGCTTCCTTCTTTACTTTGCTTTTTAATCGTTTTACTCCTTCTACAAATCCTGGAAAATCTCTATATCCATCATTTCATGAATTATTTTAAGTAAATCAAGACTTTGAAGAACATTTTTATATTTTTAACCGATCTGACGAGCCAGCAGCATGTCCGGGGGAAGAAACCAAACAAATTCTTTCTGTGAACGCTGTCGGAGATATCAACAAGAAATTAATGAGCTACAAGCACGGATTTTTGCTTTAGAATCTGAAAAAGGACTTCACAAGACGCTCCCAGTGACATCCGGTGGTAAGAAGCCCACAGTTACTTTCAGTAAAAAGGGTGAAAAACCTGCTACTTTCATCTTAAACCTGAGTGATACTGTGTCTTTTCCAAAACTCTGTAAAGACCAAAATGCCTCATCCTGGAGAGAACTTGGTGCTAAGCCAAAGCAGCACAAAGTGATGAGAGACAATGTTAATACCTACGTAACATCACCCAAAATACAGCTTACAAACAGATTTTTGCCACTGTCAGAGACAGAATTTAATGTTTCTAACGAACAAAGAGAAAATGGATTATCTTCACGTAACTGGAGCCATAAAGTCGGCAAAAGACAGCAGGCAGACAGACAATCTGGACCAAACGTCAAGGTCAGAGATACGCTGCTAATAGGAGACGGTGCTATCAGTGGCATAAACCATGGAAGAATTCAAACATGCTGCTGTCCCAGTGCCACTGTCTCTGAGATAACAACACTCCTCTCAAAAGTTTTGTCTACACACCGAGGAGTCAAACAGCTGATCGTGCATGTGGGTGCAGTGGACATCAGAAAGGAACAGACTGAAGTCTTGAAAAGGGATTTCACTAAGTTCTTCAAGGAGCTTGATAAACTGGAGGTCAAGGCATTCATTAGTGGACCTCTTCCAAACATAGACAGGAAGATAAACAAGTTCAGCAGGCTGCTTCAGCTGAACACATGGCTGTCCAAAGAGTGTGCGCACAGAGGATTGCACTACATTGAGAACTTTTATCTGTTCTGGAAACGAGAGGACCTGTTCAAGGGAAAGGGCCCACACCTGTGCAGAGGTGGGAGGAGAGTGCTGACGGAACACCTCCTCCACGCTCTGAGGCATCAGAATGGGCCGGGACAGGGTCCTGAGCGACCAGTGAGAGAAAAGAGGAATGAGAGAAGCATCTCTGTCGCAGAAGCCAGAGACAGAGCCAGTGTTTCAGCACCACCACAACAGCCTCCACTGCCCCCAGCAAAGGATTCAGCTCCAGCACCACAACAGCCTCCACCGCCCCCAGCAAAGGTTTCAGGCCCGCCATCGGTTCAACCTCCCCCCGGGCCCTCATCACAGGCCTTGGACTCGTCTGTGACGGCCCCAGCAGAAGTTTCAAACCCGGCAGCACCCCCATCACCTCCTCTACCCACAGACCAGCCCTGGGCCCCCCCTGCCACATCTACCCCCTCTAGAGCCTTGTCCCTCTCCCTCTCCTTTCCATCCCCACCTTCCCCCATGGGCCTTCCCAACCATCTTGAAAGCCTGATCAAATCAGGGATTAAGATGGTTCCCCTCACCCCTAATATCAAGTCACACAGGAGCTTCAACTCTCCTGCTTCACAAACTAAAGCTCCCCCAGCTCCTCCCCCTCAGTTTTCATCTCCATCACCCAAACTTCCCCCTGCTCGTCCTCCCCTGCCTGCCCCCAGAGCTGGTATCCCTAAGAGCTAGGATGCACAGGGCCTCTGCTGTCCCAGGACTTACAGCCATGATAAAGGTAATATCAAGCTGGGGCCCTGTGAGACAATATTCTCCCCTAGTGCTATATCTACAGCCACACCACATAGACCAGATTACAGAAGGACAGTTAGACTGTCCAATCAGAGAAATTTAATCCATATCCCTTGTAAGAAGATAATGTCCAGTCCCACTGAAACTAATCTGAAACTTGCTGTGCTTAATGTCAGATCCTTGTCTAACAAATCATTTTTAATTAATAATTTGATCTCTTCATATAATCTTGATTTTATGTTTTTAACTGAAACATGGCTTGATAAAACCACAGGTAATGCTGTTCTAACAGAATCAGCTCCACCCAACTACAAATTTGAATCTGAAACACGAGAAAACAAAAAGGGTGGAGGTGTCTGTGCAATATTTAGAGATCATATGGTTACGCACAGGTTGTCATTTGGGGTGTTTTCATCATTTGAGTATGTATCCTTTAAAATGGAGCTAAAACAATCTCCGTCCATACTCTATGTAGTTATATACAAGCCTCCCCAGCACCGTCAAAGTTTTATTGATGATTTTACCAGGATGCTTTCAATTGTATGCACAGACTTTGATGGTTTGGTCATTACAGGTGATTTTAATGTACATGTGGATAATGTCTGTGACAGAAATGCTAAAGAGCTCAGTGCTGTCCTTGAAACCTTTGGCCTGACTCAGCATGTGTGTGAGCCCACACACAGCAGAGCGCAGCACACTCTGGATCTGCTCATTACAAAGGGGGTTAATATTTCAAATGTCAATGTGGTTGATGTTGCTCTGTCTGATCATTTCTGTGTCTTCTTTGACCTGTCTGTTTCTCCCAAACCACCGGCTGGTCCTGCAGTTGTTCGGAGGAGACACATAAATAACAGCACAGGCGCTCTGTTCATGGAAATGATAAACTTTGAAAATGCCTCATGTTCTAATTCTACTGTTGATGATTTGTTGAACTCTGTTACTTCGAGTGTTTTGACTGTTCTGGACACCATTGCCCCTGTGAAGGTTAAAATGGTTAAAGATAAGCAGAAGGCGCCATGGAGGAATGACGACTCGGTCAGGGCACAGAAAAGGGAGTGCCGGAGGGCCGAGCGGAAATGGCGCAAGTCAAAGCTTCATGTTCATTATGAAATTTACAAAGAAAAGTTGTACGTGTTCAACCAGATCTTACGTAGAACAAGGGAGAGGTACTTTTCTGAAATTATTGGAAACTGCGGTTACAACTCGCGTGTCTTATTTGCAACAGTGAACGGATTAACAAACCCTCCAGCTCAACTGCCGTTGGAACTGATCTCCACATCTAAGTGTAATGAGTTTGCAGTATTCTTTTGCGACAAGGTTCAGACCATTAAAAAGGCCATCATTTCCACAACACCAATAACAACCCTGCAGCCACCTAGACACTTAGAGCTGACTCATTTTGCACCTGTAACTGACAAAACTGTCCAAGAGATCATCACCAGTCTGAGTTCATCTACATGCTGCCTTGATGTGTTACCCACTAGATTTCTAAAGTCTGTGCTGAGCAGTTTGTTACCACCACTCGCTCACATAGTTAACATGTCACTACAGTCTGGAACATTCCCAAAGGCCTTGAAAACTGCGGTCATAAAGCCTCTCCTAAAGAAGAGCAGTCTTGATGCCACAGTACTGAACAACTACCGGCCCATTTCAAATCTGCCGTTTTTAGGCAAACTCCTTGAGAAAGTTGTTTACCAACAGCTGACTGACTTTCTCCTAATGAACAACTCCTTTGATGTTTTCCAGTCAGGTTTTAGACCCCATCACAGCACTGAGACCGCTCTTATTAAGGTGACAAATGACATCCGCCTGAACACTGACGCAGGCAAAGTCTCAGTTTTAGTCCTGCTAGATCTGAGTGCTGCTTTTGACACTGTCGATCATGAGATCCTGTTACAGAGATTAGAGGACTGGGTGGGCATCTCTGGCAATGCTCTAAATTGGTTGAAGTCCTATCTAGAAGACAGGAGGTACTTTGTTGAAATTGGTAACTGTGCCTCAGACCACATGGCCTTGACCTGTGGGGTGCCCCAAGGGTCAATCCTGGGACCCCTTCTGTTCAATCTATACATGCTGCCTTTAGGCCAGTTAATACAAAGTAATAATGTGTCCTACCACAATTATGCAGACGACACTCAGATCTATGTGTCACTGACAGCAGGTGAATATGGACCAGTAGATTCACTCTGTCACTGCATCCAACAGGTCAGTGTGTGGATGCAAAACAACTTTCTCCAACTAAATTCAGACAAGACTGAAGTCATCGTATTTGGTCCACAGAAACAAAGAGAAAGTGTCAGCAGTCACCTCCAGTCTCTGTCTCTAAAACCTACAAATCAGGTTAGAAATCTCGGGGTAATAATGGACTCAGACTTGAACTTTAACAGCCACATCAAATCAATAACATCAGCAGCCTTTTACCATCTAAAAAACATCGCCAAAATCAAAGGTATAGTGTCTAAACCTGACTTGGAGAGACTTATCCATGCATTTGTCTCTAGTAGGTTAGACTACTGTAACGGCCTACTCACTGGCCTCTCCAAACGGGCTGTAAGACAGCTGCAGTACATCCAGAATGCTGCTGCTCGGGTCCTGACCAGAACCAGGAAGTACGAGCACATTAGTCCTGTGCTCAGGTCTCTACACTGGCTTCCTGTGGCTCAGAGAATAGACTTTAAAGCAGCTCTGCTTGTGTACAAGTCTCTCCACGGCCTAGCACCAAAGTACATCTCTGACATGTTAGTGCCATATGAACCATCTCGGACTCTGAGGACCTCAGGGACCGGCCTCCTGCTGGTGCCCAGAGTCAGGACTAAACATGGGGAATCAGGGTTCCAGTTTTATGCAGCTAAAATCTGGAACAGTCTTTCTGAAGATGTGAGACAGGCCTCTACTCTGACAATGTTCAAATCTAGGCTCAAAACAGCTCTATTTCACTGTGCATATGACTGAAAGGATCTTATCTGCACTCTTCTCTTTTGAAGTTCATTTTATAATGATTATTTATGTTTTTATTTTGTATTGTGATTTTAATGCATTTTCTTCTTCTGTAAAGCACTTTGAATTACTTTGTGTACGAATTGTGCTCTACAAATAAACTTGCCTTGCCTTGCCTTGCCTCTCTTACTAGAGCAGACGCTGGGGTGGGAGAATCAGAGGGTGAGACAGGGTCGGTAATAGGCTGAGGAGGCGTAGGTGGAGGCGGGGGAGAGGGTGGGGACGTATGGTTTACGACACTCTCAACAACAACATCTACTGGAGGAGGCAGGGGGAGAGGGATAGGCTGAGGAGGGGTAGGCGGAGGCAACGTGGAGGGATGGCACGGATATGCATCAACAAATACTACGCTCTCATCAACAGCATCAACAACAACACCAACACCAACACCTACTGGAGGAGGCCTGGGAAGAGGGATAGAGGGTGGAGGGGGGGGTGAGGACCCCGGGGGGCAGCGGCGGGGTGGAGGCTTGGCCTGGATATGAGTCAACAAATACTACGCTCTCATCAACAGCATCAACAACAACAAAGGGGGAGGAGATGAAGCGGGTATAGGTGATAATGTCAGTAAATTGGCTAAGTTACTGTGTCTGTAATCACCAGTACTGTCTAACAGGTCATCAAAATCTGGAATATAATCATCACCTCTTAATATTGTGGGGATTGTGGGGAGATTCCCCACACACACACCTCTCCCTGCTGCGGGAGCAGAAGCAGCACCAGAATCAGCAACGCCTGGGGCCTGTATCACGAAGCAAGATCAACCTTTCCTGGGTTACCCAGACCTATCCTGGGTTGACTAACCCTAACAATGGCAATCAGGATAATCGGTATCACGACGCTAAATATCAACTCAGTAACTCAACCCAGGGTTGCTTTATCAAGAGCCGTGAACGCGCACGCAGCGGACCAATCACAATCATGAGAGAAGCGCAGCGTCACTGAGCGTCACAGAGCGTCCTCACAGAGCGTCACAGAGCGTCCTCACTGAGCGTCACAGAGCGTCCTCACAGAGCGTCACAGAGCGTCCTCACAGAGCGCCGTATGTGAGGGGAAAACAGTATTTCTCGTGAGGATCAGAGATTAATTCTGCTAAAATATGAGGAGGAGAAAAGCAACATTACAGAAAAGGCCAACACCGTGGCAGCTGCAGGAGGAGGAAACATGCGTGGCAACGCATAACGGGATGAATAATGTTTAGTTTTAGTTTAGATTAGTTTATTTGCACATAATGTTAAAAACAGACAGTATAAAATTTACAAGACTAAAAAAAGAAAAGTGCCGGAGAGGTTAGAAGCCACTAAAAGCTTATCAAAGAAATTCCCCTGTCAAAACATCAATGAAATCACATAATAGAGAAGAAAAAAAACGGGTCAGGAAAGAAGAAATAGAGGAGGAGAGAGGGAAAAATCAAGACAACACAAGGGAGCAAATAAAATGATGTGTAGGTTAAATTACTCATCACTGGTTCAAGTAGCTACAGTACCTGTACCTGTACATCTGACACTGATCACACCCTTGAATCCCATGAAATCAATGCTGCGCAGATGAATTGCGTGTATTACAATTATCGTCTAACATCATTGCGTCTGATAAACTGGTCTTCTTTGTCTTAACGTTATATATGCTACAATAAAGCTTAAAGCTGACGCCACAATTAAATCATATCAACACCAAACTGATAGTCTGAATAAAATCATCCTGATGTTGAGCTGTGTTAGAAATTAACAGCTGTGCAAAAATAAACCTAGTCTCCCTCTTTAAAAAACAAAAAGGAAAATCCCTCAAACACCATGAAGTGTAGACATGATAGGCTACTTTCCACATTTCCAGCAGCAAAGCTGTCAGTTAGGCCCATTATCTTTAACAGGGATCATTTCCTCCAACAAAACAAAATGTTGGCACTAATTAATGGTGCTATTAAGTGTCTGCAAATGATCAGTTTCTTTCTTATGAAGGGGTGGGATGAGATTTGGACTTCTTTCCACTCCTTTGTAAACAATCTTTTCATTGTCTGTTGTTGTTGCTTTCTTTTCTTTTTTAATGTTCAAAATAAACTTTCAAATCAAAATCAATCAAATTAATTAAACTTCCCGTCATGACTGGGCTGCATTTCTGTCAGCGGAGTCATTTTTTCTGAACAGCTGATTGGCCAGTGGGTGGTGCTTTTTATAGGATCAGATTCAACCCTGAACTTACCCTGCTCCGGAGCAGGATAGCCGTTCAGAGGTTACCATGGTGATCTACCCCGATAAGAACCGAAAACCCAGGTTAACCCTGAAGTTACCTCGCTGAGACATTAATCCTGCTTCGTGATACAGGGCCCAGCTTTCACAGGTGTACTTGTAGAAAACAGATCTTTGCTTACGTCGTGCTGATGCTGTAGGCTGGTGTCCTGTGGTGGGAAGAGCGACTCCTGCTGACTCCACAACGCCTCTGTAGTTATTCCCTCGTGTAATAGCCGGCGGCGCGGAGGAGGAGGAGGAGATGGCACGTGTTCCTCACTGATCGGAGCCCTCTCACGCTGCTGAGCATGCGCTGTTCCACCGACTTCCTCTCGGACGTTAGGAAACGAGTTCACAGACTCCACGACCTCCTCGAATGTGTCGTTGAAGCACTCCTCAACAGTCGCTGGAGCCGGTTCTACACCGCCTGGTCCTTGTGCGCTCCATGCTTCACCACCAGATAATCCCTGGGCAACCAGTAACGCCGCTACCGCAGCGCTTGTTTCTTGCGTGGCCGTCAGCTCAGGCGGTTGAGCACTGTTTATTAAAAAAATAATAATTTTTTATTTACAACATTAACGTTATCATTATTATTAATATTATTATCATTATTAGGCTATTATTATTATTATTATTATTATTATTATTATTATATAACGGCGTGTCTTACGTGAGAAATCCTTGTCCTGACGGTGTAACCCTCTGGATATTTTCAGCTGTGTAGTCCTGACGAATCGCCCAGGCACTGTTATGGAAATAGAAAAAACGATATGTTAGCAGTATTCTGTATCCGACGCATATTAGCCTAATATTCATATAAAGTAGCGTTTAAAACATTGTGTCTTACGTGTTAAACCTGCTAGAAAACTGTTGTAGGGTTCTCAGTGGCCATGCGCTGTGTGCTGTGGAGAAAGAGGAGGTAAAACAGATGTTCGCCAATGATGCCGCAAGCATTCCCCCCCCCCATTAATGATAAATATAAAAACAGTCTTACGGTATAAAATCTCTAGCAGCAGAGGCTGGAGGGTCTGTTCTGAGCCTTTTCAACGAAAGTGAGCGTCTTTGTGCTGCAGCTGGAAAGTAATACCATTATTTAGCCTAGTAACACACTCTTTAAAATAATAATAATAAAATACATTCAGTAGGTCAAGATTTAAAACGAAAATACATTCATTAGGTTTAGAATTTAATAATAGTAATAATGAAAATAAGTAACACACACACACACACACACACACACAACGAAATGTTATTTTAACTTATGGCTGCTGTGGTGGGGTGCAGGGTCACGGTTTTCAACTCCGGAATCGTCAGCAACTGCACCTAATAAGAAACACTTTTTTTTTGTAGTTGTTGTTTTTAGAATGTTTTTTTCTGAGAAAAATTAAGTATCTAGAGAGCAATGTTATCCAATATAGTTTAGGCACGCTTACCGTTAATTGAAGCCATCGTCCACAGTAAAGCAGTAGAAAAGGGTCCGCAGTGTGTCACGCAACCTAGCCTTTTTTTTGTTTTTAAAAAAAGGGTGTCCTCTGCTTGTTTCATAGGGGTTTTATACACTTGGGTAAAACATTAAGCAAACACGCCACACATCACTAAACCTTGATTGGTTGATGGTCTAGCCTTGCCATATGATTGGGGGGGGGGGGTGTTATTATTTATTTATTAATTATTATTCATAATTCATAATTCATATTTCAGAATTCGTAACGCGCGCGCACGCGCAAAGCTGGTCCCTATATACCACTGTCATCAGATAAAGAGTCTCTGAGTTGTTTGGGGCCAAGAACAATAACTTCAGTTTTGTTTGAATTTAACATCAGGAAGTTGGTGCTCATCCAGGTTTTTATGTCTTTAAGGCAATTATGAAGTTTAGTTAATTGATTACTTTCTTCTGGCTTCATCGATAAATACAACTGTGTATCATCCGCATAACAATGGAAATTTATAGAGTGATTTCTAATGATGTTGCCTAAAGGAAGCATATATAGAGTAAATAGGATTGGTCCAAGCACAGAACCTTGCGGAACTCCAAAACAAACTTTAGTACGTACGGATGATTCATTATGAACGTCAACAAACTGAAAACGATCAGATAAATAAGATTTAAACCAGCTTAGTGCAGAACCTTTTAGGCCAATTAAGTGTTCCAGTCTCTGTAGTAGAATTTGATGGTCAGTTGTGTCAAACGCTGCACTAAGATCTAATAAAACAAGTACAGAGACGAGTCCTTTGTCTGAAGCAATCAGAAGGTCATTTGTAATTTTAACTAGAGCTGTCTCAGTGCTATGATGAGACCAGCTCAGTGGCCTAGTGGTAGAGTGTCCGCCCTGAGACTGGGAGGTCGTGGGTTTGATCCCCGGCCGGGTCATACCAAAGACTATAAAAATGGGACCCATTGCCTCTCTGCTTGGCACTCAGCATCAGGGGTTGGAATTGGGGGGTTAGATCACCACATGATTCCCAAGCGCGGCACCACTGCTGCTCACCGCTCCCTCAGGGGGTGGGTCAAATGCAGAGAACAAATTTCACACACTCAGGTGTGTGACAATCAGTGGGACTTTAACTTTAACTTTAATGATGCACTCTAAATCCTGACTGTAATTCCTCAAATAAATTATTATCATGGAGAAAATCACACAGCTGGTCTGCGACTACTTTCTCAAGGATCTTTGACATAAAGGGAAGATTAGATATTGGTCTATAGTTGGCTAACACCTCTGGATCCAGGGTGGGCTTTTTTAGTAGAGGTTTAATTACAGCTACCTTAAAAGACTGTGGTACATAGCCTGTTAATAAGGATATATTGATCATATCTAATATATGGGTGTTAACTAAAGGTAAGACCTCCTTGAGTAGCCTAGTTGGGATGGGGTCTAAGAGACACGTTGATGATTTAGATGAAGAAATCAATTCTTGAAGAGAAATTGGGGAGAAGCAATCTAAATAAATATTAGGTGTTACAGCTGTGTTTGAGGTTAGATAGGTACTATCTGACGACAGGTCGTCATGAATTTTGCCTCTAATAGTTAGAATTTTGTCATTAAAGAAGCTCATAAAATCATTACTGCTAAGGGTTAAAGGAATACAAGGCTCAATAGAGCTGTGACTCTCAGTCAGCCTGGCTACAGTGCTGAAAAGAAACCTGGGGTTATTTTTGTTTTCTTCTATTAAAGCTGAGTAATAGTTTGCTCTGGCATTGCGGAGGCCCCTCTTATAAGTTTTGAGACTGTCTGCCCAGATTACACGAGATTCTTCCAGTTTGGTTAATCGCCAATTCCTTTCAAACTTTCGCGATATTTGTTTTAATTTACGGGTTTGAGAGTTATACCAAGGAGCGAACTTTCTTTGCTTTGTTAACTTCTTTTTAAGAGGAGCTACAGAGTCGAGTGTTTTCGCAGCGAGCTTACGGTGCTATCAACAAAATGATCAATTCGGGAGAGGTTAAAGTCGGTACGGGAAACCTCTGTTACTAAAGGACTTGGTATTGAATTTAACGACGGAGTAAGTATTTCCTTAAATTTTGCGACAGCACTATCTGATAAACATCTGGTATAGTAACTGTTGCTAAGTGGCGTGTAATCGAGTAAAAAGAAATCAAAAGTAATCAAATAATGATCCGATCGCGAGGGATTCTGTGGAAAGACTGTTAGGTTATCAATTTCAATTCCATACGTCAGAACTAGATCGAGGGTATGGTTAAAACAGTGAGTGGGTTCATGTACACCCTGACTGAAGCCAATGGAGTCTAATAATGAGATAAACGCGGTAGCCAGGGAGTCATTATCAACGTCGACATGGATGTTAAAGTCGCCTACAATAATAACTTTATCTGATTTAAGAACTAAACTGGATAAAAACTCTGAGAATTCAGATATAAATTCAGAATACGGGCCAGGAGCACGGTACACTATAACAAATAAAAGTGGCTGCGAGGTTTTCCAGGTCGGATGTAAAAGACTAAGAACGAGGCTTTCAAATGAATTATAATCTAGTTTAGGTTTAGGGCTGATTAACAGACTAGAGTTAAAAATGGCTGCAACTCCCCCTCCTCGGCCGCTGCCTCGAGGAATGTGGGTATTATTATGACTGGGAGGAGTGGATTCATTTAGACTAACATATTCATCTGGACACAGCCAGGTTTCAGTGAGACTGAGTAAATCAATATGATTATCTGATATTAATTCGTTTACTAACACTGCTTTAGACGAAAGAGACCTGATATTTAACAGTCCGCATTTAATTCTCCTGTTTTGTCTTTCTGTCACAGAAGAGGTTTTAATTTTTATGAGGTTGTTTTGCACAACTCCTCTTTGTTTAATTTTAGATGTAAATAATTTCGGTGGTCGGGGGACAGACACCGTTGGTATAAAACTATGGAAACTATGGCTGGGTAAGTGAACTAGAAGCTCAGAGAGGCGTATAGGACTGCAGCTCTCTGTCCTGGTCTCAACTCTGGGTTGTCAGGGATTTAATCTGCTAATAAAATTTTCCAGGTTCCTAGAAATGAGAGCAGCTCCATCCAAAGTGGGATGAATGCCGTCTCTCCTAATGAGACCAGGTTTTCCCCAGAAAGTTTGCCAATTATTAACGAAACCCACATCGTTTGCTGGACACCACCTGGACAGCCAGCGATTAAATGATGACATGCGGCTAAACATGTCATCAGAGGTCAGATTAGGGAGGGGTCCAGAGAGGGTCGTTTTTGCGTATTCACACACTGAGGCAATATTAATTTTAGTGACCTCTGATTGGCGTAACCGGGTGTCATTAACGCCGACGTGAATAACAATCTTACTGAATCTACGTTTATCTTTAGCCAGCAGTTTTAAATTTGATTCGATGTCGCCCGCTCTGGCCCCAGGGATACATTTGACTATGGCCGCTGGTGTTGCTAACTTCACGTTCCTCAGAATAGAGCTGCCAATAACCAGAGTTTTATCGTCAGCGGGTGTGTCGCTGAGTGGGGAAAAGCGGTTGGAAACGTGAATAGGCTGGTGGTGCGCCGTGGGCTTCGGCTTGGAGCTGCGCTTCTGGCACACACTTATCCAACGTCCCGGCTGCACGGGGGTTACCGGAGGACCGCTAGCAGGAGCTAAGGCTATGCTATGTGGCTCCGCACCGGCTACAGGGGACTGGCTAACTACCGCAGCTACTGAATAGTTTTCCATGGTGCGGAGCCGCGCTTCTAATTCACTAAGCCTCGCCTCCAACGCAGCAAATAAGCTACACTTGTTACAATTACCACTGTCACTAAAGGAGGCAGAGGCATAACTGAACATTTGGCACACCAAGCAAGAGAGAGCAGAGGGAGAAGCCATCGCTAGCAGTAAAGCTAATGTAGCTACCAAGGCTAGTAACGTGCAAACAACAGCTAAGAGATTAGCAAGAAAGTCGTATAAAGGAGGAGAGCTGGTTGTTGTCTCTGTGCAGTTTAAACATCATCAGTATTTCCATCTATGCAAACAGTCAGTACACACAGAGTCCAGCTGAGGCTCAGTGTCCTCACTTCTGCAGGTACTTCATCATCAACCCAAGTGTCGGACACAATGACACATGACAGGTTAGCACAGTTATTATGAGCCATCCTGAGGGGAACATGGATGATGATCATCACAGTCCATGTAACAGATGTTTGACAGTGGAGGACAGACTGACTCTGACGCCGCCTGTTTGACTGAAAGATGTGGACGAATGTGTAAAAAGGTGAAACACACTCCAAACACTCCAGTGTTACTAAGATCATGAAGGTCCAGAGTTCAGACTCTAGATGGCAGCGTTGGCCTTTAAATGACACGCTGTGATGTCAGGTGTCAGTCAGCAGTCTGTGTGATTGGTTAGGCCTGTATTAACTGAAGACAGTGCACTTCCTGTAGCAGCAGTAACTGAAGTGAACACGACTCTGATGCGACTGAGGAGGATCAGTGAAGTGTAACAGCAGGCTGGTGTCTCAAAGTCCCAACATGTTTCATCAGCTGTTAGAGAACCTGCTGTTTAACACCATCTCACACACACCACTGTCTTCATCATAGACAGTATCACACTGATGATCAGACACAGTCTGCATTTGACCACCATCTCAGGTCAGTCCAGTAACCTCTGTTGTTCCTCTGTCAGGCACTGGTTTTTGATTTTGTGACTGATATTTAAAACTCTACTGTTTTAAAACTGGGCCCAGTCAGTGACCCTGACCTGGGACCCACTGGTTGTTCTGGTTGTCACTGGTTTGTGAATGTTAATCCCTGTTAGCTACTGTCATTACCGAGGATGTCATACAGATTACTGTATTGTGTCATACAGATTACTGTTAATTTGTTATGCTGATCTGTTCTGTACGACATCTATTGCACGTCTGTCCGTCCTGGAAGAGGGATCCCTCCTCAGTTGCTCTTCCTGAGCTTTCTACCATTTTTTTTCCCCGGTAAAGGGTTTTTTGGGGAGTTTTTCCTGATCAGCTGTGAGGGTCCAAAGGACAGAGGGATGTCGTATGCTGTAAAGCCCTGTGAGGCAAATTGTGATTTGTGATATTGGGCTTTTTAAATAAAATTGATTGATTGATTGATTGATTGATTAGTGTATGCTGTGTTACTGTAACTGAAACGTTCTCTGACACAAGGATAAATAAAGCTCTGTGGAACAGTCTTCACCTCTGAGATGTAGTGGAGGAACAGCAGCACTATAAAAACTACAGAAACAATCACTGATGGCTTCATATTTTTAGGGCTGCCAGAATAACCCATTCATTTTGATTCATTCTTCACAGAACAAATAACATGTTTGTTTGTTCAGTGTTCATGAAGGCGCCGGTGACATCACAGCTGCTCCTGTGGTCGTGCTACAGTCCTCCCATCTGTGGCAGCAGGTCGACCTGACGCTGAACGTTGCCTGTGACTGTCGTGCTTTCATCACCGCACCTGTTGTAAGCTTGTGTTTCACTGTGCATCAGCCCTGTTAGCACAGAGCTACAGTAGCTACCTCGCTAACATTAATGTCAACACACTGTTGTCTCAGGACGACATGATAACAGTCAAAATTATAATCAGTTATTTTGATCAATATTAAGATCAGCGTAATTTATTGTGATTACTCTTTGATTTTAGGAACATGATCATATTTTCAGTTTCACATTAAAATAAACAGAGCCCTGCTTCACTCTCATGTTGTGCTACGTTCCTGCTGACGTCCAGATCTGACCATCAAAGTGGTGCCGTGGCCTCGTGGTCATTTAACCGTGGGGAGCCAAAATGGTGACAGTGATGACATGTGATGAGTCGTGCAGCTCTGATATGACCTGTTGATGTCAGACATGATAGATGTGCTACTTCCTGTTTATTAACATGGTTCAATAACTCCACAGTGTGTCAGAGAGTTTTCTGATTGTTTATTGTGGTTAGAAAAATGTTCACTCCAGTAAAATATATAAATCCAACAATCAGACAACCTACGAGCCCAAAATCATTTAAAGAACTGGATCATATTTGATTTGAAACTAAACTCAGAGTCAGATTGTCGATAGAAGCGTCTGTAAAATCTAGATTTGAGCCAGTGAAGCATTTTATGAGATCCAGCTGTGAGTCCAGACTAAACCTGGTCCAGGACTGTCAGAGTAAAGACCACAGTCCTGGATCAGAGTTCAGACCAGCTCAGTATCATCAGAGAATCAGGTGTTGCAGCACTGACAGTCATGAAGCAGGTTGAAGCAGCAGCTGCTTTTTATTCCATCTGACGAGCAGCTACAGGTCCAGGATCAGTTACTGGGGACCAGAATCCGTCCTGGATTAAAGAGACGAGGACAGGGTCAACAACAAAGACAGACACCACGTCATTAAAACTGGTCCAAACTGGTGTGAACTGGTTTTAGACTGTGTGTAGTGTTCTGACCTCGGGCCTTCCTCTTGTAGTAGATGAATCCAGCCAGAGATAAGACCAGACCCAGGATCAGTCCTGAGGCTCCGATGGCAATCTTGTTTCTCTCAGACTCAGGCATGGACGGGTCTGAGGACAGACAGGGGAGCAGACACACAGGTGAGCAGACAGACAGGTGAGCAGACACACAGGTGAGCAGACAGACAGGTGAACAGGTCGACAGGTGAACAGACAGACAGGTGAGCAGGTATTTACCCCAGTCAGTAACCAGAGGTTCTCTCAGGCTGGCGTGTTCCACCACACAGGAGATCTTCTCTCCAGACCTGCTGACACAAAACACATCAGTGATTCTGTTTCACTGTCTGAGAAACACTGGACCAGAACCAGACTGAACCTGGACCTGTAGCTACCTTGATGTGGACCTGGACCTGTAGCTACCTTGATGTGGACCTGGACCTGTAGCTACCTTGATGTGGACCTGGACCTGTAGCTACCTTGATGTGGACCTGGACCTGTAACTCGCTTGATGTGGACCTGGACCTGTATCTACCTTGATGTGGACCTGGAGCTGTAGCTGCCTTGATGTGGACCTGGACCTGTAGCTGCCTTGATGTGCGTAATATTGCAAAAATTAGGCCTATCTTGACCCAAAAAGATGCAGAAAAATTGGTCCACGCTTTTGTTACCTCGAGGCTGGATTACTGTAACTCTCTATTATCAGGTAGCTCTAGTAAATCATTAAAAACTCTCCAGCTAATTCAGAATGCAGCAGCACGTGTACTAACAGGAACTAAGAAACGAGATCATATTTCTCCTGTTTTAGCTTCTCTGCACTGGCTCCCTGTAAAATCCAGAATTGAATTTAAAATCCTACTGTTAACTTATAAAGCTCTAAATGGTCAAGCTCCGTCATATCTTAGAGAGCTCATAGTGCCATATTATCCCACCAGAACTCTGCGCTCTGAGAACGCAGGGTTACTCGTGGTCCCTAAAGTCTCCAAAAGTAGATCAGGAGCCAGAGCCTTCAGCTATCAGGCTCCTCTCCTGTGGAATCATCTTCCTGCTACGGTCCGGGAGGCAGACACCGTCTCCACATTTAAGACTAGACTTAAGACTTTCCTCTTTGATAAAGCTTATAGTTAGGGCTGGCTCGGGCTTGCCTTGTACCAGCCCCTAGTTAGGCTGACTTAGGCCTAGTCTGCCGGAGGACCCCTGATAATGCACCGGGCACCTTCTCTCTCTCTCTCTCTCTCTCTCTCTCTCTCTCCCTCTCTCTCTCTCTCTCTCTCTCTCTCTCTCTCTCTCTCTCTCTCTCGTATCCTATTACTGTATCTTGTTTACTCGGCCATTCTGGATGTCACTAACTCGGCTTCTTCTCCGGAGCCTTTGTGCTCCACTGTCTCTCAGGTTAACTCGTATTGCAGCGGTGCCTGGATAGTGTGACGTGTGTGGTTGTGCTGCTGCCGTGGTCCTGCCAGATGCCTCCTGCTGCTG
The DNA here is from genome assembly GCA_035609425.1 of Epinephelus awoara. NCBI lineage: Eukaryota > Metazoa > Chordata > Actinopteri > Perciformes > Serranidae > Epinephelus > Epinephelus awoara. The sequence goes on along the minus strand of CM069315.1, from coordinate 32,099,900 downwards.
CTGCTGCTGCTCCTGCTGCCATCATTAGTCATTAGTCATACTTCTACTGTTATTATACACATACGATATTATTACATGTATACTGCCTGATACTAATATATACTTTCAACATATTGTACCACAGTAGCCAGAACTATAACGACAGTATTATTACTTTCATGAATGTTGTTGTAAGCTACTGTCAGTACCGAGGATGTCATACAGATTACTGTATTGTGTCATACAGATTACTGTATTGTGTCATACAGATTACTGTTAATTTGTTATGCTGATCTGTTCTGTACGACATCTATTGCTCGTCTGTCCGTCCTGGAAGAGGGATCCCTCCTCAGTTGCTCTTCCTGAGGTTTCTACCATTTTTTTCCCTCGGTAAAGGGGTTTTTTTGGGGAGTTTTTCCTGATCAGCTGTGAGGGTCTAAAGGACAGAGGGATGTCGTATGCTGTAAAGCCCTGTGAGGCAAATTGTATTTGTGATATTGGGCTTTATAAATAAAATTGATTGATTGATTGATTGATTGATGTGTACCTGGACCTGTAGCTACCTTGATGTGGACCTGGACCTGTAGCTACCTTGATGTGGACCTGGACCTGTAGCTGCCTTGATGTGGACCTGGACCTGTAGCTGCCTTGATGTGGACCTGGACCTGTAGCTACCTTGATGTGGACCTGGACCTGTAGCTGCCTTGATGTGGACCTGGACCTGTAGCTGCCTTGATGTGGACCTGGACCTGTAGCTGCCTTGATGTGGACCTGGACCTGTAGCTGCCTTGATGTGGACCTGGAGCTGTTGCTACCTTGATGTGGACCTGGACCTGTAGCTGCCTTGATGTGGACCTGGACCTGTAGCTACCTTGATGTGGACCTGGACCTGTAGCTGCCTTGATGTGGACCTGGACCTGTAGCTGCCTTGATGTGGACCTGGAGCTGTTGCTACCTTGATGTGGACCTGGACCTGTAGCTACTTTGATGTGGACCTGGACCTGTAGCTACCTTGATGTGGACCTGGACCTGTAGCTACCTTGATGTGGACCTGGACCTGTAGCTGTCTTGATGTGGACCTGGACCTGTAGCTACCTTGATGTGGACCTGGACCTGTAGCTACCTTGATGTGGACCTGGACCTGTAGCTGCCTTGATGTGGACCTGGACCTGTAGCTGCCTTGATGTGGACCTGGACCTGTAGCTACCTTGATGTGGACCTGGACCTGTAACTACGCTGATGTGGACCTGGACCTGTAGCTGCCTTGATGTGGACCTGGACCTGTAGCTACCTTGATGTGGACCTGGACCTGTAGCTGCCTTGATGTGGACCTGGACCTGTAGCTACCTTGATGTGGACCTGGACCTGTAGCTACCTTGATGTGGACCTGGACCTGTAGCTGCCTTGATGTGGACCTGGACCTGTAGCTACCTTGATGTGGACCTGGACCTGTAACTACCTTGATGTGGACCTGGACCTGTAGCTGCCTTGATGTGGACCTGGACCTGTAGCTACCTTGATGTGGACCTGGACCTGTAGCTACCTTGATGTGGACCTGGAGCTGTAGCTGCCTTGATGTGGACCTGGACCTGTAGCTACCTTGATGTGGACCTGGACCTGTAGCTACCTTGATGTGGACCTGGACCTGTAGCTACCTTGATGTGGACCTGGAGCTGTAGCTGCCTTGATGTGGACCTGGAGCTGTAGCTGCCTTGATGTGGACCTGGACCTGTAGCTACCTTGATGTGGACCTGGACCTGTAGCTGCCTTGATGTGGACCTGGACCTGTAGCTACCTTGATGTGGACCTGGGCCTGTAGCTACCTTGATGTGGACCTGGACCTGTAGCTACCTTGATGTGGACCTGGACCTGTAGCTGCCTTGATGTGGACCTGGACCTGTAGCTGCCTTGATGTGGACCTGGACCTGTAGCTACCTTGATGTGGACCTGGACCTGTAGCTGCCTTGATGTGGACCTGGACCTGTAGCTGCCTTGATGTGGACCTGGAGCTGTAGCTGCCTTGATGTGGACCTGGACCTGTAGCTACCTTGATGTGGACCTGGACCTGTAGCTACCTTGATGTGGACCTGGACCTGTAGATACCTTGATGTGGACCTGGACCTGTAGCTGCCTTGATGTGGACCTGGACCTGTAGGTGAACTCACCTGGGCGTGTACTCCAGGTGAGAGTGGATCTGGTAGTACCAATCACCGTCTGCCAGCTCATCAGTGGAAGTGACATCAGAGGTGACTTCCTTTCCGTCTCTGAGCCAGCTGACTTTGATCTTTTTGGGGTAGAAGTTGAAGACGCTGCAGACCAACATGGCTGAATGTTTACCACCAGAGGGCGTCACAGAGTGCAGCCTGACATACGGCTCAGCTGAAACACACATCAGGAGGATGATGATGATGATGATGATGAGCGTTAGTGTGATGAAGCATTGTGATATGATCATTAAGCCAGTAAGTCTAAAGGGTTCAGCAGGATCAGTGGCGCCACCTGCAGTGTTTGTGTCACTATCAGCTGTTGCAGTCGTGTTTCATACTAGTCTTAAATCAATGATGCAGTTCTGCAGCAGCTGAATGTGCTGCTGAATGTGCTGCTGAATGTCCTAATGAATGTCATGTTCAAACTCTCAAACTCTTTGTGGGAAAATAAGAAATGAAAAATCTAGTATTTGTATTGAGTAGACAAATCTGATATAGTCTGAGTTTGTTACAGCACTAGTTTTCCTAAACATCATGTTTACAGTGATTTAATATTAATTTGTTAACGTGCAGTCTTTGAGAGGTATAAAGTTGAATTTCCAGCTTCAGCTAAGTGACAGAACATATTGATGTGATGCTGTCACAGTGCAGACACTAAATTAAAGAATCAACAGGAAACATTAAATTAGTACATCACCAGTTATGGTCGTAATATTAGTGGAAGTGTCAGGTGCAGTAGCAGAGTTTAACCACCAGGTGGTGACTTTAGTCTGATGTGTTAAAGGGCAGTGAACACTAAAGTGATGACATCATCATCATTATATTTGATAACCTTTGACATCGTAATTCTAAATAAAGTCTAACAATCTGCAGGGTAGAAGCATCATGACTGATATGATGATGATGATGATGATGATGATATGAGTTTACATTTAAAAGGGACATTAAGCACACATTCCCCCAACACACACACACACACACACACACACACACACACATACAGACACACAGACACACACACACACACACACACACACCTATACACACATACATGAATAAATGAATCAACATGATGATGATGACGATGATGAAGGTGGTGATGAAGGTGTGGATGTTACAGAAACACAGACTCACCTGACTTAGTCAGAGCATGTGGGTAGAAAGCCTCAACGTGGTTCACACAGACCCTCTCCTTCTCACCTCTCCTCTGAGCCAGTAATGAAGGATCATTGTTCCAGTACTCAGCGTTCTTCACACCGTACTCAGTGTATCCAACAAACTTCCCCACACTGCTGCTGAACCTGGTGCACTCCAACTTGTTGTAATAATAAGACTCAATGTACTCGATGTCCTTTGGATCAGTGGAGTTAAACACACAGCGATTCATATAATACCACTGAAACCCATCTGAGGAACAAAAACAGTTTGAACCTCAGTCAATCAATAAAGTATTGATGAGTGTATTTATTAGTGATCAGTGTATTCATTAGTGATCAGTGTATTGATGAGTGTATTTATTAGTGATCAGTGTGTTGATGAGTGTGTTGATGAGTGTGTTGATGAGTGTGTTGATCAGTGATCAGTGTGTTGATGAGTGTATTGATCAGTGATCAGTGTGTTGATGAGTGTATTGATCAGTGTATTGATCAGTGATCAGTGTATTGATGAGTGTATTGATCAGTGATCAGTGTGTTGATGAGTGTATTGATCAGTGTATTGATGAGTGTATTGATCAGTGATCAGTGTATTGATGAGTGTATTTATTAGTGATCAGTGTATTGATTAGTGATCAGTGTACTGATGAGTGTATTGATCAGTGATCAGTGTGTTGATGAGTGTATTGATCAGTGATCAGTGTATTGATAAGTGTATTGATCAGTGATCAGTGTATTGATGAGTGTATTTATTAGTGATCAGTGTATTGATCACTGATCAGTGTGTTGATGAGAGATCAGTGTGTTGATGAGTGTGTTGGTCGTACCTGCTGTGTAGAGGCTGATGAAGTATAAACAGTATAAAGTGTGTATTGATCAGTGTATTGATCAGTGTGTTGATGAGTGTATTGATCAGTGATCAGTGTGTTGATGAGTGTGTTGATGAGAGATCAGTTTGTTGATGAGTGTGTTGGTCGTACCTGCTGTGTAGAGGCTGATGAAGAGGAGGGAGAAGCTGAGAAAGGATGAAGCCATGTTCCTCTGTTCACCGGACAAACACTGACACAGTCTCACTGAGAGCTGCTCTAAATACCAGAGGGCGTGATGACGTCATCATCATCACCTGTTGCCAGGCAGACAGTTCACAGTAAAGTCTGCTGCTGGAGCTCACACACACACACACACACACACACACACACACACACACACACACACACACACACACACACACACAGAGTCACACAGTCACACAGTCACAGCACACTGGAGACTCACTTATTGATATTATGTCTACAACCCCTGGTCCTAACACGTTAGGATACTCTGTCACTGTTAATCAATAATCAATGCAGTGATTTATAAATTCTTTATTGATCAGTATTTAATCAAATACAGTACAGACGAGACATCAAATGTTCAAACTGGTAGTTTATCAGGGATACACTGATTCTGAAATTCTGGACCAGGGACCTGTTGCACAAAAGTAGGATTCAGACATCCAGCATAAATGACTGAACTGGGTTCAACGAATCCAAAACAAGGGCGTCCAGGCTTAATTGGTTGCACAACGACCAAGCTAGGATTAGCAGACACAGATTCATCAAGCCAGGTGAAACCAAACAAGATAACAAGATGGCCCGCCTATAATATACCCCCATTGTATGAAATGGTATACATTTCCGGTCTCCTAAGTAGGCGTTGTCCCCTGTAGCCCAATCAAAGACGATTGAGAACCGCCAATCAAAGACGAGTATCCCCAACCTCACTTGGTTATCGTAGATTAGCTGGACTAACCGTTAGCCGTTAGCGCTGTCTGTAATAAGCCAGTAACTCAATAAACGGTCTGTGAAAAAAAAAATAAAAATTCCAGCCAATATCTGGACAACATCAGGATGTCATCTGCATCAAGATGGTGGCACCGAGTGACGGCAGGTTCGCTGCTCTGAGAGAGTTTGGAGAAACCGAAGAAAATACAGATGATATCCGTTAAAGTATTCAAGAATTGATAGCTGATGCAGTTACCAAGGCAGTTGCTGACGGAACGAGTGCTTTGGCTGACGGATTGAGTAAGAAGAAGCCGACTACGTGCGGCGCTCACAACACAAGGCAGTCAGCGTCAAAGGAGGGTGCTGGCAAGGACCTGAGCGTGGGCGACTTAATTAAAGAAATCGTCCCAAAAGTTATAGATGCGCTGACTCCGTTAATAAGTTCCATAGTGACGGCGGCTGTAAATGAATCTACTAAACTCTTGCTCCAAAAGTGGGGAAAACACATGGACATGATCAGAAGAGGACAAGAATCAGCTGTGAAAGCAGCGACCAAAGCTGCGATGGAGATAAGTAAATTTAAGTTTGAGTATGACAAAGTTGAGCAAACTACTCGCAAGACAAACATTATCATTAGAGGAATCCCGTTAACAAATGGTGAGAACACAAAGAAAGTAGTAGTTGATCTGGCAGCCGAGATGGGAGTGGAGATGAAAGAGCAGGACATCAGCGTAAGCTACCGTCTGCCAGGGAAACGTGGAAGAGTGCACGAGGCTGAAGATCAACACCGCAGCAGAAACATTTTTGTCAAGTTTGTCAGGTATGAAACCAAACTTCAAATCATGAGAAACAAAAAACGTATTGATGGGAAAAACAGAGTCTTTATTGTGGAAGACCTTACGCCTTTGAGAGGAAAGATCCTGAGACAAGTGAGGATGGATGTAGAGATTAAAAGAGCCTGGACAATGGACGGTAACATCTGTTGCATCATTAAGGACAACGATCAAGAGGTGGAGAAAACCATCTACTCCGGTGATAATCTACTAATGTCCAAACTGGGATGGTCTGCAGAAAAAGCCCAAAGTGTCAGGATTTATGTGGACTTCCCTTAGGCTAGCGCTGACCCCTCACTACATGCAACTTGTATCAAGGATGTAACTTGTAAAAATTCTTCGGGTCGATTTAAGACCAAACAGGAGACAGATATCAAATTCCTTGGACTAAATGTGTGTGGATTACGTGCTAAATTCCAATTTGGGATTCTCACAGAATACATTAAAGACTATGACTTTAATTGTTTAACAGAGACCAAAACAGATAATATCTGTAAATCAGACTGTGATGGGTTAACTCCTTTCATGCTAGAAAAGAGGAAATCAAGTTATAAACATGGTGGTATACATGGGGTATTGTCTATTAGTTAAAAATGAGTTTACAAATTATGTTCAGGAGATAAAAGACACTACTTCTGATGCCATCCTGTGGACTAAAGTGACCAAAGCAGCTTTTGGGTTTGAATTCATCTTGGGAACAGTTTATGTGCCATATGAAGGATATATTTTTTTCAACAAGGACTATTTTGGAAATGTTTCCCAAGATATTTAATTTATGAACAGTAAATACAGTTTACCAATAGTGATGTTGGGTGATTCAAGAACTGGTACTCTGAGTGACTCTTTAAATGTAGGTGATGTAGGAACGAATATTAGAAATGGGCTGTCTTTTGATGGCGAAATGCTTTTAAACAGTGACATAAATGATTATTCTTTGATGGATCTACAGAGGGTCAGTGAAGATTTAATGACGAATAATAACGGTCACAGCCTAATTGACGTATGTCAAAGTTCAGAGTTGAAGATTGTAAATGGAAGATTTGGGTCTGATAAAGGCATTGGGTGTTACACCTGTTTTAACTATAATGGTAACAGCGTTATTGACTATGCCATAGTCTCAGCTTGCTTGCTAGCACAGATTACCTATTTTTGTGTTGATCTTTTGGACAAATGTTTGTCAGATGTCCATTGCCCTATTAGTTTAACTATAAGAGCTAAAAACTTGGTTACTCATAAGTGTGAAACTCTTACAGATACTGCTTATTATGATCCCGAAAAAGAGAATAGACACATGGCCCATTTCATGTTTAAACACAGATGGAAATCTGAGTTAAAAGCCACATTCCAAGAATCCTTTAATTTAGAAGTTATAAAAATGTATGATTAAATGATTGATGTGATTAATATTTCTAATACAAATCTGGTTGAAATAAATAACATTAGTAAAGGTATATGTGATATTATGGTAGATCCCGCAAAAAGTTTGGGTTTATGTAAGGCATATGGTCAGGATCTGTACAAATTTGGTAGACCATCAAAAAAACTACAAAAGAAAAAACCCTGGTTTAATGCTGAATGTGTTGAGGCCTGTAGAAAATATTTTAAATCCATGAATATATTTAAATTTAACCGCTCTGCTCAATGTAAAGTTGAAATAAAATGTATAGCTAGAAAGTATAAATCCATCATAAGGAAATGTTCAAGGCAGTTCTATGATTCTTTACATAGGAAACTTCGTACACTTAAGAAATCTAATAGTAATGAATATTGGTCTATTCTAAATGCAAGTAAACCATCTGGAAGATTAGAAAATGTATCTATAGAAACTTTTGCTGAATATTTTAAGAAACTCAGCCAAAAATCGATTAATAATTGTTCACCAGGAGACCAACAATTTGACTTCAGACAAGTCACCTCTCCTACAAATGAATGCATAAATGATTTGTTTACTTTGGAAGAAATACAGCGAATGGTAAAAAAATAAAAAAGCAAATGGTATTGATGAGTATATAAAGAACTCGCCTTTGGAAATGCTGAACATTTTAGTAAAATTCTTTAACTTGGTACTGATTAACAGGTATAGTCCCCACTGACTGGTGTTTAGGAGTGATAAATCATTATACAAAAACAAGTGGTCAGTTGATGATCCTGAAGATTACACAGGTATTACCTTACTTAGTTGTATTGGTAAGCTTTTTACGGCTGTAATAAATTACAGACTAACTGCTTATATAGTCTGAAAGAAGTCTTGGAGAAGAGCAAGCAGGGTTTAGGAAAGGCTTTTCAACCCTTGACCATATTTTTGTTCTTTAGTTCTTTACTCACTGGTTGAATGGTACTTGTATGAGAAAAAAAGACTGTATTGTGCTTTTGTTGATTATAGAAAAGCATTTGATTTGGTAGACAGGTCATCACTATGGTTTAAATTAGTTGCACTTGGTATAAACAGAAGAGTATTAAATGTGGTACATAATATTTATGAGAATGCCAAATCTTGTGTTAGTGTTGGTTATGATCTATCTGAACAATCTGTATGTAATGTAGGAGTGCGTCAGGGGGATAATCTATCACCGCTATTGTTTGCACTATATTTAAATGGCTTTGAAAAATATGTGAGTCAATGGTACAACAGACTTCAACTTTTTTCAACTGAATGCTGCAATGTCATGAATGGTGAAATAGGGATATATTTGAAATTATATGTCTTGCTTTACGCGGATGATACGATTGTACTGGCAGAGACTCCTTCAAAATTACAGGCTGCATTAAATGCAGTTGCATCTTATTGTAAAAACTGGTATTTAACTGTCAACACAGACAGAACAAAGGATGTTATTTTCTCTCGGGGGAAATTACTCATACTCCCAGATTTTAAGTTTGGTTCAGATAAATTAGAAGTTATTTTTGAGTATGACTATCTTGGAACAATTTTTAATTTTAATGGACAATTTGATAAAGCAATAGCTAAGCAAGTTAAACTAGCTAAAAGAGCTTTATTCTCCTTGGAAAACAGAGTTACTAGATTACAGTTACCTGTTGATATACAATATGAGTTATTTGACCAGCTTATAGTGCCTATTCTTTTATATGGAAGTGAAGTCTGGGGATTTCATAAACTTGACCAAATTGAAATGCTACACAGATCTTTCTTGAAACGTTTACTTAATGTTAATAAACGCACAGCAAATTGTATTATTTATGGAGAGTTTGGTCGAAATAGTTTAGATTTAAAGGTAAACATGAGAATGATCAACTTTTGGGTACATTTAATTAGTCATAATACAGCAAAAATCTCTTTGACTGTGTTTATTGCTTTCAAGATTTTGTATGATGACAATATTTTTCAGTGTAAATGGATTTCCAAAGTTAAAAATATTCTTGATGATTGTGGTTTATCATATATGGCATGACGCTGGACGGATGAACCCTAAATAATTAAAATGAATGGTTAAACGTAGATTATCTGATATGGAACTGCAGAGATGGCATGAGAAATAACAAAGTAACCCTTTATGTGATAGTTATAAATTGTTTAAAACTGATTTCACTTTTGAACCTTATCTGACTATGTTAAGACCTGCCGAAAGAGTTTGTTTGTCTAAGTTTCGGTGTGGGAACCATAGGTTACCTATCTCTGAGTGCAGGTATGATCGTGATAATGTCTGACTGGCAGGAGATGAATATCATTATGTACTTGTGTATTCTTTTTTTGATAAAGAGAGAGGAGAGTTGGTCTGACGTGCTGACGTATTGCGGTAAGCAAGTTGTGTCATTTCCGGTGTTTCTGTGACAGAGTCTCTGTACTGCTCTGGTGAATTCTACTAGCCTGCTTTCTGCTTTCTCACTGAAGTTGCGTTAACATCTACTTCGAGTCTTAACCCACATTAGTTCTGTTTAAGCACTCATACCTCTCCTCCTTTCTATGACTCTCTCGCTAATCTCTTAGCTGTTGTTTGCACGTTACTAGCCTTGGTAGCTACATTAGCTTTACTGCTAGCGATGGCTTCTCCCTCTGCTCTCTCTTGCCCGGTGTGCCACATGTTCAGTTATGCCTCTGCCTCCTTAAGTGACAGTGGTAATTGTAACAAGTGTAGCTTATTTGCTGCGTTGGAGGCGAGGCTTAGTGAATTAGAAGCGCGGCTCCGCACCATGGAAAACTATTCAGTAGCTGCGGTAGTTAGCCAGTCCCCTGTAGCCGGTGCGGAGCCACTTAGCATAGCCTTAGCTCCTGCCAGCGGTCCCCCGGTAACTCCCGTTCAGCCGGGACGTTGGATAAGTGTGCGCCAGAAGCGTAGCTCCAAGCCGAAGCCCACGGCTCACCACCAGCCTGTTCACGTCTCCAACCGCTTTTCCCCACTCAGCGACACACCCGCTGACGATAAAACTCTGGTTATTGGCAGCTCTATTTTGCGGAATGTGAAGTTAGCAACACCAGCGGCCATAGTCAAATGTATCCCTGGGGCCAGAGCGGGCGACATCGAATCAAATTTAAAACTGCTGGCTAAAGATAAACGTAGGTTCAGTAAGATTGTTATTCACGTCGGCATCAATGACACCCGGTTACGCCAATCGGAGGTCACTAAAATTAATATTGCCTCGGTGTGTGAATATGCAAAAACGATGTCGGACTCTGTAGTTTTCTCTGGACCCCTCCCTAATCTGACCTCTGATGACATGTTTAGCCGCCGCATGTCATCATTTAATTGCTGGCTGTCCAGGTGGTGTCCAGCAAACGATGTGGGTTTCGTTAATAATTGGCAAACTTTCTGGGGAAAACCTGGTCTCATTAGGAGAGACGGCATTCATCCCACTTTGGATGGAGCTGCTCTCATTTCTAGGAACCTGGAAACGGTGTCTGTCCCCTGACCACCTAAATTATTTAAATCTAAAATTAAACAAAGAGGAGTTGTGCAAAACAACCTCATAAAAATTAAAACCTCTTCTGTGACAGAAAGACAAAACAGGAGAATTAAATGCGGACTGTTAAATATCAGGTCTCTTTCGTCTAAAGCAGTGTTAGTAAACAAATTAATATCAGATAATCATATTGATTTACTCAGTCTCACTGAAACCTGGCTGTGTCCAGATGAATATGTTAGTCTAAATGAATCCACTCCTCCCAGTCATAATAATACCCACATTCCTCGAGGCAGCGGCCGAGGAGGGGGAGTTGCAGCCATTTTTAACTCTAGTCTGTTAATCAGCCCTAAACCTAAACTAGACTATAATTCATTTGAAAGCCTCGTTCTTAGTCTTTTACATCCGACCTGGAAAACCTCGCAGCCACTTTTATTTGTTACAGTGTACCGTGCTCCTGGCCCGTATTCTGAATTTATATCTGAATTCTCAGAGTTTTTATCCAGTCTAGTTCTTAAATCAGATAAAGTTATTATTGTAGGCGACTTTAACATCCATGTCGACGTTGATAATGACTCCCTGGCTACCGCGTTTATCTCATTATTAGACTCCATTGGCTTCAGTCAGGGTGTACATGAACCCACTCACTGTTTTAACCATACCCTCGATCTTGTTCTGACGTATGGAATTGAAATTGATAACCTAACAGTCTTTCCACAGAATCCCTCGCTATCGGGTCATTATTTGATTACTTTTGATTTCTTTTTACTCGATTACATGCCACTTAGCAACAGTTACTATACCAGATGTTTATCAGATAGTGCTGTCGCAAAATTTAAGGAAATGATTACTCCGTCGTTAAATTCAATACCAAGTCCTTCAGTAACAGAGGTTTCCCGTACCGACTTTAACCTCTCCTGAATTGATCATCTTGTCGATAGCGCCGTAGACTCGCTGCGAACAACACTCGACTCTGTAGCTCCTCTTAAAAAGAAGTTAACAAAGCAAAGAAAGTTCGCTCCTTGGTATAACTCTCAAACCCGTAAGTTAAAACAAATATTGCGAAAACTTGAAAGGAATTGGCGATTAACCAAACTGGAAGAATCTCGTTCAATCTGGGCAGACAGTCTCAAAACTTATAAGAGGGGCCTCCGCAATGCCAGAGCAAACTATTACTCAGCTTTAATAGAAGAAAACAAGAATAACCCCAGGTTTCTTTTCAGCACTGTAGCCAGGCTGACTGAGAGTCAAAGCTCTATTGAGCCTTGTATTCCTTTAACCCTTAGCAGTAATGATTTTATGAGCTTCTTTAATGACAAAATTCTAACTATTAGAGGCAAAATTCATGACCTCCTGTCCTCAGATAGTACCTATCTAACCTCAAACACAGCTGTAAGACCTAATATTTATTTAGATTGCTTCTCCCCAATTTCTCTTCAAGAATTGACCGCAGTGATTTCTTCATCTAAATCATCAACGTGTCTCTTAGACCCCATCCCAACTAGGCTACTCAAGGAGGTCTTACCTTTAGTTAACACCCATATATTAGATATGATCACTATATCCTTATTAACGGGCTATGTACCACAGTCTTTTAAGGTAGCTGTAATTAAACCTCTACTAAAAAAGCCCACCCTGGATCCAGAGGTGTTAGCCAACTATAGACCAATATCTAATCTTACCTTTATGTCAAAGATCCTTGAGAAAGTAGTCACAGACCAGCTGTGTGATTTTCTCCAGGATAATAATTTATTTGAGGAATTACAGTCAGGATTTAGAGTGCATCATAGCACTGAGACAGCTCTAGTTAAAATTACAAATGACCTTCTGATTGCTTCAGACAAAGGACTCGTCTCTGTACTTGTTTTATTAGATCTTAGTGCAGCTTTTGACACTGTTGACCATCAAATTCTGCTACAGAGACTGGAACACTTAATTGGCCTAAAAGGTTCTGCACTAAGCTGGTTTAAATCTTATTTATCTGATCATTTTCAGTTTGTTGACGTTCATAATGAATCATCCGCACGTACTAAAGTTTGTTTTGGAGTTCCGCAAGGTTCTGTGCTCGGACCAATCCTATTTATTCTATATATGCTTCCTTTAGGTAACATCATTAGAAATCACTCTATAAATTTCCATTGTTATGCGGATGATACACAGCTGTATTTATCGATGAAGCCAGAAGAAAGTGATCAATTAACTAAACTTCATAATTGTCTTAAAGACATAAAAACCTGGATGAGCACCAATTTCCTGATGTTAAATTCAGACAAAACTGAAGTAATTGTTCTTGGCCCCAAACAACTCAGAGACTCTTTATCTGATGACATAGTTTCTCTCGATGGCATTGCTCTGGCCTCTACCACTACCGTAAGAAACCTCGGAGTAACATTTGATCAAGATTTGTCTTTTAATTCTCATTTAAAACAAACCTCACGGACTGCATTTTTTCATCTGCGTAATATTGTGAAAATTAGGCCTATCTTGACCCAAAAAGATGCAGAAAAATTTGTCCACGCTTTTGTTACCTCAAGGCTGGATTACTGTAACTCTCTATTATCAGGTAGCTCTAGTAAATCATTAAAAACTCTTCAGCTAATTCAGAATGCAGCAGCACGTGTACTAACAGGAACTAAGAAACCAGATCATATTTCTCCTGTTTTAGCTTCTCTGCACTGGCTCCCTGTAAAATCCAGAATTGAATTTAAAATCCTACTGTTAACTTATAAAGCTCTAAATGGTCAAGCTCCGTCATATCTTAGAGAGCTCATAGTGCCATATTATCCCACCAGAACTCTGCGCTCTGAGAACGCAGGGTTACTCGTGGTCCCTAAAGTCTCCAAAAGTAGATCAGGAGCCAGAGCCTTCAGCTATCAGGCTCCTCTCCTGTGGAATCATCTTCCTGTTACGGTCCGGGAGGCAGACACCGTCTCCACATTTAAGACTAGACTTAAGACTTTCCTCTTTGATAAAGCTTATAGTTAGGGCTGGCTCAGGCTTGACTTGTACCAGCCCCTAGTTAGGCTGACTTAGGCCTAGTCTGCCGGAGGACCCCCTATAATACACCGGGCACCTTCTCTCTCTCTCTCTCCCCCTCTCTCTCTCTCTCTCTCTCTCTCTCTCTCTCTCTCTCTCTCTCTCTCGTGTCCTATAACTGCATGTCACTAACTCGGCCATTCTGGATGTCACTAACTCGGCTTCTTCTCTGTAGCCTTTGTGCTCCACTGTCTCTCAGGTTAACTCGTATTGCAGCGGTGCCTGGATAGTGTGACGTGTGTGGTTGTGCTGCTGCCGTGGTCCTGCCAGATGCCTCCTGCTGCTGCTGCTGCCATCATTAGTCATTAGTCATACTTCTACTGTTATTATACACATATGATTATTGTCACACATGTATAATATCAGATATTAATATATACTTTCAACATATTGTACCACAGAATCATAATTATTTCATGAATGTTGTTGTAAGCTACTGTCATTACCGTCTGTCCTGCATCTCTCTCTCTCTCTCTCTCTCTTTCTGTCTCATTGTGTCATACAGATTACTGTTAATTTATTATGCTGATCTGTTCTGTACGACATCTATTGCACGTCTGTCCGTCCTGGAAGAGGGATCCCTCCTCAGTTGCTCTTCCTGAGCTTTCTACCATTTTTTTTCCCCGTTAAAGGGTTTTTTGGGGAGTTTTTCCTGATCAGCTGTGAGGGTCTAAAGGACAGAGGGATGTCGTATGCTGTAAAGCCCTGTGAGGCAAATTGTATTTGTGATATTGGGCTTTATAAATAAAATTGATTGATTGATTGATTGATTGATTGATTTGCAGTGCATTTTTTTTAATGTGTTGTGTTGTGGGATTTGCAGTGCCCGAACCTCTCAGGGCCACCATAGTATCCTGTTGAATTAATACGAAACCAGGGGCACCATCATAAAATCATAAAATCATGAAATACAAACGTCTCTTTTGGGTTGTGATTTATTTCTGAGAGAAGACGACAGGAAGTGATTTACAGAGCAGATATGTTGCTGTAGCAGAAGAAACTAATGACATTTAACAAATGCTCATTATCATAAACCCATGATCACAATAAAGAGTTAAAGCCATTGTGGAGTTTTTATATGATCATAGCATCACTCGCATTACGTACACAACAAACATGATTTGATTTGATGCAGCTCATTGATCTCAGTGTCGACAGGTCAGATAGGGATGAGATCATTTTCCTCAGTGCTCACAGTTTCTATAGGAGCTGTGATTTAGCAAACACTTTCAATGAAAACTGTGCAGGTTGTTGTGTGAATACGTGACCTGCTCCTGTGCAGTGAAGAACTACAAATGTTTGAGGAAACACGTGAACGTTTGAGTGTCTGTGTCACACTACCATGAACAAAATCTGACCTGTGTCAGCAGAGCAGACATGTTGGATCTCGGCCATAGTTGATGTAATAAGGGCTGTGAAGAGAGATGATCCTTCTTTAGGGGAGATAGCAGGTCAACAGTGTGTGTCACATAGCAGTGGCATGTTTCACCTGAAGCCCTCTTATTGTCAACACACCTATGAAACCACCTGTGAATGCTGCAGGTCTCTACTAACGTTTCATGATGCTGTGATTATCCCAGAGGTCACTATAGGTCACTTTATGTCTGTTTAATAGATGGTCTCACTGTGATGAAATGGCTGCTGTGGGGACTGACTTCATCACACATGAACAATTCAGTGACCCACTACAGCCTCAGCTTCACAGTCACACCTGATTTATGTCATTCCAAGTCTGTTTATGGCGTCCAGTCTGCAGAAATATTCACACTTACACTGCAGACTCGTGGGGCCCCACAGAACCCATTTCCATCCAGATATCTTGAGGTCAGAGGTCAAGGGACCTCTGTTGAAATGGTCATGATGTTTTTCCCTCGCCAAGATTACCTGCAGCCTGGTGGGTCTCACAAGGTTGTGATAAAGGTGATGTTAAAGAATGAGCGTCTCATGTTTGGACATCGACCACATGGTGACTAACGCTTTCACACTGACCGCTCTACTTGTTACAGGAACGTAACCTGTGAGTCACCTGACATCATCAGGTGAGATGGTTACTCAGCTGTGAACAAACGTTCTGTACATAGCATGAAATAAAAACAAACAGTTTTGTTGTTGTTGACTCAGCATCCATGATTAAAATCGATGATGTAACCTGTATCTCATCATTTCAGGTGCTCAGCTGTTCACAGGACACAGGACTAATGACATTGATGACATGTGCACTTTGTTGCTGCTTTAGAAGACAATCACATGATCACCAGTCAGCCAATCATATGAGAGCTGATCATGGCCTCACCTCTACACACATTACCTTTATTTCAAAATAAGAGCATGTTGTTACTCAACATAACTGAGAGATTAAAGAATCAGAGCGATGGCATTAAGAATTAACAGGATAAATGAAGCCTGGATTAGTTCATGTCCAATCCCTAATCCCACAAAGTCTGCACTGTGTAAAGTGTAAATAAATCTATTCTGACCGATATTCAGTGTCACTGAGTCCAAAATATTTAATGTTCAAACTGATAAATGTGTTTGATTGTAAATATGCAGTCAGTCTGCAACATGTTGTAACGAGGTGGAGACGGGAGCAACAACACACGGGGGAGTTATTCAATGCTAAAAGCAAAACAAAAACATCTGTTTGATGATGTCACACAGGAGGAAACATGTTCCTGTCCCAGCGTCATCAGAACCTGCTGCAGGATGACTGTGGAACAATAACGTTTATCAGCTGAACATTAAATATCTCTGGACTGGATCCAGTTGAACATGAGTCCAAACAGATGTGCAAACAATCGTGTTCTGTTTTTATTTACATTTTACACACTGTGCCAACTTTTCAGGAAAAAGAGTTGAACATCTGAAGATCATCAGCCCCGACCAATCAGCTGCACTCGTTCCCTTTGATGAGGAAGAAGGTTCCAGCAGCCACGCCGAGCAGACCGACAGTCAGACCCACTCCACAGAAAACTGCAGGTCCAACACTGGGCTGAGTCTTCTCCACATCTGGAGACAGAAAAGACAGAGACATGAAGCTTCACCTCCACATCTGGAGACAGAAACATCTGGAGACACAGAGACATCTGGAGACACAGAGACATCTAGAGACAGAGAAACATCTGGAGACAGAGACATCTAGAGACAGAGAAACATCTGGAGACAGAGACATGAAGCTCCACCTCCACATCTGGAGACAGAAACATCTGGAGACAGAGAAACATCTGGATACAGAAGACACAGAAACATCTGGAGACAGAAAAGACAGACACATGAAGCTTCACCTCCACATCTGGAGACAGAGAAACATCTGGAGACAGAGGACACAGAAACATCTGGAGACAGAAACATCTGGAGACAGAGGACACAGAAACATCTGGAGACAGAAACATCTGGAGACAGAGGAAACAGAAACATCTGGAGACAGAAACATCTGGAGACAGAGGAAACAGAAACATCTGGAGACAGAGGACACAAACATCTGGAGACAGAAGACACAGAATCATCTGGAGACAGAAGACACAGAAACATCTGGAGACAGAGAAACATCTGGAGACAGAGGACACAGAAACATCTGGAGACAGAGAAACATCTGGAGACAGAGGACACAGAAACATCTGGAGACAGAGGACACAAACATCTGGAGACAGAAGACACAGAATCATCTGGAGACAGAGGACACAGAATCATCTGGAGACAGAAGACACAGAAACATCTGGAGACAGAGAAACATCTGGAGACAGAGGACACAGAAACATCTGGAGACAGAGAAACATCTGGAGACAGAGGAAACAGAAACATCTGGAGACAGAGGACACAAACATCTGGAGACAGAAGACACAGAATCATCTGGAGACAGAGGACACAGAAACATCTGGAGACAGGAGAAACAGAAACATCTGGAGACAGAAGACACAGAATCATCTGGAGATAGAACATACAGAAACATCTGGAGACAGAGGACACAGAAACATCTGGAGACAGAAGACACAGAAACATCAGGAGACAGTGGACACAGAAACATCTGGAGACAGAGGACACAGAAACATCTGGAGACAGAGGACACAGAAACATCTGGAGACAGAGGACACAGAAACATCTGATGACAGAGGACACAGAAACATCTGGAGACAGAGGACACAGAAACATCTGGAGACAGAACATACAGAAACATCTGGAGACAGGGGACACAGAAACATCTGGAGACAGAACACACAGAAACATCTGGAGACAGAGGACACAGAAACATCTGGAGACAGAGGACACAGAAACATCTGGAGACAGAACATACAGAAACATCTGGAGACAGGAGAAACAGAAACATCTGGAGGCAGAAGACACACAAACATGTGGAGACAGAGGACACAGAAACATCTGGAGACAGAAACATCTGGAGACAGATGTGTTTGTATCAATAAAGTTGTCTCACCCCAGATCCTGGTCAGTGGTTGGCCCAGGGCCTGATGTCCCACTGAACAGCTGTAGATGTCTCCCAGCTGTGGGACGAACTCCAGTCTGGAGAACTGGTTGAAGGAACCGTCCTTGTTGGGGAAGGGAACGTTGACGCTGGTTCCTTCAGTGACGTTCTTGTTGTTCTTCGTCCAGTAGAACGTTACAGGAGCAGGATAGAAACCAGTCACATGACAGATGAGGATGTTCTTCTCTCCCAGCTCCACGTCGTCTCTGGAGTAGACGATGGGACTGGACGGAGGATCTGAACACAGACACAGCTCAGATTAATGAGTCATATGAATTTATAATCAGTATTATCAGTCGCAGACACACGTCCTCTCTCCAGTCCATCTGTCACATTCAAGAATCAACTGTTTTTCAGAACAATCCATGACATGACAGCAGATTTCTCTGATCCCACCAACCATTCAATCATCATGTCTGATGATCGTGCCTCAGTCACCCTCATATTGTGCAAAAACTAAAATTAATCCAAGAATTTACACATCTTTACAAAGACTTTAAGGAAACAAAACACTCAGCAAATATCTCATCATCTCTTATCTGAGGTCAGCTGATGGTGGATCTTATAAGACTGATATATCAACCTGAGTTTGGAAGAAAAAACCTTGAGCTGATTACTGGACAGATATCTGCCTCCTTTAGCAACAGTGATAAATGTAACAAGTGTAGCTTATTTGCTGCGTTGGAGGCGAGGCTCAGTGAATTAGAAGCGTGGCTCTGCACCATGGAAAACCATTCAGTAGCTGCGGTAGTTAGCCAGCCCCCTGTAGCCGGTGTGGAGCCACATAGCATAGTCTCTGCTAGTGGTCCTCCAGTAACTCCCGTGCAGCCAGGAGGCTGGGTAACTGTCCGGGAGAAGCGTAGCTCCAAGCCGAAGCCCACGGCTCACCACCAGCCTGTTCACGTTTCCAACCGCTTTTCCCCACTCAGCGACACACCCGCTGAGGATAAAACTCTGGTTATTGGCAGCTCTATTCTGAGGAACGTGAAGTTAGCAACACCAGCGGCCATAGTCAAATGTATCCCTGGGGCCAGAGCGGGCGACATTGAGTCAAATTTAAAACTGCTGGCTAAAGCTAAACGTAGATTCAGTGAGATTGTTATTCACGTCAGCAGCAATGACACCCAGTTACGCCAATCGGAGGTCACTAAAATTAATATTGCCTCGGTGTGTGAATATGCAAAAACGATGTCGGACTCTGTAGTTTTCTCTGGACCCCTCCCTAATCTGACCTCTGATGACATGTTTAGCCGCATGTCATCATTTAATCGCTGGCTGTCCAGGTGGTGTCCAGCAAACGATGTGGGTTTTGTTAATAATTGGCAAACTTTCTGGGGAAAACCTGGTCTCATTAGGAGAGACGGCATTAATCCCACTTTGGATGGAGCTGCTCTCATTTCTAGGAACCTGGAAAATTTTATTAGTAAATTAAATCCCTGACAACCCAGAGTTGAGACCAGGTCAGAGAGCTGCAGTCCTATACGCCTCTCTGAGCTTCTAGTTCACTTACCCAGCCATAGTTTCCATAATTTTATACCAACGGTGTCTGTCCCCCGACCACCTAAATTATTTAAATCTAAAATTAAACAAAGAGGAGTTGTGCAAAACAACCTCATAAAAATTAAAACCTCTTCTGTGACAGAAAGACAAAACAGGAGAATTAAATGCGGACTGTTAAATATCAGGTCTCTTTCGTCTAAAGCAGTGTTAGTAAACGAATTAATATCAGATAATCATATTGATTTACTCAGTCTCACTGAAACCTGGCTGTGTCCAGATGAATATGTTAGTCTAAATTAATCCACTCCTCCCAGTCATAATAATACCCACATTCCTCGAGGCAGCGGCCGAGGAGGGGGAGTTGCAGCCTTTTTTAACTCTAGTCTGTTAATCAGCCCTAAACCTAAACTAGACTATAATTCATTTGAAAGCCTCGTTCTTAGTCTTTTACATCCGACCTGGAAAACCTCACAGCCACTTTTATTTGTTATTGTGTACCGTGCTCCTGGCCCGTAATCTGAATTTATATCTGAATTCTCAGAGTTTTTATCCAGTCTCGTTCTTAAATCAGATAAAGTTATTATTGTAGGCGCCTTTAACATTCATGTGGACGTTGATAATGACTCCCTGGCTACCGCGTTTATCACATTATTAGACTCCATTGGCTTCAGTCAGGGTGTACATGAACCCACTCACTGTTTTAACCATACCCTCGATCTAGTTCTGACGTATGGAATTGAAATTGATAACCTAACAGTCTTTCCACAGAATCCCTCGCTATCGGATCATTATCTGATTACTTTTGATTTCTTTTTACTCGATTACACGCCACTCAGCAACAGTTACTATACCAGATGTTTATCAGATAGTGCTGTCGCAAAATTTAAGGAAATGATTACTCCGTCGTTAAATTCAATACCAAGTCCTTCAGTAACAGAGGTTTCCCGCACCGACTTTAACCTCTCCTGAATTGATCATCTTGTTGATAGCGCCATAAGCTCGCTGCGAACAACACTTGACTCTGTAGCTCCTCTTAAAGTGAAATATTGATTTATTTCAACCTGTCTATTGTCCTAAATTTGTTTCAAGTGACTAGTGACACAATAATAATAGTTAGCATGTTAGCCGTTAGCCTAGATACAGCCGGGGCGCATAGTAACGTCAGACCTGTTAAAACGTAAGTGAACGGGCAACCTTCAGGTACGGTATGAGATCGCTGCTTGTTCTCGCGATATTTCGGCCGCGCTTTGGAAAGCAGAGCTAAATGGTAAACAAACATGGCAGCACACCGGTAAGGTAAGACAACACGTTTACATGTGGTTTTCTATATGTTCTCTGACATATATCCTAACGATATGAGGCGGTCTTTGTGGGAAAAAAAGCTTGTTTAGTGGACTAACTTTGCACTTGAAGGTTGCCCGTTCACTTATGTTTTAACAGGTCTGACACTACTATGCGCCCCGGCTGTATCTAGGCTAATGGCTAACATGCTAACTATTATTTTTATGTCACTAGTCACTTAAAACAAATTTAGGATGATAGGAGACAGGTTGAAATAAACCGAAATTTCCCTTTAAAAAGAAGTTAACCAAGCAAAGAAATTTCGCTCCCGCTATAAGAGGGGCCTCCGCAATGCCAGAGCAAACTATTACTCAGCTTTAATAGAAGAAAACAAAAATAACCGCAGGTTTCTTTTCAGCACTGTAGCCAGGCTGACTGAGAGTCACAGCTCTATTGAGCCTTGTATTCCTTTAACCCTTAGCAGTAATGATTTTATGAGCTTCTTTAATGACAAAATTCTAACTATTAGAGGCAAAATTCATGACCTCCTGTCCTCAGATAGTGCCTATCTAACCTCAAACACAGCTGTAACACCTAATATTTATTTAGATTCCTTCTCCCGAATTTCTCTTCAAGAATTGGCCGCAGTGATTTCTTCATCTAAATCATCAACGTGTCTCTTAGACCCCATCCCAACTAGGCTACTCAAGGAGGTCTTACCTTTAGTTAACACCCATATATTAGATATGATCAATATATCCTTATTAACAGGCTATGTACCACAGTCTTTTAAGGTAGCTGTAATTAAACCTCTACTAAAAAAGCCCACCCTGGATCCAGAGGTGTTAGCCAACTATAGACCAATATCTAATCTTCCCTTTATGTCAAAGATCCTTGAGAAAGTAGTCGCAGACCAGCTGTGTGATTTTCTCCATGATAATAATTTATTTGAGGAATTACAGTCAGGATTTAGAGTGCATCATAGCACTGAGACAGCTCTAGTTAAAATTACAAATGACCTTCTGATTGCTTCAGACAAAGGACTCGTCTCTGTACTTGTTTTATTAGATCTTAGTGCAACGTTTGACACAATTGACCATGAAATTCTGTTACAGAGACTGGAACACTTAATTGGCCTAAAAGGTTCTGCACTAAGCTGGTTTAAATCTTATTTATCTGATCGTTTTCAATTTGTTGACGTTCATAATGAATCATCCTTACGTACTAAAGTTTGTTTTGGAGTTCCGCAAGGTTCTGTGCTCGGACCAATCCTATTTACTCGATATATGCTCTGGCCTCTAGCACTACCGTAAGAAACCTCGGAATAACATTTGATCAGGATTTGTCTTTTAATTCTCATTTAAAACAAACCTCACGGACTGCATTTTTTCATCTGCGTAATATTGTGAAAATTAGGCCTATCCTGACCCGAAAACATGCAGAAAAATTGGTCCACGCTTTTGTTACCTCGAGGCTGGATTACTGTAACTCTCTATTATCAGGTAGCTCTAGTAAATCCTTAAAAACTCTTCAGCTAATTCAGAATGCAGCAGCACGTGTACTAACAGGAACTAAGAAACCAGATCATATTTCTCCTGTTTTAGCTTCTCTGCACTGGCTCCCTGTAAAATCCAGAATTGAATTTAAAATCCTACTGTTAACTTATAAAGCTCTAAATGGTCAAGCTCCGTCATATCTTAGAGAGCTCATAGTGCCATATTATCCCACCAGAACTCTGCGCTCTGAGAACGCAGGGTTACTCGTGGTCCCTAAAGTCTCCAAAAGTAGATCAGGAGCCAGAGCCTTCAGCTATCAGGCTCCTCTCCTGTGGAATCATCTTCCTGCTACGGTCCGGGAGGCAGACACCGTCTCCACATTTAAGACTAGACTTAAGACTTTCCTCTTTGATAAAGCTTATAGTTAGGGCTGGCTCAGGCTTGCCTTGTACCAGCCCCTAGTTAGGCTGACTTAGGCCTAGTCTGCCGGAGGACCCCCTATAATACACCAGACACCTTCTCTCTCTCTCGCTCTCTCTCTCTCTCTCCCTCTCTCTCTCTCTCTCTCTCTCTCTCTCTCTCGTATCCTATTACTGCATCTTGTTTACTCGGCCATTCTGGATGTCACTAACTCGGCTTCTTCTCCGGAGCCTTTGTGCTCCACTGTCTCTCAGGTTAACTCGTATTGCAGCGGTGCCTGGATAGTGTGACGTGTGTGGTTGTGCTGCTGCCGTGGTCCTGCCAGATGCCTCCTGCTGCTGCTGCTGCTGCTGCTGCCATCATTAGTCATTAGTCATACTTCTACTGTTATTATAGACATATGATATTATCATACATGTATACTGCCTGATACTAATATATACTTTCAACATATTGTACCACAGTAGCCAGAACTATAATGACAATATTATTACTTTCATGAATGTTGTTGTAAGCTACTGTCATTACCGAGGATGTCCTGCATCTCTCTCTCTCTCTGTCTCTCTCTCTCGCTCTCTCTCGCTCTCATTGTGTCATACAGATTACTGTATTGTGTCATACAGATTACTGTTAATTTGTTATGCTGATCTGTTCTGTACGACATCTATTGCACGTCTGTCCGTCCTGGAAGAGGGATCCCTCCTCAGTTGCTCTTCCTGAGCTTTCTACCCTTTTTTCCCCCGTTAAAGGGTTTTTTGGGGAGTTTTTCCTGATCAGCTGTGAGGGTCTAAAGGACAGAGGGATGTCGTATGCTGTAAACATGGGCGGATCTACCGGGGTGGCATGGGGTGGCAGCTGCCACCCTAAAAGAAAGCCTTGCCACCCCAGCTGCCACCCCAGTTGGCAGCAAAGAATTCACAGAAAAGTTATGGCCAATTTGACATTTACGAGCGCGAATCTCCAATGTCCGACTGCCCTGAATGCAGCACGAGATAACGGCAGAGCGGCAAGAGACTGCTTTGTTTGGAAAACTGAGTGGAGCCAGAGTGGTAGCCTATTCCAGAAAGACCTCTGAGTATGTTAATCCTGAAATGAGGGAAACTCTGGGTTTCAGTTCCAGAAAGAGAGGTAGATCAAACTCTGAGTCAGTCACCATGGCAACTGAGTCTGTGAACAGGTTAGTCTCCTCCCTCTTACACGCTGTTTCATTTCCTCATTCATTCAGTCCGTGTCAAAGCTTGTATGAAGCGCATTCATTAGCGGAGATTTACCGTCTGTCACAGTCTAAATCCTGCTGGATATTAGTTTGTTACTCAGGACTGTCTTAAGTTACTGAATTTATGCACATCAATCGTTTCTTTGGACATCAGTTTTTGTCTTTACATTCAAATATTACACAGCGAGAATTCACCCTCAGCTCAGAATCAAACCTCTGTCCTTTTTATATTTATTATTGTTTATAACACTGTGCACAAGGATCAGTCTGTCAGAGCAGCTCCCACATGTTTATTGCACATAATGTGTAGGTCTAATTATTTACATTTTAAAACTCGGTATGAAGCTTTAGACACGTAGTATCAGTGACTAATGATCTCCATCACTGATGTCATTGGTCGCACTGATGGAACATAATTCCTATAGCCTAATATTGGGGATTATATGTTCATATTTCTGAGTGAGCAATGGTGCAGCATTCCAGGGTCTTTAAATGTACTACATTTGTAGCTGAAATAAAGTCACTGAATGCTGTTGAGTCAAGATACAAATAGATGTCCAACATGTTAAAATCTATTGTATTTTAACCTCAACGTCTTTTCGAGTGCAAATCAGCAAACATATTATTACTGGGTCAGACTGTGAGTTTACAGTCATGTCTTTATGTCTTTGATCTATAGCCTGGCCTATATGTTTTAAATCTTCCTATTTTTCAGTTGCTGCCTCCTGTGTTTTTCCCCATCAGATTAAATCTGAACAAATATATTATTATATATTATTAATATAATGTAATGTATCTACAGCCTGATACACAGTCAGATTCCACCACTTTATCTTCATTAAGGAAATGTAAGTCTGATAAATGATGAATAAACAGACAACACTGAATCAAACTTTTTTATTAACTTTATGGTTAACTTATTTACACTTTCCTCGCTCTGACTCAGGCTCTTCTTTTAAAGATAAACGTGCACCGTCTGCTACACATGCATTAATATCTCTACATCCACTGGATTAAAATGGAGGCGCTGTCTTTTATTTACCTGTTGCCATGGTGAATCGTGGACTCAGAGCTCCATTGATGATGGCTTTTTATTTTCTGCTTAACTCAGAGTGAACATACTCAGAGTTGACTGAACTAACTCAAATCAGCTGTTCTGGAACCGGTAACTCAGAGTTTCCCATCTCAGGGTAAATCAACTCAGAGTTCAGGGTTAGACTCAGAGTTTGTTGAACCTCCTTCAACACTTATTCCTAATATGAACTGTTTCACATGAAACCTCAAATGCAAGACATTGATTGGATGAGATTAACTTTGTCTGTGTGAGTTTGTAAATGGCAGCCCGTGTCCTTATGTAGTGTAAACATACTATTTCTCATCAAACTGTGATAACTGTGATCAAATTCAGTATATATACGTCTGCCATATGTTGCCACCCCTCAAAAATTCCTGCCCCCCTCTTGCCACCCCATAAATATTTTTCTAGATCCGCCCCTGGCTGTAAAGCCCTGTGAGGCAAATTGTATTTGTGATATTGGGCTTTATAAATAAAATTGATTGATTGATTGATTGTCCTCTGACTAAAACACTGACTGTCCTCTCATTAACACACTGACTGTCCTCTCATTAACACACTGACTGTCCTCTGATGAACACACTGTCTGTCCTCTGATGAACACACTGACTGTCCTCTGATTAACACACTGTCTGTCCTCTGATTAACACACTGACTGTCCTCTGATTAACACACTGTCTGTCCTCTCATTAACACACTGACTGTCCTCTGATTAACACACTGACTGTCCTCTCATTAACACACTGACTGTCCTCTCATTAACACACTGACTGTCCTCTGATTAACACACTGACTGTCCTCTGATTAACACACTGACTGTCCTCTCATTAACACACTGACTGTCCTCTGATTAACACACTGTCTGTCCTCTGATTAACACACTGACTGTCCTCTGATTAACACACTGTCTGTCCTCTGATTAACACACTGACTGTCCTCTGATTAACACACTGACTGTCCTCTGATTAACACACTGACTGTCCTCTGATTAACACACTGTCTATCCTCTCATTAACACACTGTCTGTCCTCTCATTAACACACTGTCTGTCCTCTGGTTAACACACTGACTGTCCTCTCATTAACACACTGACTGTCCTCTCATTAACACACTGACTGTCCTCTGATTAACACACTGACTGTCCTCTGATTAACACACTGACTGTCCTCTCATTAACACACTGACTGTCCTCTGATTAACACACTGACTGTCCTCTGATTAACACACTGACTGTCCTCTCATTAACACACTGACTGTCCTCTGATTAACACACTGTCTGTCCTCTGATTAACACACTGACTGTCCTCTGATTAACACACTGTCTGTCCTCTGATTAACACACTGACTGTCCTCTCATTAACACACTGACTGTCCTCTGATTAACACACTGACTGTCCTCTGATTAACACACTGTCTGTCCTCTCATTAACACACTGACTGTCCTCTGATTAACACACTGACTGTCCTCTGATTAACACACTGACTGTCCTCTCATTAACACACTGACTGTCCTCTCATTAACACACTGACTGTCCTCTCATTAACACACTGTCTGTCCTCTCATTAACACACTGATTGTCCTCTGATTAACACACTGACTGTCCTCTGATTAACACACTGACTGTCCTCTGATTAACACACTGACTGTCCTCTCATTAACACACTGACTGTCCTCTGATTAACACACTGATTGTCCTCTGATTAACACACTGATTGTCCTCTGATTAACACACTGACTGTCCTCTCATTAACACACTGACTGTCCTCTCATTAACACACTGACTGTCCTCTGATTAACACACTGATTGTCCTCTGATTAACACACTGACTGTCCTCTCATTAACACACTGTCTGTCCTCTCATTAACACACTGATTGTCCTCTGATTAACACACTGACTGTCCTCTCATTAACACACTGTCTGTCCTCTCATTAACACACTGTCTGTCCTCTCATTAACACACTGACTGTCCTCTCATTAACACACTGACTGTCCTCTCATTAACACACTGTCTGTCCTCTCATTAACACACTGACTGTCCTCTCATTAACACACTGACTGTCCTCTCATTAACACACTGTCTGTCCTCTCATTAACACACTGACTGTCCTCTGATTAACACACTGATTGTCCTCTGATTAACACACTGACTGTCCTCTCATTAACACACTGTCTGTCCTCTCATTAACACACTGATTGTCCTCTGATTAACACACTGACTGTCCTCTCATTAACACACTGTCTGTCCTCTCATTAACACACTGACTGTCCTCTGATTAACACACTGATTGTCCTCTGATTAACACACTGATTGTCCTCTGATTAACACACTGATTGTCCTCTGATTAACACACTGTCTGTCCTCTGATTAACACACTGACTGTCCTCTGATTAACACACTGTCTGTCCTCTCATTAACACACTGTCTGTCCTCTCATTAACACACTGACTGTCCTCTCATTAACACACTGTCTGTCCTCTCATTAACACACTGTCTGTCCTCTCATTAACACACTGACTGTCCTCTCATTAACACACTGTCTGTCCTCTCATTAACACACTGACTGTCCTGTCATTAACACACTGACTGTCCTCTGATTAACACACTGTCTGTCCTCTGATTAACACACTGACTGTCCTCTCATTAACACACTGTCTGTCCTCTGATTAACACACTGTCTGTCCTCTCATTAACACACTGTCTGTCCTCTCATTAACACACTGTCTGTCCTCTGATTAACACACTGTCTGTCCTCTCATTAACACACTGTCTGTCCTCTCATTAACACACTGACTGTCCTCTGATTAACACACTGACTGTCCTCTCATTAACACACTGACTGTCCTCTCATTAACACACTGACTGTCCTCTCATTAACACACTGTCTGTCCTCTGATTAACACACTGATTGTCCTCTGATTAACACACTGACTGTCCTCTGATTAACACACTGACTGTCCTCTGATTAACACACTGACTGTCCTCTCATTAACACACTGACTGTCCTCTGATTAACACACTGACTGTCCTCTGATTAACACACTGACTGTCCTCTGATTAACACACTGACTGTCCTCTCATTAACACACTGTCTGTCCTCTGATTAACACACTGATTGTCCTCTGATTAACACACTGACTGTCCTCTGATTAACACACTGACTGTCCTCTCATTAACACACTGTCTGTCCTCTGATTAACACACTGATTGTCCTCTGATTAACACACTGATTGTCCTCTGATTAACACACTGACTGTCCTCTCATTAACACACTGACTGTCCTCTCATTAACACACTGACTGTCCTCTGATTAACACACTGATTGTCCTCTGATTAACACACTGACTGTCCTCTCATTAACACACTGACTGTCCTCTCATTAACACACTGTCTGTCCTCTCATTAACACACTGATTGTCCTCTGATTAACACACTGACTGTCCTCTGATTAACACACTGACTGTCCTCTGATTAACACACTGACTGTCCTCTCATTAACACACTGTCTGTCCTCTCATTAACACACTGATTGTCCTCTGATTAACACACTGTCTGTCCTCTGATTAACACACTGACTGTCCTCTGATTAACACACTGTCTGTCCTCTCATTAACACACTGTCTGTCCTCTCATTAACACACTGACTGTCCTCTCATTAACACACTGTCTGTCCTCTCATTAACACACTGTCTGTCCTCTCATTAACACACTGTCTGTCCTCTCATTAACACACTGACTGTCCTCTCATTAACACACTGTCTGTCCTCTCATTAACACACTGACTGTCCTGTCATTAACACACTGACTGTCCTCTGATTAACACACTGTCTGTCCTCTGATTAACACACTGACTGTCCTCTCATTAACACACTGTCTGTCCTCTGATTAACACACTGTCTGTCCTCTCATTAACACACTGTCTGTCCTCTCATTAACACACTGTCTGTCCTCTGATTAACACACTGTCTGTCCTCTCATTAACACACTGTCTGTCCTCTCATTAACACACTGACTGTCCTCTCATTAACACACTGACTGTCCTCTCATTAACACACTGACTGTCCTCTGATTAACACACTGTCTGTCCTCTGATTAACACACTGTCTGTCCTCTCATTAACACACTGACTGCCCTCTGATTAACACACTGTCTGTCCTCCGATTAACACACTGTCTGTCCTCTCATTAACACACTGACTGTCCTCTCATTAACACACTGACTGTCCTCTGATTAACACACTGACTGTCCTCTGATTAACACACTGACTGTCCTCTGATTAACACACTGACTGTCCTCTGATTAACACACTGTCTGTCCTCTCATTAACACACTGTCTGTCCTCTCATTAACACACTGACTGTCCTCTGATTAACACACTGACTGTCCTCTCATTAACACACTGACTGTCCTCTCATTAACACACTGACTGTCCTCTCATTAACACACTGTCTGTCCTCTGATTAACACACTGATTGTCCTCTGATTAACACACTGACTGTCCTCTGATTAACACACTGACTGTCCTCTGATTAACACACTGACTGTCCTCTCATTAACACACTGACTGTCCTCTGATTAACACACTGACTGTCCTCTGATTAACACACTGACTGTCCTCTCATTAACACACTGTCTGTCCTCTCATTAACACACTGATTGTCCTCTGATTAACACACTGTCTGTCCTCTGATTAACACACTGACTGTCCTCTGATTAACACACTGTCTGTCCTCTCATTAACACACTGTCTGTCCTCTCATTAACACACTGACTGTCCTCTCATTAACACACTGTCTGTCCTCTCATTAACACACTGTCTGTCCTCTCATTAACACACTGTCTGTCCTCTCATTAACACACTGACTGTCCTCTCATTAACACACTGTCTGTCCTCTCATTAACACACTGACTGTCCTGTCATTAACACACTGACTGTCCTCTGATTAACACACTGTCTGTCCTCTGATTAACACACTGACTGTCCTCTCATTAACACACTGTCTGTCCTCTGATTAACACACTGTCTGTCCTCTCATTAACACACTGTCTGTCCTCTCATTAACACACTGTCTGTCCTCTGATTAACACACTGTCTGTCCTCTCATTAACACACTGTCTGTCCTCTCATTAACACACTGACTGTCCTCTCATTAACACACTGACTGTCCTCTCATTAACACACTGACTGTCCTCTGATTAACACACTGTCTGTCCTCTGATTAACACACTGTCTGTCCTCTCATTAACACACTGACTGCCCTCTGATTAACACACTGTCTGTCCTCCGATTAACACACTGTCTGTCCTCTCATTAACACACTGTCTGTCCTCTCATTAACACACTGACTGTCCTCTGATTAACACACTGACTGTCCTCTGATTAACACACTGACTGTCCTCTGATTAACACACTGACTGTCCTCTGATTAACACACTGACTGTCCTCTGATTAACACACTGTCTGTCCTCTCATTAACACACTGTCTGTCCTCTCATTAACACACTGACTGTCCTCTGATTAACACACTGACTGTCCTCTCATTAACACACTGACTGTCCTCTCATTAACACACTGACTGTCCTCTCATTAACACACTGTCTGTCCTCTGATTAACACACTGATTGTCCTCTGATTAACACACTGACTGTCCTCTGATTAACACACTGACTGTCCTCTGATTAACACACTGACTGTCCTCTCATTAACACACTGACTGTCCTCTGATTAACACACTGACTGTCCTCTGATTAACACACTGACTGTCCTCTGATTAACACACTGACTGTCCTCTCATTAACACACTGTCTGTCCTCTGATTAACACACTGATTGTCCTCTGATTAACACACTGACTGTCCTCTGATTAACACACTGACTGTCCTCTCATTAACACACTGTCTGTCCTCTGATTAACACACTGATTGTCCTCTGATTAACACACTGATTGTCCTCTGATTAACACACTGACTGTCCTCTCATTAACACACTGACTGTCCTCTCATTAACACACTGACTGTCCTCTGATTAACACACTGATTGTCCTCTGATTAACACACTGACTGTCCTCTCATTAACACACTGACTGTCCTCTCATTAACACACTGTCTGTCCTCTCATTAACACACTGATTGTCCTCTGATTAACACACTGACTGTCCTCTGATTAACACACTGACTGTCCTCTGATTAACACACTGACTGTCCTCTCATTAACACACTGTCTGTCCTCTCATTAACACACTGATTGTCCTCTGATTAACACACTGTCTGTCCTCTGATTAACACACTGACTGTCCTCTGATTAACACACTGTCTGTCCTCTCATTAACACACTGTCTGTCCTCTCATTAACACACTGACTGTCCTCTCATTAACACACTGTCTGTCCTCTCATTAACACACTGTCTGTCCTCTCATTAACACACTGTCTGTCCTCTCATTAACACACTGACTGTCCTCTCATTAACACACTGTCTGTCCTCTCATTAACACACTGACTGTCCTGTCATTAACACACTGACTGTCCTCTGATTAACACACTGTCTGTCCTCTGATTAACACACTGACTGTCCTCTCATTAACACACTGTCTGTCCTCTGATTAACACACTGTCTGTCCTCTCATTAACACACTGTCTGTCCTCTCATTAACACACTGTCTGTCCTCTGATTAACACACTGTCTGTCCTCTCATTAACACACTGTCTGTCCTCTCATTAACACACTGACTGTCCTCTCATTAACACACTGACTGTCCTCTCATTAACACACTGACTGTCCTCTGATTAACACACTGACTGTCCTCTGATTAACACACAACATGTAAAAATGAAGTGTGTTAGTATAAATACAGAAGAACAAACAAATATCACTAATACAAACAGAAGCAGTGAAACAAATAAACACATGAATGAGTTTAAATATGATTTCATGGGGCTGCTGATTAAATGTTGAGTTACAGTTTTTAGTTCATTAAAGAGAGTCAAATATTTGCAGTGAAGACGTGTTGACATGTGTTTGTCTTTACCTTGTTCCACTGGGATGTCCTTCATGGCCTTTCGGTACTTTTTCAGCTCTTCTCTGCAGATCTGTAGCTGAGCCTCAGCATTCTCATAACCTCCTTCCTCAAGGCTGATGTGATCAATGAAGCTGGGCTGAGGCTCCACCCCCTTCTTGTTGGTGAAGTCTGCGTACCACAACTCCTCACCATCCAGAGAGTACATGTTCTCTCCATCAGAGTCTGAACAGCCAGCAATTCTAAGGTCCTCATGTAGACCTGAAAACAGAGACACAGGGTTCACACTGACTGTTTGTTTGTTTGTTTGTTTGTTTGTTTGTTGTTGAGTCAGTAAACAAACAGTGTGTTTCCTGTGTTTGAACCTTCAGAGGTTTAAATGTGAAACTAAAGGACAGAAACTTACCGTCAGCTGAGACACTGAGGACACAGGAGAGGACCAGGACCACCAGCATCTTCATCACCTTCATCAGCTCTCTGTAGACCTGGATCTGTCTGAGTCTCTGTAGACCTGGACCTGTCTGAGTCTCTGTAGACCTGAACCTGTCTGAGTCTCTGTAGACCTGGACCTGTCTAAGTCTCTGTAGACCTGAACCTGTCTGAGTCTCTCTGTAGACCTGGACCTGTCTGAGTCTCTCTGTAGACCTGAACCTGTCTGAGTCTCTGTAGACCTGGACCTGTCTGAGTCTCTGTAGACCTGAACCTGTCTGAGTCTCTGTAGACCTGGACCTGTCTGAGTCTCTGTAGACCTGAACCTGTCTGAGTCTCTGTAGACCTGAACCTGTCTGAGTCTCTGTAGACCTGGACCTGTCTGAGTTCTGTAGACCTGGACCTGTCTGAGTGTCTGTAGACCTGGACCTGTCTAAGTCTCTGTAGACCTGAACCTGTCTGAGTCTCTCTGTAGACCTGGACCTGTCTGAGTCTCTCTGTAGACCTGGACCTGTCTAAGTCTCTGTAGACCTGAACCTGTCTGAGTCTCTCTGTAGACCTGGACCTGTCTGAGTCTCTCTGTAGACCTGAACCTGTCTGAGTCTCTGTAGACCTGGACCTGTCTGAGTCTCTCTGTAGACCTGGACCTGTCTGAGTCTCTGTAGACCTGAACCTGTCTGAGTCTCTGTAGACCTGGACCTGTCTGAGTGTCTGTAGACCTGGACCTGTCTGAGTCTCTCTGTAGACCTGAACCTGTCTGAGTCTCTGTAGACCTGGACCTGTCTGAGTCTCTGTAGACCTGGACCTGTCTGAGTCCCTGTAGACCTGAACCTGTCTGAGTCTCTCTGTAGACCTGAACCTGTCTGAGTCTGAGTCTCTGTAGACCTGAACCTGTCTGAGTCTCTGTAGACCTGGACCTGTCTGAGTCTCTGTAGACCTGAACCTGTCTGAGTCTCTCTGTAGACCTGAACCTGTCTGAGTCTCTGTAGACCTGAACCTGTCTGAGTCTCTCTGTAGACCTGGACCTGTCTGAGTCTCTCTGTAGACCTGGACCTGTCTAGTCTGTGTCTCACTCTGAGGACGACTGACAGAAACTCCAGCAGCAGCTGAACTCTAAAACAGTGAACAGCCAATCAGAGTGCAGAGATCATGTGACGTCATCAGTGTCCAGGTAGAGACAGGCTGCTGCTGACACAGACTTTAACACACAGACGATACGATCAATAATCAATACTGTATTTATGGAGTCTTTTCAGAATAAAGTGTTTTGTTGGATGGTCACATTTTAAGGTTTGTTTAATGCTGAGTTTTTCAAAATAAAAGTCTTTAATTCAGGTGGTTGCTGTCGAGATAAAAAATGTTGCCACAGTTTCATGGTCTCCATTTTGGATCTGACTGGTCGATAAGATGGTTAGAATGAATGATGATCATTTAAATAAAGCTGTGTGACCATCAACAGGAGGTGAAATCAATAAGAGTTGTAGTTTAAATGTACTTCCTGTTGGAGAGTTGGTGACGTGCTGTCACAGAGTCTGATGGTCCAGGACTCGTCCACATGTCTCAGTGTCTCTGAGGGGTTCAGGGTGGACACACACACACACACACACACACACACACACACACACACACACACACACACATGTTGTCTCCTACATGGAGAACAAACACTGTTGGACGGTCCACTGTGAAGAGACAAAGGTCCCTCTGAGCAACACTTAGCTACAAACTGTTAGCTTAGCATCAACATGTGGAGCAGGTTCCACTCACATGTGGACCAGAGCTCCTCTTTAAAGTCCACATCAGGAACAGAGGGTCCGTCTGTAAAGTTCCACCTGTCACATCAAACCAGCGTCTGAAGCTCTTCAGTCTAATGGCCTCACTGGTCCACCACAGTAGCTCTGGTTCTTGGACCAGGTCTGTTCAGGACTCTCAGAACCTCGGTGCTGGTTCATGACCCGGCTGTGTTTACACCAACTGTTTGGGTTCTGAGCCGTTTTATTTTAGGTCACAAAGCTCCGCACGGTTTAATATCAGGTGTGTCAGCTGTGATCTCATTTATTCTCTCTTTACGTATCAAAGTAGATCCGTCTCTTTAAATGTTGGAAACATCAAGACATTTAAATAACGATCAACACAAAGACTCTCCGTCCACATGACACCATGTGTTTAATGGCCGCCGCCGCCTGCAGCACTGCCTCTCTGTAAAGGAACATTAGTACGACCTCCTCCACCCTGTCACACTGTTGACTCCGCCCTCCAGTCACATCTATTGGCTGCATCTGTGACATCATAAAGGACACATGGAACGACCACAGCCATCACAATCAGAAAACCTTTATTGTCCCTTACGAGAAGCAATGGAAATTCATCTTTGACGCGCTCACACATGTACATTGAATAAAAACACAGTTTAAACATAGAACATCAGTGTAGAATAAATACAGTGAGGACATTAAAAGATCTCATTGTGATCTACGCAGTTAGCTCACAGTTAGCACACAGTTAGCACACAGTTAGCTCACAGTTAGCTCACAGTTGGCACACAGTTGGCACACAGTTAGCTCACAGTTGGCACACAGTTAGCACACAGCATACAGTTAGTTCACAGTTAGCACACAGCATACAGTTAGCTTACAGTTAGCACACAGCATACAGTTAGCTCACAGTTAGCTCACAGTTAGCACACAGTTGGCACACAGTTAGCTCACAGTTGGCACACAGTTAGCACACAGCATACAGTTAGCTCACAGTTAGCACACAGCATACAGTTAGCTCACAGTTAGCTCATAGTTAGCACACAGTTAGCACACAGTTGGCACACAGTTAGCTCACAGTTGGCACACAGTTAGCACACAGCATACAGTTAGCTCACAGTTAGCACACAGCATACAGTTAGCTCACAGTTAGCTCACAGTTAGCACACAGTTAGCACACAGTTGGCACACAGTTAGCTCACAGTTGGCACACAGTTAGCTCACAGTTGGCACACAGTTAGCACACAGCATACAGTTAGCTCACAGTTAGCACACAGCATACAGTTAGCTCACAGTTAGCTCACAGTTAGCACACAGTTGGCACACAGTTGGCACACAGTTAGCTCACAGTTGGCACACAGTTAGCACACTGCATACAGTTAGCTCACAGTTAGCACACAGCATACAGTTAGCTCACAGTTAGCTCACAGTTAGCACACAGTTAGCACACAGCATACAGTTAGCTCACAGTTAGCTCACAGCACACAGCTCACAGTTAGCTCACAGTTAGCACACAGTTAGCACACAGCATACAGTTAGCTCACAGTTAGCACACAGTTAGCACACAGCATACAGTTAGCTCACAGTTAGCACACAGTTAGCTCACAGCACACAGCTCACAGTTAGCTCACAGTTAGCTCACAGATAGCACACAGTTAGCTCACAGTTAGCACACAGTTAGCACACAGTTAGCTCACAGCAAACAGCTCACAGTGAGCACACAGTGAGCTCACAGTGAGCACACAGTGAGCTCACAGTTAGCTCACAGTTAGCTCACAGTTAGCACACAGTTAGCACACAGCATACAGTTAGCTCACAGTTCGCACACAGTTAGCTCACAGTTAGCACACAGTTAGCACACAGCATACAGTTAGCTCACAGTTAGCACACAGTTAGCTCACAGCACACAGCTCACAGTTAGCACACAGTTAGCTCACAGTTAGCACACAGTTAGCACACAGTTACCTCACAGCACACAGCTCACAGTTAGCTCACAGTTAGCTCACAGATAGCACACAGTTAGCTCACAGTTAGCACACAGTTAGCACACAGTTAGCTCACAGCAAACAGCTCACAGTGAGCACACAGTGAGCTCACAGTGAGCACACAGTGAGCTCACAGTTAGCTCACAGTTAGCTCACAGTTAGCACACAGTTAGCACACAGCATACAGTTAGCTCACAGTTGGCACACAGTTAGCTCACAGTTAGCACACAGTTAGCACACAGTTAGCTCACAGCACACAGCTCACAGTTAGCACACAGTTAGCTCACAGTTAGCACACAGTTAGCACACAGTTACCTCACAGCACACAGCTCACAGTTAGCACACAGTTAACTCACAATTAGCGCACAGTTAGCATACACTTCGCACACAGTTAGATCACAGCACACAGCTCACAGTTAGCTCACAGTTAGATCACAGTTAGCTCAGAGCACATAGCTCACAGTTAGCAGTTACGTCACTGTTAGCTCACAGTTAGCAAACAGTTAACTCACAGTTAGCACACAGTTAGCACACAGTGAGTTCACAGTTAGCAAACAGTTAGCAAACAGTTAGCTCACAGTTAGCTCACAGTTAGCACACAGTTAGCTCACAGTTAGCACACAGTTAGCTCACAGTTAGCACACAGTTAGCACACAGTTAGCTCACAGTTAGCACACATTGAGCTCACAGTTAGCACACAGTTAGCACACAGTTAGCAAAGGACTTCACACAACATTTACAACTTAGATTAATTTAATGAAAAATAATTGTGGTTCTTTTGGTGGGCGGAGCCTCACAGACTGAAGGAATGTAAATAGTGTAAATAGTGTGAACATGAACGGAGTCGATGAACGAGTGAATTATGGAGACTCTAACCGAGCTAACAATGTGTAGCATCTTCATGTTGACAACAGTTTAAACCTTTAACTTCATCTTGTGACGTGTGATGCTAAGCTGCTTAGAGCTAATTAGCTCAGGATGCTAATGGGTGTTTAAAGAGGTTTGAATATTGTGACAGGTTTTAAGTCTCTGATTCAAACTGTGAGACAGGGACACAGGTCTCTTCAAGCTTCACTCTTTCATTTATTGTCTGAATTTGGTGAGAAGAGTTTCACATTCACAAAACAAATAAAGACGTTGACTTGATGCCATGTTTATCTGGAAACACCAACCGTGCAGCCTTATTTTGGCCAATCTGCAGCTTTCTGAGCTCAGCTGTAGCAGCAGATGCCCAGAGCTCAGAACAAGAGTCAAGGTGACATCATACTAAACTATACAGGATCTGACACAAGAGGGGGCGAGCAACAGAAGAAGCACATTTCCTGGAGATACCAACAGCTCCTCCATCTTTAAGATGATCTGGTTAATATGATGACTGAAGGAGATCCTGGAGTCCAACATTACACCAACAGGTTTGACACTCTCCACGTGTTCAACAGACAAATTACATAACTTTAAACCCAGCTTTGGGCTACAAGATCATTTAAGTTCTGAACCTCATAAAATGCTTTTTGGTTTGGGAATATTTATTTATTTTTGTCATTCAAATTTGTATTTGTTTTAACATAATATCCTGACAACATTTTCAAATGTCACAGATGTGGCATAAACAAATTAAAAGTCTGAAAATAAAAGGAGAAACAGATCGATAGGACAAAGAAAGAAATAAAACCCATAGAAAATAAAAATAAAACATTGATAAAAATAAAAATAAAACACTCATCTTACAACTTAAAGGCAGCCCTCATGATTCATACACATTCAAAGCACACATAAATACAGTCACATGCATAACAATACCTGTCCTTCCCATCATGCCTTGCACCCCTCTAAGGTGTTTCACCCCTGATGTAGTCCATGAAGACTTCCTGTACCTGACTGGTTTTACTTGGAGCATTATTAACCCTGGCAATCATCTTTTCAAAGGCAGCAGTTTCTGTCATGAGTTTAAACCACTCCACACACTCTGGTTTACGTGTGAGCCGAGCTGCAGCAATAAAACAGGTCACTGTCAGCCGGAGCTCTGCTCTGGTCAAGCCTGGTGGCATTAGAGCCTTATCCGCTAACAAACATAGCTGTTAGTGTTGTGACGTTCACGAACGAACCGATTCTATTGAACGGCTCGTTAACATGAACGATGGGAACCAAGTCGCAGCTGGGAGCCGTTCTTTTTTTTTTTTTTTTAATATCACTGTGTGCTCCTCCTTTGCTCCTCCCCTGAGCAAAATTCATTGTAGCCTGCTTTGTTTATTTGTAAGTGTTGAATCCGAAATAGTGATGTCACTGTCAAAGCAGAGTGATATGGCACAACCTTGTGGAATATTTACAATGAATCCAGATCAGACTTTAAAATCTGGTCCACACATGTCAAATGAGGTTATAATCAATATTTCAGAATAATTCAAACTCAGATATTGGTGGGATATCTAATTTTGTATTATTTTGTTCCAAATCTCACCCCATCATACCTCCCAGTGATTATTTCCAAGATAAAATGAGTTACCACCAGGCTGGCTTCTTAAAACTTAATAAATATAAAAATCAGTCAAATGAGCCAGTTTTTTGAACGGCTCTTTGAAAGGAACGGCTCACCAAGATCCGGCTCCCCTTAAAGAGCCATAAATCCCATCTCTAATAGCTGTGGGGATTCTGGTGAAGGTCGTTAAGTCATCCCTCAAGGCTTTTCAGCACCACCTTCCAGAGGGGCAGCACCATAGGACAGTCCCATATGGCATGAAGCAATGTGCCCAACTCCTGATGACATTTCCAGCATTTACTGTCCTGGCTTAATCCCATTTTAAACAATTTCAGTGGTGTACAATAATGTCTGTGTACGATCTTATACTCCTTGCATCCCTTGTCCCCCAGCCTACATTTGAGATCACATCCTGCCATACATCTTCACTAATCTCACCACCGACATCCTTTTGCCATATTAGTCTCAAGCTTTCACACATTCTTGTTTGAGTATTTGACATTTTTCTATAACATAGCGAGGCGCAGTGCAGAGTATGACGACAGTTGAGAGATTCTTGAACCTTATTTTCTCCTTCCTCTGCCCGTTCTAATCCAAAAGTAGAACTCACTCCTCAACTGTAAATACTTCCAGAAATTCCCGTTATCTGTTAAATCACATTGTTCTTTAAGGTCCTGAAATGATATAAATGACAAAAACATGTCTTTTATAATTAAATTGTGGAGCGACTGCCATCTTAATAATATTAATTTTCCCCCACAGAGTGAGCTTTATCAATTTCCTTTGTCCAAATTTGTCTTAATTTTTTTAGTTGAAGGAGCTGTATTGATTGTATTGAGCTGAATTGTGCTGTACAAATAAAGTTTTGCTTGCTTGTTTTAATAGAGATTATATTTTCTAGATCTGAGCATAATCTAATCCCTAGATATTTCATTCCAGATGTGATAACCTTAAACTGGAATGTAGAGATTACTGATTGGCTGCACCCTCTCATTATTGGCATACCTTCGGATTTTTGCCAATTTATTTTATAGCCTGATGATTATGAAAATGATTCAGTTGTTGACAAAACCTCAGTGATGGACACTAGGGTCTTTGATAAATAATAAAATGTCGTCTGCGTACAGAAACATTTTTTGTCCCCCAACTTTCCCCCTTACACAAGCCTTAGAGGCCTCCCAAACAGTCCCAAACATATCTGTTGACCCAGTGTTCACCGTTGCATAAATGTTACATAAATTAACTTTTTTCCCATTAATTTCAACTTCCACAAATATTATTTTTCCTTGTTCGTCCTTTTGTTCTTTTATAATGAGAAATTTTAACTTTTTGTGAACCAGAATAGCCAGTCTGTGCTTTTTACTGGTATATGAACTGTGATATATCTGACTGACCCAGTCTCTTTTCAGTTTGGCAGCC
This sequence comes from Epinephelus awoara, assembly GCA_035609425.1. Classification (NCBI taxonomy): domain Eukaryota; kingdom Metazoa; phylum Chordata; class Actinopteri; order Perciformes; family Serranidae; genus Epinephelus; species Epinephelus awoara. Next base: position 32,059,529 of record CM069315.1, on the reverse strand, counting down.
TCTGAATCGGTCAAGGGGGTCTCTTGTAAAACAGCTATATGGGTTTGTTGGGACTTAAGGTGTGATAAACATTTCTTTCTGTTCACTGGATTTTGTAGCCTGTTTACATTCCAGGATATTATCCTCACACAACTAGCCATAATTAACAGATACCTTGTATATGGTCCATACTGAGATGATAACTCGCACAGAGGAAGGTGGAGAGAGAGAAGAAAGAAAAAAGGAAAAATAAAAGAGAGAGATACATACTGTATGTAGTATGCACATATGTATATGCACAAACCTAAGCAGTATTTTCACAGTCTTTAAATATTATTTGCATAACTCGGGATCAAAACCTAAACAGAAAAAAAACAATGTATCCATTTCCATTGTTCTGACATTTCTGGCTCTGAATAGACTAGAAATTATGACACACCGCGTCACCTTTAGCTTAAAATACAAATATGAAACAGACCACTCAGGTAGGGCTGGGTGGTATTACCCAAAATTCATATCATGGTATAAACTGAATCCCTTCACGGTAACGGTATATATCATGGTATAAATGTCGCGGTGTAACCCCCAATTTCTACCAGATGCGTGTTGATTGCGTCTGTAGTCCGGCACAGCAGCGGAGCCGATTAGATTCAGTTCTAGTCAATGTGTGTGTTTCCACCGGCTCCGGCTGTGCTGCGTTCAGGTTCCGGCAGTCTGGAGGCCTACGCAACAGATATGCAGGACTTCTATTTTTGCCGGACGCCAAAGCACAATGCAGCAGTTCAGCACAAAGCAGATCGTGCAGGGCAGGAAGTCGTGCAGAGAAACAAAATAAAACATCTGGTTAATTTTCAAAATAAGATACACAGTGTTCACGGTGGATCATATTTCCCTGCACTACACCTTGAAAAACTACATAATGGGCAGAGGCAGGCCTGAAGTCAACAGGTCAGAGGTTTTCAGACGTCATTTCAGCCCGTTGACACCGTGGACGAGGAGATATTCATCATGGCAGTGTACCGAGATGTCTTCCAGCGGAGCTGCACCGCTCCGCACAGCAAACGCAGCCGGTGGGTATTGACGGACGGCGGAGCACGCAGCGGATAACCAGCGCTGCCGTACCGCAATGGACACGCATCCAGTGGAAATCCAGCATAAAACTTATAATGGAAGTAGGGCTGGGCGGTATGGCCTAAAATCATTATCACAGTATTACTTTGGGGGGATGCGGTGACGGTATGATATCGCGGTTTCGTCTTCTCTCTTTCTTTTTACACCTTAAATAAAACAATTTAAAAAGCCACACAAGTCTAGCATGGAAACTTTATCGTCAGAAGTAAAACAGTTGCTAATCCATCTATTATTGTGTATAAAACGTTATATAGTATGTATACATGTTAGAGGGAAGAGGAGGGCCGGGGGCTCCCGGGCCCCCTCTTCCGCGGGCCTGGGTTTGGTGAGGTCGGCCAGGCCACCTCCATCACGTAGCGAGGAAGGTGCGTGAGACAGGCCGGCCGCCAGGCCCAGTTCTACCGCCGAGTACTGCGGTATGTAGGTAACGTTAATCACAAAAGCAGCGGCTCTTGTTTACTGCGGTAAGTTACCGTCACCGCGAATATGCTTTGTCTTGAGATGGTAAAATAAATTGCTTGTGTTACCTTTGTTTGCTGTCACTGTCACTCGATACTTCTTTCAAATTATGTTTTTCTGCTCACTATCCAACCATTTAAAGCCGAACCAAGTCCAAATCACGGACGTAGCACCGTTTTTTTAACCGAGCTCCTCTTGCTCCGCTGTCTCTGTCATTTTCATACTGAGGCAGGTGCGATGACGTCATCGACAATAGGACAGTAGAGCGCAAATCTGTACCGTGGGCCAAATTTATATCATTTCTCCTGTCTACCGCATATACCACGCAGCCCTACACTCAGGTTATTTCACAGTTCCAAGCCGCTACATAGCCCACCCGATGCTGAATCAGCTGGACAGAGTCCCATACTCACTGCGTCTTGGACGTGCTCAGAAATCAGATGTAAAAATAATTAAACTAAAAGTCTGTTCACATTGAGCTATGTCGTCCCATCAGTTTAAATCCGGATCCTTATATCGTGTGTTGGTCAAACTGTCAGCCCGCCGGGATGAAGTTCAAGTGCCGTCCTGTTTTGGGAATATTAAGAACAAACTTATTACAAAGAACCCAATCGTGCACGACTTGCAGTTCCATATTAAGGACATCATTAAGTTCCTTGCATGAAGGGGCAGCATAATACAAGGTTGAATCATCAGCATAATAAAACATTTTTGCACTTTTATTAGCCCAAGTAAGATCATTAATAAATACTAAGGGTGTAACGATACATCGATCCACATTGATACATCAATTCATTGATTAGCGATCTGATTATATCGATGCAAAATGAAAACATCAATCCATATCATCATCTTAAAGATACACATTTATTTTGAAATTCACATAGCACGTCTGTGTCACGCGCGCCTCAAACAACAAACAGAGCTCAGAAATAAAATGGTCAAATCATATTCTAGTTGTTTTTGTGAGCTGATGTAAATGATTGTGTTAGATGTGCATATGATATCACGTCATATCGATCGCATGCTCCTGAATCTAATTGAATCAAAATCGTATCGTGACAGACTTTGTGATATCGGCAAACATCGTATCGTCATCCAAACAAATTGATATAATATCGCATCGTATCGTGATGAAGCTGGTGATTTACACTCCTTATAAATACAGTGAACAGTAATGGTCCAAGGTAACTGCCCTGAGGCACACCACACACTAGATCCCCGCTGTTTGATAACAACACAGATTCAATGACACGTTTAAATAAAGTTGTGTTTTGTACAAAGAAAAGACAAACACTGAGACACATTTCTTCTTCTTGTGGAAACCAGTTTGTTCAGTGAACTGGGACAGTTTGTGTTCCAGTTTCCTCGTTCTCTGTTCACCACCAAAACCAGTCTGACCACATGATGCCTTCAGGTGTCTCTGTAAAACCTGGAATTCACCACCTTCACTTCTGATACTGAGGATTAACTCTAAGTTAACATGAGGACACTGAGTTTTCCTGCAGCACCTGAACGCAGCAGCGTCTCTGGAAAGTCCCGACTGTTTACGTTCACTCTGACATCAACAGCCAATCAGAGGCAGAGCTGCTGATGAGTCATTAGTTACCAGGAGGAGAGGTGTGTTGTTGAATAGCAGCAGGAACAGAAGAGGTGAGACGCCCCCTACAGGTGGAGTCCATGAGATGACCTTTGACCCCTGCAGACCTCCATGTTATAATGTCCGTCTTCACAGAGGACACAGGATCACTTCTGGCTCCAGAAAACAAGATGGCGACAGCTGACATGCCAAAATCAAGGCTTCAGAACAGAGGGCCACAAACCAACGGGCGACGTCACGGCAGCTGCATCTGTTATTTTATTGTGTCTGTGGTGGAGCAGAGTTTGTTCTTTAGAAGGTTCCTCACTGAGTGAAATGTGGAGACGGTGTCTGTGTCTAGGACCGAAACAGGAAGTTGGTTCCTCAGAAGAGGAGCCTGATAGCTGAAGGCTCTGCCTCCTCTTCAGCACCCACAGTAACCCTGTATTCTCAGAGCGCAGTGTTCTGGTGGGATGATGGGGCACTATGAGCTCTCTAACATGTGACGCAACATTTAGAGCTCTGTAAGTGAGGAGAAGATAAAACAGGAGAAATATGATCTCTGTTCTTACTTCCTGTCAGAACTCGTGCCGCCTCGTTCTGGATCAGCTGGAGCGTTCAAAGACCAGTTGAGACATCCAGGAAAACTATTACTTGAGGTGACGTTAAGTCATGTGACCATGGTGTAGTTTGTTTACGGCCTGGTTGTGGCGGTGACGTTAAGTCATGTGACCGTGGTGTAGTTTGTTTACGGCCTGGTTGTGGCGGTGACGTTAAGTCATGTGACCGTGGTGTAGTTTGTTTACGGCCTGGTGACATTTAGTCACCTGATCAGGGGTCCGTTTCACAAAAGTAGGATTCAAACATCCAGGATAAGTAAGTAAGCCTGGCTCAACCAATCCAAAACAACAGAGTTCAGGCTTAATTGGTTCCACAAACGCCAAGCCAGGATGAGCAGACACGGATTCATCAAGCCAGGTGAAACCAATCCTGGATCAGTGCGCGCACGCGGCTTCCTCAAATAGACCCCGCCAGAGATCACAGATTCACCGATTCACCATGGCATCACGTGCAGCATACTTCTCCCCATCGGAGCAGGACATAATTATGGAGGCCTACGAAGAGGTAAAAGAACAAATCAAAAAGAAAGGAAACACTGCCACCGCCATCAAACAAAGAGAGAAAGCATGGCAAAGTATTGCAGACCGCCTGAATGCGTATGTATTGCACAAACACACACTCACTACTCTGCTGAATCCATCACAATTACAATCCAAATAGTTAATTAACATTCTCAAAAACGTAGTTATACTCTGATTATGAAACTGCGAGTGAAATGGACTGTAGATGTGAAATTATGTAAATGCAACTACATATTTGCTCCTCAGTTATTTCATTCACTATCTATGTGTGTGTGTGTGTTACTTATTTTGTCTTAATTAATTTATTATTCTTAGAGTAAACATGACTGGGCCCAAACGAACTTGGCAACAAGTCAAGATCAAATATAAGAACATCCTGCAGAATGGTAAGTGACCTGACAAATACTATGCACGTGCGTACATTGTACCCAGAGGGTGCCTACTCACATATTGTCTGTACTTATAGCCGTTAAAAAAAAAAACCACAAGCAAGGCACGGGTGGTGGGTCACCACCAGCTGACCTCACTCCTGCAGAGGACAGAGCCCTGGAACTTAACAGAGGCAGGCCTGTGTTAGAGGGGATCCCTGGGGGGACAGACTCAAATATAAATCCCTCCCAGGAAGATGCCTCCCTCTTCATTAAAGGTACATTCTTCCATCTTTACATGGGACATAACCAACCATTCATATTGAATCCATTTGGACTATCTGACTCTGTTTTACCTTGCAGTATCTGGAAACACCATCTCACTGTTGGAGCCTCCAACAGTGGCGTCACCAATACCAGAGAATGATGATCCAGTGAGTCCTCCATCAAAGTCATACTGTAAGCCTGACATGTCTCATCTGCTTGCTTTAATATGAATCCCTTTTAAATGTGATAGGGTGAAGGCACCAGTGGAGCAGCAGGAGCAGCACATGAAGTCGATGAGGAGACTGTGTCTCTTGATTCAAGAAGGTTTGAGGTATCATGTCAAATGAAAGTACTCATTCAGTCTACAATGGTGAGAAGTCATCATCATCTGGAGCCCACACAAAATGTCATTTCTGTAACAGGACCCAGATTCTGTACAGGATGAAAGCCAGCCTTGCAACATAGTGAGTATTTATGGAAGTACATTCCCATCATGCAAAATTCCTGCTGTGCTGATTATTATGTGTTTACAGAACTCACAAGCTATCAGACAGCTGTATGCCACACATCTGAAACGGCAAATACAACTGGCCGATCTGGGCATTGAATACAAAAGAAGACAGATGGCAGACCTCTCCGTGGAGTCCGAAATTAAAAGGAGGAAACTGAGGAAACTGAACCTTGAAATAAAAAAACTTGAGCGGGAGGTGAGTTTCACCTTCAGTGTACACTGTATGCTGACTGTAACACAGACAATCTATTAATTATTATTCTCCTTTCCTCACCCAGCTTCAAGAAGAAGAATCTTAAATAAAAGTTCAAAAGACCTTCTGTGGTGTTTGCTTGTTTAATTTGTGCACAGTTAGGTGGGATTGCAGATTGTATTCCACAGTCTGACATAATGCCTAGTGTCATCTCTATGGTAGCCCCAAGTGCTTTGATTGGTTAGAAGTCACACACCAAAGACTGGCTGTATTAAGACAAAAAGAAATGCACATAATGTACCTGAAATGCTATTTCCCAGATATCAAAACACTTTATGGCAGAAGTTGAGCAGTGTGAAGGTCAAACAGGGAGCATTTTAATCAATTATCTATTCTTTAAGGCAATAGGTATCCTGATAATTAGATAACCATTTGTAGCTTGTGAGAGTGCAAAGGTGTTCCTCATTAAATCTAGCGATCCAATAGCCTATATGAAGGCCCAAAATGGTGTGTTCCTTCCTGCTCAAACAATGGCGTGTCCATTCCTGCAAGAGGTTGTGGATGAAGAAGCTCTTGTGCTCAGGAGAGCCTTCAGGCGGGAGAGGGTCTTCAGGGACAGGGCGAACCCATTGGCCTTCCCTGATGACCACCTACACGAAAGATATAGGTTTTCTGCAGATGGCATCCGATATCTGTGCAGACTGCTGGGTCCCAGGATCCAACACCACACAGCACGGAGCCATGCGCTGAGTGTTGAGCAAATGGTGTGTGTGGCCTTGCGCTTCTTTGCAAGTGGGGGCTTCCTGTACTCAGTGGGGGATGCTGAAAACCTGGCCAAGGCCACAATTTGCCGTGTGGTGCGTAGTGTCTGTCTAGCCCTCAAATCACTATCAGGTGTCTTCATCTCCTTCCCTGGACACAGAAGACTCAGTGACATCAAAGAGGATTTTTATAGGATTGCAGGTAAGAGTACTGTAAGTACAAATTACAGGACAAGTGTTAAGTCATAGTAGGATACTTATTGCTTTGTGTTGCAGGTTTCCCCAATGTCATTGGTGCACTTGACTGCACCCATATCAGAATAAAGTCCCCCTCAGGTGCCCATGAGGGAGATTTTGTGAACAGGAAATCCTTTCACAGCATTAATGTTCAGGTGAACATGACTTTATGACATTAATGAACATTATACATTGCTTGTGATGTGCATTGAATGGTTTAATAGTCTACATCTTATAATTTCAGATGGTCTGCAATGCTGACTATCTGATCAGCAATGTTGTGGCAAAGTGGCCCGGCTCAGTCCATGACTCACGAATCTTTCGGTCCTCTGCAGTCTATCGGCGCCTGTCACAAGGTGAGCCACATGACCTCAATTAATAACCACTTTTAAAATCAAGGCTATGTCAAGAATGTCCCTCTATTGATAAGGCTGTGATGATGAGATTTTGTATTCACAGGTGAATTCTCTGGTGTGTTGCTGGGGGACAGAGGCTATGCCTGCGAGCCTTTTTGCCTCACACCCTACGCAGACCCTCAGGAAGCACAGCGGGCATATAATGATGCCCATGCCAGGACAAGGGCTCGGATCGAGATGACCTTTGGCCTCCTGAAGGCACGCTTTCACTGTCTGCACCATCTGAGGGTCAGTCCAGACAGAGCATGCGATATTACTGTGGCCTGTGCTGTCCTCCACAATGTGGCCTGCCTGAGGAAGGAGAGGGCCCCCAGAGTGCCATCAGATGTGGACTGGGACAATCCGGCCATCTTCCCGGATGACGACAGTGGTCGGCTGATCAGGGACCAATATGTTTTGAATTATTTCAGTTAAAATGCATTCTGCACATTTAAGTTGAATATGGCCTGCAATAGTAGAGGAATTTGTATTATTTTATATTAATTTGGCTTATTGTGCTGTGTACTGTGTGTATACAGGCCTGACATTTGTTCATTTGTTAAGTATGGATTTGTCCTGCATTTATTTCAGTGTGCAGACATGCAGGGTGTTTTATATACAGACCTTTGAGAATGTGTATTTATTCTTGTGATGAATAATATGCTTTGATTCAGTGCTTTCTATCTTGTAGAGCACTGTGTGACGTCACTTTTGAAAGGAACTGATGGATTACTTGCTTTGATTTATCCTATTCAATAAAGGAACATCATGTCATCATGTTACTGTATCGTGTGTATTTTTTTTATCATTTATTTACAGTGTATATATATATATATTTGAGAGCGATAGTCTAAATTTTCTACTAAAATCATTTATCTAAAATGACTGCAATTAATGATCACAAATGTTTAAATAATGACAGTGGGTCTGGTTGAATGTGATAACAATGTGCAGTGGGCAGTGGAATAACTATTGGTTTCCGTTTGTGGTGACTGCTGACTGAGATAAGGGATGAGATTAAATAGATCCTGGAACTTAGCCTGGTCTGGAGTAGGCTAGCTCCACAGAATAAATCTCCATGGTAACTTATGTCAAAACATATCCCACTTCCCCCTATCCTGCTTTTGTGAAACTGAATCAAGGATAAGTTGATCCAGGATAACCAACATATCCCGGCTTAATCCCTTATCCTGGTTTTGTGAAACAGGCCCCAGGTCGATCGATCAGAGACGTGGATGTTTTAATGTGACGACGACACACTGATGTGTTTATCCTGTGTTACCTGCTGACATGACGTCTGTGATGTTCACAGGAAGTTCATCACACACTTCCTGACTGATTCATTCACTGTACAGTGTGTCAGAAACTCAAGCTTTATTTATACATGTTAAAACTTTATTAACACACACAGAGGGAACATCAGCAGCTGTATCAGTCACAGCATTAATGAGGTGTGTGTGTGTGTGTGTGTGTGTTGTATGAGTCATGGGTCATGTGATCACACTCAGCAGCAGCGTCTCTGTTCAGCACTTTGTTGTTTAGTCTCTTCTTCTCTGTTTACCATCAGACACCTGAACGCAGCGTCTCTGGAAAGTCCCAACTCTTTACTTTCACTTCCTGTTCAGTCAGCAGCCAATCAGAGGCTGAGCTGCTGATGAGTCATCAGTTACCAGGAGGAGAAGTTTGGAGTTGACCAGCAGAGACAGACAGAGAGACAGAAGGAGCTGAGACGCCTCCTACAGGTTCATCCTGGTACCTTCAGTGTGTCACACCTGTTCAGGTGTGTGAGGCAGTCTGGAGGGAAATCACCAGAAACACAGCCATAAACAATAACTCTGTAAACGTGGTTAAAACACACGATGATCATGACGCAGAAACATCAGCACATGTTTTAATCTCCTCAGAGTTTTTCTACAAACATGAAATCAAAACAGTGAATGTGTTTAAAGAGGTTTTAAATCAAAGTCAGTTCAAACTCTTCATGAAAACATGTTTTAATCTTCCTAAAATGATCCTTGAGATTTATTCAGAGTGTCAGTATTGATCCTGTTTATTGATCTCCTCTGTAATCAATAACATATAATATATCATGTATAGGTGACGTCATCAAACAAAAACATTTTAACATGGTTCATCAGTTTATTCACAGTCAGCTCGGCCAATCAAACACCAGCTGCTGCTTGTGTCATCTGTTGCTAGGCAGCAGGATGTTGATGTTGAAGAGCAGCAGAGAGTGACGGAGCTGCAGCGCCCCCTGCTGGCTCTTCATCATCATCATCTTCATCAGAGCAGAGCCAGCAGTTTGTCGGGCCGTGAGAAAAGTGTCTCTGGCTCTGAAATGACTTGGAGCTGTTTTTAAATCAGAGCGGATCATCGCAGAGGAATTCCACAGAGCTGCAGGTGTGTCAGTGTTCATGAATCTACCTGGACACGTGATGAGCTCATTGATCAAGACGTCTCATATATTCAAAGATGGAACTGGCTCATTGATGGGACTCAACATCCCATAATAGCTCCATCAGCCTGGTGTCCACATCGTCATGACGTCAGGATCAGTTCCAGTGTGTGTGTGTTTGATGTTGAGTGTGTGCCCAGTGTGTTTGGGCTCCATCACATTACAGCTGGATCAACTATATGAACACTGTTAAGATAGAAACATGTTTCTGTGTGTTAGACACATGACATCACTTCACATGTGAACACGCTCCATCACACCTCACTCTGATCAGCTGATGGAGCACTTTGATTTTCCATGTCTTCAAATCTCTGATTCAATCTGGGATGAAATCAGTGGCTCTGCTTTTAACTCCACGTCCTGTCTCTGAGATCACGTTATCTGCACTCTACTGATGATGTCTGTTGGTGCTCACTGTGAACCAGCTTCCCTCAGGCTGAGCTGACTCTGAGGGTTAGGGCCAGTGGCTAAAGCCCCGGATGTTTTTTAATTAGCCCCGAATATGAATATTAATTTTCAAAAAAAATCTTTTTTTTTTAAGATCACATCCTCAAACTACGGTTATCTTATGTTGATGCTTCGATAAAACAGTGTTTTTGGACAGGTTTTAGTAACAATTAATTATTATTAAATTTTTAAATAGCCACTACTTTGGCTTTGGCACACAAGTGGTTAACACCTCCAGGTCGCACGTGATGTCATTCACCCAAAACAGCAGCGTCAGGTAACAGGCGCACTTGACAACAGGCAGGCTTGACAACAGCAAGCTGTTCAGCTGTCTTTGGGATGTCACAAAAAAAGATTTCCATGTTTTTCCCCCCAAAGGTGGTCAGCAATCAAAGAGGTAATGGGAATAGAAATTATGTAAAAATATATCATTTCGAAAAGAGTGTTGCAGCTGGAACTACTAGAGGGAAGTAGCTAACATTAGCTAGCTAGCAGCTAGTTTATATTACATGGGAAAAAAACGATCTGTTATTATTAGCATCTGTCTGTAAGGTGTAGAGTAAGAGTTAATGCAGAGACCTAATTGTACATGATGACTGAAGAAAGAAAAAGAAAAACAAGATGTAAAGTCAAGTGTAGAGTGCAAGTTAAGACAGATATACTGTACAAGACAAATGTTTGAAGTTAAACTAAAGACAAATGAACAAGGAAAAAAGATGTAAAGAGTACATTAATAAAAGTTAAGTACAAGAAGCAAAGACAATAGGTAGAGTTAAGAACAGTTAAAGCAGAGACCTAACCTGAGACCTGTAAGAGATACAAATGTTATGTTAAAGAGTATGTTATGTTAAAGAATGATAAAGAATAAATACATATGAGTATGTAAAGAGCATTAAATGTACAAAGTAAAACACTGTAAATACTGAACATGACAAGATGTTTACTGTTGCTGAACGGTTGTTGTTGGTATGTTCAACATGATGAATGGGGCATTTTTGTGCCTGGGCTATTGAGGGAAGTTTGTGAAAATTGCTAGTCTATTTGGTATTAACTGGTAACCATGAAATGCCTTAATTCAATTCAGTCCAGAAGAGCAGGTACCTGTAGGGTATGTGGAGAATGTTTCAATGTCTAAAAATTTCGGCGCGCGCTCTGCGCGCACATCTGCTTAACTCTTCTGGGCTAAGCCCCGGATGTGTCAAAATCCTAGAGACGCCCCTGGTTAGGGCTCAGCTCAGAGATCTGGATCAGGATCAGTTTGTTGAGCCTGCTCTCTGAACCAGGGACCTGGACCTGGACCTGGACCTGTGCAGCTGGAGATTAACCTCTGCAGTTAAGCCTTGAATAGCCGTGTGGTGAGTTCACTGACCTCTGTGTTTAATGGGTGATATTAAATGTTAAACATTTCTTAAAAACATTTCATGTTTTAAAAAAAGCACATTTAAGAATATTGTTTATTAAAAGCTTTACATGATTTAAAACTCCTGCAGTGGGAGAAAAAACATTTACAGTTTTACAAATATAGTTTAATTTGATATGAATTTAAATACATATGGTAAATAAATATTGTCTATTCTTATGGTCTGAAAAGTGTATTTGTACTATAGGAGACTTCGTAGCTGACGGCACTCTCAAATCCTTTAACCAGCTAATTGAACAGCACGACCTCCCCTCCAGACATTTATTTAGGTATCTGCAGATCCGTAGCTTTGTCTCTTCAAAAGCAAGGTTGTACTCTGGAGGGTTCTCTCGCTCTTCAATAGAAGAGGTGCTGCAAGACCCTGAGCCCCGAAAACTGGTCATCTTACGTTGCTCTGGGAGGCTGACCTGGGGGTAACAATGTCACATGATGAGTGGGGTGATGTGTGGCTGAGCTCATCTGGCTGTTTGTCCACCAACAAAGTGAAAGAATCTCAATTCAGAATTACTCATAGGCTCCAGATTGCACCAGTGCTACGGAATACATCTAATGCTTCACTTTCCAAATACTGTAATAAATGCAAGTTCTCAGAGGGATCATGCTACCAGTGCATCTGTGCCTTTATTAAACATTTCTGGAGAAAGGTTTGCAAAGAAATTTGGGACATATTTGGTAAGCACCTGGATCTCACTCCACTGTCTTGCATCCTTGGATTACATCCTGCACTGAATCTAAAACCTTGTGTGCTGAGACTGCTCGATGTTTTTTGTTTGGTGCCAGACGGTGGATCCTACTTCAGTGGATCTCTGACAAGCCTCCTAAGCTCTCACAGTGGTTACAGGGTATAATCTAACTTATTCCTCTGGAAGCAGTGACCCACCAGCTTAAGGAAAAACCTTATGTTATAAAACTTGGATCGCTTTTTGAATTATATCGGTATGGAGAGTGCACAAACTCAGAGGGGCCTCTATGGACTGATCTGGTCAGTCACAGAAAGAACCACACTTGAGTTTTGGTATCAACCAAACACCATATAGTAACACTGTAATGCCTGGATATCTGCTCACGTATCCCTTCAACTGTCGATTTGAGTTTTCAATGCTGTTGTATGGTTTTGTTTTGTTTTCCCTGATGTTGTTACATATTTCTGTACTTCATGTAAATCTTCTTTGAATTTATTTTTACTTATTAGTTTGTTTGTTTTTTCACCATGTGGGTTTTTTTTGTTCACCATGTTCTGTGTAGTATGAGGCGCATTTATGTTTTTGTACAATGCTTTTCTTGTATAAATTGAAAAAGTAATAAAGATATCTTATATCAAAAATAAAAAATAAAATAAATGTTAAAATAACTGTTATAAATGTTAAAATAAATGTTATAAATGTTAAAATAAATGTTAAAATATTCATCATGTAAATTCATCATGGATGATGTTTCGCAGTTTTCTTTGTGCTTTATTAAATGAACTCATGACTGAATTACTGCACCTTCAAAACATGAAGGTACACATGACGGATACATGTGGACATGCTGAAGATTACACCTGTTAAACATTTCTGTTTCAGCTTTGATGTCACGTCAGTTTCATTCAAATGGTCAAAGAAAAACATGTGAGTCAATAGTCTCAGTGAAGAGTCAATATATTGATTATTGATTCAAGAGGGAAAAAAAATCATTCATTAGTGAACCCAAGATAAGAAATCATGAAAAAAAATTTTGTGTGATAAAAAACAGCTGTAACTGTTTTAAATCACATTTTTGGGGGTAAAACTGCTGCAAACACACAATCAGAGCAGAACTCAGAGATCCTGCTTAATGTTCGTACAGCTGATACAACTTATTCTACTTCCTTTGTTTGATGACATCATAGCTGACCGTCTGTGCAACAACTTCCTCTGATAACGTCGTATTTATTGTCTGAAGTTCATTGACCCTTCTTCAAGAGGCCGTCAGTGTGTGACGGAGCGATGGGTTCATCATGTTCTGTTCTCATTGTGAAAAAAACGACTGTTTAGTTCTGCACCAGACTGAATGAATCGTCAACCGCTGTGTCAACAACTCCAACACCCTCCTTCACATTCAGTAAGGCAACTTTGGTCAGAGTTATTAATTTAGTTATTAATCACAGTTCTGACAGTTCAGGGTGTTTTATGAGACTGATTTCATTAACCGGTGATTATCTCTCCCTTTTCAGGAGCCGTGCCCCTCAAGGTCATTTCATGTAAATTAAGTCACATTGTTTAATGTATTTAACAATTATTATTAATTATTATCTCCATCATACTGTCACACACACAGAATCATCCATGTGGACATCAGTTGTGTGACATTGAAACACGAGTAGAATTTATGTTATACTCCTGGAACCTGACAGTGTGAATGAGTGAAGGTGCTGCAGAGGACAGACGACACGCTGCAGCGCTCAGTGAGTGGACGTGCAGCAGCAGTACTGGTGTACAAAAAGCAGAGGGCGCTGTTACACACCTGATGTGAGGGGCAATGAGGCCGAACCTGTCTGCACACACTGATCTCAACGCAACACTGCAGCCAGCTGTGGGTCCAACATCTGTTCAATCAATTTTATTTATAAAGCCCAACAAATCACAATTTGCCTCACAGGGCTTTACAGCATACAACATCCCTCTGTCCTTTGGACCCTCACAGCTGATCAGGAGGGAGAACATGTCAGAGCACCTGGAGGAAACCCACGCTGACACGGGGAGAACATGTCGGAGCACCTGGAGGAAACCCACGCTGACACAGGGAGAACATGTCAGAGCACCTGGAGGAAACCCACACTGACACAGGGAGAACATGTCAGAGCACCTGGAGGAAACCCACACTGACACAGGGAGAACATGTCGGAGCACCTGGAGGAAACCCACGCTGACACAGGGAGAACATGTCGGAGCACCTGGAGGAAACCCACGCTGACACGGGGAGAACATGTCGGAGCACCTGGAGGAAACCCACGCTGACACAGGGAGAACATGTCGGAGCACCTGGAGGAAACCCACGCTGACACAGGGAGAACATGTCGGAGCACCTGGAGGAAACCCACGCTGACACAGGGAGAACATGTCAGAGCACCTGGAGGAAACCCACACTGACACGGGGAGAACATGTCAGAGCACCTGGAGGAAACCCACGCTGACACGGGGAGAACATGTCAGAGCACCTGGAGGAAACCCACGCTGACACGGGGAGAACATGTCGGAGCACCTGGAGGAAACCCACGCTGACACGGGGAGAACATGTCGGAGCACCTGGAGGAAACCCACGCTGACACGGGGAGAACATGTCGGAGCACCTGGAGGAAACCCACGCTGACACGGGGAGAACATGTCGGAGCACCTGGAGGAAACCCACGCTGACACGGGGAGAACATGTCGGAGCACCTGGAGGAAACCCACGCTGACACGGGGAGAACATGTCAGAGCACCTGGAGGAAACCCACGCTGACACAGGGACAACATGTCAGAGCACCTGGAGGAAACCCACGCTGACACAGGGAGAACATGTCGGAGCACCTGGAGGAAACCCACACTGACACAGGGAGAACATGTCGGAGCACCTGGAGGAAACCCACACTGACACGGGGAGAACATGTCAGAGCACCTGGAGGAAACCCACACTGACACGGGGAGAACATGTCAGAGCACCTGGAGGAAACCCACGCTGACACGGGGAGAACATGTCGGAGCACCTGGAGGAAACCCACGCTGACACAGGGAGAACATGTCAGAGCACCTGGAGGAAACCCACACTGACACAGGGAGAACATGTCAGAGCACCTGGAGGAAACCCACGCTGACACAGGGAGAACATGTCAGAGCACCTGGAGGAAACCCACACTGACACGGGGAGAACATGTCGGAGCACCTGGAGGAAACCCACGCTGACACAGGGAGAACATGTCAGAGCACCTGGAGGAAACCCACGCTGACACGGGGAGAACATGTCGGAGCACCTGGAGGAAACCCACGCTGACACGGGGAGAACATGTCGGAGCACCTGGAGGAAACCCACGCTGACACAGGGAGAACATGTCGGAGCACCTGGAGGAAACCCACGCTGACACAGGGAGAACATGTCAGAGCACCTGGAGGAAACCCACACTGACACGTGGAGAACATGTGGGAGCACCTGGAGGACACCCACGCTGACACAGGGAGAACATGTCGGAGCACCTGGAGGAAACCCACACTGACACGGGGAGAACATGTCAGAGCACCTGGAGGAAACCCACACTGACACGGGGAGAACATGTCAGAGCACCTGGAGGAAACCCACGCTGACACGGGGAGAACATGTCGGAGCACCTGGAGGAAACCCACGCTGACACAGGGAGAACATGTCAGAGCACCTGGAGGAAACCCACACTGACACGTGGAGAACATGTGGGAGCACCTGGAGGAAACCCACGCTGACACAGGGAGAACATGTCAGAGCACCTGGAGGAAACCCACGCTGACACAGGGAGAACATGTCAGAGCACCTGGAGGAAACCCACGCTGACACAGGGAGAACATGTCAGAGCACCTGGAGGAAACCCACACTGACATGGGGAGAACATGTCGGAGCACCTGGAGGAAACCCACACTGACACAGGGAGAACATGTCAGAGCACCTGGAGGAAACCCACGCTGACACGGGGAGAACATGTCAGAGCACCTGGAGGAAACCCACGCTGACACGGGGAGAACATGTCGGAGCACCTGGAGGAAACCCACGCTGACACAGGGAGAACATGTCAGAGCACCTGGAGGAAACCCACGCTGACACGGGGAGAACATGTCGGAGCACCTGGAGGAAACCCACGCTGACACGGGGAGAACATGTCGGAGCACCTGGAGGAAACCCACGCTGACACGGGGAGAACATGTCGGAGCACCTGGAGGAAACCCACGCTGACACGGGGAGAACATGTCGGAGCAGCTGGAGGAAACCCACGCTGTCACAGGGACAACATGTCAGAGCACCTGGAGGAAACCCACGCTGACACGGGGAGAACATGTCGGAGCACCTGGAGGAAACCCACGCTGACACAGGGAGAACATGTCAGAGCACCTGGAGGAAACCCGGTCATGAAGTCATGAAGCAGGTTGAAGCAGCAGCTGCTTTTTATTCCATCTGACGAGCAGCTACAGGTCCAGGATCAGTTACTGGGGACCAGAATCCGTCCTGGATTAAAGAGACGAGGACAGGGTCAACAACAAAGACAGACACCACGTCTTTAAAACTGGTCCAAACTGGTGTGAACTGGTTTTAGACTGTGTGTAGTGTTCTGACCTCGGGCCTTCCTCTTGTAGTAGATGAATCCAGCCAGAGATAAGACCAGACCCAGGATCAGTCCTGAGGCTCCGATGGCAATCTTGTTTCTCTCAGACTCAGGCATGGACGGGTCTGAGGACAGACAGGGGAGCAGACACACAGGTGAGCAGACAGACAGGTGAGCAGACACACAGGTGAGCAGACAGACAGGTGAACAGACAGACAGGTGAGCAGACACACAGGTGAACAGACAGACAGGTGAGCAGGTATTTACCCCAGTCAGTAACCAGAGGTTCTCTCAGGCTGGCGTGTTCCACCACACAGGAGATCTTCTCTCCAGACCTGCTGACACAAAACACATCAGTGATTCTGTTTCACTGTCTGAGAAAAACTGGACCTGAACCAGACTGAATCTGGACCTGTAGTTACCTTGATGTGGACCTGGACCTGTAGCTACCTTGATGTGGACCTGGACCTGTAGCTGCCTTGATGTGGACCTGGACCTGTAGCTGCCTTGATGTGGACCTGGACCTGTAGCTGCCTTGATGTGGACCTGGCCCTGTAGCTGCCTTGATGTGGACCTGGACCTGTAGCTACCTTGATGTGGACCTGGACCTGTAGCTGCCTTGATGTGGACCTGGACCTGTAGCTGCCTTGATGTGGACCTGGACCTGTAGCTGCCTTGATGTGGACCTGGACCTGTAGCTGCCTTGATGTGGACCTGGACCTGTAGCTACCTTGATGTGGACCTGGACCTGTAGCTGCCTTGATGTGGACCTGGACCTGTAGCTGCCTTGATGTGGACCTGGACCTGTAGCTGCCTTGATGTGGACCTGGACCTGTAGCTACCTTGATGTGGACCTGGACCTGTAGCTGCCTTGATGTGGACCTGGACCTGTAGCTGCCTTGATGTGGACCTGGACCTGTAGCTGCCTTGATGTGGACCTGGACCTGTAGCTACCTTGATGTGGACCTGGACCTGTAGCTACCTTGATGTGGACCTGGACCTGTAGCTGCCTTGATGTGGACCTGGACCTGTAGCTACCTTGATGTGGACCTGGACCTGTAGCTACCTTGATGTGGACCTGGACCTGTAGCTGCCTTGATGTGGACCTGGACCTGTAGCTGCCTTGATGTGGACCTGGACCTGTAGCTACCTTGATGTGGACCTGGACCTGTAGCTACCTTGATGTGGACCTGGACCTGTAGCTGCCTTGATGTGGACCTGGACCTGTAGCCTGTCATATTGCAGCTGCAGGTGCAGAAGAGCGTCTGGGGACCAGACGTGTGAGTCAAAGCTGAGACAGCTCATTGTTGTGGACTAAAGTGTCTCAGGAGGAGACAGGAAGTCATGTGCACAGGAACAGGAAGTCCTCAGCTGAAGTTGTCTGTGTGTCAGTGTGACGTTCAGTCAGTCAGCGTCAGGACATGATGGAGGTCAGAGTTCTCTGCGTCACACTGTGTGAGTCTTCTCTCTTTATTCGTCTTCTTCAGCAGATGAGTTGATGAACACATCTCTGTTGTTGTTGTTGTTGTTGTGTTTGGATCTCTGATTGTTTACCTGTTGAATTAAATATCTGAACTTCCTTCTTGATCAATCAGCATTTTAAAGGTCTCTCAGCTGCTCACACTGTTTGTGTTCATGAACTGACTCAACAGGAACCAAACGAACGAGCAGTTTTAATGTATCGCTCAGTTAGAAGAGCTGTGAACAAACAGCAGGAGGTAAAGAACCTCAGTGACTGCGACGTGTGTTTGAACCCCACAAATGTTACTCTGTGCGCGACGTCTTTCACCTGCAGAACACACAGGAGGACTGTTGGTGGTTTTATCTTGCGCCGACTGGACCACGTGAACTTGTTCTCAGACGTCTCACAGAAACCTCTGAACAGACGGCAGCAGCACGTCGACTCATGAGACCAAACACACGAGTCATTTTAGGCTCATTAAATCTCCTCATGGACCGGCTCCTGACCTGTTGCTGTTGGATTCAAACCTGCGTCGTATGTTAATGTGTGTGTGATTGAATCTCGTGTTATTCTGCCTTTCATGTGTATTTTCTCACTTTATGATATGAGGCACTTTGAGTTGCGATGTCTGTACGAACTGTATGATGCAAACACAACTGTTATCGGGTCTCGAACACGCGGTGCGAGGACGCTGTCGAAATGCGTCTGTGCCTTTTGGGAGGTTTAACGTTCTCGACAACTCATGAAACTTTGCAGACGTATCAGAGCTGGTCAGAAGTTTGATATTTTAGACGTCTCATGCTCGGGTGCTAGAAAGTGGCTCAGTGGCGCCCCGACAGATTAAAATCAAAAAACAGCCCCAAAGCTAGTTTCACCTACGTGTACGAAACTTGGTGGTCACATGAAACATCCCAGGACGTACAAAAAAGCCTCTTGGAGCCATGCTCTAAACCCAACAGGAAGTCCGCCATTTTGAATTTACTGTGCAATTTTGGTGCATTTTTGCCCGATTCCACCGGTCGTAAATTAACGAACTCCTCCGAGACATTTCATCCGATCGACTTCAAACCTCGGTCTGTCCCACCTCAACACCTTGAAGAAGAAAACTTATTACAACCTTGAGTTTTCATCAAACCTGTGACCGTGGCAAAGGTGTGCCGCCACAAAACAGGAAGTGATTTATAACTCCAGCATTCATGGTCCAAACGTCACAGGATTGATGCCAGTCCCGCCCTGAGCACATCTACATGACAATATTTAGTAATGAGCACAGCGCCACCTGCTGGAAATAACAGATGTCATGTTAGGACACGACATGAACCCAAAGCTGTGCGCAGGTGCGAGGGCCCGTTCATCACTGCTGCAGCTTTAATTAATATGATCGTTGTGTTGTAGTGATTTATATGAATGTTACGTGCCGTATAGAACCATGTGTTCACACCGCTCTCTCCTCTCTCGTCTCTGCAGTGATGAACGTGTTGATGCTGCAGCCAAGTCGTCCTCAGACAGCTGGTACGTAGCAGATTGTCCAGTCTGAACTCGAACACATGGACCCTGACATGAATGCCAGCTCATCCAACGTGTGTCGCCTGAATACGTTTGATCCTTTGAAAGTGTGTGCTTTGGAAAGTTAAAGATTAAGTGTTTCTGACGAGGTCACAGGGAGGATGTGTTGGCTTCTTGCTGCTTCCTCTTCAACGAACAGGTCACGTGACTTTGTCTTTGTTGTTCTGGGACGCGCTTTGTTTCCTTCTGTGATCCAGCGTCATTCATTGTGTGTCTCAGGTGCGGCTCTTCGTCTCGTTGCAACCAGACTGCAGCTCTTTGAATACCAGTCTGTGCGTTTTACCTGCGAGGGGCTGAACGTGTCGGCCGGATTCAGAGTGAGGAACACATGGAGTTCATTTCCAAATGTTCAAACGACACAGAGACGCCGACCGTGACCTGCGCCATCGACTTCGCGTTCGTGTCGGACAGTGGAGAGTACTGGTGTGAGGGCGGAGGGAGGAGAAGCAACTCTGTGAGCATCAGCGTCACTGGTAGGCTGAGTGTGTGTCTGACTGTGTGTCTGACTGTGTGTCTGACTGTGTGTCTGACTGTGTGTGTGACTGTGTGTGTGACTGTGTGTCTGACTGTGTGTCTGACTGTGTGTGTGACTGTGTGTCTGACTGTGTGTGTGACTGTGTGTCTGACTGTGTGTCTGACTGTGTATCTGACTGTGTGTCTGACTGTGTGTCTGACTGTGTATCTGACTGTGTGTGTGACTGTGTGTCTGACTGTGTGTCTGACTGTGTGTGTGACTGTGTGTCTGACTGTGTGTCTGACTGTGTGTCTGACTGTGTGTCTGACTGTGTGTGTGACTGTGTGTGTGACTGTGTGTCTGACTGTGTATCTGACAGTGTGTCTGACTGTGTGTGTGACTGTGTGTCTGACTGTGTGTCTGACTGTGTATCTGACTGTGTGTCTGACTGTGTGTCTGACTGTGTGTCTGACTGTGTGTCTGACTGTGTATCTGACTGTGTGTCTGACTGTGTGTCTCACTGTGTATCTGACTGTGTGTCTGACTGTGTATCTGACTGTGTGTGTCTGACTGTGTGTGTGACTGTGTGTGTGTGACTGTGTGTCTGACTGTGTGTGTGACTGTGTGTGTGTGACTGTGTATCTGACTGTGTGTCTGACTGTGTGTGTGACTGTGTGTGTCTGACTGTGTGTGTGACTGTGTGTGTGTGACTGTGTGAATGACTGTGTGTCTGACTGTGTGTGTGACTGTGTGTGTGACTGTGTGTGTCTGACTGTGTGTGTGACTGTGTGTGTGTGACTGTGTATCTGACTGTGTGTCTGACTGTGTGTGTGACTGTGTGTGTCTGACTGTGTGTGTGACTGTGTGTGTGTGACTGTGTGTCTGACTGTGTGTCTGACTGTGTATCTGACTGTGTGTCTGACTGTGTATCTGACTGTGTGTGTCTGACTGTGTGTGTGACTGTGTGTGTGTGACTGTGTGTCTGACTGTGTGTCTGACTGTGTATCTGACTGTGTGTGTCTGACTGTGTGTGTGACTGTGTGTGTGTGACTGTGTATCTGACTGTGTGTGTGACTGTGTATCTGACTGTGTGTGTGACTGTGTATCTGACTGTGTGTGTGACTGTGTATCTGACTGTGTGTGTGACTGTGTGTCTGACTGTGTATCTGAGTGTGTGTCTGACTGTGTGTCTGACTGTGTATCTGACTGTGTGTGTCTGACTGTGTGTTTGACTGTGTGTCTGACTGTGTGTCTGACTGTGTGTCTCACTGTGTATCTGACAGTGTGTCTGACTGTGTATCTGACTGTGTGTGTCTGACTGTGTGTGTGACTGTGTGTGTGTGACTGTGTGTCTGACTGTGTGTCTGACTGTGTGTGTGTGACTGTGTGTGTGACTGTGTGTGTGACTGTGTATCTGACTGTGTGTGTCTGACTGTGTGTGTGACTGTGTGTGTGACTGTGTATCTGACTGTGTGTGTCTGACTGTGTGTGTGTGACTGTGTGTCTGACTGTGTGTGTGTGTGTGACTGTGTGTGTGACTGTGTGTGTCTGACTGTGTGTGTGTGACTGTGTGTGTGACTGTGTGTCTGACTGTGTATCTGACTGTGTGTCTGACTGTGTATCTGACTGTGTGTCTGACTGTGTGTGTGACTGTGTATCTGACTGTGTGTGTGTGACTGTGTGTGTGACTGTGTGTGTGTGTGACTGTGTATCTGACTGTGTGTCTGACTGTGTGTCTCACTGTGTATCTGACTGTGTGTCTGACTGTGTATCTGACTGTGTGTGTCTGACTGTGTGTGTGACTGTGTGTGTGTGACTGTGTGTCTGACTGTGTGTCTGACTGTGTGTGTGTGACTGTGTGTGTGACTGTGTGTGTGACTGTGTATCTGACTGTGTGTGTCTGACTGTGTGTGTGACTGTGTGTGTGACTGTGTATCTGACTGTGTGTGTCTGACTGTGTGTGTGTGACTGTGTGTGTCTGACTGTGTGTGTCTGACTGTGTATCTGACTGTGTGTCTGACTGTGTATCTGACTGTGTGTCTGACTGTGTGTGTGACTGTGTGTGTGACTGTGTGTCTGACTGTGTATCTGACTGTGTGTGTGACTGTGTGTGTGACTGTGTGTCTGACTGTGTATCTGACTGTGTGTGTGACTGTGTATCTGACTGTGTGTCTGACTGTGTGTGTGACTGTGTGTCTGACTGTGTATCTGACTGTGTGTGTGACTGTGTGTCTGACTGTGTATCTGACTGTGTGTGTGACTGTGTATCTGACTGTGTATCTGACTGTGTGTGTGACTGTGTGTCTGACTGTGTATCTGACTGTGTGTCTGACTGTGTGTCTGACTGTGTGTCTGACTGTGTGTGTGACTGTGTGTGTCTGACTGTGTGTGTGACTGTGTGTCTGACTGTGTGTCTGACTGTGTGTCTGACTGTGTGTGTCTGACTGTGTGTGTGACTGTGTATCTGACTGTGTGTGTGACTGTGTGTCTGACTGTGTGTGTCTGACTGTGTGTGTGACTGTGTGTCTGACTGTGTGTGTGACTGTGTGTCTGACTGTGTGTCTGACTGTGTATCTGACTGTGTATCTGACTATGTGTCTGACTGTGTGTCTGACTGTGTGTCACGTGTCACTGTGAGCACAGCAGAGTGTGTTTCTCAACCACTGTTTGTTCCTCTGGTGTCGCTCAGCCGGCTCAGTGATCCTGGAGAGTCCTGTTCGTCCTGTGACGGAGGGAGATGATGTCACTCTGCGCTGCAGGAACAAGACGACCTCCTCAAATGCAGCTGATTTCTTTAAAGATGGCCGCCTCATCGGGAGCAGCTCCACAGGAGAGATGACCATCAGCAGCGTGTCCAAGTCTGACGAAGGACTCTACAGGTGTCACATCTCTGGAGCTGGAGAGTCAGCAGAGAGCCGGCTGGCTGTCACAGGTGAGTCCAGGTGTCACGTGTGTGTGTGTGTGTGTGTGTGTGTGTAGTGACACAGCGTGATGTGTGTGTCATTCACACAAACTCTGTTTAAATCCCAGAGGTGACGTTTGACGGCTCAGTGACACACAGAGAGGACTCGAACGCACCGTGTGCACCAGGTGACATACAGACACGCTCCTCCTCTGCTCTCTGTGTTCTCCTCCTCTGCCCTCTGTGCTCCTCCTCTGCTCTCTGTGTTCTCCTCCTCTGCTCTCTGTGTGCTCCTCCTCTGCCCTCTGTGCTCCTCCTCTGCTCTCTGTGTTCTCCTCCTCTGCTCTCTGTGTGCTCCTCCTCTGCTCTCTGTGTGCTCCTCCTCTGCTCTCTGTGTTCTCCTCCTCTGCTCTCTGTGTGCTCCTCCTCTGCTCTCTGTACGCTCCTCCTCTGCTCTCTGTACGCTCCTCCTCTGCTCTCTGTGTTCTCCTCCTCTGCCCTCTGTGTTCTCCTCCTCTGCCCTCTGTGTGCTCCTCCTCTGCCCTCTGTGTGCTCCTCCTCTGCCCTCTGTGTTCTCCTCCTCTGCTCTCTGTGTTCTCCTCCTCTGCTCTCTGTATGCTCCTCCTCTGCTCTCTGTGTTCTCCTCCTCTGCTCTCTGTGTTCTCCTCCTCTGCCTTCTGTACGCTCCTCCTCTGCCCTCTGTGTGCTCCTCCTCTGCTCTCTGTGTTCTCCTCCTCTGCTCTCTGTGTGCTCCTCCTCTGCTCTCTGTGTTCTCCTCCTCTGCTCTCTGTGCGCTCCTCCTCTGCTCTCTGTGTGCTCCTCCTCTGCTCTCTGTGTTCTCCTCCTCTGCCCTCTGTGCGCTCCTCCTCTGCCCTCTGTGTTCTCCTCCTCTGCCCTCTGTGTGCTCCTCCTCTGCCCTCTGTGTGCTCCTCCTCTGCTCTCTGTGCGCTCCTCCTCTGCTCTCTGTGTGCTCCTCCTCTGCCCTCTGTGTTCTCCTCCTCTGCCCTCTGTGTGCTCCTCCTCTGCTCTCTGTGTTCTCCTCCTCTGCCCTCTGTGTGCTCCTCCTCTGCCCTCTGTGTGCTCCTCCTCTGCCCTCTGTGTTCTCCTCCTCTGCTCTCTGTGTGCTCCTCCTCTGCCCTCTGTGTTCTCCTCCTCTGCCCTCTGTGTTCTCCTCCTCTGCCCTCTGTGTTCTCCTCCTCTGCTCTCTGTGTTCTCCTCCTCTGCTCTCTGTGTTCTCCTCCTCTGCCCTCTGTGTTCTCCTCCTCTGCCCTCTGTGTTCTCCTCCTCTGCTCTCTGTGTTCTCCTCCTCTGCTCTCTGTACGCTCCTCCTCTGCTCTCTGTACGCTCCTCCTCTGCTCTCTGTGTTCTCCTCCTCTGCTCTCTGTACGCTCCTCCTCTGCTCTCTGTACGCTCCTCCTCTGCTCTCTGTGTGCTCCTCCTCTGCCCTCTGTGTGCTCCTCCTCTGCCCTCTGTGTTCTCCTCCTCTGCTCTCTGTGTTCTCCTCCTCTGCCCTCTGTGTTCTCCTCCTCTGCCCTCTGTGTTCTCCTCCTCTGCTCTCTGTGTTCTCCTCCTCTGCTCTCTGTACGCTCCTCCTCTGCTCTCTGTGTTCTCCTCCTCTGCTCTCTGTGCGCCAAACTAAAAATGATTCATTCATTTAAAACCGAGCGTTTTGTCAAAGATGAACGTTCTGTGATTTTGCAGCCTCTGACTCACAGGTGAAAGTGTCTGTGCAGCAGTACGTGCTGCTGTGGGTGGTCATTGCTGTGGTCATGTTCCTGCAGCTGCTGGTGATGGGACTCCTCCACTGGAAGAAACAGCTGGGTACGAAAACAAACTCAGGTTTGATGGTTATCATTACTCTATATAATCATGCTGCTGTCACTTTATGTTTCAGTCTCACTGGAGGCAGCGAGGCTGTGTGACCCCAACAGGGAGCTGTTTGACCAGAAGAAGAACAAAGGTGAGACGTCACTGTGACCACATATGTTTGAGAGCGTCTGTTTTACAGCTTCACATCAGCTAACCGCGTCACGCGTGGTGTTTTGTTTTAGACGCTGCACACGCCGCTGATAATTTGAGCCTCGGCCTCGACACAAAACCACGGACAGAAAAAGGCGAGTCAGTGTGAAGCCCTGCACAGGAAGTGAGGGCGAAGCTTCAGCACGCTACAGTGTGATGTCACTTTAACTGACTGTGTGTCTGTTTACAGACGAGGATGACTCTGTGCCTCAGTCTTTCCATTCCACCTTCATCATCGACGACACTTTGTGAACTCGCCAAAAAGGTTCATATGTTATTTTCATCATTCAATCATTAACTTAAACAAATGTTTTTTTATTTCTATCACGCAAGTGCAGTGATGATTGCTGGGTAATATGTGTGTATGTTGTCCAGTCTCCGTCTCATCATGTGACGAGACCATGCGTGCACAGTAGCGTGCACCACTGCACACCACGAAACTGAAGGAGACATTTTTATCCCTGAACTTTAACCAGGCACGTTTACTTTCCTGAACATGGTCGCAGCCTGACCACAGAGGTTCAGAAATATGTTCATATGTGACACACGTGGTGCGTTCAGGCAACAAAGAGAGGACGACCCACACGAGACACGAGGTCAGCAGGTACGCTGGCGAGAAGGGCGGCCCACAGCGTCGAGACAAAGAAGGCTTGAAAGCAAAGTCATGAAGTTCACTGACTCCATTTACTGAACATTAGCTAGCTGTGTAGCTCCTTCACATGCTTACTACATTACCCAGAAACCCTTGTGTGTGAGAGTCCCAGTAACACACAGTGCTCACGGTCACAGCGACCTCTAGTGACTAATGTCACCAGGCTGGTGTTTGCACTGAAGGGTCCTCGTCTACAGAGATCACCATGATGCACCGCCATGTCTCTACAGTAGCCCAGAAGGGACAAACCAAACACCAGCTCTACACAGGGAGCAGCAGCCACTGTAGTAAGACCAAGTGCAACGAGTTAGACTGATTTTTAATGTGAGACATGTTTATTCGGCCTTCTAGCTGTTTCAATCAGCTGATTTACAAACACTGCGTGCGCACAAAACGAGGCCTGAAAGAGGCGTTCGCCACTTCACACGACAACAGTTGTGATGTATAAAAACAGACCTGAAGGGAGAAACTCTGACACGCTGACAGACACTTTGCAGACGGCATTGTTTCATAAATGAGGCCGCAGGTGTGTTTGTGTCGAGAGGAAGAGACGTCTGAGTCTCTGAGTCTGAACAACCAACACTGAAGGAACTCTAACCAGGAGAAGGTTCAGCTGGTTGTAATCTGTACTTCACCACTAGATGTCACCAAAGTCTGACACACTCCACCTGCCAGATATTGTCATGTGCATAAACATCTTTAACCTGTGTGTTTCCTGTGTGTCTTTTAGCCCACTGAAGAAGGAGGAGCAGGAGCGACTGCTGACAGCGTCATATATGTCCAGGGAACTTTAAAGACTTTAACATGAAATAACTTCAGGATGCAGCATGTGTTTAGTTCAGCATTATACAGTTTGCTTTTTATAATTTTCAATAACACAAGTTCACATCAAAAGGGTTCAAGCCGTCAAGAAGGAGAAGCCTCGACTTTTAATTACTGTTATTATTCTTCCATCTTACACTGCGGCTCAAAGTCCTGTGAGCTGGAACAAGCAAGAAACATGAAACTTGTATGTAAATGCGTCACAAGAAATATGGCCCAAAGTGGCCACATGGAGCTAAAACACGTGGCCCCATCTTCTTCTTTTGTTTTAATGTCTGCACAGATCACAGCATAAGTGTGATTGGCCTGAGATGTGGCACACACAGGCAGCTCAATGTGCTCCACAAAACCCCTCTCGTACCATTAAAGTCTGTCTAGATCTGCCACCACTTTGATATTTAAAAAACAAACCGTTAAATGAACAGAACTTTTGAGTTAATCAACACAGAAATTGGTTTTCACCCTCTGAGGATGAAAATACAACTTTTAATTATGAATTATTATGAATAAAACAGCAGCACATGTTTCAGTCCTTCACTTTCACCAGTGCATTTCTTTTTGTGCACGGATGTCCCAAATAAACTGACTTGTTTTGCACTGATCTCAGCCTGTGGACTTTTTGTGTCTGTCCAGCCTGGTTACATTGGTGCTGCATCTGCTGTCCTGTCTTTACTCTCTCAGCCCACAGGACGGCACCTTTGGGTTCAAGTGTCTGAGCTTTCAGCCCTTTGTTGAAACAAGAACGCCATCTAGTGGGCTCATAAAATAAACAGTTCATGAGGCTTCATTTGGCCATCACTCATCATGTTTTAACACATCAATGGATGAAACTCTGTTACAGTGGTACAGTGGTGCAGTGGTTAGCACTGTCACCTCACAGCAAGAGGTCTCCTGGTCTGAACCCGAGTGTTGGGGAACCCATCTATGTGGAGTTTAATTGTTCTCCTCGTGTCAGCGTGGGTTTCCTCCAGGTGCTCTGACATGTTCTCCCTGTGTCAGCGTGGGTTTCCTCCAGGTGCTCCGACATGTTCTCCCTGTGTCAGCGTGGGTTTCCTCCAGGTGCTCTGACATGTTCTCCCTGTGTCAGCGTGGGTTTCCTCCAGGTGCTCTGACATGTTCTCCCTGTGTCAGCGTGGGTTTCCTCCAGGTGCTCTGACATGTTCTCCCTGTGTCAGCGTGGGTTTTCTCCAGGTGCTCTGACATGTTCTCCCCGTGTCAGCGTGGGTTTCCTCCAGGTGCTCTGACATGTTCTCCCCGTGTCAGCGTGGGTTTCCTCCAGGTGCTCTGACATGTTCTCCCCGTGTCAGCGTGGGTTTCCTCCAGGTGCTCCGACATGTTCTCCCCGTGTCAGCGTGGGTTTCCTCCAGGTGCTCTGACATGTTCTCCCCGTGTCAGTGTGGGTTTCCTCCAGGTGCTCTGACATGTTCTCCCTGTGTCAGCGTGGGTTTCCTCCAGGTGCTCTGACATGTTCTCCCTGTGTCAGCGTGGGTTTCCTCCAGGTGCTCTGACATGTTCTCCCTGTGTCAGCGTGGGTTTCCTCCAGGTGCTCTGACATGTTCTCCCTGTGTCAGCGTGGGTTTCCTCCAGGTGCTCTGACATGTTCTCCCTGTGTCAGCGTGGGTTTCCTCCAGGTGCTCTGACATGTTCTCCCTGTGTCAGCGTGGGTTTCCTCCAGGTGCTCTGACATGTTCTCCCTGTGTCAGCGTGGGTTTCCTCCAGGTGCTCTGACATGTTCTCCCTGTGTCAGCGTGGGTTTCCTCCAGGTGCTCTGACATGTTCTCCCTGTGTCAGCGTGGGTTTCCTCCAGGTGCTCTGACATGTTCTCCCTGTGTCAGCGTGGGTTTCCTCCAGGTGCTCTGACATGTTCTCCCTGTGTCAGCGTGGGTTTCCTCCAGGTGCTCTGACATGTTCTCCCTGTGTCAGCGTGGGTTTCCTCCAGGTGCTCTGACATGTTCTCCCTGTGTCAGTGTGGGTTTCCTCCAGGTGCTCTGACATGTTCTCCCTGTGTCAGCGTGGGTTTCCTCCAGGTGCTCTGACATGTTCTCCCTGTGTCAGCGTGGGTTTCCTCCAGGTGCTCTGACATGTTCTCCCTGTGTCAGCGTGGGTTTCCTCCAGGTGCTCTGACATGTTCTCCCCGTGTCAGCGTGGGTTTCCTCCAGGTGCTCCGACATGTTCTCCCCGTGTCAGCGTGGGTTTCCTCCAGGTGCTCCGACATGTTCTCCCCGTGTCAGCGTGGGTTTCCTCCAGGTGCTCCGACATGTTCTCCCCGTGTCAGCGTGGGTTTCCTCCAGGTGCTTCCTCCCACAGTCCAAAGACATGCAGGTTAATTGGTGACTCTAAATTGTCCGTAGGTGTGAATGTGAGTGTGAATGGTTGAATGGTCACAGGGGCTTTACAATGAGCAAAAACATCATTTAAGCTCAGTGTCAATGGAGGAGCACCAAGATCTGACCTTAAGACTCAAATGCTCCACCACAGAGACATACCTACAGCAGCAGCCATGTTGTTTCTCCACCGAACAGCTGTGGAAAAGGAGAAGTTGCCACTGACCACATCATGAGGGCAGCAACTGCCTCAACCAGCCACAGATACAAACACATGCACACACACATGAACACACACATGAACACACATCAAACACCAGGAAGAAGCCAGTGGAGCAACAGAGAAACAGAGTCAGGAGAATCAGTCGTGAGCTGAACTGACACTGAGGGGACGTAGTGACAGAATGAGACAGTTAAAGTGAGTGAAGGGACGTCTGAGGACGTCATGTCTGCTCTGTGAGGACACGTCTGTCTTTCACACTTAGCCTACGATGTTTGTTGATCGCTGACATCACTCTTTTGTCTAAATTATAATCTGCTGATCAAACCTGAATGAATGAATGAATGAATGAATGAATGAATGAGCCTTTATTGTCGCTATAACAAGTACAAGTACAAGTACAGCGAAATTAGCCATCGACCCGTCCGTACATACAGCATAACATACAATTGACATTGGGGTAGACAGGACAGGAAGACAGGGGATAAAAGAATTACAGAATTAGAATAACATGAGGACAGGGTAGGAGAGAAAAAACAACAACCCCCAGACTATGCTCCTGTGGTGAGTACAGTGTGGGAACAGAAAAAAAAAACACCTCAGCAACATAAGCACATGTAAATACTCTTACAACATGAGAAACTCAGGACTTGCAACACGGGGGGGGAGGGGGGGGGTGTTGAGGTGACCCAGTACAGGCAAGCAGCCATCCGGTCCTGCAGCCATCATCGGCGCTGGTCACAGACCCGCTTGTCGCACCGGGGGTAAAAGCTGCGAAGGCGTGGGGTGGGGGGATAGGGAGGTGAGTTGCATATCTGTATATATGTACGTGTGTGTGTAGGCCTGGAAGTCGCTTCGCCTGACATCACAATCTTGGTGCCTCAGTCTGCAGGATGTCATAGCGATAACACAGCAAGTTGCCACGGAGACAACCTTGATTGGGTCCCAGACAGAGTCAACAATCAGCAGGTGTCCGTGAGGGGGGAAAGGAATGCAAGAGCGTCTCACTACAATGTTCTCCAGGGGAAGTTTGTTCCAGCAGCGGCCTTGGCCGAGGCCAGTGCTGGTTGGGGAGGCCGAAAACAGATAAGATTGAAGTTGTTTAGGCTTGGGGCGAGTAGTCACATTCCAATTTACACAACTACTCTGTTTGTCCATTCTGGTCTCCGAGTCGATCCATTTGCCTTTGCAAAGCCGAAAGCTTCTCCATGATGTTATCCATGTTGCGGTTCACAGCCACAGTCTGAGTGCCGACAGCTCTGCCCACCGCATTAATCAAGTCGGGCAGCTTTATAGGGCTTTGGACAGCTGTCACCGTTTTCTGAATTTTTCGATAAACCAGGGCAGTGCCTAATCCCATCAGCAAAAGACCTGTAATCATGGTTCCGAATAGGTAGACGTCTTCAATGTCCTCCACAGAAAGAACCGCCAGGCACACGACCCGCCACCTATCCCACGCGTCCATCGTGTAGCCAGCAGCGAACGCTCCGGCAGGGCAGTCTGGTTCCCCCGAACCCAGGCTTCTCGTCGAGAAGATGTTGTCAATTGCATTGAGAGACCAGTTGATCAATTCCATGATTTTGGTTCGGAGAGCAGTGTGGAGAGAGTCTCTTCAAGTATAGACAGGAAATGATGTCATGAGGAAACTCAGGTCCTTAAAAACACAAATGAAAGTGTCGTTACCTTTTATTTGAATTTAATTCCAAAAAGCTTCACCCATCAAGCTGGCTAACGTAGCTAGCTCCACCCTGGGCTCACACTGACCTTTGCTGTGCTCCTTCCTTGTTGGTCACTGATGGAAATTCGGAAATTCACGCGCAATCGCAACGAACGACGGTTTTGAGCGCAAGGTTTGAAATTTGACTCCCACACACACACTCAGCACACACTCAGCACACACTCCTGTGTGACATACCTCAGGCGGGGTTCGAACCCGCAGGTTGGCAGCTCACTGCGTTGGCGGTCTGCGTCCTTCACCACTGGACCATCTCCGGCGCTGATCAACACAAGGAACCAGAGAGAGATGAAGATCAGACTGAAGCTGCACAAACTTCATCTTCATCAACCTGCAGAGGAACAAAGTTTACAGACTGAAACATGTGCTGCTGTTCTTTAACACTGTGCTACAGGTTCTTTAGGTGGTTCTAGTGTTCCTTTAGGATGTTCCAGTGTCACTGAGGAGGTTACAAAGGTCCTTTGGGAGGTTGTACAGGTTCTTTAGGTGGTTCTAGTGTTCCTTTAGGATGTTCCAGTGTCACTGAGGAGGTTACAAAGGTCCTTTGGGAGGTTGTACAGGTTCTTTAGGTGGTTCTAGTGTTCCTTTAGGATGTTCCAGTGTCACTGAGGAGGTCACAAAGGTCCTTTGGGAGGTTGTACAGGTTCTTTAGGTGGTTCTAGTGTTCCTTTAGGATGTTCCAGTGTCACTGAGGAGGTTACAAAGGTCCTTTGGGAGGTTGTACAGGTTCTTTAGGTGGTTCTAGTGTTCCTTTAGGATGTTCCAGTGTCACTGAGGGGGTCACAAAGGTCCTTTGGGAGGTTGTAGAGGTTCTTTAGGTGGTTCTAGTGTTCCTTTAGGATGTTCCAGTGTCACTGAGGAGGTTACAAAGGTCCTTTGGGAGGTTGTAGAGGTTCTTTAGGTGGTTCTAGTGTTCCTTTAGGATGTTCCAGTGTCACTGAGGAGGTCACAAAGGTCCTTTGGGAGGTTGTACAGGTTCTTTAGGTGGTTCTAGTGTTCCTTTAGGATGTTCCAGTGTCACTGAGGTGGTCACAAAGGTCCTTTGGGAGGTTGTACAGGTTCTTTAGATGGTTCTAGTGTTCCTTTAGGATGTTCCAGTGTCACTGAGGAGGTTACAAAGGTCCTTTGGGAGGTTGTACATGTTCTTTAGGTGGTTCTAGTGTTCCTTCAGCATGTTCCGGTGTCACTGAGGAGGTTACAAAGGTCCTTTGGGAGGTCGTACAGGTTCTTTAGGTGGTTCTAGTGTTCCTTTAGGATGTTCCGGTGTCACTGAGGAGGTCACAAAGGTCCTTTGGGAGGTCGTACAGGTTCTTTAGGTGGTTCTAGTGTTCCTTTAGGATGTTCCGGTGTCACTGAGGAGGTCACAAAGGTCCTTTGGGAGGTCGTACAGGTTCTTTAGGTGGTTCTAGTGTTCCTTTAGGATGTTCCGGTGTCACTG
Source organism: Epinephelus awoara (assembly GCA_035609425.1). Taxonomy (NCBI): domain Eukaryota; kingdom Metazoa; phylum Chordata; class Actinopteri; order Perciformes; family Serranidae; genus Epinephelus; species Epinephelus awoara. The sequence continues at coordinate 32,027,310 of CM069315.1, read as the reverse complement.
AGGAGGTCACAAAGGTCCTTTGGGAGGTCGTAGAGGTTCTTTAGGTGGTTCTAGTGTTCCTTTAGGATGTTCCGGTGTCACTGAGGAGGTCACAAAGGTCCTTTGGGAGGTCGTACAGGTTCTTTAGGTGGTTCTAGTGTTCCTTTAGGATGTTCCGGTGTCACTGAGGAGGTCACAAAGGTCCTTTGGGAGGTCGTACAGGTTCTTTAGGTGGTTCTAGTGTTCCTTTAGGATGTTCCGGTGTCACTGAGGAGGTCACAAAGGTCCTTTGGGAGGTCGTACAGGTTCTTTAGGTGGTTCTAGTGTTCCTTTAGGATGTTCCAGTGTCACTGAGGAGGTTACTGAACTAACATCATGTAGCTCCAACAGCTTAGTTGATAGAGATCAAGTCCTATTGTCTGAAGGTTGTGGGTTCAAATCCCACTCCTGCTCTGTGTGTCTTGCTTGTGTGGACCGTCAGGAGAACGTGTCAACAAGATACATCTTATTGTGAAAGGTCTGGTTCATAAAGACACTCAGAGCTGATCTCAGATCAGACTGATTCACGTCTGTTTCAACACGTTCTCAGTTGAGGTGAAAAGTGTCTCTTGGCTTCAGGTGAGTCCATCAACTTGTGGAGCTGGAGAGCCCCAGCACTGGGGGAGGGGCCCCAGCACTGGGGGAGGGGCCCCTCACTAAAGCAAATGCATCACAGGACATTTGAGGACATGAAGACAGGGTCAGGGTTCAGACTGTTACGAGCTGAAGACGCTGGACTAGCGGGTGAGGGTAGCCATGGCTACCTAAACAAAACTGGAGTCAGACACCAGGAAGTGAGTGAGAGTGCAGCATGAAGCATTGTGTGTGTGAACATGGTGCAGGGCAGCATTACAGCATTACAGCACCTGGTGTCTGTCTCTTACACTGCTGAGGCAGGCAGCAGCTCAAATGCATCCTGAGGATCCTCTGATCCCAGCAGCATCAAACCTGTCACTGTCAGCTCACTGCATTAAGTGTGGAAGCCTTCAGGAACAATCCTGCCTTGGTACATTCACAGCTACACACTGTGTCCCAGCTGCTGTTACTGTACTGGTCACATGAAGGCTCACTCATGTTCTCCAGTGTCTTCAGGTGTGTTGAGTTGGTTCCAGCTCTGGACACAGTCTGTCTTCATGTGACGGTGAGGACGAGGTCTTGCAGTCAGCTGACAGCTCAGACTTCAGTCCCCCAGCCTTTAATATCATGGTCTGTGTCTCCATCTGGAGGCTGAATCCTGTCACAGCTGCTCTGCTTCAGCTCAGCAGCTTCAGGCTGGGCAGTGGCAGGACTCACATGTTATCATATGGTAACATGGTCAGAGGTTTGGGGCTGCACATGCATCACTGACTCTAGAGTCACACAACACATCTAAAACCACTGCAGGCCATCAGCTCAGCCAGTTTCAGGGTCCTGCTGTTGTGACTCACTGCCATGGCAACAACTCACAGTACTGTATGAAACAAAAAACTGTTACAAAGGTCAAAGCATATTGTGTGAAGACAGATATTAGTAGAGTATGTGGGAAAATCACAGTGTAGGTTTGAATGCCTTTCTTTAAAGTGTGAATGAAAATGTTCAAGGAGCAGGTCTCAGCTGTCTGCAGCTCATTAGCTCAGGGAGATAGAAGCTGCCTTTGAAAGCTGCAGGATGAGAGTTCAAATCTCAGGTGATCTGTCAGTCTGTTTTGGAAGCTGACACCTGAAGGAAAACTATAAAAGCTGGAGGGAACACAAGCAGAGCATCACTCACCTGGTAGCTCAGGCTGTTAAAGGCCTGCTGACACATTCACAGGTCGGGAGTTTGATCCTTGTTCAGAGCAGGTGACGTTTTAAACTCGATTTCCCAAATGAAAACTTTAAATACGCCTGTAGAAAAACATCCATAGTGACGAGTGCTGCCCAAAACATTTTGCAGGGATACGAATGGAGCTTATGGACCACGAACTAATACTGTGACATTTTTTCATGATTTTGGACGACATGCTATACTATGACTTTTTTTCATGATTTTGGACGACATGCTATACTATGACTTTTTTTCATGATTTTGGACGACATGTTATACTATGACCTTTTTTCATGATTTTGGACGACATGTTATACTATGACGTTTTTTCATGATTTTTGACGACATGTTATACTATGACATTTTTTCATGATTTTTGACGACATGTTATTCTATGACCTTTTTTCATGATTTTGGACGACATGTTATACTATGACCTTTTTTCATGATTTTGGACGACATGCTATACTATGACGTTTTTTCATGATTTTTGACGACATGTTATACTATGACATTTTTTCATGATTTTGGACGACATGTTATACTATGACCTTTTTCATGATTTTTGACGACATGTTATACTATGACCTTTTTTACTGATTTTTGACGACATGTCATACTATGACGTTTTTTCATGATTTTTGACGACATGTTAAACTATGACTTTTTTCATGATTTTTGACGACATGCTATACTATGACGTTTTTTCATGATTTTTGACGACATGTTATACTATGACTTTTTTCATGATTTTTGACGACATGCTATACTATGACGTTTTTTCATGATTTTTGACGACATGCTATACTATGACCTTTTTTCATGATTTTGGACGACTTGCTATACTATGACTTTTTTCATGATTTTGGACGACATGCTATACTATGATGTTTTTTCATGATTTTGGACGACATGTTATACTATGACGTTTTTTCATGATTTTGGACGACATGTTATACTATGACTTTTTTTCATGATTTTGGACGACATGCTATACTATGACTTTTTTTCATGATTTTGGACGACATGCTATACGATGACATTTTTTCATGATTTTTGACGACATGTTATACTATGACGTTTTTTCATGATTTTTCACGACATGTTATACTATGACGTTTTTTCATGATTTTGGACGACATGTTATACTATGACATTTTTTTCATGATTTTGGACGACATGCTATACTATGACGTTTTTTCATGATTTTGGACGACATGTTATACTATGACGTTTTTTCATGATTTTGGATTACATGTTATACTATGACATTTTTTCATGATTTTGGACGACATGTTATACTATGACTTTTTTTCATGATTTTGGATGACATGTTATACTATGACGTTTTTTCATGGTTTTGGACGACATGCTATACTATGACATTTTTCATGATTTTTGACGACATGTTATACTATGACTTTTTTTCATGATTTTTGACGACATGTTATACTATGACTTTTTTTCATGATTTTGGACGACATGCTATACTATGACGTTTTTTCATGATTTTGGACGACATGTTATACTATGACCTTTTTTCATGATTTTGGACGACATGTTATACTATGAGTTTTTTTCATGATTTTGGACAACATGTTATACTATGAGTTTTTTTCATGATTTTGGACGACATGTTATACTATGAGTTTTTTTCATGATTTTGGACGACATGCTATACTATGACGTTTTTTCATGATTTCGGACGACATGCTATACTATGACTTTTTTTCATGATTTCGGACGACATGCTATACTATGACGTTTTTTCATGATTTCGGACGACATGCTATACTATGACTTTTTTTCATGATTTTGGACAACATGTTATACTATGACGTTTTTTCATGGTTTTGGACGAAATGTTATACTATGACGTTTTTTCATGATTTTTGACGACATGCTATACTATGACGTTTTTTCATGATTTTGGACGACATGTTATACTATGACGTTTTTTCATGATTTCGGACGACATGCTATACTATGACTTTTTTTCATGATTTCGGACGACATGCTATACTATGACGTTTTTTCATGATTTCGGACGACATGCTATACTATGACGTTTTTTCATGATTTTTGACGACATGTTATACTATGACGTTTTTTCATGATTTTGGACGACATGTTATACTATGACGTTTTTTCATGATTTTGGACGACATGTTATACTATGACATTTTTTCATGATTTTGGACGACATGTTATACTATGACTTTTTTTCATGATTTTGGACATGTTATACTATGAAGTTTTTTCATGTTTTGGACGACATGCTATACTATGACATTTTTTCATGATTTTTGACGACATGTTATACTATGACATTTTTTTCATGATTTTTGACGACATGCTATACTATGACATTTTTTTCATGATTTTGGACGACATGTTATACTATGAAGTTTTTTCATGATTTTTGACGACATGTTATACTATGACATTTTTTCATGATTTTTGACGACATGTTATACTATGACATTTTTTTCATGATTTTTGACGACATGCTATACTATGACATTTTTTTCATGATTTTGGACGACATGCTATACTATGACCTTTTTTCATGATTTTGGACGACATGTTATACTATGAGTTTTTTTCATGATTTTGGACAACATGTTATACTATGACGTTTTTTCATGGTTTTGGACGAAATGTTATACTATGACTTTTTTTCATGATTTTGGACGACATGTTATACTATGACGTTTTTTCATGATTTTGGACGACATGCTATACTATGACGTTTTTTCATGATTTTGGGCGACATGTTATACTATGACGTTTTTTCATGATTTTTGATGACATGTTATACTATGACATTTTTTCATGATTTTTGACGACATGTTATACTATGACTTTTTTTCATGATTTTGGACGACATGCTATACTATGACGTTTTTTCATGATTTTGGACGACATGTTATACTATGACCTTTTTTCATGATTTTGGACGACATGTTATACTATGACGTTTTTTCATTATTCATTATTACTTTTTTACTATACTATGACGTTTTTTCATGATAATGGATGACATGCTATATTGTGATTTTTTTTGTGGTTTATGATGACATGCTATACTATGACTTTTTTTTCACGATTTTTGACAACATGCTATACTATGACGTTTTTTCATGATTTTGGACGACATGCTATACTATGACGTTTGTTCATGACTTTGACGACATGGTATACGTCAAAAATCACGAAAAAAACCCGTCATAGTATAGCATGTCGTCCAAAATCGTGAAAAAACGTCATAGTATAGCATGTCATCCAAAATCTTGAAAAAATGTCATAGTATAGCATGTCGTCCAAAAACATGAAAAAAACGTCATAGTATAGCATGTCGTCCAAAATCGTGAAAAAACGTCATAGTATAGCATGTCGTCCAAAAACATGAAAAAAACGTCATAGTATAGCATGTCGTCCAAAATCGTGAAAAAATGTCATAGTATAGCATGTCGTACAAAATCATGAAAAAAACGTCATAGTATAGCATTTCGTCCAAAATCATGAAAAAAACGTCATAGTATAGCATGTCGTCCAAAATCGTGAAAAAACGTCATAGTATAGCATGTCGTCCAAAATCGTGAAAAAAAAGTCATAGTATAACATGTCGTCCAAAATCATGAAAAAAAAGTCATAGTATAACATGTCGTCAAAAATCATGAAAAAAAGTCATAGTATAGCATGTCGTCCGAAATCATGAAAAAACGTCATAGTATAGCATGTCGTCCAAAATCATGAAAAACGTCACAGTATAGCATGTCGTCCAAAATCATGAAAAACGTCACAGTATAGCATGTCGTCCGAAATCATGAAAAAAAGTCATAGTATAGCATGTCGTCAAAAATCATGAAAAAAAGTCATAGTATAGCATGTCGTCCAAAATCATGAAAAAAAGTCATAGTATAGCATGTCGTCCAAAATCATGAAAAAATGTCACAGTATTAGTTCGTGGTCCATAAGCTCCATTCGTATCCCTGCAAAATGTTTTGGGCAGCACTCGTCACTATGGATGTTTTTCTACAGGCGTATTTAAAGTTTTCATTTGGGAAATCGAGTTTAAAACGTCACCTGCTCTGAACAAGGATCAAACTCCCGACCTGTGAATGTGTCAGCAGGCCTTTAACAGCCTGAGCTACCAGGTGAGTGATGCTCTGCTTGTGTTCCCTCCAGCTTTTATAGTTTTCCTTCAGGTGTCAGCTTCCAAAACAGACTGACAGATCACCTGAGATTTGAACTCTCATCCTGCAGCTTTCAAAGGCAGCTTCTATCTCCCTGAGCTAATGAGCTGCAGACAGCTGAGACCTGCTCCTTGAACATTTTCATTCACACTTTAAAGAAAGGCATTCAAACCTACACTGTGATTTTCCCACATACTCTACTAATATCTGTCTTCACACAATATGCTTTGACCTTTGTAACAGTTTTTTGTTTCATACAGTACTGTGAGTTGTTGCCATGGCAGTGAGTCACAACAGCAGGACCCTGAAACTGGCTGAGCTGATGGCCTGCAGTGGTTTTAGATGTGTTGTGTGACTCTAGAGTCAGTGATGCATGTGCAGCCCCAAACCTCTGACCATGTTACCATATGATAACATGTGAGTCCTGCCACTGCCCAGCCTGAAGCTGCTGAGCTGAAGCAGAGCAGCTGTGACAGGATTCAGCCTCCAGATGGAGACACAGACCATGATATTAAAGGCTGGGGGACTGAAGTCTGAGCTGTCAGCTGACTGCAAGACCTCGTCCTCACCGTCACATGAAGACAGACTGTGTCCAGAGCTGGAACCAACTCAACACACCTGAAGACACTGGAGAACATGAGTGAGCCTTCATGTGACCAGTACAGTAACAGCAGCTGGGACACAGTGTGTAGCTGTGAATGTACCAAGGCAGGATTGTTCCTGAAGGCTTCCACACTTAATGCAGTGAGCTGACAGTGACAGGTTTGATGCTGCTGGGATCAGAGGATCCTCAGGATGCATTTGAGCTGCTGCCTGCCTCAGCAGTGTAAGAGACAGACACCAGGTGCTGTAATGCTGTAATGCTGCCCTGCACCATGTTCACACACACAATGCTTCATGCTGCACTCTCACTCACTTCCTGGTGTCTGACTCCAGTTTTGTTTAGGTAGCCATGGCTACCCTCACCCGCTAGTCCAGCGTCTTCAGCTCGTAACAGTCTGAACCCTGACCCTGTCTTCATGTCCTCAAATGTCCTGTGATGCATTTGCTTTAGTGAGGGGCCCCTCCCCCAGTGCTGGGGCCCCTCCCCCAGTGCTGGGGCCCCTCCCCCAGTGCTGGGGCTCTCCAGCTCCACAGGTTGATGGACTCACCTGAAGCGAAGAGACACTTTTCACCTCAACTGAGAACGTGTTGAAACAGACGTGAATCAGTCTGATCTGAGATCAGCTCTGAGTGTCTTTATGAACCAGACCTTTCACAATAACATGTATCTTAATATCACATTCTCCTGACGGTCCACACAAGCAAGACACACAGAGCAGGAGTGGGATTTGAACCCACAACCTTCAGACAATAGGACTTGATCTCTATCAACTAAGCTGTTGGAGCTACATGACGTTAGTTCAGTAACCTCCTCAGTGACACTGGAACATCCTAAAGGAACACTAGAACCACCTAAAGAACCTGTACAACCTCCCAAAGGACCTTTGTGACCTCCTCAGTGACACTGGAACATCCTAAAGGAACACTAGAACCACCTAAAGAACCTGTACAACCTCCCAAAGGACCTTTGTGACCTCCTCAGTGACACTGGAACATCCTAGAGGAACACTAGAACCACCTAAAGAACCTTTACAACCTCCCAAAGGACCTTTGTGACCTCCTCAGTGACACTGGAACATCCTAGAGGAACACTAGAACCACCTAAAGAACCTTTACAACCTCCCAAAGGACCTTTGTGACCTCCTCAGTGACACTGGAACATCCTAAAGGAACACTAGAACCACCTAAAGAACCTGTACAACCTCCCAAAGGACCTTTGTGACCTCCTCAGTGACACTGGAACATCCTAAAGGAACACTAGAATCACCTAAAGAACCTGTACAACCTCCCAAAGGACCTTTGTGACCTCCTCAGTGACACCGGAACATCCTAAAGGAACACTAGAACCACCTAAAGAACCTGTACAACCTCCCAAAGGACCTTTGTGACCTCCTCAGTGACACTGGAACATCCTAAAGGAACACTAGAACCACCTAAAGAACCTGTACAACCTCCCAAAGGACCTTTGTGACCTCCTCAGTGACACTGGAACATCCTAAAGGAACACTAGAACCACCTAAAGAACCTGTAGCACAGTGTTAAAGAACAGCAGCACATGTTTCAGTCTGTAAAGTTTGTTTCTCTGCAGGTTGATGAAGATGAAGTTTGTGCAGCTTCAGTCTGATCTTCATCTCTCTCTGGTTCCTTGTGTTGATCAGTGCCGGAGATGGTCCAGTGGTGAAGGACGCCGACCGCCAACGCAGTGAGCTGCCAACCTGCGGGTTCGAACCCCGCCTGAGGTATGTCACACAGGAGTGTGTGCTGAGTGTGTGCTGAGTGTGTGTGTGTGGGAGTCAAATTTCAAACCTTGCGTTCAAAACCGTCGTTCGTTGCGATTGCGCGTGAATTTGCGAATTTCCATCAGTGACCAACGAGGAAGGAGCACAGCAAAGGTCAGTGTGAGCCCAGGGTGGAGCTAGCTACGTTAGCCAGCTTGATGGGTGAAGCTTTTTGGAATAAAAGAGCCTCATGTAGTGCTTTTATTTTGAAAGAGACTGTATCAAACTGTACATTTCCTGTGAAAACAGAAGTGTGTTTTGAAAACAGACAATGCATGTAACAGGCTGAAGTTGACACGGCGTCCCAGAACGTCAACAACCAACACACCCAGGGTACCTTGGACGCCACATGTTGACGACCAAACGTGCACATGTGACGGTGAGGTCACAGTGTGGGTGGTGTGTGCAGACACACTGTGTGAAGGTGGCCCTCAGAGGGTGGCTTCACCTGCACACACTGCCCACACCATAGTGACACAGAGCTGGTTGAAATAAAAAAGAGTATGTCTATAAAATAAAACATTTCATACAGTTACTATGTCCATTCTTTAACTCAACATGACACAGTGGAGTGTGAGACATCCTCGGCTCCAGTTCTCACAGCAGCAGGTTAAAACCACATCATAAAGTCCACAGAGACAGTTTCTGTAACGATGCTCAGTTGTGATGTCACACTGAGCTGGACTGCAGAGCAGGTTACCATCATGTGTGATGAGTCTGTGGAGCTTTAAAACATCTGACACAGGAAAGGTACAAATCACTGGTGTCTCTCACCTCTGACAGTCAGCCAGCTCTCAGGTGATTGTCCGACTCCAGGGCTGCTGCACCTGTACAGGCCTTCATTACACTTACAACTGGCTCCAGAGTTCAGGCTCTGCAGGTTGCAGTTTAATCAGGTCATTGTTTGTTTTATCTCCAATGTGAGAAGAAAACGGGTCCAGAGTTCAGTTTCAACCGTTACAACGTGCACCACCAGGACACACACACACACACACACACACACACACACACACACACACACACACACACACCATGGTTATTGTGTGGATATTGTGCACAATGAGTCTCGTCAACAGTTACAGTATAAATAAGTGTTTAATTTCCAGAGCAGATATACTGATGAACATTTACACAGGTTTATACTGAGACGTTTAAATTCACACTCATGTATGAAAGTTTAAATGTGTGTGGAGACAAAAAGACAAACTGAGCATTTTAATATGTGAAACTGGACTTTTGTGATCAATGAACCACAGAAACAGCTGCATCACTTTTAACATTCATTCATTTGTCAGAATTTATCTTCCTGTTTTAAAAGATGATCGCTTAACTACATGCAACAAGTTGTCATCTCAAGTCATCACGTATCGCTGCTTTGTCAGTGCAGATTTTAGCGTGCCTGTATTTGACGTCTTTGGAATGAGGACGGTCTGCTACATATACGTGACCACACTGACCCAGAGGTCAGAGTTAGCACAGCCTGTGATGCTAACGCTAGCAGCCAGCCTGGACCAGGTGTTCAGACTGAGTCAGTCCACCTGTGACAGACTCACGGACTCCCTCACAGAACGGACTGCAGACAGTTTGGGTGGTGGAGGACAGGAGGACAACTGTGTCCAACATCCAGCAGCTTCACTACGACACGTCTGACAACATTCAATTGAAGGATCATTTTTAAAACACAAAGCTCTACCGTCTCTATGATGTATGAATATAGACAACAGCCCACCTGATGCACTGACATGTATGAAGTTTAAACACATGAGTGTGCATGGAAACACAACCATAACTCTGCAATATGCAACATCATGAAATACTTCAGTCAGATGATAAACTCACATGTACAAGTGACTGTGGATGTTTGATTTACTGTCTTCATACAGACGTGCAGAGTCTCTTCTGTCCTTCAGTCACATGTCTCTTCTCTCAGTGACACATAAACACTGTGTCTGTGCAATGACACATCATTTTAACTTTCATTTAAACTCCAGTGAGTGAAGCCTTCTCTGTAACAGTACGGAGCAAAGACACAGCGTGGACCAGTCCTGCCTCATCGCCCGTGGAGCTCAATCGGTCCTCTGAGAGTGGGCTGGTGCTCGCAGACGGAGCTGGTGTCACAGTGGAGCTGGATGCTGCTGGTCCTGTTATAAAAACATATTAAATCATGTCAGATGGAAAAACATTTTGGACTTGATCACTGGAATGTATCTTTAAATAGTGTCTAAAAAATAAAGTGTTGTTAGACAACAAATCCAGCAAAGGCGGGGCCTTCTGTGGTGGTCACGACAACATGTTTACAGTTGGTAAACAATGGAGGAGTTTTTCAGTGATTTGAGAAACTGGACGTCTCTATAAGGTTGGCAGCAGGGGAGATGGAGGGGTCCAGCAACAGCGGACTTTCACCCACGAGGCCAGTGTTTGCTTCCTGTATGGATGCAGAGCCAGACCTATCCATGTGTGTTTATTGCACATTGACATCAACGTAAACATGCAGTGTTGTTTTGTTTATTTATTTTGAAAAGGACCATATACATGTTACGAGCTGAAACTGTACATTTCCTGTGAAAACTGAAGTTTATTTTGAAAAGACACAATGACTGTAACAGGGACAGATTAACCCGGCGTCCCAGAACGTCAAACACACCCAGGATACCTACTGCATAACATGCACACATGAAAGTCCACTGACCAGGCGGCGACATGTGATGAGTGGGGAGTGAGAATGTGTCGTTTTATACTGGATTTAATTGGTTGTCTTACCCAGGCTCAAAGTGTAGTAAACAGGTGTAGTCGAGGGTTCATCCTGATCTGATGGAGAGAGACAGTGTGAGTTACTGAAAGGCAGTAAACACATCAAACATTTATTTGATAGATTTGATATGTTATTCTACAATGCTGCTTCTCCATTGGAAATATATTTAGGCTGCTCTCACACCTGGAGTTTGGTTCATTTGGTTGAGATCAGAGGGGAAAAATGAGCCATTGATGATGAGCACATGAATTACATTTTTGGTTTAGCTGTCATAACATCCTGCGGTTGGTTCATTTTCTTTCACGCAACAAACGAAACCGCACCAGAGTCCGTTCGGAAGCAGACCCGGTCCCACCTTTTTGAGCAGCCTCGGCTCGGTTGTTTGGTCACCAGAGATGGATCAATAGCTTTCACAGACCTGAGTTTGTTTTAACCAAACCAAATAAGCTACATGTGAAAGCACCGTTAGTCACTGCTTGGATATGTGGGGTACCCCAGGGCTCAGTCCTGGGCCCTCTTTTTTCCCCTGCAGATATTTTCCCTGAGACATTACATTCACCGTGTTTTTTTTTTTTTTAAATAATCTTTATGCAGATGACACCTAACTTATTATTTGTGTTAAAACATACTGATGTTGTCTAGAATTTATAGATGGGAACCTTTGTAATAATGTCAGTCATTGTTATTTGTTTTATTGACCTTGTCGTTAAAGGTTTCACGATCAAAGAGTGCTTTGGTCACATTTCAGCATGAACACATTTATCCTGTTGGACTGAGTCAAATGTTTGATTTATCTTTTAAAATTACTATTAATTGTAAGTATTTAGTAATAAATATTTTCTCAGGCTGACAAAGACTGCTAATACCTTGTTCCATAGTTTTACGCTGTAGACCTGACAGTGTTGTATGTTTGTGTGCATTGGATCAACACGTGAAAGGTTGATCAGGGCTTCATGTTGACATTTCTCTCTGAGTCTCCTGATGAGAATGAACTTGGGACTGTAAAGTGTGTATTGTCACGTATTCTTCATGGAGGTGGCTGCTTGACTCTGATGCAGCTTCCCCCCGACTGTCCAACCACAGGAGCTGCTACACAATGAACTGAGAGGCCAGTGTATGTGTTTCTGTCTGTAGGTTTCTTCTGTGGTTTTTGTCTGAGATGCTATAAAAGAAATTTAAATGAGTGCCTGAAGCTCCTGAAGCTGACAGGCTGAGATAGTTTCAGATCATGTCAGTTTATTGACTCAGTGTTTGCAGAACTCTCTGCTTGTGCTGCAAACATTAACCTGCAGGGTGATGACCTTCAAATTAAATCATTGAGCAGTGTTATCTGATGAAATGTGTGACAGCTAGCAGTCAGTGTTAGTCAGTGTGAAATTAATTACCTTCTGTCTTTCCATGGTTTGAGATGACAGTATATACTGGCTGACATCGATCAGCTGCTCTGGTCTCTGCAGGCACTGAAACATAATGATTAAAAACTATCACTATTATTTTAACAGGAACACCAGTTTATTACAGTTATGTTGGTATCACTGTTTTTGTCTGCCAGTTACTAACAAGAAATTGCAGTGTAAACATGACATAGTTTGTACTTTACGACTGTGACATGAAGCTTAGCATCAGTTTGTTGGTCAAAACTCTTCAACAGCAAAATCTAGATGATCCTTATAAAAATGTTTGGTCTTGACGTGTTTATGTTTGTTGTCATTTTCATGAGACGTATTTGGAGCACGTTTGGCCTCATGATCCAGTTTGAGCTGAGCTGTACTCAACTGTTGCAGTCAGTTCTGGTATCACCTGGAGGCTGAAAGATTCAACCCAGTCTCACTGCGAAGTTGTTGAAGTCTGGCACCTGTTTGGTGACTTCTGGTGTCAGACACCGACAAAAGAAGCTCTCCTCTGAAGTCGATGTGATACACTGTTATCATTTAGCGGTGCCGTTGGGAATCAGGAGAAATGTGACGGGACAACAACAAAAGTTAAGGTGGCAGAAGTCCAGGTAGGGTGGCTGATGGATGGGTCCAACAACCACAGACATTCACCCAGGAGGCCGGTGTTCACGTGTGTGTGTGTGTGTGTTGGCTAAACGTAACCAAAGAGACTGTATGCAAACTGAGGTTCTTACCTGCTCGTACAACAGAGAGCACTGGGGAGGAGGGAGGAGATGGAGGAGAGGGAGGAGATGGAGGAGATGGAGGAGGTGGAGGAGGTGGAGGAGCATCTGCCTGAACTGAACACACCAAAACAAAGCAACAGGACAAAAGTCTATCAGGCACAAATAATCAGAGTTTATCAAGCAATAACAAAACACCAGCAGGAGTGCTGCTGTGATTGGTTGGTCCTCGTCACATGACGTGCGGTGTGCGCTGCGTTCCATAAAGTTACAAAAGAGTGCGCCTGCTGTGCGTCTACACTGAAACCTTTGAGGGGGCATCAAGTCCCAGTGCTGTCACACTGTACATCAGCACTTACTGAATGAGCCCTGTCCAATCAGATCGCTCGGTCTGAACCTTCTGTTGTATTAATGCTCCTTGACTTTGATTTTACAAGTTTCTGAAATCTAACTCATGAAGGGATGTAAAGGTGAGTCTAATGAGATGTATCTGAATTTAAATGATTCATACCTCTGAGCTTCACGTAGTGGAGTCCCAGCATCAGCAGCAGCAGCAGCAGGGCCGCAAGCAAAAGAGTGACAGTCATCCTCAGCAGGGAGGAGACACGAGGGGAGTAACTGACAGGAGGACGAGTCTCTTCTTGGTATGCTGGACAGATAACAACATAAAGCGTGTGCTGTAACGATGACACATGGAAATACATGCGTGAAGGAATGCAGGATGAGAATGAAGGATAAAAGATACAGCTCAACTCTGTAAAGTCTCCTTTAAGACAAAACATTTTACACAACATAAAAGACGTGAACCTCGACTCAGAGAAGGTTCATGAATGTCTCACCTGTGACAGCCAGCTGGCTCTCTGCTGACTCTCCAGCTCCAGAGATGTGACACCTGTAGAGTCCTTTGTCAGACTTGGACACGCTGCTGATGGTCATGTTTCCTGTGGAGCTGCTCCTGATGAGGCGGCCATCTTTGTAGAAATCAGCTGTGAAGTTGGACGCCATCTTGCCTCTGCAGCGCAGAGTGACATCATCTCCCTCCATCACAGGACTAACAGGACTGTCCAGGATCACTGAGCCAGCTGATCGACAGGTGACAGGTCAAAAGGTAAAAATGAAAGTAATGTGATTTTTACCTTTTTTACACTGAATGCTCATTAAATATGGTATGAAGCACGTTTACTTTCATTGTGTTTAAATAATAAATCAATAATATTCAGATAGCTATGAAGGAGGATTACGGCCACGTAGAGGAAAAAATCTTCTCGAACATGAAGTCAAAATATTAGGACGTTGTTCTCGTAGATCTTTGACTTCAAATGTACAATTGTCTTCCTCAACGTGACCCTCGTCCTCCTGCCCCAGTGATGAGGTTCATAATGGCCAATTGTATTTCATGTCTTGTCCCAACATGTGGCAGTGTTCATGTGTGAAACAGTAAGTTAAGAATATCTAAAATACTCATATTTCACAACATCAGTAATCAAGATTTTAAGTAGCTACCGCTCACTACGATCCTGACAGTGCTGCTTTCCTTTCCTCCAGCTTCACACCAGTATTCTCCGCTGTCTGTTGAGAAGGCCGTCGTGATGGTGCAGGATCCTTTGGTCTCCCAGTTTGTGTTACAGAAGGTTTTGATGTCCTTGATCCTCCTCATCACCCTCCACTGCGTCGAGTCATGAGGAAAAACCTCGCAGTTTACAAAGACTGACTCGTATTCAAAGAACTGCAGTCTGGATGGGACGATGCGAAGAACAGATGCGTCTGAGAAAGAGAAGAAGGGAGGGATCAATAACTGTTCTTTATTTACTATTCTAGTAAAATGACAGAAAAACAAGGGAGAGATTTTAAAGACACTGAATGAAAATCTATTTCTAATCGTTTGAACTAACTGGATCTGACAAATACTGACGAGGTGAACATCTACAGTGTGACATAACGGCACCATGAGAGACCAGTAATCACCACTTCATGTTAACTTACCAGCATTGTGAGAACAGCTGACCTGAACCTGTGCAGGCAGCAGCAGCAGCAGCAGCAGCAGGACGCGTGTCACTGGAAACACAAACGTTATTTCAGAGACAAAAGCTTTTTCATGTCTGTTTGAAACAAGCTGCAGCACACAGACTCAGTACTCACTCAGCGTGACGCAGACAGCTGTGGCCTCCATGTTGACTTGCTGCTGACTGAACTACAGTTCACCTACAGTTCAGCATGGCTGAGCACTTCCTCTTCCTGTGCAGCTTATTTCTGTCTTTCTGTGAGACAGAGCTGAGCTCACCTTCTGTTGGTGTTTGTTTGAAACAGCCAGTGTGTCTCAGATCACCTCCTTCATCCTGTAAGTGCACTTAGGGCCGGATCTACTAAAGGTTTGTGTGTATGAAGACGTGAACACAAACTCATTGCACACGCAAAACTGATTTACTAACAGCAGTAAGGGTTGCATCTTTCAAAGGTGCAGAACAGCGCGTCTGCATCCAGTTACTACGTTTGCTGCAATGAATATGCAATAATTGTGTGTGTGCTGGGAGGAGAACATGTAAATATATTAACTTAGCACATGCAACATCATTTATCAAACCTGAAAGCAGTTTTGCAAACAGAAACTGAGTCTGTATTTAACACGTGTCAAAGGCAGGTGCAAACAGTTTCTGTGTGTAATTGTGCACACATGGCTGCGGTTATTGTTGCAAGGAGACATGGAAACAATGAAAGAAGATGCAGAGAACGCATTTTACACCCTCGTGTGCCGGAGGAGAACGCCGACCTTGCCCATCGTGCGCACCTCTCCTCCCTCTGCAGTCCCTGGCTGATGGTCAGAGGCATCTCATCGACTGTGCCCCCTCCTGTTTTATTTGCAGACGTTTTATTATATGACAATTTTTCTTGTGTTCTTCTTCTGATGCCTTGATATCTTCTTTCCACTTCATCCACGGTTCGCATTGTTTTACCAACAGCATTTACTTTTTCACAGATCTCTTCCCATGTAGCGTTCCTTTGTGAGACAGTCAGGTTTCTTTGCTGTCGCTCATCTACGTGTTGATTGGCCTCGTCTACCAACACCTCTAACTCCATAGGGTCGAATTTCACTTTGCTCTTTCTCTCCAAACTCGCCGTGCTGCAAACCATAAAACATGTAAAACCCTCATTTAAATAGCGTGTCTCCAACACGTCTGCACCTCTTGACATTTATGCAGTCACTCTTAGTAAGTCACACGCAAACCGCGGTTCAGCCTCACACGCAGAATTCTAGACTGCGCAGGCAAATCAGCACACGCAAACTGGGATCTTAGTAGATCCGGCCCTTAGTGTGTTCACACTGCACAGTACAGGAGCACGCAGTGTGCTACTGACACACTCAAAACGGTCCAAAAGTTAGTGTGGAATAGGGTTAGTTAGGGTTGTCATCTTTGTGACGTAGCAAACAACACAGAGCCTGTTAGCTCGACACCTTTTTGCTCCAAGTACCAAAACTGTTGTCAAATAGAAGTCGTCAGTGATGTTTGTGGGTCTGTGATGACTCAGTGCCACCAACAATAATGTGAGTGGTCTCGTTATAGCTGCACATTTCAATCAGCACTGACGCTGTGGTGTAAGTTTAGTTTATGTGTGGGCGGAGGTAACGATCCAAAGTCTGTTTGTGATCCATCGTTTGAAAAGAAGACAACGGAGAAGAAGAAGAAGAAGAAGAAGAAGAAGAAGAAGAGGTGAAGGTGAGTGCAAGAAGTGCACGATTTGAGACAACACCACCCTGCTGAAATGAGTGCACCACACAAGCAGTACACAGTGTTCACAGTGTGCTACTGAAGTGAAGGTACAGGAGTGTGTGATGTGAGACACGCTCCTGCTTCCATGTGAAAGCTGACATCTTGTCTCTGTTAGCATGTTGCTGTGTGGATGATTTTAGCATTAAAAAACCAAAACACAATCTGGGGCTTGAAAACAGCACCCAGCGCCTGACCTGGAGCTGACCTGACTCTAATCATGTGTGCAGCCTCTACGTTTCTTCAGCTCAGCAGTGAGCTCAGCTTTTCACACAATCACATCACAGATGATAGTAACAGAGCTCATGATGTGATGCGACCCGTCCTAACTGTGCACTGTGATGAAATGAGTGGCTTAATACATCCATGGGAGGCTTCAGGTGAGTGTGTCAACATCTCTGAGACCCTGCAGCTGTGAACTCAGCGTGTCTGCTTCCAGTCTGTAAAATAATCTTTGCAGTAAACCACAGCGAGCAGCGTCTGTAGACGTGAGAACAGGCAGAGCAGAGAACCATGTGGTTTAACCAAGAACTGTAACTATCTGCTGCCTCTTAAAAATACACCCTGAGGATGTGAGTCAGCTGAAGACTTGTCTGTTTTCAGAATACACTTCTGTTTTCTGGTCGGTTTAGGACAAAAGAACAGGCTTGGCTTTACAATCCTACAGGAAGTGAACACCGGCCTCCTGAAGGTCGGTGGTTGTTGCATCAGGGATTGCACAAAGTCTCGTCCAGTTTATGAACATTTATTTGGTGTATTTTGTACAATGCTTCATGAAAACAGAGGTAATTTGGAACATGATGAAACATTCAAGTGAGATATTGAAGAAACAATCAGTGAAGAGCTTCTGCTCCGACTGTGGCTCCTCTGCTCCATGTTTCAGGTGTATCAGCTGTCCGACCTGGAAGACACACAGGCTGGAAATGTATAACTCTGTTCTGTCTGATGTCACTGGTGTTTGTGGTATTTAATTGGACTCGGTTCAACCAGACGTCCTGCAGAGAAAGAATCAACCGTCCACTGCAGGGAGGACAGTCGGACATGCTTCTCCATCAAAGTGTTTGAAACCAGCAGAGTCTCATAACAGAGAGAGATGTAGTGACCCTTTCAGTGGCTCATTAGGAGAAGTAACATGCTGATATAACAGGACACGGTGTGTGTGTGTGTGTGTGTGTGTGTGTGTGTGTGTGTGTGTGTGTGTGTGTGTGTCTCACCTGCAGGAGCAAGAAGGGACTGACATGAAGACGTCAGGGTACCTGCCAGAAATGACAGAACACAAACATGCTGTGACTCAACAAGGTCGTGGTGTGAAAGGAAGCCGCTGTCTGAACCCTGCTGACAACATGTTGCTGCTCTGTCCTGCGTACCTACCGTTTCCTCAGCTGACGCAGTCCCAACAGCAGCCCCAGGAGCACCAGTGACGCCACGCCTACAGTCTGCAGAGCTGTGCTTAGAGAGCAGCAGCCGTCATTTAAGGGTGCGTCTTTGTGGAACGCTGCAGGGACCATGTAACACATGCTGTGACAACACGTCATACTGCTGATGCAATTTCTTTACCAAATTCACTGCAGGACCATTTCACTCACACTGACATGTTCACAGGCGTTTCCTCTGTCGTCATGGAGACAGACTGAGCGTTAATGTCTCACCTGTGACAGTCAGCCAGCTCTCTGCTGACTCTTCAGTTTGAGACACGTTGCACTTGTAGAGTCCCTCGTTAGATTTAAAAACACTGTGGAGCGTCAGGTTTCCTGTCGTGTTTCTGCTGATGAGGCGGCCATCTTTATAGAAATCAGCTGTGAGGTTGGAGGTCTTCTTGTTTCGACAGCGCAGAGTCACAGCGTCTCCCACCATCACAGGGAGGGCAGGGCTCTCCAGGATCACAGGACCAGCTGAGGTGGAAACAAATATCATTACGATGTCGTGCGCTCTCAGAATGTAACTACAAGACACGAAACACACCGGTGATGGTGATGTTGACGGCGTTGCTTCTCTTTTCTCCAGCCTGGCACCAGTACGCTCCGCTGTCTGACGAATAGGCAGGTTTGATGGTGCAGGGTCTGGTCGACATCTCGAAGTGAGAAGCACATATTGTGACGCCCACCTTGATCCTCCTCATCACTCTCCATCCATGCAGCCCCTCACAGGTGAGAGCAACGGACTCGTACTCGTAGTGCTGCTGTGTGTTTGGATCAACACGAGGAAACACTGCGTCCAAGGCAGAGACACAAAGGACGAGACGAGAGAATGAAAAAGATCTTTTAACATGAAAAACATGTTCAAGTCCGAACAAAGGACTGACATGTGACCTAATGACACGGTCTGTAACTGTTTGAAAAACTGTTGGAAACATTTCTGATAATCAAAGTACACAACTAAACAAAATATATAATATTGGTTTAGTCGTTTTTAGACATTTGTATGTGGAAACAACATCTGTCACTGAGGTTTCTCTCGCTGGATGAATCTCTAAGGAATGAATCAGGACTCACCATCTTTCTGGCAGAAGCAAAGGTGAGTCTGAGCGACAGTCAGCAGCCACACATGTATCACTGGAGACACAGAAGAAGTGAGTCGACACACAGCAGCAAACACATGATGTCTGTGTTTAGCTTCACGTCAGACTGTACTCCATGTTATCACATACTGTGACGTGTGAACAGCAGCTTCATGTCTTCAGCCTCTCTCATGTCCAGGAAGTAAAAACACACTGGTTTGAGTCACAGGAGCGTTAAACACCACGTGCTTTAACTTTTCATATTCAATCAAACTGCTGTCTGTTCCTTAACTTTATAAAGTGCTTTAATTTACCTAAACAAAGACAAATACATGCACGCTGAGTTAAAGGTGAAGACACTGTGTCACATTTACACACTGACTCTGAAGCTTTGTTGTTACGCACGTTTTACATTTGATTTTCTGTGTTTTTGCTGAAAGCTGAGACGAGACAGAGGAACCACACAATCATTTCATAACTCTGCTCTCTACACGTCACATAGGGATATTCAGGTGGATGATGAAGATGATGATGATGATGAGGAGGAGGAGGAGGAGGACCGCACACAGACGGAGACAGAGACAGAGGACAGTTTATGCATTTTCTTCTCCAGTCTGCCAGCACACACTGCAGAGAGAAGCACATCTGTGTTGATCACAGACGGTCAGTACTCACACAGAGTGATGCAGAGCGCTGTGACGTCCATCTTGTCTTCCTGCTGACTGATGGTCTGATTTGCAGCTGGGACGTGATGTAGATGAGGACTCTCTGTCTCTGCAGCTTGTTTCTGGATACAGAGGCAACAGCTGCTTTGTGACAGTCTGAGGAGTGACAGTCAAACAGTTTGAAGCTCTCTGCTTCGTTAAGAGATCAGGAAGTGGTGCTGGTGTGTGTGTGTGTGTGTGTGTGTGTGTGGGGGGGGGGGGGGGGGGGGGGTATTTCTTTCCCTTCACTCTTGTTCACCTTTTTACATTTTATTTTCACAGTGCTCAGCCTCAGACAGAGGTGAAGGTTTGATGTGAGCGTTGGGGACCACGCTCGCACCCACAGCACTACTTTGCGTGCATCCTGTTCTGAGCTACAGATCACATGATCTTCATGACTGTGTCTTTAATCAGCTTCCTACAGATGATTTCATCACGCTCTAATCTCACCTGTAACCCTGATGCATCATCTCGTCTATGTAACGTGAACATAATGACGTTGTTATTCTGCAGTCACACACATCAGTTGAATTGCATGAACAAAGCAGACGCACTTCAGAGGGCGAGTGAACCTCGTCAGTGCTTAAACCTTACCGGAGTGTGCAGCAGTTATTTCTAACGCTACACACCAAACCTGATTCATTACTAGCTCAAGACAAGTGTTAGGACAACATGACAGCACCTTCTCTCTGCCTCAGCAACCGCTACGAGACCTGTTAGCTAACAGCTAGCTACAGTAGCTAGAGCTAGCTCTGTGACTAGCTGCACCACCGGCTAGACACGTGACAGTTTACTTAGGCATTGAGGACGCAGACTGAACTATTAGCATTGATACAACTCTGTCGTTCAACATTTTATTCCCTGTTTTCAATAACCTCAGTCTGACTCGCTGCCTCATCAAAATCCTCACTGTTGCCGATCAATTGTGCTTTGACTCTGAGCTGCGGAGCTCTCGTGTCGCGACACTGACGGGCACGCTGGTCGAGTATTGACGCCAAGCGAGGGAGGAAAAGCAGGCTGTTGATTGGACAGCTTGCTGAACGCAGCTGTCGACCAGGCCAGATGAGGTTTCACAAGTTGTGAATGGTAATTCTACAACGAAGGAGGCTACAGTTTTCACTCAGCATTGTTTTTGTATTTGTGTTTCCGTGGCCTTAGCGTCCATACCTAAAACTACGCCTATGGCCTCAGAGATAGAGGGAGGAGTCAGACATCCAGAGGGAGCTCGGAGTAGAGCCGCTGCTCCTTCATGTTGAGGTGGTTCAACATGTGATCAGGATCCTCCTGGTCCAGCTGGTAGGAGGCCCCGGGGCCCCAGAACACACTGGAGGGATCATAGATCTCATGTGGTCTGGGAACAAATCAGGTCCTCCAGGAGGAGAAAGATGGAGGCCTGTGGTGCTTTGCTCATCCTGCTGCCTCGGATGACAAGATGAAAATGGATTGATCTTCATAATGTACATATTTATACGTAAACAATGAAAATTTTCTCTCGTCACCTGCGAGGCCTTCACAGCCCCAGAGAGGCACCTGTTGCTCAGAGGTGTGAGCCAGACATAAGGCAGGTGTAGCCATGAGACAAAAGACGATGTTTACAGATATAAACCATCGATTTAAACCAACAGCCACAACAGTTTATCTTTCACAACATAAGTAATTCACTTCATATGAACCTAACACACACACACACACACACACACACACACACACACACACACACTCTCCTGTGCTGAGCACCCAGCAGTCATTACAGCCTGAATATCCAGATTTTAAGGTAAGGTTGAAGATCTGGAGGAGGGACAGAGACACAGAGGAGAGACAAAGTGTGGTGGAGGTGTTCGGACTCATTGGCTGAAACTTGTTAGAAGTTGAACACAGAGATGTGGTGGAAGCTGCAGCAGCTCCATGAGCAGCGTCTGAGACGTGTGAACAGGCCGAGCACACAGAACAACGTGGTTTAACTGTGTCACTAAACAGCTGCCTTTTAAAAATTAACTCAGACGACGTCACCTCGTCTCCTTAAAGTGCTGATTTATTGAAAACCAACAATGAGACGTGTTCAGATTGTTTCTTCTCTTCAGTAATGAAGCTTCATGATGTTCTGATTTGTACAAAATAAGAATTTTATTTTGTCTTTTGAAACTACACACCTGTTTGACTCTTTTATTAACGACAAACGTTTGTGTTAGTTTTACTCACTGAATCACTGGAGTCAGTGACGTCAAGGTATTACGCTGCAGGCGTCATGTGTACACACACACACACACACACACACACACAGTCTGGTAACAGTGGTGTAAAGGTTGAGCAGATAAGCAGGTCTGATAACAGAGACGAGCAGGTCGGCCTCAAGTTCACATTCATGTATCAAAAGCTTGTCAAAGTGAAACCAGACAGAAACGTCCAGATGTCGCACATGTGACACAGAGGGAGGAGTCTCACAGTCAGGTAGGAAACCACCAGGTGCAGGTGGGCGGAGCAAAAGGCTGGAGAGCGAAGGCGTTAGCAGAGCAAACACTGTGGCAGTGAGTGTGTGGACGTGGTAAATATACTGAGCAGAGGACACGAGGACATGTGGCTGCGACTGAGGCTCACTGCTCTCTGAGCTGGATTCACAGGTACGTGGGATCGAACACACGTTATGAATCATTGTAGTTTTTACAGGGAGCTTTTTTTAAGAAGGATTTTGGGTCAGTTTACAAGAAAAGCTGCTCTGTTGAACTTCTGTCTGTCACATCTGCTGCGTTCACTCTTCATCTTCACTGTGAGAGGAACATAATGGTACATGTCGTTAAATGACACAGGTGAAACTATCAACCTTATCAACCTTATCTGGGCCGCCATCTCTCCTGGGCAGGTGGCGCTGCGAGTGTTCCTGCAGCTGCTCCTCAGGATCGAACCACTAATACAATCAGAACATGTCATACACCTGCCTGTGCTCACCTTAACTCAGACTGAGTATTAAGACATGAGCAGTTACTGACTGCACAAAGACAAAGTCTGCTGCTTCACATGAGGCTGGTTGTGTTTCAGATGGTTTCGCCCTGTAAAGATCTTCTTCTTGTGTCGTCGTTGGCTGCTTTCATTTTTCTGGGGCTGTGTCTGGTGCGAACACACGGAGACATGATCATCAGTGAGTCTCAGATTCATTTAATTATTCTCTCTTCTCTTTTAATCTTTGATGTTGGAAGGAATTAATTCAAATTGTTTTCACCAAATGGTCTTTATTGGTAAAACTGATCATGCCGCCATCTTGGAGAAGAGATCTTGTGTCTCAGTGGAGCAGAACAAATCACAGTGACCTCTCTGTCTCCAGGGAAACATGCAGGTCTGCTGTAGAAACAGTTTCCAGGTCGGGACAGAAATGATCCTGTTGTTTTGTGTTTTCTCGTATCAGATCGTTTCATCATGTTCCCGTCAAGATCTTCTGCTGTGACCGTCAGTGTCGGCGCCATCGCGGTGACTGTCTTTGCTACGTGGGTTTGGAAATGTCAGGAGATCAGTGAGTTGATTCATCCGTCCCTGTAAGTTGATGTGAGGGGACGCTCTGCTCAGTCGCTGCTCTGTCTGTCTCCAGGACCCTACAGAGACACAGGAGACTGTATAATGTTTGATATGACGGAGCAGAGTGTCCTGCACTGTGTTTCCTTACTAAGATACAACATGTAAAACCTGAATAGAAAACTACCGAGACTGCTGACACAGCAGGATTGACTCAAATATAATCCTTCACATTATTGTTATTATTATTGGGTGAGTTCAGTTTGAACATCGTCTACATGTTTCTCATTAGAGTTAGCGTGGCACGTCCCACACACATGCAACAGGTTCAGTCACTGTAAGGTAAATACACACCAGAAGCTGCATCACATTCAAAATAGAAAACTAATTCCATGAGTAAAACCAGTTTCCAGTTCATCAGCTGAGTGCAAGTCGAGTTTATAAAAAAAGCCGAGGTGTGCAAAACCAACAAAGACACAAAAGCAAACACCAAGGCAGCAGACGGTCTGGGTCAGAGGTCACAGTGTCTTCTCACACACCTTCAGACTGAAATGAAAACTGGTGGTTTAGTTCTGTTCCAGTAAAGACTGGATCATATTTAGCC
The DNA here is from genome assembly GCA_035609425.1 of Epinephelus awoara. Classification (NCBI taxonomy): domain Eukaryota; kingdom Metazoa; phylum Chordata; class Actinopteri; order Perciformes; family Serranidae; genus Epinephelus; species Epinephelus awoara. The sequence goes on along the minus strand of CM069315.1, from coordinate 32,002,989 downwards.
CCCTCTGTACAAGTCTGTGACATCACACAAGTCACATGACCAACAGGAAGTAGCAGCATTTGAGTTTCCTGAAGGCCAGGGGAGGACAGAATGTGGCCCAATCCCAAACCGGCCCCTATCCCCTCGCCCTATTCACTCCCCCTCCGTTTGCGCGGTCACACGGAGCTCCGCCATATTAAGGGCCGTCCCAAACCAATTATGGCTGAGTGCGAGTGGACTGCTCAGCCCTTAGATAGCGAGTGTGCATCAGTGCAGGCTGCTGATGAGCCCGGCAGGAAGCGCAACATCACAATGGAGGAAACAACGTACTGTAAGAGTTCCGTCTTTCTACTTTGTAAAATATTTTAGATCAAACACACATTTGTTTTCCTCACACTGACTTTACAGTCTCAAACAAACTCACAGAATGTTTGGTGTCAACAGATGAAAACCTACACGTCCATATGCTCAAATAAACTATTTAAAACTGTCTAAAAAAATCCTCATCTCATTCTCATGATTTTTAAAAAATATATAATTATGTGTTCACAGGGACAGAAGAAAAAACAAAGCAGTTAATCAATCTACAAATAATAAATGAGTCTCTTTACTAAAAAGAGGAATGCTGCAAAGCAGGGAGGGAGGAATATCGCCCAGATTAATTAATCAAGTTCATCTGTGAATGTGTGAACTGTGTCTACAAAATATGAACAAGTTAATTACTTTGATTACACTGCAATGTATCTCTTATCTGACTTATTAAAGTTTGTTTGTTTTTAAATTGAATTCATTTTAATTAATGTTTAAATGTTTTTTTAATAGCCTCTATTTTGCTTCCACAAAGCATCTGTCGGTATCCATGGTTACATCTGCTTCCTTCTTCCGGTAGAGTGGCGAGGGCGTCCCATGGTTTGGGTTCTCTTTCATACACTTCCCTTTAATCAGGAGTGGCCTCCACAGCTGCGAGTGTGACTTGATTTGGAGTGACACTCAGTAGTGAAGTGGTCGTGGGCAGGGAGTGGTTTGGGATTGGGCCTATGTGTGTGAGCCCTGGCACCTGAGTGATCTCTCACTTATTATGTTGCACACACAGAGCTGAAGAAAAGCTTAGTCGCAACGCGCAGACGGTTTCACAGATTCAGCAGAGTGTCCCTGAAACATCTGCAGACACTTTGGACTGACAGGGATTAACCCTCAGCTCAGATACAGTGACGCAGAGAGCAGTGTTTGTGCTGATGGCAGAAGCTCAGCAGGCTGGTGAAGATGTAAAACTTTGCTGTTTTTAATCTGATGTTCTCTCTCGTTGTTCCTCTGGAGAAGAAAAGAAAATGAGATCTCTGGATGAAAACAAGGCAGCCCTCGAGCAAAGACTCGTCACCTCACAGAGCAGCCTTCAGGATGTGGCGCACAGCATCGAGAACGTCATGGACTTTGGGTTCTCCAGTATCATGAGGATACTGGGGAACCAGAGGGAGCAGTTCAGACTGGATCTGGAAGACGTGCAGACGGAGATGGAGAAGATCAGGGAGAAGCTTCAGGTCCTGGAGAGGAACATAGCAGAGTGTGAAGAAAGACAGGACATCCACAACACTGAGGAGTATTTGAGAGACAAGCAGAGGCTGTTAAGAGTCCAGTGGCAGCTGGAGAGGAGGAAGGAAGAGCTGGAGCAGCTGCAGCTGAACACAGAGAGGCTGCTGCAGAGTAGAGACGCAGAAGGTTTGAAGCTGCTGACAGAGAGAAAAGTGACATTAAAGAATGACATGAAGCAGCTGCATGAACGACTGCAGCAGGTAGAGACAGAGAGGGAAGAGCTGCAGCGCTCCTGGTGTCTCATCTCATAAAGTTCACTGTGGTCTGAAAGCAGCAGGCGGCACGTGTGGTGGGCTCAGGGTGTGTTCACACCTGCACAGCCCAACAGAGCAGGTGTGAACGCACCCTTAAAGTGCACCAGAAGTGTCCCAACAGAAAGAGGCCTCAGTCCTCTTGTGTTCGCACTATAGCTTATATCTAATGCATGCTGACAGTTTGTTTTACTTTGACAAACTGCGTCCAGACCGACATGGTTTTGTCTGTTTGTTAAAGTGTCCCAGGTCAACATCATGTGATCCAGACGGCTGAAAAGGACCAAGTGTGATTATTAATTATTATTAAGTGATTGTCTGAAAGACTGAATATTAATTAGCAACAATCAAAGCTGAGAGTTTGTGGCTGTGTGGTCTCTGGTGATGAACCGCTCTTTATCTTCTGACTCCACCAGATGGCGCTCTCGGTTGAAAGATAAAGGCTGAAGTGTGCTTTCAGTCCTTTGTTGATCAGACGGCGCCATCCAGTGGCTTCATTTGGCCATCACGTGTGCTAACAGTCCACCAGCTGTCACCTGATCTTGATTCAAGTATTGCTTCGTCCACAAGTACCTGACATCACCTTTTTCAAACTGAGCCCCGCCCACTTTACACCAGTGACAGGAGCACGGTTCGGCCTCAGGGTTCAGCACTGAGTCATGAATTTGATCATCATTAGATTCATGTGACTAAAACATCATGTTTTAAACTGTTCTTCACACATTGATTTCATTTTGTTGTGTTGTTTTGTGCTGTGTGGTGTTTTATACCATGTGAATTTATTATTTTCGCCGTCCCTCCTTTATCTAAACTAAACCCTAAACAGAGGAAACAGCAGACAGAATGTGTTGATGATAAATAATAATTACCAACACTGCTGTGATTTTGGCAGAAAAAGTTCATTTCAGACTCAAACACTGACGGTTAGAAAGTACTGTGTTATTTTCATCATCACTTTCTGCTCTCTGTCAACACTCTGGGCGTCTCCTCCACGTTACTGACACATGTAACACCTGCTTCACTTTGTCAAACATGTTTGGGATTAAAGTCAGTTCAATACGTGATGGAGGTGTGTCACATAACTGACATAAATATGTGACATAGTTGAACGTCACAGGAGCAGTGGGCGCCGGGTGAAAGTCTGTTTGTTGACTCATCACTGATGCTGTCCAAGAGTCATCATGCCGCCATGACAGGTCGCTTTGAGGCTCATTTATGCTCCCTCTACGTATGAAAATGTACATGTCTGTTTCAAACGATGTTACTGTCACTGCCCACATACCGCCATGTGTCCTTTACGTTGGCATGGATGTTAACCAATATATCCACCAGGGGGCAGCCCAGAGCCAAAAGTTAATGACAACAACAAACTCAAAAACAAACATGGCGACGAGCGTCATTTCCAGTACTTTAAGTTATTCACCGGGGCATTTGATAACTTGCTTCTCCGGGTGGCGCCCACATCCAGCATGACAAGTCGCACAACCTCTCCTCAAAAAGTTCAGCCATTGTTATTTCTTCTTAGTGTCTCACTAGAGCTACGTATCGGGTAGTGACAGCAACACTGCCCCCACGGTTCCTGGTGGTACTGCTCCGTTTGGCCCGTATCCGTAAGCTTCATAGAAACCTGCAGACATACGGACAAAATGAAAGCGGAGCACGGACAGACGTTGAGCATAAATGAGCCTGTGGGCGTCGCTGCCTGATGCTGACGTCACTGTGAAGGCGGTGGTGTTTGACGTCGTGGAAACAAGAACAGGCTGATGTGAGACGTATTGTTGGAGCAGATCTCTGCACACAGAGCGCACGTGCTCTGATCAAGGTCTGGACTCACTGATGCTTCCAGCACCGTGGTTATTCTTCGCCGGGTCGAGCAGTGGTTGTCCTCAACTTCTTAGACTGACACTGTAATGGTTATATTTTTGATTCTGACTTTCTGTGAGCTGTAATTTTGATTTATTGTTCTGCTTCTCTGCATGTTTGGTGTCTGGTTGTTGTCACTAGTGCAGCAGCAGCAGCAGCAGCACCGAGGCTCATGTGACTTGTGTGACTATCATGTGATTAAAAGTTTCCACAGGTAAAAGCAGTTTAAAGTCTCTTGTGTTACAAACTCTACATATTAACGTTTTTAGATCTTTGACGCTCATTTGTGTCACGAAGCCTGAGGGCCAAAGATGCTCGTACATGGTGCACACTGTGCTCCTTTGACTGCAACATGGCGAACAGTGGCTGAAGAGTCGGTCTCTGTTTGCAGGATTTATCATCATTGCAGCTGCAGACTGTCTCATACACCGGCATACTGGCAGGAAGTAAATCAACAAATGTACTGCTAACTGTCTTCTCTTTGTGGTTTAAGGATTTGAGCTGTTATGATTGGTTGATGACATATTTGATCATGTTAACTGTTAAGATGACTTGGATCATATCGTGTGTTTGAGAGCTTATTCTCAAACAGAGGACGTTCTCACTGCTTCTTAAATCTGTAGCTTTCCAGCACAGTGTTGTGATTTTCCTCACACATGCGAACCAACACGCTCTCATCCCAAGGCGTCACATTTCAGCACTTCATCACTGAGTGTGTTTACATGCAGTTTAATTCCCTTGTCATTCAGAATGAAAGTTCATTCCTATTAAAAGTGATCTTGTAAACACCTAATTCAGAATGAAAATGGCCAATGTGATTGAAAATTCAATCCGATGTAAGGGGCTGGAATATTCCGTTTATAATTCCCAGTGAAAGAGTTTCTCTCACTTGTATACACTCATTCCTCTTTAAGTTCATTCAGGTCTTTCTGCACATGCTCGTTTCCTTGCCCTTCTGGCGCCATGACGTATGTAGCGCGCGCGACTTATTGTGCTCACTGGTTTCCATTCACCACAGCAGGGTCTTCTATCGGGGTCAACTCATTATTCCGACATCCCGTTGTTCTGAAATCTCATTTTTCATTGTTACAAAATAACTGTTTTGTGGTTAAGGTCTGGTCAGGTTTAGGCACAAGATCTACCTGGTTAAGGTTTGGAAAAGATCATGGTTTGGGTTAAAATAACAACAATATCGTTTCTACTTCCTCAAAACAGGGCGACCGTTGTCATGGCAACAGTAAACAACTTGACAACACGGCCTCTTGCTGCTTGTTTTTTCAACTTTTTGCATTGCAACATTGAGGTTTCGGAACCACGGGACTTTGGAACAATGGCATGAAATAAATGACACGGCACCCTTCTACCTCCCTTCTCCTCCTCAACAGATGAAGCATTAGCAGAACAAGGTTGTTGTCGTACTGCTGCTTCAAGAATAGAAGCAAAACAAGCCTGAAAAAGGCACTAAGAACGGCGTCGCCAAGCATCTTGTTATCCGGAGCGAGGACTACAGTGTTTTCTTCCGGTAAACACGTAACATCCGCCCCGCCCCCTATCCAATCAGAAACCCTCCCTGCCCCAAACCTTGTGGAGCCAAATAAAGGCGATTAAACTGATCTCCGTGTAAACCCTCATTCACAATGAGAAGCCGTCACGTATCCACACGCAGTGTCAGTCTACATGTTACACACTAGATATCCTTCGACATCTGCTGCTGACGTTCCGAGGCAGGAAACCAACATGAGCACGTGGTGAAGTTTATACAGGAAGCTTTGTTGGACTCACCCCCCCCCCCCTCAACGGCACCTTCCAGCTCCATATATTACCTTGTTACCAGCTAGCGATATAGTGCCACAGCAGGTGTTCTAACACAACTAAAGAGAGCAAAGCTTGTATGAGTCACTCAGGCTGACTGCAGAGGGCAGACTGAGACCTCTTCTTCATCACTTTGAATAAATGAGGGACGTTTATAACAAAATAAAGAGGCCTGTTAACATGTGTCAGAGACAACACATGAACATGAGCCTCGCAGGACACTTGCATGTCTTTGCTGCATTTCTGTTGATTGTGTGATGTGATGTGATGTGATGTGATGTGATGTGATGGGGGGTTATTCCACAGGATCGTGGTCCTTCACACTGTTGCTGTCTGTATTTCCAAGGTGCTCAACTTTAGTTTGACATGTGTCAGTTACTTTGACACTGATTCAGTCTCACTACTTCAGTACAATATCAGCGACAATGAAGGTTTGAAGATGATTTTTTTACCCACATAACAAAGCTGCAGATATTAGCACAGGGTCCCTCCACAGGACGTGTCTATACTGCAGAGGTAAGCCACACAGGAAGAGGAAGTTTTCATCGACATTAAACTTAGACTATGTTTGAGTCTGATGATCAGTCAGTCAGCAGGAGGACAACATGGAGGTCACAGCGCTGTGTGAGTACTGAGTCTGTCTTTAAGGGCCTTGATACAGTGGAGTGCAGTTAACACAGAGTGAGGACGGTATTATTGGTTTCTAACAACATACATGTTCATAGTTTAAGGCCTGGAAAGAGCCGATAATGTGTTTATGTCAAAACATTTGCGGTTTCCATGTTCGTCAGAAATAAAGTGTTTGCTCTGGACACTTGTGTAAACCATGCATACGTTACATGTGAACATTATTCTGTAGCCGACACGTTGAAACTTCAGCTTCCTCTGGTGTGGTCAGGTTTGTCACAGAACACTTGGTTTTGCTTCAGAGGAGAACAGGCTTTGGCTTGAACCAAATTTGGTGGAACAAAAGTGGCTGGAAAAAGAGGAACAGGTCGGAGAAAAACACACACAGCTACTGTGGCTCACAACACCACCATGATCTGCTGAAGAGACTCACGTCTTTAAAATTTACCATGAACACCGGTGGAAGGTGTCGCCAAAAACAACCTGGCCTCACTTTAAGTGGTTTAATATCAGCGCTTGAGCAGTGACTTCCGACATCTATCAAACTCTGTTCTGTTTCCTGAGGAGAAAATAAATAAAAGTTAGCAGTGCTGTACCAACATAGTGCTTTTATTTTGAAAGAGACTGTGTGCAAACTTCTGTACAGATTTTGGATGTTCTCCCTGTGTCAGCGTGGGTTTCCTCCAGGTGCTCTGACATGTTCTCCCTGTGTCAGCGTGGGTTTCCTCCAGGTGCTCTGACATGTTCTCCCTGTGTCAGCGTGGGTTTCCTCCAGGTGCTCTGACATGTTCTCCCTGTGTCAGCGTGGGTTTCCTCCAGGTGCTCTGACATGTTCTCCCTGTGTCAGCGTGGGTTTCCTCCAGGTGCTCCGACATGTTCTCCCTGTGTCAGCGTGGGTTTCCTCCAGGTGCTCCGACATGTTCTCCCTGTGTCAGCGTGGGTTTCCTCCAGGTGCTCCGACATGTTCTCCCTGTGTCAGCGTGGGTTTCCTCCAAGTGCTCCGACATGTTATCCCTGTGTCAGTGTGGGTTTCCTCCAGGTGCTCCGACATGTTCTCCCCGTGTCAGCGTGGGTTTCCTCCGGGGGGTCCGACATGTTCTCCCTGTGTCAGCGTGGGTTTCCTCCAGGTGCTCTGACATGTTCTCCCTGTGTCAGCGTGGGTTTCCTCCAGGTGCTCCAACATGTTCTCCCTGTGTCAGCGTGGATTTCCTCCAGGTGCTCCGACATGTTCTCCCCGTGTCAGCGTAGGTTTCCTCCAGGTGCTCTGACATGTTCTCCCTGTGTCAGCGTGGGTTTCCTCCAGGTGCTCCAACATGTTCTCCCTGTGTCAGCGTGGGTTTCCTCCAGGTGCTCTGACATGTTCTCCCCGTGTCAGCGTGGGTTTCCTCCAGGTGCTCCGACATGTTCTCCCTGTGTCAGCGTGGGTTTCCTCCAGGTGCTCCGACATGTTCTCCCTGTGTCAGCGTGGGTTTCCTCCAGGTGCTCCGACATGTTCTCCCTGTGTCAGCGTGGGTTTCCTCCAAGTGCTCCGACATGTTATCCCTGTGTCAGTGTGGGTTTCCTCCAGGTGCTCCGACATGTTCTCCCCGTGTCAGCGTGGGTTTCCTCCGGGGGGTCCGACATGTTCTCCCTGTGTCAGCGTGGGTTTCCTCCAGGTGCTCTGACATGTTCTCCCTGTGTCAGCGTGGGTTTCCTCCAGGTGCTCCAACATGTTCTCCCTGTGTCAGCGTGGATTTCCTCCAGGTGCTCCGACATGTTCTCCCCGTGTCAGCGTAGGTTTCCTCCAGGTGCTCTGACATGTTCTCCCTGTGTCAGCGTGGGTTTCCTCCAGGTGCTCCAACATGTTCTCCCTGTGTCAGCGTGGGTTTCCTCCAGGTGCTCTGACATGTTCTCCCCGTGTCAGCGTGGGTTTCCTCCAGGTGCTCTGACATGTTCTCCCCGTGTCAGCGTGGGTTTCCTCCGGGGGGTCCGACATGTTCTCCCTGTGTCAGCGTGGGTTTCCTCCAGGTGCTCTGACATGTTCTCCCTGTGTCAGCGTGGGTTTCCTCCAGGTGCTCCGACATGTTCTCCCCGTGTCAGCGTGGGTTTCCTCCAGGTGCTCCGACATGTTCTCCCTGTGTCAGCGTGGGTTTCCTCCAGGTGCTCCGACATGTTCTCCCTGTGTCAGCGTGGGTTTCCTCCAGGTGCTCCGACATGTTCTCCCTGTGTCAGCGTGGGTTTCCTCCAGGTGCTCCGACATGTTCTCCCTGTGTCAGCGTGGGTTTCCTCCAGGTGCTCTGACATGTTCTTCCTGTGTCAGCGTGGGTTTCTTCCGGGTGCTTTTTGTTGATTAAAATACCTAAACAATAGTTGTTGAAACAGTATTTTTTTAATAGCAGATATGTAGTTTAATGCACATCTAATTTATTTATTTATCTTTCTATTTATTCATTTATCTATTTATTTAATTATATATCGATGTATTATTTCTGCATCTGTGTGTACAGTGATGAATCTGTGGCTGCTGCTGCTGAAAGTTCAGGACAGTTATTCTCAGAACGTTTGTAAGTACATGTTTATGATTTAACTCCATTGTTAACATTAACCTTCTTATTTTGCACCATTAACTTTCTGGATGACATCAGCCAGGTTTACAATTTGTTAATACCATGAACTTTGACTGAAACTGTCCCCTCATGTCTCTGTTAACGTTTCCGTCTGTCTCGTTGGCGTCAGACGCAGCTTTTCTTCGTGTGGATCCAGCCAGACTTCAGTACTTTGAATACGAGTCCATCCATTTTAGCTGTGCAGGGTTTGATGGGTCTCGTGGATGGACAGTGATGAAAAAGTTCCCAAATAAAAACAGCACATGTGGCACCAGCTGGGGAGCCTTCAATGGATCCCACTGCAGCATCACCAATACCTACGTAGACGATAGTGGAGAGTACTGGTGTCGGACTAAAGACGGAAGGAAAAGCAACACTGTCAACATCACTGTTACAGGTAGGGTCGCAGACACTGTGTTCACTCACATGCATGTTTGTATTGTTCAGTCATATAGTTTAATAGGCCTCATGGCTTCCTATGGCGTCTCTGTGGGCTCACAGAGCATGCTCACTAAAGTCGTCCTCCAGCTAAGCAGCTTCAGGCCGTGCTCGTTAGAGACTGAGTCAGGTGATTGACAAGTGGGGCAACTCTGCAGATCAGATGTCCAACAACTGCCTGCCATTATATACAACTCATGTGAAACAGCAAATATGTTTTGAAGGAAACATGATGCAGAGCAAATTATGTTTTCTATTATTGTTGCAAATTAGCAGACTGGCAAGTCGCAGAAATGTTGATACTTAAAGTTAAACTATAACCACAACCAGTCATGTACCATGCTGACGCTTCCTGTACCATGATGTGTCTTTCTACAGCTAAACATAAGCTTTTGCTGATGTTCTGGTGTTGGTTGGTCCTGGAACTAAACAGCTGATACCTTGCATGTAGTATATAGCCATGAGAGGCGACTGTAACGTGGTGATACGTGATGACTTCAGAGTGAGAAGAGGTTGAAAATTCAGATTCAGAAATCTCAGACTTGGCGCATCATAGTAGAATCGTTTCTGAAAACCCAACAAACACGGACGCGTCATATCTGCCACAGTCTGTTGTCTGAAGCCGTCTCCCTTCTCTACCATCCGTCCCACATGGTTTCAGAGTGTTAGGCAGCCATGGTCGGTTTGTAAAGTCTGGGAATTTCATGCCATTACATCATATTTACCAGGTACTTCCACTCGGACGGTTGTCAGTCACATGATGTGGACCAATGAAAAACAACTTTCAGGGTGTCACAGATAAAATTATGATGTATGGATACATCCTCCATCAACCTGCTGCACTGTGATCACCAGTTGTCAGTTGTATATGGCTGTGAAGCTCCAGCAGTCATGTCCATGATGATAATAATAATAATAATAATAATAGTAATAATAATGATAATATTGTATGTTGTTCAGCTGGCTCAGTGATCCTGGAGACTCCCGTCCCTCCTGTGATGGAGGGAGACACTGTGACTCTACGCTGCAGGAACAAGACAGCCTCTGCCAACATCTCAGCTTCCTTCTATAAAGATGGCCGCCTCATCCAGAACGTCTCTGCAGGAAACCTGACCATCCACAGTGTGTCCAAGTCTGATGAAGGACTGTACAGGTGCCACATCTCTGGAGGTGAAGAGTCAGCAGAGAGCCGGCTGGCTGTCAGAGGTGAGACATTAACCTGTATGAGATCCAAGTCAAAGGCACCGACAGGAATAATGAAATCAGTACATGTGTGAAAGTCCTTAAAGTGTGAAGAACCTTTCAAACGGCGCCACAGCTGACACCAGCACTGTTGTTCCAGGATATCATGACGAGGCTCTGCCCTTTTGTTCGGATCAACTTCCTGTTCTGCTCTACTTCTTCGTGAGGACGGTCGGCACAGTTTTATGGGTGGCTCTGCTGCTGTTTGTGCTGAGGAGACGTCACTCCGGGAAAAATACACAGGTATTAACATTACGAGGCCATACGACATACATCAGCCAAAAACTACACACAGTGCAGCGTCTTACAGGTTTGTTGACCAGCTTTGGCAGCTAGAACAGTAACTCAAGTTGTGTTTAATTGTATATTTAAACTCATTCAATCAGTACAATGATGAAGACTATGGATTTCTTCAGTGGTGGCTCATGTCATAGGCAGTACATGCGTCCTCCATGTACATGTCATCCACAGGGGGCGCTACAGATGGGGTTAGAACAAAAATCTAAGTGATTATCTTTTACTATGTTTTACTAAAACTGTTACTGCTGTTATTCTGAAATATGACATGAGGTCACAACACCATAACTACACATTAAGCCGACTAAATAACAGAGAGGCCTTTTTTCTGCCCCACATGTTGCTGAAAGAAAATGAGCACATATATTTTATTTTATTTTCTATTGCTAATGAAGTTGGTTATTTGCATTTTGGTAATGAACATGCTGTAATTTAACTGTTGAGCTGCAGCAAACGACGTAGGGTGGTAAAAATATTGCAGCTTGGCGACAGAGTCGGATAAATAAATGTGGGTGTCGTCTGCGTAACATGATAGATTATCTTGTTTTATTTGTATTGTATAATTTGACCCTCTGCAGTGAGAGCTCTGAAGGTTTAATTAAATGTGTGTGTATATGCAAAGATAATCAGTCTTTATTCACTGTTTTTACTGTAGTCATGGTGATTGTTTAAAAAAATTATAGTTTAAGATGAAATAACAGACACATTTCTCTTTTTTCTACAGCGGACCAATCTGGACAGAGAAGAAGCTGGACGAACCAAATAATGAGTGACGCTTCACACACTTTTAATGCGCCTGGTCCCTTTCCCCTGCATCCTCTCTGCCATGATCATTATGTGTTTAATACGACGTGTTCTTTAAAGTGATGTGTAGATTTATAACTGTGTTTTGTATAGAAAATAACTCATTAGCATATCTGATGTCTTGGCTGGTGTGTCAGTCGTGTGCTGTGACCACTGTACAACACAAGATGAAGTTTCTCAGGAGTGAAGGTCAAGATATTTCTTGGGTTTAAACCACACCATCTGTCTGTCATCAGAATATCTTTCTTGTATCTCTTCTAATCTTAAACCCTGACGGACCGCGTACAGAGGAACCACAGCGTCTCTGCAGCTCTGTGAGGAGACGCTGTGGGTTTGTTTAAGCGAAGACTCGTCGCCCTCAGAAGACTCAGGTCACGTTCTTTGGTTGTGATCCACACCTGCTCAGTGGCAGTGCTTAGTCACTTACCGTTTTTCATGTGTGCTGGAGTATTTTTATCGTGTGAAGCTTTTTGTGTTGCATTCTGTTTGTATGAGAAGTGCTATATAAATTGATATGTATATTGGTTGATAGCATTTGATCTCTTAAATATAGCTGAGCAGTGCACAGACAGATGAAGTGTGGACGCTCTGCTGTTTGTGGAGTTATTTCCACCAGTGTAGAAAAATAAAGAGCAAAGCGTTTATTTTGTTTCTGGACGTCCAGCATGATGTTGCTCAATCTGTGTCACAACAGACACACGAAACAAGGAGCTGAACCCTTTTAAACTTCACACAAAACACAATTCATTTGGCACAAATCCAGTATTACTGTACAAATCTAAAAGCAAAGCTCTGTAATCTGAAACGCTTCAGCAGCCATTCATACGGCATCAAACAGATCTGTGTGATCTCTGTGAACATGGAGGGGACGGACGGTCAAAGCATCTAAAAGCAGCTGGTTTCAGAATTCAGAAGCATCCGAGGGTTTTCAGCGTCTAAACTGGGATCTTCTTAAACATAATAACAATCCAATCATTTCAGTTACTACGAAATATTTAGTAAGTTATATTTTATTTTATTTGTGTCTTTTTCTGTGTTTGTCAAATGTTAACATATGTTTCCTTGTGTTGGACAAATAATTTGAACTGTTGCTCTCTTCTCTTGGTAAGAGTGCCACCTGTCATTTAACTGCTCCCTGAGAAAAGAGCAAAAACAAGGCAACATGTTGATCCGTCTGTGGGCACTAACAAATAAAGACAAATAAATAGAAAACATGAAAATAGTTTCCTGCATGAGGCCCAATGTCAGTCAAGACTTGTACTTATTTATTGTTAACAGTCATAAAAATACTTTTAGTGATTAAATCAAATAGTGATAATAAAAAACGTCAACATGTGAAAGACCTTCATGTAGACCTGTTGTTCTGTGACCACTGTACATCACCATAGAACGTTTGTCAGGGTGAAAACACTTCCTGTTTGTGTGCAGGTTGTGTCTGTGTGTGTCCACATACTCAACATATCCACTCAGAGCGTGTCTTTAACCCGCTGCAGGAAAACCACACCGTCACTGTACAGATATGAAAAGAGCCTGTGGGTCCTGTCAGGTCACTCACACACTGAAGCTGTGCACTTTGGTTGAACGTGAAGACACAGAAACAACACACACACAGGAACATTTCAGACTGTCTGTGTCTGCAGTTGTGGCTGTAGAATACCTAAAGATTCACAATGATTGGACAACTGTGTCAACTTCTGTTTTCACAGGAAATGTACAGTTTGATACAGTCTCTTTCAAAATAAAAGCACTGCGTCGGTATAACACCACCAACTGATGTCAACTGACACACACACGTGGTTACGTTTAGCCGAGACACACACGTGATCACGTTTAGCCAACACACACACACACACACACGTGGATACGTTTAACCAACACACACACGTGATCACATTTAGCCAACACACACACACACACACACACACACACACACACACACACACACACACACACACACACACGTGGATACGTTTAGCCATCACACACACACGTGGTTACGTTTAGCCAACACACACACACACACACACACACACACACGTGGATACGTTTAGCCAACACACACACACACACACGTGGTTACGTTTAGCCAACACACACACACACACACGTGGTTACGTTTAGCCAACACACACACACACACACACACACACACACACACACACACACACACACACACGTGGATACGTTTAGCCAACACACACACACGTGGTTACGTTTAGCCAACACACACACACACACACGTGGTTACGTTTAGCCAACACACACACACACACACGTGGTTACGTTTAGCCAACACACACACACACACACACACACACACACACACACACACACACGGTCACGTTTAGCCAACACACACACGTGGTCAAGTTTAGCCAACACACACACACACACACACACACACACACGTGGTTACGTTCAGGAACACAGATCAGGGTTTGGCTTTACAATCTTCTCCTGGGTGAAAGTCGGTGTTTGTTGGAGCTCATTGTGTTCATGGATCTATAAAAACATGATATCATATTCTGGAATCAACGTACAGAGCTCCTCTCTTCTGTCGGGACAGACGCGTCCGTTGTTTCTCATGAGCGTGCACATTTGAAGCATTTCTACAGTTTATTTCAAAACAACACAAAAATTACAAATTGCATCAAAGACAAACAAACGATTCTTATTAAAAAAGACAAACGTAGACAAAAGATTAAAGAAATGAAATCCTCACAGAGTCAGTGCTTTCTTCTGATTATAACCTCATTTTACTGATATAAAACCCGACACCTGTTTGAGCATCATCACAGTTTATGCCCCAGTCTGTTATTGTGAATCAATCAGTGTCAGTCAGAGCAGGGTCCAGTCCTGTCTGTCGTCCCCGTCTCTGTCTTCACTGAGGATTGACCTGAGTTTTCTCTGGACCTCTGCTCCCTGTGTCTTCACCTGCTCTGGTCACAGACTGATTGTCTGCGTCCATGTTTATCTCCCGCAGCACCTTCCCTGCTGCCAGCAGCAGTTTATCTGTGCTCAGTAACAGCTGTTCATGTTCTCCTCTTCTACGCCGCACTTTACTTTTCTCCTCCAGCAGGATTTCTTTCAGTCTGAGGTATCCCTTTGCTTTGTCACGTTTTGTTTCTTCCTCCACTGCCTGGACCTGCTTCTCAGTTCCACCCTCCTCTTCCTCCATGTCCTTCTTCTGACGATCAAGCTTTTCTCTCAGTGTTTCCAGTTGTTTCACCTGGTCCTTTAACGTTCCAGCTACCAGAGCAAAGTGTTTCTGTTCTCGCGCTCTCTCCTGTTGCTGTTGGTCGAGCTTCTTTCTCATCTCCTCTAAATCCTCCCGGCTCTTGCTGTTTTCCACGAGCGGCTCTCTCTGTCCGGCCTCTTCAGTGTCATCTGCAGGGTGCAGCTCAGCATCTGTAAATACACAGGAAGAAGAGTCTGATGTTGTGTCACTCGGGCCCCGATCACACAAAGTGTGAGGTGTGCCGCGCTGCCTTGTTTGTAAATGAATGCAGCTGATGACAAAAAGACTTGCTGCACCTTTTAACTGTTGCCAGGCAACCAGCCCATCACCTCCTCACCCTCAGCTTCCTGTGTCATCAGTCTATCCTGCAGTAATGAGTGTGTAGCTGCTGCCATGTTGAGGCAGAGGGTGCTGTCTGTAGCTGTGGTTGAGGGTGAGAGGCTGTCAGCAGATAAACAGAGATCTGTGTGGGGACATGAGACCCTAAAGAAGAGGCTGGATCATGGGGAGAACCACCAGCGCTCTTGGTTTAAAGATAAAGGCTGAAGGTCTGGCAGTGAAGTCTTTCAAACCTTTGTTGAGCAGACAGCGCCATCCAGTGGCCTCAGAGAGTAAAGACAGAGAGGCTTCATTTGGCCGTCACTACTTGCTGTGACATGTTGTCCTGGGTCATTTAAAACAAATCAAAGTCTGACTTACTGCTTTTGTTTGCTGTCATTTTCCGCAGCATGAAGACGACTGCCAGCGTGAACATGGAGACAGCAGCCAGGGTAACACTGATGCGAGCAGCAGCGCCTGACGAAGCCGCGGAGCGTTCATCTGAGAAATCAAAGAACGCCACGATGAATATTTAAAAACCTTCAGAGAGAAAAGAAAAAGGAACGAAATCAATCACCTGCAACTGTGATGTGTGTCTGTGTGGTGTGGTTGATGTTCCTCTGCTGGACTCTGCAGGTGAAGCTGTTGCCGTGTCTCTTCTCCACAGTCACTCTGCTGCTGACAGTATAGAGGTCATCAGGACCTCTGACTGTCTCTGGACGTCCAGCAGAGACGAGGTGTCCCTCACCGTCCAGCCACAGCACCTCAGGCTCTGGATACCAGCCTGCAGACTCACACTGCAGAACCACTGCAGTGCTGGTCCTGTTGACGCTCACTATGACAGGTGAGGAGACGGCACCTGGTGACAGGAGAGAGACGTGTGTCAGAGTCACTAACAGCAGCACAGTAACACACATGACGTACACTCACCAACAATAAGCTGCACAGTAGATTCTCGTCTCTGTTTGGGGAGGAAGCATCTGTACGTTCCAGCGTCAGACAGCTTAACGCTGGACAGTGTCAGTGAGAGGTCTCCCTGCTTCAGTCTCTCTCTGGACACTGACGTTCTTCCTCTGTACGACGGGTTCTGGTTGGCGAGGAGGTCCTGACCTTCATGCCACACGTGGACAAATCTGGGTTCCAGGTCAGGTCTCCCCCACTCCAGGATGATAGAGGCAGCATCTGCCGCAGGCTGCAGGTGACACGGCAAGATGATGTCATCACCCACTAATGCCACTGGTGGAGGAGGTGGACGGACGAGCTGAGACCGACCTGAGAGGAAACACATCACAAAACTGTGGCTGCTTTTCTTAAAAACTTTCCAGTATGAACAAAAGTTTGTGCAGCTCTATCTTAAAAATCAAGTCTTGGAATTCGATCATAACGTATTGATTTATTAATTAATGCATAAATAATTGTTGGTTTATACGATCAGCGTCTGTAACAGACACAGCTCCACAAAATGTTTCTATAATAACACAGAGAGCGTATTTTACACATGCAGAGGGAAGTGTCAGCATGTGTCATATGAGACATATCAGCGTTTCATAAATGATGCTGAGCAGATGATCAGGAGGTGGAGGGGATGGAGGATGGTGCGTCACCAAGCTGCAGACCACTGTCTGAGACCAACAAAGAATAAAAGCAGCTGATTGTCAGTCGGTCATTTCTGTGTTTCCATCTGCCTTTCAGGCACCAAGCTGGGGTGTTGAGTCGCTGAGGATGGTGGCAACAGAAGTGATAGTTAATGACATCATTGCATTTCCTGTTTGGATTGTGCCCAAAACAGTGTATTTGCAGTCCAGTCATGATCTTCTCCAAACTGTAACCAGGTGGTTTTTGTGCCGAAACCAAAGCGCACATTAATCACAACATCTCTGCTGCGTGACAGGTGCAACATATTGTTGGTCTGCATGTCAGTGTTTCGGGTTGGACCTCACGAGCTGTGTGGAGCTGCATATCTGAGCGATTATTTTAAGATGTCAGTGTGTGTGTGTGTGTGTGTACCTCCACAGGAGTGTGTCAGCAGCACGACAACAATGTGCTGGAGAACCAAAGCTTTAGGAAACAGTCCATCATTCAGGCGAAGCATCCTGCAGCTCTGGAAACTATCACAGGAACGAAGGGGAAGACTCACAATACTTAAACATGTCTAATCAATAAAAAGTCAAAGTCTAGCTGCACAATGAGAAATTAAAAACAGAGACTAAAAAAAGTTGGTGAGCGGAGCATTTGTGGTGTTTTCTCCTCTCCAGTATCTGAGTGTTTCTGACGACAGCTGTAATAAATGTGAATCATGTAACACGACGCCTCAGCGGCCATTTGTATGCTCTGTCCCAACATGGCCGAGGTGACGCCATAAATGTTTCACGTCTACAAAGATCACAGTCAACACAAGGAGCAAAGATCTGCCTAAGGGTATGAGATGAGTATTCCTCATTGATGTAAAGTGTAGTTTCAACCCTTTGCTCACGTTATAGTTAGATTTCATTTCCACTCCTGAAAGCAACAGAGGCGACTGACAGAGTGGACAATAACTGTGTCCGTGCTGACACCACATCTATCACAGGAACAAGACTCAAACTTGTGTCATCTTAAACACACAGCTGTGAGTTTCTTCTAATGAAATGTTCATGAAGGTGCACGTACCTGTTTGTCACACTGAGCCTCCGCGTCACTTTACTTCTGATGAATAGAGACACACGACCAAAGTCCTCAAATAAAACCATGTGTACTTTGACCCATCTATAATAAAACAGGTGTGTGTGTGTGTGTGTGTGTGTGTGTGTGTGTGTTCCTGTGTGTGTGTGTGTTCCTGTGTGTGTGTGTGTGTGTGTGTGTGTGTGTGTGTTCCTGTGTGTGTGTAGGTGTTCCTGTGTGTGTGTGTGTCACAGAGGGGACACGGGGGGGACACAGAGGAGACACAGAGAGGACACAGTGGGGACACAGGGGGAACACAGAGGAGACACAGAGAGGACACAGGGGACACACAGAGGGGACACGGGGGGGGACACAGAGGGGACACAGAGAAGACACAGAGGGGACACAGAGGGGACACAGAAAGGACACAGGGGGGGACACAGAGGGGACACGGGGGGACACAGAGGAGACACAGAGAGGACACGGGGGGACACAGAGGGGACACGGGGGGGGGACACAGAGGGGAGACAGAGGGGACACAGAGAAGACACAGAGGGGACACAGAGGGGACACAGGGGAACACAGAGGGGACACAGTGGGGACACAGAGGGGAGACAGAGGGGACACAGAGGGGACACAGAGGGGACACAGAGAGGACACAGGGGGGGACACAGAGGGGACACGGGGGGACACGGGGGGACACGGGGGGGACACACAGTGGGGACACAGGGGGGACACAGAGAAGACACAGAGGGGGACACAGAGGGGACACAGAGGGGGACACAGGGGGAACACAGAGGGGAGACAGAGGGGACACGGGGGACACAGAGGGGACACGGGATTTACGTTGCTAATTGTTTAGATGCAGCTGACACACCACAGGCTGATTCACAGTCACTTGTGTCGTGTTTTGAACCATGTGCACAGCAGGATGTGCAGACTGGACTGTAGGTTTGGTGAAGTGAGAGAACATTTAGGAAATATGGATCATGTTAAAGTTCATTTTGTGTGTCAAAGTAATGAGTTTAGTCCACGATGAACATCTGCTGAGCTGCTGCTGAACTGATTTCATTAAGAATAGCTGTTTTTGTTAACTCAGTATAGAGTGTAGAGATCGGATAGACTACAAAGTCTCCCTCCTCACATTCCAGTGCATCCATGGCAAACGCCCCCCAGTATCTCAAAGAACTCCCCCCCCCCCCCAGACCTCAGCACCCTCACTCTGCTCCACCAACAGCCACAGACTTCTCCCCCAAGGACTAAGAGCCGCACACTGGGAGATGGAGCCTTCTGCTCCTCGACTGTGGAACATCCTCCCAGAACACCTGAGGCCTTAAACGTACCTTTTTAAAAAATCTTTTAATCTGTAATTTTTGCTCGTGTTACTTTGATAACTGCTTTTAACTCGTTTTAACTTTTTTTTTCTTGTCTTGCTGTTGTAGCACTTTGAGATTTTTCGTTAAATATAAAGTGTGTTACAAATAAAATGTATTATTATTATTATTATTGTTATTATAGAGATGTGCGTTACCATTAATAATGATAATAATACAATACTACTACTACTACTACTACTAATAATAACGATGATAATTAAAGGTTGTGAAACCTTTTTTGTTCTTCATCTTCGCTGCAGTCTGGAGGAAGGAAACATGTGACACATGTGACAGATTTACTGCAGAGGGCAGAGTAGCACCACTTCCTCATGCTCCACACTGACTCTCTCTGTGTGTGTGTGTGTGTGTGTGTGTGTGTGTGTGTGTGTGTGAATATCACTCAGTGATTGCAAGGCCATAACAAAAGGAGATGAATGGTATCTTTTGTGTGTGTGTGTGTGTGTGTGTTAATTCTGACTCTTGTGTTTAGCATCCTCCTCTGCACAAACACAGCACACTACTTCACTGAAATACTTGTTGTTGTTGTTGTTGTTGTTGTTTCTACATGAGACATCAAACTCTTAAAGATAAACTTTATGTGCTGCCGCCGCGTCTTGTTGAGGAACTCTCCAGGAAGGGGAGGGGCTTAGCTTCAGCCCTCAGCTGTGCTTCAGTGTGATGTTCAGTCAGTCAGCAGGAAGACATCATGGAGGCCACAGCGCTCTGTGTCACACTGAGTGAGTACTGAGTCTGTCTGTCTGTCTGTCTGTCTGTCTGTCTGTCTCCATCCTTCCTACAGAGCGTCACTTCATCTGACACACATGTGCATCTAACTTTATTAATGTGTTAAAAAATGTTAACTCATAGAAAGGTCACTGAGGTGCTTGATTCAGATGTTAGACTGTCTACCTGATGTCATATCTATGTTATAATTAACAAGACACAAATCCAAATAACATTTCGGAGGTGTTCTGATGTTTGATATCAATATATGGTGCATGGTGTCAGAGAGGAGGCTGCTGTGTCTCACATCCACTCCACCATGAGCTGGTCAGGCACAAGACAACTTTCAGTGACAGACTCAAACCACCAAAATGTGCCACTGAGTGCCACAGGAAGTCATTCCTGCCTGTGGCACTCAGACTGTACAGCTCCCCCCTCTGAGTGGCCCTCACACTATTTCACCCACTGTCTCTGTGCTTTAACTCTAACATCATATATCATCTCTTTTCATACAGATATTTAAACATATATTTGTACCACGAGACACATTATGGACGTAATATTTAATGTTTCTTATTTCCACTCTGTATCTCAGCCTATAGTTTATTACAGTACATGTGTTTAATAACAAGTCTGTACAATATCAATATTCTGTTGTTCAAAAAACAAAGCACTGACCTACCTTCACTGTACATATTTGCTTTATGTTTATCATCTAATTGTGGTAGAGGGTCATGGGAGGATGCCAATGAAGCAATATTACATCAACTGGCCAAAGGGGGGCGCTATAGCAACCCATTGAAATGTCAAACTTTGAATGGGCATATCTCATGCCCCGTATGTGGTAGAGACATGAAACTTTGCACAGAGATGCCTCTCCTCATGAGGAACACATTTGCCTCAAGAACCCATAACTTCCGCTTATATAGATTTTCCGCCATTTTGAATTGTTTGAAAAACACTTCAAATGGATCTCTTCCTAGGAAGTTTGAGCGATCTGCATGAAACTGGGTGAACATAATCTAGGGACCAATATCTAAAGTTCCCTCTTGGCAAAAGTTGGAAAACTTACTAAAACTGAGCTTCTATAAGGCAATGAATATTGCGGAGGGCGTGGCTCATCACATAAAGGTGTGTAACATCTCACATCAGATAACATACAGTGGTAGTGTGTGTGTTTACAAAGAAGGTGATGATTGATCAATTAAAGCTTTGGTTAAATCAGTAAAAATAAAACAAGTTGACACACCAACAGCCTCAAAGAGAAGCTGAATATGACACTTCTAATACATGTCAGGCACCACAGCTCTTACATGACAGATGTAATGCACCAGCATTCCTCCATCAGACAGTCTCCATATCAAATGAACTGTGTGTGTTATAATTTCTAATGATGTGTCTGCAGTGATGAAGGTGTTGCTGCTGCCTGCTCTTCATCCTCACAACTGTCACTGTGCTCCTGGAGCTGGTGAGTAGCTGCTGCTTCATTCATTGCTTCCATCAACAACCACGTGTCTGGTTTTATCATTCATATGGAAACTGTTTTTTCTTCTTGCATGTAATTATTAGAACAAGCTTGCTTCGTTCTCTCTCTGTTCTTTCAAACACACGTCCTTTGTTGTTATTTATCCGTTTCTGTCTCCATCACAGACGCAGCGTTTCCTCGTATCGACCCGAACAGACTGCAGTTCTTTGAATATGACCCCATCTCCATCAGCTGTGAGGAGATGGATGACTCGTCTGGATGGAGGGTGATGAGGAGGCTGGAGGAAGGTCCGACACATGCTACCCGATGGGAAACATCAGCAGGATCCACGACCCTTAAAGCTGCCTTTACAGCAGACAGTGGAGAGTACTGGTGTGAAGATGGAGAGGGAGACACAAGCAGCAGCGCCAACATCACCGTCACTGGTATTCATCAGCTACTGACTCATGACGTTTAGTTTGTTAATGACAGACTGCATCATGTGGGACAGTTCTGTGTGACACAACAGCTACTGTTGTTTCAGAAATATTCTGACACAGTTTAAAACTGAGAAATGTGTGTGTTGTGTTGTTCAGCAGGTGATGTGATCCTGCAGAGTCCTGCTGCTCCTGTGAAGGAGGGAGACCATGTGACTCTGTACTGCAGAAACAAGATGGCTGCCTCCAACCTCCCAGCTGACTTCTACAAAGATGGCGTCCTCAGTGCGACTGGATATAAAGGAAACTTCACCATCAGCAGTGTCTCTCCGTCTGATGAAGGACTCTACAAGTGCAGCATCTCTGGAGCTGGAGAGTCACCTGAGAGCTGGCTGGCTGTCACAGGTGAGGCATCAACCTGCTTTCAACATGAAACAAGAGATCAAGCTTCAGAGGATCAAACAGCAAATGATGACAGGTTGTGATATTAGTGTCTGTAACTGAGCATAAGATTCAATATGCAGCATGCACATGCAGCATCACGCTCTATATTTAAAAGCTGGTGGTTTATTGGAGTGTGACAGTTAAACCGCATTGTTCCTCATGTCTGTTCACATGTCTGAGGACGTTTATAAAGCTGCTGCAGCTTTTATTAAATATACTGTGGTCACACACACACTGTGTGAAGGATCTGCTGCGTAACGGTACACATGCCAACCTTATGTCGGAGCAACAGTTCCTGACTTTCATTATGATTTATATGAAAGTCATGACTTTTGATTATGATGGATCAAAGAAACCCAGACTTTCACCCTGGAGTTCGACAGTCACTTTCTGTGTGAATGTAGAGCCCAATCATGATGTGTTTCCCGAACCCTAACCACGTGCTTGTGTTGACATCCTGGCATTAGTTGCGGCGCCCCGGATGGTAAACAGCAGACGCAGAATGATGTGTATAGACGTGACAAAGCAATGATATGTGACGACTTCGTAAAACAAGTTGCCGATCAACATTTTTGTTTTGTTTTGTTTAACATGGCTGTAAATCTATAATAGCCGTGTTGTTCACTGCACTAATGATGTGGTCTGTTACCCAGCTGGCTCAGTGCTCATGAAGACTCCCGTCCTTCCTGTGGTGGAGGGAGACGCTGTGACTCTACGCTGCAAAAACAAGGCAGCTTCTGCCAACATCTCAGCTTCCCTCTATAAAGATGGCCACCACATCAAGAACATCTCAGCAGGAAACCTGACCATCAACTGCACTTTCAAGTCTGATGAAGGACTCTACAGGTGTAACGTTTCTGGAGCTGGCGAGTCACCAGAGAGCTGGATGATTGTCAGAGGTGAGACATTAACCTGTAGGAGATCAAACATGGGGACTGTGAAGTTATATAATGGTGGAAATGGTGCCGACAAGGTAAAAACCCAAATGAGATACAAAACTAGGTGATGACGCTGAATTATGACACCAGCAAAATGAATAAAAATAGCACAGTGTTTGAAAATTCTAATTTCCTGCTATAGACAATTTAAATCCAGCCATGTTTCCTTCTAAACTCTGAAAAGTTGTTAATAGCAGAACATAGTACGACCTCATATAAAGTCCATGACAACAAACAAATTGAGCCTTTGTCCTGTCTTAATAAAAAAAAAAACAACCTTACAATGTCTTCAGACTGTTCAAAACCAAAACCAAGAAGCGCGACCATATCACACCAGTTTCAGCTTCGTTACATCGGCTCCATGTTTGTTTTAGGATCAACTTTTAAATCTTATTAATTACTTCTTAGGCTCATCATGACTCCAGACTACATCTCAGACCCGTTAGTCCCTCATGAACCATTACATAGTTTGAGATCCTCGGACAGAGGTCGTCTGTTTGTCCCAGAGTCCAGACTGAAGACTGAAGGGGACAGAGTTTTTAGAATCCGGGCCCTGAGGCTCTGGATCGACCTGCTGAGGATATAAGTCCGTCTGACTCTCTGTCTTCATTTAAGTCTCTCCTAAAAACAAACTTGCATTAGAAAACATATTCAGACTTTATCTGGGCTGTCCTTGTCATTGCTTCTTGTTGATTTTAATTTGATTTTAGTTTTGGCCTTCTTTATTTTATCTTTTACTAAATTGCATTTTATAACATGTTATCTGTTTTATTCTCCTTGTGTTTTAAATGTGTTTAGTTTTATTATCATTATTGTTATTATTATTGTTATTATTATAAGCCAACAGGCAGATAATGAAGCTGTTGTTGTACATGGAGGTGGCACATTTAAAAAACAAATATTAAATCACAAACTCACAGAAAATATAAACCCCAACTAATCCACATAATTGTAAAATATATCACTGTCTAACAGCTTTTTGATTTTATTTGCTGAAGAAGTTTTATTTTGTATTTAATACTGATATTGTCACTCCAGATAATCACAAGGACATTTGTGCCAATCAACTTCCTGTCCCACTGAACATCATCATAAGGACAGTGGCCATGATTTCATGGGTGGGTCTGCTGTTGTTGCTTTTGAGAAAACTCAGGGAGACACAAAGGTAAAATCGTCTATTCACTAGTTTGCTCAATACACTGACAGAAAGAGTCTGTGAACATGTAGAAGCTCGGCAACAGAGCTGATATCATCTTTATATCATGACAGATGATTGTATTGTTTTTGCAAAACTGTCATGCTGTAATGGAGCTTTTTAAATTTGAAATAAAACAGGCCCAAGGATTGAGCCTTGGGGGACTCCGCTTGTCATAAATGCATATGTAATGCAGAGCTCTGTTTTAAGCAGCTGGTGTCTTTCACTAGTATTCTGATTTGTCTAGTTCTGCAGCACATAAAAAGCTCTGTGAGTTATTTGAAATGACCTGTACTTATATTTCAACATATCCCATCAATAACTGAAATCATGTTTGATTGTATTACTAACAATTTAATCTGAGTTCTGTTTTCATTATTTTAAGCATTAAGACATCTCTAAATCTGGGCAAAGGACAAGCTGTGATAAAACCTGAACAAAACAAATACTGAGTGAATGTCAAATTTAACTTCGACTCTCAGAGTTACTGATTCATTTTAATTGTGTGTTTTTTAAATTAAATGTGCATCTTTTTCACAGTGTTTTTCACACATTTCTCATTTGTCTGAATTAATGACTTGTACATGAACATATTTATTATTGTTCTATAAGTCCTGTAAGTAGATCTGTCCAGTGCTGTGACCACTGCACATCATAAGATGAAGTTTCTCAGAAGTTAATGCAGGTCAAGATATTTATTGTGTTTTTAAACCGCACCATCTCAATATAACCATATTTCTGTCTTTTGTTCAGAGCGTTTCACCGTGACAAACTGCGGAGTAACCACAGCGTCTCTGCAGCTCTGTGAGAACAGGCCACTGGTTTGTTTGAGCAGAGGCAGCTCGCCCTCAGAGAACTCAGGTCACGTTCTTTGGTTTTGATCAACGCCTGCTTCATCTTTAATCTTTTAAACAGAGCTGAGATGTGCAGACGTGCACACACTCACTCACGTTTGATGCTTTCACCACTGAGAAAGAAGGAAAAGACTGATTCAGTTTCTGTTCATCCAGCACGAGAAATCGTTCATTCCTCCATCACTTTGTCCGTCTGCACAGCCCGGCTCTGTCTGCCATGATGTCCTCCTCACGTGTGTCATCACTTCCTGCTCACAGGCCTCTCAGTCAGACATTAAACCCATCACATCAACATGAGGGGCAGCGCTGTCAGATCTGCTCGCAGCTTGATGAGCTGTTCTAACTTCAAGCTTATTTTTACATGCTCACACTCACACACACACACACACACACACACACGCTCCCTGTGTGCTTCATATGTTACAGAGTCAACACACAGGACCTGTCGCACTGAGTTACAGTTCTAATGTTACGTCGTTACCAAATGCTGATGTTTTAAAAGAGGTTTTAAATATGGTTAAAGACAAAAGACTGTTCTCATCGTTCACACCTCAGCAGACAGCAGCATCTCGTCTGTCAGTGTATGGATGTGTTTCAGTGTGTTTATATGTGGGTGTATTTATATAAATGTACATTACTGATGCGACTGTGATGTGAGACCAAATAAACTGTAACAAACTGAAGTTCCCTCTGAGTCTGATCTTTGTGCAGTTACAGAGCAGCGTGATGAGCTGAATCATGAACTGAAACCTTTGATATTATATGAATAAAGTTTAACTGGTGGTTGTCCTTCATGCCACACATGGACACACCTGGGCTCCAGGTCAGATCCAGGTGGCACGCCAGCGTGACATCTTCACCAACTGATGTCACTGCTGAAGGCCCCGCCCCCTGAGACTGGCCTGCAGTCACATCTGATGCGTGTACAGAACAACTAGTGATAATGAGGCCTTGTGAGTCACGTGTGTGTTCTCTGAGCCCACTAGATGGCGCTGTTGCCACACTGTCTGTGTGTAAGTTCGCCCTAGTCAGGAAGTTATATGAGGAAGATCCATGTCATGTGATGTCCTCTCTGTCTGTGTGCCTGCCCTGCCTGCCATGTGCAAGTAAAAACCCAAGGAAGCTATTTCCTGCGTCCTATTTTTCCAAGGGTCACAATATTATATTGGCGACGAGGATAATCCGGAGAAGCCCTGCTCTCTGGCCACTGTGCATGAATTGATTGCTTGATTGGATGATTGGACTCCAGGTGAACAAAGACCTTGGTGGAAGGAGGGAAGACACAGGCAGGTGAGATGGCGACAACAGGATCCCTGCCACCATCTGATTACTGTGACATAATGGAGCACTTCTTTCCCACAAATGATATCAAGAGGTCCATCCTGCTCAGTTAACTTACAGTTTGATAAGAAGCCTCTGAAGTCCTGCAAAGCCCGGAGAGAATTCACAATTGGTAACTTTATTAAAGAGCCACTTTAACCCCAGACCAAGTGAAACTGTCCAGAGATTTAAATTTGATTCACATAAGAGAAGACCCACTGAATCTGTGGCCGAGTGCAGGAAACTGGCACGAGACTGTGCTTATGGAGAGACGCCTTCACAGATGTTACGGGACAGGCTGCTGTGTGGAATAAATGATGACCCAATCCAATGATGACCCAATCCAGAGACCAGTCTCACATTTGAAAGTGCCCCGTCTGCAGCCCAAGCAATGGAGTCTGCCAACAAAAATGTGCAGGATTTGCAGGCAAAAGCAGGAGCCATGTGCTGTAATGCAGTGAGGGCTGGTGGATCAAATAGCATGGGGCAGAAGAGAGAGAGAGCCAGGGGACACAACATGCACCTGAGGACTGTCGGCTCCAAAAGGAAAAATGACTGGACACACAGAGGAAGACGCTTCACCCGGGAGAGAGAAGGGCATTATTGTTCTCCCAGAGTGGCAGACGGGAGTGAGGAGGAGGAGCAGGCTCAGTGTCCTGGGTGAGGATGAAGAGGAGGGGGTGCCCACAGCCTGAGGTGTACTGGGATCTGGGTGTGTGCACTCGCCTCCTGATTTGGTCAACATGTCTCCTCACGACCTGTCCTGTGCATGACAGGGGACCTGCGCAGCTCTCATAGGTCCAGGGATCCATGTGGGACCAAGTCCATCGTTGTTTGTAAAAACTAGATTCCCGTGTGAAAAACTCCTGAGCTCGGTGTTTACTGGATGTTTGATATATTCAGCAGATTCACTCTTTTACGACACTATTTGACAGCTCTACAACCGGCTGAATATAAACAGCTGAGACAGCTGTACACATGAGCTTTGACAGCAGAGGGCAGCGGAGGACAACCTTCACATGTTGACATGTGACTGTGTCAGACACACTATGGCAAGCCGTTTGAGCATTTATTCCATATCCTTGATATCAGGTGTCAGTGTCGTTCACTAGTTCGATCATTGTCAGCACTAGCTGGACATCTGGTCACACTAGTTAGACATTTTGTCCAACTAGTTGAACAAAGAGTCTTACTAGTCACTCTTTTTCAGCAACTAGTGACACTTTTGTCAAACTAGTAACAACTTAAGCCTGACTAGTGAAGCCACAGAGCCATACTAGTGGCACCAAAATCCAAACTAGTCAGCTTTTTGAAAGACTTGTGGCCCACTGAGCTGAACTAGTAATGCTTAAAGTCTTACTAGTGAACTAGTGAGCTGCAAAAGCTCTGACTTGTTCACTAGTAGCAGCTATTCACCTCACTAGTTTGCTAGTAACCTCAGGTTTTTTACACTAGTTACACATGGAAGAGCCAAAATCATCACTAGTGTGACTAGTGAGGATTTACACCTTACTAGTTAAACTAGGAAAAGTCTCATTGACCTTACTAGTTAACTAGTGGGGCTTAAAATGTTTACTAGTTGAACTAGTGGAAGCTGAAATACTCACTAGTTATACTAGTAACACCTTATTGAGCTCACTAGTTAACTAGTGAGCTCTAAAATGTTTACTAGTTAAACTAGTGACGCTGACATGCTTACTAGTTGAAGTGTATTTTGACTTTTCTAGTTAACTAGTGAGGCAAAACATGTTACTAGTTGTACTAGTGGAAGCCAAAATGTGCACTAGTCACACTAGTGACACCAAATGCTAATTAGGGGGCGGAATAGGATTATAAATGGATTCATCTTATTGGTTCCCCAACAAGAATATCACCCAGGGGAACTTAACCCTTTAAAGCCTGGGGAACTTTTAAGTGTAATTGCCAGCTCCTTGGTAAAGTGAACTATTTGGGACAATGAAATAAAAACAGTGAAACCCCAGGCGTATGTCTTTGTTTCCTATTGTGAATGAGTATAGAAATAAAAAAGCAACTCTGCTTCTTTCCTTTCATGGTCACACAAGTATTTTATCAATAAAAATCCAAGGAACATTCAATCACAGTCTCATTAAAAAATAAAAATAAATAAAAGCCCACTGATAATTAAACATTCTTGATGAAGTCACACACACTGTCCTGAAGTGCTGGACATGAAACGAAACGAGGATTGCCACTAGTGTTACTAGTAACACTAGTTTAGTAGTTGCAGTGGTGCTACTAGTAGAACTACACACAAATAGTATTACTGAAACTGGTAGTAGTGTCACTAGTGCGCTAGTGGCACTAGTAGTGGCACTAGTGTACAAGTGACACTAGTGCTACTAGTGTCACTAGTGCACTAGTAGCGCTAGTGCCACTACTGCCACTAGTGCACTAGTAGCACTAGTGCCACTACTGCCACTAGTGCCACTAGTGCTACTAGTGGCACTAGTGGCACTACAACTGGTAAACTAGTGGCACTTACTGCAACTGGTAAACTAGTGGCACTAGTGCTACTAGTGACACTAGTGGCACTTACTGCAACTGGTAAACTAGTGGCACTAGTGCTACTAGTGACACGAGTGGCACTTACTGCAACTGGTAAACTAGTGGCACTGGTGCTACTAGTGACACTAGTGGCACTTACTGCAACTGGTAAACTAGTGGCACTAGTGCTAGTGCTACTAGTGACACTAGTGGCACTTAATGCAACTGGTAAACTAGTGGCACTAGTGCTACTAGTGACACTAGTGGCACTTACTGCAACTGGTAAACTAGTGGCACTAGTGCTAGTGCTACTAGTGACACTAGTGGCACTTAATGCAACTGGTAAACTAGTGGCACTGGTGCTACTAGTGACACTAGTGGCACTTACTGCAACTGGTAAACTAGTGGCACTAGTGCTACTAGTGACACTAGTGGCACTAGTGCTACTAGTGACACTAGTGGCACTTACTGCAACTGGTAAACTAGTGGCACTAGTGCTACTAGTGACACTAGTGGCACTTACTGCAACTGGTAAACTAGTGGCACTAGTGCTAGTGCTACTAGTGACACTAGTGGCACTTAATGCAACTGGTAAACTAGTGGCACTAGTGCTACTAGTGACACTAGTGGCACTTACTGCAACTGGTAAACTAGTGGCACTGGTGCTACTAGTGACACTAGTGGCACTTACTGCAACTGGTAAACTAGTGGCACTGGTGCTACTAGTGACACTAGTGGCACTAGTGCTACTAGTGACACTAGTGGCACTTAATGCAACTGGTAAACTAGTGGCACTAGTGCTACTAGTGACACTAGTGGCACTTACTGCAACTGGTAAACTAGTGGCACTGGTTCTACTAGTGACACTAGTGGCACTAGTGCTACTAGTGACACTAGTGGCACTTAATGCAACTGGTAAACTAGTGGCACTAGTGCTACTAGTGCCACTAGTGTCACTAGTAGCACTAGTAGTGCCACTAGTGTCACTAGTGCCACTAGTAGTGCCACTAGTGACACTAGTGGCACTTACTGCAACTGGTAAACTAGTGCAACTAGTGCACTAGTGACACTAGCATTAGTACTTAGTACTGTACCACGCGCAATACTGTACTGTGCACAGTGCACGGTAACTGAGGAAAACTTTCTTTTTCAAAACAGTCATGGTGCGTTATGATATCAGCTGCATATTAATATTTCTTCTTTTTGAATTTATTTATTTATTTAGGCTATTATTTATTTGTTTATTTTTAAATCAAACTGTTAACTATCTGTTTGATTTTCATCTGTGCACTATATTTACAGCATGAACTTGTTAAATTTATTGCATTTTATAATAACACAATAAAATAAATGCACACATCTCCTGCAACCACTGCTGCTCAAAGTCAATATCCAGAGCTGGCACTTTAAGGCTTTTCAGCACTCATTTGAATACTGACCAATAAAAGTCTTTATCCCGCCTATCTAATTTGCATGCAGTTTACTAGTGGAACATGTTGACTTCTAAGTGGCACCTGCAACTCTACTGGCTGTGTGTTGCATTTAACATGTTAACTAGTGATAGTAGTGACAACATTTTACACTTCATCTGTAAACTAGTGGGGTTCAAAAAGTTCCACTAGTCGACTAGTAAGACGCATAATGTCTACTAGTTATGCTAGTGGGTGTCTTTTTCCTAACTTGTCAACTAGTGAAGTTCAAGACCTGCCACTAGTCGACTAGTAAGACCCAAATTGGCCACTAGTAACACTAGTTGGTGTCTTTTCAACTTCACTAGTCAACTAGTTACACATGTCCTCTTACTAGTTAACATGTTAGGTCCAAAAAGATTCACTAGTTGACTAGTGACACTCTTTCTGTGGGTCACTAGTTAACTAGTGGATGCTATTTGTTGTCACTAGTCAGATTCTGCACTGAACATGTAAAGACTTTGACCAAACCTGTTGGAAGTTTTTCTTACATGTAAGGCTATTCCTTGAACTAGTAACGACTTCCTCAGCACTAGTGGGCAACTGTGCACAGCAAGTGAGACATTTCTTTTACATGTGAGACTTTTTGTCGCACTAGTTGACATCTTCACCACACAAGTAGATATCCTCATCTTACTAGTATAACAAAGCTACTTACTAGTTAACATGTGCATGTCACTAGTTAACTAGTGAATGCTGCTACTGCCATACATGTTAAACAAGTGAAATTTTATCACAGTACTAGTTGTACTAGTAGGATGAACATGATGACTAGTAAGCAGCTTTGTTGAACTAGTAATATGAGCATGCCAACGAGTGTGATGAAGATGTCAACTAGTGTGACAAAAAGTCCAACATGTTAAAAAAATGTCTCACTTGCGGTGCGCAGTTGTTCACTAGTACTGAGCAAGGCTTTACTACTTCAAGGAAAGGCATCACATCTAAGAAGAATGTCCAACATGTTTGGTCAAAGCCTTTACATGTTCTGTGCAGAATCTGACTAGTGACAACAAATAGCATCCACTAGTTAACTAGTGAGCCACGGAAAGAGTGTCACTAGTTTACTAGTGAATCTTTTTTGGACCTAACTTGTTAACTAGTAAGAGGACATGTGTAACTAGTTGACTAGTGAAGTCGAAAAGACAAACTGGTGTTACTAGTGGCCAATTTGGGTCTTACTAGTCGACTAGTGGCAGGTCCTGAACCTCACTAGTCGACTAGTAAGGTCAAATTGTCTTCTACTTGTGTAACTAGAAAACATTTTGGATTCTACTAGTCACCTAGTGAGCACTTTTAGCATCACTAGTTTGCTAGTAGAGTCTAACAAGACCTCAGCTAGTTGACTAGTCACAGTTTTGCCTTGACAAGTTAACATGTAAGATGAAGCATGCTGCCACTAGTTAACTAGTTGCATTCCTCAGGTCAACATGTTAACTAGTTAAAAGAAGTGGGTGGAGTAACGACAAAATCCTGTATCCTGATTCGTTGGTATCTTTTATTTTGAACTGCAGAGCAAATAGGAAGCCTCAATTTATGTTTTTACCCACCTCCTCATTAGCATTTGGTGTCACTAGTGTGACTAGTGCACATTTTGGCTTCCACTAGTACAACTAGTAACGTGTTTTGCCTCACTAGTTAACTAGAAAAGTCAAAATACACTTCAACTAGTAAGCATGTCAGCGTCACTAGTTCAACTAGTAAACATTTTAGAACTCACTAGTTAACTAGTGAGCTCAGTAAGGTGTTACTAGTATAACTAGTGAGTATTTCAGCTTCCACTAGTTCAACTAGTAAACATTTAAGCCCCACTAGTTAACTAGTAAGGTCAATGAGACTTTTCCTAGTTTAACTAGTAAGGTGTAAATCCTCACTAGTCACACTAGTGATGATGTTGGCTCTTCCATGTGTAACTAGTGTAAAAATCTTGAGGTTACTAGCAAACTAGTGAGGTGAATAGCTGCTACTAGTGAACAAGTCAGAGCTTTTGCAGCTCACTAGTTCACTAGTAAGACTTTAAGCATTACTAGTTCAGCTCAGTGGGCCACAAGTCTGTCAAAAAGCTGACTAGTTTGGATTTTGGTGCCACTAGTATGGCTCTGTGGCTTCACTAGTCAGGCTTAAGTTGTTACTAGTTTGACAAAAGTGTCACTAGTTGCTGAAAAAGAGTGACAAGTAAGACTCTTTGTTCAACTAGTTGGACAAAATGTCTAACTAGTGTGACCAGATGTCCAACTAGTGCTGACAATGATCGAACTAGTGAACGACACTGACACCTGATATCAAGGATATGGAATAAATGCTCAAACGGCTTGCCATAGGACACACAGCCTCCAGCAAACCAGCCTGAGGCCTGCTGCACATGAGAACAGGTGGCTGTGCATGAGTCAGACTGTAGTTACATGTATGAATGTTTTCATCCAGATAAATGTGACACGTTTGCCTCACAGATGCTCTTAAAGCAGTGCATCCTGGGTAATCTAAGCTGTGACTGTATTTTGACCTCACGTGGTTCAAACGATTCAGTCAACTCACAGCTGAACTAACAAACTATACAATCCCCAACACGTCATACTGGACTAGTTACAGGTTCACATCTGATCCCAAACCTGCCTACCACACACACACACACACACACACACACACACACACACACACACACACCCATATTGTCTGGACTTGTCATTCTCCCTCCGTCCAGCAGATGTCCTCACACTGTCCCAGTCACATGACTCTTCATTCACCTGTTAAACTTCCCCTCATCAGTCCTGCACTTTATAATCAGCCCACTGACACTCAGTCACTGCCTCTCTGACCCTGGACCTGGACCTGGACCTGGACCTGGACCTGACCTTGATCCTGGACCTGGACCTGTGTGTTTACCTGTTGCGTGTTCCAGAGCTGCTCACCTGGGCCAATCTCTAAATGTCCTGCATCACTTTGCTTCTGTATCCAGGAAGAACGACATGACGTGAGACGGTTTGT
This sequence comes from Epinephelus awoara, assembly GCA_035609425.1. Lineage (NCBI taxonomy): Eukaryota > Metazoa > Chordata > Actinopteri > Perciformes > Serranidae > Epinephelus > Epinephelus awoara. The sequence continues at coordinate 31,969,597 of CM069315.1, read as the reverse complement.
AAACGTGTGCAGCGAGTGTTTAGGTATGTCTCCTCTGTGTGTGTGTGTGTGTGTGTGTGTGTGTGTGTGTGTGTGTGTGTGTCACAGGTGTGACCCAGATCAGCTGTCAGCAAGGTTCAGGTAGATCCTTGAGCACATTCAGGTCTGGATTTATTTCTCACTGGCTCTGCTGATGTTCACAAATGTTTCCTGAATAAAGCATCTTTTGTTTGGACTGAATCAAACGCCGCCGCATTCACAGGCAGCGTGTGTGTGTGAGTGTGTGAGTGTGTGCATAACTGTCTGTGTTTAACTGACTGTGTTGTCAGGCTGAACGCAGCCCTGTGTGCCCCTCATGGATCACTCCTCCCTGTTTGCAGCCTCTCATGACATCATGCTTACATCATCAAGCCCTGACGCAGCCCCAGAGCCACAGAGAAATCTGTTCACACACACTGAACCTGCACAGGAACAGGAAGTGCTTCACCTTCAGCAACATCACGTTTAGCTGTCATTCAGTGTGATGATCAGACAGTCAGCAGGAAGACACCATGGAGGTCACAGCGCTCTGCGTCACACTGAGTGAGTCTGTCTGCAGCTGTTACTCTCTGATCACTTCCAACAAACAAACAAACAAACAAACAAACAGAATGTCAGATTGTATCAGCGAGCGTTATCAGACGTTCAGTCATAGTTTGATATTTGTTGTTGTGGATGGTTTAATTTCTGATTTAATTACTATGTCTGTTTGTTCTTTGCTTATTGGTTGATTAATTATGATCATCATGTGTTTGTCGCGTCAACTTCTCTTAAAAAAAACAAAAAAACTTTTCATGGTGTCAGAAAACCAGACGTGTTTTTTATCTCAGTGACGGAGACAGAGTTTACTGAGCTCAGACTGCAGCGTCCCTGTCTGTGACATAAGAAGGAAGTACCTGAGTAGCACTTAATAAATGTGCATAGTTACATTAAGAGTCATGGACGATATCATCAGGTCGTCTTTTACTCTGTTTCATATTTCTCGTGTGTGTCATGTGCCACGCATGAACACGTTCCACCCTGGAGACGTCGCACAGACACAGCTCTGTCTTCACGTTGATAATATGAAGAGTGATGAACATGTGCAGCAGTGTGTGTCTGTGCTGCATCGCCTCGTTATACTGTAGGGCGTTCACATGTTCACATGTTCGTGTTATGTGTGTGTGTGTGTGTGACACTCTGCTGTCCTCTCTGTCTCTCCAGTGGTGAACGTGCTGCTGCTGCTCACTGATGAAGGGCAGAGCAGCTCCAGAGTTCACAGATCTGGTGAGTTTAGACTGTTGATTAAAGAACATCCACATGTTTGTTACGGTGTGAGAACCTGCAGGGACGTCTCTCTCTCTCTGTTCCTTTTCTTCTCCTTCTTCTTCCTCTTCTTCTTCTTCTTCTTCTGCGTAACAGATGCATGTGTTCTTCACGTGGACCCAAACAGGCTGCAGTTCTTTGAGTATGACTCCATGTCATTAAAGTGTCGGGGGTTTCACGGCTCGTCAGAATGGAGAGTGATGAGAAAGCTTTCCTCAAATGTTTCTCAGTGGGACTCTGGGTTCTTAAACATCACACCTGCCTTTGAAACACACAGTGGAGAATACTGGTGTGAAAATGCAGAGGGAGACAGGAGCAACGCTGTCAACATCACCGTCACTGGTACGTTCAACACACACACTGACTCCAGCAACACTTCTGCTCTTCAAGAAAACACAGTGTGGCTGAAAGCTCCAGAATAAAGCAGGTGAAGGTCGTTGCACTTTATTTCTTGTTGTCCAGCTGGTGACGTGATCCTGGAGAGTCCTGCTCTGCCTGTGATGGAGCGACAGGCCGTCACTCTGCGCTGCAGAAGGAAGATGACATCGTCCAGCTCTGCAGCTGACTTCTATAAAGACGGGCGGCTCAGTGAGACTGGATATACGGGCCGGATGACCATCAGCAATGTCTCCAGGTCCAGTGAGGGACTCTACAGGTGTGACATCTCTGGAGCTGGAGGGTCAGCAGAGAGCTGGCTGGCTGTCACAGGTGAGACATGACGACACTGTAAATATCTTACTGTCATCACGTATGTCATCACAGAGAAACATTTTCTACTCAAACTCACAATTCTTGGTGAATAAATGGCACCAAACAACAATTATAGCGACTTAAATTTGATGTTGAGTCCTAATGCTCTTCATCATCATCATCATCATCATCCTCACCAGCTGCACAGAGAGAACAATCAGCCACTCTCATCCTGAGTCGTCACAGTTGCTGCTCTGTCAGTGGCCTTTCACGTCTACATCTTACGTGCTGGGTTACGTTTAGCCAACACACACACACACACACACACACACACACACACACACACACACACACACACACACATGCACACACACACATGCATGTCAAAGTTTCCTTGAGCAAGATGCTGAACCCCAAATTGCTCCTGATGGCTGCTCCATCAGTGTGTGAGTGGCTGCTGAATGGCGCCATGTACGGTAGCATCGGCCCACAGTGTGTGAATGTCAGAAGAAGAGCAAAGTGCTCTACACGTACAGCCCATATTTCGGCGTCAGATGTCTGATGTCAAAGTCAGAGACGACTAGTTTTGAGTGTTCAGTGACACAGTTTCAGATAACCTGTAAAATATTTAACATGTTGTATTAATATGTCACACTGTCTCCTCTCATGGTGTTAACAGCACATATTGTTCCCTCACATGAAGACACAACACCTCAGGAGGGTCAAGAGCCCCCTCCTCCTCCTCTTCCTCTGGACCCTGGCTCCATTCAGCTGTCCGTCCTGTTGCCGGTTGTCTTCAGCACTCTGTGTGTGTCTGTGCTGCTGCTGGTGGTGGGACTGCTTCAGTGTCGGAAACACAGAGGTACCTTAAAGCACCTGGGAGGAATGCAAAGTTTGCTTTCTGTGCGCCTTCTTCTTCTTCCTCTTCTTCTTTTAAACCGTGGACATGAACGTAGCACCGTCGCTGCTCACCTTCACCTTTATGAATAACAGATAGGCAGATGTAAATGTGATGTACAGTGCAAACTTGTGAAGCTGCACAAAGTAAAAACCAGACTGTGACTTTTCTCTCAGAAGTTGAACCCTGGATGGTTTCACATGTTTCAGCTGTAACTATTATTATCATAGCTAAAACACTGCTGTGGACGAAACTAACCCGCAGGATTTATTTAGTCTCTCTGTCTCAGTGTGTTTACTGATGTTTCTCGTCCTGTTGCACAGCGGCGTGTTTTCCCTCTGAGGCGCCAACAACACAGTCAGACCCAGGTGAGTGTCACACAGCTGCTGCACACACAGTCAACAGATAACTGGGTCGGTCAGGTCAGCTGATCAGAGCAGGGTGGTGTGTCCAGCTGCTGCACCGACTCTTTGCAGCGTGTGGTTGCTGCAGCTTCACTGTGTGTGTACGTGTGGAGTCATATTGCAGATGTTTATGCAGGATTTGGAAGTGCACACTTTATTATAGTCAGAGCAGGTGAACATGGAGCTGTTTCTATGACACATTATTTTTTCTCTTTAAGCCTCTCAGTTTTAATTATTATTGTTCGTATGTATTTGATTTGCTGCTATTATTTATATTTATATGGCAGTGAAGCACATTCACTGTTTGGTGGCATGTGTGAAACATTATTTTGATTTTAAATGGAGCATAAAAAAGACAAATATATAAATCTGATCTGTATGAAGAGGTGCTGCTGTCATTAACTGGAGGGATTTAACCACAGGACGCATCATATGAGTTTAATATGAAATACTACATGTTGGCCTCTTTTATTTTTCATTTACAAACACATTGTATGAAATGTTTACACAGTTCTCTGTAGGTTTATGTGCTGGAGGGCTGCAGAGCCGTGTGCAGCCTCGAAATAGTAGACCAGCTGTGTGAGAATAAAGCTGAGTGGTGCCGCGCCCTCACGTGAGCACAGCTCCTGTGGTCAGTGTAGCAGCTTCTGTTGGTTGCGATGGACGCTGCAGACATGGTGGTTTCCTTCTTATGGGGCAAAACATGTGTGTGCTCCTCCATTTAAAGTGCGACAGAATCATAAAAGTACAAAGCAGGTTCACACAGAAGCGCCCGGATTGATCTTCACCTTCTCCGTCTCCACTGACAGCAAACGCAAAAGGCGAAGCGCGTATATCTCTTTTGGCCACTGTATTCAAATATGGCGAAGCAAGAGGGCAGCCTGCAGCAGAGCGCGCCCTGCCTGTGTGTGTGTGTGTGTGTGTGTGTGTGTGTGTATATAGAGAAATCATTCTAAGCCTATGAGAAAGCTTCCATTTGTATGTGAATTGCATTGCACTTTAGTAAATATATATTTATGAAAGCAATAGTTGATATTTGTTAAAACAACCAGGTAAATTACACATTGTGACTTTTAAATTACATATTATATTTAAATTATATATTTGGTGTCTGAATTTTACTGTTTTTATCTCCTTTATAATAGTTACAGTCGGCCTACACCTGTCTCAACACTGCCAAAATAAAACTACTGTGAATATTCATATTTTATTATCATGTTTGTTTCAGTGTATGAACACGTCAGCGCAGATGATCCACAAACAGTGACGTACGCCAGAGTCACAAAACACAACAAGAAAGGTATTTGTTTCATATATCTTACTTTACTAGGTGCAACATCAGCTAATTATTGTTAACTGTTTAATAACTAAACATGAGTCAGTGATGTGAAATCAGCCTCTCAGTCTGTCTTTATTATATTCTGCTGCTCACTTCTTATATTGCTGTTTGTTTTGTACATTTTATTCAAAACACTGATCGTGTCTTTCTTTTTATTGATACGTACTTTTTGTCCTGTTTACAATTTGTGTCTCTGCTGCTGTAACGTTACAAAGTTCCTGGTCAAGGTTTGAGCTTCCTTTCTTCACAAAGCATTTGAGGAAACTGTTTGTTTTGTATGAAGCGAGTGAGCCGAGACGTTCAGTGTGTATGAATCTGACAGTGAATGTTTTAAAGTCAAGACGCACTGTAGTTAACAGAATAAGCACAGGTGGGTAGTGTAGCCAAAAATTGTACTCAAGTAAGAGTACTGATACTTTAGAACAATATTACTCAAGTAAAAGTAAAAAGTAGTCATCCAAATAATTACTTGAGTAAGAGTAAAAGAGTATTTGGTGAAAACTACTCAAATACTGAGTAACTGTTGAGTAACATCTGATTTATTTGCCGAATAAGAACATGAATGTAATCAATCAATCAAAAATAATAATCTGCAAATTCATGTATTTTAATCTACTAAAACAAAATAAATTAAATCTTTACAAACATAAGATAAACCAAGGCACAAGAAACACAAATATGTATGTATGTATGTATAGCCAAATACTGTACTCAAGTAAGAGTATTGTTACTTTAAAACAATATAACTCAAGTAAAAGTAAAACGTTTTTTGCATTAAAACTACTCTTAAAAGTGCAATTTATCCAAAAAGTTACTCAAGTAAATGTAACTGAGTAAATGTAACTAGTTACTACCCACCTCTGGAAATGAGCCAGTCCTTTATTTTGGCCCCAAAAATGGATCAACGTGTGCAAACTCCTCAGATGAACTAAAGACTGTTCACACAGTCAGGATGAACAGAGATATAAAGATGACTGTCATCAGCAAAGTAAATGATTCAATTCATATATTACATCTTCGTGTGTGTGTGTGTGTGTGTGTGTGTGTGTATGTTTTATGAATCGGCTTTTGTACCTGTTTCACACCTGTACACAACTGTACTTCTATTGTTCCTGATGAAATGAAGATGACAGTGAATGTATTTAATGTTTCAGGCTGTCCAGAGGCAAATACTGTGAGTCACGTGAAGGATGTGACATATGCTGTTGTCACACCAAAGAGGAAGGAGAGAGGTATCTTCTTCTACTTCTTGAACAGATTCTCTGTGTGTGTGTGTGTGTGTGTGTGTGTGTGTGTGTGTGTGTGTGTGTGTGTGTGTGTGTGTGTGTGTGTATGACTGTAGTACAGATTAGTTTAACTTGAAGCAGAAACACATCAAATGATGGAAGCTTACATTTGCATTAATGAGAGTTTGGAATGAAGGATAACAGTAAATGTTTGTGTCTCTGTAACTCCTCAGTCTGTGGAGACGCAGCTGAAGCAAACAGGACAACATATGCAGCCATCAGACACCAGCGTAAGGACAGAAGTGTTTTTATCTTTATTATTATTCATACAGTCATTTTATGCTCAGGAGCTTTGCTAGAAATATGTTTGATTAAAATGACTTTTGCATAAAGATAAATTACATCTATGAGTTGTCAAATAAAGGTAGTCACTCTTACAAAGCAACCGTTTGGTTTAACAGAAATAAAAGTGTGTCATCTGCATAAAAACACAAAGTTAAGTTATACAGACAAAAACTACAGATACAAATCTACTGATACATACATGACAGCAAATATAACTATATGGATATTTGACCGTATGAGTCTCTAAACATGTTAAAATCTTTTACAGTGCGTGCAGTGTAATTTATTTGTACATGTATCTGTGTGGTTGCAGGTCAGTGAGAGCAGAAACACCACCTGAAGGATGGAGGAGAGACTCTGCCTCCGCTTGTTTAATACGCGTTCAAGATGGAGAAGAACATCACTTAAATTCACTTCAATCTATGTCAAAGTGTTCTCGCTCATAAATATAGGTAAACGCAGTGAGAGGTTAACGCCATGAAGCGTCTCGTCTCACGCGCAGCCCCAGAGTCTATTTTTAAAAGCTAGCTGTTTGGTGTTTCAGTTAAACCACATGGTTTTATCTGCTCTGCCTGTTCACACGTCTGAGGACGCTGCTGACATCAGCAGAGCTGCTGCAGCCTTTAAAACAGACTCTCCGTGGTCAACTGCTGTCACAAGATCAAACTGAGGACTTTGCACTCGGTGTGTCAGATATGTAAACAAACAAATGTGAGGGGAGTATCTTTTTATAGCCTGATAACTGAGGTACAGCATGCAGGTTAAGGCAGGTCGCTCTGTCAGTGGACTTTAACGTCTGTGTGTTTCGCACCAGGTATCCTCTCATGTCTGCTGTCGACGTTCTGGGACAGGACGCGTTAGGTTTATAAAAAACATCATGGTTTTCTCTACATTCATACGGAAGGCAAACACCTGGCTCCTGGGTGAAAGTTCAGGTTTTATTGGACTCATCCACCTCCTCTCCCTCCTTTTATACTGTAGATACTTCAGCTCCTTCTATTATGTTGCTACCAGCAGAGTTTCCAACTGACGCCATCCAGCGGCGTATCGTCCTGCCATGACAGGTGCCATCTGCTGACGTACTGCAGCACCTCTAAAGGTTCAGTCTGGGTGCACTGGCTGCACACTGACGCTGCCTGGTGGCGTATCATAACACTATGAACGGTGGTTTTTGGCGTCGGTGTCTGATGCCAAAATCTCTGCAAGAGTGGCGACGTTTGATGACTGAAGAATGAGACGTGGCTGATGTGTCCTAGAGCATGAGGACATTAGAGGCTCAGTGCTGCCCTCCAAAGGCCAAATGTTGTCAGTGGAAAATAAGAGTTTCAAAAAGTGATTCACCAACACCAAAAGCCACATTTCACAGTGTTATGATACGCCACCAGGCAGGCAACGTTTTGTGGTGTCAGGATATGCCACCTGTTGGCTGGACGGCATCAGTCACAGCAGTATGATGCACTGACAGGCGACATCAGCTGATAACATGGCTGGACGGCCTGCTGCAGCAGGATGATCCACTGCTGGACTGAGTCAGTTAGAAACACTGCCAGTAACGATGTTCTGTACGAAGCAGGAAAGTCCCTGTGAGAGCAAACACATCCTGGACTTTCACCCGGGAGCCTGGTGTTCACTTCACATATGGATACTGTGCCTAATCGTGATTTTGTTCTTTAAACCACATGCTTTGGTTGGTGTCTTGTCAGTGGATGTTTTTGACAGTGAGTCACGAGCACAATTGCAGACGGACAAAGTTTGGAGACAAGTGAAAAACGGCCTAGCAAAAGAAAAGGAGCTCCTCTGTGTGAGGAGGCAAAGGAGAGCAAAAAGGAGAGTGATAAAAGAAGAGGAAGAACAAGAGTAAACCTCAGTCAGGCGTTCAAGAGATGGAGGGAGCTCCGTGACCAAAGAGGCTTCAAAACCCATGTCCAGCTAGCTTTCTTTCTAATGGATCCAGCCTACATTTGATTCATTGTCTCTGATCCACACGCTCAGTTTGGTCGTTGCCACAGTGCGACGCAACACCACTGATGCTGGGTGGCGCCAAGCTAACAAAATGAATCCTATCTGTTGCGTCTTTAAGTCCTTGAGGTCAGTCAGTGAATGTGTTTAGTTATCTTTCTTTCTGAGAGTTACATCTGACATGTAAATGTTTTACTGTGTCATTGATAAAAGCAACTGATGATATTAAAACTTAGATTGTCAATAGACAAATTAAATCTAACTATAAACCAAAGTTCCTCTGAGTGTGATCTTTGTGTTTCTCTGTCTCCTCCAGCTGATCAGTGGTTTCCTCCCTGTGGGGGGGGGGGGGGGGGGGGGGGGGGGGGGGAGAGAGAGAGAGAGAGAGAGAGAGAGAGAGAGAGAGAGATCAGTTACTAACATGTAGTCAGCAGTGCCATCTAGTGTCTGACACCAGCTGCACAACAAGATGGAGCCTCCAGCTGACATGATCAAACACACAACAAGTCACACAGCAGCTGTTACAAGAGACCACATGATGTTACATGATGTTAGATCATGTTACATCATGTAACATGATGTTAGATCATGTTACATGATGTTAGATGATGTTACATGATGCTAGATGATGTTAGGGTTGTGGTGTGGTTCATGTTCCTCTGCTGGACTCTATAGTAAAAGAACATCATGGTTTGGCTCCACCAGAAAGAAACACCGCCTCCTGGTTGAAAGTCTGGGGTTTGTTGGCTCCTCCCTCCACCTCATAGCAACCTGATGCTGTCCAGTGTGTGTGATGCTGCTGTGGCAGGCGCCATCCGGCCGTGTTACCCACTGACGCCCCCTGGTTGCGTATCATAGCGCTACAAGTGGAGGTTCGTGGCCTCTGTGTCTGACGCTGAGCTCACTGACAACTTCAGGATGATGAAGTGCGCTGTCACTCTGAAAATGTTGCTCCCATAAATCTCTTCGACACAAAACCTGGAAACAAAAGGTTGAAAAGTACAGAAGTGACGCTCCTCCCTGGCGTCCTCCTCTCCCTCCCTGCTGGTGCCGTCTGAGTCGCTCCCTCTGGTTCTCCAGCATCCTCATAATGTTGGTGAGATGGTCTCTTTGTGAACCACCTTCAATTGTGTTCCAGCCTGTTCTGACAGACCTGGCTGACCCATAGACGCACCTTTCACAGCAGTATGATACACACCTGGTGGAGCCCAAACGCGCGCTAAAGTGCCGAGACAGACAGACAGACAGACAGACAGACAGACAGACAGAGGACACCTCGCACGTCCAAGTGAAAAGGACTAACAAGTCAAATCTGTCTGTTTGATTTAATAACAATAAAATAATGACCTGAATGTTTTTATCTTTCTTTGTCATTCAGCTTTTCATCTGCGCTGCGACACACAGTCGCTCTGGAGCTGATCAGAGCAGCTGAGACCTCAAAGACACTTTAAAGTGCTGTGGCCTCCTCTGCACAGGAACAGGAAGTGCTTCACCTTCAGCTACATCATATTTAGCTGCTCTGCTCTTCTGATGATCAGACAGTGGGCGAGGAGACATCATGCAGGTCACAGCGCTCTGCGTCACACTGGGTGAGTACTGAGTCTGTCTCCAATAACTGCTCTCACATCTGATCACACTGATGTATGAGTGAGCGGGACACCTGTGTGATGTGACATACGACAGCTTCAACTTTGTCCTCTACTCTTATTGTTTTGTGTTTGACTCATTATTTACTGGGCTGTTTACATGTTGTCACATGTACATATAGAGACATGTGTGTGTGACTGTCCTCTGTCTCTCCAGTGGTGAACGTGCTGCTGCTGCTCACTGATGAAGGGCAGAGCAGCTCCAGTGCTCCCAGATCTGGTGAGTTCAGCTTCATTAGCATGTAAGTGTGGTCACGGTTAGAAAACAGTACCATGGTTTGGCTCTACATTCATACAGGAAGTGAACATCGGCGTCCTGATTGAAAGTCCAGGGTGTGTTGGAGCCATCTACCCTCCTGCCCAAACTATGAGGACCTTCCAGCTGCTTATATAACGTGGTTTACTGGACTGCACCGCCGCGACAAGTGCCGTCCTGCTGCGTTATGAACTGACGTCTGCACATCCATCCTGTGTCATTCATTAATTTTACGGGGCCGTTGGTGTGTGTCTCCACCGCAGGAGCCACCCCGAAGGACGGAGTTCTGGTACTTTCACAGGGTTAGCCCCTGTGAAAGTACCAGAACTCCGTCCTCGCAGTGGGTTCTCAGATCGGCCCTAGCCTCGCGTCACCAGGCTCTTCACGTACGGCGAGGAGCCTGGTTTCCATTCACTCTCAATTTTGTCTGGATTCTGGTTCCAGTCTAGAAAGCAGACCTGGAATTCACCAAATTCACCAAAGTAAAACTTTAAATTCTGGAGCACCATCGATTCACAATAAAAGAAAAAGGTTAATTAATGGCTTGGGGCTTTTCTCGTAAATTATATTCTTTAAATTAAAAAGTTTCACCGCATTTTTATTAGCTTGGTGCGTTTATTTCGAATTCTGGATCCTGTCTCTCTCGCCCTGGTTCCGGTTCCTTACCAAAACAGCCACTAAACGGCCCCAGACTAGAACGGCCCTGAAGAACTCCTGGCTGGGGCTTGGGGTTTACTTGGTGCTCATTAGATATACTCAAGGTGGATGTGACATTAACAGAAAGCAACAAAATAGCTGCGTCGCCCGATCAAAATGGTCACGCAACGATCACGTCACATCCAGAGCCCGGTACCTTTACAGGAACCTTCCTCCTACTCCGCCCTCTCAGTGGAGACACGGCGGATGAGAGGGCCGAGCGAGAGGACGTTCCTGTAAAGTTCCTGCCCCCCAAATAGTACCAGGAACTTCTTCAGTGGAAACAGGTTTCATGAATGAATGAGACCTGTGAATCTAACCGAGTGCTCATGTTGATGTCCTGGTGCTGGTCGTGGCGTCCTCCTCCAGACGACAAAGTCAGATCATATTCTACGTCACTTTAGAAACGCTGATATGACACCAGCACAGTGCCAGTGACATGTTTTATATTACAGCTGAACTGCGTCGCTGGCAGTAATGGGAGAATACCAGTTACTGAGGATTAAAGAGATGTCTAACTGTTCTTCTTCTTCTTCTTCTGTGTGACAGATGCATGTGTTCTTCACGTGGACCCAAACAGACTGCAGTTCTTTGAGTATGACTCCATGTCATTAAAGTGTCGGGGGTTTCACGGCTCGTCAGAATGGAGAGTGATGAGAAAGCTTTCCTCAAATGTTTCTCAGTGGGACTCTGGGTTCTTAAACATCACACCTGCCTTTGAAACACACAGTGGAGAATACTGGTGTGAAAATGCAGAGGGAGACAGGAGCAACGCTGTCAACATCACCGTCACTGGTACGTTCAACACACACACTGACTCCAGCAACACTTCTGCTCTTCAAGAAAACACAGTGTGGCTGAAAGCTCCAGAATAAAGCAGGTGAAGGTCGTTGCACTTTATTTCTTGTTGTCCAGCTGGTGACGTGATCCTGGAGAGTCCTGCTCTGCCTGTGATGGAGCGACAGGCCGTCACTCTGCGCTGCAGAAGGAAGATGACATCGTCCAGCTCTGCAGCTGACTTCTATAAAGACGGGCGGCTCAGTGAGACTGGATATACGGGCCGGATGACCATCAGCAATGTCTCCAGGTCCAGTGAGGGACTCTACAGGTGTGACGTCTCTGGAGCTGGAGGGTCAGCAGAGAGCTGGCTGGCTGTCACAGGTGAGGTTGTTGTCATTTTAATATCTCAACACGTCCTCAGCCCAAGTCGTCACATATCGCCACTTTGTCGATTCAGGCAACTTCCAGCTTCTTATATTACGTTTCCAGCTGAAGCCATCCAGCAGCGCATCATACCAACATAACCTGCACCCTCTGGACACGTTATGAACCTGCCATCTGTCTGCACATCACACAGTGGCGGTGTATCTTAACACCACGAAAGGTTCCATGCAGCCACGTTATACACTGACGCCGCCCAGCAGTGTATCGTGCCGCGTCAAAAAGTAGCTGGCGCCTGTGTCTGTCAAGTTTCTGTTGGGTTCAGCCTCAATGCCTGAACTCCACCCGGCACAGACAACATCAGAGGACGCAGAATGAATGCTGTCGTAATTATAATCAGTGTCAGGAAAGACAAAGGAGTTATTAAAAGACGAACATGTTCGACACACGTCATCAGTCTGTGAGGTCATGAGTCTGCAGGTGTAAAGTTCAGGTTTTGGCTCGTGGTGACAGACGGAGGGTCGCTGGGACAGCTGTGTTAGCCGCACTGTGAAGCTCTACTGTGGCACGCTGGTGCTTTCAGCTAAACGCTCACATCATGCTAACATGCTAACAGCTACAAATGTCTTTGCAGATCTGATATTTGTTGATTTAGCTCAGTCTGGACCAGAGGCTAGTTCACCATCCCAGAAACCATGCAGCGTTTATCACTAACGTTTGGTTGTCGTCACCAGGAGCCAAACACAGCAACATTTGTTCCCGAAACATTGACAATCAGTACCACTAATCCATCTTTCCTCCTGTTCACAGCATACATCCCTCCTGCACCTGAAGACACAACCCCTCAGCATCAGGAGATACCTGCTCATCCTCGGCACCATGGCTCCATTCAGCTCTCCGTCCTGTTACCGGCTGTTTTCAGCATCACGTGTGTGGCTGCGCTGCTGTTAGCTGCAGGGCTGCGTCAGTGTCACAAACGCAAAGGTACAGTCCACACCTGATGATTCGTGCCAATGCAGGAAGAAGTGTGTCAGTAAAAGTACAGCTGTCCTTTCACTTCTCACATTCTGCCTCTGTGTTCCAGTTGCATGCTTTTCCTCTGAGACGCCAACAACAGAATTAAACCCTGGTAAGTGTAAAACAAAGCGTCTATACTGCAGTACGTGATATAAGTCAACCAGCCTTTTGTCCTGACTATGGTTCTTCCCCAGTCACGTGTCCAGGCCGACTGTGTCTCAGTCCGTCTGTGGCTGCTGCAGCTGTTGAAATATGTGTTGTTTTCATTTGCTCCAGTCAGTGAACGTGCCCTCGTAGCTGAGCCACACATGGATATATATGCTAATATCACACGGCCCAAGAAGAATAGAGGTACGTGTCTGACTTATTCTGAGTTATTAAACTTGTTTTTGCTGAACTGATGTTGAGCAGAAGTGTCTCTCAGCTGCACAGATAAGCACGCTGCACTTATATGTGCAGTGTTGAGGGGGTGTAGGGTAGGGTGACTGCTACATAACACTCCTGTTGGAATATACGATTATTCTTGTTGTTTCTATCTGTTCCAGTCAGTGAACACGCCCGTGTAGCTGACGCACCCGTGGCTCTGTATGCTAATATCCCACGGCGCAAGAAAAAAAGAGGTACGTCTCTGACTGATTCTTATTTTACTTTCATTACACGTGATTTGTGACCAAACAAAGCTGAGTGTAAGCGTTTGTTTGCTGCACACTTAAACCTGCAGCTGTGGTTTTGACACGATGTGCTTTGTGACCAAATTAAGTTCGGCTGTCGCATGGCTGAAATGTTTTCACATGCGTTTTTTATTAGATCAGTGAGACGTGAAAGTGTCCATGTCACAGTGAGCGTTTGAGATTCACATGACATATTGAGAACATTACGGCACTAATGGCTGCGCTTCTTTGGATTACATTGTGTGTGTAAACGTGGCTGTCATCAGCAAAATATTGATGAAATATACAGCTAAGTCTATGGACGTATGTTACCGTGTCTCAGCCAGTAGAAATGAAGTATCAACCCAACTTAATAATTCATAGTTCATAGTTTTGTGTTGAAATATTTTGTCGATATTACAGTTCGTCCTGAGGCAAACTTGGCTGATCAAAATGGGACGTGCGCTGCTGTCACAACGAAGAAGAAGAAGGCGAGAGGTACTTTACACTGTGCTATATTTACTTTGCATTAATGACAGACGACTGCCGGTGGAGCACAGACCACATCAAATCTGTGATGAGAAATGTCGCTGAGTTGAAACACCTGAACAAGACGAAACGTTTGCTCAGTGAAGCTTCAGCTGAAGCCACTCTGTGAGTAATAATGACCTTCATCAGTGGTTTAAATGTGAGAGCATCTTCATACTGACAGCCTGAGCGACTATATTTAAGAGAGCGCGATGAAACAGTGAAACCACATCGTTCCCTCTGATCGCTCTGTTCACACGGCTGAACATGTTTATGAGAACAGAGCTGTGGCAGCTTTTAATAGATGAGCTGTGGTCAACTACTGATGCTTTCATTTCATTGAGGATCAGTCTGACATCATGATCTGTAACTTTACATCAGGGGGACGTTAATGTAATAACTGTATCAGGACCTATGTGACGAGTATTACTTTTGTTTTTAAGTAGTTTAAACTTGACTACCAACAGATGACAACTACTCTGCCTGATACAAAGGTTCATCTATTAATTTTTATAGTTTGTTTGTTTTTTGCTTCATTATCTCAGGTTCTGGGGAGGCACGTGTAGCTCCTACAAACAAAGCAAAACGGAACAAGGAGAGAGGTATTTTACTTTGAATTGCGATTAATCATTACACAAATAATTTAGAAAGGTCAATTTAATATGTCACGTTACAAATATTCTTTCTGTGTTCATGAACATTTCTATCTCAGGAGATACGTTTTCACTGAGGTTAATTTAGTTTGATTAGTAAACTGTCAATTTAAGCTAGCTGCTTATATGAGCCATGAATTTTGATGGTTTAATATTTTCAAATTTATAGTTATTTACAGTTTAATATTAGTATTGTAATTGAAAGGTAAAATCTGGTGTCATCTGCATAATAAGTGATATAAAATCATACAAAATCACAATACTAGCCGTGATAGAAAAAAAAACATCTGTTTGTATAATGTGTTAAATCATATTAACATTTCATTATGTTTTGGTTTTTATTATATTGAAACCTGTAGCCTCCGTATTTCCTGTGTCTTGTCCAGGTCACTGAAAGTGGAAAACACCTGACTGAAGGACGGCGTGAGCACTGTTTCATAGTTTGCACAAAATGGAGAAATGCAACTGTTGTTTGGGCTTCAACAGTATTGCCTCTGTTGCTTTTATTGTTATTGTTGCCTTTACTGTGTACTTTGAGATTTGTATTCAAATGTAAAGTGCGTTATAAATAAAATCTATTATTATTATTATTATTATTAACAGTAATATGTAACTTTTTCAGTGCCCGTGTACGTTTTTCCTTGTTTTAAGATACTTGTGATGAAACCATCCCGCACATTGCCAACCTCCAGGAGGAGGGGGATGATGTGACGGAGCGGCTCTTTCACTGACTGTGGGCTGTCCCCGCTCCCTTTCTGTCTTCACCGAGTCATTAAACATAATAATTAAAATAGTTTTCCCTCTGTCTCATTCATATCCATACATTCACACAGCCCTTTTATCACTTACCTTACGGAGTATGTTGCATATTCATCCTGCTGCTGCCAGCCATCTGAGTTTGGTTGGCGAAACAGGGCGAAACGTTTGGTTGTGTCAAATAGTCAGTTCTCACACCTTTGATGATCATGTGACCTGCATTACTATGTTTCTTGTTTGTTTGTTGACTTGTAACTTGGGTTAGGGTAAATTGTGTTTTTGGTTAGGCGCTATGCTGATTGTGTTTTTCTTATGTGAATAATATGCCTCGTGGGAGGGGCAGCTGGTTTAAAGGAGGCTGCTGTGGCCCTGGATGAGTCAGTGTTGCTGTGGTTACAGACGAGGTCACACCTGCTGGACCTCCAGACTGTGTGCTGGTACCTGTGTTTTTAAAAAGGTATTTTGAGTTATTGAAGAACTGTCTTTTTGGGACATCTTGACATTTTGTAAAGAGTATTTTTTTGTTTTGTTTTTCTGCACCTGATTTGCATCCTTTTTTCTCCTGTTTCTGGTAAATATCACTGTGTGCACTTTGGGAGGTCGACATTGCAAATCACACCATCACAATATCTTTCTGACTACTCCTGTGTTTTAGGAGTTTTGAAATAGACAGTTTAGCAAAAGTGTTCCATGCTGTCATGACGTATTTTTCTGGTTGTGTAGTTTGTGGTGTGCTGATTGCCTCAGTAAAAACTTTGCAAAATGTACAGATCAAATACATCAGCTGTAAATTACATATTGTTGTGTCAGTCCTTCATGCAGAGGCATCATTGTGCATTTACACTCAGATTTTTACAGATGTTTCTGAGAAATCCTGTCAGAAAATGAGTTAAAAAGCTTTTGAAAATCAAATTGTAATTGGAAACATTTTGCGTCCACTGGTGTGGTTCTCAATCATTATCATCATCATCATCATCATCATCATCACCATCACCATCAATCTGAGTGTCCACTGAATCCATTTTTCAAAGGAGGTGGTTTTGCATAATGCAACAGTTTGACCACAGTGATCCATGTGCTATTCACACACTGCTGCAGCCTCACTGTGGTGTAAACTCAGCCTGACCTGAGGCAGACACACTGTGCCCATAATGACACGGTAAGATAATCATCCTGTAATGTGATGCCTTGTTGGCGTTCATATATTCCCCATTATATATTTATAAGATGTGGAATCAGTGCCACAGGGTCACACATCCAAATTATT
Source organism: Epinephelus awoara (assembly GCA_035609425.1). Lineage (NCBI taxonomy): Eukaryota > Metazoa > Chordata > Actinopteri > Perciformes > Serranidae > Epinephelus > Epinephelus awoara. The sequence goes on along the minus strand of CM069315.1, from coordinate 31,952,783 downwards.
CCATTTTATTTCACCATAATTATTTTGTGTCAAAAAGAGAGAGAATGAAACCTCACAGATACAGTGTGTTCAGTAAATAACCTCGAGTGTGAGATCAGTTATAGCTCCCTGCTTCCCTCCAACGGCTAAGCAGTGTTTGGAGAAATAGAATAAATTCATACACATGCTGTGGACACATCATGAACAAAACATGCCACCTATTGCAACAGCCAGTCCTGTTGCTCTCAAGCAACAACAATCTGTTCAGTCAAGCTTTTGTTCAGTTATTCCTCATCAATCAAATGACCCCTTGCACACGTCTTAAAACCTTGTCTGTTGTGTCTGAATTATTAATACTATCATTATTATTATTATTATTATTATTATTATTATTATCATGGTGTCACATTGTGCAGTTTGTCTTTAGTAAAGAAAGTCACAGTCGTACTTCACAATAAAAAAACAGTCAGAATATTGATATATACATATGTATGTGTATATGTAAATATAATCACATCTGTGTTGTGCTCTGCAGGACTGTCACTGTTAATGCATTAAATAATTAAAGATTAGAATCTCTGATTAACATTGGCTCTCTGTTAATGTGAATGAATCAATAATTTGAGTTGGTTTCTTCATTTGCTCAATCTGTTTTTCTACCTTCTTCTTCCACTCTGTTATTCTCTTGATCATGTCCTCTGTTTTCTCAAGTTTCTCTTTAATTCTCTGTAAAGATTCCTTATATTCTAGTTTTTTATTGTTCAGTTCCACATTGTTCTGTGAAAGAAGTAACTTTTTCTCTTGTTTCTTCACATCAAGGTTTTTATCTAATTTGTCAAGTTTCTTCTCGTTCTTCTTCTTCTCCTCCTCCACCTCCTCCAGCTGTGTTTCCAGTTTGTCTCTGGAGGTCTCCAGTTCTGTCTTCTCTTCCATCAGTGCTTTAATCACATGTTCCATGTCTTTCTCTTCCTTTAACTTTTCCTCTAACGAATCCTTTGTGTTGGGGAGCTGCTCTTCCTCTGCTGCTCCATCTACAGATTCATTGTCACGATGCTTCTTGTTTTCTGTAAACACAGGAAGGAAACTGTTGAATAGAAAATCCAAACTGCTGTCGTTCTGCAGTGTTAAACAGAACAGAGCGACTTCACAGAGACGCAAAGTACAGCAGAGACATGATGCTAAATATTAAACTGAACTCTGAGATAAAAGCTGGCGATCAAATAATAACCTGAACAAACAACCTGTTCATTTATTATTTAACAAAAATCCCCAAAACATCACTCTGGGTCACTCAGAATGGGACACTGCTCAGAGGACACACTGCTGCGCACATGAAGACAAAGTGCTGCGTCAGTGACAGCGACCTCATATGGGAGGAGCTAGTTAGTGACATTTAGATTCAGGTAACGTGACTCTTACGACCTTTGTTTTGTCTCCGTTTCCACGAAACAAGGAGAGCTGCGCAGACGCAAACAGACGAGACGATGGTGACACGCACAGCAGCCGAAGACGGGGCCGCGAAGACGTCCTCTGAAATGAAGACACACAGGACGTTATATTCACGTGCAGGCAGAACTCAGCTGTTCAAAGCTCAGTAACTTTCTCACCTGCAACTGCGATGTGTGTCTCTGTGGTGTGGTTGATGTTCATCTGCTGGACTCTACAGGTGAAGCTGTTGCCGTGTCTCTTCTCCACAGTCACTCTGCTGCTGACAGTATAGAGGTCATCAGGACCTCTGACTGTCTCTGGAGGTCCAGCAGAGACGAGGTGTCCCTCACCGTCCAGCCACAGCACCTCAGGCTCTGGATACCAGCCTGCAGACTCACACTGCAGAACCACTTTGTCACTGACTCTGTTGACACTCACTATGACAGGTGAGGAGACGGCACCTGAGCAGAGGGAAGGTGGACACTGAGTGAGGAGGAGTCACAGACGCGATGTGTTACAGACGCTTCAAATGTCCACAGCAGAGTGTGATGATGCATCGCCGGAGAAGCTTGGCGCTGCTCACGCAGACAGTGCCAATTATTCGTAAAAGTTGAAATGTCGAGAAAACAAGCAATGTCAAGGGTATGCAAGGTCATTTTTGGCAATAGAGGGACTTTATGTTACAGTACAATATGTATTTAACAGTCACAATCACAAAGCAGTATAATCAGTAATAAAGGCTGTAGCAGTGTGTGGGAGATGAAATGAATGAATGATAATGAATGTACCTGTGGCAACATTTGAGAGTTGGAATGGAGTCTGTAGCACAAAGTAAGGAGACGCTGTAAAGACTCGACAATGCCCAATGCCTGTCTCCATTCATTTCCTATGGGACAGCTTTCAAAGTCAACTTTAAGAGCCCATAGAATCCAAACCGTTTGAGTAATGACAAAGTTATTCAGAGGTGTTGTTCAGCAGGGGTTGAGCTGTTATGTGTGTGAGTTTGAAGCCGATACGATAAACAGTCTAGATAGCACACTTCCTGTTTGGTTCAGGTCAGGGGTGTCAGTGTGTGATTTGTAGGTCTTGATGAGACAAACACGCCAGTTTTGGTTTGATCTTTCTACGACATTCCTACGGGCCGCAGCAGCCATTTTTGTGAGCCTAGGTGGCGCAAGAGAGACCATTTTAGCACTTTAGAGGTTAATTTTCTCATTTTATCAAATTTTTCGCCAGTCCTGACAAGTGTGCCAGTTTTGGTGAGTGTTTGAGCATGTTCAGGGGTCAAATTTGGGTTCAAAGAGGCGGCGGGAGAAAGAAGTCTCACTCTAACTGGGTATGTGTCGTAAAGCTGTGACCTGTGTCTGAAGATCCTGGAGAATAATATGAACTAGTTCAAAGACACTGGTGGTGATATTAGCATAGTTAGCACTGGAGTTAGCAGTCGACAGTTAGCATGTTAAAATGCTAATGCTACGATGCTACGTTCAATGCTAAAATTATTGACAGCATGTTAAGATTTAACGTTACCGTGCTCATAATAATTTTAATGTGCACAACTGGTGGAATGAGAGTTACACCTAGAAAACAACGATGATGATCAAACAACAACAACAACAACAACAACAACAAACATGTGTGCACCACTTACCAACAATGAGCTGAACAAAAGTGTCTTCATCTAACAATGGGAAGAAACATCTGTATGTTCCTGCGTCACAGAGTTTCACTCTGGAGAGCTTCAGTGAAACGTTTCCGTCCTTCAGCCGGTCGGTGGACACTGACGTTCTTCCCTCGTACGCCGGGTTTTGGTTCTCCAGCAGGTCGTGACCTCCACGTCTCACGTGGACAAACCTGGGTTTCAGGTCAGGTCGTGTCCACTCCATCGCCATGGAAACGGCATCCACAGCTGGCTCCAGGTGACACGGCAAGATGACGTCGTCACCAGTTACTGCAACTACAGGCTTAGATGGACCAATCACGAGAGGCTGACCTGAGAATACATGAATGGTGTCACAGCAAGAACTAACTGAATGAGTCATGACATCATCACGCTCTTATCGACGTATCTGTGTGTGAGTCACCTTCAGAGCGGCGCGGCAGCAGCAGCAGCAGCAGGACGACGACGGCGTGACAGGAAACTACGACTCTGCTGAAGCTGAGCTGGAGGTCAAAGCGTCGTCTGTCCTCCAGGTGAAACATGTTGGAGCTCTGTAACTGCAGATAAATCACCTGTTACCAGCTGCTCTCCAGGATGAAGATATGAAAAGCTTCTGATGTGAAGACCAGCTGCTCACGCTGCGTTCATGCTCAGGAGGAGCAGAAGGAAAACTGGTTCATACTCTCCTGCGACAGTCGTCAGTAGAAACACTCACATATGTAAATAAAGTGTTCAAACCTGCTGCAGTGTTTTCCTCCTCAAGAGTGGACTTTACCCCCGTGATAGTCAGAGCGCCACATCTGCTGATAACTCACCTGTTCAGTGGTGGCTGTGCTGCAGCTGAGCGCCATGAGCGCCTTTAACAGCTTTCAGTCAGTCACATTTTATAAAGTATTGGAGAGGTTTATCTCGATGAACTCCAGACCTGATGTCAGTGATGAACTCATAAAGCCACATTACACTGACCGCTGCTGCAGCACATAAACATGTCCGCCAGTGTAAATATGAAACATAAACAGTGTCTCACACGCAGAGGTCGAGCAGGTCGTCCTTGCCTCGACCAGCAGTGTGTGTGAAAGTGACTCGTAGTGTGAAGGAGCTAAACAAGTGCAGGTCCATTTACCATTTGATCTGTGTTTATTGACCCTCTTGGTGCCTGGACGGTGGGCGTGTCCTTAGATCAGCTGGTGACTGAAGGTGAGCTGAGCCACATCATCACCATCATTTAAATCCCACCTTAAAACTTCCTTTAATAGAAAAGCATTTATGAACATTGAACATATTTCTCTATGGTTCTATCGTCCCTCTGTGATTGTTTAACACAACTGTTCAACCTGCACTTTGTCTCCCAGGTTTATGTAATTTATCACCATTGCTGTTTATTGTTTTATTGCTGCTGGGAATGAATGATTGTCAGCTGAGCTCTGCTCTGGCGTGGAGAGTTACTTCCTCTCACACAGGTGCAGACAGACATGCTGGTTGGCCATTGGCTGCAGTCTTCGCGGTGTGTTCAGGTGCAACTTTTTGGCCGAGACACAGGTGACGTGAAGAGGGTCAGTGTTGGTTGCTCTTAGTTCTTTGATTTCAGTTTGATGTGTCTGGCTCACAACCCGCACAAGGTGATTTTGCCAAGCAGGACCTGCTCCTGGATCATCATCTTGTCACATCATGTTCCCCCCAAATCCTGTCGTGCGTCATAACCCATCATGGAGCTATATGGAGCATTAGCGCTGGATGCTGGTTGGCTATCAACACAGCTACAGAACAGACTGTCAACCAGATCGACATTTCCTTTTCCATTTTTTATTAAAACAGAGTGTTTTCATAACTGAGACAAAGCACGTAGAATAACTTCACACCATATTTAAATTCTCACAATAAAACAGCATAAATGTAAAGACGTTGTTGATCGTGAAAAATGTGGTACAAAAAATTTAATACCCCGAAATACAATCAGTGGAAATAGTGTTTAAAGAACGAGTAAAATCATATATACATACATAGATATATATACACACACAGCATATGTGTAATTCACACAGTTACATTGTTCAGTGAAAAAATCAAACCATTAAAAACAAAAACACATCACAATAAAATATTTACGAAAACAGTGACAGAAAAAATGATGATTTCATGTCATCAAAAAGGAGCTTTGCAAATGTTTGTTCGACTCGACTGAACATGAGCTCGTGTTTTGAGGATCTTCCTGAAGGCGACACATTCAAACACCAACAAGCCCATTTTCTATTTGTAATTTCTTTGTCTCCTCACAGGTCACACAATCATGGAGAATGATCCTCACCTTTATTTCCATTTATCTGAGGAATTACAGTCAGGATTTAGAGTGCATCATAGCACTGAGACAGCACTAGTTAAAATTACAAATGACCTTCTGATTGCTTCAGACAAAGGACTCGTCTCTGTACTTGAGGGGATCCCTCCTCAGTTGCTCTTCCTGAGCTTTCTACCGTTTTTCCTGATCAGCTGTGAGGGTCCAAAGGACAGAGGGATGTCGTATGCTGTAAAGCCCTGTGAGGCAAATTGTGATTTGTGATATTGGGCTTTATAAATAAAATTGATCGAGTGATTGATTGACTGACCTCTCCTGTTACTGTGTCTCCTGTTGAATACAGTGACTCTGATGTCAGGATGAGTTTCAGTCAGAGCTGTCTCAACATGACAGGAGTCTTTGATTAACTGCCGTCAGGCTGAGAGGACTGACTCTGTCCGACCGCTCCTACTGATGTTTGACCTGCAGCTCCTCTCTCTCTCTCTCTGTCTCCCCAAGTCGTTTCTTCATTTGCTCAATCTGTTTTTCTACCTTCTTCTTCCACTCTGTTATTCTCTTGATCATGTCCTCTGTTTTCTCAAGTTTCTCTTTAGTTCTCTGTAAAGATTCCTTATATTCTAGTTTTTTATTGTTCAGTTCCACATTGTTCTGTGAAAGAAGGAACTTTTTCTCTGGTTTCTTCACATCAAAGTTTTTATCTAATTTGTCAAGTTTCTTCTTGTTGTTCTTCTTCTCCTCCTCCACCTCCTCCAGCTGTGTTTCCAGTTTGTCTCTGGAGGTCTCCAGCTCTGTCTTCTCTTCCATCAGTGCTCCAATCACATGTTCCATGTCTTTCTCTTCCTTTAACTTTTCCTCTAACGAATCCTTTGTGTTGGGGAGCTGCTCTTCTTCTGCTGCTCCATCTACAGATTCATTGTCACGATGCTTCATGTTTTCTGTAAAAACAGGAAGGAAACTGTTCATTAGGAGTTGAAACCTGCTGTATTTATGACTTTAACAAGTCAGAGAGGCACAACAAAGACCTTGTGGTCAACACGAGTACAGGTGAGTAAATCCAAAACAACTACACAACATGACAAACTGTCCACAGAGAGACACAAAGAGAAACTCAACAACTATAAAGTCTGTGTGTCTGGCTGGTTTGAGGGCCTGGGGCCCATTGGCTCCTGGTGTTGGTAATGCAGTGACTTCAGCATGAACTCAAGTACTCCTGGGAACACCTCTGCTACAACAGTCTGTGCATGATGATGGTTAATGACATCAAGAAATAAGATGATCAAATTTATAACTCACGGCCTTTGTCTTGTCTCAGTTTCCCCAAAACAAGGAGAGCTGCACAGATGCAGGAGAACACGACGCAAACAGACGAGATGATGGTGACACGCATAGCGCAAGACGGGACCTCTAAGATGCCCTCTGAAATAAACACACAGGACGTTATATTCACACGCAGGCAGAACTCAGCTGTTCAGACCAAACAAAGTCAGCTGTAATCTCACCTGTGATCTGAAGATTTATTTCTCTGGTCTGGTTGATGTTCCTCTGCTGGACTCTACAGGTGAAGCTGTTGCCGTGTCTCTTCTCCACAGTCACTCTGCTGCTGACAGTATAGAGGTCATCAGGACCTCTGACTGTCTCTGGAGGTCCAGCAGAGACGAGGTGTCCCTCACCGTCCAGCCACAGCACCTCAGGCTCTGGATACCAGCCTGCAGACTCACACTCCAACACCGCTCTGCCGCCGGCTCTGTCCATCTCTGCTATGATGACAACCGGAGAGGAAAATGCACCTGATGACGAGAGAGAGGACAATAACTATCAGTTGTATCAGTGTTGATCTACTGAGCTGAAATTCAAAGAAAGCTGACGTCCACTCACCGACAATAAGCTCGGCCGTAGAGGTCCCCAGTTTTGGAATGTGGCACCTGTACTTTCCCTCATCAGACAGTCTCACTTTGGACAGCTTCAGTGAAATGTCTCCCTGCCTCAGTTTGTGAGTGGACAGTGACGTCCTCCCCAGGTAGGACGGGTTCTGATCCTGCAAGAGCGCCACACCGTCACGCCTCACGTTGACAAACCTGGGGTTCAGGTCCAGTCTGGCCCACTCCAGCGTCTTCGCAACAACATCAGCGGCAGGCTCCAGGTGACATGGCAAAATGACGTCATCTCCAACCATCGCCAGTATCGGCTTTGAAGGACCAATCATCTGAGAAGCACCTGAGGAAACACAGGGCTGTGTTTAACTGCTGCCTATCTCCCCTCCCCAGTGTCACGAGACGAAATTAATGTTGGTCATCTACTGTTTAAAGTTGCTGTTGGGGTGAGGCCAAAATATTCTTGGTGGCTAAAGTAGTTTACGGTTCTGTGGTTGACCCACCTACTGCAGGTCGTCACCCTGACAGTACACCCCCCCAGTTCCTATCCCTGCAGACTGTGGCCCCACAGAGCGGAGGCTCCATGTGATCCTTCTGCTGGGCCCAAACACCAGACCTTTGTAGGTGAGCTTTCACTGCTCCGATTCATTCAGGGTCTGAGAATCACTCCTCTGGGCTTAAACAGCATCAGCAGTGATGTGGAAGCAGCAGCAGCAGGAGGCAGCAAGAAGGAAGCAAGAAGCAGCAGGAGGCAGCAAGAAGGAAGCAAGAAGCAGCAGGAAGCAGCAGGAAGGAAGCAAGAAGCAGCAGGAGGCAGCAAGAAGGAAGCAAGAAGCAGCAGGAGGCAGCAAGAAGGAAGCAAGAAGCAGCAAGAAGCAGCAGGAAGCAGCAGGAAGCAGCAGGAGGCAGCAAGAAGCAGCAAGAAGGAAGCAAGAAGCAGCAGGAGGCAGCAAGAAGCAGCAGGAAGCAGCAGGAGGCAGCAAGAAGCAGCAGGAGGCAGCAAGAAGCAGCAGGAGGCAGCAGGAAGCAGCAGGAAGCAGCAGGAAGGAAGCAAGAAGCAGCAGGAGGCAGCAAGAAGCAGCAAGAAGGAAGCAAGAAGCAGCAGGAGGCAGCAAGAAGCAGCAGGAGGCAGCAAGAAGCAGCAGGAGGCAGCAAGAAGCAGCAGGAGGCAGCAAGAAGCAGCAGGAGGCAGCAGGAAGGAAGCAGGAGGCAGCAAGAAGCAGCAAGAAGGAAGCAAGAAGCAGCAGGAGGCAGCAAGAAGCAGCAGGAAGGAAGGAAGAAGCAGCAGGAGGCAGCAGGAAGGAAGCAAGAAGCAGCAGGAAGCAGCAGGAAGGAAGCAAGAAGCAGCAGGAAGCAGGAGGAAGGAAGCAAGAAGCAGCAGGAGGCAGCAAGAAGGAAGCAAGAAGGAAGCAAGAAGGAAGCAAGAAGGAAGCAAGAAGCAGCAGGAGGCAGCAAGAAGGAAGCAAGAAGCAGCAGGAGGCAGCAGGAAGGAAGCAAGAAGCAGCAGGAGGCAGCAAGAAGGAAGCAAGAAGCAGCAGGAGGCAGCAGGAAGGAAGCAAGAAGCAGCAGGAAGCAGCAGTTTGTGTGAGCAGCATCTGTCAGCGTCGTGTCTCAGTGTTTTTCGTTCAGATTCATTTCCTGTTTTATTTTGTTAGTCTCATTTCAGATCCCCACTTCCTGCCCTGGTGTGTTTCCCGCGTCTGAGATTGTCGGCCCCGCCCTGTGTGTGTTGCACCCGTGTTGCACCTGTGCCCAGGTGTCCTCACCTCTCGTGTGTATTCAGCCTGAGTACTTCCTGCTCCCTGTGCCACTTTATCTTTGTACCCTTTCCTTTGCTTGTGTTTCTTGACCTCGCCTGATTGTTGCCAGGTGAACACTTCTGTTTTCACAACTCAGCTGTGTTTTTGAATCATGAAGCGATCTGGAGCTGAGCACGGATCTTTCCCAGGTGCCTCGTCACCCTCCACCCTCCACCCCTCATGACAAAGTCAGCTCATACACTGCGTCACTGTAGGAACACTGATGTGAAGCCTATGAAACATGGAAATGTATCTGTGGAGTGCAGAAATGTATGATGCAGACTGCTCTGTCTCTAACGTGTGGCTCCACTTAGGATTAACTTCACCATGTCCTTTATCTTTAGCTCCAGATGTGTGTGTGTGTGTGTGTGTGTGTGTGTGTGTGTGTGTGTGTGTAGGTGTGTGTGTGTGTGTGTGTGTGTGTGTGTGTGTGTGTGTCACGTACCTTCACAGCTGTGTGTCAGAAGGAGACAAACCAAAGCACTGACGCCACTGAGATGAGACACAGAGACTCGTCCACTCCACTGGTGAAACATCCTGGAAACTGACATAAACAATGAAATTAAAAACATTTAGTTTTGTGTAAAACACTTCACAGTTTATTTCATTCACTCAAACATGAGGTGATTTTTCCGCCGTCTTAAAGCTGAAGGCCGATGGTTCACCGTCAGAGCTCTGGACCTGAGGAGCCTCAAATGTTTTATGACTATAACAGATTTCATCCCCACAGCGGGTCATAGCAGATTTTAATTTGAATTGATGTCACTACGGCACCAACAGGACGCTTCAGGTTGTCACGAAGTCAAGCAGAATTAAAATTAAAAAAATATAAATTAAGACGAATTCAATGAACTAAAGGTGATTTGATTTGATTTGATTTGATTTGAAATGACGTAACTGTCGACTCTGTCACATCCTGATAAGAATTTCAAAAAGTCTTCTAACCAGAAAAGGCCTCAGAGAGTGCAGGCCTCCGCCAAGTAGGTGATATCCCCCCCCCTCACGTTCCCCCCTCTAATGTTAGCTAATCGCTAACGTTGGCTAACGTTAGGTTATCGCTAACGTTTGGCTAACTTTCACTAACCGCTAACATTTGTTAATCACCAACGTTATGTGCATGACCGAAACATCAAGTTGGGAGTCAGTTTTAATCAACAGCAGCTTGTTGTACATACCGTGTCATTGAGTCAGGAAGGGCTCATCTCTATGTTTCCCGGTGTCTATGTTCCTTGCCCAACCAAAAAGGGTTCTATGTTTCTCGCTTGGTTGAGTGGGGAACACAGAACCCGGGAAACATAGACACGCTCCCGTCAGGAAAACCCCAATTCAGTCAGACGATAGACTCTGTGTATTCCTGACGGGAACGTATCTATGTTTCCCACGTTCTATGTTCCCCACTTAACCCTGCAAAAAAGGTTCTGTGTTTCCCGGGAAGCAGGGAACATAGAACCTTTTAGGTTGAACAGGAACCATCGAACCCGGGAAACACAGGGATGAGCCCAAGTAGGCCTGCTCGCCACTGCCATCTGGTGGCGCACGTCTGGTCATGGTCTGAGTCTATTCTAAACCTCGGTGAATACACAGTGCTGTTTAGTGCTATTTTATTATTGTATCCACTTTGCTTCAAACGATCACCTCCAAAATTTTATCATCTGTTCCGTGTCCCATTATCAACCTTTCCTGAAAATTTCATCAAAATCTATTCAGAACTTTTTGAGTTATTTTGCAGACAGACAATTAAACAGACAAACAAACAGACCAACACCGTCGAAAACATAACCTAATAATAAACATCAAATACTGTCAAAATTTTACATAATAATAGTAATAATGATAATAATAATAATAATAATAATAATAATTCAATAGATCATTTTCTCAAACGGCCATTTTTGTCTAGAGACATGATTTGTCCAAAATGTCCTGAGAAATAACTCACACTAAACATGTTAGCTAACGAATGAGAACGCTTCAAGAACACAACTAGAAACACACAGTAACTGACTGAATGAATAAAGTTAATGTAATCTAATGCAGTGTAAGTGCAGGAGACATAAACGTGCACTGATCAGTAACTTTAACAGATTCTGTCTCTGTGAACATGGCGACACATGCGAGCCTCAACACAGGAAGCAGCCGACCCTCTGGACCTCGCAGTGAGTCACCTCCAAACACGTCACCTCCTTCAGTCTGGTGCGTCTGTTGGGCACTCGGTTCTGATGGAGATGCTTTAATTACGCAGCTGCCTGTTGCCCCCAACCCACCGTTACTGTTTCCTCTGACCTCACAGCAGTCCCGCTCCGTCACACAGCCTGCAGGCCTTTTAAAAGAAGTCTCTACAGCTGTTTCAGCTCCAACACCTGCACACACCTGACTGCAGATGTCACTGTGAAAGTCACCTTTATGTATGAAGATAAAATGTTTCTAAAATCAGGAACTAAAACACATATTTCTCATTTAATGAGCTCCATACCTGTAGTTGGTCTCAAGGAAACGTCTCGGCCGCACAGATATAGTGATTGTGGACTCTGACCCTGGCTGAGTGGTTCTACTGTGCGTATGGGCGTGTTTGCAGTCGTATCTGGGAATGTGCTTCCTTACAGGCCATAAACACAGTCACAGTGCAGAGAGTCAGGTTTTATTCTGGCAAAGAACTCAATGACAAATCTGACTTTTCTTTTTAATTTAGACTTTTACATCAGGTGACAGTGTTTGACAAGGTTTGACATGGTTATACTCAAACCGCTGCAGCTCAACTCTGACAGCAACTAGCAGCAGGATATTAAACACGCGTCATGAGTGGAACAGGGAAGTGGAGTCAACCTGTGATGCGTGTCTGATCGCTGCAGAGGGCAGGAGAGGCCTGTCACATGTTTGAGTGTGTGAGAGAGAGAGAAGGAGAAAAAGACCCCACGCTGCACAGCACGCCAGAAAGAGATTCAGCACGTCCCAGCACAGAGTCTGTCTGATGCAGTGTGCCAAAAATACCAGCATGTTCACTACACCTGGTCTGATTCTGCAGTCTGTAAGCCAGCATGCTTCACTGGATACTCTGACCACTTCAAATGAGGTTTTTCCAAACAGCTTTTTATGTCGGGGCTTCAGGACACTTGGATCACTACGGACGAGCAGCATGGAGATATTTTGCGGTTTCAATTATGTGTTTTTGGACGTTTGAATCTGGGGCACCGTCAGCCTCCATTAGGTGGAGTTGTGTTGCTACCTCCTCTCCCCTTGGATCTCTGCAAGTGATGTGAGGACTCTAAAACTTCACCTGAGCCTCCCTCGGCATATGGGTGAGTAGATAATGGCTGAATTTACATTTTTGGGTGCACTATCCCTTTAAACTACTCATGTCATTAGGAACAGCAGCAGAGCTCTGCAGGTTCATCTCCATCATGCAGGATATAAAGCTGATCCTCCCCACTCACCCACCTGCTGCTCACCTGTTCCTAACATCTCCCATCAGCCCTCAGTGTTGAACATGCTGTCACCTTATCTCTCCAGGTTAATGCTCTGCCTGCAGGACTTTCCCTCTTGGACAGCTTTGCCTGGTGCAACATGACCTCTTGTCGTCGTGCTCCTTCAGTCAGTCTCTGAGCTTCACAGCATCACAGCACAAGCTGAGCCTGGTAACCTGCCGTTTGCTCTGACAGTGACAACAGTCTGCGTATCATGATCCACCTGATGAGCTCACTGTGTTACATTGCTGCTCGTGCACGTGACTCTGTGCTCTGGTGCTGCTTCCAGGCTCGACCACTCAAACCCTGGTGAGTTCAGCTCGTGTCACAGTTTAGCTCTAGTGTGTCGGTCACCAGAAATAAGCTGCACAGGAAGAGGAAGTCCTCACCTACACAATAAGCAGCTGTCACTCGCTGTGATGTTCAGTCAGTCGGCAGGAAGACAGCATGGAGGTCACCGCTCTCTGCGTCTCACTGTGTGAGTACTGAGTCTGTCTGTCTCTCAGTCTGTCTCTATTAGAAATATAAATCATGACGTATATAAACGTAATTATTCTTTCACTCTGTGTCTCCAGTAATGAGCACGTTGATGCTTCTGCACTGTTACTGTGCCGACACAGCTGGTAAGTTTACATCTACAAACCTTCAGAGATCTAGCAGCTGACAGAAAGAGGTTGATAAACTTTTAAGACATGACTCAAAGTATCCTTTATCATGTGAATCTATCCAGGCCCTCAGAGTAGATTCAGTTCTGCCTTTTCTTAAAGTGTTTGATAAGGAAACAACCAGAGTGTCTCCTCTTTGCTTTGAATGCTTTTAAAATTAAAGTCTGCTTGATGTCTGTCCACAATGAAAAGTGCTCACTGTGATCAATGGACAGTCAGCACGTCTTCATTCTCAAGTCGTCAAGTCCTGAACCGGATCGCACCAGTTGTGTTGGTGTGACACACGGCTGGACGGCGTCAGTCCAATCAGCAGAGACTCGTTTTTAATTATAAAAGAATATTATTAACACTAGTCCAGAGCCACTGGTAGCTGTGTCACCTTCTACCTATGCCAGTCCTCAATGCCTATGTGCAGTTTGACATAGATTGACCACGTCAGTGAGTAGAAAAACGTGTGACTGACAGAATGACACACTGATCCAAAGACTGTAGCAGACGCCTCCCGCCTCCTCCGTCATGTGTGACCTTTTGTTTCTATGCTTTTAAATCACTTGTGTTTTGTTGAGAGAAGTCACGTTAAAATAAGTATTTACTGTGTCTTGCTCTCAGGTGGAGTGTTCCTCCGCGTTGTTCCAAACAAGCTGCAGTTCTTTGAGTACGACTCTCTCTCCTTTGAATGTGAGGGATCTGAAGACATGATGGAGTGGAGAGTGATGAGGAGGACGATGGACGTCGACACAATATGTGCGTCTGATTGGAATCAGTCATGGGGACCCTGTTATATTCAACATGCCTTTACAGCAGACAGCGGAGAGTACTGGTGTGGGGCTGCAGACGGAGAGAGGCGCAGCTCCGTCAACATCACCGTCACTGGTAACACATGTCATACCAGCTGAACCAAATGTTCTTGTTGTCATGGCAGCTGGCATGAAATAATTTTGAACCTCTTGTTGCTCAGCCGGCTCAGTGATCCTGGAGAGTCCTGCTCTCCCTGTGCCGGAGGGCGACGCTGTGACTCTGAGCTGTAAGAACGAGACGACCTCTGGCCGTATAGCTGACTTCTATAGAAATGGCGCCCTGATACTGACGGGCTACGCGGGAAACGTGACCATCCGCAGTGTTTCTCAGTCTGATGAAGGACTCTACAAGTGTAACATCAACGGTGTTGGACAATCAGCAGAGAGCCGGCTGACAGTCACAGGTGAGACTCAACAAACACCCTGATGAACATATTGAAACAGGACTTGTCACCAGACGAGATCATAAAGGTTTTAATTCAACAGTCTCTCCATCACCTGATGACGACACACATCCTGCCCGCCGTGCGCCGCCCCGTGTCTTCCTGCTGTGGACCATCGTGGCCATTTTCCTGGTGATGCTGCCTCTGCTGGTGGTGGCACTCTCTCTGTGTGCAAACCGCAGAGGTGAGAAGGAAAATGTTGAGCAACAGATACAACGTGTGTTTTACTCTCAACTCTTGGCTCTTGTTTCCTACTTTACCAGCAAAGGTTTTTTTTCTGATCTTCAGGGTTGTCTCACGCTTCCCCAAAGACGCCGGCGCCAAGCTCACGCTCAGGTGAAACAGACACAGGTACAGAACACAGAGCATGTACATATTGGTATGTGTGTGTGTCCGTCTGTCTAATCTCACAAACTACCAGATCAGCCGAATATTTGGTGTGCACGTTTATGACGGTGTGCTCGATGACCTCTCGTGGTTGTTTTACACCATCGTTGTTGACTGCTGACTCCTCGCTCCTCTGAACCGTCTGCTGCACAACACACACACACGTGGTTACGTTTAGCCAACACACACACGTGGTTACGTTTAGCCAACACACACACACGTGGTTACGTTTAGCCAACACACACACGTAGTTACGTTTAGCCAACACACACACGTGGTTACGTTTAGCCAACACACACACGTGGTTACATTTAACCAACACACACACGTAATTACGTTTAGCCAACACACACACACGTGGTTACGTTTAGCCAACACACACACACGTGGTTACGTTTAGCCAACACACATACACATGGTTACGTTTAGCCAACACACACACGTAATTACGTTTAGCCGACACACACACACGTGGTTATGTTTAGCCAACACACACACACGTAATTACGTTTAGCCAACACACACACACGTAATTACGTTTAGTCAACACACACACATGGTTACGTTTAGCCAACACACACACACGTAATTACGTTTAGTCAACACACACACATGGTTACGTTTAGCCAACACACACACACGTAATTACATTTAGCCGACACACACACACGTGGTTACATTTAGCCAACACACACACGTGGTTATGTTTAGCCAACACACACACACGTGGTTACGTTTAGCCAACACACACACATGTAATTACGTTTAGCCAACACACACACACATGGTTACATTTAGCCAACACACACACGTGGTTACGTTTAGCCAACACACACACACGTGGTTACATTTAGCCAACACACACACACGTAATTACGTTTAGCCGACACACACACACGTGGTTACATTTAGCCAACACACACACACGTAATTACGTTTAGCCAACACACACACACGTGGTTACATTTAGCCAACACACACACACGTAATTACGTTTAGCCGACACACACACACGTGGTTACGTTTAGCCGACACACACACACGTGGTTACATTTAGCCAACACACACACACGTAATTACGTTTAGCCAACACACACACACATGGTTACGTTTAGCCGACACACACACACGTGGTTACATTTAGCCAGCACACACACGTGGTTACATTTAGCCAACACACACACACGTAATTACGTTTAGCCGACACACACACACGTGGTTACGTTTAGCCAACACACACACGTGGTTACGTTTAGCCAACACACACACACGTGGTTACATTTAGCCAACACACACACACATGGTTACATTTAGCTGACACACACTTGTGGTTACGTTTAGCCAACACACACACACGTGGTTACGTTTAGCCAACACACACACGTGGTTACGTTTAGCCAACACACACACACATGGTTACATTTAGCTGACACACACTTGTGGTTACGTTTAGCCAACACACACACATGGTTACATTTAGCCGACACACACACGTGGTTACATTTAGCCAACACACACACGTGGTTACGTTTAGCCGACACACACACGTGGTTACATTTAGCCAACACACACACACGGTTACATTTAGCTGACACACACTTGTGGTTACGTTTAGCCAACACACACACACGGTTACATTTAGCTGACACACACTTGTGGTTACGTTTAGCCAACACACACACGTGGTTACATTTAGCCAACACACACACGTGGTTACGTTTAGCCGACACACACACGTGGTTACGTTTAGGAAAAAGGCTTTGGCTTTACCATCTTACAGGAAGTGAACACTTATCTCCTGGGTGAAAGTCGGTGGTTCTTGGACCCCTCCCACCTCCCCAATCGGACTTCTGCCCCCTTAACTAACGTTGTTTTCCCATCACGTCGCTCTGACGCCACTGGTCACTGTTACACAATAAAGGCGACCGACTGTGAATCATGCCGACGTGAAAGGTCCAAATTAACAGCTCTTATTTCTCTGTTTTGTTTCTTGCAGTGTCCGAAGTGACCACTGTAAATATTCTACAGATGACGACGTGTTCTCCAAGCGCGGCACCATGGAGGACCACGTGCGATGCAACCACAGAACACATCACCCTCACAGGTTCTGTGTGTCACACACATAAAGACACAATAATGCATCTCAACTCTTTAAGTTCACGGCCCTGCACGCTGACGCCTCCGACAGCTGTTTGAATCAGTGCTGCCTCGGTGTGTCAAACACAGAGGGTTTAGGGCCCAGACTGAGTCAGTCCAGTGTTTGTAAAGGTCAGTGTGAGTTCAACCAGCTGCAGGTGTCACATCACATACAAACTGTGAGAGAAAACCACAGACAGAAGGATGAGGGGCCCTCAGGTCTGCTCAGCTCCCCACAGCCTCCAGTCACACATGCATCAGCAGCTCTGTATGTATCTCACCAAACAGCTTTGGTGCGTTGCTCCAACACTCTGTGGTGCCAGAGGCCTCGACCTCCGTCTGCACCCACCAGGTTTCTGTCCAGGTTCAGTTTACCTCTTCCTCGTGTTCATGTAGACCTATATGACTCAAAGTGGAGGTAGCTTCCCCCTGTTCCTCTGGTCCATGGTGACACTAAGGTGCAGTTATACACTTAGATTCAAGAATAAATTAAAATAATTTTCCCGCCAACGAGCTGAAGTGTTTAATTTGTTTCCACAGAAGAAGCAGCAGCATCCAGCTTCACAGAGTCTCCAGACACCGACCCTCCCTCAGCTGATACGGACCAGTGCACGACTGATGAAAACAACTTCTACTACACCATCGACTAGGTGAGAACCACAGTCACACTGCTGCCTATGTGCACTTTGCAGAAATGTAAAATGCAGAAGGCTAAATGAAACCCACAGTAATAACTTCAGCATGAATCCAAAAAGATTTGAAGTTGCATCCTTATTTCTAATCTTTCTTGTTAATGAATGAATGACTGGTGTGTGTCCTCCAGGTCACTGACGGCAGAGACGTCTGGCTGAAGCAGAGACGTGTAATATTACGACTGACATGTTTTTACTGACATGTTGTACAGGAAGACTGTGTTTCTGTAATAAAGAACAAAAGAGCTGTCAGTGTGTGTAAAGTGATTGATTTTGTTCTGATCACAGCTGTGTGTGTTCAAAGCCTCTCTAAATATGGACCACTGTGGTTCTGAGCTGTCTCACAGCATCAGGGTCTCTTTTAAAGAGCGAGCTGTTTATTGTCAGTTAAACCACATCTCTGTATCCGCTCTCACGTCTGTCTGTAAGAACAGAGCTGCTGCAGCCTGTAACACTCTCACTGTGGTCAGCTGATGACGTTTGGATGTGACGTGACTTCGATCTGACGCAGCCTGAAATAACTTCACATGAAGGTGCTGAACCACTGATACGGTTATAATACGTGCTATGGCTCACAGGAAATGTGCAGTTTGACACAGTCTCTTTCAAAATAAAAGCACTATGTCAGTAAAAAAAAAAAGAAGCCCACCCTGGATCCAGAGGTGTTAGCCAACTATAGACCAATATCTAATCTTCCCTTTATGTCAAAGATCCTTGAGAAAGTAGTCACAGACCAGCTGTGTGATTTTCTCCAGGATAATAATTTATTTGAGGAATTACAGTCAGGATTTAGAGCGCATCATAGCACTGAGACAGCTCTAGTTAAAATTACAAATGACCTTCTGATTGCTTCAGACAAAGGACTCGTCTCTGTACTTGTTTTATTAGATCTTAGTGCAGCGTTTGACACTGTTGACCATGAAATTCTGCTACAGAGACTGGAACACTTAATTGGCCTAAAAGGTTCTGCACTAAGCTGGTTTAAATCTTATTTATCTGATCGTTTTCAATTTGTTGACGTTCATAATGAATCATCCTTACGTACTAAAGTTTGTTTTGGAGTTCCGCAAGGTTCTGTGCTTGGACCAATCCTATTTATTCTATATATGCTTCCTTTAGGCAACATCATTAGAAATCACTCTATAAATTTCCATTGTTATGCGGATGATACACAGTTGTATTTATCGATGAAGCCTGAAGAAAGGGATCAATTAACTAAACTTCATAACTGCCTTAAAGACATAAAAACCTGGATGAGCACCAATTTCCTGATGTTAAATTCAGATAAAACTGAAGTAATTGTTCTTGGCCCCAAACAACTCAGAGACTCTTTATCTGATGACATAGTTTCTCTTGATGGCATTGCTCTGGCCTCTACCACTACCGTAAGAAACCTCGGAGTAACATTTGATCAAGATCTGTCTTTCAATTCTCATTTAAAACATACCTCACGGACTGCATTTTTTCATCTGCGTAATATTGCAAAAATTAGGCCTATCTTGACCCAAAAAGATGCAGAAAAATTGGTCCACGCTTTTGTTACCTCAAGGCTGGATTACTGTAACTCTCTACTATCAGGTAGCTCTAGTAAATCATTAAAAACTCTTCAGCTAATTCAGAATGCAGCAGCACGTGTACTAACAGGAACTAAGAAACAAGATCATATTTCTCCTGTTTTAGCTTCTCTGCACTGGCTCCCTGTAAAATCCAGAATTGAATTTAAAATCCTACTGTTAACTTATAAAGCTCTAAATGGTCAAGCTCCATCATATCTTAGAGAACTCATAGTGCCATATTATCCCACCAGAACTCTGCGCTCTGAGAACGCAGGGTTACTCGTGGTCCCTAAAGTCTCCAAAAGTAGATCAGGAGCCAGAGCCTTCAGCTATCAGGCTCCTCTCCTGTGGAATCATCTTCCTGTTACGGTCCGGGAGGCAGACACCGTCTCCACATTTAAGACTAGACTTAAGACTTTCCTCTTTGATAAAGCTTATAGTTAGGGCTGGCTCAGGCTTGCCTTGTACCAGCCCCTAGTTAGGCTGACTTAGGCCTAGTCTGCTGGAGGACCCCCTATAATACACCGGGCACCTTCTCTCTCTCTCTCTCTCTCTCTCTCTCTCTCTCTCTCTCTCGTATCCTATTACTGCATCTTGTTAACTCGGCCATTCTGGATGTCACTAACTCGGCTTCTTCTCCGGAGCCTTTGTGCTCCACTGTCTCTCAGGTTAACTCGTATTGCAGCGGTGCCTGGATAGTGTGACGTGTGTGGTTGTGCTGCTGCCGTGGTCCTGCCAGATGCCTCCTGCTGCTGCTGCTGCTGCCATCATTAATCATTAGTCATACTTCTACTGCTATTATAGACATATGATATTATCATACATGTATACTGCCTGATACTAATATATACTTTCAACATATTGTACCACAGTAGCCAGAACTATAACGACAGTATTATTACTTTCATGAATGTTGTTGTAAGCTACTGTCATTACCGAGGATGTCATACAGATTACTGTATTGTGTCATACAGATTACTGTTAATTTGTTATGCTGATCTGTTCTGTACGACATCTACTGCACGTCTGTCCGTCCTGGAAGAGGGATCCCTCCTCAGTTGCTCTTCCTGAGGTTTCTACCATTTTTTTCCCCCGGTAAAGGGTTTTTTGGGGAGTTTTTCCTGATCAGCTGTGAGGGTCTAAAGGACAGAGGGATGTTGTATGCTGTAAAGCCCTGTGAGGCAAATTGTATTTGTGATATTGGGCTTTATAAATAAAATTGATTGATTGATTGATTGATTGATACAACACCAACTGATGTTTTTATCCTTCAACAACACACACGTGGTTACGTTTAGCCAACACACACACGTGGTTACATTTAGCCAACACACACACGTGGTTACGTTTAGCCGACACACACACGTGGTTACGTTTAGCCAACACACACACGTGGTTACGTTTAGCCAACACACACACGTGGTTTGGTTTCGGAGAAAAGAACAGGGTTTGACTTTAGAATCTTACGAGACACAAACACCACTCTCTCAGATGAAAGTCAGTGTTTGTTTGACCCACCCCATCCTGCCTGCCCTACTTGAATTTTCGCCACCTTAACTTTCGTCTTTGTCCCTCCGTATTTCTCCGTGACACCTCGGCCTATAACTGCAACCAGCCGCATATCATGCTGACATGAAACGCCTTTTTCCGTTGGTTTCTGATGCTGCCGAAGTGCTGGATTTGAACGACTCCGAGTGACACCAGGCTCACCGGTCATGACCATCATCCTCACATGAAGGCGGAGTCATTGTGTCCAGGAGTAGCATGACCAAAGCCTGGTGTGGCGGCTGCATGTCTTTCAATCAAAGTGAGTCCTGCAGTGTTTAGTTGTTTGTTAATTCCACGATTTAACAACTTGTTAACGCTCGTCTACACCTCAGCACAAGCTGACTCTTGCATCAGCATCAGCACCAGCCACACAGGAAGAGGAAGTGCTCACACTCTTTAAACTTCGGCTGCGCTTCAGTCTGATGTTCAGACACTCGGCAGGAAGACAACATGGAGGTCACCGCTCTCTGCGTCACTCTGTGTGAGTACTGAGTCGTCTCTATCTGACATTTAGCAACAGAATATAAGTTTATAACTGTAAAGGTCATTTAGTTATTACGTCAGGAGTCAGAGCTCATACTGCATTCAGAGAATTAACATTTATTGCATTTACTTACAGACGTGAAGCTAAAATATAATCAGCCTGATACTCACTGTTCTCTTCTTTCATCTCCACAGTGATCAAAGTGTCGATGCTGCTCTTTGCACAGTTTCACCTAAATTCAGCTCAGGACGGTGAGTAGCAGTCACATGACACCCTCTGCATTTATAAATACAAGTTCAGTCAACGTGATCAGAGCTCTAAGTGCTAACGGTCAGACCATCCTGAGAACATGTGTGTCTAAATGTCTCGTCCTCTCTGTGTCTCTGTCTCAGCTCTGATCGTTCCCACCAAACTGCAGGTCTTTGAATACAGCTCCGTCTCCATCAACTGTCAGGGCTCAGACTCCACTGGCTGGACCGTCATGAGGAGGATAAAGGGAAAGGTCGCTGAGTGTGTGAGCACCTGGCTGACGACACCAGCGTCCGGCTGTGCCATCAAACCTGTGTACTCAACAGATGGCGGAGAATACTGGTGTGAGGCTGGAGAGGAGAGAAGCAACGCCGTCAACATCACCATCACCGGTAATGGACTGAGTCGTATTATTAAATGTTCATGATTAACGTCCTTCAAGTTATGTAGACTTCATTTTGCAAGATTTTTGAAGTGAAGTTGAAGTGAAGGTTTGAGAAATACATTCAGAACACATCATTGTATGTTTATGGAAAACTGTTAGCACCTCACACATGTTGGTCTTTAAAGGACCAAAACAAGCATAAAATAAAATAACTGGCATCTGACTATATGATGACAAACACTCTGTGTGTGTGTGTGTGTGTGTGTGTGTTCTACTCACTGACGTG
This sequence comes from Epinephelus awoara, assembly GCA_035609425.1. Classification (NCBI taxonomy): domain Eukaryota; kingdom Metazoa; phylum Chordata; class Actinopteri; order Perciformes; family Serranidae; genus Epinephelus; species Epinephelus awoara. Next base: position 31,930,664 of record CM069315.1, on the reverse strand, counting down.
GTCAATCTATGTGAAACTGCACATAGGCATTGAGGACTGGCATAGGTAGAAGGTGACACAGCTACCAGTGGCTCTGGACTAGTTTCCTTTAAATCTCCAAACAGTGTCATCATCAACACAAAACTACAATCCAAGTCATAAAACATGTAAATATAAAAGACAGGTTTGTCAAAAATTAGCAACACAAGAACGTATTGTATAGATATCTTTAGTACAGAGTGAACTATAGGCATGTTATATATGTTGTAAACTTATATCTTCATATATTCAGAGGTTTATAATGTGTTTGTATGCTCACTCACTGGGACTCTGAAAAGTGTTTCCTAATCATGAGTTTAAAACTTTTTTACCCACCAATCAGACATAGACATCGACAGATCAAACTGACATGTGAACATTGTTGTCTGATTTGTTTTTGTCCAGCCGGCTCAGTGATCCTGGAGAGTCCTGTCCTCCCTGTGACGGAGGGCGACACTGTGACTCTGCGCTGCAGAAGCAAAACGACCTCGTCCGCCCTCATCGCTGATTTCTACAAAGACGACCTCCTGATCGGCACCAGCTCCACCGCAGAGATGATCGTCCACGGTGTCTCTGCATCTGATGAAGGACTTTACAGATGCAGCATCTCTGAGTTTGGAGAGTCGCCGCAGAGCTGGCTGGCCGTCAGAGGTGAGACGAGATTTAAATACATATTGATGGTTTGAGGACAACATCACGACATGATAAAACCTAAGAGGCTTTGTCTACCTTGGTTAAATATGAACCGTTCATGCCACTGAAAACAGAAGGCAACATGTGTGTATTGTGTGCACAGCCAAGTTGCACGGCAGCAACTAAACAACGGTTCAGTCACAGAGGAAACATGTGAGCTCAGCATGGATCGTATTTCCCCAGTACTCATAGAAACTAATGTGCTCATGACTTCTCTTGAAGAGGCTCGACCCATAAACACATCACTTAATTCCAGGATCAGTGACCAATGGGCCGGTCAATGTTAAACACTGTCTGTTTTTGTTTGTCTCTTCACGTGTTTTAAAGCTTTATGTTTGTTGATCTATTGATGCATGATGCAGTTACTTTGTGTTTTCTGTGTCTTGGCAGCAGTTCCCAGGGAGACTCCGCCCCCCTCAGGCGACTCGTGCCACACGTACCTCATGTTAAGGACCATTTTCACCCTTGTAATGGTGGCTCTGCTGCTGCTGCTGGTGGGACTGCTCCACTGTGGGAAACTCAGAGTCACACAAATTGTCACTGTCACACACTCACAGGCAGAGACGACTGCCACCGTGAAGAAGACAGGCGAGTCAGTGGCGGAGGACACTGAGGGCGGAGTTAGTCTATAAGATGATGTAGTCCAGGTGATGTGTTGGTGTTTTTTAATTGGTCGAAACTTCACTTCAATTCCATCTCTTCGTCCTGTTTGGGAAACCATCATGTAGTGTTTTCATGTTACTCACTTCCATCTGCTTTTCATGCAGCTTGACTCTGATGTTTCAGCTCAGCAACATGAACACACACACACGTGTGTCAGCCTTCATATGTCTTGTGTCTCTTGCAGAAGTTATTGTCAGACTTTGTTTGAGCAGAAAAGGTCAAAACCCACAGATGAACGCTTCACCTATTTTTAAAAGCCGCGCTGTGCGTCGTCTGCGTCTATGTGATATTTTAGACACTGCAGGTGCTGGTGATAATTTGGGCTCCACACACACAAAACACACACAGACTGAGACTGAATAAAGCTGAAGGGCCCGACGAGGCTGCAGCAGCGACACATCATTTCTCTCTGACAGAGAGACTCAATGGGTGAATCCCAATTCACACCATCGCCCTTCCCCTCAAAAGTGCATGTGCTCGTGTAGGGGTGGGGTGTCCCAGTACTCTTACCCTCGAGGGTCAGAGCCAAGGCGGAGGGCTAGACAGCCCTTCATACAGAGAGTTTCCAGACCCACACTCCAGATGGAGGGCTAACGATGGTGGCGAGTGGAAACGGGAGAGACGCCCAAAATATGTTTGTCTTCGTTAATAAAGGTGTAAAAATTGCGACAACCATCAGATTAGCTTGGTTTTATGTTGTTTCAGTGTATTTTGGAGCTTTTACTTTGAACAAATGTGACAGAAATGTTTGCGGTAACACGACATAATACGGCCCGCGTCCTTAGTGTGTACAGTACCTCCCGTTCACTTACGTCCTACTTTGCCCGCACTTCCAGTGTAACTCCTGGTCATTTCCCACCTACTTTCTCCAGTCTTACAACATAACTAGGCTGCTTCATAGGACTAGTAGTGACAGTAAGATAAATAAAACAGAACAGAAATACCAGAAACTAGATTTTAGTGTGATGATTTATTCAAGGAAAAAAATACTACTAAATTAGGTGAAAAAATACAAACCCTTGAAAAATAATTTCGTCACTCTGGTGCAAAAAACAAGGAAAAAACATTTACACATCCCCGACAAGCTTAGAGACGTTTTCTGTGTGTGGGCTTGACGTGGTGTCCCAATTCTTAGGAGGATATTTCAAGGCCCTAGCCCTTGACACTCTGTTTGGAGGGCCAAGGGCTAGAAAACAGAACTGAGATTCACCCAATGTGGGTTTGAATGGTTAGGCCCAGTTAGCCCTTGGCCCTATCCTTTAGCCCTTGGCCCTCGAAATGAAGCAATGACGGTTAGGGGTTGAAATCTTTCCCTTGGAATTGGGACACCACTACATCACTGCGTCAGTTACGTTCACACATATGTAACTATTTTAAACGATGATTATGATGAACGACAGATGACAGGGGACTTCTGCTAGCTAGCTAACCAGCTAACATTACGAGGCCGACGCCAGATAGTGCGAGCTAGCTAGCTAGCTGACAAGCAAGACATCGTGAATAGCGATAAAAAAATGTTATACTGTTCTCCTCACAAATAAACAGTTATTTGAAAACGTTTTTACAAATGTTTATTTGCGAAATTATATGTTCATGTATGCTCTGAAGGGCTAGTTTCATACCCACCACCCCTCGTTATGCCCCTACACGCAAACGCACACATCTAGGGGTAGGGCTAAGGGGGGGTGTTGGGACGGGCCCTCACGTTGAGCACAAACATGAAAGTGATCCACGTGATCCTCTCTGGTCCTCTGGTGTTTGTTCATTACAGAAATATTAGGATCTTTCTACATTAACGTCCTCTGTCTGTCTGTTAGTGTGTGACAGACGTGTGTGTCCCATCTCTGTCTGAAAGGTTAAAGTCTATTAACACAAGTAGATCATGTGATTATGTTTCTGCACGTCTGTGTTTGTTGTCCCACAAAATCAAATCATATCCACCGTGAGTGTTCCTCTCTGCTGTTTGTGATATTGAGTCAGACGTTACACAAAGACTGAGTCACACACACACACACACACACACACACACACACGAATGACTGAATGTAAAGATTAAAAACACAAATGACGTGAGCTCATCACGAAACATAACCAGTTATAATAAACCATGATTTATTTCTCAGCTATTGAACACAAGCTGCTGCGACTGTAATAAAATCATATTTACACATTTGATTGATTTTCTGTTGACTCAATAATGATGGTAGAAAACTCTCCGTGAATAATCTGTCAGTGAAGTTACCGTCTCAAACTAACTTATAACTAGCACAGCGATTAAGAGATTAATATAGCACAGTGTATTCACACCAGACAACACAATGATGAGAAACAATAATAATGACAACCTGTCTAAATCAAAGAGCCTTCAGTCACCTGACCTGGACGATGTGCTCAGAGAACGGACTGCAGGTGTAGGTGTTTGTAATAAGCAGGTAAACGCTTCAGGTGAGTGATCACTGGGTGCTGCATGTTTCATTTCCTCTTCTCCCTCTGACTGAAGTTTCTTCTGAAGCTCTTCTCTCCTTCTCTCTGTCACCTCCAGGTGTTTCATTATTCGCTCCTTATCTCGCTCTAGTTTTCCCTTCCTTACTGACACTTCAACAATCATCTGCTCTGTTGTCTCCAGTAGTTTCTGTGTGTTCTGTGACAGTTCATCATGTTCTCTCTTTCTGCTCTCCACAGCCTCTTTGGCCTTTTGACGCTTCTGCATTTTTGTGTCTTTGTCAACTTTGGGGTTCTCCCTCACCTTCTTCTCACACACCTCCATCTGTGCCTTGTCCTCCTGCAGCAGTGAGTTGAGTCCCTGTGTCTGGTTCTTCAGATCAGTCTTCTGCTTCGTCAGTTTTTCAACCATCTGTTTTACATGTTTCAGTTCTTCCTCAGTCTTCTGTAACTCCTCATCAAGTTTAGCCTTTGTGTTGTCCAAATATGTGATAGTCTCCCTTCCTGTCATGGGCGCCTCTCTGTCTCCTTCTCCCACCACCAGATATTCTGTGTTGTGGTCTGTGGATTCTGCGTGAACACAAGACACGTGTGTTTAGTCTGAAGTTGTTTCTTGCTTTTTAATGTGGTGTTGCTCTACGCTGAGGAAAGGTTGTTTGGGAGTAGCACAACAGGAATAAGCGTAAGTGACTGGACAGTGTAAGTGTTCACCTGTGACACAGCTGTGTGTTGTTGTAGCTTGGTGTTGGAAATATTTGTGAATCTCTGTTAACAACAATGAAATAAAACTGTAGCTGTGTAACTGGACGTGTAAGTCAGCTCATCTTGGATAAAGAGCTCAGAGAACATTTAAAGTGGTGTCAGCTGTGATGAAGCTGCAGCTCTGGACCTTTGATCTCAGGTCATGTGACTTTCATCATCATTCATCATGACGTGCTGTTTATAAAGTCACTTTTTACTACATTTACAGCCATATTTGAAATATGTTAATGCCACCGTTAAATCTAAATATTAAATGCTAAACCTAAATGTTAAATCTAAATCTAAATGTTAAATGTTAAATCTAAATGTTAAATTTTATCTAAATGTCAAATCTAAATCTAAATGTTAAACGTTAAATGTAAATCTAAATGATAAATCAAAATGTTAAATATTAAATCTAAATGTAAATGTTAAATCTAAATCTAAATGTTAAACGTTAAATATAAATCTAAATGATAAATCTAAATGTTAAATATTAAATGTAAATGTAAATGTTAAATCTAAATCTAAATGTTAAATGTCAAATGTAAATCTAAATGATAAATCTAAATGTTAAATATTAAATGTAAATCTAAATGTTAAATCTAAATGTAAATTTTAAATTTAAATCTAATAGTTAAATGTTAAATCTCAATCTAAACATTAAAGCTAAGTGTAAATCTAAATGTTAAATCTAAATCTACATGTTAAAGCTAAATCTAAATGTTAAATGTTAAATCTAATTGTTAAATCTAAATGTTAAATCTAAATGTTAAGTTTTATCTAAATGTCAAATCTAAATGTTAAATGTTAAATCTAAATCTAAATGTTAAATTTAAATGTGCTTGGTGAAACTAAATAATTAGCTAATGCGCACATGCACACTCTCAGTCAAATAATAAATTAAAACCAACCTAATCAAAGAAACTAAAATGGCAGAAACCATGTTTTGTGAAATTTGACGTGTACTTTGAGTTTTTAGTTTTTAGTGTAACATTAAACATTTAGATTTAGATTTAACATGACACTGAGGCTAAGATTAGCTCAGGGGGTCCCAACTCCTCTCAGCCACTCCAAGTACAATTAATGTAAACACAACAATGAGATGTGAGTAATTTCAGCTTCAGGAAAAAGAAATAAAGTTGCCACCAACCTTTTTTGTTTCGTCCCCTTTTCATCACGACAACGACGACTGCAACAACAGGCGTGATGGACACAACCAAGCAGATGATGATACGAGCAGCAGCGCTGGTCTCGAACATGAAGAGAGAAACTGAAAGTGTAAAACACAGAACAGATGAAACTAGACTCCAACTGTTGGATGAACTCAACAAAACATCAGTCACTCACACGTCATGTTTTCTACCTGGAAGATGAACAGTTGTCTCTGTGGTGTGGTTGATGTTCCTCTGCTGGACTCTGCAGGTGAAGCTGTTGCCGTGTCTCTTCTCCACAGTCACTCTGCTGCTGACAGTATAGAGGTCATCAGGACCTCTGACTGTCTCTGGAGGTCCAGCAGAGACGAGGTGTCCCTCACCGTCCAGCCACAGCACCTCAGGCTCTACATACCTGCCTGCAGATTTACACACCAACATCACTCCACTGCTGACTTTGGAAATCTCTACGCCAGGTGAGGAGACAGAGCCTGATGGAGAGCAGAAATGTAAAAGATGCTTTGAATGTAAGGTCGGCATGAGAATGGAAATACCTCAGTTCATTCAGATTCAGCTTTGACACCGCACCTGAAACACCTTCTCAGGTAAACAATACTTTTCTTAGTGAGGATAAATTCTGCCCTTTTAAGCTGATTGTAATGTTCTTTTTAAAACTTTGTGGTTGTAATCTCATAACTGCACTTTAGTCATTCATTTCCCCTCTAAGGGACGAACCTGAAGTTCTCCGAGATGACACCTCGGCCCTTTAGCTGACCCAAATACCCCTGTGATCAGTCCAAGTGCCCCCAAGTCCTTGTATCAGTGCCAGTGCAAGTCTGGTCGGTCCAAATGTCTTGTCACCTCAGTTACCACCTGTGCTCCTCCTCTCTCCTCCTACTGGTGATGGCCAAATGAAGCCTCATGAACTATTTTCTTTATTTTCTGACCCCACTAGATGGCGCTCTTGTTTTTAATACAAAGCCTCAATGAGTGACAGTTCAGGGAGTTTTCAAGTCTTTTGTTGAACAGAGAGCGCCTTGTTGTGGGGTCAGAAAATAAAAGGTTCTGAAAGGTTCTCGTTTGGCCATCACCACTCCACCACCGGCTCCCTCCAGTGAGGGGTTAGCCTTCTCTGGATCATGGCCATAAAATGATTAAATGCTCACTTACCAAAGACGAGCTTCACAGTGGAGTGCCTTTTCAACTCGGGAATGAAGCACCTGTACGTGCCCCCGTCAGAGGGCTGCACTCTGGAGAGTTTCAATGAAATGTCTCCGTGCTTCAGTCTGTCAGCGAACACTGACGTTCTTCCTCTGTATGATGGATGCTGATCACCCAGAAGTTCATGACCAGAGCGCCACACGTGAACAAATCTGGGTGTCAGGTCTGGTCTCGACCAATCCACAGCTGTGGAAGCAACATCCATGGCAGGTTCCAGGTGACACGGCAAAATGATGTCATCTCCAACTACTGCTACAATTGGCTGACGTGGGCCAATTAACTGAAACTCACCTGGGAAGACATGATGTTATTTAATGATGGATGATGATGGAAGAGTGAAGGTATTTATGTTCAGTGTCTAACACATTGTCAACACTAGTGTCAGGACAAGCTTCAGTCTTGTCTCTTTTGCCCCTTTCACACTGCCAGATTTTCAGCGAATGTTGGGCCGTTTTGCCGGCAAACTGTGAGCGTTTAGAGACACAGAGCCAGATTGGCGAGTTGATCCGAGGTGCCCAATTTTCCACCTCGTAGGGTAGACATATTGGAGGAACCTTTTTGGTTTTAACAGACCGAGGCGGCCTTCTGCAACGGGAGGAGCTGTTGATGACTTGTGGGAGGAGCTGTTGATGACTTGTGGGAGGAGCTGTTGATGACTTGTGGGAGGAGCTGTTGATGACTTGTGGGAGGGGCTGTTGATGACTTGTGGGAGGAGCTGTTGATGACGCTGCATGTGCGAGCCACTGGCGGTGGATAAACAGGAAACAGCTGATGGCAGGAATTAGCGAGCAGCTAGTAGCAAGAGGGAAACACAAACCTGACAGACACTATAAAGATGAGCAACTGGGGAGACAAGGAATTGCGCGCCCTCCTTGTCCTCACAAACCACGTAAAGGCCGTCACACACCTTGTGCAGACAAAGTCTGATTTGTCAGATTCACACTATCCTTTAACTTGATCGAAACTTTCTAACTTTAAACACAAAATACAAAGTGAGTTACCTTCGGAGCAGTGTGTCAGCAGCAGCAGGACAACAGTGTGCTGGAAACCCAAAACACTCAGGGTACAGAGTCGAGGGTTTGGGGATCGTCCATCCTTCAGGTAACACATCCTGGAGATCTGGAAACAGCCCAGTCTGTCAGTTTCTGTAAATCACAAATATGTCACATCATAATTACGTATCATACCAGCTTAAGGTGCTGCGGTGATCTGATTGTGTCATCCAGAGGAGGCGTCACATCGGAAGATGCCTGTCAAGCTGCAAACAACAAAACGTGTCATAATTTAGTTGATAACTGCTGTTTGCTGCAGCTTTCTAGGCACCAAACATGGCTGCTGTAAGAGAGCTGCCGCTGCCTTTCCTGCTGGGCGTGTGGCACAAACAGGGAGTGTGGCACCAGGGCTGAGTATTTTAAGCCAAAGAACATTTCTTTTGCCCATAAACAAGTGTTGTTTGTGCCTAAATCACAATGCGTATCCACTGCATCAGTGCTAACTTTGTGTGCCCATGACACAAATCTCAAGATATACAGTATATCGTATCTCTACTGGTGCACAGTATGACGTGTTATCTCTCTTCATGTCATAAAATAAAATACAATAAAACAATACAAATAATACTGCTGTATTGTGTGCTGCAATTTGCTCCGTACAGTAAAACAAACACAACATACTGACACAGTCGATTAAAATTCATTCGTAACTGTTTGTACAGACCCAGATGAGTATTGTTATAATTATGGGAGGTTATCACACAGGACACCATTTGAGAAACACTGCTCTACAGAACGATGCACACGTGACATATCCGCAATTTGTCCTGCTGATTTGTGCTGCTCATCTTTCACATTCATGTTCACACAGACTCACACGAGTCAAACTTGACTGTGAGCCACACTGGCTAAATGACTTTTGGCAAATTCAGCACATTAAAACAAGAGAATAAAATATTTCAGTTAATGTAGAATTCAATCTGTCCTTTACAGATGAAAACAAAGCTCGGCTCACGTACCTGTTGCAGGAGTCAGTTTGTCGTCTGCTGACGGAGGACTGACGGCTGCGTGATCACAGTGAAACACCATAAATGAACTTTTACCCCGGGCGTGAGGGAGAGCAACACTGTGCGATGACTTGTCTGTTTCAGCATCAGCTCTCTGCTAAAATCTCATTTCCATCTTAAATCAGATCAATGTTGGTGATATTTTCTCCACATTATCAGAGGATCTAATATAATCTGATTGCTTCAGACAAAGGACTCGTCTCTGTGCTTGTTTTATTAGATCTTAGTGCAGCGTTTGACACAATTGACCATGAAATTCTGCTACAGAGACTGGAACACTTAATTGGCCTAAAAGGTTCTGCACTAAGCTGGTTTAAATCTTATTTATCTGATCGTTTTCAGTTTGTTGACGTTCATAATGAATCATCCGTATGTACTAAAGTTTGTTTGGAGTTCCACAAGGTTCTGTGCTTGGACCAATCCTATTTATTCTATATATGCTTCCTTTAGGCAACATCATTAGAAATCACTCTATAAATTTCCATTGTTATGCGGATGATACACAGTTGTATTTATCTATGAAGCCAGAGGAAAGTGATCAATTAACTAAACTCCATAACTGCCTTAAAGACATAAAAACCTGGATGAGCACCAACTTCCTGATGTTAAATTCAGACAAAACTGAAGTTATTGTTCTTGGCCCCCAACAACTCAGAGACTCTTTATCTGATGTCATAGTTTCTCTAGATGGCATTGCTCTGGCCTCCACCACTACCGTAAGAAACCTCGGAGTAACATTTGACCAAGATTTGTCTTTTAATTCTCATTTAAAACAAACCTCACGGACTGCATTTTTTCATCTGCGTAATATTGCAAAAATTAGGCCTATCTTGACCCAAAAAGATGCAGAAAAATTGGTCCACGCTTTTGTTACCTCGAGGCTGGATTACTGTAACTCTCTATTATCAGGTAGCTCTAGTAAATCATTAAAAACTCTTCAGCTAATTCAGAATGCAGCAGCACGTGTACTAACAGGAACTAAGAAACCAGATCATATTTCTCCTGTTTTAGCTTCTCTGCACTGGCTCCCTGTAAAATCCAGAATTGAATTTAAAATCCTACTGTTAACTTATAAAGCTCTAAATGGTCAAGCTCCATCATATCTTAGAGAGCTCATAGTGCCATATTATCCCACCAGAACTCTGCGCTCGGAGAACGCAGGGTTACTGTTACACGACTCCACTGTGGGAACTGCCCACTCACATGTGAAGGTGAGTGGCAAAGTGAACACACAAAGGAAAATAGTTGAGTTTAATGAATGACTTTGAACAAGGTCATAAAGCAGTAAATATACCATCATGTCTTGCAGCATTTGGCATCATGGTCATAGTATCATAGTTAATGATACTGTAGCAGCAGCAAACGATCTTGTTATCGTCCTCTGTGTCTGTGTGTTTTATTGAGTCTGTCCATCCTGTTTGAGACGATCAGAACAATGAAGAGACACTATGAACTATGACCAGCAGAGAAACTGTTGAGTTTTATCAGGACCAATATCAACATAACTCTGAGCACCACAAACAGGTGTGACAGCCCTCGTTAGCATTAACAAGCTACAAAGAGGGCTCCCTGTGGTGCACCTGTCATGTCAGAGCACATAGATGTTCTCCACAGTAATTATGATAAAGGTTTATTATTCAGCTCTTTACAAACATCTTTAAAAAAGGAAATGATGATTACAAAAAACATACAATAATATCTGCATTGGTCAAAAGTTAAACATCAGCGACTGCCACAAAGTCTTGTTTACAGATCACTGGGGACATGTTGGGAGGACTTTCAGCACATGGACTGATGAAGATCAGCAGTTTTCTAGTTTCATCTTTGAGCTGATCTCATCATCTTATCTGAAGAAAACTCAACAGCACAGTAAACTGGGACAGAAGATCAAATCTGGGTAAGATTCAATTTAAAATGCCTTTTAATTGTATTGTCTTTAACCCTTTCTAAAAGAACAGATGGGTGATAAGAACTTTGACACATCACAAATCATTCTGGATCATAATCACACATATTGTACAAAGTGTCAATGAAGAAAAGCCTCGTTTGAATTTACAACAGTTACACAAAGATAATATCAAAGCACAGTGTGATCAAAAACAGGCAACATGACGTGGTCTGTTACTGTTTGTTCAGTCACCTGACCTGGACGATGTGTTCAGAGAACGGACTGCAGTTGTAGGTGTTTGTAATAAGCAGGTAGATGCTTCAGGTGAGTGATCACTGGGTGCTGCATGTTTCATTTCCTCTTCTCCCTCTGACTGAAGTTTCTTCTGAAGCTCTTCTCTCCTTCTCTCTGTCACCTCCAGGTGTTTCATTATTCGCTCCTTATCTCGCTCTAGTTTTCCCTTCCTTACTGACACTTCCACAATCATCTGCTCTGTTGTCTCCAGTAGTTTCTGTGTGTTCTGTGACAGTTCATCATGTTCTCTCTTTCTGCTCTCCACAGCCTCTTTGGCCTTTTGACGCTTCTGCATTTTTGTGTCTTTGTCAACTTTGGGGTTCTCCCTCAGCTTCTTCTCACATGCCTCCATCTGCGCCTTGTCGTCCTGCAGCAGTGAGTTGAGTCCCTGTGTCCGGTTCTTCAGATCAGTCTTCTGCTTCGTCAGTTTTTCAACCATCTGTTTTACATGTTTCAGTTCTTCCTCAGTCTTCTGTAACTCCTCATCGAGTTTAGCCTTTGTGTTGTCCAAATATGTGATAGTCTCCCTTCCTGTCATGGGCGCCTCTCTGTCTCCTTCTCCCACCACCAGATATTCTGTGTTGTGGTCTGTGGTTTCTGCGTGAACACAAGACACGTGTGTTTAGTCTGAAGTTTAAACCTGTTTAGTTAATGCAGCGTTGCTCTACGCTGAAAACATGAAAACAGAGAAATACAGCAGCTCTGATTTGGTGCCAGGGTTATTAGTGTAACCTTCATCAACAACGTAAAAAACACTCAGGTTTAATTTAAAATGTGAAACTGGGCATCAAAGCTACTCATGGTAAGAAAAGGCTTTTAAAGTGGTGAAGCTGCAGCTGTTGAGTCACAGCTCAGCTCTGGACTCATCAGGACTTTCTGTTCTTAAAGGACCATGTTAAAGCGAGCTAATGCCCAACGAGTTTTGTGCTCCATACTGCAGCGGGTCACACTGAGGCTGAGGTCACGTCAGGTGGTTTCAGCCCTTCACACCCACGACGAATGAAACAATGAAGGAGATGTGAGTAATTTGAAGTTTGGACAAAAAGAAGAAGGAAATTGTGACTTACCTTTTTTGTTTCGTCCCCATTTCATCACGACAACGACGACTGCAACAACAGGCACGATGGACACAACCAAGCAGATGATGATACGAGCAGCAGTGCTGGTCTCGAACATGAAGAGAGAAACTGAAAGTGTAAAACACAGAACAGATGAAACTAGACTCCAACTGTTGGATGAACTCAACAAAACATCAGTCACTCACTCGTCATGTTTTCTACCTGGAAGATGAACAGTTGTCTCTGTGGTGTGGTTGATGTTCCTCTGCTGGACTCTGCAGGTGAAGCTGTTGCCGTGTCTCTTCTCCACAGTCACTCTGCTGCTGACAGTATAGAGGTCATCAGGACCTCTGACTGTCTCTGGAGGTCCAGCAGAGACGAGGTTTCCCTCACCGTCCAGCCACAGCACCTCAGGCTCTGGATACCAGCCTGCAGACTTACACACCAACATCACTCCACTGCTGACTTTGGAAATCTCTACGCCAGGTGAGGAGACAGAGCCTGATGGAGAGCAGAAATGTAAAAGATAAAATTAGTCACAAGAATGAAGTGCGTCACACTGGTACCCTGACACATAGTCTGCCCACATGCCCTTTGGTCAGTCCAAGTGCCCCTTTGGTTAGCCCGAATACCTTTCTGGTGGACCAAAATGCCTCTGTAATCATTTCAAATTCCTCCTGTCAGTTCGAGTGCTAGTCTAGAGGTGATCCAGGTGGCTCTGCAGTCGGCACATGCCCTCAGCTGCGTCCACATGAACCCCCTGGTGGTTGGCCCATATGCCCTTCTGGTTGGCCCTGATCGATCAAGATCAAGAGGCCCTTCATGTCAACTCAGTTGGCTTCGTGCTCCTCTGGTTGGGCAAAATACTTTTCTTTGGGTCACAAATGCCCCTGTGGTCATTCTAAGTACCCTGTTGTCAGTGTTTGTGCTCATTAGGTCGGTCCAAATGTCCGTCTGGTCTCTTTTCTTGGCCCATTTACTCTGGTCAGCTACGGTGCCATTCTTACTGGTCTAAAACTCTTTCTGCTTGACCCAAATGCCCACATGGTTGATCCAGGCACTGCTGCTGTCAGCAGTCACTAATACTCCTGTGATCACTCCAAGCATCCTTACAGTTTGGACAAGTATTTTTCCCTTTTGGGTGCACCTGAGTGCAAGTCTGGTTGGTGCATTTGGCCCTGGAGTCAACCCACCTTGTTGAGCCTGGTTCCCTTCTGGTGCCCGTCTGGTTCTTTTTTGAGCTCAGGACACAATGAGAACTAAACCTGGACATAATCTCTTCTCTGATCTTGTGAACAGTAATGTCTGTGCAAATCCCTGCTGCTGGTATCACTATGTAATGCAGTTATACCTTTCATGGATCATTGAAGCTTTTTATAGTGCACGACGCATTAATGCAAACTTACCAACAGTGAGCACGACCACAGATTCTGTAGGGCTACTAGATTTGGGAACGAGGCATTTGTATGTCCCGGCATCAGAAAGTCTTACTCTGGACAGTTCCAGTGAAACGTCTCCACGCTTCAGTTTGCTGGTGGACAGTGACGTCCTCCCCGTGAACAGCTGATTCTCCTCCTCCACCAGCTCCCTACTGTCTCGCCTCAAATGGACAAATCTTGGCTCCAGGTCAGGTCTCGCCCACTCCACAGTCAGGCCGGTAGCATCCACGGCAGTTTCCAGGTGACATGGCAGGATGGTGTCGGCACCAACCATTGCCACCACTGCCTGAGACGTGTCGATCACCTGAGACTGACCTGAGGGACAAACAGGTCTGTTTGTGAAATCCTACTTTTACTTCTTTTTAAAGTTGTGAGTTCTAATTAATATCAGTACAGCAAAAGGTTATTTTCCACTTTCTTTATATCAGTCAGTCCTGACGGAGCAGCTCAGGTTTTGTCTTGTGTGTGTTTGTAGTGCTCTGGCCTCACAGTACGGTTGTTTCTACTGTATGAGATTTTATGGTATCGTGTCGTGATGTTGTGTGTCATTTACCTCCACTGGAGTGTGTTAGCAGAAGGAAGACCACAGCTTCATACAAGACCAGTGCCCTGAAGTCACTGAGCTGAGGTTTCAGGAGGAGTCTGTCCTTCATGTGAGTCATCTTGGAGTGCTGGAAATGAAAATAAGTCAACTGTAAAGTATCTGACACCAGATCAACCTTAAATATCTCTTTCAGTGGAGACAGTTTTTGTTTTTAAAAGGATAGTGCACCCAAAAAATGAAAATTCAGCCATTATCTACTCACCCTCACCCCAGATTCAAACGTCCAAACACACATAATTGAATCTACAAAATATCTCCATACTGCTCGTCCGTAGTGATCCAAGTGTCCTGAAGCCCCGACATAAAAAGTTGAACTCTTTTTAGCCTCACTGTAGCCTGTAGCTCTGACTGCCTCTACGGACGAGCAGTATGGAGATATTTTGTGGTTTCAATTATGTGTTTTTGGACGTTTGAATCTGGGGCGCCGTCAGCCTCCATTAGGTGGAGTTGTGTTGCTACCTCCTCTCCCCTTGGATCTCTGCAAGTGATGTGAGGACTCTAAAACTTCACCTGAGCCTCCCTCGCCATATGGGTGAGTAGATAATGGCTGAACTTTCATTTTTGGGTGCACTGTCCCTTTAACTCCTTAAAGCTGTGATCAAAGGTTATTAGTAACTCAAACATACAGAAGTTGAACACTGCAGTTAAGACAAGAGGAAAGCTGAGCGTAAACTGATTTTCAATAGGTTTAGTTTGTGAAAACAAAAAGTTAAGTGCTGAGATTTGTCTTTCGTGATTTATCGTCAAAGTGCTGAACCTGTAGTGTCAGGATGTTTCCAGTCGCCGCCCCCCCCCCCTCTGTGGAGGTCACCACCACAGCTCATAAAAAACTGTCCCCACAGTGTCAGCGTTCAAAAACCCACCTGTGTAGTTTCCACAGCTGACTCTACTCCATTAGTAGCCTTTTATTTTATTGTCTTTAATAAAGAATTGATAGGTTTTTTTAAAATCCTACTCTGTGTTAAGCATCTTTGAGGAGAAGTGTTATATAAGTGTTATGTGTCATTGTGATTAATATATTAATATTCATGTGCTTTTATAAACAACATTTGCTCTCTGTATGTTGGTTTGTAATGTTTACAACAGCTGTATTTTCTGAGCGACTGATGGGTGCGACCGAGCCCACCGATACGTAAGACAAAAGACTGCAGAAGAAGATTGTAGTCTGACTTTCAACGGAGACACAGGACAAACATAGTAACAATAATAATAATAATGATAATAATAATAATAATAATAATAATAATAATAATAATAATAATAATAACTAATAATAATAATAACTAAATGAATCCATTAAAGTGTTACATGTTTAAATGCAACATACCTTGTGTGTGTTTCAGCGTCGCCTCGCCTCAGTGGAGAGCAGCCTGCGCGGTCAAAGTCCAGAATAAAACAGTGTGAAATGAACTCACGGCTCCTCTCAGCCCGCCCTCTCTGTAAATCTGTAACCTGTGTTATGACTTTATTATTTCTCTCCAGTATAACCAAAGGAGTGTGTGAGGCGACACACACGATGTTCTACACCTGCAGGTTTATTTATCAGCCTGAAACACTGCGTTCTGTCTCTGTGCTGAGCTCTTGTGTCCACACACTTGTTTTTGTTTCAGCAAGTGAGAAACAGAACGTGTGAAATTCAGTGTTGGTGTCTGCGCCCAGCCTTTAGACCACAGGTTGTAAAATCCAGCCAATCAAAGCAGCTTCTGATCATTGGTGACTTATTGTGAGTGTTTGATATCAAAGATCAAGGTTGGTTCAATATACAGAGAATAAAGGTGTGTGTGTGTGTGTGTGTGTGTGTGTGTGTGTGTGTGTGTGTGCTCTCCCATGCCATAACTTGTGGGGCCAAAAAGGAGTTAGCCCACTCATCTCGTGGGGACCACTTCACTTGTGGGGTCCAAAAATCGGACCCCACAAGTTTTTTCATTTAAATCAACTCAGGAACACCTCCAGAATGCTCCAGTGAAGTTTCAGAGAGGGTTCAATAAGTCACGATTTTTGAGATTTGTGTGTATCATGTGTGTATGCTTTGCGCCCCTGCCGGCGGGACCATGCTACTACACTTTGATACACACTTCCGGAAGTGTGTATGATTATCCCCGCCCCTCCGCCCATCCAGCCAATGCGAATCGTCCTACTCCAGTCATCATCTGTGAGATTGACAGGTCTATGTCATGGTTCGCTACAGGTAAGAATATTTTGTTAATTATTTTGTTATTAAATATGTTAATAAAGCGTGACTGTTTAGTAGGCCCACCATTAGTCCTGTCCTAACATTGCTGATACTTTGAACTGTTTAATGCTTAATGTTAACGAACGGAATAGTGGCGGAAGTACCGGATTACATGAAACGACGAGTGATGTTGCTAACTTTAGCCCCGCTTAGCTGCGTCAAATACGCGATTTATTTTGAAAGGGAAAAGATATGAGCAAAACAGGGATGCTAAGTTAGGATGCCCGGGTGTTACGGTTCGGTTTAACTGGTGAGCGTGTTAACTGGCGACTTTCTAACATTACATTACATTACATTACGAGAGGTCACCAGTTAACACGGTCACCAGTTAAACCGAAACACCGGGCACGTCGGACTTAATAAGCTCCGTCTTCCCCTCATGAGGTTTCGGTTATACCCACAGAAAGCTCAGAAACTCTACTAAAAGCTAGTAATCAGTGTAATCACAAATGAATGGTTGAATCGATCCTCAGTAAGCTATGTTTTAATTTGGAAAACATGTCTTTCATAAAAGTGACATCATCTTCTCTCATCCTCTCATTCCTCTTCCTTCCCCTCTGCTCTCCTTTACTTCTCCTCTCTCTTCTCTCCTTCCTGCTCCTCTTCCTCTCCTCCCTCTCTCCTTCCTTCCTCCTCTCCCGTCTCCTCTTCTCCTCCTCCTCCCCTCCCTATCTCTTTCCCCTCTCCTCCTCTCTTCTCATCTCTCCTTCCTCTCCTTTCTTCCCCTCTCCTCCTCCTCTCTTCTCTCTCATTCCTCTCCTCTCTTCCCCTCTCCTCTCTTCCCCTCTCCTCCTCTCTCATTCCTCTCCTCTCTTCCCCTCTCCTCCTCTCTTATTCCTCTCCTCTCTTCCCCTCTCCTCCTCCTCTCTCCTCTGTCATTCTTCCCCTCTCCTCCTCCTCTCTTCTCTCATTCCTCTCCTCTCTTCCCCTCTCCTCTCTTCCCCTCTCCTCCTCTCTCATTCCTCTCCTCTCTTCCCCTCTCCTCCTCCTCTCTTCTCTCATTCCTCTCCTCTCTTCCCCTCTCCTCCTCCTCTCTTCCCCTCTCCTCCTCCTCCTTCCTCTCCTCTCTTCCCCTCTCTTTCTCCTCCTCTCTCCTTCCTCTCCTCTCTCCTCCTCCTCCTCCTCCTCTTCTCTCTCTTCCTCCACTCCCCTCCCCTCTCCCCTCTCCACTCTCCTTCCCCTCTCCTCCTCCTCCTCCTCCTCTTCCTCCTCTCAGCAGTGTGTTATTGCAGGATAGCAGTGGAGGGAGCGTTGGATTTGTGGTGTGGGGCGTCCAGGAGGAGTCAACCCTGTCATTCAGCTCTCAGGGGATGGCAGGGAGAGATAAAAGACAGAGGGCTGATCTAAAAGCGGACGCAATATCGCAAATTAAGAAGAAGACTGACAAGCATCATGAAGCATTATGCATAAATGCTGAAAAAGGTGAGCAATCTGACATTTCACAAAAGCCAGTTACAGAAAACAGTGAGTGACCCAAACACTTTCCAAACTTCATTTTTTATCTTGTTATGGATGGACGTATAATGATAATGATGATGATCTTTATGTATACAGCACTTTTCATACATAAAGTAAAACTCAAACTGCTTTACACTAAAAGAAAGACCACAGAAACGAGAAGTGACGAAATAAAACAGAACAGTAAAAACACCCTAAACACTTCTAATGTGACCCAGAATATACAAACATGTAAATATTATATTTTTAATCAACAGACACAAGCAGTCACTTGTTGTGTATTATGATCAACACAATATTTGACACATTAAGCATAAATTAGCCTTTGGTCACCCCTATATGTTATGATATTAAATAATGTTCGAGTTAATATGAATTACATCTTTTAATTTAACAACTTAAATCACAGTAGCGTCTGATTTGGTTATACTAAGTTTGTTATACTGTCAAACTCTTCAGTCAGTGACCCGTGTCGGCAGATATTTGACTTGTGAGACTCACTGGCTGTCTTCATTTTAACCACGCAGCAATCATACATGGCTTTGTGGTTGATTAATTATACGGATCAGCGTTGGCCCCGTGAGACAACAGCAGTACCAATGCAGGTTCTGCACACCTGACGCTGTGCGTTTCTCTCCTTTCATATCACTGCGCGCTGCAGCCTGTCGACAGCCGTGCACGTCTCCATAACCTGTTTCACAGCGTTTACATGCTCTGATGATGACCGCTGTGATGTGAGAGAGTTCACGTGATAGCTAGAGCAATAAATATATTATTATACAAGAAAATATAAAAAATTATGCGGACTTGTGATTATCTGGGCTGTAACAACAAGAATCTGTCTGATTCACCGTATACATTTCACCGTTTTCCTATCATTAGGCAACTTTTTGCCATAGGCTTTAATGAAACAATTAAAATGCTCTATTAAACGTCTGTAACAGTTGTGCCGATCAGCAACCAGATCCTCTGTCAGCGACTGAGAGGACGATTTGTTTTTCTTGCCGTTATAAAACACATTCTGTTAATGTTAATAGGAATGTCATTCAGTTTCATGTGGAAAGATCTGAAATATCCCTTTACAACATATCCGAACAGGGCACCCTTCGAAATCTCAAAAGCTTTTGCAGACCTTGTGTTAAGTGGGTTATATGGGTGGGCTTCAGTCATTTTCAGAGCGTGTTAATTTTGATGATTGGATATTTCATAAAGGCAAAGCTTTAGAGCCTCAGTCTGTGATTTCGTCACCAAGTCTGTGATACCATGGCACGACCAGAACATGGGTTTAGAATGATAACGCCTAAACAACATACAGTAGTTCTGCACTGTGGTAGTTGTTTAGGAATCACCATGCACTCTTCACATGCTCTGACAAATCACAGATTGTGACATGGTTTAAGAAGAACTTTCAGTCATGAGTTTCTCTTTCTTTGTTTTACCCCCTGCAGAAAAACATGGACAAAAAGGCGGCATAACAGACCCAGACAAAATGGAAGACATCGGGTGGATCACTTGGGTGATGAATCAGAGTGGGAGTCCTCCAGTGTCGATAAAAAAAAAGAAACCAAACAAAAAGTAATGTGCTTGTTCAGCAAAAGAAATAAACCATGTTCTCGTTGAAATCTCATGTTTGGATGTGAATTTATTTTTAATATACACATATTCTAACTAGCTTATTACTATTGGTGTAAATGCTGAGTGTTTTTTTCTGTAGGTTTGAACCTGCTGGCTGCTTTGTCTGCTAGTAAATTGTACAAAATGTGTATTCATGAATTATTTAAAAAGTCATTAAGAGTCAGTGCTTAGAGCAGGGTTTCTTAACCTTAAATTACTTTGGTCAATGTGAAGTCAGTTGCTTTTCAGCTTTTCAAAAAGTGTTCAATAGTACATTTTCTTTTTAATATCAATAGAATGCTGGGTAACAGCAGCAATGCATCCCATGTTTATGATGCGTTATAGTCATGCTTATGATAAATTATAATCTGCTTATAACAGTAAAATTGCAATTGTAAGCACTAAATACTCACATTATAAAGCATTTTATAATGACAAGGTCAGGTATAAATGCTTTGCATCTGCTTGTAACACTATAATTACAGTTAGATACAACAGGTAGGAAGAAAGCCCCTACTCCCAGGCAAACAAGAAGTGTGATCCTGAGACGTACCTAGTTACAATTACAACTGGCTCATCAACACTGCTTTCATTGAGACAAACCCATTACAAACTACCCAACCAAGAAAAGCCTTTGAACAAGGTACTGCAGTATTTAGTCATTTTGAGTAGTTCACTTTTATTGATCTTGCAGGCATAGTCTTGATATATAGCCAAACTATTGCAGATAGGTTATATTTGACCTTGACCCACTAACCCTGCTACCCCAGACCAAAAAGTGGGGGAACCATGGCTCTGTTGATAACTGTAGCCTGTGTATGTGCACTGTAGATCCTCTTGCTATTCAAAATATTTCGACAAGAGGCCTTTTACCAGGCCGTATGCCAAGGGCCTGTTCTCTCATAATCCACCTGTGGCTGAAGGGTATGTGGTATTCTGGAATGAATTTTCAAAAATTGCTCAGAAACCTAAATTTTGACTTTCCCTGTTGTGAATTAAGCCATGAAAATAGAGAACTCATCTTTCTTAGAAAAAATAACCACCAGTTAAAATGTGTGGCTTTTTTTTTCATTTTACAATGGGTTTCAATAGGGCCCATTTTGGGCTATAACAGGAGAACAGGACCCAATGTTGTATATAGCCCATTTTAAGTTGAAAACAGGAGATCTTCCATGACAATGATGTACCCTACAAAAGTGACCTCTGTGCAACCTAGGAAATTAATACCATGATCACAGCCATAATGACAACCAAATGAAATAGAGGGCGGTCCCATTTATGGACCAACAGGACCAGAGGGTACCGCAAAAATGGACCAAATGACTTGAAACTTGGTGTGTGAACTCTATTTTAGACATAGATTGATGGCCTCCAGTCTCAAGCCAGTAGGCCTTTGGGAAAGCTAAGTAGCTCTACGGTGGTCGTATTGCAACAGGACCAAGGAATCCACGCACGAAACCCTCTGTTGAGCAACATATTCATAAATGGTCAGGATTAGGTTAGGGGGAGGTCAAAGGTTAAACAGTGAAATTCAGCATTAGGCCTCTCCTGTCAGATACCCCCTGACCTTTGACACTTCTGAAGGTCACTCAGGTCTGAAACTCAGCACACTCGTCACACTCCCGGTCACAATGAACATACTAAATTATCAGCCTTCTGGCTCAAAGCCTTTATGAAATATTAAAGAAAAGCGTTTCCCTCAAATTTTGGAGATTTATGTGACTTATGGGGACCTGTGTTTTCCCCCATCCCCCGAGAAACCCCAGAGTCAGCACAGAGGGTGCGATCAGGCCCCGATACAAGAATACAAATAGTGGGGCGTCAGTAGCTTAGTGGATAGTGCCGGCGCCCCATGTATAGAGGCGATGCCTCGCTGCAGCGGTCGTGAGTTCAACTCTGGCTTGCAACCCTTTGCTGCATGTCGTCCCCCCACTCTCTTTGTCTCCCCATTTCACACTGTCCTGTACATTAAAGGCAAAAAAGCCCCCAAAAAAATAATCTTTAAAAATAAAAGAAAACAAATAATAAACCCCTCAAGTCATTTCATTTTCTTAACTGGATGTCTCACAAAGTCAAATTCAAGAGGGTGTCAGACACATACACCCTAACAGCCTCTGACACAGCTTGCCAGTTTGAAGCAAATTCTTTTCTAAAAGTCGTGGAAGTCTGATCTTCTAATATGTCGTTCAGTGGCCTGGGACGAGCAGAAAGGCGTTGGTTTGGTGTCGCTCAGACCTGTACTTTTTGATGGGCGGGCCTTCAAGTCATCGCCTTTTTGAAACTTCAAGCGTTTGCCATTAGCACAAAAATGGACGAAATGACTTGAAACTTGGTGTGTGAACTCTATTTTAGACATAGATTGATGGCCTCCAGTCTCAAGCCAGTAGGCCTTTGGGAAAGCTAAGTAGCTCTACGGTGGTCGTATTGCAACAGGACCAAGGAATCCACGCACGAAACCCTCTGTTGAGCAACATATTCATAAATGGTCAGGATTAGGTTAGGGGGAGGTCAAAGGTTAAACAGTGAAATTCAGCATTAGGCCTCTCCTGTCAGATACCCCCTGACCTTTGACACTTCTGAAGGTCACTCAGGTCTGAAACTCAGCACACTCGTCACGCTCCCGGTCACAATGAACATACTAAATTATCAGCCTTCTGGCTCAAAGCCTTTATGAAATATTAAAGAAAAGCGTTTCCCTCCAATTTTGGAGATTTATGTGACTTATGGGGACCTGTGTTTTCCCCCATCCCCCGAGAAACCCCAGAGTCAGCACAGAGGGTGCGATCAGGCCCCGATACAAGAATACAAATAATAAACCCCTCAAGTCATTTCATTTTCTTAACTGGATGTCTCACAAAGTCAAATTCAAGAGGGTGTCAGGCACATACACGCTAACAGCCTCTGACACAGCTGGCCAGTTTGAAGCAAATTCTTTTCTAAAAGTCGTGGAAGTCTGATCTTCTAATATGTCGTTCAGTGGCCTGGGACGAGCAGAAAGGCGTTGGTTTGGTGTCGCTCAGACCTGTACTTTTTGATGGGCGGGCCTTCAAGTAATTGCCTTTTTGAAACTTCAAGCGTTTGCCATTAGCACAAAAATGGACCAAATGACTTGAAACTTGGTGTGTGAACTCTATTTTAGACATAGATTGATGGCCTCCAGTCTCAAGCCAGTAGGCCTTTGGGAAAGCTAAGTAGCTCTACGGTGGTCGTATTGCAACAGGACCAAGGAATCCACGCACATAACCCTCTGTTGAGTAACATATTCATAAATGGTCAGGATTAGGTTAGGGGGAGGTCAAAGGTTAAACAGTTAAATTCAGCATTAGGCCTCTCCTGTCAGATACCCCCTGACCTTTGACACTTCTGAAGGTCACTCAGGTCTGAAACTCAGCACACTCGTCACGCTCCCGGTCACAATGAACATACTAAATTATCAGCCTTCTGGCTCAAAGCCTTTATGAAATATTAAAGAAAAGCGTTTCCCTCAAATTTTGGAGATTTATGTGACTTATGGGGACCTGTGTTTTCCCCCATCCCCCGAGAAACCCCAGAGTCAGCACAGAGGGTGCGATCAGGCCCCGATACAAGAATACAAATAGTGGGGCGTCAGTAGCTTAGTGGATAGTGCCGGCGCCCCATGTATAGAGGCGATGCCTCGCTGCAGCGGTCGTGAGTTCGACTCTGGCTTGCAACCCTTTGCTGCATGTCGTCCCCCCCACTCTCTCTGTCTCCCCATTTCACACTGTCCTGTACATTAAAGGCAAAAAAGCCCCCAAAAAATAATCTTTAAAAATAAAAGAATACAAATAATAAACCCCTCAAGTCATTTCATTTTCTTAACTGGATGTCTCACAAAGTCAAATTCAAGAGGGTGTCAGACACATACACGCTAACAGCCTCTGACACAGCCGGCCAGTTTGAAGCAAATTCTTTTCTAAAAGTCGTGGAAGTCTGATCTTCTAATATGTCGTTCAGTGGCCTGGGACGAGCAGAAAGGCGTTGGTTTGGTGTCGCTCAGACCTGTACTTTTTGATGGGCGGGCCTTCAAGTAATCGCCTTTTTGAAACTTCAAGCGTTTGCCATTAGCACAAAAATGGACCAAATGACTTGAAACTTGGTGTGTGAACTCTATTTTAGACATACATTTATGGCCTCCAGTCTCAAGCCAGTAGGCCTTTGGGAAAGCTAAGTAGCTCTACGGTGGTCGTATTGCAACAGGACCAAGGAATCCACGCACGAAACCCTCTGTTGAGCAACATATTCATAAATGGTCAGGATTAGGTTAGGGGGAGGTCAAAGGTTAAACAGTGAAATTCAGCATTAGGCCTCTCCTGTCAGATATCCCCTGACCTTTGACACTTCTGAAGGTCACTCAGGTCTGAAACTCAGCACACTCGTCACGCTCCCGGTCACAATGAACATACTAAATTATCAGCCTTCTGGCTCAAAGCCTTTATGAAATATTAAAGAAAAGCGTTTCCCTCCAATTTTGGAGAATTATGTGACTTATGGGGACCTGTGTTTTCCCCCATCCCCCGAGAAACCCCAGAGTCAGCACAGAGGGTGCGATCAGGCCCCGATACAAGAATACAAATAGTGGGGCGTCAGTAGCTTAGTG
Source organism: Epinephelus awoara (assembly GCA_035609425.1). NCBI lineage: Eukaryota > Metazoa > Chordata > Actinopteri > Perciformes > Serranidae > Epinephelus > Epinephelus awoara. The sequence continues at coordinate 31,906,467 of CM069315.1, read as the reverse complement.
GATAGTGCCGGCGCCCCATGTATAGAGGCGATGCCTCGCTGCAGCGGTCGTGAGTTCGACTCTGGCTTGCAACCCTTTGCTGCATGTCGCCCCCCCACTCTCTTTGTCTCCCCATTTCACACTGTCCTGTACATTAAAGGCAAAAAAGCCCCCAAAAAATAATCTTTAAAAATAAAAGAATACAAATAATAAACCCCTCAAGTCATTTAATTTTCTTACCTGGATGTCTCACAAAGTCAAATTCAAGAGGGTGTCAGGCACATACACGCTAACAGCCTCTGACACAGCTGGCCAGTTTGAAGCAAATTCTTTTCTAAAAGTCGTGGAAGTCTGATCTTCTAATATGTCGTTCAGTGGCCTGGGACGAGCAGAAAGGCGTTGGTTTGGTGTCGCTCAGACCTGTACTTTTTGATGGGCGGGCCTTCAAGTAATCGCCTTTTTGAAACTTCAAGCGTTTGCCATTAGCACAAAAATGGACCAAATGACTTGAAACTTGGTGTGTGAACTCTATTTTAGACATAGATTGATGGCCTCCAGTCTCAAGCCAGTAGGCCTTTGGGAAAGCTAAGTAGCTCTACGGTGGTCGTATTGCAACAGGACCAAGGAATCCACGCACGAAACCCTCTGTTGAGCAACATATTCATAAATGGTCAGGATTAGGTTAGGGGGAGGTCAAAGGTTAAACAGTGAAATTCAGCATTAGGCCTCTCCTGTCAGATATCCCCTGACCTTTGACACTTCTGAAGGTCACTCAGGTCTGAAACTCAGCACACTCGTCACGCTCCCGGTCACAATGAACATACTAAATTATCAGCCTTCTGGCTCAAAGCCTTTATGAAATATTAAAGAAAAGCGTTTCCCTCCAATTTTGGAGAATTATGTGACTTATGGGGACCTGTGTTTTCCCCCATCCCCCGAGAAACCCCAGAGTCAGCACAGAGGGTGCGATCAGGCCCCGATACAAGAATACAAATAGTGGGGCGTCAGTAGCTTAGTGGATAGTGCCGGCGCCCCATGTATAGAGGCGATGCCTCGCTGCAGCGGTCGTGAGTTCGACTCTGGCTTGCAACCCTTTGCTGCATGTCGCCCCCCCACTCTCTTTGTCTCCCCATTTCACACTGTCCTGTACATTAAAGGCAAAAAAGCCCCCAAAAAATAATCTTTAAAAATAAAAGAATACAAATAATAAACCCCTCAAGTCATTTAATTTTCTTACCTGGATGTCTCACAAAGTCAAATTCAAGAGGGTGTCAGGCACATACACGCTAACAGCCTCTGACACAGCTGGCCAGTTTGAAGCAAATTCTTTTCTAAAAGTCGTGGAAGTCTGATCTTCTAATATGTCGTTCAGTGGCCTGGGACGAGCAGAAAGGCGTTGGTTTGGTGTCGCTCAGACCTGTACTTTTTGATGGGCGGGCCTTCAAGTAATCGCCTTTTTGAAACTTCAAGCGTTTGCCATTAGCACAAAAATGGACCAAATGACTTGAAACTTGGTGTGTGAACTCTATTTTAGACATAGATTGATGGCCTCCAGTCTCAAGCCAGTAGGCCTTTGGGAAAGCTAAGTAGCTCTACGGTGGTCGTATTGCAACAGGACCAAGGAATCCACGCACGAAACCCTCTGTTGAGCAACATATTCATAAATGGTCAGGATTAGGTTAGGGGGAGGTCAAAGGTTAAACAGTTAAATTCAGCATTAGGCCTCTCCTGTCAGATACCCCCTGACCTTTGACACTTCTGAAGGTCACTCAGGTCTGAAACTCAGCACACTCGTCACGCTCCCGGTCACAATGAACATACTAAATTATCAGCCTTCTGGCTCAAAGCCTTTATGAAATATTAAAGAAAAGCGTTTCCCTCCAATTTTGGAGATTTATGTGACTTATGGGGACCTGTGTTTTCCCCCATCCCCCGAGAAACCCCAGAGTCAGCACAGAGGGTGCGATCAGGCCCCGATACAAGAATACAAATAATGGGGTGTCAGTAGCTTAGTGGATAGTGCCGACGCCCCATGTATAGAGGCGATGCCTCGCTGCAGCGGTCGTGAGTTCGACTCTGGCTTGCAACCCTTTGCTGCATGTCGTCCCCCCACTCTCTCTGTCTCCCCATTTCACACTGTCCTGTACATTAAAGGCAAAAAAGCCCAAAAAAATAATCTTTAAAAATAAAAATACAAATAATAAACCCCTCAAGTCATTTAATTTTCTTAACTGAATGTCTCACAAAGTCAAATTCAAGAGGGTGTCAGACACATACACGCTAACAGCCTCTGACACAGCTGGCCAGTTTGAAGCAAATTCTTTTCTAAAAGTCGTGGAAGTCTGATCTTCTAATATGTCGTTCAGTGGCCTGGGACGAGCAGAAAGGCGTTGGTTTGGTGTCGCTCAGACCTGTACTTTTTGATGGGCGGGCCTTCAAGTCATCGCCTTTTTGAAACTTCAAGCGTTTGCCATTAGCACAAAAATGGACGAAATGACTTGAAACTTGGTGTGTGAACTCTATTTTAGACATAGATTGATGGCCTCCAGTCTCAAGCCAGTAGGCCTTTGGGAAAGCTAAGTAGCTCTACGGTGGTCGTATTGCAACAGGACCAAGGAATCCACGCACGAAACCCTCTGTTGAGCAACATATTCATAAATGGTCAGGATTAGGTTAGGGGGAGGTCAAAGGTTAAACAGTGAAATTCAGCATTAGGCCTCTCCTGTCAGATACCCCCTGACCTTTGACACTTCTGAAGGTCACTCAGGTCTGAAACTCAGCACACTCGTCACGCTCCCGGTCACAATGAACATACTAAATTATCAGCCTTCTGGCTCAAAGCCTTTATGAAATATTAAAGAAAAGCGTTTCCCTCCAATTTTGGAGATTTATGTGACTTATGGGGACCTGTGTTTTCCCCCATCCCCCGAGACACCCCAGAGTCAGCACAGAGGGTGCGATCAGGCCCCGATACAAGAATACAAATAGTGGGGCGTCAGTAGCTTAGTGGATAGTGCCGGCGCCCCATCTATAGAGGCGATGCCTCGCTGCAGCGGTCGTGAGTTCGACTCTGGCTTGCAACCCTTTGCTGCATGTCGTCCCCCCCACTCTCTTTGTCTCCCCATTTCACACTGTCCTGTACATTAAAGGCAAAAAAGCCCCCAAAAAAATAATCTTTAAAAATAAAAGAATACAAATAATAAACCCCTCAAGTCATTTAATTTTCTTAACTGGATGTCTCACAAAGTCAAATTCAAGAGGGTGTCAGACACATACACCCTAACAGCCTCTGACACAGCTGGCCAGTTTGAAGCAAATTCTTTTCTAAAAGTCGTGGAAGTCTGATCTTCTAATATGTCGTTCAGTGGCCTGGGACGAGCAGAAAGGCGTTGGTTTGGTGTCGCTCAGACCTGTACTTTTTGATGGGCGGGCCTTCAAGTAATCGCCTTTTTGAAACTTCAAGCGTTTGCCATTAGCACAAAAATGGACCAAATGACTTGAAACTTGGTGTGTGAACTCTATTTTAGACATAGATTGATGGCCTCCAGTCTCAAGCCAGTAGGCCTTTGGGAAAGCTAAGTAGCTCTACGGTGGTCGTATTGCAACAGGACCAAGGAATCCACGCACGAAACCCTCTGTTGAGCAACATATTCATAAATGGTCAGGATTAGGTTAGGGGGAGGTCAAAGGTTAAACAGTTAAATTCAGGATTAGGCCTCTCCTGTCAGATACCCCCTGACCTTTGACACTTCTGAAGGTCACTCAGGTCTGAAACTCAGCACACTCGTCACGCTCCCGGTCACAATGAACATACTAAATTATCAGCCTTCTGGCTCAAAGCCTTTATGAAATATTAAAGAAAAGCGTTTCCCTCCAATTTTGGAGAATTATGTGACTTATGGGGACCTGTGTTTTCCCCCATCCCCCGAGAAACCCCAGAGTCAGCACAGAGGGTGCGATCCGGCCCCGATACAAGAATACAAATAATGCGGTGTCAGTAGCTTAGTGGATAGTGCCGGCGCCCCATGTATAGAGGCGATGCCTCGCTGCAGCGGTCGTGAGTTCGACTCTGGCTTGCAACCCTTTGCTGCATGTCGTCCCCCCACTCTCTCTGTCTCCCCATTTCACACTGTCCTGTACATTAAAGGCAAAAAAGCCCAAAAAAATAATCTTTAAAAATACAAATAATAAACCCCTCAAGTCATTTAATTTTCTTAACTGAATGTCTCACAAAGTCAAATTCAAGAGGGTGTCAGACACATACACGCTAACAGCCTCTGACACAGCTGGCCAGTTTGAAGCAAATTCTTTTCTAAAAGTCGTGGAAGTCTGATCTTCTACTATGTCGTTCAGTGGCCTGGGACGAGCAGAAAGGCGTTGGTTTGGTGTCGCTCAGACCTGTACTTTTTGATGGGCGGGCCTTCAAGTCATCGCCTTTTCGAAACTTCAAGCGTTTGCCATTAGCACAAAAATGGACCAAATGACTTGAAACTTGGTGTGTGAACTCTATTTTAGACATAGATTGATGGCCTCCAGTCTCAAGCCAGTAGGCCTTTGGGAAAGCTAAGTAGCTCTACGGTGGTCGTATTGCAACAGGACCAAGGAATCCACGCACGAAACCCTCTGTTGAGCAACATATTCATAAATGGTCAGGATTAGGTTAGGGGGAGGTCAAAGGTTAAACAGTTAAATTCAGGATGAGGCCTCTCCTGTCAGATACCCCCTGACCTTTGACACTTCTGAAGGTCACTCAGGTCTGAAACTCAGCACACTCGTCACGCTCCCGGTCACAATGAACATACTAAATTATCAGCCTTCTGGCTCAAAGCCTTTATGAAATATTAAAGAAAAGCGTTTCCCTCAAATTTTGGAGATTTATGTGACTTATGGGGACCTTTGTTTTCCCCCATCCCCCGAGAAACCCCAGAGTCAGCACAGAGGGTGCGATCAGGCCCCGATACAAGAATACAAATAATGCGGTGTCAGTAGCTTAGTGGATAGTGCCGGCGCCCCATGTATAGAGGCGATGCCTCGCTGCAGCGGTCGTGAGTTCAACTCTGGCTTGCAACCCTTTGCTGCATGTCGTCCCCCCACTCTCTTTGTCTCCCCATTTCACACTGTCCTGTACATTAAAGGCAAAAAAGCCCCCAAAAAAATAATCTTTAAAAATAAAAGAATACAAATAATAAACCCCTCAAGTCATTTCATTTTCTTAACTGGATGTCTCACAAAGTCAAATTCAAGAGGGTGTCAGACACATACACCCTAACAGCCTCTGACACAGCTGGCCAGTTTGAAGCAAATTCTTTTCTAAAAGTCGTGGAAGTCTGATCTTCTAATATGTCGTTCAGTGGCCTGGGACGAGCAGAAAGGCGTTGGTTTGGTGTCGCTCAGACCTGTACTTTTTGATGGGCGGGCCTTCAAGTAATCGCCTTTTTGAAACTTCAAGCGTTTGCCATTAGCACAAAAATGGACCAAATGACTTGAAACTTGGTGTGTGAACTCTATTTTAGACATAGATTGATGGCCTCCAGTCTCAAGCCAGTAGGCCTTTGGGAAAGCTAAGTAGCTCTACGGTGGTCGTATTGCAACAGGACCAAGGAATCCACGCACGAAACCCTCTGTTGAGCAACATATTCATAAATGGTCAGGATTAGGTTAGGGGGAGGTCAAAGGTTAAACAGTTAAATTCAGGATTAGGCCTCTCCTGTCAGATACCCCCTGACCTTTGACACTTCTGAAGGTCACTCAGGTCTGAAACTCAGCACACTCGTCACGCTCCCGGTCACAATGAACATACTAAATTATCAGCCTTCTGGCTCAATGCCTTTATGAAATATTAAAGAAAAGTGTTTCCCTCCAATTTTGGAGAATTATGTGACTTATGGGGACCTGTGTTTTCCCCCATCCCCCGAGAAACCCCAGAGTCAGCACAGAGGGTGCGATCCGGCCCCGATACAAGAATACAAATAATGCGGTGTCAGTAGCTTAGTGGATAGTGCCGGCGCCCCATGTATAGAGGCGATGCCTCGCTGCAGCGGTCGTGAGTTCGACTCTGGCTTGCAACCCTTTGCTGCATGTCGTCCCCCCACTCTCTTTGTCTCCCCATTTCACACTGTCCTGTACATTAAAGGCAAAAAAGCCCCCAAAAATAATCTTTAAAAATACAAATAATAAACCCCTCAAGTCATTTAATTTTCTTAACTGAATGTCTCACAAAGTCAAATTCAAGAGGGTGTCAGGCACATACACCCTAACAGCCTCTGACACAGCTGGCCAGTTTGAAGCAAATTCTTTTCTAAAAGTCGTGGAAGTCTGATCTTCTAATATGTCGTTCAGTGGCCTGGGACGAGCAGAAAGGCGTTGGTTTGGTGTCGCTCAGACCTGTACTTTTTGATGGGCGGGCCTTCAAGTAATCGCCTTTTTGAAACTTCAAGCGTTTGCCATTAGCACAAAAATGGACGAAATGACTTGAAACTTGGTGTGTGAACTCTATTTTAGACATAGATTGATGGCCTCCAGTCTCAAGCCAGTAGGCCTTTGGGAAAGCTAAGTAGCTCTACGGTGGTCGTATTGCAACAGGACCAAGGAATCCACGCACGAAACCCTCTGTTGAGCAACATATTCATAAATGGTCAGGATTAGGTTAGGGGGAGGTCAAAGGTTAAACAGTGAAATTCAGCATTAGGCCTCTCCTGTCAGATACCCCCTGACCTTTGACACTTCTGAAGGTCACTCAGGTCTGAAACTCAGCACACTCGTCACGCTCCCGGTCACAATGAACATACTAAATTATCAGCCTTCTGGCTCAAAGCCTTTATGAAATATTAAAGAAAAGCGTTTCCCTCAAATTTTGGAGATTTATGTGACTTATGGGGACCTGTGTTTTCCCCCATCCCCCGAGAAACCCCAGAGTCAGCACAGAGGGTGCGATCAGGCCCCGATACAAGAATACAAATAATGCGGTGTCAGTAGCTTAGTGGATAGTGCCGGCGCCCCATGTATAGAGGCGATGCCTCGCTGCAGCGGTCGTGAGTTCAACTCTGGCTTGCAACCCTTTGCTGCATGTCGTCCCCCCACTCTCTTTGTCTCCCCATTTCACACTGTCCTGTACATTAAAGGCAAAAAAGCCCCCAAAAATAATCTTTAAAAATAAAAATACAAATAATAAACCCCTCAAGTCATTTAATTTTCTTAACTGAATGTCTCAAACAAACGCTAACAGCCTCTGACACAGCCGGCCAGTTTGAAGCAAATTCTTTTCTAAAAGTCGTGGACGTTTGATCCTTTAATATGTTGTTCAGTGGCCTGGGACGAGCAGAAAGTCGCTGTCCCTCCCACTTATCTCTACCCCACCCACCCCTCTTATTGTATGTGTGAATTGCAACCCCCAATCTATAGCCATTTCACTCTCTCCCGTATCTCAGCTGTCTCTCTCTCTCTCTCTCTCTCTCTCTCTCTGTCATATCTGACCTGGGCCGATCTGTTCCACAGGCCCAAGCTGGGTTTGGCTGGGACCCCCCACCCCCAGAAAGAGAGAGGGGGCACAGAGGATGCGACTGGGAAGTGTTGTTTCCTCCATCTTTGTTCCTATTGGGTCCATTTTTGGGCCCTATGATCCCAACAGATACTACGTGAAAGTAAAAATATGTATTACAATTATTTTTAATATTTGCTTAATTTTATTTGTTTTGTGATGTGTTATTTCATGGATATATTCATAAATTATAAACCCTTTCATGACCTATTTTAATGATGGAGCGCTAATATTGTCATACAAAATGTTGAAAAATTGCATTAGATCAAAAATTAAAATCATAATCTCATTTACTGCTACTATTATTGGAAAAGTCATATGCCTCACTTTGCAGTGTCCACACTGATTTGTTTGCATGAAGTCTTTTTTTTTATTAGCATTTAACAAATTAATAACAAACCATCCCTCCCTTCCCCCCACCTGAATTTGATGGATGCGCTTGTCTTTCAAAATAAAAGCACCACGCTGATAAAAATGTGATTAAACTTTTTAATTTAAAGAATATAATGTGCATGAAAAGCCCCAAACCATTCAGCTAATCGATTTTCTTATGTCCCTCATCACCCAAAATCGATGGTGCGCCACAATTCAAAGTTTTACTTTGGTGAACACTTTTACTTTGGCGAATTTAGTGAATGCCGTCTGCTCTCTAGACCGGAAACAGAATCTAGAGCCAGGCTCGTACGGGAAGACGCCGGTGAAACGAGGCTATGTTGCGTCTCACTGCTTGAGGAATAGAAGAGGAGTTTTTCAGAAGGAAGAATCACAGACCGGGCCACCACAACAAGTTCTCCACTAAATCCGGAGCTGTTTATGGACGGGAGGAGTTGATTTATTTTTAACTTTTAGGATCTGACAACCTGTATGTTACTTTAGCAGCTACACGTTAGCATGTTGCTGCTGGAGGAAATAACACAAGCCGTGCCACCGCACCAAGTTCTCCGGGCGGCAGGAGTTCTCTTCGGAGCTGTTTATGGATGAAGGGAGTTTACTTTTTGGACTTTATGGATCCAACAACCTAATGTTAGCTGGAGCTAACCCCAGAGTTACAGACCCTCAGCTCAGCAGTCTACCTCATCCGCTGCTGAAACGTCTTAAATGCCGGTGGTGAGTTTATATAATTTAAAGTTATGAAGTGTGTAGATATTTATACATTCATTCATTCATTCATCTTCTAACCGCTTCATCCTCGTGAGGGTCGCGGGGGGGCTGGAGCCTATCCCAGCTGACATCAGGCATACATATAAATAATAATATGCTGTCATATTCATGCCGTTAGATGACGTTATTTTGAGTGAGCAGCTAAAATGATATCTGAACTCCATTCAGAAAACTTTTTTGCTTGTTGTCATGCTTTGCTCTCCCATGCCATCACTTGTGGGGACGAAAAGGAGTAAGCCCACTCCACTTGTGGGGACCATTTGACTTGTGGGTGTGTATGTGCGCGTATCATGGAGAAAAAGTTGTTGTGGTCACCATGTTTACCCTGGGAGGTTGCCGTTTGTCATAGAGGTTGACTGTGAGTTTGTTAAGGTGTAATGAGCACTGTCACATGTCAACTGGCTGTGAAGGGACTGTTGCAGGGTGAGCACCTGAGTTCTCGAAACCACAGCCTGTAGAAGCCACGCATGTCACTATAATAGTACTCCCATTAAGCTGGCCTGCCTTCCCTCCCACCAGAAGCTGCCTTCATCAGCTCTTGTTAACCATTTCCATGTTTTGCATATTCTGTGTTGTAAACTGTTTTCTTGTCTGTATACAACATCTATTGCACGTCTGCCTGTCCTGGGTGAGGGATCCCCTCCTCTGTTGCTCACCCTGAGGTTTCTCCAATTTTTTCCCTGTTAAAGGTTTTCCTGGGAGTTTTTCTTCAGTTGATGTAAGGGTTTAAGGGCAGAGGATGTTGTTATGATAGACAAACTGTTTGTAAAAATGGGTTATACAAATAAAATTGCCTTGCCTAATAGGTAATGAAATTTTGACACAGGTATTCAAAGTGTGCGTTGTTGCTTTTTCAACTTGTTCAGACATTTACAACCAAGCTGTAAAATCACACATCAAGCATGTGTTTATCTCCTTATTGGGACTCAGAAGTAAACAGGACTTGGCTCTAATGTCAATTTGGGGGGTTGTTTTTATTCGCAGGCATGAAACAGATAATCAGGCTTTTTTTCCCCCTGCATATTAATTTTGGTGGTGGCTGCCACCGCCTAAAATGGTCAGTGTGGGCTGAAACTAACACAATTCAGTATAATCATCCGACATGCTTATTAGTTTCTCTCAGATTTTAAAGTGAAACTGTGTGTTTGTGTTTTCCTGTTTTTATGATCGGGTCCGTTCATTTTGAGAGGTTAAATAAATAAGATGCAGTATGTTGTTGTAGTAATAATAATAATAATAATAATAATAATGATAGTAATAAGAGTAATATAGATAATTATGATAATAATGATGATTAGGGATGCAAATTATCAATTAATTCATTAATTGATAGTTGTTTAATCTTATCGATCGATGATCGATTAATTGATGTGTGGTGATTTTCCTGAGAAGCTGAATTTCCCTGTGAATCAATAGGTTCTATCTATATATAACATAAAAAGCTATATCTTCCTTATGATAAACAGAAAAAATGCAAATCATATTCCTTAATAAAAGATTTATTTTGGCATATATTTGAGGGAAGCATTTTGGTAGCATATCAAAGATATTCTGAACAGTAAATATCAGTATTACGCAGGCTACTTAACATGAAAATAAATTAGTGCACTGTCTCTTAGCAGCATAATAAAATCAATAAAATAAATTCTGAAAAGAAAATTAAATAAGGTTAATGTAATACATTGTGCACTGTCTCATCTGTCACGTGGAATATTAGCAGCATTTATAATCCCTGGGAAATGTGACAATCTTACAATAACATTAGTAGACGAGGACTGGACTATTGTAGCTCTAGTTAACTAAAAATATAGACTGCCTGAAAACAACAACAAAAAAACATCCCTGAGAAAGATATATGTGCTCACCTGCCTAAAACAGAACCAAAAACACATTCCTGGTGCTCCTCATAGCATAGATACTACAGACCTATTTTTGTTCAAGAATATCAGCATATCAACATGGTCAGGAGTAAGTCAGCCTGTTTACAGTAAGGCCAGCTGCTGAGAATACACGCTCAGCTGGGACTGACATGCTTGGTATGGCCAAGTACGTTCGTGTCAGGTTTGCCAGCCAAACCTTCCTTCATTGACTTTGGGACTAGAATCAAGGAGTGGTGGCGGATCCTTCAGAAAGCTGTCCACTTCTTTTTCTACGTCATCGGTGCTCCTCGTGGCATAGTTTTCACCCATTAGAAAAGCACAAGCACTGCGTCTCTGAAGCACAGCTCCCTGGACTGGCAAATCACAGATGGAGAATGATTGACAAATTTTTCACTTTAAGCCCTGACGCTGTCATATTTGTGTAGGAATTAAGCTACAATACATGACATATGTTGTTTTAATTAATAAATACAGTGTGAATAAAGATCACATAACATAAAACTGCAGTCTTTGTTCATTGATAGCCCCTTAAATTAAACAATTTTTATAGGGCAAGCAAAAACTGACTTCGGGCAAGTAAATCTCTGACCAACTTGCCCGACTAGGCAAGTGAAAAAAAACCTTAGCATTGAACCCTGACTATTAATCATTAATAGTGGTCCATTATTAATTGCTTAGTTGCTATTAATTATTAATTAGATAGACAGTAGAAGCAGTTAAAAAAACAACTGTCAAACATAAAGTGCTTTTTGTGCATACAGTTAAAAAGATCTGCAATAATTCCACAATAATTTAATTAATGGACCTAGCTTACCTTCATCCTTTCACCCAGTGAAGTGCGCACTCTGGATTTGAATTCCCCCACTTTGCTGGTGTCTCCCTCTTCTGTCTTGAGATGCATGTTGATCAGGCTGAAGGTGATGGGATACGTGTCTGATATGGACACCTCAGTCTCAGTAGACATAACGGTAGTTGCACACTTGAGTGTTTCCAGCACTGGCGCCACATCTTCCATCAACTGCCAGTACTCATCTCTCAACTCCAGTGTCCTCGCATCTGTGAGTTTGGTCACTATGCGGTCTGATAGTACAGCAGACACGGCCGTTAGTCTGCTAAACATGTCACAGACAGAATTCCACCAGGTTTTACAGGATTGGATGAGTTTATTAGATGGCAGCTGCATCTGTTTCTGTTTTGCTTCGAGTGCTTTGTTTGCTGGATTGCTATGATTGAAGTGTTGTACCAGTCTGCTGGCAGCAACAATGACTCGGTTAATGTAGGTAGCGAACCCGTTATTAATGGCCAGCTGCAGAGTATGCGTGAAGCATGGAACCAAGTTCCAACTGACTCGTGTGGGACTTTATGCTGAGACAGTATTCTATGCATTGTCATGTACACAAGCAACTACACGCCCGGTGAGTCCCCATGTTTCCACAGCTTCGTTCAACGACGCTTTCTGTATTTAAGGAAGTCCAACAGTTGGTTGTGAGGGCCACATTCGCGGTTGTGAGTTGTGTTTTCAACCCGACCTTCTTCCTCACGTAGCTTGGGTAGTTATGGTAATTCTAGAGGGGATATTATACCCTGGCTCGATGTACTTTATCACTGCTTGAAATCCCTGTCCTTCAACGACGTTTATTGGCAGCATGTCTGTTGTAATCATGTTACATATTCTCTCTCCCATCTGAGCAGGTATTATACACTGCAGGTCTCACAGTGAACAGCCTGCACACCAGGCTCATCTCAGAGCGTGTTCACATGTTGTTTCTTTTTTAATAAAACCCCGTAGACAAGTTGTCCACTATGCCGAGGACTGAGGCAGGACTGACCTGATTACATAGATCTTCCTTTAAAACAAACTGTTTAAAACCGCTGATCAGCAGAGGTCTTTTTTTGTAGTTGGAGCGCCGAGAGGGTTCATGTGTGTCTAAGTTTTGATAATCTGTTGGCCATTGCCACTGACACCATTGATGCCAGAACGGCTGCATGACGATGTGGTTGCTGGTCACTCAGCTCGGCCATAATGCCCGCACAACTGCTCCGGTTCCACCACAATGCCCCACCAGACCTGCATGACAATGCAGTTGCTTGCCGTAGAGGCTGCTCCACTTGGCCACCCCCGTCTGCTATGCAATACAGACACTCAATTGAGCCTTTTTATACTTATCAGTTAACAGTTATTAGTCGGTTAAGGAGCGTCAGTTATCAGTCAGGAAAAAAAAATCAAAATGTGCATCCCTAGTCACAAGCACAACACGCTAGCTCGGCAGCTAACATTAATTGTTACAAACAAGCTAAAGAGAAGGCTGTCTTGTATATCATCTTACCATTTGACTAAAATCCTGCAAACTCTTCCATACTCCTGACTGAGACAAGCAGCTCCTCCCTCTGCAGAACTCACAGCAGAGAACAGGACACAGAGGAGAGATATCCATTCCTCTACAATTCACTCAGTTTTTGATGTCAGGAACGCACTCAGAATTACCCATGCACCGTGTAATATATTCCATCTATGAAAATAAAAAAGATTTTTTTTTCATATTTAACTTAGAGAACCACCACTCATCGTATTTAATCTAGTAATAGATTTCATCGAGTGTTTCAGTGACGGTGAGCTGCCACTGCTTTATTATTACCGCCGCTACGTCAGAGTTGGGGCAGATACACAGTAATGGCCCCTTTCCACTGCACAGTTGCAGCTCTACTCGGCTTGGCTCCACTCAACTTGGTTTAGGTGCTTTTCCATTACAGCTGAGTTCTTCATAGTCCCTCTTCAGCGTGGGCGGGGTCGTCATATCACGGCGGCTACAGCCACGTCATCTTGCTCTCTCTCATCTGCACCTCAATCACGGGCCACACAACTTTTTTTTCCCACAACTCATATAAACAGTCACCTGTTACCGTTACCGTACCAATGAGCTAACATGTCGTTTTTGGTTTATAATCTCCTCTCCTTCAGCGTCATGTTCTCGCTACAGCTGTTCTGTTGTAACTGAACTACAAAGCAGTTAAATGATTGGCTGTTTGCCTGTCACTCGTAGCATTCAGGGATGTTTCAAAGTCCAACATCCTCGAGTTTTACACTGCTGACTTCATCATATCACCGGAACAGACGTGTCCTGCGACCCATAGTAATCCAGTATCCTAACCCACACATTAAAATTATGATATAAACAATAAAGGGTTATATCGTACAGTAGACATTTTTATATAGCACTATGATATATATCGTAATATCGCACAGCACTAGGCCCACCCATTTTTATCAAGCCCATCTAAAATGTCATGTCTGCCTGTGCCACTGGGGAGAGGCTGAGAGGCATAGACACATCCAGTATTGCTTTAACTTTTTGCAAACCTTTTGATATCCTACATTTGAGTTATCCTCTCTTGGAATCAATCTGATCAGTCATTCACTTACTATCTGAGCTGTTTACACTTGTACATGGTGGAATATATTCTATATATCTCATTCAGCAGCAAAAATGATCCACTGCCTCAATAAACAGTCATTGTTCAGGGCAGCTGCTATTGCTTTTTTTTTTTTTAACTTGCTGCTGTTTTGAAGCGGTGCCAACCTCTATGGCAAGCCGTTTTAACATTTAATCGCTAGACTGGATATTCATTACTGATATCTGCAACATAATTTTGCCTAGTCAAAACTCTTATTCAAGATATCTGTAATTAGATTTTGACTAGTCAAAACTCTAATTACAGATATCTGGAATTCAGTTTTGACTAGTAAGATTCAAACTATTTTTGCCATTCATGTGTATGGGGTTTGTCATTATAGATATCTACAATGTAGTTGTGGCTATCTGAATTGTGGATATCTGTAATTCCAGTTTGAGATATCTACAATTTAATTTTGACTAGTCATAATTCAATTTCAAGATATCTTTAATTATCATCATTGAAGATATCTACATGGTCCTTTCTAGATATCGTGAATAGAGTTTCAGATAGTCAAAATGACATTGTAGATATCCGCAACTGAATTATGACTAGTCAAAATGACGTTGTAGATATCTACATTGTCATTTTGACTAGTCATAATGGCGTTGTAGATATATAACTGGAATTATAGAGAGTCATAATGTAACTGTAGATATCTATAATGACAAACCCCATACACATGAATGGCAAAAATAGTTTGAATCTTACTAGTCAAAACTGAATTACAGATATCTGTAACTGTAGTTTTGACTAGTCAGAATGACGTTATAGATATTTGTAATTCAGTTTTGACTAGTCAAAATGACGTTATAGATATCTGTAATTAAGTTTTGACCAGTCAGAATGACGTTAGAGATATCTTAAATTAAAATTCATACTAGTCACAATGGCATTACTACTAGTCAAAATGACATTATAGATACCTATAATGGTAATATTGGGACAGGCAAACTTAGCGATTAAATGTTAAAACGACTTACCATAGACCTCTGTCTTCTAAGAGTAATAGTCTCAATCCAGAGTCTGTTTCCTGATGTTGTCATTGAACTCAGAATATCTCTCTCTTCTTGAAATTGCCTGTGGTTGCCAAAATGTTCGTTCGGAGGTTGCTTTTCGGCATAGTGATTGCGTGTTTGTCTGTAAATGTCTGTATTTTGTTTTTGTGTCATCCCAATTGGTTTAAAGGAGGATGAATGATTGGCTGATTTCTGGGTCTGCACAAACTCTCCAGTCTGTCATTGCCAAATATTTCACTTTAGGAGGTTTCCACTTGCCATGAAGGTTGAGTGTGTTTGTGTTAGGTAAAATGAAGCGTTTATGGTAATCTCATGCTTGGATTTATCATTAATGTACACTCAGTGGTCTTGCTCTCTTTGTTACTGTATAATAAATCTATAGCCACAAATCAGGTATTTAATGTTACACATTACAGTTTGATTTCAACATACAGAAAGACAAACTAATCACCTTTTAGGTAACAGTTACCTTTTCATTCCAAAATTGTGCACATAAATGAATAGTATGTTGTGATTTTGTCTGTCAAAAGGTAACTTTTCCACCTTTTTCCACCCTCAATGAGCATTACACTTCTATCTGAAAACTTAATTCTAAAATAGTATGCTGCAATAGCCCAAAAATCTAATGATTATTAATTAGAGATGTTGATAACAAAGGGTCCACAAGTGATACTTGGAGAAGTGTGTAATAATATGGGTCCAATAAGTGACACAGAAGTGTGTAAATGGGTGCAACAAGTGACAATTTAGAGAAGTGTGTAATAATATGGGTCCAATAAGTGACAGAGAAGTGTGTAAAATGGGTGCAACAAGTGACAGATTTAGCGAAGTGTGTAGTAATATGGGTCCAATAAGTGACACAGAGAAGTGTGTAAAATGGGTGCAACAAGTGACAGATTTAGCGAAGTGTGTAGTAATATGGGTCCAATAAGTGACACAGAGAAGTGTGTAAAATGGGTGCAACAAGTGACAAAATTAGAGAAGTGTGTAATAATATGGGTCCCATAAGTGACACAGAGAAGTGTGTAAAATGGGTGCAACAAGTGACAATTTAGAGAAGTGTGTAATAATATGGGTCCCATAAGTGACACAGAGAAGTGTGTAAAATGGGTGCAACAAGTGACAAAATTAGTAGGGCTGACCCCAAAAAATCGAAGCTTCGAAGCTTCGTTTGATGGCACGGGATTCAATTGTGAAAAAAAAATATTCAAAGCTTCGACGCTTTTTTTCCCTTTTTTTGGGGGAGGCCTTAAACGCAACACTAACACCGTCAACGAGCCCCGAGCACACTCAGAGCCGCTCCGAGTCTGGTGTCAGAGACACTTCTGATCCTCTGAGTTGCACATCTGTTTGATTGTGTCGCAGTGTGTGCCGAGAGTTTTAATCTAAGGTGCTCACAGACTCGGGCGCACTATAAGCGGAGCGTTGAGCGCACTTCCACGTTGTAGTTTCCAATGAAAATGTCTGTGAAACACTACGTTACCCCCAATTCTTGCACGTTTCTGTCATGGCGATGTGAACAATACATGTGGAGCAGTCTTTTGAGTGACAATGGTGCGCAGAGCGGAATCCGTGCGCACAGGGCTTGCGGACATCTGTGGAGTCCCCCCCCCCCCCCCCCCCCCCCCGTCGTCGAATGCTTCGAATTATATTCGATCTGACCTCCGAAGCTTCAAATGTCCAAATATGGATTCGAAGGTCAGCCCTAAAAATTAGAGAAGTGTGTAAATATGCGTCCAATAAGTGACACAGAGAAGTGTGTAAAATGGGTGCAACAAGTGACAGATTTAGAGAGGTGTGTAATAATATGGGTCCAATAAGTGACACAAAGACGTGTGTAAAATGGGTGCAACAAGTGACAAAATTAGAGAAGTGTGTAAATATGGGTCCAATAAGTGACACAGAGAAGTGTGTAAAATGGGTGCAACAAGTGACAAAGTTAGAGAAGTGTGTAAATATGGGTCCAATAAGTGACACAGAGAAGTGTGTAAAATGGGTGCAACAAGTGACAAAATTAGAGAAGTGTGTAAATATGGGTCCAATAAGTGACACAGAGAAGTGTGTAAAATGGGTGCAACAAGTGACAAAATTAGAGAGGTGTGTAATAATATGGGTCCAATAAGTGACACAGAGAAGTGTGTAAAATGGGTGCAACAAGTGACAAAATTAGAGAGGTGTGTAACACAGGGGCTCAAAAGTGATGTTGTAAGAGAAGTGTGTAAAAATGGGTCTAACAAGTGACAAAGCGGGAGAGTGGTCCCCATAGATGACAACCCTGACTCCTGTGAATCCTTTTTTTTGGAATTCTGCTTTTTTCAACAGACTTTTGTAATGTCTGACTGTTGCTGATCATTGGTGATTTTTTTCAGAGCTGTATGAGCCCTGGAAAGGGTGGTCCCCGCAGGTGATAATCCTGAGCAATGGTCTCTTAAGTGATGGCGCGTGAGTATGTGTGTGTGTGTGTGTGTGTGTCCTTGCTTTGTACTTTCGTTTTCTCAGTGTGTTTATTCATGACCTGACCTCTGGGCCTGTTATCTGCTGTAGGTGGAGTTTGTATGAAGCACCACAGGAGCACATGAGCGGCTCAACAAGGAGGTTGTGTCAGCTGAATGCCGTCCAGAATAAAAAAATGAACGTGTGCATGTTGTGATGTGAGGCTGATGTCCTGCAGAGGGCAGAGTGAGACCTCTTCTATGTCAGACTGTGTGAGAGTCAGAGGCAGCGGGGTGGGTTTTGTCTCTGTGACCTTCTTTCAGTCACTGCCCAGAGCTCATGACCACAGGTGAGGGTTGTGGTTCTGTTGGCTTCATCACACTGTGACCTCCATCATGACCTGGGCCGGTTTGCAGCCGAGTGTGAAGCGGTCGTGAGAGTCAGCACCTTCCAGTCTGAGTCAAAGGTTCTCTGCTGGAGAACAGTGGATTCATCATCATCCTCACTGTGACCTCGTCACATGTCCACGTTTGGTCATCAACTATGGCGTCCAAGGTACCCTGGGTGTGTTGGTTGTTGACGTTCTGGGACGCCGTGTCAACTTCAGCCTGTTACATGCATTGTCTGTTTTCAAAATACACTTCTGTTTTCACAGGAAATGTACAGTTTGATACAGTCTCTTTCAAAATAAAAGCACTACATCAGTACAACACCAACAACTGATGTTTTTTTCCTTCAACAACACACACGTGGTTATGTTTAGCCAACACACACACACATGGTTACGTTTAGCCAACACACACACACACACACACACACACACACACACACACACGTGGTTACGTTTAGCCAACACACACACATGGTTACGTTTAGTCAACACACACACGTGGTTACGTTTAGCCAACACACACACACATGGTTACGTTTAGTCAACACACACACGTGGTTACGTTTAGCCAACACACACACATGGTTACGTTTAGTCAACACACACACACATACACACACACACACACACACACACACACACACACACATCGTTACGTTTAGCCGACACACACACTGGTTACGTTTAGCCGACACACACACGTTGTTACGTTTAGCCGACACACACACGTGGTTACGTTTAGCCGACACACACACTGGTTACGTTTAGCCGACACACACACGTTGTTACGTTTAGCCGACACACACACGTGGTTACGTTTAGCCGACACACACACGTTGTTACATTTAGCCGACACACACACGTTGTTACGTTTAGCCGACACACACACGTGGTTACACACACGTGGTTATGTTTAGCCAACACACACACGTGATCACGTTTAGCCAACACACACACACACGTGGTTACGTTTAGCCAACACACACACGTGGTTATGTTTAGCCAACACACACACGTGGTTACGTTTAGCCAACACACACACGTGATCACGTTTAGCCAACACACACACGTGATCACGTTTAGCCGACACACACACACATGTGGTTACGTTTAGCCGACACACACACACACACGTGGTTACGTTTAGCCAACACACACACGTGATCACGTTTAGCCGACACACACACACGTGATCACGTTTAGCCGACACACACACACATGTGGTTACGTTTAGCCGACACACACACACACACGTGGTTACGTTTAGCCAACACACACGTTGTTACATTTAGCCGACACACACACGTGGTTACGTTTAGCCAACACACACACGTGATCACGTTTAGCCGACACACACACGTGGTTACGTTTAGCCAACACACACGTTGTTACATTTAGCCGACACACACACGTGGTTACGTTTAGCCAACACACACACGTGATCACGTTTAGCCAACACACACACGTGGTTACGTTTAGCCAACACACACACACGTGGTTGGGTTTAGGTCACAAGACCAGGGTTTGGCTTTACAGTCTTACAGGAAGTGAGTGGTTGTTATCCACCTCTCGTCTTGCTCACTCCAGTTGCCGCCTTAACTTTCATCCTTGTCCTGTTGCGTTTCCCGTTAAACTATATCCACATAACTGGCCGCACATAATGCCAGCATTACAGGATGGCTTTTTTCATTGGTTTCTGACGCTGCAAGTCACTGCATGAACAGCAGATGTTAACAACATTGGATTGTGCCCTCTGGGTCGGGAGAGAGTTACTGCGTCCAGAGAAGGAGTTCCAGTGTCTTGGGTCTTGTTTATGAGTGATGGTTATGGTGGTAATAATTATGGCTTATTATTGGTATCATCTATTTGTATGATTTATTTCGTTACAGCCCTCAAAACATCCTGATATCTAAAAAAGCTTCCTCATCAAGTTTTGAGTAATTCACACCTCAGCTCCTACAACCAGGCTCTGTGGCGCCACCTGTTGAGCCTGCACATGTTGTTCTTCTCTCTGTCTAAACCAAGAGCAGCTCAGTGTCACAGAGACAGCCGCTCGAGTCTCAGTCTCAAGCTGCTGTTTCCTCATCAGCAGAGAAATGACGTGGAGAAGGAGGAGGAAGAGGAAGAGGAGGTTCTGACTTGAATCATACCTTAAATTCAGTGTGATGTTCAGTCAGTCAGCAGCAAGACAACATGGAGGTCACAGCTCTCTGCGTCACACTGTGTGAGTACTGAGTCTGACACTGTTGGGTTCAGGGGAAACAGATATGATATTGTTTGCATGTCTTGTCTCTGCACACAGGTGATAAAGAGAGTCACAGTCTGCTGACTGGTGATGGATCAGATATGAGATATATCCACATCGTACAGTTCAGTTATGTATGTTACATCCTTTACGCCAGCTCTCTTGTCTCTGCAGTGATGACGGTGTTGTTGCTGCTGGTCGCACACGTCGACCTCAGTGATTCTCAACATGATGGTAAGAAGCATTTTCATAATGTTTGCATACCTGCTGTCATTCTAACAACATCTTACAGTCCCCACGTTTACAGCCGAGGGCGACAGAAGTTTAACTAACGACATCTCAAAGTTTTACATTTCAGTTTCCAAGTGTTTGCAAATATAGAGTTGAAATATATAAAATAAAGGGTACAAACATTTGTCCCTCCATGTTTTAATTCAACATGAACCAGAATTTGCATGTCAGGAGAACTTCTTAAACATTTAATGCTGGTTCAAATTCTACTGCGCACATTTTGACGTCACTGCGTTTGAGCTGTGAAAGAGAAGTAAAAGTTGTTTTTGCCTAAAAAGTTAAGATTAATGAAGAAATGATAAAGCGTCACCTTGCCATTGAAGATATTTCATAGCAGTAATGTTTTTTTTAACTGGGTTTTGTATGAGGTGCTTATCTGTAGTCAGTGTATGTGATGATACGTTTTAACGTTGACCCCTCCACAGCAGCACAATGTTTAGCTTTCGTGTCACACACTGGGGCCGTGCCGACTGACATCTACTGTCTGTAACACGCTGACGATGCATCAGGACCTCATACAACCCCATTAAAAACTCTGAACTCCTCTGTGTGTGTGTGTGTGTGTGTGTGTGTGTGTGTGTGTGTGATGCAGGTTTCCCTCAGGTTGATCCAAACAGACAGCAGCACTTTGCATATGACTCCTTCACAGTGAGCTGTGAGGGTCTGCAGGGACTGACTGGATGGAGAGTGATGAGGAAGACCAAAGGTGTCATTAACACGTGTTCTTCCTCCTGGTCCACATCAACGGGACCATGTGTCATCCGTGACGCCTACCCAGCCCTCGACAGTGGAGAATACTGGTGTGAAATAGGAGGAGGGAAGAAAAGCAACTCTGTCAACATCACTGTTGCTGGTGTGTAACCACTGAAACACTGAGTGTGCAAAGTCGTGACTTTTTTGTGTGTCTGTGAACGTCTCAGCTTGAAGATTAATAAATACTGCTCAACGTGTGCCGACACAACAAACCATGACCCCAGTATGCTCCAGACAACATCACCTATTGAGACGTTAAAACACAGGAAGCAGCTGCCATGTTGTGTTACAGGCTTTCAAACTGTGATTTACATGTTCTCCAGGGTTAGGCTCAGTGATCCTGGACAGTCCTGTCCGTCCTGTGATGGTGGACGCTGCTGTGACTCTGCACTGCAGAGAGAAACAGACGTCCTCCAACCTCTCTGCTGATTTCTATAAAGATGGCTACCTTATGGACAGCAGCTCTGCAGGAAACCTGACCATCCAAGGTGTTTCTACGTCTAATGAAGGACTGTACAGGTGCAGCATCCCTGGAGTCGGACAATCACCTGAGAGCTGGCTGACTGTCAGAGGTGAGAGACACCAGTGCTTCAAAATCAGTCTGACAATGTGTAACCTGCTGGTGTGACAACTGGAGCCGAGGATGTCTCACACTTCACTGTTTCAGACACATGTTGAGTTTAAGAATGGACATAGTAACTGTATGAAGTGTTTTATTTTAAAGAGATACGCCGTTGATTTTGAACCAGCTCTGTGTCACCATGGTGTGGGCGGTGTGTGCAGGTGAAGCCACCCTCTGAGGGCCACCTTCACACAGTGTGTCTGCACACACCGCCCACACCATGGTGCCAAATTGTCCCTTTACACTGATATCACAGCATGAATTTACAGCATTAGGATCATGTGTCACATACAGAACACACCGTTAGCTCTCCAGCACCTGATGAGGAGCCTCATCATGGCCTTCAGCTCCCTCTGCTGCTCTGCATTGGTGTCAGTGTCGTCTTGCTGGCTCTGCTGCTGTTGGTGGGATTACTGCGATGTAGGAAACGTCAGACAGTCACTGCAGGTACAGAGAATAAAATACAGACACCACTTCGGTCACTCACACAAACTGTGCTAAAAGTGGGCTTTTTTTTTAATCCAGACATCACAACCCCTCTGTCCTCCGTCCAGTATACCTCTTCTCCAAAAACAGGTGAGAAATACCAACATCTATTCTACATAACTATAAATATGTGTTGCATATTTTGTCACTATTGAAGTGAGTCCAGGGAGGCAGGTGGGCGGAGACACTTTCAATCCATTCAGTCCAAACATTTTAATAGATCCACAAATCAACTTCTTAGGCCCAAAATGACTTCAACACCCTGTAAGAGGAAGTTTTAAAGTTACCCCGGGCCACACTGCCTGTGTGAACAGCACATGATGGCATGCTTGCAGTGTTCACACAGACAGTGGTGCTGCTGCAGATCTGCCTGCAACTGTATCTACTGTATTTCCACAATTAAAAGCTGCTATTCCACTCTTTTATGGAGCCGTGCAGCCACTGTAGTATGAGACAAATGTTTCGCAATAAAAGAAAATATTTCACAATAAAAGCCTCATGGATTCTGTCAATAGAAATCTTGTTAGAGCACTTTTATTTTGAAACAGAAACAGGAGAGGTTGAGTAAAACAGAAGTATTAATATTTCTCCAAGTCTGTGAGTGATCTCAACATTGAAACTGTAGTGAAAGGAGGTTTAATGTCAATATGATTATCAAAAGACCCTTTTCACTCTATTTTCTCTAAAGAACAGCGCAAGTGACACACACAAAAAAAAAAAACGTTGAGCCTCTGAATCTCTAGATGTGTCACAGCTGAGCAGCGCTGCTCACACGGGCAGTGTGGCTGCTTGATCCTGTCAACACTGGCACCTAAAAGAAATACCAACAGGTTCTGTGATGAACACGAGCTGCTCACACAGGCAGTGTGGCCCAGGGCTTAGAGCAGCCACACTGCCTGTGTGAGCAGCTCGTGTTCAGCTGCAGAACATCTACAGAACAGGTGTCTCACCTGTTTTTCTGTGTGACGCAAAGTTTCTGTGAAAATAGACAGTGAAAATGATCTTTTACTAATCATACTGAGGTTAAATCTCTTTTCACTACAGTTTCAACTGACTCAACTTTCCTGTATGTGTTTCAAAATAAAAGCCCTCTGACTATGTTCCTGTTGACAGAATCATTTTATCTGTTAACACCAGACTTTTAATGGTCAAATATTGTCATGACAATGAAGTGACTTTCACAGCTTCATTAATAAATGAAGTATTGACGTTTATTGTGCAGATACAACAGATACAGCAGCAGGCAGATCTGCAGCAGTGCAGCAGCAACAACACTGTCTGTGTGAACACTGCACACATGCAAGCCACAGCAGTTCAGCGAGGTAGCTGTCACGTGTTGCTCATGCAGGCAGTGTAGCCCGGGCATTCAGCCCTGCAGAAACATCCCCAAGTTTGGACCCTTGACCTTTCATTTTCAGGAGGTTGAATCAATGTTATTCATTTTCCTCAGACCTTCTAAAACAACTTCTGTTACAGATTAAATCAGAACAGAAATTAAGTTTATCAGTTCAATTCTACCCAGCCAGAACTGAGTCCAAAATTCTGCTACCTTTATACAGTATAAAGCTCTTACTGACTAGGGGTCTTTTTATTCTGTGAATTCTTTATCATTTTAGACACCAGCTGCACTCAGAGTCCACCTCAACATTCAGCCAGACCCGGTGAGTGGGCCTTCACCAAATCAATTCATACCGACGCATGTGTGTGCTCACTCTTCCCTATATTGGATCGGTACATTTCTCAGGTCCTATGTCTGGCTGCCCTTGTTTGATTGTTTGTTTGTTTGTTTTTTGCAATGGTTGCATACACAGAATAAGACTCCTGCCATTTTCAGGCTCACTTTTACCAAAGCACAAAGAAATGCAATGTTTATTTTTGTTGTTTTATTAAGTAGCAGATATTATGTATGTAAAAGAATCCAAGGTCTTGAGAACCACAAACTAGAACAGCTCTGAGTGTGTTAGAATAAAGCGCATGCATTCACTGATATAATCGTATTTACACGAATATATTTATTTGTAAATCAGCTGATTTGCTTTGGAAGTAAATGATTTCATTTTGAGCCAGTTTATAAATTTATAAAGAGGTGTCTGCCCATATACCAACCTGCTCCTTTATTATGTTTCAGTGTGTGAAGAGGACGGTGAAGCTGTTTGGAAACATGCAACATATGCTGCTGTCACAAAACCCAGGAGAGAGCGAGGTAATTAACCTGACACTGAGAAACACAGCATGCAACGTGTGCAGGTAATGTCTATATAAAAGATGACCGTCCCATAGAATAAACTTTGCAGCTTGTGAACAGTGTCACAACCAGGAAATGATGACAGCCACTGAATGACTAACCTCATATTTATAAACCGTGTTTGAAAGTTAGTTTGTTTATAGACTGTATCAGACTGTGTCCACTTCAGCAGCTTCAGGCCCCGCTGACAAAAACCACCCGAGATCCCACAGACAGAAAAAGGTAGATGGGCCTCTCGGTTCGTTGTGCAGCAGCTCCTGTTTTGGTCGCACTTTCAGTCACAGAGGAGGCTGTTTCATCAAGTCACCACCATTAAAATAATACATGACTCTGCACGCTTTACATTTATTTATAACAGGACAACAAGTACTTTAAGCCACCTTGCAGCCTCATATGTTGTGTGGGTAAGTGAGTGGGTGGTCAGTGTTTTATAAATATACAAACTGATGTGCTGGAGTAAATTTGGATGCACGTTAACTCTCAGATTTTTTATCTGCGTTGCCGCACATAAGACAGATGGAAGTAAAACACAAGTCTAATGACAAGATGTTGTAGATGTTGACTTGTTTAGTCACAGTCAAAGAGCAAAGCATTCATTGGTAAAATTTAAGAAGAGGGTCAAAGAAGGAGGTGCTGAATGTTGTAAACCCGTCGGAGGTCAATTGTGATTTGTGATATTGGGCTTTATAAATTAAATTGAATTTTCTGAATGTTTAACAAAAATTTGAAGTTGAGTATCATCTGTGAAATACTGTTTGGAAACACATCATAAATTGTGGATGGTGTGACTGGGGAAAAAAAAAGAAGCATTTTATAGAAAATGAAATGGGCCGATAATAGAGCCTTGTGGTACCCCACGTTTAGGGACAGTCATAATAATCATATAACTGCTTTTATTTAAAATATTGTTTAATCATATTTTTATGTTTGTCTCAGATTTTCTGAAATTGTCTCTTCTTTCAGATGTTGAGGAGCCCGTGTTTATGTCTGTGTACCACACCCTAAGCCTGGGGGCGGAATGGCAAACAGACCACAATGAAGAGGTACTGAACTGGAATTTCATGTGTTTTGAAAATTCTGACTAAAATATGTTAGGATAGGAAGCTACACAGCCTAAAATGATAACGTTATTCTTTCCAAGTATTTTTTGTGTATTTGAAAGGCTACTTTTGTGGTAATACATAAATAATTGCCTCACAGCAAGAGGTGGGGAGGTTTGAGCCCAGGGTGGAGGAGCCCTCCTTTGCGGAGTCTGCATGTTCTCCCTGTGTCAGCGTGGGTTTCCTCCAGGTGCTTCGACATGTTCTCCCCGTGTCAGCGTGGGTTTCCTCCAGGTGCTCTGACATGTTCTCCCTGTGTCAGCGTGGGTTTCCTCCAGGTGCTCTGACATGTTCTCCCCGTGTCAGCGTGGGTTTCCTCCAGGTGCTCTGACACGTTCTCCCCGTGTCAGCGTGGGTTTCCTCCAGGTGCTCCGACATGTTCTCCCTGTGTCAGCGTGGGTTTCCTCCAGGTGCTCTGACATGTTCTCCCTGTGTCAGCGTGGGTTTCCTCCAGGTGCTCCGACATGTTCTCCCTGTGTCAGTGTGGGTTTCCTCCAGGTGCTCCGACATGTTCTCCCTGTGTCAGTGTGGGTTTCCTCCAGGTGCTCCGACATGTTCTCCCTGTGTCAGCGTGGGTTTCCTCCAGGTGCTCTGACATGTTCTCCCCGTGTCAGCGTGGGTTTCCTCCAGGTGCTCTGACATGTTCTCCCTGTGTCAGCGTGGGTTTCCTCCAGGTGCTCCGACATGTTCTCCCTGTGTCAGCGTGGGTTTCCTCCAGGTGCTCCGACATGTTCTCCCCGTGTCAGCACCACTGTGCTCCACCACTATGGTCCAGAATCTCTGACCAATTTAGTTGTGCGAATGCATGACTTTAAGGTTCTTCAGGGTTTTATAGATTTCAGCTTTTGGTAAATGAATCCTTAACAATTCTGAAAAGTCATTTGTTTGCAAAACAGAACCAGCTGCTCGGTGACACCAGTTGTGACGACTTTGCTGTATATTA
Organism: Epinephelus awoara; assembly: GCA_035609425.1. NCBI lineage: Eukaryota > Metazoa > Chordata > Actinopteri > Perciformes > Serranidae > Epinephelus > Epinephelus awoara. The sequence goes on along the minus strand of CM069315.1, from coordinate 31,879,929 downwards.
ATATCGATCTTACTTCAGGTCTAAGTTAAATACATGAGCACAGATGTGAGTTATAAAGTTTGTGGTCTTTGTCCTCTGTGTGTCTTGCAGGTGGCTGACAGCAGAGAGGCCTGACTGAAGGAGGGAGAAGAGTCTATTTAAAGCTATGTGATGTGCACAAAGCTGTTTCTGTAATATGCTTATGACATATTTTGATCTGTGACATTTTAATTACCTCATCTGCAGATTGTTTTTTAAATATCACTGAATTTAATTGCAGCAGCGGGGGACTAAATGTTAACCATACTCAGGTTATAGACATGTGCTGATTCTTAATTAAAGACACTGTGTGACTTGTTATGAACCCACATAAAAACACATCATCACCATCATCATCATCATCATCATCACCATCATCATCGTGTGAGAGCGAGAGCTTCAGCTGTCTATTTTCGGAGCTGTCAGTCTGTCACAGTCAAACCACACCGTGCTCTCCGCTCTGTTCTCACACCTGCAGACGCTGTTTACAAGACGAGAGCCGCCGCAGCTTTTTAACGCCCTCACTGTGACCTCTGTGGTCACACTGTGGGAACTATTGTGATGTACTACTGATCTGAAAGTTGGCTCGAACATTACTGTTGTTGACCATCAACATGTTGTACAGTACTGTCAACACATGACCTGTCCTGAATAAAGACAACGCCACCTGCTGGGTTTAAGAGAAGCAACAAATCTGACTGTGTTACTGAGCGAGACACTGGACCTGTTGTTGTGATGTTTGGGCTGCACATGATTTCCAGTAAGACATTAGCAACAACAGCACAAAATACTTATTTACTGGAATGAGTGACACCATTTCAGGTCTCGTGCTGCCTCCCAGTGGCGTCTGTTCTTATGACTGAGATGCAACATTCTTAGCTGCTAACTGCTAACAGCTGCTTCTTTAACTCTCCCAGGGTGGGTCTCCAGCACATCATGTCATCAAATCGTCACATCACTTATTGAGAAGATGACATTGTTTCCCAATCGCTCTGCTTTACGTGCCAAAGTGGAAACAAAGAAACCAGAGCTTTGACACAAACCTGCACCTCAGAAGGGTTTTAACCTTTTCAGACAGTTTTTCACATCATTCATTTTCTCCTTTAAGAAACCGACACTCAAAAGAAAGACTCGACAAACTTCAAACTTTATCACTTTATTAAACACACTGCAGTCGTCGTTTTGTTTCTGGTCTGTTATCTTGTGAACATTGTTTTGAAGTTTGTGATCTTTCTTGTTTCATGTTTTTCATTCGTGTTTAATCTGCTTCCTGTTTTGTTTTGTAGGCTCTCTCCTTATGTGTCATGTCTGGTTTTACTTCCTGTCCGTGTGTGTTTTCCCGCCTGTTTTCTGTCACACCTGTCCTGTATCAGTCTCATTAGCCCCTCCCTGTTCCCAGAGTCCTCCCTTCACACCCGTCCTCATCCGTCTTGTGTCCACTCCTTCAGCTGTGTCTCGTTCTTGTCATTAGCTTTCTGTGTGTTTCCTTTAATCCTTTGTCAGTTCGTCTGTGGTCATGGTGTCGTTCCCTGCTCTGCTTCCTGTCTGATCTCTGGTGTTCTGCTTTGGATTTCTCCCCCGAGACATTATCAACACGTTATCCTGGTTGGTTTTCAGTTTAGTTTTGTCTCTTCTGTCTTTTAGACTTTGAGCTACCTGCCTGTTTTTGGATGTTTTTATCAGCTTCACTGAGGCCTGTCTTTGGTTCCTAATCCACCTGCCTGCTGCTCTGCGTTTGGGTCATTTCCTGAACTGGCACATGACAGCACTGGGACATAAAGACTTCCCATAATGCTCATGGTGTTCTCATACATCAGCATTTACCTTTAAAAACAAAGACGTACAGTGCTCATAAACTTTTTTAGAAACGCTTTTTCTGTTACTTCAGACCACCTAAAATAAAGAAGTGACTGGTGCTGAACTCTTAATAAAAAGGGTGAATGGTGACTGTATTCTTTAATCTTTGAAAAATTAAATGCAAATCCAATATGTGAAAATGTCCCATTGTCTCAGGTTTAAAGTGATAGATAGATAGATAGATAGATAGATAGATAGATAGATACTTTATTGATCCCGGAGGAAATTCAAGCATCCAGTAGCAATAACATAACATACACTGAGCATACACACCACATACACACATTAAGGCAAATCAGAGAAGTAACAGTAGACGTAAAAAATATGTAATAATATTAAAAATATACAGTGATCTAAAAATATAAAGTAACATAGGTAAGTGGTATTGTTAGCAACAAAGTGACATAGGTAAGTGGTATTTTGAGGGCAACGTGTGCAATTAAGTTAAATTAAATAGGCCTATAAAAAGATGAGTGCATGTGGGTGCATTTGTCCATTGTCTATTGTGCCTCCTGCCATCACTGCGAGCTGTTGTACAGCCTGATGGCCAGGGGGACAAAAGAGTTTCTTAGTCTATTGGTGGAGCAGGATTGAGAGAGCAGTCTGCCACTGAACACGCTCCTCTGCCTGCTGAAGGTGTTGTGCAGAGGGTGGTGGGCATTGTCCAAGTGGGGTACGCAGTTTTATTTTGGCGGGTAAAAATCCCATAAACTTTGAGTATATTGTATCGAGCCTGTGTTCCTATTGGCTGGTCACGCTCCAGACTCAAGGTCAGGGGTGATCGTGTTTTTGCTGTGTCCGCCCCAGCAGACAGCGTCCCCTTCTTCTGACTCGTTTCAGTCCAGGCTCAAAACCTGCTTTTATTCGTTAAGACCTGAGTCCTGCTGATGTGGTCTGCCCTGAACCTGCGAGCTGTGGACCTGACCGCTACGTGTTTTTGTCGTTTTATTCCTCTTCTACAGCACTTTGGTCGAGCTGTTTTTAAATGTGCTTCATGAGTAAATTTGAGTTGAAAATGCTGCTAATAGTTTAGCCTTCTGCTAACAGGAGCTAAAGGCTCACCGCTGCGACTTCATGTAGCTGTCGATATCTAGAGCCCCGAATCACAGTGTGTCCTCCGCCTCACTCCCCACCGCTACAGATCCCCTGAATGAATCTGAGTCCATAAACAAAGGTACAAATTTTCACCTCAACACTGAGCAGTTTGCACCTGACTGGACAAAAAACTATGAGTGCCCCTCGTCTAGAAACACCTGTCCCTCAGTGAATGGTTCCTGCCAATACTGACAGACACCAATGAGAATACAGTGACCCCGACAGGACAAATTAGCAACACAGTGTGTCCTCCGCCTCACTCCCCGCTGGAGCCTCGCGATCTAGAGAGCGGATCCGGAATTCACCAAAGTAAAACTTAAAATTCTGGAGCACCATTGATTTCCTTCTCCAGTTTAGTACCATATTGTTGTTGTTGTTGTTATTGATAGAGCATGCTACATGGCGAGCATCATGCAGTTTTCCTCTCTCTTCCGCCCCCACCGCCCCAAACTTTATCGAAAAAATGCATTTACAAACTAGGATCAAGTGTCTATTCAATAAAACAGACAACTGAAATAGACAATAACTTGTAATGCAATTAAATACAATAAAAGAAAAAGGTTAACTTAATGGCTCTGGGCTTTTCTTGTAAAATATATTCTTTAAATTAAAAAGTTCCACCGCATTTTTATAAGGTTGGTGCTTTTATTTTGATGGAAAGGAGCATCCATCGAATTCCGGATCCTGTCTCTCTCGCCCTGGTTCCGGTTGCTTACCAAACCGGCCACTGACCGGCCCCAGACGACCCCGCAGCTGCAGACAGTGGGCAGCAGCTCCAGAGACTGACCCCCAGTCAGCAGCCAGTCAGCTCAAACTGGTTCTTCACCATCTGCTTTTTGTCCTTCAGGTTCTGCAGTTGTTTCTCCGTCTGCGGCCTGACGCTCCGGTGCTTCCTCACCTCAGCTTCAAACTGAAAGGAAGGAACGAGAGACGACGAGACACAAGCCAAGGCACATGTTCACTGACTGAGGTAGAAAATAACTCTGTCAAGAACCATTCGTATGGCTGTTCAATATCGACACAGCTGCTGACACCTGATCTCTGACGTGTGATGTTTTCATTTACGTCTCCTGCAGTGTTCATTTCTCTGGTGAAATTTGTTCAACAATGACCTTTTTTCACGATAAAAAGAAGACACTGACGAGCTGCAAATAGATCTTTATAATGACAGATCTCTTAACGTGAGTTCACGCCTGTGTTCTGAATATTAACATATTCCTCCTGTAAATATATGAAACTCCTAAAATCTTTGATTCCTGTCTTTGATAAATGATACGTCACTGCTATATAATCCTGCTTCACATGACCTTTTACATCAACATCAACATCACAGTGAATGTTTCTGCATTTTATGAATTACATGATTTATTTCACTTTTCAAACAGGTGATCATCTAAATCTATTAAAGCTCTATGCTGCCCTCTAGAGGATAAGTTTTGCTAGTGGCACCTTCTACATGAGCCTCGTTAAGCATTGCTGCTGTACAGGGATGTGATGTGGTCTTATGACAGGCATAATTCAGTCCTCACAATATGTTCAGAGGATCATCAGAAGCACTTACTTTCACGTCAGTCTGTCCAGCAGCTTCAGAGATATTTGGGTCTGGACCAAACTGACCAGCTGACCGAGGTTAGGGTAAACCAAAATAAGACTCATGAAAGGAAGTCGACACCAGCCAAACTTTATTTGTGAAGAACATTTAAAAGCAACTGCAGTCGACCTGAACAGGCACAGAATACAAAAACAGATTAATACAGAAGCAAACACCAACCATAGAATATAACGTGATACCATAACAGACTGTTTACAGACAAGCTAAGATCAATCTTTAAACAGACAAGAAGCCAGTGGAGGGAGGCCTGTACTGGTGTCATAGGATCCCATTTTCTTTAAAGTAGGCAGACCTCTAATTCGGCTGAAAGTCTGGACAAAGCTACTTTTGATATCTTTAGGTTACCAGGGTAACCCCAGTTCTCTGATAACCAAGTGCCTGAATGTGCCTCCCATAGTGCGACACAGAATGATCACAGTGATTCCGTATTTCTCAAGTATGTCCCTGTATGTCCCTGTGTTTTCAGGATGGCGCACGTACATGACGAGACACCGGTCGCAATGTATATGTAAATGAGAATTTCAGAGCTTACGTACATACTTAGATACGCTGTGCTGGACACACTTTTGACTGCACAATGTGTGTGTCTCAAAGAACAACTGAAATTGTTACACATAGTGTCTTTAAGATCTATGACGAGATGAATGATCCTGTTTTGTCTTTACGCCTCTGAATGTTCTGACCTGAGGCTCTTTTGAATTTCTCTCTGCTTTTCTATCTCTTCCAGTTGTTGATTAATCTGCTCCTTGTCGTCGTCTAACATTGTCTTCCTCTGCGTCACTATGTTAATTCCACACAATGTTGACTTTAAAAACGTGTCTGTGGTCCGTATTTTATTCTCCAGTTCCTTCTTTACTGTATCCAGTTTAGTTTTGGTTTCTAAAATCTGATTTTCATTCTGTTTCTCTGCTGAGCGTTCAGTATCATGTTCGTTTATCTGTTTCCTCTGCGGTGACAGAAGCTGACACTGGTTCTCAAACCTGTTTTTCTCTAACTCCTGCAGTTCTAATCTGAGGTCATGTTCCTGGTTCTCCAGATCCTTCTTTTGACCCATTGATAAATGAACCGCTCCTACCACATCTTTACGCTCTTCCTCCACTGCCTTTAACTCTGCATCAAGCTTTGCTTTTGTCTCATCCAAATCCTTGATGTCCATGTTCTCCAACATGATCAGCAGTGTTTTTCCGTTCTCCCTGATGAGCAAGGGAATGTCTGTGTTGTTTCTTGAAGGTGTTGTAAAGTTGTTGCCCGATCTAACAGACTGTCTTTTTCGGTTCCGTCTCCATTTCCAGACAATAAAGACAACTAAAGGAACAACCATGAAAACCACAGCCAAGCTGATGGTGATGGCAGCAGCAGGTCTACATGCAGCATGTAGGAAATCACCTGTAATGATAAAACAAAGAAAACAACTAGACCTTCAATATTTGGCGTTGAAACAATGAACATATAAATATAAAACTTGTTTTCTACCTGGAAGATGAACAGTTGTCTCTGTGGTGTGGTTGATGTTCCTCTGCTGGACTCTACAGGTGAAGCTGTTGCCGTGTCTCTTCTCCACAGTCACTCTGCTGCTGACAGTATAGAGGTCATCAGGACCTCTGACTGTCTCTGGAGGTCCAGCAGAGACGAGGTTTCCCTCACCGTCCAGCCACAACACCTCAGGCTCTGGATACCAGCCTGCAGACTCACACTGTAGATACACTCCTCTGAAGTCTTTATCATCGTCAGTCCTCATTAAGCTAATGGTGAGTGATGAAACTGCGCCTGAAAAAAGAGACAAAGAATTTACATTACAGTCGCAACTAAAAAGTCTAGATTGAAATTCTTGACACGTCCTCATCCCAAGCCATCAAATATCGTCACTTTGTTAGTGGACTTTAACGCCTACACATTACGCTCCAGGTATCCATCAACGTCTGCTGTTGACGTTCCAGGACAGGACGTCAGCAAGGTAAGGTTTAGACAAGAGAGGGACATGGTAACCAGCAGCCAAACACCAGCAAAAGCATGGGGTAAGGTTAAAAAAACCAAAATGGTTTGTCTTTACTATCACACATGAAGCAAACACTGGCTTCCCGAGTGAAAGTCCAGAGTTTGTTGGACCCATCCACCACTCCTGCCGCCCACCCTATAGAGACTTTCCAGCTCCCTGTATTCACTGTTGTGGTGAAAAGGGAGCTTAGCCAGAAAGCAAAGCTCTTGATTTACCGGTCAGTCTACGTTCCAACCCCCACCTATGGTCATGAGCTCTGGGTAGTGACCAAAAGAACGAGATCAACAGGCCGAAATGAGTTTCCTCCGCAGGGTGGCTGGGCTCAGCCTTAGAGATAGGGGGAGGAGCTCGGACATCCAGGAGGGACTCGGAGTAGAGCCGCTGCTCCTCCACATCGAGAGGAGCCAGTTGAGGTGGTTTGGGCATCTGGTAAGGATGCCACCCGGACGCCTCCCTTGGGAGGTGTTTCGGGCGTGTCCAACTGGGAGGAGACCTCGGGGCCGCCCAGGACATGCTGGAGGGATTACATCACCCGGCTGGCCTGGGAACGCCTCCGGGTTCCTTTAGAAAAGCTGACGTAAGTGGCTGGGGAGAGGACTGTCTGGGCTTCTTTGCTGAGGCTGCTGCCCCCGCGACCCAGACCCGGATAAGCGGAGGACGACGGGTACAAACTTCCATCAACAAGATGGTTTCAAGTTCCAGTTATAGTAATAAAACGTTTGTTCAACCAACAACAGCCCCTCTGTTTTCATTCCTTTAAGTCTCATTCTGACTGATACGGTTATCGTACTGTGCAAATCTCATAGTGTTGCATCCCCAATACCAACACGACCGGTGCCATCCTGCAGTGTTATGAAGTGACTGCATCCATCTGCCTATCATACCGCTGTGAAAGGTGGCTTTTGGCGTTGGTGTCTGACACCAGAATCATTGACAAAGTGGTGGTATTTGACGACTTCAGGGAAATACAGACCCGCTTGTATAATCAAGGCAGAAATAGTTTAAAACAAATGCTCTCATTCATCAGCAGCTACCACTGAAACGCTCTTTAAAAATTCAGGTCTCACTTTCCTGCTGTAAATAAATGTGTTTCCACTGATCAGCTGAGGTTTAAAGCCAAGATGATTTAATCACTCACCAACAACAAGCTCAACAGTAGAGTCTCTGTGCAGTGTGGGGATGAAGCATCTGTATTTCCCCTTGTCTGAGAGTTTTACTTTGCAGAGTTTCAGTGAAATGTCTCCATGTCTCAGTTTGTTGATGGACACTGCCGTTCTATTTACGTAGGACGGATGCTTTTTCATCTCTAGTTCCACGCCATCACGCATCACATGGATAAATCTAGGATTCAGGTCAGGTCTCGTCCACTCTATAGTCATGTCAGTGACGTCCACAGCAGGTTCCAGATGGCAAGGTAACATGATGTCTTCGCCAACTGTCACCACTATTGGCTGCGATGGACCAACCATCTGAGACTGACCTGAAAAGAAATGTTCACGAACATATGGCCTCAACTGTGACAGACACAGATTGATATATATTTGATATATTTTTTAATCAGGTTAAACTGATGTGTCAATGTTCAGAGGACGAAGAAACTCACTAACTGTATCAAGTTAAAGTGCAGGATATTTTTTTATAATGGAGCTGAGTTTATTGTTTGTAACTGAAATGTTAAGTTTGATCTCATCTGCATATAATGACACAAAAAATAACAATAAAACCAGAGTTGTGGACAGTGTGTCATGGCAGAGAAAACAAAGTAGGTCCCAGAATTGAACCCTGTGGTACTTCACACGTCACCAGACAACACAGATTCACATCTGAATTTAAGATTTCCTTTTACACACATACAGAGAAAACTGTTACGGACATGTGATATATAATACTCAAAAAAGAAGGGGTGATATTGGACTTTCATTAAATCAATGTAGTTTTTAAATGTAATACTTAATTTATGTACGTCCTGTGTGAAACAAAAAATCAGTTTTGTTTTGTTTGTTGATACACACACAGTTGCAGAGCATTGACATTAATCACACTATTTTACGTTAAAATGTATTCAGCTGTGCATCACGTAGAGACACTACAACAACATACACTGGGTGGCCTGTGCGTCTGATACTGAGGGATGTGATAAACCCTTGGTGTCAGATAACCTGAAAATAAGAACAGGTTGACGGGGCTTACGGTGTGCTATGTTTATCTGATGTTACAACAGTACTTGAAGCACAGCATCACTTTAGGCAGAGCACTGAATTTGCATCAGCTACTTCTAGTGATGGTCAAATGAAGCGCTCTTGGTTTAAAGATAAAGGCTGAAGCTGACAGTGAAGTGTGCTGTCAGAGCTTTGTTGAACAGACGGCGCCATCCAGTGGCTTCAGAGAATAAAGACAGTGGCTCATGAGGCTTCATTTGGCCATCATTAGCTACTTCCATGCTGGCTCATTTATAGCTGTGTGGCTAGCTGTCAATCATAGCCGTGACTTTACTCTGTGCTTTTTGTAAAACCAGAGCCGTGATGAGGTTGTAGGTGGAGCACTTTGAGGAGGCAGCAGAAACAACAGATGAGAACAAGATGAAACTAATGCTCTGCATGTTTTGGAGGGTCATTAAATGGACATCTGGCATTTTTTTGCTCCTCAACTTGAATATTACTGAAATTATCTTTGTAGTTTGTGTAACATGAAAACAGTCTGAGGCAAATGTGTTGTGATGTAAGCAGCAGCAATTTGAGATTTGGAAGCGTGTCACTGATGTCTTTACCTCTACAACCACATGTTAGGAAAAGGAAGGCAACGGCGTAACAGAAGAACAATGTGCCGATGGCACTGAGTCGACGTTTAGAGGTACATTCATCTGTCAGCAGAGGCATCCTAGAGTTTAGAAAATGTACATTTTAAGTTCAATTCATGCAGGAGATTTGAGGCAGTGTGAATCACCATAACGCAGTTCTCTGATTAATCTGTTTTCATTGATTTGGGTGAGAGTAAGCCACACCACAGTTCCTGTAGTGTTTATTCACATGATCATGTGACACACATGTTCTGTCTTAGAGCTATCAGTAGTGTTTTCCTTCAGTCTTTATTCACTCATGTGCACCGCAGGTATCTAACTTTACATGAAGAACTTTAAAGCTCTGTCGCTTTCATATTAAATAAGGATAAAACAATGTGTCAGCCTACCTGTTGGCAGTTCAGGCGGTCTCCTCCATGCTGAAGTCACTGAAGTAATGTTTAATATCAAAGTCCACTCAGATCACATGTGCTGTACTGAACTGTGATTGTTAATCTTTAATAAGCAGATCTCTGTTGCAGGCTGTGACCATTCAGATTATTCAGTTAGAAACACATAGCACCAGAAGATGGATTAACATCTAACTCTCCCTCTTGCACTTCACTGTAAGTGCTCTCTAGAGGGCGCTGCATCATGTTTCCTTCACCGTAAGTGGTCTTAATGACTGTAACTGTGTCGTGACCGTGACATCAGCATGTCAGCCTTGTTACTGTGAGCATATTAGCATGCTAACAATAGCATCTAGCTGAAAGCACTTCTGTGCCTACATATGTCTCACAGAGCTGCAAGCATTGGTGGAAACTTTTTCTCACACCTCGCTGACACTGAAGAAAGTAGTATCAGTTATTTCAGTGTCTTACATGTAAGTCTTTGCTCTTTGGCCCCGCCCACTGATATTTAACTCAACCACTGAGGTTATTTCTGCCACGACAGCAGCTCTGTGTCAGAGACAAGGTTTTTAAAGGTTTTTTAAACCAAGAAACCTACAGAAGAAATAAGCCACACAGGAAGACAGGTCGAGACATCGCTTCACCTTCTTTTTATACTTCAGCCTGATGATCAGACAGTCGGCAGCAAGTCAACATGGAGGTCACAGCTCTCTGCGTCACACTGTGTGAGTACTGACTCCATCTCCACTTCGTGTCACATTTACAGAGACGATTTTAAATAAGATGTGATTGATAAATTTACTTTAATTATGGCATCGGGAAGGTTTCATGTACAAGAAAGTGACATCTCGCATCATAGATTTGTGGTTTCAGCTTTACAGGCTGCCCCCCCCCCCCCAACCCTCATTTTGGACGATTCATCTAACAGTGGGCGAGAACATGCATTATTAGTGTCTGTGTGATGTTGAGCTCTCCTCCTTTGTCTCTCCAGTGGTGACTGTGTGTCTGCAGCTCGGTGCACATGCTCAGAGAGTTGGTGAGTAGCTCTGTTTGTGTGTAAAAGCTAAGAAGAAGATACCACCCAACAAACAGTGCAGAGTTCTTCCTGTAGTGTTAACTGAATTCAGCAGCAAACGTCTTTCTGTGTGGTTTTCCGTGTCAGATGAAGGTTTTTGGATCTTTCCAACCAGACTGCAGCTCTTTGAATATGAGCCTGTCTCTTTCAAATGCGTCGGCCTCGATGGCTCGACTGCGTGGAACATTTCAAGGAAGGGCAAAACAGGAATTTCGACTTGTGGTGTTTCAAAGTGGGGGACGTTGATCGAGTCGTCCTGCACCATAAGAGGTGCTTTTCAAGATGACAGCGGAGAGTACTGGTGCGAGGCTGGAGGGGGGAAAATAAGCAACTCTGTGAACGTCATCGTCAGCGGTATGTTTACATGCAAACAGCAAGATGTGTGCTAACTCATGTTTAGTGTAAAATCAACATTAAACTCATGTTGTTCAGCTGGCTCAGTGATCCTGGAGAGTCCTGCCCTTCCTGTGAAGGAGGGAGACGCTGTGACCCTGCGCTGCAGAAACAAGACGACCTCCTCAACCCTCGCAGCTGAGTTCTTTAAAGATGGCCGCTCCATCGGGAGCAGCTCTACAGGAAACATGACCATCAGCAGTGTGTTCAAGTCTGATGAAGGACTCTACAGGTGCAGAACCTCTGGAGCTGGAGAGTCACCTGAGAGCCGGCTGGCTGTCACAGGTGAGACACTGAGGAGTTATAAGACAAAATCATTTTGTTTATTGTTTGATGCTCAGCAGATTGATGAAATGCGTTTGCCTTTAAGGAGGTATAATCTGGTTCAGTGGTTCCAACTAGTGCAGTTTCAGGGCCCAGATTTCTCCCTAGTCATTAGTTTGAGTGTGTTACATTCCGCGTCATACTTACTTTGGCCATTTCGTTGAGTTATGTAGTGTAATATTTACTGTAGTGTTTATATTGTACCTTTAAGTTGACCTTTAAAGATACGTGTTGAAGCAATGTACTCTGCAACTGACAAATGACACACTGGTTTAATATGTCATGTATTCTTATGACACACTCACACTCACTGAGCACTTAAGCACTGTGGTGGAGAAGTACCTAGGCTAAAAATAGCATGAGGATGGGCTCAGAAAACACCGGTGGAAAGTTAAGGGAATTGCAGCTTGTCCTGATGTGACTCTAGAGGGGGAAGGACTAAAAAAAAGTGTAAACTCAGCAGAAATGTGACACCAATATGATCACAATAAAAAGCGAGTGCAAACAAAGAAATTCCAGTCTTGCTCCGGCGCTTGACTCATTAAGTGGTGATGTGTTTGTTGCCGGCGAGCAACATTAAACTCAGTTGCATCTGATTCTACGTGTCTCCAGTGATTTTTTGACCTCTGAGTATTTGAGTTTTTGATATCTAATGGACGACAAAGACAGTCCGTTGGAGGAGAAAGGAGCGAGGTCGCCAGCTTTCTGGCACAGCTCCAGACCTTGACTTTTGCTTTGACAGTTACTTAACTGTCTCTGCCAAGTCGCTACCTGTTAGTCACTCACTTTACAGCAGGAAATGGCACTTTGGGTAATACTCCTCCAGTGATGGTCAAATGAACCATTTTCTGTATTTTCTGAGCCCACTAGATGGCGCTCATCAGTCTGCAGTGAAACAGTTTAACAACATGCATTTGATGTTATTCTGATTTTAAATATCAGATAACATATAACACGCTGAGTCACCGCTGTGTATCATGACGTCACCATACTAACTTCCTGTTGTCCCTGCAGCGCCTCACGCAGAGACTCATCCTTCATCAGATCACATGTTCCTCATCTTCAGAAACATTATCCCTCTTGTGCTGATGGCTCCGCTGCTGCTGCTGCTGCTGGCGCTTCTTCACGGTGGGAAACTCAGAGGCAAACAACAAAACCTCAGGTCCACGCAGAATACAACACAAGAGGCTGAATGAGTTCATTAACAGCTGGTTCTATTGATAAGATATTAAAGCAGTAAACATCCTGTCATGCTTCATGTGGGTGCTCAACAACCTTCTTGTTCATCTCTATAAATCTTATTATAAACATTTGATCAGATCGTCAGGGCCTGGTCCTTCAGTCTAGATGAAAATGATCTGGTTCTGCTGATCCATGGATCATGTGATCCAGCTCACTTCTGTCCAAGTTGTTCGAAAAGAACTGGATAGGATCACTCTGATCCAGGTACAGATTTTTAAGGGTTACCAAATCAAGATCAGGAGTACTTTAACTGGGCTTCAGGGGGCGCCAACATTCACACAAAATAAAAGATCCTTAATTACCTCCACCATGTATGTTATGTTTTCTGCATTGGTCTGTTTGTTTGTTTGTCTGCAAAATAACTCAAAAAGTTATGAATGAATTTTGATGAAATTTTCAGGAAAGGTGGATAATGGGCCAAGAAACAGATGATAAAATTTTGGTGGTGATCAGTTGACGCAAAGTGGATAAAATAATAAATAAAGTCTATCATCTAGCAGCCTCAGCAGCAACTCCAATTTCTGAAGACAGTGAAAATATCACTATCTGGTGGCCGGAAAGCACGTCTAGTTCTACTTGCTAAATATTGTTGTAACTCTGAAGTTGAAATTAATGTTCTGTGTTGGAAAAAAAGAAAGCGAAAAATACAAAAAAATATATTATATTCTGTGTTGGTACAAAATAAAAACGAAATAAATACATCACCTGTTTCCTGGAATATTTCATGAGTAATAAATTCATTATTTTATCCACAGCCATGTTTACCTCACTGACTCTGTCATGATACAGACACTGTAATTCATCTTCACAACACATTTTTCAAATATTGAGGCAGGTCAGCGAGCGCAGAGTAATATTAAGTGTTTTTATTTCAAAACTGGAAAAAGCATGACACACTTTCTGCACTGGGCCTGACCTGTACAGACACGACCAGCAGGTGGCAGCAAAATATATATATATATATATATATATATATATATATATATATGTACATATTTTTCATGCATGAAACACAATGCATCATAAATAAACATCTGAAATAAATGTTTGAAAATATATTGTCACAGAAATACACTCCTGAAACTGTAAATACAGTGATGTGTAAATGCAGTTTATTATTCTCATAACTCTGTTTATCACTTCCAGTTTTCTGCTTTTTGAGTTTTTGTTAGTGACGGCCAAATGAAGCCTCATGAACCACTGTCTTTATTCTCTGAAGCCACTGGAAGGTTTGAAAGCACACTTCACTGCCCGTCCGTCAGCCTTGATCTTTAAACCAAGAGCGCCATCTGGTGGAGTCAGAAAATAAAGAAAGTGGCGCTTCATTTGACCATCATTAGTTTTTGTATTTCAGTCTGAATCCGGCCCTCTGCTGGGGGACCAGGGTAATCCTGATGTTTTGGATCAGAGTAATCCTGATCCTGTTCAAATGTTTTGAACGACACAACCTGGACGTTTGATCCAGATAAAAACCTGATTGGATGATCTGATCTTATCTGATCACATCATCCTGTTTTTCCTTTAAACAAGTAGATTTCAGGTTTGAATTGATCTGATTGGATCAATCCTGCCAGGCATCCCAGCTACACCAGCTGATCTCAATGATGGATCAGCTGATTGATGGAAGGGAGTCAGCTGATAGATCACATGATTCCTTTTCATGCTACCAGTTGGTGAATCCCATCCAGGGCACCGTATTTAAACTGTCCTGCCGACTGTTGCTGCTTCCTCTGCTAGCTGCTTTGCAACCTGCCTCCACCCAGCTCCTCCTGTTCATGCTGTGTCTAATGTCATTTATGTTTCTCCCTGATGCTGCTCTGTTCTGTTCCCAGGGGTCTTTGCTGCTGCTCTATCTCTTTTCTGCCTCTCTATGTAGGCGCATGGAAGGGCAGGGAGGCCCCCCAGATGGCCAAATATAAGGCTGCAAATGGAACTAAGGTATTCTTTGTGGGTCCTGGCTGAAGTATAACATTTGCATGTTTCTTTGGATCATGTGATCATCTTTAAAATGATGTATTATATGAGCGTCATGTGGAGGTGGAGAAGTGGTGGATGGTTTTGACACCTGCCGAGCTGCAGACTCTGCTCAAGAGCAGCAAACAACACAAAGTATGTTGATAGAAAGATGGCACTTGTATCTCCTGCTGCTCTGTGACGCACTGTTCAGTGTCTGGTTGTTTGTTTCTCAGGGTGGAGGAGCAGAGGTGTCGTGTGCTGCGACTGCATCAAGACCTGCAGATTCTCAAAAGTCACATAAGTCACACATTTTCATGTTTGAATAATCTGCCTTCACACTCTGCGACACCCTCTGCAGACTGACCACAGCATGAAAAGTGAAAAGCTGTGATATGCTTTGAAATGCAGCAAGCCTCACTTGTCTCACAAGCAGAATTAAAACTAATCGTTGACTGTATTGTATTTGGATCTGAGAGGAAAACTGTGCAACATTATTTGAAACTTTAACTGTAGTTGTAGGTCATGTATGTGCAAAGCTATGTGGCATGTTTTTATTGAAGGATATGGAATAAAATTCTTCCTGTGGATGAACTGTTTTTGTCAGCAGGGGGCAGAGTAGGGCCTGTGCAGTGTGTGTGTGTGTGTGTGTGTGTTTGTTGAGGGTGAGTGAAAAGAAAGGAAGGAACCAAAGGGGAAACACTGAGAGAAAGAAAAGAGGAAATCAACACACTGATGGTGTTTTGTCCAGTTTGTCTGCATGCATTTATGGAAACCTGTGACTTCATCACCTCTGTGACCTCATCGCCTCAGAGCTAGCACCTAATTTGCATATGTTGTCCCCTGGCAGGAAGACAACAAATAAATAAACAGAGCAGCAAAAGCACCTCATGAAACAGGACAATACATTAAAGTCCTTCAGTGTGAGATCATCAGTATACTCGAGGTAATCACTGCTGATGAAACTTCTGTGCTCACTTTAGCTTGAGGCTGGATGTAAAGGTTCGCACTGCAGGGTGCACAGTAGATGCTGTGTGTGTGATGCTGATGTGTGGACCTGCACAGCACTCAGCTGAGGTTGTGACCAGGTGTCAGACCATAAACAGTGCCACAATCACCTTGATATGTTTACAGCAGAAAAGCTTGCAGAGGCAGGTCAGCTGGCAGAAGAGGCAGCAGGACAGTTTGCAGAGTGGTGAGTTTCCTCCTCTTGACGAGCGACTCGCAGTCACACCGAGCACAGAAAGACCCGCCTGCACTTACAAAACAGACACAGGAGGCTAAACTGAGCAGAGCTGCCACAGAGGTGACTGCGTCTACGTCATCAGGCATCAGGATCATATGAGAAGATGTTAACCTGAGGAAATGATGTATCTTAGGATACTACAGTGACCATGATCCCTTTGCATTGTAGTGGTCGGGTTGGTCCCACCTGCCTCTGTGCAGGCTGTTACAGTCATTTATTTAATCGTCTAGCTTTCCTGTTTCATACATCATGAGTTGAAGTTCCTGGTTCTCAGGGTTAAGTCTTTGGTCTCTGGCTCCACCCACTGATATTTAACTGAACCACTGAGACAGCAGCTCTCTCTGTGTGTGTGTGTGTGTGTGTGTGTGTGTGTGTGTGTGTGTGTGTGTGTGTGTGTCTGAAGGTCTTCAGGTTGAAGCATAAATTTAGTGTTGCATGATCAACAGCAGGCTGAAGCCACACAGGAAGAGCCCACCTCTCACGGCTTCTGACACTTCAGTGTGATGCTCAGTCAGTCAGCAGCGAGGCAACATGGAGGTCACGGCTCTCTGCGTCACACTGAGTGAGTACTGAGTCTGTCTGATTAACCTCTCTTTGTGTAAACTATTTATTTTTATGTTAACTGTTGTGTCTCAGTAAGAGGGAGCACAGTGACTGTGGAGAGCAGCTGCAGGAGTGGATGAAGCATCTGGACGCCATGAACGTGTCTCTGATGTTTAGCTGTTCTTCTTTGTCTCCTCAGTGATGAATGTCTTGCTGCTGCTGCTGGGTGCACATCATCAGGAAGTTGGTGAGAACCTGTCAGTTGTTCATTTAAATTATTTACCATTGCGGCAGGTGTGTGCAGTCGAGTGTTAATGACAGGGAATATGTTCACTTTGTGGATCAAAGAAATAAATAAAAGTTCACAGAAGAAAGTGTTAACATTTTCTATGCATCAATATATTGGGCCTCATTCACGAGCCGTTCTTAAGAACAAATTTGTTCTTAGATCCTACTTACAAAATTTTTACGAAGATTGTGGCATTCATGAATGTTTTCTTATCCAGGATTATGAACACTCAGGAGTACTCTTACGCACATTTCAGTGCCGAAGTAAATTGGAAACCATGCCATCAATTAGTAATCCCGTCCTATTTATACGTGGCATTTCTCCATCCAAGGCCTGCAACAACAATGGCATATATATATTTATAGAGACTGCTGATGGTGCCCTACGAAGGATGTGCGTCCTGACGCAATGATGGGACCAGACTGCAGCCTCGCTGTTCAAGTTCGGGTGCAATTAATTGCCTGAAAGTTGCATTAATATTACAATTTGAATCTAACCGTCGGATTTTTTTTAAACTAAGTGTATCACTTCAAAAATCGAGGACAGACCTGTTTCAGTGCACATCTTTATTTTTTTTGAATTCTCATTAATTTCTTTAAGTGTACTGGACAAAGTGTTGAGGCAATAGTATCGAGCGTGTAAGCTATCCTTTCTTGATTGTCCAACACCGCCTCTGAGATCAGGCGCGGAGAGGCACAGGACTGAGTACGTGTGGAGGTACTGCTGCAGGAGGGCTCTGGTTCTGTTGCAGGTCGGGTCTGCGGGACTTCATCTGTGACTAAATATATCAAGCCATATTGATGCGACCTTCAGTCCAATACTAAGACTTATTTTGATCTTACACACACTATGGTAAACTCCTGCCTTTAGGACACACGTTTTCAATAAAGGTATTATTTCAGAAAAAAAAAAAAAAAAAAAACCTTCTGATTCCTGGGGATGAAAGCGTTGCCTCGGGGCAAAGACTGCTCCTAAAAAGTAGGGTGGGAAAATTAAACTATTAATTGAGTAAAAAAAAACATTATTGGGATTTAGATTTTTCCCATAACCTACCTGAGAGTGCCGTCTCCCCGATGATGGCCCTGATGCACTGGTCCAGTTCAGACAAGTTTTGGGAGTCTGCTGTTCCCCCTCCAGTCCGTTGCATCTCCCATCGGAATTTTGCAATGTTTTTTTTTTTTTTTTTTTGATCTCGGATTGAGATCAAACCATTTCTTTTTCACCTCCTCTGTTGTGTGTCCTCCTCCAGAACACAGCTGTGAACAATTCTGCGGTTTAAGAACAGGTTGATGACTCTGACATACAGTTTTCTGAAGAACCTTCTTAAGAGCAGCTTAAGAAGGTTCTTAAGGAGATATTGGTGAATGAGGCCCATTGTTTGTTTCAGTGTGATTGTATTCACTAATTGTCCTCCTCTGTTTCAGAATCAGCGGTGCTTCGTGTTGACCCACACAGACTGCAGTTCTTTGAGTATGAACCTGTAACTCTCCACTGTGAGGGGCCCAGAGGAGAGAAACTCTCATGTAACACTACCAATACGCTTAAGTCAAAATCTACCAGTAGGACAACAGGGTCGTCCTGCACCTTCAAAAATGCTTTTCCAGAAGACAGTGGAGATTACTGGTGTGAGGGTAAAGGAGGAGGGAGGAGGAGCAACATCGTCAACATCATTGTCACTGGTACGTTTGTATTAAGACAGCGTTTCCCACGTCCTGCGTGTTTCAGATCTCTCCCTGCTCCAATGCAGATGGTTTCAATCATCAACTCATGATGAGGCCCTGAAGCTGCTTGATAACGTCGTGTTTGCACCTGCTAATAACATGTGTGTCTGCCACTTAGTGCACTTACAGAATGAAGGAGGTGATCTGAGACACACTGTTTGTCTAAATCAACTTAACATGGGTTACTTATAGAGCATTACCTCACTGTCGTCAAATCAGCCACCACGCTCTGCATCAATGACATATTCTGGTTGTGATCAGGCTCAGAGAGATCTAGAACATGCAGGACATGGGGTCCTCCGGGGAGGTTTGGGAAACGCTGCATGAAGACGTGATTTATCGTAAATTCAGTTTAACATGAGATAAATATCAAACTCATGTTGTTCAGCTGGCTCAGTGATCCTGGAGAGTCCTGCCCTTCCTGTGAAGGAGGGAGACGCTGTGACCCTGCGCTGCAGAAACAAGACGACCTCCTCAACCCTGGCAGCTGAGTTCTTTAAAGATGGCCGCTCCATCGGGAGCAGCTCTACAGGAAACATGACCATCAGCAGTGTGTTCAAGTCTGATGAAGGACTCTACAAGTGCAGAGTCTCTGGAGCTGGAGAGTCACCTGAGAGCCGGCTGGCTGTCACAGGTGAGTCACTGCAGTGTCTCTGCAGTGTGATACAAGCACTGCTGCAGTTGTTGAATCTGATTCCCAATTAAAGTACCGTCAGATTCCCGTCAGGCAAACTTTACATGGCTGATTTAAATATCTGAAATAAGGTTGCTGATATTGTAAGGGCCACGTCTTTTATCTTTGAGGTCAGCTTGATTTGACTCCAACACAGTCACAGTGAAGTGGAGCTACAGTCCCAGCTGGACGAGGACATCTAACTGGCCTACTGTCCTTGTCCCAGTACACAAGCACGGGAGGGGAATCCATTTATTGAGCCAAGTGTGTGCGACTCCTCTACAATAGGTGGAGATATGCCCCCTTTCAGCTTGTTAGTATTGGACCTTTTTCCTGTTGACCTATTACGTCACAGACCAAACAATGGACAAACAAGTTAGCTACGGTTAGCTAGCTGCTAACTGCTACCATGGTGGACAACTTTACAGCTCTGTACATTTGGTCCGTCCAAAAAGTCACGGCTCTGGATGTAGATTTCTCCATGTTGTTACCGGCTTCTTCTTCTTCTCTTACACATTTAATGCTATTGGACTTCCGGGTCAAAGCCCGGGGCTGAAACTGTGGAGCATGCTCAGAGCGCCTCGGCCAGTTTGGCTCTGACTGACTGTATACATGCAGGAGTCACATGATCTGGGTGTGTTAGTCCCACTGTGACACATTCACTGCAGGACCATTTCACTCACACTGACATGTTCACAGGGTTTAATATAAATCTGTTGTCGCTGTCATCATGGAAAGGGACTGAGCTGTGATTAAACTTTATTGTAGAAAGAGCATGAAGAGAGAGCACACAGAGGAAATGATTTACAAGGCTGCTGCTTCTATCAGTGTCCTTGCAGGAACTATACTAAGTTATAATGCCTTTTATTGTCACTGCAGGAGATCACGAAGAGACCACTGCCACCTCCTCCAGTTCTACGCCATGGATCGTTACGACTCTGTTATTGTTGCTTCTGCTGATGGTGGTGGGAGCACTTCACCTCGGCAAACGTTACTGGAACAGAGGTACGGACACATCGCTCTAATAACTTTGCTGCTTAAAGCGCTCAGAACTGTTGCTGCCCTGAAAAGCGCACTTCATCTTAAGGGAATCTCTGAACTGTTATTTTGTGAGATAAGCATATCAAGGATTTACACTTCACTCATAAGATCTGGGCAAAAAACTGAAGTGGCTAAAGTGTTTTTCTTTCTTTAATCAATTCATTTTTTTTTTGTTTTACTCACCTGCAACTATTTGACATCAGTTACACTTTGACACACCCAGCAACAGATTTGGCCAAAAAAGAATGAAAAAAAAGAAGTGGGGTTCACTTATTAAAACAGAAAAATAATTAAATTACCAAAAAAAAAGAGAAAAAAGTGACCCACTTATTAAAAAAAAGTAAAAATAAAAACACTTTGTGAAACTTTATTTGAAAAACAGGTTTGTGAATATACTGTTCTATATGCCAAAGAATTTAAGGACATAATAACAGTTTTGATGTAATTTTGCGAACACTCGGCTGTTCACTTTATAAGTGAATCCAATCAGTGTGACATTTCACAATATCCTCACACAATGGCTCATATGATATCTTATGTATTAGTAGCCTATGAATGACATTACATCCTTAATGTAAAGTAACGTAACGTAAAGCTACAGTGGTTATATTTAAGAAAAGAAACATGGTGAAGACGTTAACTTAAAATGACTCGGAGTTCAAAAGGTCCTGAACCCTGGTCTCCAGGGGAACGTCCTCTGTCTTGTGACTCATTCACCGCCCCACCCTGCCTCCTAACTGAACTGCTTCCTTTGTTACTTCCGTCAGCGCATTGGTCACACAATCGCAGCCTTCCAATAGACGTGAGTGACACAGGCTCATCCTCATGTGGGATGTGCATTACTTTTCAAAGGCAAATGCACAACCAGGACATGAGAGCAGTCTGAATATTTGCAGTCATAAAACAAAGCACAGAAAAAAGAGGACAAAGTGTGGAGGCTGTTTTATTTGCTGTCTCAGATACCTTCACCTTCTGCTGACGTTATTATTCCTCTTCACTGCAGTACTTGACAACCTGCGCACACTGACTCTTCGCTCGAGCTCAGCTGTCGACAGAACAGGTGAGAACACAAACCATCCGTCTAAGAGCTCTGTTAAAAACCCAGACTACAAAGTGCTTCAGACAAGGCAGCAAATTAAAATGACACAAATTAATTAACTGTATTTGTGTTTGTCTGTCTGCAGTGTCTGTTCTGTGAACTGATGCATGTTATTTGTTTCAGCCTCTGTAGAGGCAGGTGCAGCTGGTGGAGACAATGGGGTGTATGCTATCGTAACAAAAAACAGAAAGAGGAAAGGTACGTGACCAGGCAGTTATCTTTGCTTGATACACACGTTTCTATCTCGTGTTTAGCACCTACCACAGCAAACAACATCTACGTTGTATATTTAATCTGTTAAAAAGTTTAATCTTTTTTTTTAAAAGGTATTGTTTGCTTTACAAACTCACTGCCTTACCCTTTGGTACTAATGCCAGTAGCAGAGTTAAAATACAACTATGGTGTATCAAGCGTAAACGGTTATATGATAATTACACAGTAGAACTTGTTTGCCTTTGTCTTTGTCTTGTAAGACGTGTAGGTGCTGCTGATAATTAGAGCTTCCTGGTTTCAAACCACAACAGACCACCACAGAGAAGACAAGGGCCCCTCAGTGTATGTGGGGCGGAGGTTAAGGTTTAGCTTTCTACAGAACGAAAGGGTCACCCATTCCTATTACTTTGGACATGCATTCAATGCAAAGTTAAAGTTTCTGTATCATTCTGCATTTGTTCTCTTTTTTTGCCACCCAACAGCAGCCCAGCCCCCAGATGAAAATGTTGGCATTGTACATTTCTGCAAACCACAAATACGTTGCATTTGTTTGTTTCATGCGTATCATATATTATATCATATCATATCATGGCCCAAATCAACCACTGGGTTAAAGCATATTTTTACGGTATCTGACATATACATCCGGGTGTCATCTGCATAATAAGGAATAAAAAATCCAAGTAAGTAGAAAAAAAAATACAATCAGAGTATAACAAAATCAAAATAAGACCCAGAACTGAGCCCAGGGGTACCCCACAACACATTTTAAAGGAGCAATCTGACATTTTATCTTTTATTTACTTTTTTCTGCCTTCGATAAGAAAACTTTCATATATCTGTGTTTTAAGTGTGAAGCTGAAATGAGGAGGTGATTAGCTTATCTCGGCATAAAGCTTAGTATCACCAGTATTTACCAAAATGTGAAACTAGTCGTGATACAATGAGAAACATTCAAGGAAACAAACACATTTTCCGACTCAGCTTTATATTGATCTCCAGCATCATCACAGATGTTGATATATTCATCCATCAGCTGACTGACACTGTCTCTCTCCGTCAGATAATGATGCATTGGTGTCTACACCCATCTACTACACCTTGGACCTGGATGACACTCAACAACTGGGTGAGACTCATTTTGACTGGAACGCAGTTTAAATGGTGACTGGTGTTGGGGGGAAACTGATATCAGACACATCACCAATACTGTGAAAATAAGTCATTGAATGTTCTGATGAGTCAATATTTTGCCAACATTCTGACGTCATTTCATCTGTTTCAAAGCAGGACCAGGAGTATCTACACCTGTTCCCTCAGCAGGGACCAACCCACCTTTAACGAGCAGTGCCTTTTACTCTACAGTCCAGTGGGTAAGACTTTTAAGTCACATTCATATCATGAGGGATGGGTGGTAGAGATGGGGAAGATCCCTGTTTTCACAACTTCCATCATTGGAAAATTTGTGATGAAGAGTTGGTCACATGAGGGTTGTGACATGGTGTACATTGACTGTATATGGGCAGCACGGTGGAGCAGTGGGTAGCATTGCTGTGTCACAGTGACAGGGTTTCTGGGGGGAGCCCTTCTGTGTGGAGTTTGCGTGTTCTCCCTGTGTCAGCGTGGGTTTTTATCCATAACTGAAGAATTCATTCACTAATTTTGACCAAACTTGACACAAATGTCTGACAGGATAAAATAATGAAGGTCAAAAGGTCAAAGGTCAGCTTGACTGTGACATCATCATGTTTTAACGTCATATCTCAGGAACAGAAGGGGAGACATTTGCTCAGATACTGAATTGGTGACTCTAATCTTGAAACTGTGCTGATTGTATAGATCTTCAGTGGGTGAAGCATCCATGTTTTCACTGACATGATGGAGACTGTCAGAGACACTGGGCTGGTGGGCGGAGTCATACAACCACAGGGTGGACTGGTGGGCGGAGTCATACAGCCACAGGGTGGGCTGGTGGGCGGAGTCAAACAACCATGATGTAGTAATTATATTTTTGGCTTGCATTCACTCTGGATGGGGATCAAAAGCACCACCTTGCTCCTGATTATTTCAGTGATGCCCAACTGCTACATAAACTATTGAATTAACACAAAAATAAATAAAAGCCTATTTAACGAAATATTATTGGTTCATAAAATGTGATTTACTAAAGACACGGGGTGGGACCTGTCCTACCTGTCCTACCCTGATGGCACGTCATTGAACGTAACATAAACATAATCATCACCCTTTAGTTTGGAATAAGCAATATGTTCAAGTTTGTTTCATGAACTGATTTCAAGGAGAAAAGTTTTTGTTCTATTTTTAATCTTTCTGATTTTATCGATGCCAATGTCAAGTCTTAAAGTAAGTTTTGGAAAAAATGTCTTTGAGAATTATTTTCATGCTTTTTTTTTTGTAACTTGACATTTCTGCAATGCATTCTGTTTTCACCATCCTGACACACTTTGTCATTTGTGTTTGTTGTGTGTTGTTCGATGTGTCTTACAGCCTGCTGGGTGACTGCTAACCAAAGGGGGGACTTGAAAAGACGTGTTCATCATTTGACACAGTGCACCTGAATTAGCAACGCCATGACATGAGTGAAAGCACAGAAGTAACACAGCCCCGTACTCAAAGGTATCAGTGTTTGTTTTAGCAGCTTTTAGAATTTAGTCTTAAGACAAAAAGGTTTATTAGTTTCAGTCACGTTTTAGACTTTCAATGATAATGTGTTAATAATGTGTGTGTCATGTCTCCAGCAGTGTGTGACAGGTTTAAGGGCTGATTTACGAGCACACACTCACTGATCATCATCTGAAAAGCTCAACATCTCTCTATTGATGCTCTCAACAAATAACTAATGTGAGCCAACTAGGATTTGTCCCCAGGTTCATTGTAAACTCTGACTTATCCATGTGACTGTTAAGAAGCAGAAACATAACTTGATTAAAGCCTGAATTCTTTCTTCATGTGCAACATGTTACAGTCAAAGATTAAAA
Organism: Epinephelus awoara; assembly: GCA_035609425.1. Classification (NCBI taxonomy): domain Eukaryota; kingdom Metazoa; phylum Chordata; class Actinopteri; order Perciformes; family Serranidae; genus Epinephelus; species Epinephelus awoara. The sequence continues at coordinate 31,855,354 of CM069315.1, read as the reverse complement.
CTGGACTCTGAGCTCATTCAGAGAAAACTGATCTGATTTCAGAGTGTCTACACAGATAAATGAGCCTGTTAGACAGCAATCAAATGCTGACCTTCTCCAGACAGTCCTCAACTGAGTGGAGACGTGTGGGGAGGAGATTTAAACACGGGTGGGTGGCTGCTTGATCTGCTGCTAACAAGCGGAGCTAGCTGCTAACAGCCACCGCTGCAACTAACAAACTGCACAGATCCATTCAGCAGCTCCACCATCCACAGTCAGACACACACGGCTGATTATTTACTGCTGAGTTACAGCTCACAACTCGCACCAATAACTGCAAGCCTTCTGTTCTCTGTCCAACACTGACATTTCTCATCAACAAATATGAAACATTGATTTTATCATAGCTTTCTTAGCTTATCTAGATCTAGTTTTAACTTGTCGACGTCTTGTCTTTGTCACCAAAAAAAAAAAAGGTTGTTGAATTTTCATCGTAGTTTTTGTTAACGACTGCACTGTATCACAAATGAATGTTAATTTCTGTACAAATAATGTATGAATAAAACATAATGATGGAAGAACACACTGAGTTGAGAGACAATGCAATGTGTTGATAAAGTCGGAGCAGCCATCTGTACATGTGTGAGGTCAGTGGATGAGCTGGACTGACACGGCTCTAAGTTCATGTGAAGCGTTTTAAACTGGACTGATGTGGTCGTACACTCTTCATCTGACTTCGCGTGTCTATTTTTGAAAAGCACCAGTTTATTATGGTCTGACAGTTTAACCAACTGGTTCCACCTCTGTGTGAGAACTGTTGACAGGAACTGGTCTGCTGCAGCTCTCAGACGCGCTCACTGTGGTCAGCTGCTATCTTAATGGTGTCACTTTTATCTGAAGCACTGAGTCTGAGGTTAACAGTGTATTCTGTGCACTATCTTGTGAAAGCAGTGCGTGGGGCATGAAAGTGTGAATGTTCCTGATGAGAAGATACGTGACAAGTAACGACTAGTACAGAGTAGAAAGGTCGTGTGTGTGTCGGAGGGGTTTGTTTTTTATTGGTCTGTGACACAAACGTCATGTGTTTATCAGGGTCCTCGTCACTTTGACCAGGCTGATAGATCTGGTTGATTTTTACTGATCTAGTTATTCTCATTTATTTACTTATTTTTCATCTATTTATTGAACTTTTTTAGACATTTTAAATGCTTTATTTATTTCTGATTGATAACTTTTAGACATATATCTAATATGCTTTTAAAGTCATTTATCAAGTAATTTATTTCTATTTATCTTTTATTTATGTACAGTTTTTTTTTAATATTTATTTTATTTTATTGTTATATTTCATTGCTATTTCTGTTCATTCTTATTCCATCTATTTTTTTAACACTTTTATTTTTTAGGTTTTCTTACTTATAAGTGTTTTCTCACGGATGGCGTTTCCTCGGTTCGCTCAGGTCGTTGCACCTCGCGCTGGTGTGTGTCTCGTGTCTGGAAGTGATTTGGCCTGACTACGTCTACGCCTGGTATCATGTGTCTCCATCAGGGCATGATGGTGCTGGGTGTGGGTGTGGTCGGGCTGCGTCGTGTCTGGACGCGGTCTGGAGGCGGGATGTGCTCCGGTGCGGGGTGCATGGGGGTGCATTGGGGTCCGTGTCACTATGACGCAGCCCGGCATTTGTCTTTTTATTCTGTGAAGCACTTTGTGTTGCAATTTATTGTATGAAAATGTGCTACATAAATAAAGTTTGACTGATTGAAAGGCTGCAACAGAGTCTCGGTGAGCTGAGTCTTCCTGCAGGGCCAGGTTTCACACACAGCTCGTGCAGTGCACTTCACATGCCTTTTATCCAGTCGTATCCTCAGAGCCTCCTGAAGACATGAATTCCTGCTTTAAAAAAAGACGTCCACAGACACAGTGTCATGCTCTCATAAGCGCACTCTGCTCAACCTGTTACCAGTTCATCAAGTACAAACTGCAAATGTGACCACGTTAAATGCTTATGTGACCGAGCCTTTAGGGAGACGTAGTTGTTAAAAAAAAAACAATCTGAATTTGTCAAAAGGATCAAATTACAAATCACACGCCAAAGTGAAAGTATGGATCTGTCAGAGAAGCGGAAGTGCCGGAGGTGCTGCACCTCCGTCTGGCTAACACTGGAAATATGAGGCGGGCTGTGGTTTGGCAAAGGAAACCCAGGATGACTCAATCATTGAAATGATGCTTTGTTTACTTCCTGCTTTCAGTTCATATTTTGGCAGCGTTCCCAAGAAATGAGTTTGCACACACACACACACACACACACACACACACACACACTCGCAGAGGATGATGTTGTGTTAAGGGTTTTTACTGATCATGGGACTAAACCAGTTATTCTACATCAGCTGATTCTGAGGTGCCCGTCTTTAATACCAAATCCTGATTTACAAACATAATAAAAGTACAAAGATGAAATCACAGGAAGTCATGCTGTTTGCTGTGAAGCCAGTTGGATCAGAAGAAAAAATCCCCAGTGCTATATGTGTGTATATATGTTACTGCAACAGCAGGTGCTGAAGTTGAAGCTCCTCACATGGTAAGAGCCTGACATTATTATATGGTGTCGGCTCGTGTCAGAGGCAGTGTACTGTAGGCGAATGCTGAAGGCGCCGTCAACCACAGGGGGCGCCACAAATGAGGGAAGAGTGTTATTATTTTTTACTAAAACTGTTATTGCTTTTATTCTGAAATACAACATGAGGTCACAACAACAGAACTCCACTTCAGAGCCCACTAAATAATAGAGAAGCCTTTTTTCTGGCCCCCTCGTGAAGGGGGGGGGGGTTCACGTGAACCCTGAAACACGCTGTATCGTTATTATGTCACAACGCCTCAACTACCACGACTCTACTGAGAGGATCAGCAGGAGGAGAGCTCATTCAGTTAGCTGTTAGCAGTTAGCAGCTAGTGATCGTTACCTCTAAGCAGCTCATGGAGGTTGCGCTGATTTACACTGTGAAGCGTTCAAGCTCTACTCAGTAACAATGAGCACTGGGTGAGGATAGATTTTAACGTTCTCCTGATGTGTTCAGCGTAATCTTGTAAAATGTAGCTTCTGGCGCACCTAGGACACCAAATATGCTGATTATATTCTCCTTAAAGTTCCCTGCAGGTTTTCTGTTGATGAAGTCATTCTGTATTTGTGTGAATATTATCATCAGCACGTGACATTAAATATAAAAGTGAGTGTAAATACTGAGACACACGCTGTCAGACAGAAGTGTTTTTCTTCCATGTCATCAAAGAAAGAAAAGAGACAAGGTTAATAACTGACATGGATCTGCACGAGGCAAAATGGAAATCATGTCAGTGTTTTTAGGCTGCAGTTAGACTGAAGACACTTTAAAACATTAACTCAGTGACATCCATAATTCTGCGATCATGGCTTTTATTGGACTCGTCAGTCTGACCCGGTTTGTAGTTGATGGGCCGAGACATCGAGTCCCAGAGCGCTGTGCAGGAAGCTAGTTCCCACTGTGTGTGTGGTGTCTGTCTGAATAGCAGAATATGAAATGTGCACATTTCCTTTCCTTAGTTCCTCCATTTATTCCTCGTCTGTGACTCAGATGCATTCAAGACTTCTACTTCTGCTTTTTCAGCACAAAATTTACAAGGGCACAGTTGGGGAAACCCAGGAGCTGTGACTGTGATGAAATGAAGAGAGGACCGCATTTACTGGACTTCATATCGATGTCACAGAAGGCCTCAAGCAACATTCTCTTAAATTTCTCCGGAGCTGTCGGCGTTAATTTGTTTTTAACTGCATGATGCTATTTCCGCTGCTGCCCGACTTTCAGAAGCTGTAGATGGCTGAGTTTTAAAGCTACAGTGATGATACTGGCATCATGTGAAACGTAAGCAATCCAGGAATCCATGTTATGCCAGCCTCTCAGGAAACCCGGTCTCACTCCAAAGTTCTGGGGTTTGTGACTTGCAGCATCAGACACTGTGTTTAGGCTGCTCTGGTGCCAAATACATAATAAATACAAGAAAAACGATGTTATTTTTGAAAAGTCGAGAGCTTCCTGAATCCGGCAATACCAAACATCACATGGTTTGATGATGTAGTGCGCCTGGGAGATACCATTTAACAGAGGAGGAGGGGAGCGAGGACGTCGGTGTCCTGGCGGAGAGGTTAAAAGTCTTAAATTGCAAAGTAGCTCAAATGATCAGGTAACTGTAGTGGAGTAAAAAGTACAATACTTCCTCTGAAGAGTAGTGAAGTATGAGTGGAACGTAGCATGAGATTAAACTAAAAGCACCTCAAATGGATAAATGCACATGGTTACATTCCACCACTGGTTAACAGACGGATTCGCAGTAACTGAAATACAAAGATTTTAAAAGCAGAGCTCAGCAGTCATTCATCCAGCTCTGTACAAGGCCTGCACAGCCAAAGCATCTGGGAGCAGCAGGGGGGACTCAGTTCAAGATAAGATAAGATAAGATAAGATAAGATAAGATAAGATAAGATAAGATGCACCTTTCTTGATCCCACAATTGACAAATTCCACTATAACATCAGTCAAGGGGAAAGAGTCAGATTAAAGATTTCAATATTTAAAAACTTAAAAAACTTGGCTTGCAGAAAAAAGTACAACAAATACAAGAAACTGCGATAAATAATAATAATAATAATAATAATAATAATAATAATAATAATAATAATCATGAGCAGTGGATTAAAGTGAACATATTTAATCTATTGAAGAACAGATTCAGATCATTCAGCCACTGCTGGTCGCCTCTGTTCAGAATCAAGAATTCTAATGGTTCATTTCAGAGCGTCATCCAGGAGCTGCATCAGCGAGCCTCTCGTGCAACGTTTGCTGTTCTCTGTAAATGTAGAACACGTGACTTACCTGTAGGGATGATCTTTTTGACAGGCTGGTTACACTGGGTACACGTTTCTAGCATACCTTAAAAGATAAAATGACAGCCTGCATTAACCTGGTCTGTGGGGAGATATTCACTCTGTGGTGCATGTTAGAGAATCACTGGTTACTGGGGGCGGTTGGCTGATAGAGGGTAAAGAAACCAAATTAAAATAATGTCCAACTACGTGCTCAGCGTCATAATGCAGGTGTACATGTGTCACCATGGGTCCTGTGGGTTCAGCTGGTTCTGGATGAATGTGGCTCGTCTCACCTCTGGCTCACACCAAAGTAGTGCTGTGTTGTTCATGAACGAATCGCTCAAAAGAACGAATCTGTTGAGTGAACGTACTGAACTGAATCACTTCCAGACCTGATCCGCTCATTTCTCAGGTCAGTTGAGCTCAGCAGCGAGCGTGCAGGCCGGGAGTGGAACTGCTGATTCAGTCCGTGCGAACGATGGATCACTCGTAAGTCGCGAGGCAGCCAGGGTGCAGGAGGAGCTGCCTACCGCCTGACGAATCACTCGGTGAACGAATCACTCGGTGAACGAATCACTCGGTGAACGAATCACTCGGTGAACAACGTAACCCTGATCCCTGAGTGATTCAAATCATTTCTTCTCAGCGATACACTTTCATAGGGACGGTTTTCTAATGCAGCCAGGAGTCAATCACACACCTCCTCATTGTTTGAACAGACACAGTTTCCAGATAGACAAACTTAAAACGTGAGGCTGGCCAGTGATGAGACTCAGCACTGCAGGGCAGACGCAGGGCTCCTCCCGCCAAGCACTGAACCATTCGAATCTTTTGAACAAATCTTTTTAATGAACTGATTCTAGTGATTCAGTAACAGCTAAAGAACTGCTTTGCCCGTCGCTACACCAAAAGCAAAAGTACAGACAGGCTGTTTGTAACTTTAGAGTAAATAACACCAGAAGTCCTGAAGTCAGTGAAGATGTGACGGGCTGGACAGAAACCAGAGGATCTGTAACCTCTGTGATGATGATGATGATGATGACGATGATGGTGTGGGAGATGAGTTTCATATTCAGTTTGAATGTCAGAATGAAGCTTAATGACTTACACAGAAAGGCATTAGCCAAAGTATTATTTGAACTGTCCATGTAAAGTCTCTGTTAACTGGGTGTTTTGTCTAAAGAACGTTTTTCCTCTGTTTGAGTAACACTGGTTGCACTTTGGCCACGCCGTGTGCTGTCGTTCTGTTGTTGTATGTAATGTGATATGATCTTGAAAATGAAAATAGGAAAGTGAATGTATTTGGCATCATCCAAAGGTTTTTATCACCGTAACTGGGATCAGTGGACCAGCAGTATCTCTTTAGCCCATGAATGTAACGATCCAATCGCTGTAATTACTCTAAAACATACAGTAATCAGAATCTACTTTTTAAATGTGCTCCTTAAATTAAAAACCTTGTTTCCTTGCTTTGGACTTATTTTAAAAAAGAAAGTTCTTACTTGAGAAAAGAGAAAAAGGGGAAACACTGGTGAAGCCCACCAAAATAAGAGCAAATCTATTCTTATATTGTGATTGATGGACATTTCTCTCACAGAGATTATGACTGCAGTTTGCCGTGAAGATTTTTTACAAATTATGCAACAGTCCAGGTTTATGTAATGGAGACCCTTCGATGGACAATGGACATGTTCAAGGACGTGACAAGATAGGCTTGATCAAAGTGCTCTGTTAGCTCCTCTGAAGAACTGCTGTTACGTTAGCTGAAGATAATGGTCACACCCTCTCTGACCTCAGCAGCTGTCAGAGGGTATAAGACTCTGACGTGCCATGTGTTTCCCAGGCCAATGATTCCACGAGACCACTTTAAGGTTAGCTCAGCCGAAATTGAAGAGGCTTTGCTGCAATTGGTATGCAGTTAGAAGCCATCTGACTGAGCGGCGGCGTGTCACACCTCCACAGAAACTGGTTTCAAGCATCGGTGGCCGAAGTCACCGACAACTTCGGCATGAGAACAGACTCAATATGTGGACGTAAAAGGCCACTGACAAATCGGCATCATGTGACGACTTCAATGTTCTTTAAATTTAAAACAGTTTCCTTGTGTTGGACGAACAATTCGTGGATTCTTTAAAAACAGGATGCTTCCGTCGTCTTTCGGTGAGTATACTCTCGCCCGCTCGTGAAGAAACGTTCTTACCTGTGAAGAGAGCAAAACTAGGACTTCACTGGTGAATCCCAGCAAAATAAGAACTAATCATGGAGACGTACAAAAATGAGAGGAAGTATGTTTATATTGTTTCTCACATGAGGCCCAGTGTTTGGGAGAGACACCTCTGACTCTTGGACTGATTCTAAGTCTGTAAATGTGATAAAAGGAGGACAAATACAGTGAAGGGTCTCATGTCTCGTAGCTGAACTGGACTTTGGCTCTATAAAACTCTATTACACCCTGGTATCTGTGCTTCAGGTAAAAGAATCAATAGATGTTTAAAATGCTTTGATAAAGGAGTGCTTCTCTGTGTGTGTGCGTTTCAGTTGCTGTCAGTGTGCTGCTGCTCACGCTGTACGCGAGCCACGCCGTCGCCGTCAGCATGAAGGAACATCTGGCTGATTGTCTGCGGGACAAAGACTACGACGAGCTGCTGCAGACTGTGAAGACTGGCCTTCCGCACATAAACACATCTCATCATGTCGTTATTGTCGGAGCTGGCATGGCTGGACTGACGGCTGCGAAGCTGCTGCAGGACGCAGGACACAGGGTACATCCAACAAACTGATGTTATAAATGCCATTTCCAGTGACATCAGCAGCAATATGGACAGGAGTAGTATTAACAGTGTTCGTGATATCTGCTCTGACAAGGTCACCATATTAGAGGCTAATGGGCATGTTGGAGGACGAGTGGAGACCCACAGGAATGAAGAAGAGGGCTGGTATGCTGAGCTGGGAGCCATGAGGATCCCAAGTCATCACCAGTGAGTTTGTATTTTTTTCAATTTCAGCTGAGGATTGCAGCGATTGTGTAAAGAGATGCCACCAGCTGTTCATGGGGTTGATTAGCAAAGATACCGTTCAGACCTACAGGCTACCAGCTGATTTAAAGAAAAGAAAATTAACGGCAAGGCAATTTTATTTATATAGCACCATTCATACACAAGGCAATTCAATGTGCTTTACAATCAATTTCAATTCAATTTTATTTATAAAGCCCAATATCACAAATACAATTTGCCTCACAGGGCTTTACAGCATACGACATCCCTCTGTCCTTTAGACCCTCACAGCTGATCAGGAAAAACTCCCCAAAAAAACCCTTTACCGGGGGAAAAAAATGGTAGAAACCTCAGGAAGAGCAACTGAGGAGGGATCCCTCTTCCAGGACGGACAGACGTGCAGTAGATGTCGTACAGAACAGATCAGCATAACAAATTAACAGTAATCTGTATGACATCCTCGGTAATGACAGTAGCTTACAACAACATTCATGAAAGTAATAATACTGTCGTTATAGTTCTGGCTACTGTGGTACAATATGTTGAAAGTATATATTAGTATCAGGCAGTCTACATGTATGATAATATCATATGTCTATAATAGCAGTAGAAGTATGACTAATGATTAACGATGGCAGCAGCAGCAGCAGCAGCAGCAGCAGGCATCTGGCAGGACCACGGCAGCAGCACAACCACACACGTCACACTATCCAGGCACCGCTGCAATACGAGTTAACCTGAGAGACAGTGGAGCACAAAGGCTCCGGAGAAGAAGCCGAGTTAGTGACATCCAGAATGGCCGAGTAAAATAGATACAGTAATAGGATACGAGAGAGAGAGGGAGAGAGAGAGGGAGAGAGCGAGAGCGAGAGTGAGAGAGAGAGAGAGAAGGTGCCCGGTGCATTATAGGTGGTCCTCCGGTTGACTAGGCCTAAGTCAGCCTAACTAGGGGCTGGTACAAGGCAAGCCTGAGCCAGCCCTAACTATAAGCTTTATCAAAGAGGAAAGTCTTAAGTCTAGCCTTAAATGTGGAGACGGTGTCTGCCTCCCGGACCGTAACAGGAAGATGATTCCACAGGAGAGGAGCCTGATAGCTGAAGGCTCTGGCTCCTGATCTACTTTTGGAGACTTTAGGGACCACGAGTAACCCTGCGTTCTCAGAGCGCAGAGTTCTGGTGGGATAATAAGGCACTATGAGTTCTCTAAGATATGATGGAGCTTGACCATTTAGAGCTTTATAAGTTAACAGTAGGATTTTAAATTCAATTCTGGATTTTACAGGGAGCCAGTGCAGAGAAGCTAAAACAGGACAAATATGATCTCGTTTCTTAGTTCCTGTTAGTACACGTGCTGCTGCGTTCTGAATTAGCTGAAGAGTTTTTAATGATTTACTAGAGCTACCTGATAGTAGAGAGTTACAGTAATCCAGCCTTGAGGTAACAAAAGCGTGGACCAATTTTTCTGCATCTCTTTGGGTCAAGATAGGCCTAATTTTTGCAATATTACGCAGATGAAAAAATGCAGTCCGTGAGGTTTGTTTTAAATGAGAATTAAAAGACAGATCTTGATCAAATGTTACTCCGAGGTTTCTTACGGTAGTGGTAGAGGCCAGAGCAATGCCATCGAGAGAAACTATGTCATCAGATAAAGAGTCTCTGAGTTGTTTGGGGCCAAGAACAATAACTTCAGTTTTGTCTGAATTTAACATCAGGAAATTGGTGCTCATCCAGGTTTTTATGTCTTTAAGACAATTATGAAGTTTAGTTAATTGATCCCTTTCTTCTGGCTTCATCGATAAATACAACTGTGTATCATCCGCATAACAATGGAAATTTATAGAGTGATTTCTAATGATGTTACCTAAAGGAAGCATATATAGAATAAATAGGATTGGTCCAAGCACAGAACCTTGCGGAACTCCAAAACAAACTTTAGTACGTAAGGATGATTCATTATGAACGTCAACAAATTGAAAACGATCAGATAAATAAGATTTAAACCAGCTTAGTGCAGAACCTTTTAGGCCAATTAAGTGTTCCAGTCTCTGTAACAGAATTTCATGGTCAATAGTGTCAAACGCTGCACTAAGATCTAATAAAACAAGTACAGAGACAAGTCCTTTGTCTGAAGCAATCAGAAGGTCATTTGTAATTTTCACTAGAGCTGTCTCAGTGCTATGATGCGCTCTAAATCCTGACTGTAATTCCTCAAATAAATTATTATCCTGGAGAAAATCAAGGTAACAAGAGAAATACATTAAAGGAACAATAGATCATTAAAACCAAAAGCTAAAAGCAAGACAATAAATAGTTAAAAACAGTGCAGAAAATGCATTTAAAAAGCAAACATAAAGCAACAGCAGACAAATATAAAAACAATAGCTACAGATTATCCTAACAATAAGTTACATATCTAGTTCACTGGTAAGCTGCAGTAAATAGTAATGTTTTAAACCCTGATTTAAATGAGCTGACAGTTTCAGCCGACCTCAGATATTCTGGAAGTTTGTTCCACAGGCGGGGAGCATAGACACTGAAGGCTGCCTCACCGTGTTTGGTTTTGATCCTGGGAACACTGAGTGAACCTGTTCCAGATGATCTGAGGGGTCTGGATGCTTCATAACGTACAAGTATATCAGAGATGTATTTAGGCCCGAGACCATTTAGTGCTTTATAGACAAGTAACAAGATTTTAAAGTCTGTCCTTTGACACACAGGAAGCCAGTGCAGTGACTTAAGTAGGGGTGGGAATCGAGAACCGGTTCCTGTTAAGAACCGGTTCCAGCTGGTTCAATTCATCGACATCATTAGCCTTTATGCTTAACGATTCCCTTATCAATTCTTCTCATTACGCCGAATCTATGCTCGTCAGTCAGCAGCATGTTCAACAACAAAGAAGACGTAATGGTGGAGGGACAGAAGCGGTCAAAGTCATGGCATCACTTCACACTGTTGTTAGCCTCCCTGGAGCTGCTAGCAACTGTGGAGCCTCGGCGTGTCCCCGCTCCAGGTAGACAGCAGCCAGGACGCTATTGTCGGATTTCATGGGAACACCAAGGATGGTAAGATGAGGGCAGTTGAGTTGATTTGCACGCCATTCGTTGTTATAACATGCTAGGCTAGCTGCGTTAGCTGCCTCACCTGAGTTAGCTGCACTAGCTGCGTGGTGTTGACACACTCAGGCTGTGGGCCGGGATTTATCTCTAGATCACCAGCTCGCAGTAACATTAATGACACTCATTGTGGCTGTTGTTGTGACACAGATAACTGTATGTCAATGCTGGCTTATGACTGTGAAAGCTGCCGTTAGTTTTTTGTGTGGTTAGACATCTGCTTTTTTTTGTCATTGTCTTTCTAAACTAGACCATGGCTTTAAGGTTCATAATAAAACGTTATGAAAGCAGATGTCTTGGGTTACAAACAACAGGAGGTGATATCATTAACTCACAGGAGGAATCGATAAGGGAATCGATAAAGAATCGGTTCTATGATAAACAGAATCAATAATGGCATTGATATCAATAAAATCCTATCAATTCCCATCCCTAGTCTTAAGCACTGGTGTAATGTGCTCCACTCTCTTGGTGTTGGTGAGGACTCTGGCAGCAGCGTTCTGGACGAGCTGCAGTTGTCTGATTGATTTTTTACTCAGGCCTGTGAAGACACCGTTACAATAGTCCAGCCTGCAGAAAATGAAAGCATGAACAAGTTTTTCTGTATCTGGTTTAGACAGAAATTATTTTATTCTTGCTATGTTTTTAAGGTGGTAGTAGGCTGATTTAGTAATTGTCTTAATGTGACTATTGAAATTTAGGTTTTAACTACACCAAGATTTGTAGGTTTTAGTGTCAAGGCGTCAAGCTGAGCACTGACTATTGATGTTTGTTCTTTGGGGCCAAAAACAACTATTTCAGTTTTGTCTGTGTTTAGTTGTAGAAAATTCTGGCACATCCACGTATTGATTTCGTCAATGCACTTATTTAGCAGATGTAGGGGACTGTAGTCATCTGGTGACACTGTTATGTAAAGTTGTCTGTCATCTGCATAAGTATGGTAGGCGATGTTATGATATTCCATAATCTGAGCAAGAGGGAGCATATAGATGTTGAACAGAAGAGGCCCAAGAATGGACCCTTGAGGAACTCCACATGTAATCTTTGTTCGCACAGATTCATAATTGCCAAGTGACACAAAGAAATCCCTGTCTTGTAAATAAGATTTAAACCAACTTGGCACAGTGCCAGAAAGTCCCACAAACCTTTCTAGTCTGTCGAGCAGTATCTTATGGTCAACTGTGTCGAATGCAGCACTGAGGTCCAGTAATACCAGAAGTGAAATCTTTGATGCATCACTGCTCAGATGAATGTCCTTTAAAACTTTTACAAGTGCAGTCTCAGTGCTGTCATGTGCTCGAAATCCAGACTGAAAGGCATCAAAGGAATTGTTTTGCTCCAAGAAGGTGTTAAGTTGCTGAAAAACAACCTTTTCAATGATCTTTCCTAAAAATGGTAGTTTTGATATGGGCCTGTAGTTATTTATTACTGAGGCATCCAGATTAGGCTTTTTTAAGAGAGGTTTAATGACTGCAGTCTTCAGGGCCGTTGGAACCTAAAAGAATCCAAACACGAGAAGCTGCTGGATCCACTCGTTAAGTTACAACACATATTATTTGTACATTTATTCTCATATTGTTTGTTGGTCAAAATTCTGCACACTGCAAAGGCCTTCACTGACTAGTTAAGCTATTTTAAGGTAGTACAGTTGGTATAGTGTCCTCAGTATGTCAAACAGCAGTACATACATTTTGTTGTTGAGACCAGCAGAGGCTGCCAGTGGTTGTCACTGTCTTGTTTGCTATTTAACTAAGACTTCAGAAATGATATAGTGATGTTGCATGTGTCTCAAATAACACGCCGTAAAAAGACCACGAGCTAACTCTGCCACCATCACCTCCTCTGTCAACAGCATCGTTCTCTGGTTTGCTAAAAAGCTGAAGGTCCAGCTAAATGACTTCATCATGGATGATCCCAACACCTTTTACTATGTCAATGGAGTGCTGAAGAAAACACACGCGGTCCAATCAAACCCTGACGTTCTGAAGTACAACGTGTGGCCGAGTGAGAAAGGGAAGTCAGCCGACGAGCTGCTACAACGAGCTTTGAGGAAGGTATGAAGGAAGTTCACACATCCCTGGAAAAAAGCTGCTGCCAAACAATACGTTTACATATATCAAACAAACGTGTTCATCTGTTTTCTCGACACATTCTCACTCCGACCTCGTCACATATTTGTGTTTTGGTCATGGACTTTCCACGTCCACATACTGTGTGACATGGCCTTTTAATCTCACGGGACGCGAACACTGCTCTCTCAGGTGAAAGTCAGCGGTTGATCAACCCATCTACCCTTTCCTGCCTTAACTTTCTTCACTGTCCCTCTGCGTTTCCCCGCTGCGTCATTAAAATATAACAGCAACCAGCCACGTATCATGCCGACGTTAAAAGACAATCCTTTTACGTTGGTTCCTGATGCCACAAATCACTGCCCAAGCGCCGGATGTCGACAACTTCAGAGTGAGACGGGCTCGTTTGTAGAGCAGGATATTGTTGGCATAGAAGGTACGTAAAAAATAAGAGCAACTTAGCTAATATTATGGCTTCCTCCATTTTGGACTGTCTTGGTATGGGTTCCATTAAATGTCACAGCTGACATCATAGTTTGCAACTGGCCAAAAATGAGCATGCTCAACGATAAAAAGCCTCACCCTGAGCAAATTCAGTCATCACAGAGGTCAGAATTTTACTGATTTTTAAGCTCCTCCCACCAGTAAGGTTGAAACAAGATGTGTTTAAAGTCCTGGCCATTAGGAAGTCAGACAAAGACAAAAGTAAACCAGTTGACCAACACTGAACATTCAGTGTCTTTTAGCCCCGTACCTACTAGACAAGAACCCACTAGACTAACCAACATCTGGCTTTTGTATTGAATGGGAAAGGTTTCAATCAGCATTCACACTGGGGGCAAACACCTCTGCAGTGGTCAGAGGAAAGTATCGGCTCCGCTCCAATCAGCAGCGATGGAAACACAAGCCCCTTTGCCAGCTTGAACTGATATTGCCAGAAAATACCATCCATGTACATCCGAGCAGCACGCAAACATCAACCAACTCTGAACCAAAGTGTGGGCTGAGACAGACTGAATCAGTTCTAAGAGCGTCCACTGGTGTGCTTTTTGGGTCAGGCTCGGCACAGGTCATCATACACATTATTCAGCTGACTTCATCAGTGCACTCGACCTTTTCCTTGTCTTTGTTTGCAGGTAAAAAATGAGGTGGAGGCACATGGCTACTGGGTTGCACTGAAGAAGTATGACCGTTATTCTGTGAAGGTAAAACACAACGTTCTGTCCTGAAAGGCTGTGAAATGAGAACCATCAGCATTGTTTCTGACGCATCACAAACAGCATAAATACAGCACGGCATCTTATCAAACTGTTGTTTTTAACAAATGATAAGCCTCTGGAGTCACTGGGACTGCATGACATGCAACTCTGTTTATTACCAGGAGTATCTGAGAGAAGAGGGAGGCTTGAGTCCAGAGGCAGTGAGGATGATCGGAGACCTGCTCAACGAACAGAGCCTTATGTACACAGCGCTGAGCGAGATGATCTATGACCAGACTGATATCAGTGATGACACTCGGTGAGGCTCTACACTCCACACTGTCAACTCATCAAAATGGGAATAACTCTTTGCACAGTTTATAAAACCCTGAGCCAGAAAAAGGGACAGTCGTCACTGGGGGTGGAAATCGTTCGTTTCTTTACAATGTTTGATTCAATGCAAGTTAGAGGTCTGCGACTGATATGAGACAATATCATCTGATCATTTAACTCAGTCTGTTCCACAAGAAACTGCTGCAAACCTGTCTGTCAGAAATCTTGTCGTTTGAACCCAAACTATCATCGTTTTATAAAACTTCAGGGATATCTGTCTCAGAGTCCTGGAGACAAACTTGTGTCTCAGAGTCCTGGAGACAAACTTGTGTCTTAAAGTCCTGAAGACAAACTTGTGTCTCAGAGTCCTGGAGACAAACTTGTGTCTCAGAGTCCTGGAGACAAACTTGTGTCTCAGAGTCCTGAAGACAAACTTGTGTCTCAGAGTCCTGGAGACAAACTTGTGTCTCAGAGTCCTGGAGACAAACTTGTGTCTTAAAGTCCTGAAGACAAACTTGTGTCTCAGAGTCCTGGAGACAAACTTGTGTCTCAGAGTCCTGGAGACAAACTTGTGTCTTAAAGTCCTGGAGACAAACTTGTGTCTCAGAGTCCTGGAGACAAACTTGTGTCTCAGAGTCCTGGAGACAAACTTGTGTCTTAATGTCCTGAAGACAAACTTGTGTCTTAAAGTCCTGAGACAAACTTGTGTCTCAAAGTCCTGGAGACAAACTTGTGTCTTAAAGTCCTGAAGACAAACTTGTGTCTCAGAGTCCTGGAGACAAACTTGTGTCTTAAAGTCCTGGAGACAAACTTGTGTCTCAGAGTCCTGGAGACAAACTTGTGTCTCAAAGTCCTGAAGACAAACTTGTGTCTTAATGTCCTGAAGACAAACTTGTGTCTTAAAGTCCTGAAGACAAACTTGTGTCTCAAAGTCCTGGAGACAAACTTGTGTCTTAAAGTCCTGAAGACAAACTTGTGTCTCAGAGTCCTGGAGACAAACTTGTGTCTTAAAGTCCTGGAGACAAACTTGTGTCTCAGAGTCCTGGAGACAAACTTGTGTCTTAAAGTCCTGAAGACAAACTTGTGTCTCAAAGTCCTGGAGACAAACTTGTGTCTTAAAGTCCTGAAGACAAACTTGTGTCTCAGAGTCCTGGAGAAAAACTTGTGTCTTAAAGTCCTGGAGACAAACTTGTGTCTCAGAGTCCTGGAGAAAAACTTGTGTCTTAAAGTCCTGGAGACAAACTTGTGTCTCAGAGTCCTGGAGACAAACTTGTGTCTCAAAGTCCTGAAGACAAACTTGTGTCTTAAAGTCCTGGAGACAAACTTGTGTCTTAATGTCCTGAAGACAAACTTGTGTCTTAAAGTCCTGGAGACAAACTTGTGTCTTAAAGTCCTGAAGACAAACTTGTGTCTCAGAGTCCTGGAGACAAACTTGTGTCTCAAAGTCCTGGAGACAAACTTGTGTCTTAAAGTCCTGAAGACAAACTTGTGTCTCAGAGTCCTGGAGACAAACTTGTGTCTCAAAGTCCTGGAGACAAACTTGAGTCTTAAAGTCCTGAAGACAAACTTGTGTCTCAGAGTCCTGGAGACAAACTTGTGTCTCAAAGTCCTGGAGACAAACTTGTGTCTTAAAGTCCTGAAGACAAACTTGTGTCTCAGAGTCCTGGAGACAAACTTGTGTCTCAAAGTCCTGGAGACAAACTTGTGTCTTAAAGTCCTGAAGACAAACTTGTGTCTCAGAGTCCTGGAGACAAACTTGTGTCTCAAAGTCCTGGAGACAAACTTGTGTCTCAGAGTCCTGGAGACAAACTTGTGTCTCAGAGTCCTGGAGACAAACTTGTGTCTCAGAGTCCTGGAGACAAACTTGTGTCTCAAAGTCCTGGAGACAAACTTGTGTCTTAATGTCCTGAAGACAAACTTGTGTCTCAAAGACAAACGTCTCCAAACAGTCATAAAACAACAGGATCATTTAAGACAAGTGTCAAACTCAGCTCAGGAACAAGTGTCAGTTCACAGACACAACTGTGGTTTTTGCTTCTCACACATGATCAACTTCAGCATGTTCACCTTACATGAATCATCTTCACTGAAACTCACATGATGGCAGCTTTACAAATTCACACTGCTCTCTAAGAACAGCATCTGTTTGTCTTTGTGTTTTTAAGGTACTCAGAAGTGACCGGTGGGTTGGACCTTTTCCCCAAAGCTTTTCTTAACGTGCTCAGTGACTGTGTGATTCTCCTCAACTCCAAGGTCAAACGCATCAGTCAGTCAGATAAAGGCGTGATTGTATCGTACCAGAGAGACAAACAGTCGTCTTTTGTTGACCTTCCCGCCGACGTCGTCCTGGTAACGACCACGGCCAAGGCAGCTCTCTTCATGGACTTTGATCCACCTCTCTCCAACCCAAAGATGGAGGCACTGAGAGGCGTCCACTACGACAGCTCCACCAAAATCATCCTCACCTTCAGCAGGAAGTTTTGGGAGGATGACGGCATCCGAGGAGGAAAGAGCATCACCGACGGACCCTCTCGTTACATCTACTACCCCAGCCACAGCTTCCCGACCAACGAGACCATCGGCGTCCTCCTGGCCTCCTACACCTGGTCTGATGACTCCCTCCTCTTCCTCGGTGCCAGTGATGAAGACCTGAAAGAGCTGGCTCTGAGAGATTTGGCAAAGATCCACGGCGAGCACGTCAAGTCTCTGTGCACAGGGGTGGTGGTGAAGAGGTGGAGCGATGATCCTTACAGCCTGGGCGCCTTCGCTCTCTTCACACCTTACCAACATCTAGAGTACTCTAAGGAGCTGTTCAGACACGAAGGCAGGGTGCACTTTGCTGGTGAACACACGGCCTTCCCTCACGCCTGGATTGAAACCTCTATGAAATCTGCCATCAGAGCTGCTGTGAATATCAACAAAGTCACACTCTTGGATTCAAACTCAGTTAAATATCCAGAGCGAGACGAGTTCTAGGGTCTGAAGAATCAAGTCTGAGCAGAAACCAGAAAGTGCAATATATCTGGCTGAAGCCACAGAAATGTGTTGTTAAAACGCCACTTTCACAGAACACTAATGAATAAAATGTATGTGCTGTATGAAGTGTATGTTGTTCATAATTACGTGTACAAAGGGAAAAAGACGAATATTTAATAAAGAATATTGAAAAGAAATGTCTTCATCCCAGTATTTAATGTGTCCTCCAGCTGCTCATTGTCTCCAGCTGCTAGTCCAGCCTCTGCTAGTTCACACTGCCAGGATGCAACCATTAATGCTCATATTCAAAGCTACGGACCAGTTAGAGTCAGCACCTGTGTATCTTGAAGGATACTGGAGCATATTGTTGAAGATGGGTGTGATCATACAACCTGTCATTAGAGAGCTGTGCTGCTCGTGGTTCCATTGATGCAGACCGTCTCAAGACACAACGACCACAGCAGGTTCAATAAACACTTTTAATAAACTTGGTGTTTCAGACGAGCTACATCCAGTGAAACATTCAGTCCCAACACATTAGTGCATCCATAGATATCCACAAACTGCTGGTGCATCATCTCAGAGTTCATATTTCTCCACAAGTTGTCCATCGTTCCTCCCGTCCTGCGTCTATGGCTGCCGTCTGCTTGGTGTCAAAATGGTGGCCGACCCCCTGACCTTTTGACTGACACCTCACCACAGCCAATAGGAGCCTCCATGCTGGCAGTCTAGGCTTCAATAGGCAGAGGAGCAGCCTGTCCAACAGCGGACCCTCCCCACTGGAGTGTCAGTCCAGTTGTGGTCACCTTCACGGCTGGATGAAGCACTCTGCGTCAAGGTGTAGTTTTGGGACCAACTTCCCTCTCTGCAGCGCAAAAGGAACTGTTGTTATGTTTGGTAACCATGGAGAAAAGTACAGTTACTCCTATGTTATGTTCTGTTTATCTGTTTTTTATTTGTTTCATGCTGTTTACTAGTGTATATTATTCATTTGCTATTGAAATAAATAGCCTCAATAAATAAGTAAATTAATCAAACAATAAAGAAAATGGAATTAAATTGATCCCTGATATTCTTTGGTGACTTTCTTGTCTTTTCATTTTGTAAATGTCTTCTCAGTTTTTCACTCTGATGTTCATCAGCTGCGGTTTTGCAACAGTTCTTGTTACACTATAAAATAAACACGAATGATGTGTGATAATATGAAATGTAGCCGCGTGGAACTTTATTTGTAGTTTGTAGTTTATCTGCAGTCGTCTGCAGCATCTTTGTTTAACCTCTCTAACTAGGACGCTGACGTCCTCGCTCCCCCCCTCTGTTAAATGGTATCTCCCAGACGCACTACGTCACCAAACCATGTGATGTTTGGTATTGCCGGATTCAGAAAAGGTCAGAGTCTCACTCCTACCACTATTGCTGGCTGAGATATACCGTCTAGAAAGTGGGATCATAACCTTCACGTTTCATATGGCTTTATTTGGTGATATTTTATGGTGTTTCTGTCATAAACAACATCAGCTATCATAATCACACCTGATTTCAATAAGGTACAATGTCTGAAGCTGGCTGAGTGTTGTTTGATCACTGATAGTGCTGTTTTGAAGCAGAGTGAGCGCTCTTGTCATGTGGAGCTCCGCCTGGATCTTTTCATGGTAAAAACACTGTAGAATGGTCATACTTGGAGCAGTCTTCTTCAAGTTTGAAACAAGTGTTCATTGATAGTGTGCCTACAGCCCCACAGTGTCATTTACCTGCTCAGATGAAGCCACACACAGTTATTCATCCTGAAAATCATTTCTTATTTTATTTTAGGCAAAATCTTCAACTTTTTACTGACTTCAGAGGCCCATTACTCTGTCTCTGTATCACCTAGAGTGTTTCTGACACTTTCACAAGAAACTTCAGGGAGTTTTCTTTCTGGCAAGACCTCATGCATGCATGTAGTCAGAGCGGTTCAGAAGCTACAGACATTTTAATGTGGGTATGTCATTTTAGGCGTTTTTACTACAGAATGGGGGTGGAGTGCAAGAGGGTTGTTTCAGAAAAGATTCAGGTGAAGATAACAATAAAATAAAAACTATATTTCAGTGTGTTGAAACTTGTATAACTCAGTGACTGTTGGAGAAAACTCTTGAGAGTGTTACCTTCAGATGAGACCATGCATGTACACACACTAAACACTGAACAAGAACAGCTTCTACTTTTCTTTGCCGTTTCCTGAGAACTCCACAGACTTGCATTTCTCATCCGTCCACCGGAGGCTCTCAGACTTTCCCAGCAGTCCCAGTCACCTGACCTCTGTCTCACCTGCTCAGCTGGTCCTCATCAGCCAAATGCTCTCACACAGTATTTATACCAGCTCATCTGCACCTGCTCCTGGCCAGACTGTCGACCATGCTTCCTGCCCTGTACCTGCTAACCTGTGGATCCTCACCTGTGTGGATATGCCACCCTCACCTGTAAGCTTCACTTCCTCATGTTACCAATCAATCACTCAACTGTTCTCGGCTGTGTTTGGGTCCTTTTCCTACCTGCCTTGCACACATCAGCTCTTTGTGTCAGCACCAGAATGCACCATGGTGGAGCTGGCATTTCAACCACTTCTCAAACTTCTGTAAAAGCAAACCCAGATGAAGATACCACACCTGCATGTATGTGACTTCAGCAATGACAAACATGTGGTTAGCAAATGATTCTGTGGTTGCAGTTTGGGCAAGGTTCCCATAAGATGACACAAGCCGTCGTCGTCGCTGACGATGAGTCACAGGAAATTCTGTCTCTGATCATAAGACCTGGTTAAATATGAAACTGAAAGCCAAACCCTGATGATAAAGAAAAGACAATATGCATAAAGTCATGCTGTTTGTGGTCGGCTCGATCAGATGAGAGAAAAATTCCAGCATTAAGGCAGCGTGTGGTGTATAAGAGGATATGAGTTCATGTGCGCTCACTGCTGCACCACATTCTGTCGTTAACGCTCTCTGAAGGTAGGAATCATTTCACTGTCATTTGAAACAAGACTAATGTCTCAACATAATGAAGTATCTGTTTCTGTGACGTCTCTCAATTGAAAATGTAAGTATATGTTCTGAGTCTGGATTCTGAGTGTTGTTGATGCGTGCACAGAAAGTGTAGACGAGCTAGAAGACGTTAGTTTGTCAGGTTCAAACATTTAGTTTCTCATATTTCTTTTTCTCTTCCTCACGTCATCAAAGACAAAAAGAAGACGAGCTTCCAAACGGATGAGATGGATCCACATGTGGTGAGATGGAACTTATGTGAGTAACATTGTGTTTTCCTTTGCTTGTGTCTGAATAAATATTCTGTAACTCCCCCAACAGGTGAGCTTTGTTTAAATGAATGAAGTGAAAGTGTGAGCGTGGCTGTCAGTCTGCCCCTCTGACATGCTGCTGTTTAATCTGACTGACTGCTGGAGGTAAAACAGTGTCACAGTTTAGTTTTGCTTCTTTTGTGCTGTGCTGTTAAATATGTGATGTACGTGCAGATTTAGCTGCGGTCAGTTCCTTGATCTGTTTCCTTGTTTGTGGATTTGACTCACTGGAGAAATGAGCGCTGTGCAGCAGCTCTGCCTTTGAGCACCATGTTTTATGGCGTCAGTTTGATGGTCATGACTGCGTGATGAAATGAGGGCGGGCGCTGTTTGCTGGACTGTTTATTATCCAGACATTGGACTTGTCTGAACTAAAATAGAGGCCTCTGTTGTTCGTCTCAGCGTAGTAGAGAGGAAGAAGTCTGTATCCTCCCCTGTCAAGGTTGTGGTCTGATGTTGTGATGCCTTGACTGCAGTTTGGACTGTGTCCACATCTGCATCACCTCAGTCTTTGCATTGAAGCTAACGATCAGCTGGGTGGTTTCTCCTCGTCTCTGATGAGTATTGTCTTTGATGGAAGGACCTTCACTATAACCATCAGAAACTACAGTTGCTTTGTCAAGGACACAATGCTCAGCTGGTGGGACAGAATCCAGGACAGTGTTGTTTGATCCTTTGCTTGATAACTCAGTGACCGCCTGTGCTCGTTGGGGCTTGTTGGCTTTACGGATTCAAAGATTTCTTTGTCTTCAAACAGGGCTGCAGGGAATGAGCAGAGCTCACAGCTCAGAACAAGCCTACCTTGTTAATGTGGGACTTGAAGCTCAGATCTGAATCAAGGATCACGTCACCTCAGATTTAATTCAGGGAGATAAATTCTTGGGATTATTAAGAAGCTCTTTTGTTTTTGTTTTAGCAGGATTTCAGTTTTCTCTTCATTTATCTCTGAGAAATGATTGTTCATCCATCCTGAGCAGAAGAAGTGGGATTTGCAGATGTTCTGGACTCATCTTAAATAATGCACACTCTTATTTCATCTCTTCAGTCACACAGTAGATATCCAGTCAGAGAGGCAGGGGTCTGCTTCAATTAGAAGTTAACTCTTCATCACTACAGATTATTATCAATGCATTTTCAAGCCCACAGTGTCAGTTTGTCTTCAGTTAGCAGCAGTGTTTGTGGCTCAGCTTCTCTTTTGTTTTTCCAGTGAATGAACTTCTGCTGGTACGTCCTCGCCGTCACACGTCCCCACAGGATCTCAGTGCTGATTGGCTATCGTGGT
This sequence comes from Epinephelus awoara, assembly GCA_035609425.1. Classification (NCBI taxonomy): domain Eukaryota; kingdom Metazoa; phylum Chordata; class Actinopteri; order Perciformes; family Serranidae; genus Epinephelus; species Epinephelus awoara. The sequence continues at coordinate 31,833,176 of CM069315.1, read as the reverse complement.
GCAGATCAGTCACTAATTCAGCGTATGACACAAGATCATCAAGATCATTTTGTGTAGTTGACTTGCGCATATAGTTTTATTGGCACGTGGTGTGGACACAAGTTTAGAAAGAAATGCTGAAGGACAGATTGCACTGAGTTGCAGAAGCTAGTGGAATAAAGGCCGGCGCAGACATGACGTCATGACTGTTTTATGTTTTGAAAAGTAACAAGTGTCGCCTCAACCTGACTCCAGCTTTAGCCTCCTTCCTTCTTGATTAAATATCCCAACATGAAGGAGAGCTAAAGATCTTTCACACTGAGTTACATGCTGTGTTTTTCTCCCTGTGTGTTTCCAGTATCTGTCAGTGTGCTGCTGCTCACATTGTACCTCAGCAACACCACCACTGCTGTCAGCATGAAGGAACACCTGGCCGACTGTCTGAATGACACAGACTACCATAAGCTGATGCACACTATCCAGAACGGCCTTCCACGAACGCATAACTCTCATCATGTCGTCATCGTCGGAGCTGGCGTGGCTGGACTGACGGCTGCAAAGCTGCTGCAAGACGCAGGACAAAAGGTGCATGCAGCAGGGTGATACTTTAAAGCAGCGACGGCCAAATGAAGTGTCAAGGACCATTTTTCAGTTTTATTTTCAGAGCACATTAGATGGTGATCTTGGCTTAAAGAGAAATGCTTCAGAAATCAAATTCAGTCTGTTTTCAGCCCTTTGTTGAACAGAGTGCAGCCATAGGCTGGATCTGACCATCACTACTTTAAAGCTGCTTTAATAGTTTTGTTGGCCACCAGGGGGCAGAAACATATTGGAACAAGCTGACAGACATGCAGCCACCACATAACACAAGCTGGGTTTCCATCACCCTTAGAAATGTGCAACATCTAAACAGCGCAATAGAAAACAGGTGATGGAAACACCTGAATTTTGCAAAACCTCTCAAATATTGCTAAAAAGTTTTTACGCTCTCATGAGGTGGGTTTTCAGACGTGTCGATACAAATGTACGTCGCAAAAGTGTAATGGAAACAGTTTTAGTGCATTAACATGTCACGTGACGAGTTCTTTTTCATCTGTGTAACCAAAACAAAATGACACGTACGTGTGGACAGAGGGAACCACTGTCATCCACTGCCTTTGTCTTTTGTTAAAAATGGTCACGGACGTCCATTTTTTTTTAACGAGAATTACTCAATCCCACGAGAGGGAGCTTTACGAGACTCACGGCTTAGATATCAAACACCTTTCAATGGAAACACCTGCAAGCCCCAATTGTCGAAATATCGCATTTATCTGGCACAAAACTGTAATGGACACCCAGCTACATGCTCACCAGCTCATGCATGTGAATGTTACAGAGATTCTGCATCAGTCTTATGTCTGGATAATTAGCATAATCACTTTCTCATAAAAGTCATAACTAGCAAGCAGTTTTAAGATGCTTCAGTAAAACATGCACATATACAAAGACATTTAACGTGTTGTTCTGTGGAGACATATTTGCACAGTAATCACTTCTCTACTAAATTTCCTCTGTGTTAGTTTAAACTGTCCCACCATGACACCAAGCAATCAGTGTTCAGATGATAAATGATCACAAATCAGATCATTTAAAATCAGGAATCCGACACCTTTGCTCAGTGCTTTATATGTCTGCTCTGACAAGGTCACCATATTAGAGGCTAGTGATCGTGTTGGAGGACGAGTGATGACCTACAGGGATGAAACAGACGGCTGGTACGCTGAACTGGGAGCCATGAGGATCCCAAGTTATCACCAGTGAGTAAGAGTGTGTCTTCAGTTTGCAACACACCAGTGTGTTAACTCAGATACTCTGGTAAAACAAGTATCCGGTACAGGTAATGTATGTTTCAAGAGTGCCAGTATCATGTGAGTAAAATGTGTCAACAACTGTACTTGTGATGAAAACTCATTACTCACAAAGTTTTCTGATAAAAAATCAATATAGCATCTTCTGATCAACCCACTCTCAGCTAGTGACGGCCAAATGAAGCCTCCTGAACAGCTGTCTGTCTGTTTAGTTGGTGATTGTTGGAACAGTAGAAAGAGGAACTACAAAGGTTTTGGTGACTTTCATTTATTATCTTTTGTTCTGTTGAGACTGAATGAAGTGCCAGAACATAGTGATGGCCAGATGAAGCTTCGTGAACCACTGTCTTTACTCTCTGAAGCCACTGGATGGCGCTGTCTGTTCAACAAATGTCTGAAAGCACATTTCACTGTCATTCCTTCAGCCTTCATCTTTAAACCGAGAGCGCCATCTGGTGGAGTCAGAAAATAAAGAAAGCGGTTCATGAGGCTTCATTTGGCCGTCACTACTTTCAGGCCTTAAATAACATCTTCTGCCATTTTCAAGTTAAGTCCCGCCCACCTCCTGGTTAGACGCCGCCCATTCAGAGCACAGACACTGATGCAGATAACATGGAGATGGTGCACTCACTCATTCCTAGTTTAGACGATCACAATAGCAGCAATTGCTAAAAGAAACTTGAGCATCACATCAACACAAAATCCAGCACTCTTCCACAGGTGATATTTTGGAAGTGCACAGTGTGAAACTGTCATGGTCACCAGTTGTGTAAAATCATCAGGTGATGTGTGGATGTGCCCAGTTTTCCAGTCGACTCACAAATGTCTCATTTGTTTTTACAAACATCTCAAAATGTGTGTAAGAACGCGACAGGCCATCAAGTGTCTCGTTTCATCACAGTATCGTCCGCTGGTTTGCTCAAGAACTGGGAGTCAAACTAAATCCATTCATCATGGAGGACCTCAACACATATTACCTGGTCCATGGGCTGCTGAAAAGAACATACGCAGTGAAAGCAAATCCTGACATCCTGAAGTATAAACTGCGCAACAGCGAAAGAGGGAAGTCACCTGACAAACTGCTACAGCGAGCTCTGCAGAAGGTACCTCATGTTTCAGTACATGATCTGTTACTGGAGGATCTGACACCAGTGTGAGCTGAAACACAATGTGCCAAGAATATATTGTTTTGATAAAACAATATATTCTTTACTGAGTTTATTTCCTCTGTGTCAGCTCTTTGTATTTTCCCATTGCTGCAACCGTTCATGTTTTTCTAGTGTCAAGCTCACTGTTAGCATTGAATTGAAGGTATGGAGGTCAAAAGATTAAAGTTAAACTGTTAAAAGCAGCATGTAAAATATTCATCTAACTTATTATACAATGAAAAATGTTATATATATATATATATATATATATATATATGTGTGTGTGTGTGTATATGCTGTGTGATGGGTGTGTGCTGCAGCACTACTGTAAATAACACCTGGCTGTAAATTTCTGCAGGTGAAAGATGAAGTGGAGGCACATGGCTGCAAAGCTGCGCTACGAAAGTACGACCACTATTCTGTGAAGGTAAATCACAACATGATGTGCACACACTGAAGTGCACACTGGAACACACAACTGTGTGCTGTGGAAACAGATGATGTGAGCTCTAGGACAATTCAAGGTAAAGGGACCTTCCCATACATGGTGCTGGCTGGACGCTGGTTGTGAAAGTAGAGAAGCAGTAAGTTGCTGTTGCCTGTAGGTGGAGCTGTGACCATGAGTCAGTACTGACGTGTAGATGTTCTCGGGCCTGGACCCTCATCAAGAATGAGAAATGTGGTTCAGATTGGACAGTGTGCAGTTGAGTTTAAACAACTTCCTGTTTCATGGTGAAAGGCAAATCGTCAGAGGATCAACATCAAACGTTACAATAGCGTCCTAGCGCTGTTTGTTGCTTGTGATATAATTATGTTTAAATGGAGGCTTGATCATCGAATGTAGAAACCACTTGTTTGCTGTTTTACAGGAGTATCTGAGAGAAGAGGGAGGCTTGAGTCCAGAGGCAGTGAGGATGATCGGAGACCTGCTTAATGAACAGAGCCTCATGCACCTGGCGCTGACTGAGATGATCTACATCCAGAGCGACGTCAGCGACACCACCACGTACGATTGTTTGATTTACACATTTGTGCTTTTACGTTTGTCCCAGAACATGTGAAGTTTTAGTTCAGGGCCACAGTATACAGTCGTCAGACCACATCTCATAGCAGAAGCTTTTAGACCTGTGACGGAGATGGATCGTTGAATTAGGAAAAAGAACGCACACTTTTTAGACGCTTTCTCAGGTATTCAGGGTGTTGCACTTGTTTGTACACTTGAAAGCTGAAAGTTATGTGAACAATGATGAGAAGAAAAAGTTGAAACCTTATCTACTTCCTCATCTCTGCACAAATGAACAATCAGCGTTCTTGCCGCGTTGTCCGTAGACACAGAATTCCAACCTTTGGAAAAGTTTGGGTGGAGAAGGTTTGATCATCCAACATTCACTTTGTTTGCAGTGTGCTGATGCCAAAAACTAAACTGAAATCATCTTTATAACTCTTCCTTATTTCCAGATAAACCACTCTAGCACACCTGCTACAGACACGTGCACAGACTTTGCACATTGGAGACTTGAGCGCAGCATTAAATGCTTCTGTTTTGGAACAAACTTGGTTCATAGACAGTTTTACTGCTTTGGTTTCTCTCAGTTTTTGCTATGACGCACTTCTGTGTTTATTTATTCATCTTTATTGAAGCAAAGGTTTTGCAGGAACAACAGTCTTTAGCTTAGCTTGATTACAACAACCTGGTTTTCATGGCCTATTAGTGATGTCTGCTAAGAAGCAAAGAAAGTAGCTGGCAGTGATAAACTGGTGTTTTATCAATCAGTGTTGGCATTACTCAATACATACAAACCTTCTGTCACATTTGTTCCCACTTCATTGAAGCTAAAACTGTGTCTTTGTGTTTTGAAGGTACGACGAAGTGACCGGTGGGTCTGATCTCCTGACCAATGCATTTCTCACAGTCCTTGACGTCCCCATCTTCCTCAACTCCAAGGTCAAACGTATCAGCCAATCGGATAAGGGTGTGACTGTATCATACCAGACAGGCCACCAGTCTTCTTTGACAGACCTCTCTGCAGACATCGTCCTGGTAACAACTACAGCCAAGGCAGCCCTCTTCATCGACTTTGATCCGCCTCTCTCCAACCCAAAGATGGAGGCACTGAGAGGCGTCCACTACGAAAGCTCCACTAAAATCATCCTCACCTTCAGCAGGAAGTTTTGGGAGGATGACGGCATCCGAGGAGGAAAGAGCATCACCGACGGACCCTCTCGTTACATCTACTACCCCAGCCACAGCTTCCCGACCAACGAGACCATCGGCGTCCTCCTGGCCTCCTACACCTGGTCTGATGACTCCCTCCTCTTCCTCGGTGCCAGTGATGAAGACCTGAAAGAGCTGGCTCTGAGAGATTTGGCAAAGATCCACGGCGAGCACGTCAAGTCTCTGTGCACAGGGGTGGTGGTGAAGAGGTGGAGCGATGATCCTTACAGCCTGGGCGCCTTCGCTCTCTTCACACCTTACCAACATCTAGAGTACTCTAAGGAGCTGTTCAGACACGAAGGCAGGGTGCACTTTGCTGGTGAACACACGGCCTTCCCTCACGCCTGGATTGAAACCTCTATGAAATCTGCCATCAGAGCTGCTGTGAATATCAACAAAGCGTCAGCTGGAGCTCAACACCGTGACGAACTATAGAATCTTTAATCCAGCACTTTTGCTTGGTTGCTTCATGAGCGCAGGTGCACAGAAACATCTTTATCTGTTCAACCAACAAAACAATCTGTCTCTGTCTCTGTATTCAGATATACAACTCAAACACACACACACGAAAATGATGATAATAACAATCATTTACAATAAGTCACTACTTTTTAAACACTGACAAACCAAAGCAAGTTTTGCTGACTGATAAAAGGGGTTCCTCTCCCTCTTTTACATGTTTTGTTTCCTGCTGTTCTCTTTAGATTTATACTATGAGGAAGAAGAAGCTAAATATATATTATGTACAAAGTCCCAAACTAAAAACTGTGTACACACTGCTGTTCATAAGTTTCATAATTGTTATTTATCATTTTTTCTCATTTTTAATCTATTAAATGTTTTACACATTTTCCATTAATTTTCTTCATTATTCCATAAATTAATGGAGTCATTAATTTAGTCCTGGAGTCATCAAATACCATCTCTTTGTTAGTGGCTTCAGCGTCAGACACCAACAGCGAAAGCTCCCGTTCACGTTGTTACGATACACCAGCGGTTGGCCAGACAGACGGCGTCAGTTCATAACGTGACAGGGCGGCTCTGGTTGTGTCTGTTTGGTGTTCTTCTGCACAGCGTCACGTTGAAATGCCACTGGTGATGACACAATGTGGAGCTGGAAAGTCCCTCTAGGGTGAGGCAGGTGATGGATGGAAGGATTTCACCCTGGAGGCCAGTGTTCGCTTCCTGTGTGAATGTAGAGCCAGACCATGATGTTTTTTGCTAAACCTAACCACATGCTTTTGTTGACGTCCCATCCCAGAACATCAAAAGCAGATGCTGAAGGACAGTAGTAGTAGTTTATTCGATCGTATATGCGCATGTACAATCAGACACCCAAAGAACGACACACTAATCGATCGAAGAAGAGTAGGCTGAAGCTATCAAGCTTACCATTCAAAGCTACTGAGCATTATCACCCCCCAAAAAACTATTTTCATAGACCATTTAAACCTTGATGTTATCAATACTTACTTCAACCAGTGTATTTGGTTTAATCGATCTCTTTCCAAACACTATAAAGTTGGTCTTACTAATGTTTACAGAGAGTTTGTTACAATCAAACCATAATTTCAGTTTAACCAACTCAACCGAGACATCGTGCAGCAACTGGTTTAGATTCTGCCCAGTACAAAATATGTTAGTGTCATCAGCAAAATTAACAAAACTTAATATACTAGAAACTTTACACGTCATTAATATGTAACATGAATAATTTTGGTCCCAATATTGATCCCTGTGGCACTCCAGATTATATCTAGACATGTTGACCTGTGCTCACCTATTTGTACAAACTGTTTGTCTGTTTTCAGTGTAGCTTTTGACCCAGCTAAGCCCCGCCCCTCTGACGCCATACCGTTCCATATTGCATATTATTTTCTGTTGAATTACTTAGTTCCTCCAATACTTCCATCAGTGCCATTGAAGCAGATCTGTTGGTCTATAAGTAACTGATGCTTTTCTATAAAACTATCCAGCCGCTCCACAAAGAGTTTCTCCAAGACTTTCCAAAAGCACCCAATCTGAATGATAGCTTGCAGATGTAAGTTAGAGGGTCAGCAATATTGCTTGTAACTTTCTTTATCAAAGTCATATCGATCCTATTCCAGTCTAGAGATGTTTTGCTCTTGAATCTGTTCACTATGTCAATTATTTCATTTTTTGTAACTTCTCGCAAAAAGAGGCTGGACTCTGGTGGAGGTGACGAGATGAGATGACGAGGGAGCTGAGGCTTATGCAGCAGCTTGAGTGATGACTCTCTCTGACATCAGACGATAGTATTTGAACCACTAACTTCAGTCTCAAGAGCCAGTGCTCAGAGTGCTGCTCTGCAGGAAACAGGTGATACTGCACATTACTGTGAGCTTTGTCGCCCTCTGCTGACGACTTGTAGGCATTACTGTTACATTAAATAGAGCTCTGTGGTTTTCAGACCTGCCACTCATAACTTATCACACTTTGCTGGAAACTTCTGACGAAACTTTTCTGCCGTAAATGACCAGTTAAGGGACACAAAGCTTTATGTGCTGCATGAGTCAGGAGTCACTCAGTCGGTATCACACACCAGTAAAACACACTGATATCTGCCAATAAACTAAATCCACAAACACCAAGGCACAGGAAATGGCTCCCATTAAAATAGCTTTTATTTTAGTGTATGTAGCAATACACACCTGGACAAATGGTACACAGAGAGAGAAAGTGCTGGCAAGGGACACAATAAGAAACCAATCTGTTATTAAAGAGTTGTGTTCAAAACAAAATATTGAAATTTGTAGGCCCAAATCTACAGTGTGCCCCTGGACTACTTAATATAGGTCACCTGCAGTAACAGTAGTACAAGCAGCAGCTGTCATTATTAACAATATTGAAGAAGAACGCACACAAAAAAGCACGAGTAACAATGAAGCAATAAATTAAAGACAAAATACCAACAGATATATTCACCAAAGAGGTGCAAGCTGAAGCATGACGCCTGCTCAGCGGTTGGCCCAACCCCAGTTTGTTTTCAGGATCCTGGAGAAGGTGTCCAGTGTTTATCTATCACTATGTTCTGGCACTTCATTCAGTCTCAACAGGAAAAAAGATGACAAATAAAAGTCACCAAAACCTTCGTAGTTCCTCTTTCTACTGCTCAGTGATCACCAACTAAATAAAACTTAAAAATAAAACCCCTAATTTGCTGAGTAAGATGTAACAATATGGCTGATGTTGAGCTTAGCGTCTCCCTGGTTCCCTCGTCAAGCGGCCAGTGGGATTTTTCTATTGGCTTCTGGCTCATTGCAGAAAATAATCTCTGTGACAGATGAACATTTATGACACTGACAAGATAATCTTCATCAATTGACACCACGTTATGAATTTTTGGAGCCTAATTGCAATTGCCAGAAGTAAAAAGCTAACATCAGGCTATGAACGACCTACACCACGGTCACATGACTGAACGTCTCCACCACAATGAGGCTGTAAATTCATGTTGGCTGTGATGACGTTCTGGAGTCTCATTTAGCCACTTGTTAGCTTTTTTCAGACACAGAAAGGTTTCTAAATTCACAGGCCTCGGACCAAACACCCACTGGCTTTTGACGAGGTTACTGGGTTTGGTAAAATACCAACTCATTTCTGGGTTTTAAGACTCATTCTTATATTTCCCCTCAGCAGCTCTCCTTCTCCAGATACAGGAACAAGATAAAATCACAAAAATCACACATGAAAGAATTTCTTGCACTTGTTTACACTCATTCCTCTTTAAGTTCATTCCAGTCTTTCTGCACATGCTCGTTTCCTTGACCTTCTGGCGCCATGACGTATATAGCGCGCATAGCAACGGGCTGAGATAGAGCAGTCGGTCACCGGTTTCCATTCACCACAGCACGGTCTTCTACCTCCCTTCTCCTCCTCAACAGACGAAGCATTAGCAGAACAAGGCTGTTGTCGTACTGCTGCTTCAAGAATATAAGCAAAACAAGCCAGAAGTGATGACTACAGTGTTTTCTTTCGGTAAACGCGTAACATCCGCCCTGCCCCCTATCCAATCAGAAACCTTCCCTGCCCCAAACCTTGTGGACCCAAATAAAGGCGTAAACTACCTGGAAAGACTTTAATTTGTGATGATTTCATTCAGATTTATTTCATTCTGAATGAGAAGCCATCATGTAACCGCACCCAGTGTTTGCTTTTTTAGTCCCAGCTGACTGTATCCTCTTGCAGGACTGCAGTCGCCACCTCAACTCCCTGAATATTCGAGTCATGGAGAACAGACTGTATCCGCCTCCATAACATCCTCTACACTGGAAACATAGCTAGTTTGCAATACAAGCAAAGATAAGATGGAAGTTCTGTCTTTAAGTACCATCTAGGGCAAAGCCCCCTGCTACCCTGAGGTGAATCCACGCAGAGATACCTCGTAGTTCTTCCTTGTTTCAATTCCATCACTTCTGCGTTCAGTAAAGCAGGAAAAACAGCAGGTTTTGTAGCTGCTGAACTCTTTCTGGGTCAATATAGCAGGCATTAAGGGTTTTATTGCTTCAGCTGGCAACATTTACGATCAGACTTGATCGGACGTCCACATAAAAGGTGGTTCATTTTCCCTCTTAGCCAGTTGTGCAGTGATGGTTGATGAGGTGGGTGTGGTTACCAAAGAGGAAGTGTCCTTTACATTTCAGAAGCTTTTTGCATAATGAGTGGTGATGCTGTAAATGGACATAAAAAGAGGTGGTTATAGCCCGTACCTGCGGGCCTGTGTACCTCCGTGTAGCCTCCACCACACCGCTGCTTTTAGCTTATCAGATCTACCCTTTTTCCATGGCATATTATATTATGCAACCCTTTCACTCCTACGCTGAGGCTGTACAACACCAAAACAGGAACTAACTCAAAGTTCCAAAAGGTTCTCACTTGATTATCTGCTTAATATATGTTATACCTTTTAAACCTTTAAAAAAATAAACAAAACACGCAGTTTTGCAAAGTGAACGACCAACCCGTTTCTAACCTGAAGTCGACAAACACCACTGCTTTGTCAGTATGCCAAAAGCTACATTAGTAAGTATGATACGCCGCCGTACGATATGATGCAGGACAGCATCATAGCACCAACCCTGGACTTTCATCTGGGAAGCTGCTGTTTGCATGTTGAGCCAAACCATGATGTTTTTTTCTAAAGGTAACCATGTGCTTTTGTTGACGTCCTGTCCCTGAGCATCAGCTGCACACACTGAAGGTTACCTAGCGTGTAATATGTAGATGCAGAAGTCCACTGATAAAGTGGTGATGTGCGACAGCTCAGGATGAGAGCGTGTTGGAGCTACACTTTCCACATAAGACTTTGTGCATATTATTTAAACAGTTTTAGAATCAACTCCATCGCAACATTTTAATTAAAGCATGCATGTTAATTAATGGTTGGTTGATTGGCAATAATCTGATTATGCACACCAAAAATGACAACTTGTGATCTGGAATGAGAGAATCTGTAAAGTCAAATTAGTCGGTTCTGCTCATGAGTTATTTAATGGAGCAGTTTTCCTGCTCGGTGTAGAAACAGCAGAGGTAAAACCAAACTGCTGGGCAGTGTGAACCACAGTCCAGATATCAGAATCGCACAACTTTCAGTGTGTCTCAGTAGTGGCGAGTTGTCCACAGCGATACAAGCGAGGCATCCTACAAACCAAAACCACAGCACTGCCTTTATGGCTGCGATGGTGTGGAAAGCCCTCTGCTTTGATTGATCCACCTGCTTCCTGTCCCTGCCCACCTCCCCTGGCCCAGGACGCATCAGCACACAGAGGACGCGAAGGCTGCAGAAAGACACCACAGCTAAAGTGAAGACCAGTAAGCAGAAATGTAGGACATAGAGAAAAACTCTGTGAACAGATAGAGCGCTCCACACCAAGCTCAGCAGCCAAACACATCCAATGCTGATATTTCGTATCTTGATCCCGCCTGACTGTCTCAGCCCCATGTAGGTGACGGGGTGGACGACAGCCAGGTATCGCTCCACACAGGTCAGCATGTGAAAACATGTCTGTCCAGGGAAAGCCATAGAAGACAGATAAACCCCCACAATCCCCACCTCAGAGACTTCAGTGTAGATGCTGCAGAAGGTGACTGTGCACCCGAATGCATAGATCAGCTCAGTCGCAGCCATGTGGTAGGTGAAGATGTCAGAGTGGCTGCTTGTTGAGAAGGAGCGCTGCTGCCGCCATCGTTGGTGACCCAGGTAGAGGACGAGGACGGAGAGAGGGAGGAGGAGGATCTTTGTGGTGAAGAAGGCAATGGACATGTACAATCCAGTTGGGACGTCCATGCAGTACATGGAGGAGGAAGAGGCGTTGACCAACACATCAGTTTGCATTGTGTTGCTTCAGTGGAGAAAAGAGAGACAAGAAAAACATAAATAAGTTAACAGAGACAAAAAGACAAGATCCTCCTTCATTTCAAAGCTGACTGAAGGGATTCAGACACACTGCACAGATTGTGTCCACAGCCCCAGCAAATACATTCGTTTTAATATTGTGGATTATTTATTAGCATGTGTGACTCCATGCTGAGCCTAAGCTTCACTAGCTGAGCACAGCTAGCCTGCCGAAATGTTCCCATTGTGACTCGTCTGAAGGCTTTCATGTGTAAAAGTAGGCAGCTCATTGATGCTCACGTTCTCTTTGAAATGAGAAAATTGAAATGGAAAATGGAAATTAATGAAAAATGATTAATTTATTATGAAAAAATCTCGAAGTGATGTTTTGTTTTGACGTGAATGTTTGTGTAGTAGCAGAAAAATCGCCTGCTCGAACAAAACAAAATGATTTGTTGCCTTAATATGAAGACGAATCATTTGGGAAAATGTTGTTTCAAAGAGTTTGCAAGAAAGACTGTGGAAGTCCATTTCCACCCGATTAAGAAAAAAAAAAGACGTTAGGATTGGCAAAAAATTAAAAATCTAGCCGCAGCAAGTTAAAATAATGACGACATACATCACTGAAGTGATTCCCTTCACAAAATTAAATTTCATTAAAATAAAATTGATGATGTGTAGAAACACGGACAGTGTTGAATGATCTCAGTGGACAAATAATAATTTTATGCTGTTAAATAAAAATCACTGTGTAATTGAAGAACACGCACCTTGTCAGCTGTGTTTGTTTCAGATCTTGCTGCCGCACGTCCACACTCACTGACTGCTCGTCACGAGTGTGTGAGTCTAATGTTAATTAATGCTTCTGTGCATGAAAGGCACCGACGTGTCACAGTCACAGCAGCAGGACTTTATTTGCATGTTGTCAAACAAATGATAGATTTCATGTCACTCTGCTCTAAATCACAGCAGGCAAATGTTCTTCTCACATGATTCTCCCACAGTGAGGCGAGAGCGCAGGGTCACCATCAATGACTGACTGATTTCCATCAGATAAAACCCAAACACTGGACATTTGAATCACTCGCGGTATCAAGTCCGTCATGTAGATACAAATGGCCTGCAAACAAAGACTGGTGCTTATTCAAATGACACGGTGTCACGCCTCCCTGAGGCTCAGTTGTGCCTTTCCCTTTAGGCGTGTCAGTGTTGGTGGTTGTTACCACTGAAACATTTTAAACTGTTGCTCGATGTTTTGGCAAACCTGTGCGGTGTGAAAATGACATGGTGTCATGCCTGGAAGCCTCTGTGTCCACAGTTTGTTTTCTGTCACAGATTTGATGTTGTAATCTAATGTAATCTCTCATTTCTTCATTTATACATTTCATTGAAGTTGCATGCATGGTGTCGGAAGTCATGGGGGACCCTTGCCTTCCTCTGGGCCGTGGTAACCCCTGAAAATGCGGAGGCAGGTCCCTTCATAAGATGGTCACTGGACATCAGGGTAGCTCCTCAACGGGCCCACTGAATTGTTCAGTGGACACAGACAGGCAGGCTGCAGGCTAATCATCCCGATGCAAACAGAGCAGAGTGCAGGCTGGTGACTGACATGCTGGGGTGCAGGATGAAACCTCAGTGGCCGGGAAGATGGCTGAAGGCTAGACAGTCAGGGTGCAATCTCATTGCTGGCCAGTGGCGATGCAGAGGAGGCTGGAGCGATGTAAGGGTTCTTTAAAAAAACACTTAACAACTCGGCCAACCAAGACTCCAAGAAAACAGTATCTGGTGCACCCACGGCAGGACTGCATCCTTCTTCACAGCACTTGGTTACGCAGCAGTGATGAGGATGTGAATGCTGCACTGTCTGCAGTCTGAGTGTGAACGAGGAGTCGGCGCGATGAATGTCATCGTGACACATAGAAGCTACACAATAGCTTATAGTAATGGACAGACAGTAACATAAAGCTGTGTGTGTGTGTGTGTGTGTGTGTGTGTGTGTTTGTGCGTGCACATGCTTGCATGTATGAGTGTGTGTTGTTGAAAGGTTATCATCACCTCTATCATTATCCCCACGCCTCCCTGAGGCTCAGTTGTGCCTTTCCCTTTAGGCGTGTCAGTGCTGGTTGCTCTGGTGTCTTTAAGTATTATATTATCACTGAAACGTCTCAAACTGTTGCTCCATGTTTTGGCAAACCTGTGTGGTGTGAGACACCAACCAGTTGGTGCAAGCACACATTTTCCAGAGAAAAGCAGCAGGTCATTGTTGCTCAGGGCTCTCTAAATAATTAACATAACTGCCATCAACGAAAAACAAAACAAGTGGTAGCAGAGCTTCGTGTGTGTGTGTGTGTGTGTGTGTTTGTACAGTATATGTGTACTGCATAGATATCATATACAGTAGACACCTCGTTGATTGCTTCGGCCCGTTTCAGCGATGCGTCAACGTCGCCGCCATCTTGGGGAGGTCACGGCCGGCTGGCTAGTACTGTTGTGTACGGAGATGAGGCTTCAGCAAACTCGACGCGCTCACTCTAAAGTCTCGAAGTGTAATTGGGTGCCGGTCCAAAAAATTACAGCTAAACAGACAAACCCGACAGCACTCACTAATAACTACTGTTTAATATAGTGGATTGAACAGCAGCAGTCGAATGGACGCGCTTCAGCTCATAGCTGTCCTCAGCGTCAAATGTTGAGGAATGCTCCAGCCTGCACCCTGGCCTCCGAGCCTCCAGCATTCCTCATTCCAGTAGCCACAGAATGATGAGGCTAGAAAGTTCGGGTGCATATATGATTATATATATGGATTCTAGTGGCTGTTATAGATGCTGTGTTTGGATGAACTTGCATTTTACTGCCGCAGGTCTTTAAGGTTGCAGCTTTGCAGCCTCAGTGAAGTTGTTTGTTTTGCTATCACCCAGTGTTTCTCAGGAAACATTTTAAGATATTGCTCAATACTTAGTGAAACTGCTGCAGACCAGTAAACAAGTTGGTGCCAGCCCACATTTTCCTGAGAAAAGCAACAGGTCATTGTCAGGTCAGCGCCAGTTTGTGTCAGGGCTCTCTAATCAATCAATCAATCATTTTTATTTATAAAGCCCAATATCACAAATCACAGTTTGCCTCACAGGGCTTTACAGCATACGACATCCCTCTGTCCTTTGGACCCTCACAGCTGATCAGGAAAAATTCCCCAAAAACCCTTTAACGGGGGAAAAACATGGTAGAAAGCTCAGGAAGAGCAACTGAGAAGGGATCCCTCTTCCAGGACGGACAGACGTGCAGTAGATGTCGTACAGAACAGATCAACATGATAAATTAACAGTAATCTGTATGACACAATGAGACAGAAAGAGAGACAGAGAGAGAGAGAGAGAGACAGAGAGAGAGAGAGACAGAGAGAGATGCATATTTGTCCTGTTTTAGCTTCTCTGCACTGGCTCCCTGTAAAATCCAGAATTGAATTTAAAATCCTACTGTTAACTTATAAAGCTCTAAATGGTCAAGCTCCATCATATCTTAGAGAACTCATAGTGCCATATTATCCCACCAGAACTCTGCGCTCTGAGAATGCAGGGTTACTCGTGGTCCCTAAAGTCTCCAAAAGTAGATCAGGAGCCAGAGCCTTCAGCTATCAGGCTCCTCTCCTGTGGAATCATCTTCCTGCTACGGTCCAGGAGGCAGACACCGTCTCCACATTTAAGACTAGACTTAAGACTTTCCTCTTTGATAAACCCAGCTGGCATTTTAACGTGGAGTCACTGCTGAATCAACGTCAGGTGCCAGTGTTGGATAACCGTTGAATTTTGTTTAGATTTTGCAAATCTAATCAACGTTGAAATAGCAACGTCATTTCTACGTCACGTTTCTCAACATAGGTGAATTTGCCAACATTGAATCAATATTGATTTTAGTTTAGATTTTGCAAATCCAATCAACGTTGAAATTTCAACGTCACTATAAAGTCCTGATTTTCAACACACTAAATATATATTTTTGTTACACTGCTTTCACTAAAGTATTGATGTGCTCAACAGTAGCTCCAATAACACCAAACACCTTGAAATGGATACATTAAGCATACATTAAGCATACATTAAGTAAGCTATAGCAATCATAATAGGAATCTTTTTTGTGATTATTAATCATCTTGAAGAGATCTCATCGATATTACATGGAAAGCACCAAATACACTGTCATTTAAATGTTCACAACATGGACAGTCAGCTAGGATCTCTCTTTCTGTCTCATTGTGTCATACGGATTACTGTTAATTTATCATGTTGATCTGTTCTGTACGACATCTATTGCATAAAACAGGAGAAATATGATGTGGTTTCTTAGTTCCTGTTAGTACTCGTGCTGCTGCATTCTGAATTAGCTGGAGAGTTTTTAAGAACTTACTAGAGCTACCTGATAATAGAGAGTTACAGTAATCCAGCCTTGAGGTAACAAAAGCATGGACCAATTTTTCTGCATCTTTTCGGGTCAAGATAGGCCTAATTTTTGCAATGTTACGCAGATGAAAAAATGCAGTCCGTGAGGTTTGTTTTAAATGAGAATTGAAAGACAAATCTTGATCAAATGTTACTCCGAGGTTTCTTACGGTAGTGGTAGAGGCCAGAGCAATGCCATCGAGAGAAACTATGTCATCAGATAAAGAGTCTCTGAGTTGTTTGGGGCCAAGAACAATAACTTCAGTTTTGTCTGAATTTAACATCAGGAAATTGGTGCTCATCCAGGTTTTTATGTCTTTAAGACAATTATGAAGTTTAGTTAATTGATTACTTTCTTCTGGCTTCATCGATAAATACAACTGTGTATCATCCACATAACAATGGAAATTTATAGAGTGATTTCTAATGATGTTACCTAAAGGAAGCATATATAGAATAAATAGGATTGGTCCAAGCACAGAACCTTGCGGAACTCCAAAACAAACTTTAGTACGTAAGGATGATTCATTATGAACGTCAACAAATTGAAAATGATCAGATAAATAAGATTTAAACCAGCTTAGTGCAGAACCTTTTAGGCCAATTAAGTGTTCCAGTCTCTGTAGCAGAATTTGATGGTCAACAGTGTCAAACGCTGCACTAAGATCTAATAAAACAAGTACAGAGACGAGTCCTTTGTCTGAAGCAATCAGAAGGCCATTTGTAATTTTAACTAGTGCTGTCTCAGTGCTATGATGCGCTCTAAATCCTGACTGTAATTCCTCAAATAAATTATTATCCTGGAGAAAATCACACAGCTGGTCTGCGACTACTTTCTCAAGAATCTTTGACATAAAGGTAAGATTAGATATTGGTCTATAGTTGGCTAACACCTCTGGATCCAGGGTGGGCTTTTTTAGGAGAGGTTTAATTACAGCTACCTTAAAAGACTGTGGTACATAGCCTGTTAATAAGGATATATTGATCATGTCTAATATATGGGTGTTAACTAAAGGTAAGACCTCCTTGAGTAGCCTAGTTGGGATGGGGTCTAAGAGACACGTTGATGATTTAGATGAAGAAATCACTGCGGTCAATTCTTGAAGAAAAATTGGGGAGAAGCAATCTAAATAAATATTAGGTGTTACAGCTGTGTTTGAGGTTAGATAGGTACTATCTGAGGACAGGAGGTCATGAATTTTGCCTCTAATAGCTAGAATTTTGTCATTAAAGAAGCTCATAAAATCATTACTGCTAAGGGCTAAAGGAATACAAGGCTCAATAGAGCTGTGACTCTCAGTCAGCCTGGCTACAGTGCTGAAAAGAAACCTGGGGTTATTCTTGTTTTCTTCTATTAAAGCTGAGTAATAGTTTGCTCTGGCATTGCGGAGGCCCCTCTTATAAGTTTTGAGACTGTCTGCCCAGATTACACGAGATTCTTCCAGTTTGGTTAATCGCCAATTCCTTTCAAACTTTCGCGATATTTGCTTTAATTTACGGGTTTCAGAGTTATACCAAGGAGCGAACTTTCTTTGTTTTGTTAACTTCTTTTTAAGAGGAGCTACAGAGTCAAGTGTTGTTCGCAGCAAGCTTACGGCGCTATCAACAAATTGATCAATTCGGGAGAGGTTAAAGTCGGTACGGGAAACCTCTGTTACTAAAGGACTTGGGATTGAATTTAACGACGGAGTAATCATTTCCTTAAATTTTGCGACAGCACTATCTGATAAACATCTGGTATAGTAACTGTTGCTAAGTGGCGTGTAATCGAGTAAAAAGAAATCAAAAGTAATCAAATAATGATCCGATAGCGAGGGATTCTGTGGAAAGACTGTTAGGTTATCAATTTCAATTCCATACGTCAGAACTAGATCGAGGGTATGGTTAAAACAGTGAGTGGGTTCATGTACACCCTGACTGAAGCCAATGGAGTCTAATAATGAGATAAACGCGGTAGCCAGGGAGTCATTATCAACGTCGACATGAATGTTAAAGTCGCCTACAATAATAACTTTATCTGATTTTAGAACTAGACTGGATAAAAACTCTGAGAATTCAGATATAAATTCAGAATACGGGCCAGGAGCACGGTACACTATAACAAATAAAAGTGGCTGCGAGGTTTTCCAGGTCGGATGTAAAAGACTAAGAACGAGGCTTTCAAATGAATTATAGTCTAGTTTAGGTTTAGGGCTGATTAACAGACTAGAGTTAAAAATGGCTGCAACTCCCCCTCCTCGGCCGCTGCCTCGAGGAATGTGGGTATTATTATGACTGGGAGGAGTGGATTCATTTAGACTGACATATTCATCTTGACACAGCCAGGTTTCAGTGAGACTGAGTAAATCAATATGATAATCTGATATTAATTTGTTTACTAACACTGCTTTAGACGAAAGAGACCTGATATTTAACAGTCCGCATTTAATTCTCCTGTTTTGTCTTTCTGTCACAGAAGAGGTTTTAATTTTTATGAGGTTGTTTTGCACAACTCCTCTTTGTTTAATTTTAGATTTAAATAATTTAGGTGGTCGGGGGACAGACACCGTTGGTATAAAACTATGAAAACTATGGCTGGGTAAGTGAACTAGAAGCTCAGAGAGGCGTATAGGACTGCAGCTCTCTGTCCTGGTCTCAACTCTGGGTTGTCAGGGATTTAATTTACTAATAAACTTTGCCAGGTTCCTAGAAATGAGAGCAGCTCCATCCAAAGTGGGATGAATGCCGTCTCTCCTAATGAGACCAGGTTTTCCCCAGAAAGTTTGCCAATTATTAACAAAACCCACATTGTTTGCTGGACACCACCTGGACAGCCAGCGATTAAATGATGACATGCGGCTAAACATGTCATCAGAGGTCAGATTAGGGAGGGGTCCAGAGAAAACTACGGAGTCCAACATCGTTTTTGCATATTCACACACCGAGGCAATGTTAATTTTAGTGACCTTTGACTGGCGTAACCGGGTGTCATTAACGCCGACGTGAATAACAGTCTTACTGAATCTACGTTTAGCTTTAGCCAGCAGTTTTAAATTTGATTCAGTGTCGCCCGCTGTGGCCCCAGGGATACATTTCAGTGCAGTACTAGCCGGCTGGCTAGTACTGTTGTGTACGGAGATGAGGCTTCAGCAAACTCGGCGCGCTAGCTCAAAAGTCTCAAATTCTAATTGGGTGCCGGTCCAAAAAATTACAGCTAAACAGACAAACCCGACAGCACTCACTAATAACTACTGTTTAATATAGTGGATTGAACAGCAGCAGTCGAATGGACGCTGAGGACGCGCTTCAGCTCATAGCTGTCCTCAGCGTCAAATGTTGAGGAATGCTCCAGCCTGCACCCTGGCCTCCGAGCCTCCAGCATTCCTCATTCCAGTAGCCACAGAATGATGAGGCTAGAAAGTTCGGGTGCATATATGATTATATATATGGATTCTAGTGGCTGTTATAGATGCTGTGTTTGGATGAACTTGCATTTTACTGCCGCAGGTCTTTAAGGTTGCAGCTTTGCAGCCTCAGTGAAGTTGTTTGTTTTGCTATCACCCAGTGTTTCTCAGGAAACATTTTAAGATATTGCTCAATACTTAGTGAAACTGCTTCAGACCAGTAAACAAGTTGGTGCCAGCCCACATTTTCCTGAGAAAAGCAACAGTCACTGTTATCAGCAGCCGTTTACATGAGGACTGTGCCTGATGTGGTGCCCAACGTTAGAAAAGTCCCGCTTTCCTATCACTGAGTCAGCTGATTGCTCTGTGTGCAAACTGTACATTTCCTGTGATAACAGACAATGCATGTACAGTAACAGGCTGGAGTTGACGCGGCGTCCCAGAACGTCAACAACCAACACACCCAGGGTACCTTGGACGCCATACGTTGATGACCAAACGTGGACATGTGGCGAGGTCACAGTGAGGATGTGCTGTAGCAACCAGTGCCTGGCATTATTACTACCATCAATGAAAAACAGCAGCGGTTGTAGCAGTGTTACATCTGTGTGTGTGTGTGTGTGTGTGTGTGTGTGTGTGTGTGTGTGTGTGTGTGTGTGTGTGTGTGTGTGTGTGTGTGTGTGTGTGTGCGTGCGTGCGTGCGTGTGCGTGTGTGTGTGAGGCTGCAGGTGTCCAAATATTCTAAAGTATTGCACAATACCTACTGTTATGAACCAGGAAACTAGTTTAACTAGTCCACAAACTTTCCTGAGAAATGAATTAGCTTTAATGACATCTGAGGGAGGCACCTGATAAAATGATAAAACAACATAAAAGCCGCAGTGATCCTTCAATCACACCTTTAAAGTCTGAGACATTTCCTCCTAAAAACAGTCAGCCTGCCCTCTCGACGTGAGTGATCACTACACAGAGACGGACGCCATGACAGAAAAGCTGCCAGCTTGGGAAACCAAGCCTGAGACCACCAGAGACAGAAAGAAGACGAGCTTGCACACTGAGATGGATCCACACGTGGTGACGTGGAAATTATGTGAGTATTGTTTTCCTTTAGGAACAGTAGTGTTTAAATCAGTCTTTAATGAGTCTCACTCACTCCTTTAAATATCCTATAAACAACATCAACATTTAACATCATCATAATAATTTTGATATTAACAATAAGAATATTTCAGGGGAAGCTTGGCGAGGCGTTGAGGGTGCTGAATGCCACAGAAAGTTTGAATAATGTTCAGCTGTAGTGTTTCTGTGTTTTGCAGAAGCCAACAACACTTAATTAGATTCAATCTGCTGACCGGTGAAACCTCTGCTGTTGATGAAAGGTTCCTCTTCTACAGTCACAGTCAGGTCTTAAAGGGAAGATGCATAACAAGGCGGCCGGACATAGAAAATGAAAAAACACCAGTCCACTTCACATTGTGCATTTTACGCTGTAGATCTGAGTCCTACTGACGGCAGGCTTCTCTTTATCTTCACTGGAAGATTCACACATTTGGTGCAACTTTCATTTATCGAACGTTATTTTTCTCTGTACGGTAGCCGTTTATTTAACGCTCGGCTCACCTGTGTCTGAGGCAGCCGCTGCTGCCCTGATCATGGTATGACACATTCAGGACTGAAAACATTTGAAAGCTTTTCTGTCACATTTTTGAGTCTTGTCTTCACTACTTAAAACTATAAACTCCATCCAACCTGACGATGTGTCACATAATCCAGATGTTATGGGCATTATTCAACTTTTAAATCCAGAACTTTCAGTTTTCAAAAAATATTGAATATTCCACATCTTTCATGCAGAATGGGTTTGACACTGCTGCTGCTGTTACCACCACTTCTGTTGCTGCTCAAACTACGACTGATGCAACTTTAACTACTACTATTATTCAGCTCCTGTGACTTTTGCTACTTGTATTGCCGTGATGCTCAGCATTTATTGTTTCAGCCTCTTCAGTTTATTTTAACCCTTATAGATGTTGTGTTTGGATGAACATGCATTTTACTGCCGCAGGTCTTTAAGGTCACAGCTTTGCAGCCTCAGTGAAGATGTTTGTTCTGCTATCACCCAGTGTTTCTCAGGAAACACATTTTCTTCATATTTGTAGTAACTATTTATAAAACTTTGTCTGTATCATGTAGTGTCTTTAAATATTTGTAACAATAGTAGCTTACATGGCTTCTTTTATTAACAGGTTCAGTGTTTCCTTCTCCCTCATTCTGCTCTTTAGTTGTTTTGTGTTTTTTCCTCTCAGCATTTCTTATTCCAGCCTTTTTCTTGTAACTGTTGACAGTTTTCCTGTTGGACTAAACAGTTTATTTGTTTCCAGTTGCTGTCGGTGTGCTGCTGCTCACTCTGTACTGCAGCCACACTGCTGCTGCTCCCAGCCTGGAGGACACTCTGGCTGACTGTCTGAATGACAGCGACTACAAGCAGCTGAAGGACACTATTAAGAACGGCCTTCCAAAAACCAGTACGCCACAACACGTTGTCATTGTGGGAGCTGGCATGGCCGGACTGACGGCTGCCATGCTGCTGCAGGACGCAGGACACAAGGTACCTGCAGCAGGTTCATATGCTACATGTTAATATAAAAACCAAGGCACAATAAAAAACATGTTCTGTGCTGTCAAAGAGTTTTTGGAGCTGAAGCCAGCAGATAAACTCGCTGGGAAGCTCCAGGGAAAGAAATGAGCTGCAGGTCAGCAAACCTTTATTAATTGCAGAGGCATCTAGCCAGCACTTTTCTACAGTTGGCAGCTCTCTTTCTTGTTATTCTCATTCTGATCTTTTTTCGACTCAGAATAGATGTGGCAGCTCCTTCTGTTTCAAAACTATCTCTCCAACTGATGTTGAGCATGTTATTGATAGTCTAAGCTCTGGATGCAGTGCTGGTCCAGATGGTCTGGAGTTTATGTTCTTTAAATTTGCCTCTCATGTTTTGTCATTTCCACTGGCTGACTTAATGACTTAATGTATCTCTTGCAACTTGTGAAACACCTTCATCATGGAAATGTGCCAGAGTAACCCCTCTTCATAAAGGAGGTGACACCACAGACATTATTAATTATAGACCGATATCAATTATCAATAGTATTACAAAAATATTTGAAAAACTAATCTTTAATCAATTATCTAAATATCTTAAAGACCATAACATATTATCCCCACACCAAACTGGTTTTCGACCTAACTATTCTTCCACCATTGCTCTTTTAAAATTTAGAAACGATATACTGTCAGCACCGGACAACAATATGCCTACAGGTGCTATATTCATTGACCTTACTAAAGCGTTCGACATGGTTGATCATTATCTTCTTTTAGACAAATTCTATGCTATTGGTCTTTCTACTGACTCTTCATTATTTTTTAACTCCTTTCTTCACTACAGAAGTCAGTGTGTTTCCTTTCAGGGTAGTCAATCAGACTTCAAGATTATTGATAAAGGTGTTCCACAAGGCTCATCCTTAGGTCCTCTCTTGTTCTCCATCTTTATCAATGACCTTCCTCAAATCTGTTCTGACTGCCAAAATCATTTATATGCAGATGACACTGTCATATACTTCTCCCGCTCTGATATCTCACAAATTCAACACTCTCTACAATCTGATTTTAACTTGGTTCAAAAATGGTTTTATTCAAATAAGCTTCTTTTGAACAAGACAAAATCAAATAATATGTTGTTTTGCACTTGACCTGATTCTTTGTCTTTAACTAAAAACTGGTATTTTAGTTTACTTGATGGAACAATAATAGCAAAAGTTGAAGAATTTAAATATCTGGGCCTCTAGCTTGATTCCCAGCTATCCTTCAAGGCAAGGCAAGTTTATTTGTATAGCACAATTCAACACAAGGTAATTCAAAGTGCTTTACAGAGACATTAAAAGCAACAAGACACAATTTAAAACAATAAAAACATTTCAGGTACATTCAAACCTCATATCAACTCAGTCTCCAAGAAAATATTTGGTCGTCTGAAATCACTTTATGCATTGTTGGAGTGTGCATGTGTGTGTGAGTGTGTGTGTCCTTGTGTTTCTATGTTTGGTATTACATTTGTAATTACTTTTTATTACGTTTGTATTGTTTATGTTTGTCATTATTTGTAAGGACCCCCTCGAAAATGAGATGGCACATCTCAAGGGGCTATCCTTGAAATAAAGAAGTAGTAAGCGTGTTAGTCTGTCATCCTTTATAATAGGCAAAGATGCTTTATTTGAATATCATGTTTCACACAGCAGGGTAATTCAAAGTGCTTCACAGAGCAATGCAATATAAAACATAAGACTCTGTGTGTCTATCTGCTCTGACAAGGTCACCATATTAGAGGCTAGTGGTCGTGTTGGAGGACGAGTGATGACCCACAGGAATGAAGAGGAGGGCTGGTATGTTGAACTGGGAGCCATGAGGATCCCACATCATCACCAGTGAGTTCATGGGATTTTTTTCAGACGAGCATTTACATATAAATACGTGCATGCAGCCCTCTGCCGTCACAGACTGACATGACTGTGTAGAAGGAATGTTAATGAAGCTTTTTATGGTGCTGATACATTTCAGGCAAACTGCAAACTGTTACCACACTGTGACCACCACTACTCTTCTTTATGACTTAAATCTCAAATAACTGTGTTTGAATGTCACATGTGTCACCAGTAAATGCTGGTCATGACACTTTACTTGCTGTAACTCTGCCACCATCACCTCCTCTGTCCACAGCATCCTCCACTGGCTTATTCAAAAGCTGAAGCTCAAGCTCAATACATTCAGGATGGTTGACGGGAACACCTTTTACTATGTCAATGGGGTTCGGAATAAGACGAGCGCAGTGCAAAATCACCCTGAATATCTGAAATATGTTGTGTGGCCCAGTGAGAAAAACAAGTCAGCTCACGAACTGCTGCAGTCTGCTTTGAAGAAGGTACGTTAGATTCCACTGGTTTGCTTTTTGCGTCCAGCTTGGCCATACAGTCGAGTTACACATTGGTGGTTCATCAAAGCTCAGTTTTAAATACTTGTTATGACACCATCTGCTCCACGGAAGTGACTTTTCCTTTCTTTGTAGGTAAAAGATGATGTGGAGGCTTATGGCTGCCGGGCTGCACTGAAAAAATACGACCGTTATTCTGTACAGGTAAAACACAATGTGATGTCACGAAATGTCAAAACTGATAATAATAATGATAATAATAATAATAATAATAATAATACTATAGTCTGCAGTCTGTTGATGAGTTTAGTGGGGAGGCCAGTGAGGAGGGCGTTGCAGTAGTCGACACAAGATGTAACAAATGAGTGAACCAGGATTCAGTGCTGGATTGGGACAGTGATGGGCGGAGTCTGGAGATGGAAGAATGCAGTCCGGGTGATGTTTTGAATATGAGGTGCAGATGAGAGGGTGCTGTCCAGAATGACACAGAGGCTCTTGACTCGGGAGGAGAAAGGTACAGGGAATCTGTCGATGATGATGGGTGGAGTTGGGGTGAGTTGTGACTTTGTGAGGGTGGATTTGGAGCCGATGAGCAGGGCCTCGGTTTTATTGCTGTTTAGCTTCAGGAAGTTCCTGCTCATCCAGCTGTGGATGTCTTCAAGACAGGTGGTGAGGGAGGTGGGAGGGATGGCAGTGGTGGGTTTGGAGGAGATGTAGACCTGAGTGTCGTCGGCGTAGCAGTGAAAATGGACCCCATGGTGACGGAGGGGGGAGGAGGTAGAATGTTAACAAAGAGATCGACCTCTGTAGGGATCCCTGCCTTTATCTACGGGTTCAGTTGCACATGATGTCTGCCCCGCATCACCTGTGTCCGTTTGGTGTGTTGGTTGTGCACGTATGCACAAGATGTAACACACACCTGAAAGCATGACATGGACTTTGCTTATTTAACAGGATTTTCTGAAGGAACAAAGTACTCTGAGTCCAGAGGCGGTGAGGATGATCGGAGACCTGCTTAACGAGCAGAGCCTTATGTACACAGCACTGACTGAGATGATCTATGACCAGACTGATATCAGCGACAACACTAAGTAAGGCCCTACATTGCACACTGTCAACGTCACACATGGGGATATAAATAACTGACTGAATCAGAATCTCAATGAGAGTATCTGTTTGTCTCTTTGATTTTAAGTTACACAGAAGTTACCGGGGGGATGGACCTTATCCCCAATACTCTTCTTAAGCTCCTCCCTGATTGCGACATTGTCAACAAGTCTGAGGTGACCCGCATCAGTCAGTCAGATGAAGGTGTGACTGTAACGTACCGGGCCGGCCCACAGTCTTTTAAGAACCTTTCCGCCAACATCGTCCTGGTAACAACCACAGCCAAGGCAGCTCTCTTTATTGACTTTGATCCACCTCTCTCCATCCCAAAAAGGTTGGCACTGAGGTCGGTCCACTACGACAGCTCCACTAAAATCGTCCTCACCTTCAGCAGGAAGTTTTGGGAGGATGACGGCATCCGAGGAGGAAAGAGCATCACTGACAGGCCGTCCCGTTTTATCTACTACCCCAGCCACAGCTTCCCGACCAACGAGACCATCGGCGTCCTCCTGGCCTCCTACACCTGGTCTGATGACTCCCTCCTCTTCCTCGGTGCCAGTGATGAAGACCTGAAAGAGCTGGCTCTGAGAGATTTGGCAAAGATCCACGGTGACGACATCAAGTCTCTGTGCACAGGGGTGGTGGTGAAGAGGTGGAGCGATGATCCTTACAGCCTGGGCGCCTTCGCTCTCTTCACACCTTACCAACATCTGGAGTTCCCCAGGGAGCTGTTCAGACACGAAGGCAGGGTGCACTTTGCTGGTGAACACACGGCCTTCCCTCACGCCTGGATTGAGACGGCTATGAAATCTGGAATCAGAGCTGCTGTCAACATTAACAAAGCACCAGCTGGAGCTCAACACCGTGACGAACTGTAGGGTCTTTCGTCTGCTTTCAGGGGCAGGTAGTACTGCAGTACTAAGACAGTGGTTGTGTCAAAAGCTAGCAGAGCTCAGAGAGGACAGAGATGAAAAATTACACACGATTGTTGCACCGTCGCTTGGTGGTTGTTTTGCTTGCTTCAGGATTAAGATTCATTGTGATTCTCTTTCTGACATGCAGTTCTTGCAGTTCATGCTCCCCTGCACTGATCCTATGTATCCATACCAAAACTAATGCAGCAGAACTCATATATATCCTGCATAATCAGGACTCCAGGATCAATGCGCTGATGAGTATAAACAAGTACGTAATATAAAGAGTGAAAGTCCATTAAAGGGGGCAGGTTTGGGTGGTGGATTAGTCAAACAAACATAGTACTTTTCCACAGGAGCCCGGGGTTTGGAACCGTATGAAAACAAGTGAACTTTGATTTATCTTTGGGAACCTCGTCACCATGTTTGTCTAACCCTAACCCTCCTAAACATAACCTGTGTAACTTTACTGTCCTAAACCTAACCTACTTCATAGCCTATTTCTAAACCAAACATAGGCAACAATACTTTCCTAAATCAAACCTACTTTAGTTAGGCTTCGTAAATGTAAAAGACATACCTTAACTTTCCTAACCTACGCAACTTTAATTAAACCAATCCTATATAATTTTACTTTGCTAAAGGTAACTTATGTAACATCACTTCCCTGAACTTCACGTTAAGTAGCTACCTAACATGATGATACCCAATTTCCCAACCAAACCTACATATCTTTATTTTTGTAAAAGTAACCTCATAGCTTTATTTTGCTGAACATAACCTTTGATAACGTTACCTGCCTAAACCTATCCCACGTAACTTTATGTAAAGTATGTAATGTGATGACACCCAACCGTTTGTTTTCCTAAACCAAATCTACACAGCTTTACTTTTCTAAAACTAACCTTTGTAACTTTACATCCCCAAATCTCACCTGTAAAACTGTACTTTCCTAAGTGCAACCTGTGTAGCTTTACGTTCCTAAACCAAACCTACATAACTTTATGTTAAGTACAAAAATACGCCCACCATGTCTCTTTTCCTAAACCTAGCCTGCAGAACTTTATGTTTACTACATAACTTTACGTTAAGTACATGAAATGATGATGCTCTGCTAATTTGTAAGCTGTCATATAATCTGTTGTATGAGCATTTTTATATCATACAAATACAAACTGGTGGATCATTGGCAGTGAGAAAATGGCTTGATTTTACTCTGCAAAAGTATAATCACATTTATAATGACACTGTTACCTTGTTTTGGATGTGGGAGTTTTTTGTTAGTTTGTTGGTGATGGGTTTTTGGATTTTAGGGATTTCAGGTTTAGTTTTAATGTTGAATGTCTTGTGCTCCTTTGAGTTTTCTCCCCTCTAACATCTGGGGACCATGTTGGAAATAAATGGCTTCCCATAACCATGTTATCCTTTGGATTTGTTTCTGTATCTGATAATCCATAAATAAAATCATTTAACCAGTCAAAGGAGTCCATCATTTATGCAACAGCGTTTGCAGTGACTGTGTCTGATAACAATCCACAGTACGTGCGCCACAAATCTTCCTCCAACCTTGTTGTTTACACCGTGGTCATTTCTATCTGTGAGATTAAATACAGCTTTGTTGTTTTCAGACCTGACCTTCATATGTAATTATACAGATAATTAACCATTTTTGCATAACAGAATGCAAACTTGATGCAGAGAGGTCCATCAACATGCAGTGTGTAATTGCAGCCTACTCCACAGTTTGCGCAGTGTAATGTCAGATATATGTGCTCGAAAAGTGGCCGAGAAACAACTAAAGTAGTACTTCTGATGTCACTAACAGGCCGACACAGTTTATTCAGTCACAGCTCAGTCGTTATTCACAAACATCTCTGGATGTGTCCGTCTGCAGTCTGTGTGTTGGACAGACATTTATTTTGTTCACTCACAAAACAACCCTGAACATGAGGTTTATATCTTGTTATCTGCAGCGACATGAGCAGAGAGAAAGTGACGGCAGCTGTTACAGTGAGTGTAATCTCGAGGCCTGTCTGTCAGCAGCTTGCAGTCTTTGTCCTTGCAGACTTTACGTGATGTTTTTTAAAAAGCATTTTAGATGAAACATGTTTGTGTGTAAAGTGCGATATAAACAAACTTTTTACAAAATATTGGCCCATACGATGACAAGAAATGTTTTCTAGTTTAATGAGATACATTTATTTTGTGTAATAGCGGAAGAGTTACATGCTATAAACAAACTTACAACGCATTACTGAGCTTTTGCTGTTTTTCACATCAGATTGAGCGGCTCACAGTTCTTACTCTGAGTGCTGCTTGTCACTGTTTGCTTTGTGAAAACACTCTGGTTCAAAAACCAGTTAAGTCCAGTGAAGTCGCCGAGTTGAGTGGCCGATGTGTTTGATTTCAGCGTGGGTGTGAACAGTAAAGACAAACAGACAAACAAACAGCTGTGATCTGACCTGACGGACATTTTCTGATGTGTGGCACCAAAACGAAAAACATTCCCACCAACGAACTTAACAAATTATTACGATGGCAAAAAGAAACAGTCACAGGAAGTCAAAATAATGAGATCCCAGCTCCGCAGTTTGACATCAGGATTAACATGACAACGCATTTTTTAGTTTGTGTGTGTGTGTGTGTGTGTGTGTGTGTTGTTATTGGCAAGTAAGAACTGGCTCAAGACATATATAAATTACCGATTACTCAAATAATGACATAGTTTATTTTCATGAAATAAATTCATTGACTTAACTTGTTAATTCTGTTATCAGACAACCTGAACACGGCTTTGGAAGGACGGTACATGGGACGAGATTAAACAATGAGTTTGGAAAAACATAAAGCAATGTCTTTGTCATTAACGGGCCTACAACAGCAACTGACAACTGATTTTTCCTTTTAAAGCACATCTAAGCTCAGTTATACAGGTCGCATGTAAATGAAGCTCATTACCTTAGGGTTAGGTTGGAAAAAGATAAAGGTTTCTTCCCTGCTCCAAAACCCATATCAAACCCTGAGAAGTGTAGGGTTAGCTAGCTAGCTAGCTACTGAAGATATAGCCTACTGAATGTATACACATGCTGCTTTGGCTCTTTAATGAACAGTGAAACAAAGACCGACCCTGCTGAACAGGAGCCAGTGAAGGGAAGCAGGGAAACTTTGCAGATATTCAACCAGCTCTGTGTCATTGCAGTGTGTGCAGATGAACAGTGTGTGTCTTACCCCAGAGATCCTCGCCAGTGCAGCGGCGGAGGTGTGGGCACCGGTGGTGACGTGGTAAATAGGTTGTACATGATTGTTAATGGTCACAGCTTTAATCGTTTGATTAATGTTGTGAAACGGTTGCAGTTGCCCCAAAGCTACGTGGTTAGGTTAAGATAAAGGTTATGGGTTTGGGGTAAAATAAGAATGTTTATTAGTAACGTAACGTTATGCGACATATCTCACATGACATAAGTTACGTTGTTAAAATAATAAACACTGACTTTTGGTTTCACTCAAACAGCGATCTCCTGAGTGAAAGTCCTGCTTTGTTTGACCCGTCCACCAACTCTTTTCCCTTTCTCTCTTATGGCTCATTTAATTCTCGCCATGCTCTGATCAGCGGTGAGGCCCAGTAACATTGCTGTTAGATGTAAAACCTGCAGTAAGGGGCAAATAAATGGTCACATATCCGTCTCTCATCGACATGAGGAGTAAATGCTGACTCATAGCTGTTGATGTCAGCTCAGTTTGTCATTGTTTACTTTGAGAAAACATGAATTGGCAACAAGTCCTAAAGTAATCGTACTGAGTGGGTGGTGCTGCGATGTGACCTGACGGACGTTTCTTGCCTGTTATTGATTATGCTGACAATGTTTATCAAAACACATGGGACACTTGGCTCAGACCTCTTAATGTAGTGTGTAATTCTCTATATAGATGTGTTTTGCAGTGTCCACACAAAACTCAGCAGTGCTTCATGTATGGTCACTGAATTGGTTGCAGCCAAAATCTAGAAGGCAGTGTCACTGGGCTCAATTCACTTTCAAATGTGTTCACTTCAGTTGTTCCTCGTATTCGATACAATGGAATTTATGTATGTAATATTCATTTAGACATGTGCGCGTCCCCTTTTCTTTGTCCCGAGAAGTTCCACAGAAGTTGGGCCTAGGAAGACATAGGAAAAGAAGAAATTACAGAAGAAACAGTAAAGTGATGGGTTGTTGTGTCAGTAGGTTTGGTGCAGTTTACAGGCTGAAGATGAAAAATATCTGTGTGTTGTCTGGAGGTAAATGAAACGTATTCATCCCACATTTTTCAAGTATCTCTCTCATCTGTGATTTATTCCTCCTGTCAATCACTGTTTTTACATTTAGGAACGCTTGTTTTATCCCTTTTTTATTCTTGTCCTAATAATTGTTGACAGGCAGGGGCTGGTCCATTTGGACAGCACCCGCCACCCCCACACCTCATGGGGGCTGTGGGTGGGAGCTGAGGCACAGGTTTGTGGAACTGAACCAGGAGGCTTTAAATAAGCCGACGGTGCATTAGAGGAACATTCAGTAACTAGTCTTCACACAGAGGAAGGAAGACAGAGCAAAGATGGCGCGACTCGACTTACCCGTCTGTCTCGCTTTGATTTGTGCGGCTTCAACTCTGGTGAGTCTCACATCACAGTGACTGATTTAATACATGAAATCATTTTACAAACTAAAACACTGACGCAACACTATGATGCAGCACAACTTCTTTTTGTTATTCTGTCATTTTTACATTTTAGAAATGTATATAGTGTTAATAAGGTGAGTGTTTACTGCTTGTTTAGCTGTATTTGTTAATAAGATAAAAGAGATAAAAGTTTATTCATCCTGAGCAACATGATCGTCTCCATATACAGATAGATATTATTATTTTTTACCCTAATATTCATTGGGCCTTCAAAACATCAAATCAATTTAGTCATTGCATGTAATCAATTATGAAATATATTCTCCATCCTCCCCCTAAAGCCACATTTGTTGTGCAAATGATGCATCTTCCCAAACTCTCAGCGTGTTGCTGTGCGCTGATTTCATGAACATACATATCATATGAAGAGCATCATTTGTGGCTCTGATGATGTAGCACATAAATATCAACCCACCTCTTTCACATCGATGCGCTAATAGCTGGATAGGAAACCCAGAGCTGACTGAGACAGTTGATAACCAGTTATCTCCAGTTAGAGATAGTAAAGCCAGATGACCAGAGATTATCCTGGGTATGCTGAACTTGCTTTGTAGTACAGGCCTAACGTCATCCTGCCATCCCCACATAAGGTATGACAGGTTGTGCCCCACATCAAGTATTCTTTAAAAGTCTGAGTTGTCTTTCTTTTCTTCTCTCAGGCACAGATGGACCAGCTGAGCCCAGAGAAAGACGACATCACCGAGGTCCCAGGTACTTCTACTGTCCATCTCCGCCGAAGGGTCAGCAAGGGTCATCGAGGGCAAAATTCTGGGGGAGTGCAACTGGGGCATGGGCGTTCTTCCCCAGAAAAAGAAAGAAATGACACAACTTTCTGCAATTAGACATATTTGATTAATTCATTTCTTAATCTGTATCATAAATTAGCATCACAGCTACAGTGTCATTTGGTATCATGTCCATCAACAGTTCACACTAGCAAACCATGTGGCCTTCAGTTTCAGTTCCAACAAACACTGACTTTCACCTAGAGAGCAGTGTTTGTGTCCTGTAAGATTCTAAAGTCTAATCCTGTTCTTTCACGGCCAGTTTGTGGTGTTGTTCCATCATACTGCATAGACACTGACAAATGAAGCCATCTTTTCATGGCAGTATAACACACCGGCGGGTGGCGTCAGTGTGTAACGCTGGTTACTGGCATCAAGTGGGAAAAGTAGGAAGGGTGGTGGATGGGTCCAACAATCACCCACGGTCACTCAGGAGGTGTTCATGTGAATGTACCAAACCCTGGTATTTTCACGTCACCACGTGTGTGCCTCGGCTAAATGTAACCACATGTGTGTGTGTGTTGGCTAAACGTAACCACGTGTGTGTGTGTGTGTGTTGGCTAAACGTAACCACATGTGTGTCGGCTAAACGTAACCACGTGTGTGTGTCGGCTAAACGTAACCACGTGTGTGTGTCAGCTAAACGTAACCACATGTGTGTGTGGGCTAAACGTAACCACGTGTGTGTGTCGGCTAAACGTAACCACGTGTGTGTGTCGGCTAAACGTAACCACGTGTGTGTGTCGGCTAAATGGAACCACGTGTGTGTGTCGGCTAAACGTAACCGTGTGTGTGTGTTGGCTAAAAGTAACCATGTGTGTGTGTGTTGGCTAAACGGAACCACGTGTGTGTGTCGGCTAAACGTAACCACGTGTGTGTGTCGGCTGAACGTAACCACGTGTGTGTGTTGGCTAAACGTAACCACGTGTGTGTGTGTCGGCTAAACGTAACCACGTGTGTGTGTCAGCTAAATGTAACCACGTGTGTGTGTTGGCTAAAAGTAACCACGTGTGTCTGTCGGCTAAACGTAACCACGTATGTGTGTCGGCTAAAAGTAACCACGTGTGTGTGTGTTGGCTAAACGGAACCACGTGTGTGTTGGCTAAACGGAACCACGTGTGTCTGTCGGCTAAACGTAACCACGTATGTGTGTCGGCTAAAAGTAACCACGTGTGTGTGTTGGCTAAACGGAACCACGTGTGTGTTGGCTAAACGGAACCACGTGTGTCTGTCGGCTAAACGTAACCACGTATGTGTGTCGGCTAAAAGTAACCACGTGTGTGTGTTGGCTAAACGGAACCACGTGTGTGTGTCGGCTAAACGGAACCACGTGTGTGTGTCAGCTAAACGGAACCACGTGTGTGTGTCGGCTAAACGTAACCGTGTGTGTGTGTGTTGGCTAAAAGTAACCGTGTGTGTGTTTTGGCTAAACGTAACGTATGTTAATGACCAAACGTTGACATGTGACGAGGTTGGACAGACGATGTGTTGATGAAAGTCTACAAAACTGTAAAGAGTAACCAGAGCGTACAGGATACAGCAGTGAGTTAGTGGCTTACAGGTGGTAATTGTACCACTGGATTTACACTAGCATAAAAACGGAGCTTTCAAAGTTAATGCCAGGTGCTGCTCCACCACTGAGTGTATTTAAGGAAGAGGTGTCACTCCAAGTTTCAGATCATCGTGTTAAATGAAGCATAATTTTATAAAAATCAATTTAAGATAGTTAAATTCTGTTAGGAACAAGCCCACCACCAGACTGTGGTTTAATTTTTGGCCTATTCAGACAAGATTTCATTTAAAAGATATATATCAGTTTACCTTGGTCTTTTTGTTGTTGTTACTGGTGCATTAAATTCTTTCCTTTAGCCGAGGGACGTGACACAGTCAGTGTGAGACTATGCTGCAGGTGTAGCTGGAGCACTGACGAGGGGGCATGGCCAGCTCTGAGTACACAGCTGCACGGAAATATCTGAGGCCAAAGATAAAAGTTGCTCTCAGACCTTTAGACGGTTGATCTGTTCGTAAATCATTCTGAGATTTCAAAGTCAAGTCAAACAGTGTCACCAAGTCAGGGCTGCCAACTTTTCAAAAAACCTTGGAGTGAGTTTCAGCAGGGACAATTTTTGTTTGTCAGCTGATCTGGTGGATGTGACCCTGATCCCCTGCATCCTAACGGATTTTTGGGGCGCCTGCTGGAGATGGATAGAGCCGCAGACCTTACATAGGAATACCATACAGAGAGAGACAATGGTGGTACAGTGGGGACCCTCCCCCAGAAAAGTTTGGATGTGGTAGATGTGATTTAGGTGGTTGTTTGGGGTTAGCATTCTGGAGATGGGCAATACCTACATTCATTTATTCAAAGCCACCCTGACTTGCAGGGCCTTCACTTGCCTATGTGGCATACAGCCTATTACTTTGTAGACACAAGACCCATTTTGGATTTAAAGCAAAAGTCATGGTTGAGATGGTTGAATATATTTTGATTGAGATCTAACTAAAATATTATAATTTCTGGCCTATCTACTGCTTGCTCTGCCCAGCTGCTTGACAGGATGGCTGCTGCAGCAATAGGCTACTATTTTAATTTAGCTGCTAACACAAAGAACTCTTTGCTGCTAATTGAGCATTTTTGACATTTCAAAGCTCCAAATGCCTTTACGTGCTCTCACAGCACATATAAGACACTAAATGTAAAGAGTAAAAGCTAAGGACTGACTACTTCACAACACACATGCCAACATACCTGGAGGTGAGAAATGCAAGACTTGAAATGTTTCTACTTCCTCTTCTTACTAGCAGGAGGGCATCATTCATCATTGTAGGTAGTAGGAGCCTAGTAATGTAAGGTGGCGCCACCTACCGTACAGGAGTGGAACCACTTCCAGCACTGCGTGAGAAATTGGAGGTGTGGCGTGAGACCGTGTGAAATCAACCAGTTGTTCAACGACAATTACAGTGAAAAACAATCACAAGGCGATTTACAAAAGTCAGACGCCATACATTTAAAATCAGCAAGAGAGGGTATACTCTCCAGCCCCAAAGCGTGTTGGAGAATATTCCAAGAGTTTGGAGCGTCAAAAGAAAAACCTGATTTACTGAGCTCTGAATGTATAAAAGGGACCTTAAGAAACATCAAACCACTGGATCGAGTTGACTAAGATCCAGAGCGCAATTCTAGTAGGGATGGAATGTATGGGGGCCGCTTACCAGTAAGGGCCTTGAAAATAAACATATACCAGAGCTTAATGCATCTGTCAGAAAGAGAGGACCAGCCAACCAATTTTTTTATATAGTATACAGTGATGGGTGTCATATCTATCCCCGGTAATAAATCCAAGAGCAGAGTGATAAATAGAATCCAGAGGTTTGAGGGTTGTAGTTGCTGCATGTCTGTAAATAATATCACCGTAGTCCAAAACTGATAAAAAGACTGACTCAACAATTCTCTTCCTGCTGATTAATGGGAAGTCAGATTTGTTTCGGTACAGGAAGCCAACCTTCTGTCGCAGGGTGGAGGCAAGAACATTAATTTGAAACTTAAAAGTTAATTTTTTATCAAGCCAGAGGCCAAGATACTTAAATTCAGTGAGTCGTTCTATTAGTGAGCCATCTATGGTTGATAAAAGTGTGTTGTTGCCTTACAGGTTTCAAGATCGAGAGAATCGCATAAATTTGGTCTTTTTTTACATTTACGGCCAATTTCAGGCTAATAAGAGCCTCCTGGAGAACATTAAAACAGAGCT
This sequence comes from Epinephelus awoara, assembly GCA_035609425.1. Classification (NCBI taxonomy): domain Eukaryota; kingdom Metazoa; phylum Chordata; class Actinopteri; order Perciformes; family Serranidae; genus Epinephelus; species Epinephelus awoara. The sequence continues at coordinate 31,797,557 of CM069315.1, read as the reverse complement.
GAAGTTTCTCGGCGGCCAACTGTACAGAGTCAGCAATGCAATACAGAATTGTGTCGTCTGCATACAAATGGGCATGACAGTCATTCAGAGAAAAAAGAATAGCATTGATGTAAATGGTAAAAAGGACAGGACCCAAGACAGAGCCCTGCGGCACACCTTACACATACACATAGTATGCTTACCACAGAGGTAACACATGACTCTGCACTGCACCAGAAACAAAGAGTACTGCCTGAAAGAACACACTCAGATATGGCAAAATTATAAAATGATGCTCAGGCATTTCTTTGTCTTCTTAGGCTCAACAAAACAAAATCAGAATGCAAAGCATAGACAAATATAGATCTATGAGCAAAACAGATTCTTCAAATGATTTGACAACATGAACATCTCTGTGCTGTGATAAAATGCTCAGTGAAACAACAATAAAGGTTGAATATGTTTTGGTAGTTTCCTGTTGTAAGCAATGTGTTTCTCTGGGTGTGTTTCCAGATGATGTCAGTGTGTCACATGTCGCAGTGAACGACAGCTCTGTTGATGATCCCAACCCGGGGGAAAGTCTGGCTGAATGTCTGAATGATACAGACTATGACGTGCTTATGCGCACCATTCAGAACGGCCTTCCACCAACCAATACATCGCAGCACGTTGTCATTGTGGGAGCTGGCATGGCTGGACTGACGGCTGCCATGCTGCTGCAGGACGCAGGACACAAGGTACATGCAGCAGGTTCATGTGATATACGTGATATTACAAAAATCAAGGCACAACATAAACATTTTCCTTGCCATCAAAGAATTTTGGAAGTGGGGCAGCAGATTAACCTGCCAGGAAATCCTGAGGATGAAATCCAGCAATGATTGTATGGTTAACAATTGTAGTTTAATATTAGCTGCAATAAGTTGATGATATAAAAATGTATTTTGTGTTCATGAAGTATGCGTGAATGTTATCATCCCATTAAATGGCTGCCATCAGTTGTTAGAATGCATCAGTGCAACTACTTACAGGCCAGAAGGTGCATATTTAACATAATGAAACAGGCGCAGTTTAGTTGGGTTTCACTTTTACTTGGATTAGGTTCAGGCACAAAAACTATGTGGTTAGGGTTAGAGGGCCCAAAGGCCAAAACGTCATCAAAATAAAAGAAAGGCATATGGAGCTAAAGTTTGCGACACTTGTTTTCTACGATCACATCTATTTCCAGTGATCAGCACCTTATTATAATTCTTGATAATAATAATAATAATAATAGATTTTATTTGTAGGCGCCTTTCTGAGCACCCAAGGACACCTTACAGTGAAAACATAGGAAATATGAATAATACTACATTAAAAATAAGTAAAATACAGATAATACAACATTAAAATAGAATACATGACAAAAAATTAAACTGGATAGGCCAGTCTGAACAGATATTACATCATGGGCGCATGGGTTCTGTGTCTGCAAACACAGCCAGAACTCTAACAACAGCAATAGCAGACGTATGTATACAGTGCGCAGCAATAGCTGCAGTACAACCAGCAGCAGTGGAAAAAGCAAAACATAGTAGTTAACAGTAGTTGTAGGAACACCAACAGTGGTAACACCCCTGCTGCCATTGAAACATTACATGACTGGACTTCTTCATATGTATCTGTGCATCATCATCAAGGTCACCATATTAGAGGCTAGTGGTCGTGTTGGAGGACGAGTGATGACCCACAGGAATGAAGAGGAGGGCTGGTATGTTGAACTGGGAGCCATGAGGATCCCACAACATCACTAGTGAGTTCATGGGATTTTTTTCAGTCGAGCATTTACATATAAATACGTGCATGCAGCCCTCTGCCGCCACAGACTGACATGACTGTGCAGAAGGAATGTTAATGAAGCTTTTTATGGTGCTGATACATTTCAGGCCTGCAAACTATTACCACACTGCGACCACCACTACTCTTCTTTATGACAAATCTCAAATAACTGTGTTTGAATGTCACGTGTGTCACCAGTAAATGCTGGTCATGACACTTTACTTGCTGTAACTCTGCCACCATCACCTCCTCTGTCCACAGCATCCTCCACTGGCTTATTCAAAAGCTGAAGCTCAAGCTCAATACATTCAGGATGGTTGACGAGAACACCTTTTACTATGTCAATGGGATTAAAAAGAAGACGAGCGCAGTGCAAAATCACCCTGAAGATCTGAAATATGATGTGTGGCCCAGTGAGAAAGGAAAGTCAGCTGACAAACTGCTACAGTTTGCTTTGCAGAAGGTACGTTAGATTCCACTGGTTTGCTTTTTGCGTCCAGCTTGGCCATACAGTCGAGTTACACATTGGTGGTTCATCAAACCTCAGTTTTAAATAAATAAATAAATAAATATGACACCATCTGCTCCACGGAAGTGACTTCTCCTTTCTTTGTAGGTAAAAGATGATGTGAAGGCTTATGGCTGCTGGGCTGCACTGATAAAATACGGCCGTTATTCTGTACAGGTAAAACACAATGTGATGTCATGAAATGTCAAAACTCTTATTGAGTAAATTAATTATGTGAATCAATACTGATATTTAAGTGCATCACAAATAGCATTAATCGGGTGTGAGCTAACTGACTGTCAGGAAACCTCAATGAAAGAAAAGCTTTCACTGCACTGGAAACATGAACCAAGATGGTTTCTGTTGACTTTGACAGAAGTGAGTTTTACAACACTTATGTGCTTACTCTTTAACAAAGAGATCGACCTCTGCAGGGATCCTTTCATAATGCTGTCACAAGGGCTGTCCACACATGACATGTGTGGACGTGTGGTCAGGACAAAGACAAAGGATGAGAAGCGGGAACTTTGAGTTGCCTGTGTGGGTGTAGCTCTGTTGAAAGCAAATTTGTAAACTTGTCTATGTGAATGTGATTTGTGTTGCAAACGGTCTGGATTAGTGCAGAGGATGTTTAGTTGCATGCAAGACGTTGTTTGTGAACAGCATTTGCAATCTACCATCACTTAGCTTTGGTGAAACCAACTAACCAGTGACCTAACTGCAAACAATCACAACAATAACTCAGCCTGTAGCTGTGATAAAGCTGTGCCCAGTTGTTACGTTACCAATCCTTGAATGGATGGAAGAAAGAGTCGCTTTGTGGTGCTGCTTTTGTTAGCCGGCAGAGGAAGGCTGGAAAGAGCTGTGGTTCGCGATGCAGGCTTTGTTGTGTCCTTGGTCTGAAGGTGCAGATCTGAGGAAGCCGGTCACTTGGGTCCTTGCAAAGTTAGACGCTGGGGTGTTAACTCGACTTGATTCTCCTTGTTGCTGGAAGGTTAGTTGCAAACCTTGTGTTTGGCACACTAACTTCTCTGGTTAGGTTGTGCTCCTGCTCGGAGTGAGGGCATGAGAGTCTTAAGAGAAAAAGAACAAAAGTTCGTAGAGCAATTGCCCCCCAGAGGGCAGAGGTCTGTCTGGCAGTAGCCCCGCAGGAGAAGAGCTTCTGGGCAGGTCAAGCGCCCAGGAGGAAAAGAGGTCTGTCAGGGCCGGCCAAAGGCCCAGAAGCCAGAGGTGGTGTGAGCTGGTCGACAGCTCAGGAGCAAGAGAAAGACTGACAGTAAAGGGAGAGACCATTGCCTGGTGACATGACAGAATCACGTGACACCATAAAAGTGCTGTCCAATCAAGTTTTGAGACTTGCCTCTTAAAGAAGTTTGAGGTGACCTCTTGTGGAGTTGCATGTCAAATAGCTGTCTTTGTTTGAAGAACAAAGAGCATGCAGAGAAGAAAAGTCTTCACATGTCCAGTTTAGATTTTAAAAAATGACAAATCATCTGTGGTCCTGTGAATCCCAACACCCTGTGACTTTAAATGTCCATATATTGTCCTCATTTCATTGTAAATCAAAATATTACAGTCTGTCAAATATCTGAGATTGGTTGAGCGATCTGTACAGAGAAAACAAGGAACCAAATTCCATAAGATCAAAAATCTACTTGCCTCGAACTAGGTACTGGTGTGTTGTGGTGATGGTCAAATGAAGCCCCATTAACCAATCATTTTCTGACTCCACCAGATGGCGCTCTTGGTTTAAAGAGAAAGGCTGAGAGAATGGCGGTCAGGGCAGTGTTGGCAGCACAAGAGAAAGAAACTCACCATTGTTCAGATCTGCTTCATACTTATTCTCTATGATGGTGATGATCTGAGAATTAACAATGCATTAACCCTCTCACGTATTGCTGTGTTTATTTTTTACATCATGCAAATGTGGACGTTCTATCCAGCCTAAGTTTTCTGGTGTGCCCTCCAGTGGAACCCTCCAATGTAGAATTTAGGCAGTATGTGAATAATTCTGTTCATGGCGCAGCTGGTTGTCGACGCAAAGCCGTGGTTACAAAGCAAGTTTATCTCCAGACTAAGTTTCCATGAATCTCTGATTCCTGATGTTTGGAATCCTCACAACAAAAAAACATTTCATCTCAAAGCTCTTTCTGAGTCACCCTGAAAGCATGACATGGACTTTGTTTATTTAACAGGATTTTCTGAAGGAACAAAGTACTCTGAGTTCAGAGGCGGTGAGGATGATCGGAGACCTTCTTAACGAGCAGAGCCTTATGCACATAGCGCTGACTGAGATGATCTATGAGAAGTCTAACATCAACGACAACACTGAGTAAGGCCCTACATCGCACACTGTCAACGTCACACATGGGGATATAAATAACTGACTGAATATATGAACCTGATGTCTACAGGTTCCCAATCTGCATCAGAATCTCAATGAGAGTATCTGCTTGTCTCTTTGTTTTTAAGGTACACAGAAGTGACCGGGGGGACGGACATTATCCCCAGAGCTTTGCTGAATGTCCTCTGTCTTAATGATTGTGACATTCTCCTCAACTCTGAGGTGAAACGCATCAGGCACTCAGATGAAGGTGTGATTGTAACGTACCAGACAGGCCCACAGTCTTTTACTCTCCTTCCCGCCGACGTCGTCCTGGTAACAACCACAGCCAAGGCAGCTCTCTTTATTGACTTTGATCCACCTCTCTCCATCCCAAAAAGGTTGGCACTGAGGTCGGTCCACTACACCAGCTCCACTAAAATCGTCCTCACCTTCAGCAGGAAGTTTTGGGAGGATGACGGCATCCGAGGAGGAAAGAGCATCACTGACGGGCCGTCCCGTTTTATCTACTACCCCAGCCACAGCTTCCCGACCAACGAGACCATCGGCGTCCTCCTGGCCTCCTACACCTGGTCTGATGACTCCCTCCTCTTCCTCGGTGCCAGTGATGAAGACCTGAAAGAGCTGGCTCTGAGAGATTTGGCAAAGATCCACGGCGAGCACGTCAAGTCTCTGTGCACAGGGGTGGTGGTGAAGAGGTGGAGCGATGATCCTTACAGCCTGGGCGCCTTCGCTCTCTTCACACCTTACCAACATCTAGAGTTCCCCAAGGAGCTGTTCAGACACGAAGGCAGGGTGCACTTTGCTGGTGAACACACGGCCTTCCCTCACGCCTGGATTGAAACCTCTATGAAATCTGCCATCAGAGCTGCTACCAACATTAACAAAGCGTCAGCTGGAGCTCAACATCTTGAGGAGCTCTAGGGTCTTAAATCTGCTTTCTAGGGTCGGGGTTTGGACCGTCTGAAACCAAGTGAACTTTGATTCATCTTTAGGATCCTTGTCACCATGTTTGTTCTCCTAAAATTAACCTACATAACTTTACTTTACCAAGCCAAACCTACATAACTTTACTTTACCAAGCCAAACCTACATAACTTTACTTTCCTTACCCTATTTGTGAGGTAATTAAGCAGGGCTAGTTCGTCTGGGGTTCTGTTGTGTGCTCCAGCAGGATTTATTAGAGGAGTTTAACATTAAGTAGTGTCATCAGTCTATTAACCAGCTTACAAAAGACAATGGCGACACCATGTGGTTAGACGAGGGTACTCGTCACACACAACGGACATTTCCTTCTCGCAGGGCTCCGCTTTTAACTTCAGTCTTCAGAACAGCATAGACATTACTGCTTTATCTTAAAGCTATGACAGATAACAGTCACTAAATAATAATAATAAAAATGATAATAAATCAATACTCAGTACTCAGAATGTCACAAACGGATCACACAGGAGGGAAAGAAGGATGTTAATCATCACATGTAGTGACTCTAAACCAGGAGGTGAGGCAGGCCGAACTTAAGCACTTACTCACTTTCCACAAAATGACGAGCTAAAGCTACATACGTCATCTCATATCAGCTCTTAATAATAATGTAAAAAGCATTTAGAAGAGTCCGAGCCTTTAAACCCTAGCCCACAAAAAAATACTTTCCAAAGGTTGCCCTGCATAACATTGCTAACCCTAATACGTCTACTTTCCTAAGTGTAACCAACGTAACTTTACTTTGACTTTGCCAAAAGCAGTCAACATAACTTTGCTTTTCTAAAACTAATCTATGCAAATTTACTTTGCAAAACCTAACGTATGTAACTTCAGTTGCCTACACCTAACCTACATAATTGTACATGTTCAGTACATACATTTTTGTTCAACAGGTAACTTGATGACACCGTTTGTGGGGCGCTAATTTATGACATACCATACGACCTGTTGTATGTGCATTTTTATTAGCTGTCATGTGAATGTTGTACGAGGATACGTTGCTGTAATCCACATCAAATTGGTAGATTTTTGGCAGTGAAAGATCGCATGATGTAACAATCAGATTTATAATGAAATTTGCTATGACATTGTTATTTTCGTTATCCTTGTTTTTTGGATGTGGGATGTGTTTTTTGATTTTCAGGTTTAGTTTTAATGTTGAATGTCTTGTGCTTCTTTGGGTTTTCTCCCCTCTAACATCTGGGGACCATGTTGGAAATAAGCGCTCTCACTTTAGTATGTTATCCTTTGGATTTGTTGTTTCTTTATCTGAAAATCCATGAATAAAATCATTTAATCAACCAAAGACCTCAATGATTTAAGGAGCGGTGTTGCAGTGTCCGTGTCTGATAAGTAATAGCATGTGCACCTCTAATCTTCCTCCATCCTTTACATTTACATCGTGGTCATTTCTATCTGTGAGATTAAATACAACTTTGTGGTTTTAAGACCTGAACCTTTGTTAGTTATTATACAATTAATAGAACTGTATCTGCTGCATGTCAGATCATGCAGTCTCCATGCATGAGGGCCCAGGTTGGCCAGTGTGTTTGAACCTGGAACCCTCTTAGTGAGAGGCAGCAGTATTCACACATCTTAAACATCATTTTCTTTTCTGCACAAAAATAATACAGTTCATTTAAAATGACAAAATGTATAAGGAAAATTGAAGTTAATGGAATATTGTAAAGTCAATGAGGAAATGTCTTATATTACAACATTTTGACATATATTATTACAAATCTTTTCTTGTTTAGTGAGATACATTTAATGGGGTAATAGCAGTGTTAGTATAATGGTAATGTGCTATGAATATATATACCTATGTACTCCGAAGTCAGTGAAGCCTCATTAATCCCAACCTCAAACTCCAAGATGGCTGCTTCATGCATCAACAGTTGTGTAAACTGTAGAAATATACTGCTCATTAGCACTTTTGTCTTATTTATGTCTCATTAAAATTGTTGTACACAGTCCAGCCTCTATCTGTTGCTGCAGTGTTTGTATGCATCAAATACTGCTGTCATTAACAATGGCCTACCTGTCTGGAACTGCATTTCCAACAGCATCTTGGTTTTCCCGACCGAATTCCAAACTTCAGGGTAAATGGAACGCAGCATGACAAAAAAACGGGGATCCAGGTGGGACAACTGTACAACTCCAAGGGACACTGTGGGACACTGTGTGAAACCTAAATAAAAACAGAATGCATTGCCTTTCAACCTTTACTTAGTTTAATGTTCAACCTGATCAACGTTATTGTTTTTGTAAATATACACTCATTCTGAATTTGATTCCTGCAACACATTCCAAAAAATTGTGACAGGGGCACGTTTACGGGTGTGTTACGTCACCATTTCTTTTAGCAACGCTCACGAAACGTTTGGGAGCTGAGGGCTCTTAATTGTTGAAGTTTTGAAAGTAAAAGTCTTTCCTGGTATACGACACCAGTGGTTCTCCGTTTACGTATTTTGTGCTTCATAATGTTCCACACATTTTCCAGCTGCAGGCAGGTCAGTCTAGCATGCAAACCCTTTTATGATGGAGCTACACTATTGTAACACGTGCAAAATGTGGCTTGGCTTTTTCTTGCTGGAATAAGGACAGACGTCCCTGAAAATGACACCATTTGTGGTGCTGTCACAGGTACTCATGCTGCGGGCACTAACACACGCCCATACCGTCACAGATGTTGGCTTTTAAACTTTGTGCGGGTAACAATCTGGACGTCCATGATTTTAAAAAAACAGCTTGAAAATCTTGAAGTATGGACTCGTCAGAACACTTGGTGTCAGTCCAGCTCAGATACGCTTGTGCTCGTGCGAAGTTGGTTGTGTTTCTGGATGTTGATGGTGTCTGGCTTTAGATGTTGCACAGTCGAGTATACAGAAAATGCAGAAAAACAGTCACCTATCCCTCACGGCTACCTTTGACTGGATAGTTTCTGTCTCACTGTTGTTATTGGCAGGGCTATTTGTCACTGTTTGCTCTGAGAAAACAATTCCAGATCGAATGCCAGTAAGTCCTGAAGTGACTGAGCTGGGAGGGCGATGTGTGTGTGTGTTTAGTGTGTTTACAGGCCAGCTGAGTCACAGGTTTGTGGAACTGAACCAGGAGGCCTTAAATAACCCAACGGTGGCGTCAGAGAAACATTTGGCAAGAGGTCTTCACACAGAGGGAGGACGACAGAAACAAATATGGTGCGACTCAACTTACTGGTGTGTCTCAGTTTGACAGGTAACGGTCACCATCATGAACTGCATGGCCCTCAATTTCAGATACCACTACAGAGAGTGGAGCAGCGACAGGTCCCTTATCATCTCCTGTTAGTGTTACTGAGGACGTGACACAAGATGAGTTCATGAAGAGGAGACGAAAAGTTATCACAAGTAATCATCTGTTGCAGATCTCGTGGTAAAGACAGTTCAACTTTGGAGCCAATTTAGGTGGAGAGGAGATGTTTCTGGGTACATCAGGGAGTCCGGGACGCTCTGGTGATGCTTAAAGCCTGATTTATGGTTCTGCGGCGTACCTACGACGTACCTACGACGGACCTCCGTCGTTGCCGTGATGCCGTCGTGAACCCTTCGAACTTCTCTGTCACTCCATTTCGTCGCAGTGCAATTCACCACCAGAGCGGTCTGGGGCTGCGTTCCTTTCCTGAATGGTTGTCGTCATCTCTAGTTGATTCTTTGTTTAGCTTTTGGCTTTTCCAGCCACAGTGAACAATTGCGACCGAGAGAGAGAGAGAATCTTGCTGGAGTTGGAGTTGTTGGATGTTGAAGAAAGTATGTCAATACTGCAACATCTACATCGCAACAGACAGCCCTCTCGGTCTGTGCTGGGTCTGCGTCGCCTCGACGTGTAGTTACATTTTTTGGGAGGTGCACGTCAGGCTACGGCGAGCCTCCTGCGTAGCCACGTACCCTACGACGTAGGTACATCGTTGATTTAACGCAGGACCATAAATCAGGCTTTAGTCTAACATGGCGTCTAACCTGTCCCACAACGGGATGAAATTCAGCACTTTTGACAAAGACAACGACAAGTGGGAGGAGAGTTGAGCAGAGGTGTATGGGAGCAAGATGGTCGTACAACAGGTGTCAGTCAGCTTACTTGAACAGGAATTATCATGTAGGCACATTAGACGGCAAGACATAGAATATTTATATGGCAAATAACAGAGACCCAGAGTGAAAAGGGACGGGACTTGTGTTTGGGATTTGGTGGTATGTAGCGGTAAGGGTTGCACACTGCAACCAATTAAAACTTCTCCCATCAAGCATGTAGTAGACACAAAGAGGATCCGTTCGGTAGTGATGGCCTAGTGAAGCCTCATGAACCATTTTCTTTATTTTCTGAGCCCACCAGATGGCACTCTTGGTTTATAGATAGAGGCTGAGGGACTGGCAGTGAAGTGTGCTTTCAAACCTTTGTTGAACAAACAGCACCATCCAGTGGATTCAGAGAATAAAAACAGTGGTCCATGATGCTTCATTTGGCCATCACTACTGCTCGGTACGTAGATATAAATGGCTCGTTTTAAGGTAAAAATTACACATTTATTGTTAGATTCAGGAGATTTTAAACTGCTGAAAACATGAATATTATATTGCATTTCTTCCAATATGTCCCCCTAAATCCTGCATAGCAGAGGTTAGGTGTTTGCTCACAGGCTGAAGAACACAATTCACACTAATAATCAGGATCTGCATGTTTATTCTTTAAGAGTAGCACAGCGACACAGTCAACACACACACAGTAGCCGCAGGCTCTCTGCCCGTCCTCAGCACAAGAGCTGTCCAACTGTTTTTCCTTTTATTTAGACACATCACATTTAGAATATGTGCACACCAAAAACAATGTATGCCCTTACATTGGTTACATAATCAGTGATCAGTGAAAACAAAAACAACAGAAATCAATCAATAGAATAAAAACATCAAAAGGCATCTCTTCAGAAAAAATAAATGAAAATGCACATTGAATAAGGCAACATGTTCTCATGGTTCTCTGCATGCACAACAGTTCGTATGATATCCTACAAATTTGCACCCCATGAATAACGTTGTCCTTAATGTGCATTTACGTAATTAACGTAAAGTTACTGAGGTTAGGTTTAGGAAAAGAAACATGGTGAGGGTGTACCTTAAAATGACTCATAGTTTACATGGATGTGAAAATACGACTCCAGGGCAAAAGTCCTGTGCCAAAGTTCGTTTCTTTCTTTTTTTTTTTTTTTTTGTGGATGCAATCACGCAACTTCAAGTCCCAAGCGAAAGTCTGTTGTTGTTTTTTTTACCCATCCACCAGCCCAACCTGCCTCCTCACAAAAGCTTCGGACTGCTCCCTTGTTTACTGCTGTCAGCGAATTGGTCACATGATCACAGCCTCTTAAAATACACGGGATATGTACTGATTTGGGTGCATTGCTTTTTGCAGGAAAAAATACAAAAAATTTGTGAGAACAACCTGCACATTTCCACTTATCCTACTACAGAATAAATAACTGGATAACTTGATACTGATTAAAGCCCCTCCTTGTGCCAGTCAACCCGCAACTATGAAGACATTCTTTGAATATAAGGTTGGCAAGAACCAGGATTTTTGATGATATATGCAGAGAATATTTCACACAGTTTTTGACAATGTTCACCAAAATAAACACGTTTGGACGCAGCTACACCGACATGCTGTACCTTTAACCAATCTAACAGAATTCCTTTCTGACCCCATCCAGCCACATCTTTACTTGCAACGGAGCAGTTTTCCTGCTCGGTGTAGAAACAGCAGAGGTAAAACCAAACTGCTGGGCAGTGTGAACCACAATCCACATGAAATAATCACACAGCTTTCAGTGCCACTGTGCAGTGGTGAGAAATTCAGAGTAAAACTAACAAAGAACCCAGCAAGCGAAAACCACAGCACTGCCGTTATGGCTGCGATGGTGTGGAAAGCCCTCTGCTTTGATTGATCCACTCGCTTCCTGTCCCTGCCCACCTCCCCTGGCCCAGGACGCATCAGAGCATAGAGGACACGAAGGCTGCAGAAAGACACCACAACTAAAGTGAAGACCAGTAAGCAGAGAAAAGGGGCGACGGGAATATCAGTGAGGCTCCGAACTATTACACCACTCCACACCAAGCTCAGCAGCCAAACACATCCAATGCTGATATTTCGTATCTTGATCCCGCCTGACTGTCTCAGCCCCATGTAGGTGACGGGGTGGACGACAGCCAGGTATCGCTCCACACAGGTCAGGAGGTGAAAACACGTCTGTCCAGGGAAAGCCATAGAAGACAGATAAACCCCCACAATCCCCACCTCAGAGACTTCAGTGTAGATGCCACAAAAGGCAACTGTGCACCCGAATGCATAGATCAGCTCAGTCGCAGCCATGTGGTAGGTGAAGATGTCGGAGTGGCTGCTTGTTGAGAAGGAGCGCTGCTGCCGCCATCGTTGGTGACCCAGGTAGAGGACGACGACGGAGAGAGGAAGGAGGAGGATCTTTGTGGTGTTGAAGGTGATGGAGACGAGTAATCCAGCACTGGAGTCGTTGCAGGTGTAAGGGGTGGAGGAGGAAGAGTAGACGACTGACATATCGGCTTGTATGGAGCTGCTTTGAAGGTGAAAAGAGAGACAAGAGGGACAGAAATTCAGACTGCTTTTTGCTGTACATTTTTTGTCTGTAGTCTCAGCAGATGCATTTGCTATAAACACAGCAGTCCAGTGAATGGAGTCTGCTATTTAAATGTCCATCTGCCTATACCCATTATCTGTGACTGCTGATCGTATTCAGGATGGCAGGGGGGTGAATGGAGCCTGTTCCAGCTGACATCGCGAAAGACCCTTAACATTAACCTAACTAACCTGACCTGCATATCTTTTGACGGTGGGAGGAAACCGGAGAGCCTGAAGAAAACCCAAGCAAACACAGGGAGAACATGCAAACTCCACACATGCCCCTTTTCCATCACGTTAGCTACGGTTCTTGAACTGGTTCCCTTCAGGAGTCTGTGGACCTTGGTGCTATCTAGCGATCCAGCCTGCATTTCCACACGTTTTGCATCAATGGAGGGCGTCACACAACCCACAACGGAAATAAACATGTTACGGGAAAAGGGGCTCACAATCTCATAATTTTCACCCTAAAAAATAAAATCTCAAACTTCGTTGATTCAAAATCACTTTTTTTTCTGTCCTCAAGGAAGTGGCCTGCGATAACATTTTGCCTTCTTGAGATCAGAAAAATGAAAATTACGTTCAACAACTTATTTAAACTATTGAACTGAGAAACGTCTTTGTCACACCTGACAAACAAACGGGAAACTGGACTGGAGTTTGGTTGAGTATAGAGTTTTAGTCAAAACAACAGCACATCTCGTTCATCCCCAGCTTAAAGAAAATGTTAATCACTGTATGCTAAATTATAAACATGGATGCAGTGTTGAATGATATCCACGATAAAAGAGGAATTTAATACTATTATTTAAATATCTTTATAGAATCGAAGAACACCCACCTTTGTGTTTGTTTCTGATCTTTCTCCTGCTTATCCAAACTCACTGACTGATATCACCAGTATCTGATCCTAATATCTATTAATGCCTCTGTGTAGGAGTGTATCAAATGAACCAATGTGTCAAAGTGACGCACAGCAGCAGGACTGTGGGTGTTTAGCATATTGTCAAACAGATGATGGATCCCATGTCACTGTGGCAAATGTTCTTTGCATTTCAGAGGGGAGAGCGCACCGAGTAATTGTTTAGATTTGTGAGGTTGAAATCAGTCTTAATGCAGGAAGGATTAAAATTAAGCTCCAAATATTTGAATCACTCATGGTGTTAAGGTTTGTCCCATCATTTGTCTGTCCATTGTGTTGACAGGATTCAAATAACCTGCAAACAAAGGCTAGTGTTTATTCAAATTAAATGGTGTCATGCACGGGAGTCTCTGTGTGCACAGACAGCAGTTTGGTGGAAAGAGTTCATCAGGTGATTGATAACGACCATGAATACAAACTATTGTTTCACAAGTAGAGCTGTTGTTATTTCAGTAACTCCAGCCAGGTGCATCAGAATTACATTCATACTAATCAGGATTTGCTGCTGGTTCCAGAAGTGTTTCAGATCCCTTCATTTTTCTTTAAACCACATCCTCAGTGTCAGTTAAAATAGAAACACTGGAGAATAGACCCACAATTTAGATATGAATTGATTTAATTTGCAGATTTGATCTTCAGTTTTCTCAGCACTGTACGCTTTAACTCCCATCAGCCGTTAGTGGCGCTCGTAACAGAATTCTCAGCTTGGCGACGGGATGTCTCTCGCCAGAAATGTCACAATGGGAGTCATAGTTGTGTTAGATGTGTTTTCAGGTAATAAACTGTTTTCTTACAGGCTTAGATTGTTCTTCTTTTGACTCAGTTCAACAGATATTTAACAAGAAACATTATAAACATGACAACAAGCCAGTCATACAGAGTATCACATCATCAGTGTAGAAAATTTCATTTAAAACACACATATCACCACCTAGACCACTGAGAACTTCAGACCCTTCCAAGATCTTGCAAGATATATCTTCTACTCAAATGTGTGGGTGAGGCTGAGAACAGTCGCACTGTGGTTGTTGGGTTATTATCTGAGGCAAATGTGTCACGGATATTATCTAAGATTTGAGTTGTAAATTTGTATGGGAAAAAAATCAAAGACAAAAAAACAAAGAGAACATATTTAAGATATCTGATGTTCAAACTGATAAACCTGCTGAGTGTGATTCCTGCAACACGTTTAAAATAAGTTGGGACGGAGGCAACAAAAGACTGGATAAGTTGTGGAGCGGTCAATTAACACCATTCCACAGGTGAACGTGTTATTCAGTAACAAGCGATAGTGTCATGTTTGCTAGGGAAGGAGCCTTCCTCAAAGGCTGAGTTGTGCGTGAGCAAGGATGGCGTGAAATAAACCACTTAGTGAAAAAATGCCTGGGCCAATACGCAGAAGGCTATTATCTAAACCTTCATAGCCGAAATATTAATAATACAAAAAGTAATAAATTACCCGGTTTGCAGTTGGAGGACTCCCGTCAACAGTTTTACAGATGTCTCTTCATCAGCTAATCGAAGGGTACGGGTGTAGCCTAGCTAGCTATGTCATTGGTGTAACTGTTTCAAGGTAGATAACAGATATTTTAATGTTATAATAAGACATCTGATGTGTATTAATAATATACCTAAATAAATGTGAATAAATGTACAGTGTTTGAGTGCACATGGACTGTTTGAAGGTGTTGATAAATGAACCACATCTGGTGGTGTTATGGGTGTAGCCACAGCCGTACTTTCTTCTCAGTGTGGATTCACAACCAGCATGGTTATGTTTCAGCCACCAATCTGTGCTTGTACGGTCATTTCACTGATCAAACATGGCACTACTCTGCCCATAGTAAGGATGGCTGGGGTCATGCATACGAAGATTGTTTGCACTGAAGTTCACTGTAAAGCAAATGAATGAGGTTTGCCATCAAACTGCTCTCCACTCTGTGTGACACGATGTCATTTAAATGAACACCTGTCGTTGTTCGGAGGTTATTTGAATCCTGTCAGACATGCTAAAGCTATTGGTGCTGTGCTAAACATCAAGGGATGTCAGCTGTGAGGACAATCAGAAACACGACTGACGAGGTGAGGGCTCCTAAATAACTCAATACTTAATCATCAGGTCATATGTTTTAAATTATATTTGTCAAATGGCCATTAATATGAAAGTTCCACTGGTGTCATTGGCTAAATAGCACTATTAATTACCAAGTGGAATTTTGTTTTTCTGTAAGGATAAGTGTGTATGGAAAATAAATGAATGGAATCTCTTATATATTCGTGATACAAAATGTTTTTGTCTTTATTCATATATACATCAGCGAATATATTTATCAGATTGGGTTCACTATCCTCTGTTTGTTTGGTTTCTTTATTAACGAACAAATTTCATGGATATTTCAAACTTCGATGGATGCATGAAAATAACATTGCAGAACGGATAAAGGGTGCAATTAATAATTTCTTACACCACTGTTAAATGCAGAAAACCTCACCACCAGTGACCTGCACCATTGTGACATTGTCCTCCTGTGTTTCTATGTTAAGGTGCATGATGTAGATCATTAAAAGAAAACTTTCAAATTATCAGTAGGGGGAAAAACACTCCACACAATTCTTTAATTTAAAGAGCCGACACAGAGGATTTGGGTTTTTTAGCTTGGCGCCACCTAGCGTCAGTGGTGTTGCGTCGCACTGTGGCAACAGCCAAATTGAGCGTGTGGATCAGAGATAATCAATAAAATGTAAAGCCACCAGTATACCTCTGTGTGTATATATATACCTATGTAAACGCTGATAGTCTGATTTTACTGTGGACACTACCCTGTGCAACCCACATTATTTTCATCATGATATATTTAGGATAAGATGCTGTCTGTTGCCTCTTGAAGTAGATGAAATATAACTTAACTGTGTCTCAGTCTCTCTCTTTTCCCTCCGTCTACCCGTCATGTCTCCTTCCTCTTTTTCTCCTCAGGCCAGCAGCTATATTCAGTAGATATGGCAACAAGCTCTGCTTTCAACTCCAACTCCAGTAATGCTCCATTCTACATTTGTGAAAGTTCTCCAGCTGGCATGATCATAACCGATGCCTTCATAGTCATAAGAATCATCCTCACCTTGCCTCTCTGCTCTCTCGTCCTGTACCTGGGTCACCAGCGATGGCGGCAGCAGCGCTCCTTTAAGACAACGAGCCACTCTGACATCTTCACCTACAACACGGCTGCTGTAAATCTGATCTGGGGCCCGGGGTGCCTCTGCTACCTCTGTGGCTTGTATACGAATCACCTGCTGATTAAAGCATTTGGAATTTGTGTTTCTTCTTCTGTTTTCTATGGAGAGGCCTTCTTCCACGTCCTGACCTGTGTGGAGCGATACCTGGCCGTCGTTCACCCCGTCACCTACATGGGGTTAAGAAATGAACGTGGTGTGAGGATCAGAAACATCAGCATTGCATGTGTTTGGCTGATGAGCTTTGTGATGATGGGCGTAACTGCTCTGTACCTGCCTGATACGGCCGTCATCCCACTGGTTATCGTGTTGGTCTTCTCCTTAGCAGTCGTGTCTTTCTGCAGCCTTTCTGTTCTCTGTGTTCTGATTCGTCCAGGCCCAGGGGAAGGAGGCGGGGAAAAGCAGCGGGTTGACCGGTCAAAGCAAAGGGCTTTTCAGACTATCACAGCCATACTGGGAGTGCTGGGGTTGTGGTTTGTAGGGCTGCTTGTTACCACTGGCCTGTACAACTCTGTCCTGCTGAGCACCAGTGTCCGCTGTGTGTTGGCGGCATGTTCAGGCTGGTTTAATCTGCCCAGCTGCTTGGTGTTACCTGTCCTGTATCTTCAAAGAGCAGGAAAACTGTAGTTGTTGCAGACTGGTTGTTGTACGTTGGATCTTTCTAGGTGCTTAGTGTGTTGTTGTGTTACCTCATATTGTTGATGTTTAAATCATCCTGTAAAGTTTCAATTAGACATACAGACAACAGAGACATTTACGAGCACAGCGAGCATGCAGTCATCACCCAGAGTGTACACTTGAATTTATCAAATGTTATTTAAGACATTCTAAAAAAGTAGGTTTTTTGGTGTTTTTTTGAAACAGTCAATGGACTCAGCTGATCTAATTGAAGTGGGGAGGTTGTTCTAAAGTCTGGGTGCCAGGGCAGCAGAAGCACAGTCACCTTTGGTTTTTAGTTTGGCACGTTGTATGGCCAACAGGTTTTGGTTGGACCTACATGACCACTCAGTGGTATGTGGGCTTAGTAGCTCGGAAATATAGGTAGGAGCTAAACCGTGTAAGGCCTTACATGTGATTAAAAGAATCTTGAAATGAATCCTGAGCTTCATTGGCAGACAATGCAGTAAGGCTAAAACAGGGGTGATGTGGGATCTACGGCCAGTCCTAGTTAATACCTCGCTGCTGCATTTTGTACAAGCTGGACACGTGACAGGTCAGCTTGGCTAAGGCAGGTGAAAAGGGAGTTGCAGTAATCGAGACAGGAAAAAGTGAAGGCATGCATGATATGTTCTAACTCAGACACTGACAATAACGGTCTGATTTTTGCAATGTGCCTGAGTTGGAAAAAAAGCAGGATTGAACCATTTTATTGACACGTTGTTCAAGTTTCAATTTAGGGTCAAATGTAGCACCAGGATTCCTGGCGTTAGTTTTGATATGGAGGGCAAATGGGCCATGTGCTGAAAGATGCCTTGAGCAGTATTTTCAGGGCCAAAAATGAGAATCTCAGTTTTGTCAGAATTTAGCTGAAGAGAGTTGAAAGACATCCAGTCCTTTATCGCAGCTAAACAGTCGTGTTTAGGTTGCTAAGAACATCTGGCTTTACTGAAAAATATAGCTGTGTCATCTGCATAGCAATGATAGAATATACAACCAAAACGACTGATTATCTGGCCCAAGGGAAGCATATACAATGACAAAAGAATGGGACCAAGGACTGAGCCCTGGGGCACCCCATGTAACAGCAGAGTGCAGCCAGACCTAACCTTTTGTGGTGTTATGATACGCCACCAGTTGGCCAGATGGCACCGGATGCAGCACATCTGTGGACAGGCAGCGTAAGTTCATAACACGGCTGGCCAGCACCTGTTGCGGCTGGACGATGTCAGTTTGAAGCGCTGTCAGTAACTTCATAATATAAGGAGCTGGATAGTCCCAGTAGGGTGGGTGGAAGGGTGGAGGGTGGGTCCAACAAACCCCTGACGTGTAACGGCTTGGGATGAGAATGTGTTGCTGTAGCCTGCTGTTCATCTCTGCTGCACGCTGAAGGCATCAGGCTACATTAGCTGCTACGAGCTAAACGCACCAAAGTTCCCACAAACTTCTGCTGTTATCAAACCTCCATAGATGAGAAATTCATAATGCAAAGATTAACAACTGACCTCGTTTGCAGTTCGAGGTGTTCTGTCAGTGGCGTCGATGGGGAAAATGCTCTTTTGGGCACAGGGGACTTTTTTCTGTTGCGTTACTGTGAGTAGCCACTGGAGCAAACTGGAGCAAACTGGCTGAGTGATGGTGCAGTTCGTAGAATTCTTCGTACATCCACTGTAGCCTAGTTTTTGTTGTTGGTCGAGTTGCATCGTGGGTAATATGACAGGTTTTTGACAATTTTATAGGAGTACAATGCTGAATTGGTGGAGGGCTCTTTAAAGGTTTCAGCAAAGTAGTGAGGTCAGTTTTATTTATATAATATGTGATTGTGCGTTGAGTGGTTGTGAGGTGGTTGAAGGTGTCACCTGCTCTCGTGATTTAACGTTTGTTGTTAAGTGATCTCTGAGGTTTTCAACGTGGTTTCTATAGAATTCTTAGGAATTTTCAAGGTGTTTTGCTGGAGTGTATTTTGTATTTGCCGTGATGGTCTGGGGCTACTGTACGTTCGCAGTGGGAGGAGGAGTCCAGCAGCACAGGCTTCCCCCACTAGTCATGAAAACTACTGAATTACAAATTTGCATGTTAAAGTATGTCAGACTGCACTGATGCTTTTTCACTGATGTGACCTTCAGCTACAAACCAGATGTTACTCAGTTTTTACATTTCTATACTTGTGAGGACCCTGGCTGACATATTGCAGACCCTTGCCCCTAACCCCGAGACCTTAAACATCACATCTAACACTAACTCGAACCTAAACCTAATTCTAAGCTGAACCTTCAAACCAAGTCTTAACCTTCAAACAGTACTGTAAGGTAGTGAGGACTGGCCAAAATGTCCTCACAATGCACAAATGTCCTCAGTACGATGGTTTAAAGCTGAGTTTGGTCCTCACAAAGATACCATTACAGGTTCTCACACACACACACAGGGTAAACAGGTGCTGTCTGAGCTCAATGACACCATAAGATTTGAATACACACCTCTTTGTCTATATGACATTTGAATGCTGTCAAATATTCATCTTAATGGACTAATGGACTTAATGGATGCTGGTGACACCCATTACACCAAGCCCACTGACTTTATGGTTTAAACTGGTTCAGTTGTGTATAACATGTGTATATTAATACTACATGTGTACTGGAATATTGTTGTTTTAAATGCAAAATAAATGTCACAATAACTCTGTTTGTTTGTAAATGTGTGCGTTTTGTTTGTGTAAGCTCACATCTCAAATGTCCATCAGCTAAGTGACCTGATGTCACTGCTGACACTCAGAAGAAATTGAGTCCAAAATGTGATGCTGGTGACAGACAGATAGACCAGTAACACTACAGCCAATGACAGAATTTTCACACAAACCAGACCGGACCAAATGGCTGCCATTTAGGAATCAATGCTTTATTTCAGTGTTGAGTGTGTGTGAATATTAAAGAGACGGTTCATAACAGTGAACAGACATGACAGATAGTAAATACAGAGAGAGAAAGAGCAGGCAAGAGAAACTGTAAGAAACTGATCAGTGCTTTAAGAGCTGTGTTCCAAAAACACTACATATCCATTTGAGGAAAAAGAACGACAGCGTCGATCACATGGTGCAAACGAGCCATGCGTGTGTCTGTAATGACTAATGTGGCTTCTTTCTGTTGTGTTGATTTAGGAATGTCTTTTTCCAGTTGTCAGGATTTCGGAAGTTCCCTCAAATGGATGTGTAGTCTACAAATGAGCAATATGTCTGAAATGGTTATCAACTAACTTACTCATGTTTGCAATACATTTCAAATCAAGGTCACTGAGAAGGCAAATCCATCATGTCAACGCTGAATAACATTCATTTGTTTTAGACATTAAGGCTAAATTATCAGCAAACAAGGCCCAGATTACTTCAGAAGACACAATCTGATTCTGTTGAGACGATCAGTACCGCCAACAAATCCAAAAACCTTCCACCAGTTCACTGGCGATGAGCAAAGTTGGAGATCTGACAGCAGTACTGGGCGCGTAAACAAAGTCAGAGAATGTACCTTTAACAAACTGACAATCAGCACAATTAGGGAAAAGACATGAACTTCTTTTTGGGACTCTGACGACTTTTACTGAACGTTCACTGATCAAACTGTTTTGGTCTTACCCATCTGTAACAGTGACAGCTAGCATTAGCATTCAGCATTGAAACCAAGTTAGCTTTTAACTAGTTGCACCCTTTGTTACAAAAGGGACCGACAGTGCTTCTCAAAGTCAAGGATGCTTCCTTGGTCGGACAAGTCCTCCCAACTTGGGATCTACTGAGACTAGGCAAGACCCCTTCCTAGCATGTGGTGAACACACACTGGAAAAGCAAATCCTGTGCAAACGTGTGTGGGCTCTTCACGCCTGCTGAGGATACACACATGCATCCTTTAAAGTTCTCTGAAGGACAGACTGTCCTCGGAAGAATTCAAAGGCTCCTTGAAGTTCAGCCGTTTAAGGATCGTTCCTTGACTTTGAGAAGCACCAGTTGTTCACATTTCAAAATAAACCTCCGTACTTGGTCAGTAAGCTTGAACATTGTACTCTTAGCTACAGCTAACTTATTAGCTTTGTGCTAAACGTGTCCCGTGGTTTCAAACAGAATGCTAACAAACTGTTTTTGCGCACTGGCTAGCTTGATTATTT
The DNA here is from genome assembly GCA_035609425.1 of Epinephelus awoara. Taxonomy (NCBI): domain Eukaryota; kingdom Metazoa; phylum Chordata; class Actinopteri; order Perciformes; family Serranidae; genus Epinephelus; species Epinephelus awoara. The sequence goes on along the minus strand of CM069315.1, from coordinate 31,776,284 downwards.
GTCCCCTACAGCATGATGACTTTCAAACGAGACAGCTCTGAAACGCTGATTCATCCACTCACAACAGTCAGTATAAAATGTATCAAAGACCGACAATCATGTTTTGACTCAACAGAACAGACAAAATGTACAAAAACAAGAAGTATAATGGGCACTTAAGAATTTCAATGCACACGGTGGAACACAATCAAATGGCAAGAGAGAAAGATTGAAATGATGGAATTGATAAATAAATAAATAAATAAATAAAAGTAATAACTTACATATAGTTTACTGTTTGCTCCAGTGTGAACTCGATAGGACACCATTTCCCCGACAAGTCAGCCAAAGATGTTTCTGTATATTAACGATAAAGGTTGAAACTGTCTAACTGAATGCTAATGTGAGGAACTGAAATGCATTTCTTGCCTGTTTAAATGCTTTGCGTTACTGTTATTAATAGGACACTTTTCCAACAGTCATTTTTAAATGCTTCACATCGTCTCGTCTCGTGTCCTTTACTCAACGTTACTGCGAGTCTTCTCGGGTGCGTGTGATCTGTTTGTAAAATGGGAAGCTTACAGTTCAAATGCGTAGTGGTAAGTTTGATGTCAACAATCACATAATACAGAGGCATGCTTTTAGAACACTGGGGAATTGTTTTATGAGCGGTGACAGGACGTGGAGTCGAACAAGCCAGCGACAGCACTTCTGGGAATTCTCAGAGCATTCTAGAAACCTTGGCAATGTCGAAGAACGTTCCAGATTCTCCTCCCCCGGCCTCCTGGTGTTTGTCACTGAGCAGAAACAAGTGAGGAAAGATGTTGCTGATTCCAAATATGCCAATTAATCTGAACATTTTACAGGATATTATTAAAGGTATTCTCACAAATATATAGGATAGATTTATAGACGCTTTTCTTCTCCTTGCAACAGATTTGCCAGGAAAAAATATATTAACACCCAAACCAAGCATAGATAAGACGATGCTGCTCGTCAAAGCTACCGTGGAACAATCATCCAGACAATCAGAACCAGAGTTAAGCAATCATTTCTATTGATGAATCTATTGCCTTAGACTTCGATAGAATACTAGCATATGGCAGGAAAGTAAATAAACATTCCACATTCAGACAATCCTAATGTTCAAACAATGGACAACAGGCTAAAAGTGGCCCACGTCTTAGTCTAACGAGATTTTTTCTCATTCAACAATAAAGTCGTTGCACTGTAAATTTGGCTGGGTGAGAATGCCCTGAAGTGATTCCTCGCTGAATATTTACAGATATACACGTTCACTGCTGGAAGTTTTCCAGTACAACCACAGTTCTCTACTGCTGGACCAGTTTGATGTTAAGTGCTTTGATCAAGGGCGCCCTGATGAGCTCTCAAGGCCCTGACACACCAAAGTGACGTTCAAGTGTCGGTCAATGTTGGGCCTTTGGTGAGCGTCGGTCGTTGGCTTTTTTACACCGATTCAATGTGTTGAATAAAGAACTAAAGTCAAGCTGGAGTGCAGAAGGAAAGATTGTTTTTCTTTAGCCAGTGAGTCAAATCTTGATGGTTTGTGTTATTGTTCTTTGGCACACGATAAATATTCTCTGTTCTTTCAACACTGGATTGTGTTGATAATGTGCTAACTGGCCAATTAACGTCAAGACAGTCTTCTTAACCTGTTCTCATTCCGAAGTTGTCGCATATCGCCATTTTGCTGTACATTGTCTGTACATTCCACGCTAGGTATCCTTTGGCATCTGCTATTTACGCTCCAGGACGCTGCAGCCAATGCCGGGATGTCAACAACCTCCCGTTCCTTATATTACTTTGTTACCAGCAGCGTCTCGTACAGCCACATGTTTCCCATGCTGCGACAGCTGCCGTCCAGCTGCCGTCCAGCCAACCAGCGGAGTATCATAAACCTGCCAAAGGCTGCACACTAACGCCACCCGCCGGCCCATCATACGACCACTGAGGGTGGCTTTTGGCATCAGTGTCTGATGCTAAAATCACTGCAAAGCGGCATTATGTGCTGACTTCAGAATGAGAACAGGCTGGTCTTCTAGTTTCCCTTTTAGAATGACAATTACAGACAACCGCCACCTGCAGGCACAGAACATTTGTGCTGGTTGGCTCTGAGTTGAAGTCTTTGCACACACATAGGCAACGTGAGGCAACCTTTGTCACTGACAGTTCTCTGAAGTGTTTTTGGTGTGTCTGGGCCTGAAGAGTTGGTAGCTAATGCTTCCAAATGTTAGAATATATGTTGGAGGAGGAATTTAATCTACTGTACAGGAAGCAGTCTGTAGAACCAACCCAGAGTCAGAAACCAAGACGTAGATATCTTTTAGCTCGATGGCCATTAATTTGTCTGTTACATACATATGAGAAGGCAGAACATTAGAAAACTTTTAATCTTGTAATCCAGTCTCTGCAAAACATCAACCTTTACTTGCTCACTCATGCCTTCGATGCTTCGCCAGACCCTTTATCCATCATGCCCTCTGTTGTGGGTTTAGGAAGCAGTGGTTTCCACAGACGTTTTTCATCATCTCTTTTTGCAACCTGTGTTTTTTCTTACTTTTGTTTAAAACCGTTTTTTTCATTCACTCCTCCATTTTTACATTAATGCCAAACTGGGAGAAAGAGGGAGTTTTAGAATTTGACATCATGATGCAGTCGTTGCATATCTGCTTTTACTCCAGTCTTGCATCACTCCATCACTGCGATTTTCCTCAAATTTGCATTAGTGCAGCAAACTCTTGAATCCACCATCATCCCATTCCCCCTCATCTACTATTCTTCTTATCCCTCTTTACACGACAAGAAGATGTAGCTCAAAGACCAGTCTTTCTCATCCACTGTTTCTGGTGTTGAAGATCACTATGGTCATACTTTATCCAAGTTATCGACGATGTCAAAACCAGATCATAGGATCATTGTGGTCTGATGATGTGATGATGACTAATCCTTCTTCTTTGCTTCCTCCTCTTTTCCATCCATCCCTCCCTCCTTCCTTACAGACTGCAGTAAAGGTTCATGCAATAATTCCTAGAATTTGACATCGTGCACATCTCTCCACTCCAACAACTGCTCCCTCCATCTGTCTTTCCTTCCTCTGCTTCACTTCTCCATCCAGCCCTCCATCATTGCAGGTAGCGGTAGACTTTGAAGCAGTGGTTGCCAGAGTCAGCCACTACCACATGTCCATCTGAGGTCAGAGCCAGACCTTGGGGTCCGTACAGAGGGTCCGCTGACGTGTTGATGTAGGAGAGGAAGGAGCCGCTGCCGTCAAACACCTGGAAATGTTTGAACAGAGAAAGAAAATGTGGTTTGATTTTTGCAAAGGTTCCCGTTACTCCTGAATAAGGGCTTCTTGGCATTCCAAGCTGACGAGCACTGTTGTACCTGTATTCTGCTGTTGCCCCAGTCAGCTACGATGATGTTCCCATTAATGTCCACAGCTACACCAGTAGGCGCGTTGAACTGGCCATTTCCCTCACCGTTAGAGCCAAATTTCAACACCAGCTCGCCCTCAAGGGTGAAAACCTGGCCGGGACAGAGTAAGAAAAATATATTAGAACCCATTATCCATGTGTCCTTGAGCAAAAATTCAGTATCTACCTTAAATACCTAAATGTCTACAAGTATTATTTCACTGTAAACAGAGCAAGAGGAGGCAAGTCAGTAAGGCCTTACCTTAACGGAGTGGTTATGGAAGTCAGTCACGATGATCTCATTGTTCTTGTTCACAGCTGCAAAGTGTGGACCTTCAGGCGACAAGTGCAAAAACAACAAAAACAGGTTGTGCTTTCAGCGTCTTGTTTATCACTTCAAATACTGTGAGAGTTACCTGCGGGACACATACGGCCGCAACAAGGAAGAGAAACAGGGCAAGGGTAGGCAGGAGGTGAGCAAGAAAAAGAAAGTGAAGATATATAGAAGCAATGTCCTTCTTGAAATCCTCCATGACAAAGAGAGGGTAAGATTAGCCTATCCAGGAATGCACAACAGTAAGGTTTAATCACTGCACAGTATCATCTCATAACTCAGGTGGATAGTGATAGTGGCAGCACCTCCAGTGGAGACAAGCAAAGGAGGAAATGTGTCTTTCCAATTTTCCTAATGTAATGTTGGCAAAAGCTTTGATTTTAATTAATTGACGGATCATAATTTGTCTATGAAACATTAAAGACTGGCATCGTGGCTTCTTTTGTTAATTAATCAAATGCTACCTGCAAATTGCTTGTCACCGTTGCCTCGACTACCAAACTTGGTGATGAGCTTGCCGGTCAGCTGGAAGATGAAGACAGTGCACGCCTTGTTGTCAACCACGATCACATGACCGTTCTGGTCCACGGACACGCCCTTCGGCCCCATGAGTCTGCCAGAGCCAAGCTTCGTCTGATGGACACCAACAAGAGGGAAGAACCGTTCAACAAAACACGAGACGTGTTCATCTGCATCAATAATGTTCATCAGCATTAACAAGTATTTATAGAGTAAAGTACGATTTACATTTCTACACTGACGTGCGATCATATAAAATTAAATAAAATAATCAAACACTAAGTAACCTTTCATCTCTTCACAGCTCAAAGCCACACCGCTCTGCCTACCTTGAACTTGCCCTCGCCAGAGAAGATGCTGACCCACTTGTTGTCATAGTCGGCAATGATGATGTCACCACTGGGGTGCACGGCCACGCCTGTGGGACGCTGGAGTTGCCCCGGCGACCGTCCCCGCACCCCAAAACGACTCTTGAATTCCCCCTCGTTGGAGAAAATCTGGAGCAGGGGGGACACTTGTGAGGAACTTCACATACACGATGCATGCCTTCACTTATAAACCAAGACGTCTGAAGCTCAAACAGCCATTTGAAGAAGTGAAGACCGGACAAAACACGCTCTACCTGGACACACTGATTGTTGCTGTCGGCTATCAGTATCCTGCCAGTGGAGGAGGCGGCCACCCCTTGAAGGTTGGTGAACTCTCCTTTATTCCGTCCCTTTGTTCCTAAAAAGAGCAGGAAAGGTAAAATAAAACCACTGGTCAGATAGGCCTTCCTTACAAGCTCTAAACCCTTTATCTTCACTAGCTGTATATAGCTGAATGAATGTCTCACCGATCCTGAAGATAAGGTCGTCCTCTATGGGATTCTGGGTTTTGCGTCGTGGGGTGCCCAAGGCGCTGCTCGCCCTCTTGGAGCCCTTTTTCTTCTGGCCCGGCGACTTCCCACGTCTCTTCGCCCCATCAGAGGAGCCTGTGGACGGGGTGGCGTAGGCTGCTGAGTTGGTTGCTGTGGTGGTGGAGGGAGACACCTGGAGAGACAATGATGAAGGGAACATACATGTGACAGGGCATTCAGTGCAGTCGTATGCGTAGCAGTGAAAGTGAGGATAGCAAGTTAGTAAAAAGTTTGACAGGGTGATGGACCCATTTTTCTGCAATGCTTTGCTTAGTTTTGGTTTGGAGCAAGAAGGGATTATCCCATGGAAGGCGGTGGGCACCCGTTGGCTCCTGTGAAAGTTGCTCAGTGGTGCATGAAGCCAAAATGCATGGTGTGAAATAACATGGATTGTTCATATAATGGGGTACGCAGAGCAGAACCTACACACACCCTTCACCCACCTCGACTTCAGTCTCTGAGACCCTGTTGACGGTCAGTTTGAAGGGACTTCCTTTAATGTGCTGGTCGTACAAACGGAGAGCCAACGAGAAGTCGCCCTCCTTCGGCACCGTGTACACAAACTCATAAGTCCCATTCTTGTGGTCCACTATTTCCCCGTCCACTATGCTGCCATCTGGCGTGAAGACCTGGATCAACACATTGGAAACACTTTGTAAGGTTCTGCAGGTGGATCCACAGAATTTTATTTGAGTGTGGGTGTGAAAGGAACCTCAGCTGACAGGATCGCATTGCCACTCTTGCAGGCTCCCCCTGACTTATCTCTTGTCACTATGGTAACCGAGGCAGGATGTCCCACAATGCACTGCTCCAGGCCGGCACCCATGGCTTCACTCTGGCTTGCCACCGCACTGAGGAAGAGGAGGAAGAAGAAGATGGTCAAATGCAAAAAATGCTTTCACAGTATGATCCTGATGGTTAGTGAGGTCACAGTCTCACCTGGTCGTGACGATGGTCCCCAGGTTGTGTATGGACTTCCTCAGCCCGTCTGTCTCCATCAGCAGATCCAGCTGGTCGTTCTCCTCCGGCTGACACGGCAGACCGAGGCCTGCCAGCTCCCCTAGCCTCTCCTTCAGCTCCTGCTCCGCCTGAAGGCTCGCCACACACGCCTCCCCAGCCAGAGCCTCCTCCGTCTGTGTACAGCAGGCGGTGATGTCCCCCTCTCCCCGGACAAGGCTGTCCATCTGAGCCTGGAGGACCTGGACACAGATGACACATATGATGATGCTTTTTGCTTTGTGAAGCAGTCCACTGGCAGGAGAGGCGACTTTCTTGACCATAGAAGAGTGAGGGTTCTCAACATGAACAATTATTTAATTAGCGCTCCAAAATCTTGTCAAACACCAAAGGACACGTGCACCTTCTGTTTGAGTCCATATGTGACCTCCAGCTCCATCAGCAGGACACTCTTCCGGACATCCAGCTGCTTGTGCAGGTCCTCGAAGCTTGACTGGATGTCCTCTTCGATGGAAGCTCTCTGATTGGTCAGCTGTTGGAGGATCTCCTTGACGAAGGACAGGGCGTCTGAAATCTGAGGCAGTCTGGAGAGAAAAACAGAGAGAGACGTGAGGACTGTCACATGGCCACATTGTGTCCTTGTTGCTCTGTGGTCCTGCATTTCCCTGCCTGTCCACCAGATGTCACCTTCTCTCAATCATTCCTGCCTGTGTGTCCCCACAGGTGGAATGTAACTAAGTACATTTACTTGAGTACAGTTTTGAGGTATTTGTACTTTTTAGTCTTCTACATTTATGTAACAAGTGTAGTTATTTGCAGATTGAGACTTTACATTCACATTTGTTTTCAGGTTGTCCATTGGTCCGTCCAATCCTTGCAAAATCTCAAGAACGCCTCAGGGGAGTTTCTTCAAATTTGGCATAAAGGTTGACTTGGTTTCAGTGATAAACTGGGTCGTTTTTGGTGGTTATAGGTCAAAGGTCAAGGTCATTGTGACCTTGTCTGTCTCATTTTTCAATTCAATTCATTTTATTTGTAACGGGGGTTAGGGTTAGGGTTTATAGCAGACCCTTCAACTCCCCAAAAAACCCTTTAACGGGGAAATTAATGGTAGAAAGCTCAGGAGAAGCAACTGAGCAAGATATCTCGAAAGCACCAAGAGGGAATTTCTTCAACTTTGGCACAAACGTCACCTTAGACTGAAGAATAAACTGATTAGAATTTGGTGCTCAAAGGTCAAAGGTCAGTGTGACCTCACAAAACATGTGTTTGTCCTTAACTGAAGAATTCAGTCACTAATTCTGACCAAACTTGACACAAATGTGTAACAGGATGAAATGATGAAGGTCAAAAGGTCAAAGGTCAGCTTGACTGTGACATCATCATGTTTTAACGTCATATCTCAGGAACAGAAGGGGAGACATTTGGTCAGATACTTCTACCTGTTCTGGACGACGCCCAGCCTCTCCTGCAGGCGGCTGCGGTGCTCCTCCAGGGCCTGGCTGAGGGGCACCTTAGGGTGCTCCTCATGGTCCGACACACAGTCCTCACACAGCGCACACTCGCAGGCCGAACAGTACAGGTCTGCCACCTGCAGATGAAAAGAGGAGGACAGAGGATACAGTTAAAGGGAGAAAAAATTGATTATTTGTCTTTGATTAGTTTAATTGTGTGAGTGGTGGAGGTGAGTGACGGCGACCCCACACAAACCCAACAGGTCCTGACACATCATCAGGCTGTTTTGTCATGTCAGTGTCATTCATTAAGAAGATTTTGGGGGAGTTTTTCTTTATCTGTGAGGGTCCGAGGACAGAGTGATGTCACATGCTGTAAAGCCTCTGAGGCAAATTGTGATTTGTGATATTGGGCTTTAAAAATAAAATTGGAATGAAATTAAAATGTATTTATTTATCATCACTGCGTGTCACGTGTAGCCAGCCAGTATCCGTCAGATTTGAATGACATAAAGCAAAAATATTGCCAATATAGGTCGGACACTAAAGGTGCACTATGCAGGATGGTCGGTTACTGTTTGAGTTTTGGGTTGGCTTTTACTTTCACTTTTGAACTTCTTCACGCTGTGTCTCTTGGATGCCTGACACCTGACGGCGACCTTTCTGTAAAGCCCTGATGACACCTGGGCGCTGCAGGACACACGCCCATAAATGTCTCAAACATAGAAAACAAGAAGAGAAGAAGAAAGTCAGACAGACGACAGAGTCGCTGCAGAAAACTACACCGCAACACATTGAGAGTGGCTCATGAGTAAAGAGGCATTACTGCTGTTTGAGTCTATTCTTTGTTTTTCAGGAAAATCCTTATAATTTATCTTTGATCAAAAAATATTCTCGTCGTGCTTGTGTACTGAGATGCAAGATCGTGGTAGAGTGGTTAACCAACATTAGCCAAACACTAGGTGACCACATGCCTTGTCTCTCTGAACAGACTCTCTCAGTGTGTCAGAGTCTGGATGCTGAGCTGTTTCTGTTACATGAATCCATCACTGTAATTATGTGTCTGGTTAAGCTAGTCAGGCTTGAACATAGTTTGTGAGTTGAACATCCACAGACAGCTGCAGCCACGCAGATGCACAAGCAATTCTATTCCTAGTACAGCTGAGGGGAGGCGAGCTTACCGTCCTCCTACTGTCGACATCAGGTAAGAGTGAAACTAAAAAGATCCCGACTGGGTTTGGAGCGAATTGTTTGGGTGCAGACAACACGGACGTGTGCACGCACTAGATGTGTTCATGACAACAGAACGTCGTTTGCACAGCTGTTTAACTCTTTTTAACTGTTTAACTGATCCCTTTTCTTTGGTATCGATGCTATTGACGCCATTATCGATCTTCAAAATGAAACTGTCGTGTCAATATTGATATTTTAGGACCGATCCGCCCACCCCTACCTGCTACCCAACAGGCTCTTACAAAGTAGAGAGTTTCAGGTTGATTGACTTTGTTTGTTTGTTTGTTTGTTTGTTTGTTTTACAGTCAGTAATAAAGCAAAAGGGTAAGGGTACCAGTCCAGTTCAGCTGGCTATGGTCTCATGCAGGCCTGGGTTCTGGTCTCAGTTTTAGCGCAGTGCAGAACCCAGAGTTACGGAGCAAACAATCTCATTTTTGAGCTTGTTCAGTTTCAGAAGTTAGATATTTGTAATCAAAGAGAAAAAGACAAATAGTGCTGGACATGTCATGACAAGAACTGAAAATTACTTTTAAGGTTTTCGACACTATTGCGGCACAACCCAGTCGCCAGGGAAAATGCTGGCTTTGTGCAGCTGCTGTATATGTTAAAACCTTATGTTTCAACACCCTGTGGTTACCATCTGATAAGCCACAAGATCCATTCAACTGTCAGGAAAAGATGATGTTTGGCTTGAAACACCCGGTTTGGGGGCACAATCCCGGCAGGAAAAGGCACTGATGTCTTGCTTTATGAGCCCCAACTCCAGCTGGAAGAACTCCAAGTGCTGAAAAATACACAAGTTTGGGTGCTGATAAGCCATTGACTCGCTAAAGAACAACCAGTTTTGTGGTTTGGTTGGTCTTGAACGGTGGTCTGCAGCTTGTCAGCCATCTCGCTCAGGTGTCACACCATCCACCATCTCCTCCTGAGGACAAAGTCAGCTCATATTTTACGTCACTTCAGGAACGTCGATGTGATACGTGTGAATGTGTGAATGCAACAGGTTATTACCTCCACGGGCAGCAGAGGGAAAATGAAAGCACTGTATAATGAGAGGTTGCATCCCTACCTTCCCTGCATGTTGGGGGCAGGCGTTTTTGCCGGGCGGAGCCTCCAGGACGGTGCACTCCTCACTGCTGCTATCTGGGGAGTGTTGGTGGGCCTCCATCTGCGAGCGGCAGCCTGGTGGGGGTGAACCTCCGAGCACACCCCTTACTCCAGACTGCAGCCAGGGGAAGGGGCTGGATGTTCAGATCCAAGGTTTTCCTACTGTCTGTTGGAGATGTTTGCGTCTGTAAACGCCTTGTCTCACACTTTATTCCATCAGCCCGTTGAGAGGACAGGGCAAAACATTCAGATGTGCTCCTTATGATGCCTCCTGAAACATGATGGATCTTGAGAGAGGCATGACTTTTGCTGATATCAGCCAAGACGACAGGTTTTGTCTATGTTGCCCCTTCCCGTAGATCTGTTCCACACAGCACCAGGACAAGAGTGCTGGGAAATCAGATGTAGGTCTTGTTTTTGTTCATTTAGTGGACAATCATCTGCTTTGGTCAGAGCTTCATCTCTTTGCTGCAGCGTTGCAGGGCTCAACCTTTAGACATGCCCTTTATTGAGTTTGAGATTATTCCATTATATTCCTGTTGGGCACAGAAGGAGCCTGGCATCCAAAACTCCACAAATTTTCCCTTTAAAATATATCCTGCTGAGTCCACGTGTCGTCTACTCCCAGAGCAATGACTGTCTCTTGAAACACCAAAAAGAGGAGGACCAATCCAGACCTTGGTGTTGATTTTAATCACAGGGGTTCAAATGGAGGACAGCCTGGGGAGGAAAGAGAGGGATGAGGATTAGGTGGAACAGCAGATAAACACGGATAAACACTTCTGCTCTTAACTCTGCGTCATGTGTGACAGTTTTATGATTTAAGTCAGCATTTACAGTTTGGCTCCGCAAACACAATTTCACAGACAACTAGAAGAGCACTCGGGGAGCGCAGGCCAAATGCCCCATCTTGAAATGTTAACCAACCTCAAAAATAATTAGTGTATCCGCCCCGTGATTCAAATCCACCCCAAGAGTTAATGGTTTCTTCCTTGGCCAGTTCTGCACCCTTCTGCCAAGTTTCATGAAAATCAGGTCAGTAGTTTTTCCATAATCCTGCTGACAAACAACCAAACAAACAACTGAAAACCACCTTAACGAAGTACCAGGACGAGACAATGTGACACATCGGAAAGGTGAAATGAAACGTACGAGTTGATTTTCAGTTTGAGCCTAAAGCTCTGACTGCTTAGAGGTGAACGGGAAAAACCCCAAACTGTTCTGTCAGGACAGTGTTTCCCTTCAAGACTATGCAATATCGTGCAAAAACACAAACATTTACTGCGAGGGAACTCCAGTGTATTGGAAAAGAGAGACAAAGAGAACACAAAGTCTGTGTCCATGTAACGACCGCCAGTTAGCTCCATACAATATCCTAATAATACCAATAATTGCCGTAACGTTAGCTTAAAGGTGCGGACACACCAAACCAACATCAAAGAACTAGCGGTGACGAAAGCCAACTGTTGCGTCGTCTACGTGGCCTCACGTCGCCCTGTGTCAGTTGCATTTGAACACACTACACGGACTACATCCGACGGCCAAGTAGCACGTACGTTCTGCGCCTGCGTGAGAGAGAGCGGAGTGAGAGAGTGGTACATCCTGTCAGCCGAGGGGTTTCCTATCTGTGCAGCCGAGCACCGCAGCACCTCCACGGACTATTACATCCAGACGGTCCCGGTGTTTCCTCCGCAGGCTCCACTTCACTCAGCTGCCCGATAAACCCGCTGCTTCTTCCCACTTTAACCTGAATAACAAACCAGGGCTCGGTGCTCCGGTTGGATCCAAACGGAGAGCCGGGGCTAGCTCAGAGACTAGCGGAGGCTAACTGGCTGTGCTTCCCTCCGGTCATGCTGCGGCTAACACTCCGCTAGCCGCTCCCAGCTTGCTCCGGTTTGTTATTCAGGTTAAAGTGGGAAGAAGCAGCGGGTCAGCTGAGTGAAGTGGAGCCTGAGGAGGAAGCACCGGTTAGCCCCGGTTTCACTACAGGCAGATTCACTCGCTACAGGGGCGAGGAAATAAAACTGAACAGCCAATCAGAGTGATCTCTCTCACAGACAAGCTCCGCCGCTGATTCAACATGCTCAATCGGCCGAAAAGCTGCCGACAGTCCGACTTTGGTCGACGGCGGACCGTCGGCTTGGTGTGTCAGGGCCTTTAGAGCTAATGCATGTGTGTTAACAACAAGAAAGCGATATTGAGCAGATGTGGAGAGTGACTACAAACAACCCAGCTTATTGTTGGTCACAGACACAGTTGCTGACCTTTAACCTGGCCACCAGACTGACGTCCCCTCATCATTTACAATAATGGAATAAACACACACACGTCCCCGTCAGTCGTCCCCACTACAGGCATGCCCATATGTTCTTTCCAGGTGGCACATCAGATCGCTGCACACCCCTAATTAACTCCCAGATGGTACACTCTGAAATGAGGAACGTATGCAGCAGGTCCAGGGACAGATGGTACGATCCACAGATGGGGGGGGGGGCTGTGCGGCATGTAGGACCAACAGAGGGAAGTGAATAAGGAGTAAGACACTAATACAGAGCTTCCAGCAGCTGGAATGTAGGTCACAGGAATGTCTTCAAAGTGATGGGAAGAGGGAGAGACCGGAGTGAGGCTGCGGTTTCCATGGTAACAGACTGCATGGGGAGGGGCGAGGGAAAGCGGCAACAAAAAGTGCAGCAGTCATGGGCCCTTTAATCCTAAAATCCTATATTTAACAGTGTGTGTGCCGCACACAGCTGGAGCCATGGCGGCTGCGTTCACACCGACAGCACACAGTGGCCCAGTTCATGACATGTGAGTGGCACACAGATGTGGCGACGAAGGATCAGTGTGAACGCCAAACAGAAAACCTGCCTCCAGTTTCATCTTGTTAAACTCTCATCTGGACCTCAGGGTTCCTCAATTTAAACAGATTCTAACTGCACCCAGCTGAGAAAAGTCACACTGCAGCTATTCTGCTCTTTAGATCTATCCCAACACGTTCTCACCCCAACTCGACCCATCCACCTCTCCTCTGCCCTCCCTATACAGATGTTCTGTCTTTTTTTGTTACCGTAGTTACCGGCGGCGTTACAAACTGCTGCTAACGGATGCTTTTCGTATCAGCGTAACGGGTGTCTCTGTGTGTTCGTGTCCGATGCTAACATCCACTGACAAAGCGGCGATATTTGACGACTTATATTTTTGCCCGCTCACCTTCAAACTGATGTGGCTGGTGGTCTTGCTGCCATGAAAGGTGCCTCTGTGCTTCAGTGACTGACTCTGACGTCACTGACAAAATGGTGGTATCTGAGAGTGAGAGCGGTAGCGACGGCCAAATGAAGCCTCGTGAACCAAAGTCTTTATTTTCTGACTCAGCAACATTCTGTTCAGGGGGTCATTGTAAATGCCAACAGTTTAATGTCAACAGCTGCTAACACAATAAGCTAGTGACGGCCTAATGAAGCCTCATGAACCACAGTCTTGATTTTCTGTCTCCACCAGATGCCGCTCTTGGTTTAAAGATAAAGGCTGAAGGTCTGGCAGTGAAATGTGCTCTCAAACCTTTGTTGAACAGACGGCGCCATCCAGTGGCTTCAGAGAGTAAAGACAGTGAGGCTTCATTTGGCCATCACTAGAGAACAGGCTGCCAAACCACGCTAGGTTTCCTTGCGTCTGCTGTTGACGTTCTAGGAAGCCGCTACCAAAGGCATCAAACACGTCATGGTTTGGCAGCGTTTCAAAGTGACGCTGCTCAGTGGCACATCACACGGCTGCAACAGGTGCTGTCCGGCCGCATTACGAACTGATGCCGTCCGTCCGTCCATCGCCAGAGGTGTGTGTTGGCTTCAGGTGAAAGAGCAGTGGTATTTGACGAGATGCTCTCTGCTGCTGAGTTATCGCTGCGACTGTTAATTTATTGTTTATTGGTTTGGCGTTAACCGCTCTGACGTGTTCCCGTCAGTCTCTCTGCGTCCTCCAGTGTGTCGTTCGGTGTGTTGTTGCTGTCGGTGTGCGACCACGTCTGTGTGTAACCCATGAGCTCAGTGTTCTCATGAATGATTCATCAGGAGGACGGATTATGGATATGAGCTCCTCTCATCTGCTTCATAATCCTGTCTTAGCTCCTCCCTCAAACATTCTGTTCAGAATACACAACCTCGCTCACACACACACACACACACACACACACACACACACACACACACACACACACACACACACACACACACACATAGTGTTTGTTTTCGTCTCTAATACACATCATCTTTTTTTTCATGCAGACACTGCTGCACCCCCACACCTCCATCTCTGCAGCACAACACTGCAAAGGATTATGGGACGTCACTGAGGCTCTATTGGTTGTGTGTGTGTGTGTGTGTGTGTGTGTGTGTGTGTGTGTGTGTGTGTGTCTGTCTTGTGACACTGTGGTGGCTGTTTGTAACTGTCACTTACAGAACGAGAGACAAATGAACCCTCTCTCTCTCTCTCTCTTTCTTTCTTTCTGTCTTTGTTGTTTTTTCTTTCTTTCTTTGTCGTGCTTTCGTTCTTCCTTTCTTTCTTTTTTTGTTGTTCTTTGTTTGTTTGTTTCTTTCTTTCTTTCTTTGTCGTTCTTCCTTTCTGTCCTCCTCTACATGATCACTCCTTTCCTGCAGCGGTGCGTCTCCACCCCACAGACACAACCACGAGGCGTTGATTCTAGTTTCAGACTCGCTCAACCAATCGGTGAACGTGTCCTTCAGTCAGCGATGCTACGATAATAACTTCACCATTTTTATGAAATAAATTCCGATGATAATATAAAAAACGTCCCGTTACATATTTGGTTTAAATAACTGCACCATGTTTAAGCTGTTTCCAAATTACTGTCATCTTGAATATCTTGACTAAATGAATGGAAGAAACACTGTTACTGCTCATACGACTAACTCCATGGTCACAGCTCCATGCAGGTTGCTATAGTAACATATTACTAACACTTCACTGCGTTTTCTTCGTTGGGATATCAAAGGGTTAAAACAATGTTTAGCTGCCCTGTGCACAGACACACCGTACTAATAATATTAATATTGTCACCTGTTTGTAGGGCAGTCAGTGCTGTTTGAAGGACACATGACTGAAGCAGATAACACGAGGCTCAGCTGTAACATTTACAGCATGTTACTGCTGCTGATCTGATCTTTACTTCTATCAGTCTGTGGCTCCTGACGCTCTTTGATGAAACCATGACGACACATCAGATTAGCAGTCCAATGGAAACAGGTGATCTTATAAATGGAGGCTCATAACATCCACCTGTGCTCGTACAGCGTCAGGTGTGTCGACACTGTTGATGTGACGCCTCTTTGCTTTTTGTGTCGTTTATTCCTCAAGCACACGATGTCACAACGAAGATTTAGGAACCATCACTTCGTCAAAGCCTGAGTGAGGCTTCAGACTCGGCTTTCACTTGGCCTCAGAGGCGCAGACATATAATATTAATAATCGTCTGTGTGTGTGTGTGTGTGTGTGTGTGTGTGTATTTACTGCTCTGCCTTTATTGCTCACTCCAGACGTCGGAGCTATAAAGTCCTGCAGTATTTAATTTCGACCTTCTCTCAGTTTGAGTTCATGGAAATACATATTTTCAGATGTCTGTGGCCACAGAACAATTATTAATAATTAAGTTCTAATGTTCTGCACCAAAGACGGATATTTTAGATCATCTTTAAAGTGATTAATTATAACAAGTTATTATAGTGATGGCCAAATGAAGCCTCACTGTCTTTGCTCTCTGAAGCCACTGGATGGCGCCGTCTGTTCAGCAAAGGTTTGAGAGCACATTTCACTGCCAGACCTTCAGCCTTTATCTTTAAACCATGAGCGCCATCTGGTGGAGACAGGAAATAAAGAGCGTGGTTCATGAGGCTTCACTAGGCCGTCACTAGCTTATTGTATTAGCAGCTGCATTCATTCATTTCCATCACTGTTACCCGCCTTGAGATGACGTATCTTACGCACTAAAACACACTGCGCTGATTGGAAACATACTCACGTGTTGTCGGCTCAACGGACCAGACTCCATTACATCATCATGAGACTCAGTGAGAGCTCATTTCAGCTGAGCAGTATCTGGTCTATCAGGTAACCTGATCTCGTCATACGACATATTCCCGTGGGAAAGTTCACGGTCACTGTGTCTGTCCCTGTCTTTCTCTCTGTTTTAATGGCAGTCTTCCTGCAGGTCTCTCACTCATCCGTCTCCTCACAGTTCATGTGTTCATTTATGTTTTGGTGAAGGAGTCAATGAAAACATCTTTCACAAAGTATAACTGTGTATTTCTGTTTACCGCTGACGGACCACAGTCGCAAACACTCACAGAGCCACAGGATCACTTTGATTCACATTTAGGCAACTAATCACCAAGTGTTGTGTCTCTCTGTGGTTACCTGGTGTCTCTCTGTGTAGTCATTCTGCATCTCTTTGTGGTCATTTTGTGTCTCTTTGTGGACATTTTGTGTCTCTTTTGTGTCTCTGTGTGGACATTTTGTGTCTCTGTGTGGACATTTTGTGTCTCTTTGTGGACATTTTGTGTCTCTGTGGTTGATTCTTGTCTCTTTCTTGGATGTTTTGTGCCCATGTCAAGTCATTTTGCAACCTTTTGTTGTAATTTTGTGTCTCTGTGGTCATTTTGCATCCCTTTGTGGGCATTTTGTGTCTCTTTGTGGACATTTTGTGTCTCTGTGGACATTTTGTGTCTCTGTGGTCATTTCACATCCCTTTGTGGACATTTTGTGTCTCTTTGTGATCATTTTGTGTCTCTGAGAACATTTTGTGTCTCTGTGGTCATTTTGCATCTCTTTGCGGACATTTTGCATCCCTTTGTTGATATTTTGTGTCTCTCTGGTCATTCTGCATCTCTTTGCGGACATTTTGTGTCTCTTTGTGTCTCTTTGTCGACATTTTGTGTTTCTTTGTGAATACTTTTTGTCTCTTTGTCGACATTTTGTGTCTCTGTGAATATTTTGTGTCTCTTTGTCGACATTTTGTGTCTCTGTGGATATTTTGTGTCTCTGGTCATTTTGCATCTCTTTGTGGACATTTTGTGTCTCTCTGGTCATTTTGTATCTCTTTGTGGATATTTTGTGTCTCTCTGGTCATTTTGCATCTCTTTGTGGACATTTTGTGTCTCTCTGGTAATTTTGTATCTCTTTGTGGACATTTTGTGTCTCTCTGGTCATTTTGTATCTCTTTGTGGACATTTTGTGTCTCTGGTCATTTTGCATCTCTTTGTGGACATTTTGTGTCTTTTTGTGGACATTTTGCATCTCTTTGTGAACATTTTGCTTCTCTTTGTGGACATTTTGTGTCTCTTTGTGGACATTTTGCATTTCTTTGTGAACATTTTGCTTCTCTCTGTCGGCATTTTGTGTCTCTTTGTGAACATTTTGCTTCTCTTTGTGAAGATTTTGTGTCTCTTTGTGGACATTTTGTGTCTCTCTGGTTATTTTGTAACTCTTTGTGGACATTTTGCATCTCTTTGTGAACATTTTGTGTCTCTGTGGTCATTTTGCATCCCTTTGTGGACATTTTGTGTCTCTTTGTGGACATTTTGTGTCTCTTTGTGGACATTTTGTTTCCCTTTTTGGTCATTTTGCATCTCTGTGTTTGTTTCTTGTCTCTTTTTGAATGTTTTGTGCCCATGTCAAGTCATTTTGCATCTCTTTGTGGACATTTTGCTTCTCTTTGTGAAGATTCGTGTCTCTTTGTGGACATTTTGCTTCTCTTTTGTGAAGATTTTATGTCTCTGGTCATTTTGCATCTCTTTGTGGACATTTTGTGTGTCTGTGGTTGGTTCTTGTCCCTTTTTGGGATTTGTTGTGCTCATCTGAAGTCATTTTGCATCCTTTTGTTGTAATTTTGCATCTCTTTGTGGACATTGTATGTACCTTTGAGGTTGCTTTGCATCTTTTTGTGGTTGTTTTATGTTTCTGTGTGGTCGTTATTCATCTCTGTGGTATTTCCTGTGACTTCATTGTTGTTTTGTGTCTCTTTGTGGACATTTTGTGTCTCTTTGTGGACATTTTGTCTCTCTTGGTAGTTGTCCAGTGTCTGTTTTTGGTTGATTCCTGTGTCTTTGGTGGCCATTGTTCATCATTTCATTTTGAAACTCTGGGGTCATTTTGTGTCTCTTTGTGGACATGTCATGTTTCTCTTCAGTCGTTTTTATTCCTGTGATAATTTTGCGTCTCTCTGTGGTCGATTCCTGTGTCTTTGTGTCCCTTCGTCATTATTTGATTGACTTTACAATAAGAAATATTAACAGTGCCACTTCATACACATTGAGCCCTGAGGGCCCCCGACCCTTTGGGCCCCTGAGCTTATGTCAGGTTTGCCCGTTCAGTGATCGGCCGCAGCTGTAAAAATCAGAGTGTATCAGCCCAGTTTCTGTTCACAGAAGTGACGTACCTCCTGTTAGCACTCAGGATGCTAACGTGCAGTACATGCAGGCCTGAGTGCGCGCGCACACACACACACATACACACACACACACACACTTGTATTTGCTCTAATGCTGAGGTGGATCAGTCTGTGCCCGTGTTCATCCTGCAATCCGTCCATCCTCATTTCCTCCATCCCTCCTCAGTCTCTCCACTCTTCCCTCCCTCATCCCTCTCTCCTGCTCTCTCTCAGGAAAGCACACCATGCTACAGATGCTGCTGTCATCCCTAGACATTCCTCCACCCATCCATCCACCCATCCATCCGTCCATCCGTCCATCCATCCGTCCTCTCACCTCTCCACACCCCCAAAAAGAAAGCAGCACTCACCCTGTTTCCTCAGACGCAGGCGATGGATGAGTGTGTGTCTGTTTTCCAGCCTGAAGCCATCGCGTCATGAGAGCGTCTTGTTTGCTCTCCTCTCCTCTCTACTGAGTGTGTGTGAGTGTGTGTGTGTGAGTGTATGTGTGTGAGTGTGTGGGAGGGGGGAGGATATCATCGTCACGGCAACACCAGCAGCTTGCAGCAGCAGCAGCACCAGGCTGAGGAGGGGGGGGAGAGATGGAGGGAGGGGGAGGGCATCCATTGGGCCTCGCCGCAGCGTCCACCAATGAGGAGCAACAGGAGGGAGAGAGGGAGGGCTGTGATTGGTCCATCCGTCTGTCAGTTATATGATAATGTGGGCGTATCATTCTCTCCCTCAGATCTCACTCGTATCAACCCAAAATAATTCACTTTTAAATGCTTAAATATAAAAAATTTTGAAATGGATTTTTGCAGTCATGTCCATTTATTCTGAAGACTATTTTTCATCTTTCAGATTCCATATTTTATTTTCAGCTCTCAGTACGTCTGTGGCTTCTGACTGAATCTCTGTGGTTTGGAGTTTAGTTTCTCTCCTGCGTCCTGTTTTTACTTCACATATCTGCTTTATTTCACTGTTTCATGTTCGCTCTCAGGTTT
Organism: Epinephelus awoara; assembly: GCA_035609425.1. Classification (NCBI taxonomy): domain Eukaryota; kingdom Metazoa; phylum Chordata; class Actinopteri; order Perciformes; family Serranidae; genus Epinephelus; species Epinephelus awoara. The sequence goes on along the minus strand of CM069315.1, from coordinate 31,756,931 downwards.
GGATTCTGCTGCTTCACAATAAAAGTCTTTACATAACACAATAATGGGAAGACTGTTTACGTCACACGAAATTAGAGTTAAATTTCTCCAGTCACCTTGAGGCGTCCTGTTCTACATATCTACCAAGTTTAGTAAAAATCCATATGGCGGTTAGGCCTAGATAAGAAATGAGCTCTCTAGCGCCCCCATTTTGTTTGATGGGGTCAATAATGGAGGGGTCCCCTCAGATTATGTGTGGTCATATGCCTACAAAGTTGCGTGGTGATGGGTGAAACCCTTGAGATGTTATACACCTTTATGTGATGAGCCACGTCCTCCGCAATATTCATTGCCTTATAGAAGCTCAGTTTTAGTAAGTTTTCCAACTTTTGCCAAGAGGGAACTTTAGATATTGGTCCCTAGATTATGTTCACCCAGTTTCATGCAGATCGCTCAAACTTCCTAGGAAGAGATCCATTTGAAGTGTTTTTCAGAACATTCAAAATGGCGGAAAATCTATATAAGTGGAAGTTATGGGTTCTTGAGGCAAATGTGTTCCTCATGAGGAGAGGCATCTCTGTGCAAAGTTTCATGTCTCTACAACATACGGGGCATGACATGGTATATTATACGCTAGGCTGACCAAACGTCCTCTTTTGCCCGGACGTGTCCACTTGTAACGTCCTGTCCAGGGGTTAGGGCGGTGTTTAAGAATTGATGATACTGTCCAGTTTTCCTTGTGTGTGTGTGTGCGTGTGTGTGTGTGTGTGTGTGTGTGTGTGTGTAATCCCCGAGAGGCTGCCTTATCAGCGGGTCTCCAACACTCACAACGAGGAAGCAGCAGACACCAGCGGCGCAGCATTATTCTAAGCTTCCAAGATGCCAAAGCTTGAGTGCAGCTTCACAGATGAACTGCAGAAAAAATTCCCAACTTACCGTCCTGACCCGGTCTGGATATATGTGAGGCTGAGTGCACCGTGTGTCTGCAAAGCACATATGATTCTGTGCCTAATAAAGGTGCCGGGGAGCTCAAAGTTGGATTTTCTAATACAGAAGAGGTATTATTAACATTATTTCATATTATTTATTTATTTATTTGTCCAGTAAGACTTGAAAAGATAGCTGTTATTTTACAAGTTGATTTTTCTAATACAGTAGAGACATTATTTCTATCATTATTTCATTCCAGATATTTTACATTTATATTTATTTTTGTACAACTGAAACTTGTAAAAAGATTATTATTTTAGGCATAATAAAAGCAAGTTGAGTAACCTCTGAGAAGCCTCTCTGAATTTCTGTCTTTCAGAGACATTATTTTGTAACATAACTGAATTTTCTATCCATACATATAAACTTTAAATATATTAAAATTAAAAGGCATCTTTGAGTAAACTGTGAGTATCATTTAAGGAGGCTATCTCGTGGCCGGAGCGATGTCCTCTTTTTTGGAAATCAAAATATGGTCACCCTATGATATTAATAATAAATAATCTTTGGAATGAGTTGTCAGATTAGTCGAATAATCAAAGCAAAATAATTGCTGTCAGCGCAGTGGCTCCCAGTTCAGCCTCCGGTCCACCAGGTGGCGGTGAGGCTTCATCACACGAGGTGACGAGCCGCCATGACGGACCAAAAGGAAGGAGACGCTCCGCCTGCAGCCAGTGCGCGCTGAGGAGCAGCTGCAGCCGCGACCGTCGCTCCTCCGACACAGACGGTAAGTGTGTCTTTAAATGTGACGCTGCGCTTCAAATCAAACACGAAACGTGTCGATGACAGTTTGTTTTGACACAAGATGGCGACTGACACCGTACATGATGCGCGTGTTTGACGGATGGTCGAAGATTGTTCCGCAGCTCAGCGACGAGGAGACGCAAAGCGTGATTGTGCAACGTGTCTGCAGCTGATGGACAGAAACAAACCCTCGTGCAAAGATATTAATGTGTGTGTGTGTGTGTGTGTGTGTGTGTGTGTGTGTGTGGTTAGTGCGGGCTCTGCAGCTCGTGCTGAGGCTGTGTTTGGTCTGACGGGCTGAGTCCGAGCATGAACGCCTGCAGCAGGTGAGCACGTGGTGCAGGTAGACTCGTCGTGGGGGCCGCACGTGCTGCTCATTAGATGTTATTGATTCTCAGTTTATCGATCAGTTAAAGGCTGATTATATGAAACGTGGCCTGGGTTTGTTTTTTATCATTAGTTCTTAATTCCCATGATCCCGTCTGTTGCAAGGAGGCTCGCGTCCACTCTGAGCTGACCCCTGACCCCTGACCCCCGGGCAGTGTGAGTGCAGGGAGGCCTGGTTCTCTTACCTCACTAAGTACATGGCAGTGATCAAGCTGCACAAGTGTTGGTGTGTTGGAGATGATGGAGAGAGGTGAACGTGTGAGCTGAGGGTCTGTTTTGTGTGTGTGTACACCACAGCCATGAAGAGGAGTCTGAAACTAGAGAAGGCTCCTGCTGCGGTCTTGCAGTCCCCTGAGGAGGAGGAGGAGGAGGAAGAGGAGGAGGATGTTCCCAGCAGTGAGGATGAGAGCCTGGAGGGGTCGGAGGAGGAATTCCTGCCAGACAAAGAGAAGCACTGCAGCGTGTCATCGGAGGAGGACTCAGAGGAGTTGGAGTTGGAGGAGGAGGGGGTGCAGTGGGAGGAGTTGGAGGACATCAGCGCCGTTCAGTGGAGATCAAGAAAAGGGGACATCCTGTGGTCTCCCTCACATGAAGAGGCCCAGTATTTCTTACCCCCTCCCATCTTGACCCCGGGGCCGACTCACTTCGCGCTCGCCAGGATCAGCAGCCCCGACACTGCGTTTGATCTGTTTTTCCCCAAAGACACCCAGCAGCAAATCCTGCACTTCACGAACCTGCATGGGAGGAGGTCAGTAAAGGGGTGGAAGGACGTGAGTGACGAGGAGCTGCGTGCCTACCTGGGGCTGCTGATCCTGGCGGGCGTGTTCAGGTCACACCATGAGTCCACCAAGAGCCTGTGGGACTACGAGATGGGACGTGCTTTATTTCCCGCCACAATGTCTCAGAAGAGGTTTTCGCAGATCAACCTGGCCCTGCGGTTCAGTGACAGGCGGACCCGGGAAGACGGTCCCAGGAGAGACAAGATGGCCCCCATCAAGGACCTGTGGAGCAAGTGGAGTGCCCGCCTCCCCAAGATGTTTAACCCAGGGAGGAACATATGCATTGATGAACAGCTGGTCCCCTTTAAGGGCCGCTGCTCATTCAGACAGTATATGCCCTCCAAACCTGCCAAGTATGGGCTGAAGATCTGGGCTCTCTGTGACGTGGAGACCTCGTATGCATGGAGGCTCCAGATGTACACAGGCAGGTCTGCGTCATTGGAGAGGGAGCACAACCAAGGGATGCGGGTGGTGCTTGAACTCACTGATGACCTTGAAGGCCACACGGTCACCACAGACAATTTTTTCACATCTTTTCCTCTTGCTGCGGAGTTACAGAAGAGGAAGATTTCCCTGGTGGGGACACTCAGGCCAAATAAACCTGAGCTCCCCCAGAAGCTGCTGAACATCAAAGGCAGGGACATGTTTTCCTCTGTGTTTGCATTCACCCGCAACAGGACTGTCGTTTCTTACATCCAAAGGAAGGGCAAAAATGTTCTCGTCATGAGCTCCAGACATCGGGAGCCAGAGGTCGAGAGCTCTGGGAAAAAAAAACCTCAGATCATCCTGGATTATAACAAATGCAAAGGAGCCGTGGACCACCTGGACATGGTGAGCATGTCTGTCTGAGACAGCCACAGACTGCTGTATTCTGCATCTGTCAAAGTAACAAGGATGAGCGTGCGTTTATTCATCAGATCATTTCTTTTTTTTTTCTTTGCAGGTTTGTGGCACGTACTCCTGCCGTCGGCAGACACGCAGGTGGCCCATGTGCCTGTTCTACCACATGATAGACGTATCGTGCTATAATGCCTATGTCCTGTTCACCTCCACGGACCCCAGCTGGGAAAAAGCCAAGTCCTACAGGCGGCGTCTCTTCTTGAAGCAGCTTGGCAAAACCCTCATCACCCCGGCCATGGCAAAGAGGGACCATTTGCCCCGAGGACCGGTTGCAGCCGACCTGGTCCGACAGGCCCAGGCTCAGGCTCAGGCCCAGGCTCAGGCCCAGGCTCAGGCTCAGGCCCGGACCCAGAGTCAGAGTCAGAGTCAGAGTCGGAGTCGGAGTCAGAGGCAGGAAGAGGAGGTGAAGAAGGAGCCCTCACCCCCGCCCTCTAAATTGCGGAAGCAGTGTGCCATGTGCCCAAGACGTAAAAGGGTTGTCAAGCAGTGCTCAAAATGTGAAGCACCTGTATGTGGACTGCACGTCACACTGATCTGTAGTATGTGCCTTGAACCATGAACACACGCACATGACAAAACACACGACGTCTGCTGACAAAAAGGGTATAAAAACATAAAAGACATTAAAACTTCATATGGATGGTCATGTAACTTCATCTTTACGGGGCGGCACAGGTTAAATAAAACACTTGCCATTGATAAGATACTGAGATCTGATCAGTGGCTGAATGTAACTAATTACATTTACTCAAGCACTCTCTCAAGTATAACTGTGAGGTATTGGAGTATTTCCTTCTCACACTACTTTGTTTCTTTTTTATGTCTTATGAGTTAAAATTGTACTTATCACTACATTAACACACTAACGTCACACATTACATTGTTTTTTACACCAAATAGACTAAAATGTAGAAAGTATAGCTGTAACAATTAGTCGATTAATGGATTAACAGTAGAGCTCTAACTGTAATTAATTAATCTGCCTGTTGTTCTCCTGATTAATCGTTTTGATAATAAAGTGAGTGGTGAAAGACGTCCTGTGTAGTTTCCTAGAGCCGAAGGTGATGTCTTTTAATTATCTGACCAGCGGCCCAAAAATCAAAAGCTAATAACTTTATTGTGAGGTATGACAAAGAAAAATCCCAGTGTGGGCTCAATAAAGCGCCGTCTGTTTATCTAAACCATTGATTTCTCACAGAAAGACGAAACAATTCCACATTTTTAAATCTAAATAGTCGCAGAAAATTAACCAGGAACTATTTTCATACTTTTTCATTCTAAAACATTGCAAAGATCCAGATTTGTGAATGTGAAGATTTGCTGCTTGATATTTCTATAATTCTACTGAGAACAGTAGTGATGGTCAAATAAAGCTTCATGAACAATTTTCTTTCTCTTTTATCAGATGGCGCTCTTGGTTTATAGATAAAGGCTGAGGGAATGGCAGTGAAGTGTGCTCTCAAACCTTTGTTGAACAGACGGCGCCATCCAGTGGCTTCAGAGGATAGAGAGAGGTTCATGAAGCTTCATCTGGCCTTCACGAGAGAACAGTCTCCAGGTAGCGGTTTGAGGTGAGCTCCACCTCGACCAGCCACAACCGTAAAAAATATTCCTGCCTCTTAGTGACAGCGTTTGAGAGATTCTGGGCCGCTGACGATGTTTAAAACAACACTGATGTTTCATTAGTCTTTTGTTAAGAACCTTCTTCACTGAAAACTCATGATGTGACTCCGTGTTGGTTCTGATGGCCAACAGCGAACACTGACCAGCTCTGATATCAACACTGATCTGTTGTTCACAGTGTCACACTATCAGGAAACCATACGCTGTGTCCTCTGACACACAGTAGTGAGTTTGCCGCCTCCTTTCATCCTGACGTTGCAACAGGAAAGATCTCTGTTTGGTTCGGACACATTTTCTGTTGTCTCCGGGACAACGGGACACAAAATCGGCCACTGCCATCGGCGAGTGTCATCTTGTTTAGCCTGGCTACAGTCGACGGCGAATATTGGCTGATACTGAGGTTTGGCCAATAATTGGTGCATCCTTACTATCTTACATTCGTGTATGAGTCATAATAATCGAATAGTTCAACAGCAAACTTTTCTTTCTCGGTTTTAATAGCCTATTTTTTTCCTGATTAAACGTAGATGCATTTACTGAAGTAACGTGTTCAATGCAGGTCTTTTCTTTGTGGTTTTATTTCTTACTGGAGATAATTCACAAGCTTTTGTTTTTCCTTTTCAGGTTTTATATGTTCCAGCTTGTTCAGTGTTGGACCGCTGAGGATGTCAGCTTCACCTCTGGACTGTCCCTGCAGTTTGCACAAGGTCAGACATCATTTAAAAAGTTGGATTGATTTAGTTTTTATTAGCACCCTGCATCACTCTGCGCTATGATGACATTATTTCCTGCCATTCGTAGTTTCCACCAGAGGTCGAAAGACCAAAGACGGTCCAAACCTTCCTTGGATGTCTGAGCGCTTTTGCAACACAGCAGTATTTGTCCAAAAAGTATTATTCATTGTTACCTCGTGATTAGCTTTTCATCGACTGACATGAGGCTCCCAAAACAAAGCTATACTTTTTGTTATGAAAAACAAGTGTCAGATTGAAAGTTAGACTGAATGAGGTTTGCTCAGTTAAATCAGAAGTAAACACCAGAAACGTCCTCACAGGGTCACATCATGGACCTCCAGGGACACCGTACAGACGCTGCTCACGATGGAAGATGCAACTTATTCCTCAAGAGGTGGAAATTCAGCAGCTCCAGTGAACCTGGGGGCAGGTGAGCAGATTGGTCTTAGCACTGATTTCAACACCAGTGACTGTGCCTTTTATTTAAAGACAGAATGTGTGTGTTTCTGCATACATACCTTAACGTTGTCTTCTACACATTGAATGCTTTTGGACTTCTGGGTCACTTACAGAAAGCCACTAGTGACGTGTCAGTAGTGACACCTCATGGGTGTCACAGGAATTACGTTCTGTCATTAATGCTGGAGCTGTCCTTGATCTTGCAAACTAAATTTAAGAAAGTGGACGATACAATTTAACTGAGTAGCCCTGTGTCTTTTCAAATGACCGTTCTTGGACCGCAGTCCAGATGACAAATGACAGACAGTATCTTTGTGTGTGATCTTCTGAACATCCTCGGCTCTACTGTGGAGAGGAGCTCAAGTCTTTTCGCTGTGATGATGCTGTATCCTGCCATTCGTAGTTTCCACCAGAGGTCTGACAGACCAAAGACGGTCCAAACCTTCCTTGGATGTCTGAGCGAATTTAAAAGCAGGAACTGTTACAGTCTTTGTCTGTTTGTAGCTTCATAGCTAACTTGTCCATCTTGTCATTTTCAGGGTTCCAGGCTGGCTGTGTCTTCATCTTCTCCGTCCAGTCACCAGTGACGGTGGTTATTGAGTGGTACGTAATTATTAAACTATATATTTGAGTACAGACTGACGACCTGCAGTTCGCTGTGATGATGCTTTTTCCTGCCATTCGTAGTTTCCACCAGAGGTCTGACAGACCAAAGACGGTCCAAACCTTCCTTGGATGTCTGAGCGAACAAGAATACTATACCTTGTCTTGTGACGTCTCTGCTTCCACAGCTGACTTTATCTTCATCTCTCTTTCAGGGCGAACATCTTGGTGGATGATTCTGTTGATTCAGCACCTGCACCAAGATGGTGATCGACGCCTGCACAGCTGGTGTGTATGTTTTAGGGTTACAGTATTTATGCTGTTAAATAACAGCTGCTCTTGTCGCTGTGATGACATTATTTCCTGCCATTCGTAGTTTCCACCAGAGGTCTGACAGACCAAAGACGGTCCAAACCTTCCTTGGATGTCTGAGCGAACAAGAACACTCTATACCTTGTCTTGTGATGTCTCTCTCCTTCCACAGCTGACTTTATCTCCATCTTTTTTTTAGGGCGAACAGATTCAGCACCTGCACCAAGATGGTGATCGACGCCTGCACAGCTGGTGCGTATCTTTTAAGATTACAGTATTTGTGCTGTTAAGGCCCTGACACACCAAGCCGACAGTTGGCCATCAGTCAGAGTCAGGCCGTCTGTGAGCGTCTGTCGCCCTAGTTTTTGCGGTGTGTCCCGCACCTTCAGCACTTCAGCGTCTGCAGGTGCGGTGTGTCCTGCACCTTCTGCACCTCAGCGTCTGCAGCTTTTTGGCCGATTGAGCATGTTGAATCGGCGGCGGAGCTTGTCGGTGAGAGAGATCACTCTGATTGGCTGTTCAGGTTTTATTTCCTCGCCCCTGTAGCGAGTGAATCTGCCTGTAGTGAAACCGGGGCTAACCGGTGCTTCCTCCTCAGGCTCCACTTCACTCAGCTGCCCCACAGACCCGCTGCTTCTTCCCACTTTAACCTGAATAACAAACCGGAGCTAGGTGGGAGCGGCTAGCGGAGCGTTAGCCGCAGCATGACCGGAGGGAAGCACAGCCAGTTAGCGTCCGCTAGTCTCTGAGCTAGCCCCGGCTCTCCGTTTGGATCCAACCGGAGCACCGAGCCCTGGTTTGTTATTCAGGTTAAAGTGGGAAGAAGCAGCGGGTTTATCGGGCAGCTGAGTGAAGTGGAGCCTGCGGAGGAAACACCGGGACCGTCTGGATGTAATAGTCCGTGGAGGTGCTGCGGTGCTCGGCTGCACAGATAGGAAACCCCTCGGCTGACAGGATGTACCACTCTCTCACTCCGCTCTCTCTCACGCAGGCGCAGAACGTACGTGCTACTTGGCCGTTGGATGTAGTCCGTGTAGTGTGTTCAAATGCAACTGACACAGGGCGACGTGAGGCGACGCAACAGTTAGCTTTCATCGCCGCTAGTTCTTTGATGTCGGTTTGGTGTGTCAGCACCTTTTTAATAACAGCTGCTCTTGTCGCTGTGATGATGCTTTTTCCTGCCATTCGTAGTTTCCACCAGAGGTCTGACAGACCAAAGACGGTCCAAACCTTCCTTGGATGTCTGAGCGAACAAGAACACTCTATACCTTGTCTTGTGACGTCTCTGCTTCCACAGCTGACTTTATCTTCATCTGTCTTTCAGGGCAAACATCTTGGTGGATGATTCTGTTGATTTCAGCACCTGCACCAAGATGGTGATCGACGCCTGCACAGCTGGTGTGTATGTTTTAGGGTTACAGTATTTATGCTGTTAAATAACAGCTGCTCTTGTCGCTGTGATGACATTTTTTCCTGCCATTCGTAGTTTCCACCAGAGGTCTGACAGACCAAAGACGGTCCAAACCTTCCTTGGATGTCTGAGCGAATTTAAAAGCAGGAACTGTTACAGTCTTTGTCTGTTTGTAGCTTCATAGCTAACTTGTCCATCTTGTCATTTTCAGGGTTCCAGGCTGGCTGTGTCTTCATCTTCTCCGTCCAGTCACCAGTGACGGTGGTTATTGAGTGGTACGTAATTATTAAACTATATATTTGAGTACAGACTGACGACCTGCACTTCGCTGTGATGATGCTTTTTCCTGCCATTCGTAGTTTCCACCAGAGGTCTGACAGACCAAAGACGGTCCAAACCTTCCTTGGATGTCTGAGCGAATTTAAAAGCAGGAACTGTTACAGTCTTTGTCTGTTTGTAGCTTCATAGCTAACTTGTCCATCTTGTCATTTTCAGGGTTCCAGGCTGGCTGTGTCTTCATCTTCTCCGTCCAGTCACCAGTGACGGTGGTTATTGAGTGGTACGTAATTATTAAACTATATATTTGAGTACAGACTGACGACCTGCACTTCGCTGTGATGATGCTTTTTCCTGCCATTCGTAGTTTCCACCAGAGGTCTGACAGACCAAAGACGGTCCAAACCTTCCTTGGATGTCTGAGCGAACAAGAATACTATACCTTGTCTTGTGACGTCTCTGCTTCCACAGCTGACTTTATCTTCATCTGTCTTTCAGGGCGAACATCTTGGTGGATGATTCTGTTGATTCAGCACCTGCACCAAGATGGTGATCGACGCCTGCACAGCTGGTGTGTATGTTTTAGGGTTACAGTATTTATGCTGTTAAATAACAGCTGCTCTTGTCGCTGTGATGACATTATTTCCTGCCATTCGTAGTTTCCACCAGAGGTCTGACAGACCAAAGACGGTCCAAACCTTCCTTGGATGTCTGAGCGAATTCAGCTCTAGTTTAAATCATTGCCTCCAAAAGTTTTCTGTTTGCTGACATCTGTTTATGTCCCGCAGGTCGAATATAAACCAGGAGCTGGACTTCACTGGTTTCTCTTCACTGGAGATTTTTCCTCTTTTTTTTTTTTTTTTTAAGTTTTTGTTGTTTACAAAGAAATAAAGATCCACCTGTTGCAACTGTTGTTGAATTGTTTCTTCAATTGACAGTAGATCACGTAAATGTTTCGTTGGCATGGTGGGATTCTCTCTGAAGAGGGACCAAGTCAGTCAGTCTGTTTCAATGACGTCAGAGGAAATGGGTTTATTGTGTCAGACTGTTAAAATTCCTGTAAACATGTTGGTGTGACTGAAATGGTCCTGAGGTGAGTTTGTCACAGTGGGACAAACTCCCAGATCATGTGACTCCTGCATGTATAGACCCTCGTAGGGCCGACATCACAATGACATCATGTTATCAGCTGGAGGAGCAGCTGCCTCTCCCCCACAGGGCTGTAGGCTCCACAGGAGTGTTAACATGTGTTTGTCTTGTTGTGTTATTGGAGCCAGAATAGAAGGAGTCATGGCTCAAAACCAGCCGCCACTGCCCGTCAACAAAAACAAAGACAACTATTGTTAAATGTGATCAGACCAAAGGACTGGACGGAGGCCATCATCAAAAATGCTCACATGTGCAGCGCACACTTCATATCAGGTTAGGGAAAAAGTATTTCCTGTTGTAGGGATGAATAAGGTTATGTGTATTAAGGGTTATCATGTCCACCTCATCAGAAACTGGGGAGGGATTAAGAGGAATATTGGATTTCTCTGCAACGCTAACTTTTTAGCACATTAGCTAACGTTAGCTTCCATAGCAAAACAAACAAGTTTGGTCCTCCTTTGTAAGACTGGCTTCCTGTGACATCATCCATCCACTGAGTGAGAGCATACGGGTCGGCCAGTCTGGTCCCGTTGCTCAGTGTTTACTTATTCAAGTAACACTGGCGGTCCCGGAGAGTGAGTGACCTGACATGGTGCGTTGGTAAATTCAGTCTGACGCTCTACACTAAAATGAGAGCCCTGTTGGTGGAAGAAACGCAGCGTTATATTTCTACATGAATGAACCAACGGTTAAGTTAATCACACATTCACTCCGCTCGGCGCTCTGCTGCTCCGTCTCCACAGACAGAGTGTCCAGAGTGCGCTCTGCCACTCTGAGAGTGCGCTGCTCTGGATAACCCAAAAGTACAGTTTGCTGCAGAGTGTGCTCCGGCACTTGGGTAAGTATTTGTGAACGCACCACTCACATCATCTTCCTCCATCCTCTAAAACAAGACAACACAACTTGTTAGCGAACGCTAGCTGATGTCTGATGTGGAGAACTGTCTGGCCTCCAGCTAAGCCCCGCCCACCAGCAAAAGTCTCACTGTTTACTAACAGTAAAAGCGTCTTTACAGTCAATCAGACCCAAACTGGCCGAGGCGCTCTGAGCATGCTCCACAGTTTGCGCCCCGGGCCAATAGCATTAAATGTGTCAGAGAAGAAGAAGCCGGTAACAACATGGGCTGAATCCATCTCCTCCCTCTGGACCTGCAGACTGCAGGCGCACGTAATGTCACGTCACCTTTATCACGTAAAGTCTGCAGTGTTATGAAAGGAGCTAACAGACAGGCTTGGAGTCTGTTTCACTCGTCTCCGTGGGAACATTTGAGAGACCATCATGCATACAGTGATCAGACTGCACAGCTTCTCTAGGCCAGGCTGCAATATTAAGATGCATATTGATTACCTCTATAGCCTGTACTGCTACATATATCTGTATGATGCTGTTGAATTTTAAACTGGCCTACGTTATTCAAGTGTGTTTTAACGTCTTCACTGAGACTGGAAACGTACTGAGTGTTTTGCAAGTCACCAAAAAAGTCCAAAGTTCAAGTTACCTTTGAGTTATAGTCCTAAACAAGTCATTAATGCACTCTCACCAACTGTTTTACCATTTTACCGACAGTAAGAAAATAAAAATGTATGCTTTTAAAAAGGCCCGGTGCATACAGTTTGGAAGGAAAGGACTTATGCAGCATTCGTTTTGTACCCAGAGGTCAGAAGTCAGAAGCCGGAATGACGTCACCTTCGAGTTGACAACAGTTTTTGCATTCTAGTTGACGACGGTGGACAAGTCAGAAAAAAACATGGACGCCTGCAGGAAAGCCTTTGTTGCCCGTGCACTTTGGGAGCATAGACAGCTTCACAACCATCATGCACTGCAACTGATGAACGCCACAGACCTGATGTGAAACACACAAGATAAAGCTGCTATAAACAGCACTTTAGTGTTGACTCACTGTGTATGTGAGCGGCAGCCATCTTGAATTCGTAGGTCGTGGTTGATGCGGTTGCTCAGATTTGGAAATCCGATCTCAGGGTGCGTTTGAGTTTAAACTTCCGACTGGGAACTGGGAATTTCCGACCTCCGAATACAAAACAAAGGCAGCCTTACACACTCACTGGACCTGCAGATGTGCTCGGTCTCGTCAGTCGTGACACATGCGTCTGCACTAGCTCCTGAGGTGCATCGTCTGGTCACATGGTCAAATAGAGACTGTTATCATCAACCATCACTGCAGACAATAAGACATCATGTATCTAAAGGTTATTTTGATCAGTTAATTCATAGTTGCTATAGTTTACGTAGTGGGCATACAGCCCCCCGCCCCACCCGCACTCTCTGTTTTTACGCCCCTGGATTCAGTATGTTCTCGCGGTTTTAATTTTGACCCTCTCGGCCTGCCGTACCTGCGCCTTGCTTGGAGCAGCTGTCAGAGGAGCTGCTGTCAAAGCGGCGCTAGCTCAGCCGGCTAGCTTGCACCTTTGAGAGGGTAAAAACCAAACATGGCGGGCGTGCACCCCCAGGTAAGCGCACTGCAGGTAACACCGCGGCTGTCACACACTGTTCACTGTGATACTTTTAACGGCTAGATTAACGGAAACTGCGGCTAACGGTAGCTAACGTATCCCGAGCTAGCTAGCTAACGTTAGCTCCAGTCAGCTGTGTGTCCATACTGTGCTGCTGTTGGGACGTGGCAGCATGAAGGCGTCATTAAAGACAAGAAGAGGCTGTTTCGTCACATGTTGGGCTTTTATTTTGTCTCATCAGCGGGTTGTGTGTCATGTAGCGCAGCGAGCTGTGTTAACCTACTTTAAACTGTCCGGTGAGACCCACAGCTGCTATTTCTGTCCCTGCCTCTCTGTTCCAGGACGACCTGCTGAAAATGACACACAGAGAGAACTGGAAGTGAGTAGCAGCACTTTGTTTCCCAGCATGCACCGCGGAAATGTCCTCACGTTCATCCTGAGTGCAGGGATATGTGATGAAGTCCTGAGGTTGTCTGCATGTTGTTGTCCTCCACCTGTTTCTCACACCTGTGTGTTGCTCCTGGCTCAGGGTGCAGCACGAGCGCCTGCACGTGAAGCACAGGGGTCACGAGGCCATGCACGCAGAGATGGTGCTGATCCTCATCGCCACGCTGGTGGTGGCTCAGATCGTCCTGGTGCAGTGGAAGCAGCGGCACCACCGCTCCTACAATGTGAGTAGTGGTGGAGGAGGAGGAGGAGGAGGAGGAGAGGTGACAGACGTGGATATAAAGGGTGATACTGACCATCTGTCTGTCTCCTCCTCAGCTGGTGACGCTGGTCCAGATGTGGGTGGTTCCTCTTTACTTCACCATCAAACTCTACTGGTGGAGGTTTCTGTCCATGTGGGGCATGTTCTCCGTCGTCACCAGCTACGTCATCTTCAGAGCCACTCGCAAGCCGCTGTCCTGCAGGACGCCCAGGTGAGAGTGATGGTGGAGACTGGGCTGTCCGTACAGCCGCCATGTTGTGTGTGGATGAATCCAAATGTCCAAATGTCTTTGTGGGCGTGTTCCCGAGCAGCCCACAGGGGCCTAATGTGGACTTCCTGCAGACTTGTGATGTCACTAACAGGCCAACCAGACCATCTCTGTGTGTGTCCGTCTGCAGTGTGTGTGTGAGACAGACGTTTATTTTGTTCACTCACACAACAACCCTGAACATGAGGTTTATGTCTTGTAGTGTAGTGATGTTATTTGCGTGTTTCTTCAGGATGGTGTACAAGTGGTTCCTGCTCATCTACAAGCTGAGCTATGCAGTGGGCGTCCTCGGCTACATGGCCATCATGTTCACCATGTTCGGCTTCAACGTCTTCTTCAGGTGAGAGAAAATCGAGCTCCCAAAGCTGCGTCAGTCATATAGGACACTTAAAGTTACCCTGCTGAGCAAAATGTACAGCTGTTTTTTCTTACTCTGGACATTTAAACTTTAAACAACTGTCTTCAGGTCTGTCTCACAGGACAATCCTTCATCTCTGTCAGATTTGTACCTTTATTTTAGTTTCCTAACACTCTTAATTACCATGGTGCCCGAGAGAGACCTTAATGTTTGGCTCCCTAAGTCATGAAAAAGGTTGTTAGACCCAGATATTGATGAGTCTGAATCAGCCCTCGGCCCTCAGCTTGAGGCTGTAGTTGAAGTTTATGTCCTTTTACACAACAGTTTAAACTGTTACTATCATGGACACATTATACAACTATGACATATCTGACGCCTTCTGGCCGTCACACTTCAGGAGGGAGATTTCATCTGCAAACACAATCACACGTTACACGACTGCAGTGTGCAGGGTATTAACTTCATTTGGTTTAATGTGTCACATTTAGGACTGTCACGATATGCGATAAGTTGGTTAATTGCAAGGTAAATTAAAAGGGAGACAGTAACTTTTCCGGCCGCGATTAATTGCCGTGCGTGTTTGTTTTCCTCGTCTCTCTCGACCAAAGAGACTGGATGACAATAGCGTTCACTGCCGTGCATCGTCTGGCAGCCAGGTGAGTTGGTTCATTACCGTAATGAACGGAGGGAAAGCTCTTGTCATAGAGTGTCTTTGTCTCTGTGGGGGAGGCGGGGCTATGGGATACACACACATGAGGCGGAGAAGAAGTCAAGTCAACTTTATTCGTGCCATCCAGGATTTTATGTCATTAATACAGAGTAATAGTGAATTAATGCTGCAAGGATCTGATGGTTTCACAGGGAGCTACAACTGGGAATCACCTGCATGACAGTGATAAGATATATTGTCTTTCCTTAGTATAGAGCCTAATGGAAGCATGTACAGTGAAAATAAAACTGGGCCTAAAATGGAGCCTTGGGGAACACCACAGGAGATGGGAGCAGAGGAGGAGCACACATTTCCAATTTGGACAGAAGAAAACAGAGTTGAGCGTCAGAGAAAGACAGGGAACTTGTTCCTAAACCAAACACCAAGGCCCCTGTGTGGGAGTGTTTTGGATTTAAACCAAATGACAGAGGGCAGCCCAGTAATTTGGACAAGCCGGTGTGCCGGGTTTGTTCTAAAACCATCTCAACAAAAAGAGCGAATACGACCAACTTAACTAAACACCAGAGAGTGAGAGACTGACAGTCTATTTTTTTGTAATTATTTTGATATTTTTACGTGTCATTTCAGACATTTTGCATTTCTAAATATTCTTGTAAATAAATGTTTATTTCTCTTTAAAAGGGTGAACATGCGTCATTCTGCCTTTATTATCATTATATACGTTTAAAAAATGGTCTAAAAACAGCAAAATTACAACAATAATAAAAATGGTCTTAAAATCACAATAATACACAATATTATCGCTTATCGAAATAATTTGCTTTTTCATTGTTCTTCTTTTTTCCCAGTTTTCTAATATAATTTAAATTTTATTTAATGCTTTTATTTTCTTCTCGTTCAAACAGCATTAAGACAAGCAACAGAAGTGAAACAGATGTGGTGTGAGAGATCACGTGACAGTTGCACAGTAGACCTAAAGAAAAAAGAAAAGAGACACATAATGAAATAAAAATAAAAAGACAGAGAAACTTGAATACAAGAGGTTAAAGCATCACATAAATGAAACACTGTTTTTTTAAATTCAATTGAGTTCTGATCAGGTTTAAAAGAGTTAGAATAATGTAGATTTACAGATATTACTGATTTATTTCCTTGCTATCACCAGCAGAGGTGATTAATTGCTGAGTCATTCTTGAGTTAATGACGTTATCCTCACCGTATTTCTCTCGGCCCAGGTTTGACTCCAGCCTGTGGCCTTTTGCTGCATGTCGCTCCCTCTCTCCCCCCCCCCTTCATGCTTGTCTGTCCTGTCGAATAAAGGCTAAAAATGCCCCAAAAAATATCTTTTAAAAAAAAAGCCTCAGACTCTGTCTGGAAGTCACCTCTGCCAATTTAAATGCCTCTCAGCTCCATAAAGCACCATTTCTGAGCTTCGTTGGCAGGACAGTGCACGTGAATCATCTCCACTCACTCAGAGACAGCTGGTCTTTGTCCCTGTCTGTCTCTGTGCAGGATCAAGGCAGAGGACTCCATGGACGTAGGTGTGATCATGCTCTTTTACGGGCTTTACTACGGCGTCATGGGGCGAGACTTTGCTGAAATCTGCTCCGACTACATGGCTTCTACAATCGGGGTAGGACTTCTTTTTTTTGTTGTAATTGATTCCTCGCTAAAAATGACAATATTTCAGTTCTGGTTGTGAAAATTCAAACTCAAGTCTGAACACAAAGATGTGATACATGTATTTTTAGACTCAGTGTGACAGATGGGTGATTACGGATCATCATGCTTAGACATAACTGTGGGGGTCCCACAGGGGTCAGTATTGGGTCCCACAGGGGTCAGTATGAGGTCCCACAGGGGTCAGTATCAAGTCCCACAGGGTTCAATATGAGGTCCCACAGGGGTCAGTATGAGGTCCCACGCCTCCTCCTCACAGCTCCCGAATGATTTGTTGTCCATTACTACTCATACATGAGAGCAAGGTATTGATATTGTTATTGATTATAGATGATATCACAGATATCTGTCCTGTGGACATTCCTGTAGAAGTAAACCAGGGCGTCTGCAGGGGCTTAAAAAGTCTTAAATTCAGTGTTGCAGCAACAAGTTCTTAAAAGTCATTAAATAGTCTTAAATTTGAAGCTGTGAGGTTTTACAACATTTTACAAACATTTTATCGAATTTTATTTGTGTTAACCCTCGTGTGTGTGTGTGTGTGTGTGTGTGTGTGTGTGTGTGTGTGCGCAGTACTACAACAAAGGAGGCATGCCCAGCAGGAGCCTGACCAACGACATCTGCGCGGTGTGCGGACAGAGGATCCTGGTGGACGTGGAGGAGGAAGGGTTCATAGAAGACACCTACCAGCTCTCCTGTGGACACATGTATCCTCACACCCAGCTGATGGTTGTGTGTGTCTTGAGCCCTCACCGGGAGGTCAGAGGTCACAGACTGAGAGAAGGGAAGAGAAAAGAGAAAGGATCAGAGAGGTGTGAGACGGAGAGATGGAGGAGGTGAATCCAGGTGTTGTTAAGGGAAGATTCTCCACGTTACCAAGAAGCCTCGAGTGTACGAGGGTGTTGTTTTAGAGGATGAGTCACCATGACTCAGCAGTTTAACCTCCTCTACACTCTGGAGGCCTGTTGCCTCAGCGTTCTGAGCCCTCTGCTGTGACACCGTGTGCTCCTTCTCTAAACACAGAGCTCTTCACTCGGTTGTAGGGCTGGGTGATGTAGACAAATATTCATGTCTTGGTATTAACAGGCTGACGAGCGATACACAATATATATCTCAGCATTTTCTGCAAAACGGGCAACATGTGTTCAGCTGCAGGTCAATGCCACATTTAAGATGTCACAAACACTTTTATAAAATCAGACTGTGACAAATACAACATGCTAACGTTATTAGCACAGGCCTAAGCAGGGGAGAAACGTATATCTCCTTCCAACCTCTCCTGGTAACAAGCATCATTGACGCACAACGTGCTCCAGGCACAATGTTCAACTCAAGATCCACAAAACCAGCTTGAAAGTGAGGTGAATGTGAAACAACTGCATGAGAGTCTATGGAGCACAGCTGTGTAGCTGTTGGACCCTGGTCGGAGCTGGTCGAAGCTACGCTGTGATTGGTTAGTCTGTATCCAGGAGTGGGGCTTAGTTAGAGTTTATCACACTGGTGTCCGCCTGTCATTGTCACCACGTTTTGGGCAGGGGAGCAGTGGATGAAGATTCGCAGCCTTTTTCATCACTGAAAAACAAAACTCTGTTTCTTCATGGCTCCAGAAGTGAGACTCTGTCGCTGCTGCCGCTGTTTGCGTTTCTGTTACATCACTTGGCTGAAGCCGTGCCTGTGCAGGTAGTTGGCGTATAGGTAGGATAAGGTGTACCTGCAACAGTATCCCAGGTTCTGTCTGTGAACTCCAGGTACCATAATCAGGTTTCTAATAAACAGGATATATAGTGTTTACGTGCTCAAACTCATAAAAGAGGTTCTCCAAGAAGCCGACTGTCACATGAGACAAAGAGCAGCTGATCTGCAGTTTTGTGAACCTGAAACTGGTAAAATGACTAAATGATGAAACGATTATCAGAATAATAACTGCTGACTGTTCTGTTCATTGACTTGTTTTTGCCGTGTCCTATTTTAGACCTTGTTGAAACATCCACTGTCACCTCCCAGTCTCCAGTGTTTCTGCCTTAACTTGCCCCGCCCCGTCAGATTCCACGAGTTCTGCATCCGCGGCTGGTGCATTGTGGGAAAGAAGCAGACGTGTCCGTACTGCAACGAGAAGGTTGACCTGAAGAGGATGATGAACAACCCGTATCCTTTTCCTGTTTTTACTGTTTAGTGGTGTCCAAACAGAGCGAGATGACAGAGGCAGACAGACACAGCTCTGCGTGTGATTATGACACAGCAGAGTCTCTCGCTGACCAGCACACAGAGATGCGCTTCTGGTGTGAACGGCCAGGCAGCTGCGCAACAACTGACCTGTCAGGGTGGCGGTGATGCTTGGCGCACCGAGACCTTTTCCTCCTTTGCCTCTGCCACCAAACCTGTGATTAGTCGCTCTGTTCAACAGGCCGCTTCTTCATTTAGTTTATTTTCAACTTGTTTAATTTGAAGTGTTTTTCAAATGTAGGCTGCTTAAAACATATGGCTAGAAATCTGTAATATTAGCAGCATGAACTCTGCTCAGCATCGTAATGTGCACCCTGTTAGATTTTAATATCAGGTTATTGTTATGCATCAGACTTTAGACGAGGGGGAGTCACCACAGGCCCCAGGATACGATATTATCACGATACCTTTGTCACAATACAACATTATTGCAGTATTCCCCGTGTCAGCGTGGGGTTCCTCTGGGTGCTTCCACATGTTTTCCCCATGTCAGTCCCCGTTTCTATACAATATTGCCACACCAAATATCACAATACTATGCTGTATCATTTTTTTCCCCTCAACGCTACTTTAAAATCCAGCAAACCATGTTTCTTCATCTCATTTATCTGAACTTTCTCCTTAATTCCTTTATCCCCTGCCAGCTGGGAGAAGACACATGTCCTGTACGGGCAGCTGCTTGATTGGCTCAGGTACCTTGTTGCCTGGCAACCCATCATCATCGGTATCGTCCACGGGATAAATTTCTCCCTGGGCCTGGAATAGAGCCCTGAGGAACACCGCCGTAAGTACGTTCTGGAGTCAAGAAAAAAGTGCTGCATAAAGGTCAGCGCTGCGAGGACCTGACTCAGGCTGCTTCTGAAGTCTTTAGTTTCCTCAGCACATGTTGTTTGACTGAACGCTTGCACAGTTTCCAGCAGACTGACCTAGGTGGTCTGGGTCTCTGCGTGCAGAGGAGACTGCGACGCCAAAAACTGCTGCCGACTTGAACAGAAATATTTAAGCACAGATCCAGTGTTCGATCATTTCAGAACGTTTTGACACAAGGAAGATGGAAACGTCGCTGTCATGCATGTTGTTTTTATTGTAATGAGTCATTGCTTTTCTTTGTACTGTATCATCAGAATGCCTTTTTAAACCGTTTGTAGTTTGTTTGCACACTGCTGGCTCTGCTGACACCACTAACTAACACGACCGTGATCTGCGGATCAAATTACAAAATGGACGGTTCTGTCCAGAAAGTTATGGTACACATGACCTGTTTACATTTCATGTTGCTGTGTTTATTACAGAAGTTTTATTTGGAATGTCTGAACTGTGAAGTCCAGTTCGGACTAAAGATTCATGACGAGACGAGTTGAAACAAACACCTACTGTCAGTGCTCTGTTCTGTGATGTAGTAAAAACCTGTCGGCTTGAGTCGAGCTCAGACCACGATGAGACGGCGTATCATCTCTAGTCAACAACTCTCTGTGCTTCTGATCTGTAACGTTGACAGGAAGTGACCACCATGAGACGGCGTATCATCTCTAGTCAACAACTCTCTGTGCTTCTGATCTGTAACGTTGACAGGAAGTGACCACCATGAGACGGTGTATCATCTCTAGTCAACGACTCTCTGTGCTTCTGATCTGTAACGTTGACAGGAAGTGACCACCATGAGACGGTGCATCATCTCTAGTCAACAACTCTCTGTGCTTCTGATCTGTAACGTTGACAGGAAGTGACCACCATGAGACGGTGTATCATCTCTAGTCAACAACTCTCTGTGCTTCTGATCTGTAACGCTGACAGGAAGTGACCACCATGAGACGGTGTATCATCTCTAGTCAACAACTCTCTGTGCTTCTGATCTGTAACGTTGACAGGAAGTGACCACCATGAGACGGTGCATCATCTCTAGTCAACAACTCTCTGTGCTTCTGATCTGTAACGTTGACAGGAAGTGACCACCATGAGACGGTGCATCATCTCTAGTCAACAACTCTCTGTGCTTCTGATCTGTAACGTTGACAGTAGGGGTGTAAATCACCAACTTCATCATGATACGATATTATATCGATTTGTTTGGATGACGATATGATGTTTGCCGATATCACAAAGTCTGTCACGATATGATTTTGATTCGATTCGATTCAGGAGCCTGCGATCGATGTGACGCAATATCATATGCCCATCAAACACAATCATTTACATCAGCTCACAAAAACAACTAGAATATGATTTGACCATTTTATTTCTGGGCTCTGTGTGTAGTTTGAGCGGAGCCACGCTTGCCCAGAAATGGTGACACAGATGTGCTATGTGAATTTCAAAATAAATGTGTATCTTTAAGATGACAATATGGATCGATGTTTTCATTTTGTATCGATATAATCGGATCGTTAATAAGTGAATCGATGTATCGATGTGGATCGATGTATCGTTACACCCCTAGTTGACAGGAAGTGACCACCATGAGATGGTGTATCATCTCTAGTCTGTACTGTAAAACAGTTTTGTCTCGTCATGAATCTTTGGTCTGAACTGGACTTTATGATTTTATTTGTATGAAGCTAAGATTGATGACGACTTGTTGTAGCAGGTGGAGTCAGAATGTCACTGTAGACAGAATCACTGTGACGTCACGCGAACAGCAACAATCACTTCCGGGGAGACAACTGGCAATTAATGACAGATATGTGAAATCAGCAAACTTGGTTATTTCTGTTGTCATTTAAATGTTGCAGCCGTAACTGCAACATTTAAAGATTTATAGTTAAACACGGTGGTGCGTCCTCTCTGACGTTTCTGCTGCGATTATTTAACGTGCTGTGTTTTGCTAGCATCACTCAGAAACCAAATATAGCGGCACAGCAGCTTAGCAGTGTACTGCTGTGGACGAGGGCCGCAAGAAAACGCTTTTTGCCAACCTAAAAAATATCCATCAGTACAAGGATACGCTGTATTTGGAATATATCGACTCCTCTACGATAGGTGGAGATATGCCCCCTTTCAGCTTGTTAGTATTGGACCTTTTTCCTGTTGACCTATTACGTCACAGACCAAACAATGGACAAACAAGTTAGCTACGGTTAGCTAGCTGCTAACTGGTACCATGGTGGACAACTTTACAGCTCTGTACATTTGGTCCGTCCAAAAAGTCACAGCTCTGGATGTAGATTTCTCCATGTTGTTACCGGCTTCTCCTTCTCTTACACATTTAATGCTATTGGTCTTCCGGGTCAAAGCCCGGGGCGGAAACTGTGGAGCATGCTCAGAGCGCCTCGGCCAGTTTGGCTCTGACTGACTGTATATACATGGCTTCAGTTCATTTCATGTACGTGACGTGGGGGTTTTCTTCCAGGAAGTTATTGTCAACAAGTATTGTGACTCGGTCTAATATGTTGCTGAGCAAGACATATCAGTGCAGCTGATCCTCCATGATGTAAACCAGTGTAGGAGAGAGTAAACTATACCTGTTAAGCACAGGCGTAGGTTTCAGGGGGACGCAGGGGACACGGCCTCCTCAGTATTTACAATGTGCTTTTGTCCCCCAATAAAAACATGAGAGTAGGAGAGGACTTTTACTTTGGCCAAAAAATAATGACATGTATGCCGTAAATTGTTGCATAAAAAAATCAGAATGCAGATGAAGTGTTTACTGGCGGGGAGCTTCCAACCTCCCATTTCATCTGTGTCCCCCCGAATTTTGAAACCTACGCCCTTGCCTCCAAGGATCACGTTACAAAGAGTTCTGTTCTGTCAACATGGCGGCATGCGCCCTGTAACTATGGTAACCACCCTTGAGATATTCAGTCATTGAGGTGTGAATGGGTTTCTATCAAATCCAGGAAGTTGTCGATCTGTTGGGAGGAAAGCTTTCTTTTGCCAAATCAAACTGACGTTGCTTTCTTATCAACACTGCTGCTGATATTAACTTTGTATTTATTAAATATTTATAAAACCAAGTTTAAGTTTCAGATAATCTGTGTTCACTGATGACAAATGGTGAGGTCACAGTTACAGAGAGGTTCGCTGAAGACTTGAGGGCGGGAAAATATCATTTAAACAACAGCTAACAGACCTCTGAGGAGGGTTGCAACTGTGTGAGATTTTCACGGTACAATAACTCTGAAAATATACAGTTCATGGTATCACAGAATTGATCTCTCAGTCAGAATGAAAACAGAGGAGTTATTGTTGGTTTATTAAACAAGTTTGAGTTAATGCAAAAAGTCTGCTCATAGAAAAGAACTCATATAAAGGAGAGACTCATCGTCCAGCTGTTTTTCTTTCAATATCACAGATCAGCAAATGTTCACTGTGTGATGACGGCCAACATTTATATCACGGTACTCCTCAAAATCATGTATCGATGTGACCCTGCCTCTGAGTTACTCACTCACCACCCTAATTTACCTAATTTAAATGATTCAAGATTCTGGCGTTCTTTTGATGAAGTACAAACTGAATGTAAGTCGCTCTGGCAGTACGTGACCAAAAGCTTCCCCACTTAATGTGTGGATCCAGTCTGTGTCTACGGGGAGAGAAGATCACCTGCTCTCACCTGAACTTCAGCCCATTTCCTTTGACTCTGCCGCCACCGCTGACCAGAACAACACAAGCACCTTCACACCTAACAGGTAGAGTCACCCAGAATGTAGTTTTGGAAATAAACATTTCTGATTTACTCTTAACTTTACGTTTAATCTTAAGGCCATTTTGAGGATGTATGACAGACCCAAGATGGCTGATGTAATGGTTTCTGAAGATGATGGTTTATCGCAGCTGGTGTTTTACCTTTTTGTATCTTTTAGCTCGACTCTTGAGCTGCTTAAAAGTGTGAATTTTCAAGATCAAAATAAATGTACTTATAAAATTATTACTTAATACATATATATTATTATAAGTACATTTTTACATTAACATATATGTATATATATATATATATATATATATATATATATATATATATATATATATACATATACAGTACAGGCCAAAAGTTTGGACACACCTTCTCATTCAATGCGTTTTCTTTATTTTCATGACTATTTACATGCATCAAAACTATGAATGAACACATGTGGAGTTATGTCCTTAACAAAAAAAGGTGAAATAACTGAAAACATGTTTTATATTCTAGTTTCTTCAAAATAGCCACCCTTTATATATGTGTGTATATATGTATATATATATATATATATATATATATATATATAATGTGTGTGTGTGTGTGTGTGTGTGTATATATATATATATGTATGTATGTATGTGTATGTATATATATGTATATATATATATATATATATATGTATATGTATTTATATATATATATAAATACATATACATATATATACATATATATATATATATATATACATATATATATATATATGTATATGTGTATATATGTGTGTGTATATATAAATATACATATGGCTGCCCGGATCATATTTCATCATCTCAACCACCAATGGAAACGTCTGGCTTTGTGTGTGTTGTTTGTTTTGTGTTGCCATAGTAGTCATGGAACTGATCCAAGAACCAGGAGTTCACTTTAGGTCAGTTTCATGCTTCCTGTTTTTTCCACACCAGTTTTCCAAAATGTGTGGCGTTAACATCACCAGGACTGTACCATTGGTTCATGTTAAATATGAGAGTGTGTTTGATGAAGTGTTTCTGTCTCTCTCACTGGCAGATTCTGTTGCTCTCGTGGGTAACGAGCAGATGTGTTGCTGACCCATGCAAAAGAACAACAAAAGTGAGTTTCATTTCCTCAGCTCTGTCCTCTCTGCTCTGCTGTCCAGTGTGTGTGTGTGTGTGTGTGTATCTGAGCTCCGCCCCCGTGCACACTGTTCTCTAAGACTCAGCTGAAACTCCATTATCAGAAGAGACAATAATCAAATGTTCTTATTTACTGGTCAGTAACATATGAGCCAGTGATGCATGGTGCCTCCATAGTGTGCAGTGTTATAATGTTGGTGCAGATTGACTTGTTTGTAAATACTGGGTCGTGGATTAAGGTGTGATGATGTGAGTTAGTGAAAGGGTTAATGAGAAGTCACATGTAACATGAGAAGAGCATCACCCACTTCCTGTCAATGTTCAAACACAGCGCGCCACTTTGTCAGAGCCAGTCGATCCTACAGTGAAGGTAAGACACAGATTCTCTCTCTACATGTCCAGTTATCACGGTCGTGTTTTTATCAATACATTTGGGACATTTATGGATAAAAAGATTCAGAATCAGACAGTCAGTGGTAAATGAGGACGAGGTGGAAACAACAAAGAAATAATTACATTTTCTTGCAGTTCTTTGTTTGGTGTTAAAATATAATGTGTGTGGACGGTGAGTTTGTCATCACACACACACACATACACACACACACACACACACACACACACACACACACACACACACACACACAGATTAATGTTTTAATTCCTGACTGAATGTAGAACAGTTCAAGTTAAGACCAGGTCCTGGTTGTTAACAAGCATCTCAGCCCTAATCAGGGCTCCTCTGGTGAAACACTGTTCAGAGCAGGGAGGAGGAGTTTGAAGAGGTTTAAGTTCAAGAGGTGATCTTTACATGGCCTCCTGTGTGTCAGAGAACTGGTTTATAAAATACTTGAGTCCTAAAGGTTCAGTGTGTAGTGCCTTCTAGTGGTGAGGCTGCAGAACTGAAACTTCTCCTGAGCCAAGGAAGTAGGAGAACTATGATGGCTGACACAGAAACATAAATGTCCCTTTCTAGAGTCAGTGTTTGGCTTATTTGTTCTGGACCACTGTGAAAACAACATGGAGATCTCTGTGAAAGAGGATCCACTCTGTGTGCAGATATAAATGGCTCATGTGAAGGTAACTACACCGTTACTGCCAGCAGATGGCAAGAAATCCCACACTGGACCCTTGATGACTTTATGGCTCATGGAAAGCACTTTGAATTTGTCTTGTTTATTCAGAGGTGTTATAACATTTAATTTGCCTTGTTTATTCAGAGGTGATATAACATTTAATTTGCCTTATTTATTCAGAGGAGCTATAACATTTAATTTGCCTTGTTTATTTAGAGGTGCTATAACATTTAATTTGCCTTGTTCATTCAGAGGTGCTATAACATTTAATTTGCCTTGTTTATTCAGAGGTGCTATAACATTTAATTTGCCTTGTTTATTCAGAGCTGTTATAACATTTAATTTGTCTTGTTTATTCAGAGGAGCTATAACATTTAATTTGCCTTGTTTATTCAGAGGAGCTATAACATTTAATTTGTCTTGTTTATTCAGAGGAGCTATAACATTTAATTTGCCTTGTTTATTCAGAGGAGCTATAACATTTAATTTGCCTTGTTTATTTAGAGGTGCTATAACATTTAATTTGCCTTGTTTATTCAGAGGAGCTATAACATTTAATTTGTCTTGTTTATTTAGAGGTGCTATAACATTTAATTTGCCTTGTTTATTCAGAGGTGCTATAACATTTAATTTGTCTTGTTTATTCAGAGGAGCTATAACATTTAATTTGTCTTGTTTATTCAGAGGAGCTATAACATTTAATTTGTCTTGTTTATTCAGAGGTGCTATAACATTTAATTTGTCTTGTTTATTCAGAGGAGCTATAACATTTAATTTGTCTTGTTTATTCAGAGGAGCTATAACATTTAATTTGTCTTGTTTATTCAGAGGTGCTATAACATTTAATTTGTCTTGTTTATTCAGAGGAGCTATAACATTTAATTTGTCTTGTTTATTCAGAGGTGCTATAACATTTAATTTGCCTTGTTTATTCAGAGGTGCTCTGACATTTAATTTGCCTTGTTTATTCAGAAGTGTTGTAACATTTAATTTGCCTTGTTTATTCAGAGGTGCTATAACATTTAATTTGCCTTGTTTATTCAGAGGTGCTATAACATTTAATTTGTCTTGTTTATTCAGAAGTGTTGTAACATTTAATTTGCCTTGCTCAGGTCTCATCACTGCATCCAGCCACTGTCTGAGGGTTTGAGTGAAGGAACCTGTGTGTGTATGTTGTGTTGAGAGCCAGGTGAGTCAGCTCAAGATGTTAACACACCTTTTATCCCATTAGCACTTTAGAAACTTTGACTTGTGTATTGAGTATGCCATATACTGAATATAGCCAACTCAGTGTCAGTGAACACAGAGACAGAATCATCAAATGTAATGTTTTCTGAGTTTCTCAGTGCATTGAGCTGTAGATTTAATGAATCAGTTATTGGCATAGATTTGGGTAAACAACCGTTAGTCGGTTCTTTTTGAGTTTATATTTAAGGTGTAATAATTTACATTTATTTCTCAAAGATGTAATTTTATTATCATTTAACCCTGTTATTGTAATTTTAGGTGAAAATGCCTCCCAAAAAGCAAAAGAGCGGAAAGGATATCAGGAGCTTTTTCAGGACAACTGTAAGTGACGGCTCAGCTAACAACAATTCTCTGTAATCAATACTTAACATTTGACTCAATCTGGAACCTGTTCATTCAGTGTAAACTAAGGTTATTCCTTTCATATGAATATCATTTCTATGCCGTATTAGCTGCAGCTTGTCCGGCTAATTTGTTTGTGTGTGAATGCCATGCATTATTTTAACAGGACAGTCCTGCGAGAGGCAACTTGGCACCTTCAGGGGGTTCACAGCCAGGCGGAGCTCAAGACTCTCAGCCAGGCGGACCTTCACACTCTCAGCAAGGCAGAGCCAAAGACTCTCAGTCAGATGGAGCTACAGGCCCTCAGGTGATCTCTTTTGTAATTGTTAAATGGTGGGCTGCAGGTTCATGAGCTGCTTTAAATACATTTGGAAGTTTAATTGTTGTTGCTCTGGTATGATCAATTCCAGCAGCTTGTTAATGTCTCAAGAAGGCTGTATCACAAAACCATTGCTTATCTACAATAACGGTAAAAACTGCAAAGTGGGCAAATTATTATGGACCTCGTTCTCAGTTTTCTCCATCAACTCCTGAGCAAAATATCTGTAACTGACAGCGAGAGAGACGCTGCTATCAGAACTATGAGCATAAATGGTGTAACTGCTTGTGTTGGGTACATGATCTGATTATTAATGTCAATGTTTAAAATATTGTTGCACAAGACTTTGTTATGAGATACATTTTGTGTTTTCTTTTATTTGCCTGTTTGTTGTCACCAATAACAAAAATAATGACATTTGACATCCTCAACCTGGCTAGCTAGTAGTTGGCTAGCTAGTAGTTGGCTAGCTAGTGGGAGTAGAGAACTTTGATCTTGCAGACAGGTGAGTCAGGTGAGTTAAGTTCGTCATTCCAATGAGTAACTTGCAGCCACATGTCACCACTGTCCAAAGCCCACCAACATTTAGCCCAAATTTAGCAGAGCTGAACTTAGCTGGCTAATAACCAGAAACTGACATGCACTTCCTTTATCTGTTTAATTAAACATTTGCACACAGCACTTTTGCCTGCTGCCCTTATATGGGTTTTTGGGGGCATTTCTTTATGCTGATTGTAAATTGCCTGGCACAAGCATCCAATTTAAGATGGACCCAAGTGGGGCTGACCAACAATGTGACTCAAAATAATGATAAAATAGATTTTATTGATGTAAAATAACATGCTGATGGTGACATTTTCCATCGGTCCGCTGCGCTCTGAGTCTGGTGTCAGTGACACATGCTGCTCTCTTATCAGCAACCAGAAGCGTTTTTTCATTTGTAAATATTTTTATCTTAATTCTAAGGTTGCAAGAGCTTCAAAGCTTCGATTTTCAAAAATGAAGTCGAAGGTCAGCCCTAGACCCAAGTCATCAACATACTCAGATGACAAGAGCGGACTTTGCTGTCCGTGCACGTTTCATGAATCCCTTGTAGGATTCATGAAGGACAAAATGGCTGACAAGGGACAACTAAAACAATGATGGCCAAATCACAGCGGGGGAGGTTCTGCCTCACCACAGGTGGTTGGTCAGAAGAACAATAAAACACATGAGCATATTAAGGTGCTGGGTTAGTAAAAAGAATGTGTAGTTGCATCCAAGACTGTGTGAAGCATGAGCAAATGTTCGTTTTCTTAATTTGGAAAAGCCAACTCCCCAATTACTTTACTACAAAGAGCTTACTACACAAACACTAACTGGAAAACATCAAATCAATACATGTTACAAAGACATTGACAAAAGGTCTTGCTCAGCTTGTACTGTTGTACTAATGCTGTGCCCAGTTGTTACGTTACCAACCCATTAATGGCGGGAAGAGTTGCTTTGTTGTGCTTTACCATCATCTAACCCTATAACTCACCACCAGGTGGTGATCAGTTGACAGCTCTGCTCCCTCTCGTCACCTGAGTGTCCAAGACATGAGGCCACAGATCTGAGGATATGAGTGCAAAGTCTATCATCAGTCTTTGGCCAAGGCTGTTCTGAGACCATAAATGCGTTTATGAGCAATCTCGAGCATAAACTTGGTGTCATCATTTGCACAGAAGTCCAATAACAAAACACCACTCAGCTTCAGATCAGGCAGGCGTTCCTCCTAATCCCCCCCTCCAGGCTTCTCCCTTGTTGCCCACCTTTGTTGAAGTCCCCCAGCAGAACTACAGGGTCCACAGTCAGTATCCTCCCCAGGACACCTGCCAAAGACTTCCAGGAGGCTGGGCACTCTTAGCTGTAGTTTGGTGCATATGTACAAACAACAGTCAGAGAACTCCTCTCAGCAACTCACAGTTGCATAGAGGTGACCCTCTCATTCCCCGGGGAGAACCCGCAGTAGTGCTTAGCCTGGGGCTCGCAAATATCCTCACACTCGCTTGGCACCTTGCACCGTGGCACTACGAAAATGGCAGGAATCAAGCTTATCTTTAGAGGGTTTTTTTTCCAGAACTAGTGCTATGCATAGAGGTGAGCCCAACTGTATCTAGTTGGTACCGCTCCACCTCTGCACCAGCTCTGGTTCCTTCCCCACCAGACAGGTGATGATCAAAACCTTATAGCCAGTCTCTGATGCCAGGGATCAACATGCAAAGTTTCCTGACTTTGCCCGTCGCCCAGCTCACAATGCACCCAAACCTACTGCCTATCCTTGAGTGGTGGGCCCACAACAGTAAATCTGAATCCTCTTCTCATTTTACAGACTTTCAAATGCAACCAAAGGAAAGTGAAGGAGGAGAACGATGGTGATCCCATGGTGAGTACACTGTGACACGCAGCATGACAAAAAGTCAGCATTTTATTTCATCAACAGTGACATGCAACCTCTTCTCACTCTGGTTCCTGCAGGGTGAACATTTACATCGCTTCACTGTGAAACTCAGTGCTACTGATCGCAAGGAATACACTGTTGACTGTGATCGACCTCGCACTGTGCTGGAGGCAATAAAAACAATTGAAGACATAAAAGGTCCAGATGAAAACATTGTGATTCAGCTGAGCAAAGCAGATAAGAAATATACTGTTGCAACACATTTCCCTTGTTCTTGTGTTGAGGATGGTGAGTCTCTGATCATATCACGTGAACCAGAAAAGGTTGAAGAGGCCCAAGAAAAAATGTTTATATATTCAAGAGAGAAATATTCTGTCTTCTCCATTGAGACAGTGGGAGGGCTGTACACCAGACAGAAGAAGCTTTTTAGAAACAAAGCTTTGAAACAGTTCAAGTATCTGTGTGTCTATGGGGAGAAGGGGATGACTGTGAAAGAGGCTCTGAAAAGGGACGGTCGCTTCATTGATGACCTCGGCGACTTTGAGCTGTCTGACAGTAACAGTAACACTTCAGAAATCACTAAGTGCACACAAAAGGTTGACAACCTAGATGGAACAGAATTCAAGATTTGTCTTCCACGGCAAAATAAAGCAAATAAGAAACAGCAGGAAAACTCTGGTGCATCAGGTGATTCACCACAGAAGTGCGACACAAAGAGAGTCAGAGGTGTAGTACATCAGAGAGGCATCAGTGTCCAAACAGCAGCAGAAGAGAGTAGCACCCCTGAGGAGATTTATGAAAAGCTGCGTCAGCAGTTTCCAGCTCTGAAAGAATGGATGGAGAATAGATTCCCTGAAAAGTCTTATCAGACAGCACTGAACTTAAAGAAGGAAAACTTTGGAAAGATCCAACATTCATTCAGTGAAGTTCACAGAGTCAGGAAGCTGCTAAAACTGGGCGAGTCAGTCTGCAAAGTGGTTGTTGAGGATGTTAGTGAGGGAACAGGCTTTGTGTTGTTTGACAACTTCATTTTGACAAACGCTCACCTGTTTGAAGGCTGTGTTGAAGGACAAAAGCTGATGGAGGGTACACAAGTGTCTGTTTGCTTTAACTATGAAGATCCTATGCAGGGCACAAATTACAGCTACTTCCAGCTGGCCAACTCTTACATCTGCTACAGTGAGGGTGAGCTAGATTACGCCGTACTTGAGCTCAAGCCTGAGGGACAGAAGTCCAACCAAACAACACAAACAAAGCAAATAAATGTGCCCCCGGGGCTCCTGAAGCACTTTGGTCCGATGCCTCCGAATGGTGAAGCCTGTCTGATTGGTCACCCAGCAGGAGGACTGAAAAAACTGGATCCAACATGTATCATTGAGAAAGGGAAGAGGGAGCAGGCTGTCAATGATCACTTACATCCACACAAAGACAGTCTCTTCATTGTCCACTCAATCAGTCAACTTCTCAAAAAGCAAGGCATTGACAACATAATGATGGGTGGACGTCGAGCTGAAAAAGTAGCAACCTACCACACTTTCATGTATCACGGCTCTTCTGGCTCCCCAGTGTTTGATGCCCGTTGCAGAGTGTTTGGTTTGCACACCGCAGGATACACATATGGGTTTCGAAACCACACAAAGAGTGTGATAGAGTTCGCCCAACCTCTGCTCACTATATTTGAACACTTTGTGAGTAAGTTGAAGGAAAGTGGAAATGAGGGCCTGTTGAAGAGAGTTCAGAAAGAGGCAAAGGGAAACCTACACCTTAAAAGGGTTCTCAGTTCCATGGGCACTTGCACCAATGTCCCAGCAGACAATGATGAGCCATCAGCAGACAATGATGAGCCATCAGCAGACAATGATGAGCCATCAGCAGACAATGATGAGCCATCAGCAGACAATGATGAGCCATCAGCAGACAGTGATGAGCCATCAGCAGACAGTGATGAGCCATCAGCAGACAGTGATGAGCCATCAGCAGACAGTGATGAGCCATCAGTAGACAGTGATGAGCCATCAGTAGACAATGATGAGCCAATGGAGACTGAATAGGTAGTAGAAGAGAACAGAAGAGAAGAGAATAGAAAGTACTTCATTTGTCCCTGAAGGGAAATCCAGCACAACAGTTGCTGTCACTATACACTTTTATTTTTATATATATTGACCTTTTTATGATCACCAATTTGTGCCTCCTGTTCTGTTTCGGCGTTTTACTTTAACTGTATACTATAGTATGTTTTCTGTCGTTGGCACACAGTAATTCTGACCATTTGCTGTGAAGTTGTTGGTGAAGGTTTGTTGAAGCTCCTTAATTGAGCTGCCATTATATTTCAGTTAATTTCTGGTTTGGGTTTTGTTTTGTTTTGACCTGTGTCACTTGTTTTGCTCTCAGTGATCAAATCATGTCACAATTCATTGACTCCAATATTCATAGTAAATGACATAGAAAATTAACCTGGAAATCCAGATGCCCCGCCCTTTGCAGTTCGAATTTGCACTGCACGGGAATCTGGCCCTAGCCTCGCGTCACCAGGCTCTCAAGAGCCTGGTTTCCATTCACTCTGAATTTTGTCTGGATTCTGGTTCCGGTCTAGAGACCGGATCTGGAATTCACCAAATTCACCAAAGTAAAAGTGTTCACCAAAGTAAAACTTTAAATTCTGGCGCACCATCGATTGAAGACTGTTGCCACGATCGATACATTTTAATCATTTATACATGGACGTACAACAGTCTGTTTTAGAAGAGGTTCTTTAAGAAACTTGGTTGATAGAGCATGCTACATGGCGAGCATCACACGGTTTTCCTCTCTCTTCCGCCCCCACTGCCCCAAACTTTAGCGAAAAAATGCATTTACAAACTAGGATCAAGTGTCTATTCAATAAAACAGACAACTGAAATAGACAATAACTTGTAACGCAATTAAATACAATAAAAGAAATCAATTAACTTAATGGCTTGGGGCTTTTCTTGTAAATTATATTCTTTAAATTAAAAAGTTTCACTGCATTTTTATTAGCTTGGTGCTTTTATTTTGACGGAAAGGAGCATCCATCGAATTCCGGATCCTGTCTCTCTTGCCCTGGTTCTGGTTGCTTACCAAAACGACCACTAACTGGCCCCAGACTATGACGAGCAAACCCTGGTGAATCTCATATCAGACCAGTCACATCAGTCTATCTGACAGAGGTGGGCTCTGGGCGGGTGTAACACAATGACGACAGCGCTGCGCCGTAGGAGTCGAAAAGGAAACAGCCAAGATGGCTGCTGCCGAGGGACCGCGTCCATTCAGTTTAGCTTTGGAAGAAATGCTAAGCCAACTACACTTATCTTTCTCCTTGAGAGAGGAACAGAAGACAAGCCTTCGCTTCCAGGAGGGACATTTGTGCCGTTTTGCCGACGGGGAACGGAAAAAGCATAATATATCAGTTAGCCCCACTGGTTGGCAAACACATGGGGCTTAGTGCAAAGAATATGACACCTTGTTTTTTGCTCTGATTGGCCATTGTGCTATCCAATTGCATGCGGTGGCATTTGAAATGCCTCAGTTAGTGCCGCCCCTTGGGAAGGAAGGCTGTATCGGTGAGGGCCAGGCTCAAAATCTTTCTAGATTTGAGTCTGGATTTCCAGGCTAATAATGTAAATGATACATGAACAGGCTGTCATTTTATTTTATTCATTTTGTCTTTATTTTTTTTATCTTGTACTGAATTATATTGTTTTTTACTATGCTCGTCTTGGTCTTTCCAGTCACTGTGTTCTGTTTGCTTTACATTAAAAACTTTGGTTCACTTCATAATCTGTTTCCTGTTGTTGATTTCTCTGAAGCGGTTGTTGCATCTTTACACACTTGTTAAGTGTAGTGCAACCATACCCAACGACCTGACGACTGCACCTGCACAGAAAGATTAGTTGCTGTGAGCCTTGAAAACAGTCAGCTGAGATTAAAGGTGAAGTGTGTCAGATTTTAGAGGATTTGTGGCGTCTAGCGGTGAATTTCAGATTGTAACCAGCTAAAAACTTCTGCTGGCCAGAATTCCTTCACTGTTCATTGTTCAGGTTGTTTTTAACAGGAGCTGAAGTATCAGCAGAGGTCTCTTCCTCTCCAAGACAAGCTCAGTACAGACATGTCATGTTACTAACCAGCGTAACTCTGGGCTACACATTGCAGTTGGGTTTCTTACTACAGTGGCCGAATGGCCTTATGTGGAGCCAGAGTTTGGTTCGTCCGTTCTGTTGTTGTAGAAACATGTTGATGCAACATGGTGATCGTAAAACTCAGAACACAGTGCGTGCGTGAGCAGCGTGTGACGGCAACCTCGCTGAACTGCTGCGATTCACAGTCGGTACGTTTCCAGTCACAGTGAAGTGGAGCTACAGTCCCAGCTGGACAAGGACATTTAACTGGCCTACTGTCCTTGTCCCAGTACACAAGCACGGGAGGGGAATCCATTTATTGAGCCAAGTATGTGCGACTCCTCTACGATAGGTGGAGATATGCCCCCTTGTGTGTGGGCACTAAATGTGCTGAAGAACAGGCCCCATGTGGGATTGTTCACAAGTTCCATGTTGACCCTGTCAGTTGCCCACACACAGTAGGTGGGTTTACCCAAGTGGGCTCCACATGGTTATGCTAATGCTACCTGGGTAGCAACTGTGTATGGGCCCAGATAGGCACCTTAGCTGGGGATCACTTGGGTAATCTGACCTCTGGCTAAGCCCCGCCCCCTCCACTCACCTGGACACACTATCAACACTCAGTGAGCAGCGCTATGGCAGGTGTCACAGTACACGGCATTTCACAGGAGGCAACTGATGATTTTTGGGGACATAAGGATCAGATGTCATTGAGAAGTAACCAAAAGGGCCTAAACTACGCATTGGAGGGATATATTCATCATTTTATTGTTGAGAAGGTCGATGAAAAGCTTAAATTACAAGCCAACATTTACAGGTCACAGTGTTACGCTTGTGAAGCGCATCTGGTTGCCGTCACCATCAAAGACAACAAGTTAAAGTGCCACTGAAGTTAAGGTTTTTGGCTCAGAATATGAGAAAAGGATAACGGCCTTTTTACCATCTTTACCAAGAGTGTCTCTGCGTTAGTTTGGTGCTACAGTATTTACACTGAATCATTCAGCATAACGTTTGCCAACCTTTGTTATCTCTGCCATTACAGATAAGTTAATGAAGCTAAGCTCCAGAAGTTAACGTTAGCTTAACTAGAGCCCTTTGGACAACAGCTAACAATGATGTACCATCACCAAAGTACAAAACTAGAACAAAACAGGCTAATGAACTCCCAGCAAACAAGGTGACATGATGAACAACGCAGCTAGGAGCTAACGTTAGGCTAACTTTAGCTAACGTTAGCTAGAGATGTTAAAGATAACTTTATATTTCTTTCCAGCAAAGTGACAACATGTTGCCTCAAACACAATGTTGACTTACCTTAGAACAGATGTAGACATCATTGTTAATCTTATTCACGTTGAGTTGATGTTGTGGTCTAACGTTAGCACACAACTTTATCCAAAGGAGACACTTTTCTGGCTTGAGATGTGGTTTAAAGTGTAAAAATACACCTGGTCGCCAGCCTCTCAGGATACCTTGTGTCAGAGCTGCATGTACCCCATGCACACCGCTTGACCAGTTTAAACAGCACATCTTTCTGTGATGCATTTCAATGGACGTCCAGGCAGAGGATGTGCCAGTGTATGGGGACGGCTATACGCACTGTGATTGGCTCATCGCGTTTGAGGGCGGGGCTTAGCCACAGGTCAATTTGCATGAACCTGGGACCAGGTGCATTTACTAAATCTTTTTCTGCACTATAAAACATCTGACCGTACATTTACAGTGAATTACTGCCTATAGTTGCATCACTTTCACAGTAAAGTTACAGTGTCACTTTCACAGTGAAGTTACAGTGTCACTTTCACAGTGAAGTTACAGTGTCACTTTCACAGTAAAGTTACAGTGTCACTTTCACAGTGAACTGTTGTGTAATGACAGCTGTGATCTGGCTGCATATTACTGTGATTTAGCAGGATGCTCCTGTAAAATGACTACATTCACCGTTATGAATTTCACAATAAAATTCTGAATACAGTTAAATATCACAGTTTGAGCCTTTAAGGTAATTTATTGTGAAATATTACAGTTACATGCTGTAACTTTCTGGAATTAGTTTACAGTGTAGCACACTATGGCAGTGTGGGTATTGGACGCACAGTGTGCTTTCAATCCTCTGTTGAACAGAGAGCGCCATCTGGTGGATTCACAGAGGAAAGAAAATGAGGCTTGATTCAAGCATCTTGTACCAAACTGATATTGAGATATTTAAAGCTTTTTAGACTCGTGTACCTCATTCAGAGGGTATTAGTAATGTAGCAAATTGGAAATGCCCAAAACTGTTCATACGTTTTCCTACGACATTGACACACCCTAATTCGTGTATCCCACATATTTGAAAGGCTGCGATCAGATGCAAAGAAGCAGTCCCATGCAGCACTGAATGGAGGCAGGTTGGGGCGGTGGATTGGTCACAAAAACCCAGACTTTACCCCAAGACTTTCCCTCGAGACCTGTGCTCAGAGCTGTGTAAACTTCGAGTCATTTCAAGGTACGTGCTCACCAAACACCTTGTTTTCCTAAAGCTCACCTCCATGACTTTGATCATGTGACTGCATGTTGAGGATGTGACGTCACCTGTGCGGTGCTCATTCATGTTCTCCATACGTTGAAATGTTGCACCAGTTGCAGTGTTTTGTTCTTCATGAGCAAACTTCAGTTCACAGTTTTTGCAGGATTCACTTGTGTTGCTCATCTTGTGCTTGTGGTTATTAACACCCTGATTATTTATTTCCTGTCAGAGGAAAGTGTAGTGAAAAAGGTGTTGGTGACACATGCAAGTCGAAGTTCCTGTTAAATTACTCTGCACCATGAAAAGGGTCATTTCTTGTTGTTGATGAGAGATGCAAAATCCTGTCTGTTAGGATCAAATATTATTATGGGATGCAGAACAAGGTCCCAGAGCCCAAGGTGACATCTTGAGTTTTTTGTTGTCCATTTAACAGTCCAAAAAG
The DNA here is from genome assembly GCA_035609425.1 of Epinephelus awoara. Lineage (NCBI taxonomy): Eukaryota > Metazoa > Chordata > Actinopteri > Perciformes > Serranidae > Epinephelus > Epinephelus awoara. Next base: position 31,719,949 of record CM069315.1, on the reverse strand, counting down.
AGGAATACAACCTTTAACCTTTAAGGGCCTTCTATCTAAAAGCAGAGTTCACTTTAGGTCGGTTTCATGCTTCCTGTTTTTTCCACACCAGTTTTCCAAAATGTGTGGCGTTAACATCACCAGGACTGTATCATTGGTTCATGTTAAATATGAGAGTGTGTTTGATGAAGTGTTTCTGTCTCTCTCACTGGCAGATTCTGTTGCTCTCGTGGGTAACGAGCAGATTTGTTGCCAACAAAACGTTAGTTTCATTTCCTGTGCTCTGCTGTCTGCTGTGTGTGTGTGTGTGTGTGTGTGTGTGTGTGTGTGTGTGAGTGTGTATCTGAGCCCCGCCCTTGTGCAAGGTGCTTCCCAAGACTCAGCTGAAACTCCGTTATCAGAAGAGACAATAATCAAATATCTACTGGTCAGTAACATATGAGCCAGTGATGCATGGTGCCTCCATAGTGTGCAGTGTTATAATGCTGGTGCAGATTGACTTGTTTGTAAATACTGGGTCGTGGATTAAGGTGTGATGATGTGAGTTAGTGAAAGGGTTAATGAGAAGTCATATGCACCATGAGAAGAGCATCACCCACTGACAGGCCAACCACTTCCTGTCAGTGTTCAAACACAGCGCCATTTTTTCCAGAGCTGGTCGCTTACAGTGAAGGTAAGACACAGATTCTCTCTACATGTCCTGTTTGGTTGAATTATTATGGTCTTATTTTTATAAAAAACATTATTACAGACATTCATAAATAAGAGGACGTTATCTTAGCCACACAGACAAACAGCAGACTTTTCTAAAACTTGGTTTAGACAGTCAGTTGTAAATGATGAAAAGGTGCAAAAGGGGATCCAACAGATTTGAAATTAGAAAAAGAAAGAATTCTATTTTTCCTCATTTTCTGTTTGCTTGGTGTTAAAACATAATTGTAATTTGCTGGTTTATCACACAGATTAATGTTTTAATTCCTGACTGAATGTAGAATAGTTTGATTAACTGATGAGGTCACTTTGCTTTACATTCATTTCAACCTGTTTTGATCTATGTCGAGAACTTTGATCTTTACGTTCCACATCAAATCCCCCTGAAGCTCGTTAGAAATGTTTAGGCTGAGTAAGGAGTCCTCTGAGAGGAGTGTCAGGATGGTTGTGAATACGACTGGTCTGGTGCTACAACATTTAATTTGTCTTGTTTATTCAGAGGTGTTATAACATTTTATTAGTCTTGTTTATTCAGAGGTGTTATAACATTTAATTTGCCTTGTTTATTCAGAGGTGCTATAACATTTAATTTGTCTTGTTTATTCAGAGGTGCTATAACATTTAATTAACCTTGTTTATTTAGAGGTGCTATAACATTTAATTAACCTTGTTTATTCAGAGGTGCTATAACATTTAATTAACCTTGTTTATTCAGAGGTGCTATAACATTTAATTTGTCTTGTTTATTCAGAGGTGTTATAACATTTTATTAGTCTTGTTTATTCAGAGGTGTTATAACATTTAATTTGCCTTGTTTATTCAGAGGTGCTATAACATTTAATTAACCTTGTTTATTCAGAGGAGCTATAACATTTAATTAACCTTGTTTATTCAGAGGTGCTATAACATTTAATTTGTCTTGTTTATTCAGAGGTGTTATAACATTTTATTAGTCTTGTTTATTCAGAGGTGTTATAACATTTAATTTGCCTTGTTTATTCAGAGGTGCTATAACATTTAATTTGCCTTGTTTATTCAGAGGTGCTATAACATTTAATTTGTCTTGTTTATTCAGAGGTGCTATAACATTTAATTAACCTTGTTTATTTAGAGGTGTTATAACATTTAATTTGCCTTGTTTATTCAGAGGAGCTATAACATTTAATTAACCTTGTTTATTTAGAGGTGCTATAACATTTAATTAACCTTGTTTATTCAGAGGTGCTATAACATTTAATTAACCTTGTTTATTTAGAGGTGTTATAACATTTAATTTGCCTTGTTTATTCAGAGGTGCTATAACATTTAATTTGCCTTGTTTATTCAGAGGTGCTATAACATTTAATTTGTCTTGTTTATTCAGAGGTGCTATAACATTTAATTAACCTTGTTTATTTAGAGGTGTTATAACATTTAATTTGCCTTGTTTATTCAGAGGAGCTATAACATTTAATTAACCTTGTTTATTTAGAGGTGCTATAACATTTAATTAACCTTGTTTATTCAGAGGTGCTATGACATTTAATTAACCTTGTTTATTTAGAGGTGTTATAACATTTAATTTGCCTTGTTTATTCAGAGGTGCTATAACATTTAATTAACCTTGTTTATTCAGAGGTGCTATAACATTTAATTAACCTTGTTTATTTAGAGGTGCTATAACATTTAATTTGCCTTGTTTATTCAGAGGTGCTATAACATTTAATTTGCCTTGTTTATTTAGAGGTGCTATAACATTTAATTTGCCTTGTTTATTCAGAGGTGCTATAACATTTAATTAACCTTGTTTATTTAGAGGTGCTATAACATTTAATTAACCTTGTTTATTTAGAGGTGCTATAACATTTAATTTGCCTTGTTTATTCAGAGGTGCTATAACATTTAATTAACCTTGTTTATTCAGAGGTGCTATAACATTTAATTAACCTTGTTTATTCAGAGGAGCTATAACATTTAATTTGCCTTGTTTATTCAGAGGTGCTATAACATTTAATTAGCCTTGTTTATTCAGAGGTGCTATAACATTTAATTAACCTTGTTTATTCAGAGGTGCTATAACATTTAATTAACCTTGTTTATTCAGAGGTGCTATAACATTTAATTTGTCCTGTTTATTCAGAGGTGCTATAACATTTAATTTGTCTTGTTTATTCAGAGGTGCTATAACATTTAATTAGCCTTGTTTATTCAGAGGTGCTATAACATTTAATTTGCCTTGTTTATTTAGAGGTGCTATAACATTTAATTAGCCTTGCTTATTCAGAGGTGCTATAACATTTAATTAACCTTGTTTATTCAGAGGTGCTATAACATTTAATTAACCTTGTTTATTCAGAGGTGCTATAACATTTAATTTGTCTTGTTTATTCAGAGGTGCTATAACATTTAATTTGTCTTGTTTATTCAGAGGTGCTATAACATTTAATTAGCCTTGTTTATTCAGAGGTGCTATAACATTTAATTAGCCTTGTTTATTCAGAGGTGCTATAACATTTAATTTGCCTTGTTTATTTAGAGGTGCTATAACATTTAATTTGCCTTGTTTATTTAGAGGTGCTATAACATTTAATTTGCCTTGCTCAGGTCCCATCACTGCATCCAGCCACTGTGTGAGGGTTGAGTGGATGAACTCCAGAACCTGTCTGTGTAGATCGTGTCAAGAACCAGGTGAGTCAGCACAAGATGTTAACACATTGTTTAAGTCATCATTGCTTTGTTGCATTGAGTATACTATGTACTGAATATCATAGGCGTAACTTTTTTTTGGGGGGGGGGACATGTCCCCTCCCATATTTAAAAGAGATACCATAATGGTATAGTCCAGTACCCAAGTTGCCTCTCCAGTGTTGCCAACTTAGCGACTTTCAGACCCCTCTGGCGACTCTTTTCAAAAAAGCGACTAGCGACAAATCTAGTGACTTTTTCTGATGTTATTGGAGACTTGTTCTTGTTAACGAGCAGCAGATGCTGCCGTGGGCTCCTCTCGTCCTCCCTCCCAGCTGCAGTCAGAGCAGGAGACGTTAACCCCTCCACGTCCAGGCTGCACGTGAATTGTGCATTCGTGGAACCGGCGCTGCCTGATCCCGACCTGGTTCACAGTCAGGGCGGGATGTAAATGTAAAATATTCTTTGTCTGATATAAATCAAGGTTCATTTGTAGAGCATGTCATATCGAATGTTAGTTAGCACTGATTGACAATGATGACTGATTGTTGTAGATGGATATTAAAATGCATTTGTGCTAAAGGCTATTGTATTAGGTCAAACCTGTGTCTACTTTCATTCACAGACAACCATGAGCAACAAGAGGATCAGCATGATGAACAGCAGCAGCTCCTTTGGTGCCAAAAAAAGAGTAAGATGAAAGAATTAGCTCAGCCGTATAGATGATAACTGAATCTTGTGGTTGCCATGCAGTCTCATGGAGCCGGGCCCATACTGATCATCATCATTGAGCTCAGTGGCTGTCACTCGTGATGATGATCGTAGGCTGTGATGCACTGTGGATACTGTATGGACCGACACTGTGTGTAACTGGTGGTGAGTTTGACATGTCTGTGCTGCTGTATTCAGGGTGCAGAGGGAGGCAGTCAGCAGGCAGGAGTTCAGATGGACACTGACAGAGAGCAGGCTGGCCCCAGCAGCAAAGAGGTAAGAAAGCAGACAGCGACAGAATGCATTTATTCAAAAACAGTAGTCAGCTAATTATAGTTATTTGTTCTTTATTTTAGCTACAGGAGAATAAATATTTGAAATAGTGCTGAGCCTTACTGCATTATATTCAGTTTTATATGTGTCACTACTGGTATGTAGGTAGTGTATTTTCCTGCACATAAATAAAAACATACTTACACAATAAATTGATGGAGAAAGAAAAAAATTGGTGCATTAAAATTCATCAGAATGCAGGAAATTAAGTGTGTGACACACTTTCCTGGGGGAGGACCCTCACTTAATGTGTCCCCGTCCCCCCAGTGTTGAAATGAAAGTTACACCCATGCTGAATATACAGTGTTAAGTTGATATAGAACAGAATTATGTAAAACCTTCTTTTTACTTTAAGTCTGTAAATGCATCACTTAGAAGTATTTCCCTCCTGAAAAGACGGTCTTATAATAATAGTTTTATGAAAAGACCATCTTTTCAGGAGGGACTGACTGTGCAGTGGAAAGATGCAAATACTTGAAATCAGTGCTCTGTGATGCAACAGCCTCAGAGCCAGTGAAAAAGCAGCAGGTGACACAGCAGCAGGAAGATTTGGATGTTGGAAGTTTAGTTCATCTCCACATGCTCCCACATTGTTAGGATTCAAAGCAGGTAGACAATCAGCAAAGTGTCTGTTTGATGGCACAGACGTGGGCGGTATCAGTCTGCTCTTTTTATTTCAGGTGTCACATGTTGGTGTCAGCTCATGTCAGCTGACTGTTCAAAGATGTCACGTTATAATCAGCTAACTTTATAATTTTAGGTGACAGTGCCTCCCAAAAAGCCAAAGATGAGTGGCCCCAAGTCCTCAATGAAACGTGTAAGTAACAGCTCAGCTCACGACAATGTTCTGTAATTAATAAAGTGAGTGTTGGTAAACTGGGACAGTTAAAGGCATAGTGCACCCAAAAATGAAAACTCAGCCATTATCTACTCACCCATATGTCGAGGGAGGCTCAGGTGAAGTTTTAAGTTTAAAGTTTAAGTTTATTTACTTTATTAATCCCCCTGAGGGGAAATTCAGTGTTTTCACTCTTGCGTGTCAATTACACACAGGTCTGAAAGGCACACACATGCACAAAGTGGAGAGATGTCAGAGTGAGGGGGCTGCCCTTGGTGAGGCACCCCGAGCGGTTGGGGGGTTTGGTGCCTTGCTCAAGGGCACCTCGGCAGTGCCCAGGAGGTGAACTGGCAAAGTGTTTTTCAAAAAATTCAAAATGGCGGAAAATCTATATAAGCGGAAGTTATGGGTTCTTGAGGCAAATGTGTTCCTCATGAGGAGAGGCATCTCTGTGCAAAGTTTCATGTCTCTACGACATACGGGGCATGAGATATGCCCATTCAAAGTTTGACATTTCAATGGGTTACTATAGCGCCCCCCTTTGGCCAATTGATGTAATATTGCTTCATTGGCATCCTCCCATGACCCTCTACCACTGTGCCTATAACTTGATCAGCTGGTTTGTTCTTGTGTCAATTCCATGCATTATTTTCACAGAGCACATCTGGCAGTAGCAGCTTGGTCCCGACAAAGAGTACACAGCCAGGAGGAGCTGCAGGGCCTCAGCCAGGAGGAGCTGCGGGGCCTCAGGTGAGCTCCTCTAATTGTGAAGTGGCAGACTGAAGGTTCATGTGTTGATTGAAGAATAAATACATGTGGAAGGTTTGGGATGCTTTAGAGAGGTTGGAGCGTTGCTCTGGCTCTGACATGACTCAATATATTCCAGCAGCTTCTCAATGAGGCTGTGTCACAAAACAGTAGCCTTCCTACACACAGGGGACATGTTGGTCAGACATGATGACCCTCCAACTACAGCTTTTAGCAGCCGCATCCACAATGGAGGTTTTGAGTATGGCTCACTTGGATTCCATGTTTCCAGCCTCACCCAGCCTGCACAAAACATTCCTCCAGAGATGTGGGACAGGAGCCTCAGCCAAACGTTGGCAGCCTCCCTGCTATCTGATCTAACTCACCACCAGGTGGCCATCAGTTGACAGCTCAGCACTTCTTCGCCTGCATGTCCAAAGACATATGGCCACAGTTCTGACCATCGTAAAGTCGATCCTCAGTCTCTGCTCTTAGAAATTCTGGGACCAAGTAACTTTAACATGGTGTTCATTATGGCCGATCCATGACTAATAGAAATCCAACAACAGAACATGACTCAGGTTCAGATCAGGCAGGTCGTTCCTCACAGTCGCCTTCCTCCAGGTTCCTCTATAGTTGTCCACATGAGCATAGAAGTGGGCATCCTCTCCAGGACACCAGCCAAAGACTTCAAGGAGGCTGGGTACTCTTAGCTGTAGTTTGGTGCATATTTACAAACAACAGTCAGAGAACTCCTCTAAGCAACTCAATTCAAATTAATTTCAATTTTATTTATAAAGCCCAATATCACAAATACAATTTGCCTCACAGGGCTTTACAGCATACGACATCCCTCTGTCCTTTGGACCCTCACAGCTGATCAGGAAAAACTCCCCAAAAAAACCCTTTAACAAGGAAAAAATGGTAGAAAGCTCAGGAAGAGCAACTGAGGAGGGATCCCTCTTCCAGGACGGACAGACGTGCAGTAGATGTCGTACAGAACAGATCAGCATGATAAATTAACAGTAATCTGTATGACACAATGAGAGAGAGAGAGAGAGAGAGAGAGAGAGAGAGAGAGAGATGCAGGACAGACGGTAATGACAGTAGTTTACAACAACATTAATGAAATAATTATGTTTCTGGCTACTGTGGTACAATATGTTGAAAGTATATATTAGTATCTGATAGTATACATGTGTGACAATAATCATATGTGTATAATAACAGTAGAAGTATGACTAATGACTAATGATGGCAGCAGCAGCAGCAGCAGCAGGAGGCATCTGGCAGGACCACGGCAGCAGCACAACCACACACGTCACACTATCCAGGCACCGCTGCAATACGAGTTAACCTGAGAGACAGTGGAGCACAAAGGCTCCGGAGAAGAAACCGAGTTAGTGACATCCAGAATGGCCGAGTTAGCAAGATGCAGTAATAGGACGAGAGAGAGAGAGAGAGAGAAGGTGCCCGGTGTATTATAGGGGGTCCTCCGGCAGACTAGGCCTAAGTCAGCCTAACTAGGGGCTGGTACAAGGCAAGCCTGAGCCAGCCCTAACTATAAGCTTTATCAAAGAGGAAAGTCTTAAGTCTAGCCTTAAATGTGGAGACGGTGTCTGCCTCCCGGACCGTAGCAGGAAGATGATTCCACAGGAGAGGAGCCTGATAGCTGAAGGCTCTGGCTCCTGATCTACTTTTGGAGACTTTAGGGACCACGAGTAACCCTGCGTTCTCAGAGCGCAGAGTTCTGGTGGGATAATATGGCACTATGAGCTCTCTAAGATATGACGGAGCTTGACCATTTAGAGCTTTATAAGTTAACAGTAGGATTTTAAATTCAATTCTGGATTTTACAGGGAGCCAGTGCAGAGAAGCTAAAACAGGAGAAATATGATCTCGTTTCTTAGTTCCTGTTAGTACACGTGCTGCTGCATTCTGAATTAGCTGAAGAGTTTTTAATGATTTACTAGAGCTACCTGATAATAGAGAGTTACAGTAATCCAGCCTTGAGGTAACAAATGCGTGGATCAATTTTTCTGCATCTTTTTGGGTCAAGATAGGCCTAATTTTCACAATATTACGCAGATGAAAAAATGCAGTCCGTGAGGTTTGTTTTAAATGAGAATTGAAAAACAAACCTTGATCAAATGTTACTCCGAGGTTTCTTACGGTAGTGGTAGAGGCCAGAGCAATGCCATCGAGAGAAACTATGTCATCAGATAAAGAGTCTCTGAGTTGTTTGGGGCCAAGAACAATAACTTCAGTTTTGTCTGAATTTAACATCAGGAAATTGGTGCTCATCCAGGTTTTTATGTCTTTAAGACAATTATGAAGTTTAGTTAATTGATCACTTTCTTCTGGCTTCATCGATAAATACAACTGTATATCATCCGCATAACAATGGAAATTTATAGAGTGATTTCTAATGATGTTGCCTAAAGGAAGCATATATAGAATAAAAAGGATTGGTCCAAGCACAGAACCTTGTAGAACTCCAAAACAAACTTTAGTACGTGCGGATGATTCATTATGAACGTCAACAAATTGAAAACGATCAGATAAATAAGATTTAAACCAGCTTGGTGCAGAACCTTTTAGGCCAATTAAGTGTTCCAGTCTCTGTAACAGAATTTCATGGTCAACAGTGTCAAACGCCGCACTAAGATCTAATAAAACAAGTACAGAGACGAGTCCTTTGTCTGAAGCAATCAGAAGGTCATTTGTAATTTTAACTAGTGCTGTCTCAGTGCTATGATGCACTCTAAATCCTGACTGTAATTCCTCAAATAAATTATTATCATGGAGAAAATCACACAGCTGGTCTGCGACTACTTTCTCAAGGATCTTTGACATAAAGGGAAGATTAGATATCGACAAGATGATCAATTCGGGAGAGGTTAAAGTCGGTGCGGGAAACCTCTGTTACTGAAGGACTTGGTATTGAATTTAACGACGGAGTAATCATTTCCTTAAATTTTGCGTCAGCACTATCTGATAAACATCTGGTATAGTAACTGTTGCTGAGTGGCGTGTAATCGAGTAAAAAGAAATCAAAAGTAAACAAATAATGATCCGATAGCGAGGGATTCTGTGGAAAGACTGTTAGGTTATCAATTTCAGTTCCATACGTCAGAACTAGATCGAGGGTATGATTAAAACAGTGAGTGGGTTCATGTACACCCTGACTGAAGCCAATGGAGTCTAATAATGAGATAAACGCAGTAGCCAGGGAGTCATTATCAACGTCGACATGAATGTTAAAGTCGCCTACAATAATAACTTTATCTGATTTTAGAACTAAACTGGATAAAAACTCTGAGAATTCAGATATAAATTCAGAATACGGGCCAGGAGCACGGTACACTATAACAAATAAAAGTGGCTGCGAGGTTTTCCAGGTCGGATGTAAAAGACTAAGAACAAGGCTTTCAAATGAATTATAGTCTAGTTTAGGTTTAGGGCTGATTAACAGACTAGAGTTAAAAATGGCTGCAACTCCCCCTCCTCGGCCGCTGCCTCGAGGAATGTGGGTATTATTATGACTGGGAGGAGTGGATTCATTTAGACTAACATATTCATCAGGACACAGCCAGGTTTCAGTGAGACTGAGTAAATCAATATGATTATCTGAAATTAATTCGTTTACTAACACTGCTTTAGACGAAAGAGACCTGATATTTAACAGTCCGCATTTAATTCTCCTGTTTTGTCTTTCTGTCACAGAAGAGGTTTTAATTTTTATGAGGTTGTTTTGCACAACTCCTCTTTGTTTAATTTTAGATGTAAATAATTTAGGTGGTCGGGGGACAGACACCGTTGGTATAAAACTATGGAAACTATGGCTGGGTAAGTGAACTAGAAGCTCAGAGAGGCGTATAGGACTGCAGCTCTCTGTCCTGGTCTCAACTCTGGGTTGTCAGGGATTTAATTTGCTAATAAAATTTTCCAGGTTCCTAGAAATGAGAGCAGCTCCATCCAAAGTGGGATGAATGCCATCTCTCCTAATGAGACCAGGTTTCCCCAGAAAGTTTGCCAATTATTAACAAAACCCACATCGTTTGCTGGACACCACCTGGACAGCCAGCGATTAAATGATGACATGCGGCTAAACATGTCATCAGAGGTCAGATTTGGGAGGGGTCCAGAGAAAACTACGGAGTCCAACATCGTTTTTGCATATTCACACACCGAGGCAATATTAGTTTTAGTGACCTCCGATTGGCGTAACCGGGTGTCATTGCCTCCAACATGAATAACAGTCTTAATAAATCTACGTTTATCTTTAGCCAGCAATTTTAAATTTGATTCGATGTCGCCCGCTCTGGCCCCAGGGATACATTTGACTATGGCCGCTGTTGTTGCTAACTTCACGTTCCTCAGAATAGAGCTGCCAATAACCAGAGTTTTGTCCTCAGCGGGTGTGTCGCTGAGTGGGGAAAAGCGGTTGGAAACATGAACAGGCTGGTGGTGAGCCGTGGGCTTCGGCTTGGAGCTACACTTCTCCCGGACAGTTACCCAGCCGGGGGTACCGGAGGACCGCTAGCAGAGGCTATGCTATGTGGCTCCGCACCGGCTACAGGGGACTGGCAAACTACCGCAGCGGAGCCGCGCTTCTAATTCACTAAGCCTCGCCTCCAACGCAGCAAATAAGCTACACTTGTTACAATTACTACTGTCGCTAAAGGAGGCAGAGGCATAACTGAACATGTGGCACACCGAGCAAGAGAGAGCAGAGGGAGAAGCCATCGCTAGCAGTAAAGCTAATGTAGCTACCAAGGCTAGTAACGTGCAAACAACAGCTAAGAGATTAGCAAGAAAGTCGTAAATAGGAGGAGAGCTATGAGTGCTTAAACAGAACTAGTGTGGGTTAAGACTTGGAGTAGATGTTTAAGCAACTGAAGTGAGAAAGCAGAAAGCAGGCTAGTAGAATTCACCAGAGCAGCACAGAGATGCTGTCACAGAAACACCGGAATGACACAACTTGCTTACTGCAATACGTCAGCACATCAGCATCCTCCTCACAGTTGTATGGAATGACCCTCTCGTTCTCTGGGGAGAACTCCAACACAGCAGTAAATCTGAATCCTCTTCTCATTTTACAGACTTTCAAATGCAACCAAAGGAAAGTGAAGGAGGAGAACGATGGTGATCCCATGGTGAGTACACTGTGACACGCAGCATGACAAAAAGTCTGCATTTTATTGCATCAACAGTGACATGCAACCTCTTCTCACTCTGGTTCCTGCAGGGGAAACATTCACATCGCTTCACTGTGAAATTCAGTGCTACTGACAGCAAGAAACACAATATTACCTGTAATCGACCTCGCACTGTGCTGAAGGCAATAAAATCAAGTCAAACCTATAACAAGGGGATGGAGATGGAGATGTGTGCAGATGAAAACATTGTGATTCAGCTGGGTAAAGAGGATAAGGCATCTATTGTTGCAACACATTTCCCTTGTACTTGTATCAGGGAAGGTGAGTCTCTGATCATATCACATAAGTCAGACATAGTTGAGGCAGCCGAAGACAAACTATACAAACCAATACAGTCAAGGGACAAATATTCTGTCTTCTACATAGAAACAGAGGGAGGGGAAAACACCAAAACAAAGAGGCTTTTTAGAAACACTGCTGTCAAACAGTTCAAGTATCTGTGTGTCTATGGGAAGAAGGGGATGACTGTGGAAGAGGCTCTGAAAAGGGACGGTCGCTTCATTGATGACCTCGGTGACTTTAAGCTGTCTGACAATAAGAATCCAAGCCGCACCTTTGAAAATACAGAAAAAGTTGACACCCTAGATCGGAAAAAACTCAAGTTATGTCTTCCACGGAAAAAGAAAACAAAAGGGCAACCGGCAGATCAGCAGGCCAACCAGTACACACCTCAGTCCAGCCCTGCAGCATGGTACTGTAACCTCTGTTAGCCTTCTGTGTCTTTGAATGACAGTATGTTTTCTGTCGTTGGCTCACAGTAATTCTGACCATTTGCTGTGAAGTTGTTGGTGAAGGTTTGTTGAAGCTCCTTAATTGAGCTGCCATTATATTTCACTGCTAATTTCTGGTTTGGGTTTTGTTTTGTTTTGACCTGTGTCACTTGTTTTGCTCTCAGTGATCAAATCATGTCACAATTCACTGACTCCAATATTCATAGTAAATGACATAGAAAATGTAAATGATACATGAACAGGCTGTCATTTTATTTCATTCATTTTGTCTTTTTGTTTTTTAATCTTGTACTGTATTATTTTTTACTATGCTCGTCTTGGTCTTTCCAGTCACTGTGTTCTGTTTGCTTTACATTAAAAACTTTGGTTCATTTCACAATCTGTTTCCTGTCGTTGATTTCTCTGAAGCGGTCGTAGCACCTTTACACTACCACTCCTTTATAGTCTGGTAGTGTGATGGTGATGACACAGGCTACAGTAATGACACATTAACACAGTGCAGCAGCGTGTCTACAGTCAGTGTTGAACCATGTGACCTTTGACCTGCTTATTAACAGGCTGTAGATCACACTGGTTCAGAAAATGTGCTTAAATTTCTCTGTCATACAGACTTCAGTGTGAGTCAGTGGGAAACAGAATTATTACTTGTTAAGTGTAGTGCAACCATAGCCAACGACCTGACGACCTCACCTGCACAGAAAGATTAGCTGCTGTGAGCCTTGAAAACAGTCAGCTGAGATTAAAGGTGCAGTGTGTCAGATTTTAGAGGATTTGTGGCGTCTAGCGGTGAATTTCAGATTGTAAGCAGTTAAAAACTTCTGCTGGCCAGAATTCGGGGCGGCAGTAGCTCAGTCCATAGGCACTTGGGTTGGGAGCCGGAGGGTCGCCTGTTCCAGGGACCAGGTGCATTTACTAAATCTTTTTCTGCACTATAAAATATCTGACCGTACATTTACAGTGAATTACTGCCTATAGTCGCATCACTTTCACAGTAAAGTGTGGAAATGCTGTAAAGTCAGAACGCTTTCAGAAATATAAAGTTTAAATACAAAGTGAGCGAACAGAAGAAAAATCTGTATCAAATCCATATTTGGTGTGACCACCCTTTGCCTTCAACACAGCATCAGTTCCTCCAGGTACACTTGCACACAGATTTTGCAGGAACTCTGCAGGAAGGTTGTTCCAGACATCTTGGAGAACTACCCACAGATCTTCTGTCTCTTCATGTATCCTGCACAGACCTGATGATGTTGAGATCAGGGCTCTGTGGAGGCCGCACCATCACTTCCAGGACTCCCTGTTCCTCTTCACGCTGATGATAGTTCCTCATGACATTGGCTGTATGTTTCAGGTTGTTGTCCTGCTGCAGAATAAATTTGGGGCCAATCAGACGCCTCCCTGATGGTACTGCATGATGGATATGAGTCTGTATCTCTCAGCATTGAGGACACCATTAATCCTGATCAAACCTCCAACTCCATTTGCAGAGGTGCAGCCCCAAACTTGCAAAGAACCTCCACCATGCTTCACTGTTTGCTGCAGACACTCTTCACTGCACTGCTCATCAGTCCAGAGCACCTGCTGCCATCTTCCTGCAGTTTCCCCACTTCCTGTGTTTTCTTGCTTAGTTGGCCTTGTTTTCACATCAGAGGTTTTGGCTTTTTTGCCGCAGTTCATCCATGGAAACCACTTGTGGTCAGACCTCCGCGGGCAGTACATGGATGTACCTGGGTCCCACTGGTTTCTTGGCCGACCACGGCGTCTGCGGTCCTCAACATTGCCTGTGTCTTTGTGCTTCTTGAACTTTTTGCTCTGAAACCTTTGCGACCCTGCTGTTGCAGTGTCGCTTGTGTCTTGTGACTGTGCTCAGTCTCGTCATGGTGTTTGACCTGTGACGTCTTTCACAGCCTCACCATGGCAGCAGAGTTTGGCTGCTCCTCTCCCAGTCTGAAGCCTCCTACACAGCTGCTTCTGTTTCAGTTAACGACTGTGTTTCAACCCGCACATGAACCTGATGATCATTAGCACCTGCTTGATTTGACTGGTTAATCAGACACTTGATATGATCCAACAAAATCCCTGACGCTGTGCAAGTGGAAGAAATGATGCTGTTGGGAAGGCAAAGGGTGGTCACACCAAATACTGATTTGATTTGGATTTTTCATCTGTTCGCTCACTTTGCATTTTGTAAAATGAAAAACCCCACAAACAATTAAACTGGAAAGCATTCTTACTTCACAGCATTTCTTCATACCTGCCTCAAACATTTGCACAGTAATGTATAAACGCAGGAATACAGACGAGGCGATTTGGTCCTCACCGCTGTTACTTTTCCTGACTTCCTGTAAGTGCTGAAGCTGTTTGCTGTTGCAAAAATCAGTTTCACGTCACTGAGGTCCTCAGGTTGTATCAGAAACTGCAAACCTACAGCTCCCCCAAGTGGCCATCTCACCACACTACCTGCAACTGATGCTGCAGCACATCGTCTTCAATTTGAGTCAAGCTAAAAGCCTCTTATAACTTTGATGTTCCTTCCTTTCAGAATAAGAAAACATGATTAAGACTATTACAAAGAATATTACTGATTGATGTGTAGTTGACGTGACTTTAAACCACACCTCAAGGTAACAAATAATAAGTGTTATAAATGTTTTTCAAGTTACTGACAAATTTACAACAAAACAAAAAGATAATTTATGACTTAAAATAAACTGTCATTGTTTTATGAGTTATCACCACTCTTTATTTTTGTATTTTACTTAAACAAACTGACAAACTCTTGCAAAATATCACTTGATATAATAAAACCCTTCAATCTTCGAAGGTTGTAAGAAACCAAAAAGTCCTGATTAATGCAGATGACGAAAACAAAGGAGAAAAAAAAGGAGCGGTCATTTCAGAAGCACCACTGCATGAAGTGTGTGTGAAAGTCAGAATGTTTCAGAAAGTTACAGAAATTTTCTGATACGCTCTCCCTCGTTTCCAACGTTGCAAAGGTGTGTGAGGACGAGATGTCAGACAAAACAAAACAAGCTTTATATGAAGTGTACTGTGACCCTGCAAGTTTTTGTCTTTCAGCCCACTTTGGCAAAAAAATGTCATCTCATCTGGGACATTCCTCTCTTCATCTACATCGTTTACTCCTCCGCCACAGTCTTCTTTACACCTCATCTCCTCCGTCCTACTCCTCCATGGCTTCTAGTCTTTCATGTTCAACCAGTCCTACTCCTTAATATTTCTCTTCTTCACTCCGCATTTGTCTTGTCCTTTTGCGTTGACTCTTCCTCACCCACACCTTGTCTTCCCCCTCAGTCATCCTCCTCGTCATCTCCTCTCAAAGCGTTGCGGAGACTCCTCCAGAACTCCCCGCTCCTCTCCTCGTCCTGAGGCCACTCCAGATAGGTGGTGGAGCTCATGAGTTTGCGCAGTTTGCAGAAGCGTTTGGGGATGTCGTCCTTGGACAGCGGTTCCAGCAGGATCAAGATGGCCGCGTCTCCGGCGGCGTTCTCATCAAAAAGCTGGAAGTGGGAGAAGTCCAGCTCGTAGCGGCACCAGTCAGACTGGACAAAATTCTCAGAGAGGATGAAGATGGTCCGCCGGCTGCGCTCCATGGCGCTTATGATGTTGTCCACAATCCAGTGTCCAGGAAGGAAGTCCCGCTTGTGGAGGCACAGGGTCAGAGGCCGGGGGCTTCTGGGGTTCACAGAGTCTCCATCGTTCTCCCTGAAAGAGTAGAAACCAGAGAGCACAGGAGGAGGCTTTATTCATGCCATGTGTGGTATACATTGGATGGAATTGGTCGCTGCAGTGTATTTGTTCATAGCAAATAAAACAATGAAATAAATCAGTGTGTCATTTAGCTTTGTGCAGTGCGGGAGCATCACTCGTATTGGTGACGTCATCAAACGGCGCACACTGACTGTTGTTGTTGCAGTATTCGGGAAAACACGGCAGATGGCGCGAATGGACAAAACTTCACAGGGCAGCTTTAAATACCCTCCGAGCAAACTAACAAACCAATTCCTCCAGGATCTGAAATGTCTGATTTCACAGCCACTTGTCGAAATGTTTTTGGGCTCATTTTTAGAGTGAAATTGTGAGGGCACAACTTGTTGGAGGAAAGAAAGCCCCGATGCTCCAACATTAGAAGATTGGTTAAAAACTGTTCATGAAATTTACACCATGGAGAGATTAACATTTACTATAAAAATGCAATCAGAGAAATTTAAAAGTGTCAGATACATTAACTCAAGGAGACCATGTCAACTGGATCATGTTGGATGAATGAGTTGTCATTTTTATTTTTACTTCAAGAGCACTGAGAGTAAGCAAAATGTTGAACTTTGCGTAAAATGCCCTCGTCACTGCTGCTTTTTACGTAGACTCACAAGTCAGTTTAGACGCTTTGCTTAACTACAGACTGATGACTTTCTCCCTTATTTTGTGTTTAGATGGGCGGATACAATTTCAGAGTTTAAAAAAACTCCCTATGTTGCAGAACCAATAGTAAATCTGCAGGGCGGTCCTTCGGTGGCTGGCTGAACTCTTGTGCTCGTAAACTTATTACAAAATGGCTCAGCCGCGCTCGCAGAAAACGCCGTCAAAGTTAGTGGATGTTTGTCGCGTTTGTGGTGACACATTCTCGCCAACTAAAAGAAACAAACATAATCTTTTACAAGACCAACCCTCATATCTTAAATGTGCAAGCGCTAAACAACAACACTAGAAGACAAATATGCTCATATATTGTATATATATTTGTACGTTTCCTCGTATGAACCCACAAAGACTGGGGCCCATCCTCTCTCAGTACATGCTGATACCTTCTCTTCATCCAGAGCAAGAGCTCCACCTTGTGACGACATGGAGAATCATGGATATTTATATCAAAGCAACTAGTCACAACCAAAGCTGTATAAACGCTGCCTCCATAACGCTCTCATACGCTCCTGGCTGGATGTTTCCTGAGGAACTCCTCGTGTTTTAACATCCAACATTGAGCCGTTAAACTCACACCAACATCGAAACATCTTGATTGTCATTAAACCTGTAAATAACATGGATAACGTTAGCCGCGTGATGCTAACAGTTAGCCCAGTTAGCTCCAGTCCCAAAGCAGCAGTCTCATGATACACAGAATCAACACGCTGCGTGCAGCTCTACAATTAATGAGCCCCTTTTAAACTGTCAGATTTGATTTTGAAAGTTGCAGTGACCGGACAACACTCGGGACTGGCTGAATTTGCATTAATTGGTCGAACCCCGGAGGGTCTAGCAAACACACATAATTGTGCTGAAACATTATTAAGTATTTTTGATAAACCTCTGATGTTACCTTGGCTCCTCCAGTTCAGGCACCAAGAAGTTTTCCACCCAGCTGGCGTCTCTCTCACTGTAGGACACAAAGGCGTCATAGGATATCAACCCTTCTGAACCCTCCTCATTTCTGCGTTGCCGTCGTCGCCGGGAGCTACGCTTGGCCCTCAGCCACGCCCACATCATCTTGAGGTACCAGAACACATGGAGGCGCCACAGCACGACAGTCAGCAGGGTCCCAACAAACAGCGCCACCCCACAGCTCGCGGACACAAACAAAACCCGGTGGCACTCAACAACAGAGGGGTGGACCTGACCCACCAGCTGCCCATGCCGCTCGAAAGGAGAGTCGCAGGTGTAGCTTTCCTCTCCGTCTGTTAAATGCGTGTCTCCGCCTCCGTTGATGGCTGATTGGAAGAAGCTGACAAAGTCACAGGAGCAGACGAATTTGTTCTGACCTGCCTGGAGGTCCTGCAGCCGACTGTACGACTGGAGGTCTGGACGGGCGAACATGTTCAAGATGTTTGACTGTGGGAGGACAGAGAGGGGTCACACTGGGAATCACAAAGAGAACAAAGAGAAGAAGAAATATGAGATGCAATTGGTCCTTACCTGTATTGTCAGTGTTTGCAGATTGGGGAACAGCCACCCAGGGGGCAGCCTCAGTATCTTGTTCCCAGAGAGGTGGAGCTCTCTCAGGGCGGGCAGGGCCAGGGTGAAGCTTCTGAGATTGTTGTTGCTCAGATCCAACACCTGATAAAGTAAAAGGTGAAGGTGTTTTTAGTTGTGATGGTGTCAGACCGGTCAGTATGACTGCAACATGGTCCACTCTCAGTACCTCCAGAGTTGCAGGAAGACACGGGGTGACGGTTGCAAGTTTAGCCCCAGAGATGTTGAGGTATCGCAGGGTGGAGGGCCAGGAGCAGCTTGGAGGCATGGAGATGTATCCGTTCCTGCTGATGTCCAGGTGGGTGAGTTTGGATAGCTTTGTTACCAGCTGGCTCACTGCGGACAGAGACTGGACAGCAGAGGGACAGACACGTCTTCAAGCAGCTCAGCACATTTCCTCTTCAAACCTGGGGCTTCAAACTTCAGTATTTTCCAACCTGGACTTTATTTTCTTAAGTCTTTGTAACTACTGCAGAGTCATTTGACCTGGAGTGAAAGCTGCTTGTAGCCTTTCCCAGTAAATAAAGCAGCCAGATGTTAGCGGGTGTTAGTGGGGTTTTTGTGCAGTGGGAAAGGAGCTTGAGACACAAACACGAGGTCCAGATTGAAAAATACTGAAGTTATCAACCGGACGAATTAGTTATTGCAACATTTGCTTTTATTTTCTGTTCCCAATAAGTGTGGTAAAAAAAAATGTGCTAACAACTTCAAATTGCTTGTAGCTTTGTAGCTATGAAATAAAATCATATAACACATATGAATTAATGGGAAAACTAAAAAAATAATAACACCTTCAGAGAGTTCCCGCTGACGTTCAAAACTCGGAGGTCCTTCAGCGAGCCGTCTCCCTTGCACAGCGACTCCTCCAGAGTCATGTCAGTCAGCAGGTTGTCGGACAGGTCCAGGTACTGCAGGCTCACCAGCAGTCGGGACGTTGCACACGGCATCAGAAACACCTGAGAGGAGAAGTCCTGACTTTAAAATCACCCTCATGATTTTAAATCTCAAAATTTAGATTTAAATTTGTTGTTGTTTCCTTTTAAATGCTGTGACCTTCTGCTTCAGGTCAAGGAATGTTTGGAGAAGGAAGAGTCAGTACGTCAGTGACAGCATTCAGATTTTGCAGTGATGCCAGACTTTGCATTTTCCTGGTTCACATCATACCTCACTGACCGTCAACAATTTGTGTAATTAAGGAACCACAAGTCTGGGTGTTTGGGTGTTCCACTGGGTGTCCCCCAGGGGTCAGTCTTGGGTCCACTTCTGTTCATCCTCTACCTCCTCCCCCTGGGCACAATCCTCCGTCACCATGGGGTCCATTTTCACTGCTACGCCGACGACACTCAGGTCTACATCTCCTCCAAACCCACCACTGCCATCCCTCCCACCTCCCTCGCCACCCATCTTGAAGACATCCGCAGCTGCATGAGCAGGAACTTCCTGAAGCTAAACGGCAATAAAACCGAGTCCCTGCTCATCGGCTCCAAATCCACCCTCACCAAGTCACAACACACCCCAGCTCCACCCATCATCATCGACAGATTCCCTGTACCTTTCTCCTCCCAAGTCAAGAGCCTCTGCGTCATTCTGGACAGCACCCTCTCCCCTACCAACTATCCTCTACCATAGGTGGAGATATGCCCCCTTTCAGCTTGTTAGTATTGGACCTTTTTCCTGATGACCTATTACGTCACAGACTAAACAATCTCAATCCTGTGTTTTCGTCCCATCCATGTATTTTGAAATATGTAACTCTTCCAGCTAACAGCATGACCTGTGTCTCCTTGTCCCTCTAAACCTGAATGTGGAATGAACCTTCCCTCTTTTTCAGATTGCGTTAGGATCAGTACGTAGTGGACTGATGTAGTAGTTACCACATGTTACACACTTAAGACAAATAACGCCACATTCCTTACCTGAGAGTTTATGACAGACACCTTCCTGGGGTACTGCAGCAGGAACCCCAGCTCCAGAAACGAGACAAACTTATAGACATTCAGCACCACAGCGTTTCGTACGAAGAAGTTGTCTATGCTTTTAAGATCGGACCATTTGGCTCGTTCCCACCTACCAACAGTCGAGAAGCAACAAACCGTCACACGTCATGCAGTTATTCGTTCAAGCAACACTTCAAGTCCGGATATAAACTTATTTAGTGTGAAGTAGTTTTATTAAGTACTATTAATTTATTAATTCATTCAACCATTAATTCATGACACAACGCTTTTATTACGGCAGACATTTTGAGGAAAAGCGCAGGTGAAATTCACAAATATTTTAAATGTGCCAGGGAGCTATTCTGGTGAGCCAGCGTTCACAGTAACAGGACCTCCTTTGAATGTAATTCAGGTATCATTAATGCTATGAAAGGGTTACTTCATCGCTGGAAAGATGCCCTTTAAATTCAACTATGATGCTCTTCATTTGTCATTAGGCATGTTTTTGTCAAAAAGTTGCAGAGTCTAGCAAGAAAATTGCTAATATTTGAACATGGGATTTAATAGGTCATGCTGAAGTTTCCTACCTGCCCTCGCCTGTCAGCGTGACATTATCCATAATAAGGGCGGTGAGCGGCACGCCATTCAGCACTTCCAGTAGGTTAACAATGGCCTCATCAGACACCGCAAGGCTGTGGAAGGTAATTTTCCTGAAGAGTGAAATCATATAGGAGCAGCTGGTTGGTTTCTGTGTCAAAGTGATTTTTCAGTGACTGCACTTCAAGCATATGATTGAGGAGCTTTTGTTAGCATTGGTATTGCAGTGTGTGCTGCACAAGTGCTAAAACAGAAAAGAAGGAGATTGTGGACAAACCTGATCCTCCTCCTGGCCAACTCTCTGAAGGGCTGAACAGACAGATTCGCGATAAGATGGATGTCCTCTAGTATGAGAGGTGTCTCAGGGTACGACACGTCCCTGAGCACAGCTGAGGCTAAGGACGTGTTTGTTAGAAATGGACTGTGGAGGCTCAAAGTGACGCAGCCCAACGGCCAAACGTATGCTAGAGTGCCGGACTCGTACCTGCAGAGAGAGGGGAAGACACAGGAGAGGCAGAGTGAAAGATGGGAATAGTAAGACCTTTAAAGGGCATGAGAGCCTGTCGGTTCAATAATCAGCTCTTCAGTCTTTGGTCCTTACGTTTCCCTCCAAGAATCTCCACCTTAACTTGGTGGTAGCTTTTGTTTTACTTGTTCGTCTATGTCCCAGCCCTCACCTATGGTCATGAGCTCTGGGTAGTGATGGAAAGAATGAGATTGTGGATGCAAGCTGACGAAATGAGTTATTTTGCTCAACCTGCTGCCCCCACAGCCAGCTTTGGATAAGCGGTTCAAAAGGGATGGATGGATGTAATATTCTATGTCTTTGTTGTGTCTTTGTCAACAGTTCCCATAAAAACACCAACGCCAATGTGTTAATCCATCTTTCAAGGCATTTGGACTTCCTGTCTCTGCCAACCTTATCACCAGCTCCATCATTTAACTTGCTTATACTTCATAATGTGTCCCGTCATCTGCGAGTATAATTCATTTGCTAAATTTGGATCATGTGACGCAAAGCGTTCGTCATCGTCATACATCACAAACCACAGCGCCCATTCGATAGAAAATCAAGCATGTCAGGATTCACACCAGATTTGAATCCACAAACTTTCTCATACAGGAAGTCCTGCTGAATCTGCTCCCACCACGTTTTTATTTCTTTTCTTTTTTTTAGAATAAATTTCACTGAAAGGTGCTACACAGTCACTCAGTGTGTTTGTTCTTCTCTTACACATTTAATGCTATTGGACTTCCGGGTCAAAGCCCGGGGCGGAAACTGTGGAGCATGCTCAGAGCGCCTCGGCCAGTTTGGGTCTGATTGACTGATTACATGCAGGAGTCACATGATCTGGGTGTGTTAGTCCCACTGTGACATGTTCACATGGCTGAGACAATAAATTCATTTTCTCTGATGTCGGACTGACTGATGTGTTGTGCCGTCTGCCACAGTGTAGTTTTTAAAACAACCACAAGGAGTCGCCAAAGCCCAAACTTGTAATATCCGATAGAGGCTGTAATTATTACCTTCTAAGGAAGGGGCAAAATAATCTTTCTGTCCTTGTGGGGACATTTAGCTCACATGTAACAACACTAATGCACAAAAACAGTGTCAGTTCCCACCTCGTCAGGTTGTTGGCGTGCACAGTAAGCTCCTCCAGCTGAGTGACTCCAGACAGATCTCCTCTCCTTAGCTCCTCCAGAGCAGGACCTCCAAACCTGAGCCTCCTCAGTCTGACCAGACTCTGAAACAGTGGAGGAGAGCCCAGGCAGCTGCAGGACACAAGACTTTGGTCTTTGGACTTGGGTCTTTCTCAATGACTGCACATGAAGATAGATGGAATAACAACTATCTAACAGTGAAGCCAAAACATCTCAATCGCCCCTGCTGGCTGGCTGCAGCACAAGTGTTATATCCTAGGCATTTGGAATTGCTTGAGTTTCTTGAAGACGTTTCACCTCTCATCCGAGAAGGTGGTGTCGTAGGCCACCTCCTCTGTTTAAAGATGGTCGTTCCAGTTTGATGTGGAGCCATCTGTCTTCTCTGGCCAACTGAAGCCTCTTGGATGAGAGGCGAAACATCTTCAAGAAACTCAAGCAAGTCCAGTTGCCTGCGATACAACACTCATGATTACCATGACCTGGATGATTAAAAATCTTCACCAACATGCAGCAGAGGTCATAAACCCCGCCCCCTCCATGTCAGCAGATTGGACATATGTCAAACTAAAAAAATCAAATTTCTTGTCTTTTGTTTTCCAGAAATCATTTTTTGTAATTTTTGGTCGTTGTTATCGTGCTGGTGTTTGTATAACGGTTCATTTGTCTGAGTTTTGGTTTTAATTTGTTATTTGATGCTTTAAAAAGGGGTGTGGCATCATGATTGACAGCTGTTTGTACCAGTGTGCTTTCTATCAGGAGCACTGCTTGGGATTTGGTCTGACGGGTTTATGGTCCGGACCTTTATACTGCAGTTCTACTTCGCAATCACTGCTGCGCAGACTCTGGGTCTAAATGATGTTTGATGGGATGTTTTGACTTCATTATTATACAGCAGGAGGAAGTGTGTATCTTTTTAAACAGTCGATGAGCTTTTTACTGTGACCTGAGCGCTTCACCTGTATGGGTTGTTGAGCAGGTTGAGCTCCCGTAATGCTCCCAGCTTGCTGAACCATGTATGATTTAGAGCAGTCAGCTGGTTGTCGGACAGATCTAGCTCCTCCAGACTCCACAGAGAGTCGAACGCTGACGGATGGATCACAGCTACTCTGTTACCTGGAGGTGAGCAGAAGAAGAAGAAGAAGAAGATAGTAATGTCAACATATAAAAACACTCTACATTCTGACAGAAAGGGGTTCCACAGGGGTCAATCCTTGGACCACTGATTATCATTAGTTATCATTGTTTGTGTTGTTGTTGTTAATATTATCCTCAGCATTGTTCATGTCCTTTTTCTGATTATCATCATCAACCATTCTCATTCCAAAGTCATCACATATCGCCACTTTGCATTTGCCTTTCAACTCTACATATTACGCGCTAGGTATGCTTCTGCACCTGCTGTTACCAATGTGTAAGATGACTTTTGGCATCGGCGTCTGATTCAGAAATCCCTGACAAAGCGTTGGTATGTGACGACTTTGGCATGAGAGCAGACTGTGTTATTTCATCATTGTATATTATTACGTTGTCTTTTATATATCATGTACATACGTGTATTTAATAGTTCCACAACAGGAAGTCTGAGGGCCCAGCATGTTTAAAAAAAGAATAAAAAAGATCTGTCCAATATCCTCTTAAACACAAACATGGACCTCAGCAATGTTGTGACTCCTTAATTAATCAGTTATTGTGAATACATTAATCTCAAATTTCATGCACATTTATTCATTTATCTTTTCTTTTTTACAGACAAGGCTAGATTTATTCCCGTAAACCCAATAAAATCCCATCAGCGTTACCGTGGAGACTCAGAGCCCTCAGTCTCAGGTGTCCCGTCAGATCATCAGCGGTCACCATGGTGATGTTATTGAAGGAGAGATCAAGCGTCAGGGCGCCATCTGTCACCGTGGGAACACGGGTGAATCCTCCGTGGGAACAGTTACAGTAGAGCCGCCGGTTGCAGCGATCGCAGGAGGGCCTCTCGCCGTCTGGGTTTGACCTCTGACCCCAGCAGAGGGAGAGGAGGAGGAAGAGGACCGTGAAGTAAAGGTTGGTCGGCTGTCTCATTCTGTAAGGACGGAGAGGAAAGAGTGATCGAGTGGACGAATAAATCAGGTAGTGAACCGAGCGAGAAAGTGAGACATAGTGAATGAGTGTGAATCAGCAGGAGGACGCAGAGACACGTGGAGGAACTGAGAGAAGGTGACGGAGGAACTGGGATCTGATAAAAGAGGAAGTCTGTAACATATTGCTACTTTCACAAAACCTTTATACACAGTGCACTGGCACTAAATACTCCCTCAGATGAGAGTCTATAAAAGTGGATGATGACACACAGCTAACAAGCTACGGCAGCTCCCTCTGGCCTTCTGCTCCCCCAAAGTTTAGTGTTGGCAGCGTCACAAATTCATGTCAAAATGTAGGTCAAGAGAAATAACGTGAACGTACTTTGCCCTGAAAATGAATCACTGCTCGTGGCAGCTCTGGGTGATCAGGTGAAGCTTTACGCCGGCATTCCTAAAAGTGAGGGTCATCAGAAGAAAACCTGTCCTGTGTCCTCACCACTACATTCAGACTCAAGACTGATGCTTTTTGGAGACAATAAGTCAACGTGGACGATGATCCGTAACACACCTTCACATCCACAGTGGACGCCCTGAGGAGGAGCCAGCTGAAGGTTAGGCCACGCCCCTCACAGTCCCCTGACCATGACATCATTAACCATCTGTGGACAGAGCTCAGAGAGCTGGATACAACCAGGGGGCGCTGCTGAGCACAGACCATGCTGGGACCAAACATCGCTTTTCTTTTTTTGATATTTTGAAACTGTCAGAGATTAGAATTAAAAAAACCATCTTGACTGAAACACTGAAGAAATTAACTTCATGTCTTTTGGAGATCAGTTTGTCTTTTACTCATCAAACTACTCTCAGTAAATGAGATTCTGCCCCGGGGCGCAGGGCGCAGGGGTAGAGCATTATCTCAAGTGCTTCCTTTACTCTGTCATTCATCTGTTTATCTGTGACGCGACCGAACAACTTCTGGTGTCATAACTGCTGTTGTAAAATGGAGAAGAGATAACGATCGATCAAACGCATGACAGCATTTACAAAGTACAGTTAATGCTTTGCTCCTGGATTTTATCTTAAATCTGTTGCCTTACCTGATTTTATTTGCAGCGCTGGCTCCTGATGACGAGTGGGAGCCTTTTATAGTCAGAGCAGAGACACAGAAGGAAGAGTTTAAAGTTGTATGAGTATAAGGTGAGGAAGTGGACACTCTTGGGGGGGGGGGGGGGCAAGTGTGAAAAGAGGTAGTGAGCATGTAAATTTACTTTGAGGAGGAAATGTGTGAGTGTGTGTTTGTTGGAGTGTATCAGTGCGTGACGACCTGTGAAGAGAAACACCGTGA
Source organism: Epinephelus awoara (assembly GCA_035609425.1). NCBI lineage: Eukaryota > Metazoa > Chordata > Actinopteri > Perciformes > Serranidae > Epinephelus > Epinephelus awoara. Next base: position 31,694,421 of record CM069315.1, on the reverse strand, counting down.
ACTCATCTTGAGCACATTTACAGCCTAGGTCGGAGATGTCAGCTGAACTGCAATAAAAACAATCAGTTGAATTTGATCAGCTCCTCATTGATTATGACTGCAGACACAAGCGGAAGTAAAGCGGCCCAACGTTTTATTATCTTACATGTGGCTTCTGTTGCATGATAAGCTGTAACCAGGTACAGGACCATGACCACAGTGAGTTCCGCTCCGCATCAGGAAATATAATCATTACTAACGATGTAACATGCAAACGTCTCCTTCTTTAAACTTCATCTCCGTATTCAAGAATAAACACTTGACTCTCCTCGTTGATATTCAGGGACTGTTCTTTACTTGTCAGGGAGGAGGGAGGCTGGTTGATTTTTATTTTATTTATTTATTTTATTTTGATCCCCCCTATGTTAATCACTTATTGATGCTGTTTTTGAAGTATGAATAAGTCAATAAGTAATTTATTCCTTTGAAATATCAGTGATGTATTATAGAAAAGTGATTTATCTTTTTATAAATGACAAACACAGAGAAATAGTCTGACATGCTGTCAGTGCTTTATGTTTATATTGTACTGCGTTATGATAAACTTTATTCCAGAGTCAAGTCCATATAAGATGCATACAAAAACACAGACAATACAATAAAAACAACACAAGTAGGTTTAAAACACTTAAATTTTACTTAAAGTTCACTTCACTTAAAGTTTAAAACTTCTTCTCATTTTTATGTTGATCCCATCCAATAAAATGATGTTCATTCAGCAAGTCTTTTTTTGGTCCGTGTCTAAAAATTAATACATTTGACATGTGATTTTAGTGCTTGTGGACGTGGTCTTTTACAAATCTGAAAATACTGTAAGAATGTCACTTTTATAGAATTCATTATTTTATAATGTATGATTAATGTCTACATCAACAACTGTTAACCATAGAATCATATCAAATTGTATCAAATCGTATCGTTCCTACACTGTATCGAATCATATCAATCGTTCTGTATTAAAAATATATCGTTTTTGAATCGTATCATAACCCGTGTATCTGGATATGTATCAAATCGTCTATCACAGAGAGATTCCCAACACACACACACATGTTTACGTTTAGTCGAAACACACGTGGTTACGTTTAGTCGACACACACACACGTGGTTACGTTTAGTCGACACACACACACGTGGTTACGTTTAGGAAAAAAGAACATGGTTTGGCTTCAGTCTTTCGGGACATGAATGCCGCCCTCCTGGGTGAAAGTCGGTGTTTGGTGGACCCTTCCACTGCACTTCAAAATAAAACTTTGTGCTGGAAATTCACTGCACTTCAAAATTAAAGTGTTTTTTTTTTTAACAAACTTGACTTGTTGCAAGTCACTTGTAGTCCACTTAGAACGGACCCACAGCCCCCCAGCTGGGAACCACTGACGTATGATGTGCGCAGTGATAAAGGAAGATAAATGACACTTCAGTACGAAATAAAAAACAGCGAAATCAAACTTTAAATGAACTCCCGGAAAACTCACATAACAAACCACACACACAAACATGCATCAAAACACACAGTAAAGATCATTTATTCTGTCACTTACATGGCCAACAGTCACTACATGTCACCTGTGTTTTGCATCTCTGACCACAAACACCAAACGGGGACAAAAAGCTTTGACTGTTTTTCTTGCTTTTCAAATTGATCATGTCCATGATGTCATCACTTGCTGCAGAGCACTGATACAGACAGACATGTACAGTAATGTGTGTAATCCAACAGTAACATCAGTGTGTTTATTTAAACAGGCGTCACCAGTACATCAGTCCTTAACTATGGTTTGAGTCCATGACAGTTCATATTTGACAGCATTCAGATGAGTCATAGACAAAGAGGTGTGTACACAAATCTCGTGGTGTCACAGCACCTGTTTGCTCTGTGTGTGTGTCCGTGAGCTTGTATTGCTATCCTTGTGAGGACCAGTGTCAGTTTCAAACCATCATGAGGACACATTGTCTTTGTGAGGACATTTTGGCCAAACCCTCCTCCTTAATAGGACTGTTTAAAGGTGAAGACTCAGAACAAGACTCAGGTTAGGCGTAGTGTTGGTGTCAGGCATTTAGATGTGGTGGGAAAGGTTTTGGGGTTAGGAGAGAGAGAAAAACAAACTTGGGTGTGTGAGACAAAGAATGATTGTTGTCTGATTTGGTCTGAGTAAACTTTGATTCAAGAATTCAGGTCTGTAAATCAAATCACATCCTGCCATCGGCGCAGGTTTGTTACTCGTCCTGGTCCAGCTGGGGACAACAAGGCACACAGAGCTGCTCACGTCGAACAAGGACCTGAAGTGTCTGAGATAGTTTTACCTCGGCTCATGGTTCAGTGATTCAAATAAATGGCAGGGGTGGCGTATGACGCCAGACTCAAAGACAGTCTGTGAACACAGCATTGCCACACAGCCACTGAATGCTCAGCAGCATCAACCCCAAATCACCACATCAAATACAAAACACCCAGGGTTTCCTAAACATTCGTTTATTTGTGGCAGCCTGCCATGATAACAACCTCTACTGCCGTGTTTTGATTTATGTCTGGGGCTGGACCATCCATCGGGAGCACTGGTTATTCACTGCACCACGCTGTCAGAGCACAGAGTGTAGTCTGGGTGCAGACGGAGCAGCAGAGTGCCAGGCGCAGTGAAGGTGAAACTTAACCGTCCATTGCCCTGGTTCTAAAAGTTTGCTCTTACTTGGCTCTGCAGCAGCTGCTCCTCTCAATCATCGATCTGATCTGATTGGACTGATTGATCAGTTATCCATCCCGCGGCTCAAACTCATGAGGAGCTCCGCCTGCGCCGATGGACGATCAGAAACCTCAGGATTTATAGAGGGGACACAGAATGATACGTCATCAGCTGCCATCACACAGAGATCCGAACTATGTGGGAAACACTGAGACCTACCTCAAAAACATTCATAGAAATTCTATAGAAACTATTCTTAAAACAACAAAGTTAAAATCACGGCACCACGACTCAGCAATCAAATATATAGAATTACTATATAAATCAAATGGACTTACCAAACTCAAATATAGCCAGGAGCATCTAGTCTGCAGCAGAGACGGGCCTGTACACATGCCGCGTTTTTAACCACCTGAAAAATGCGAGGTCGGGCACTGGGTCTTGTGTCTGAGGTTGCTAAGCGACCATTACCAGCACTGTGCTTCACCAGCTTCTCCTCCATATTGATCACACACTGATGTTTACAGAGGAAGGAAAGAGATCTGTGGGCTGTGATTGGTTGGTCCTTGTCACATGATGTGGTGCACGCTGCTGTGTTCCAAAGATTGAACTAGGTGCATGCTATGACGGCGTCGCTCTGGCACCTGCCGTGCATCTACATTGAAAACAGTAGAATCAGAAGGCGCAAAAACGCAGCATGTGTACGGACCCATGAGCAGCCACTCGGAGACGTCTGTTCAGCTCTCTTCTTCTCTGACTCCGAAACTTGAGGGCTTCAGCCCCAACCAACAACCAGACCCCACAGGCTGACTGAAATATCTCCTGTGAGTTAACGCAACGCATTAAAAACAAAACAGCATTCGCACATTGCAACGCGCGAGCAGCTACCACAGCAACACCATCAATCATCTCAGCAACCAACCAATTAAACACCACTGCAACTACATAGAATATATTAGCAACCTCTTAGCTGTAACAGTGTCCACCATGCAACAACATAGTGAACGTCTTGGACGCCACAGTTACCATAGTAAACTCTTTAATCCATCAACTTATTCTGCATGTTGTAACTGAGTCACTCAACTGTGTTTTGCGTGCATATAATCTGTAACTTTACTTGTGATTACAGAACAATGATAGTTTTCCTGCCCTGTGAAGATACAGCAGAGGCAACATCAGACTGCAGGGCAGATTAAACCAGCCTGAACATGCCGCCAACACACAGCGGACACTGGTGCTCAGCAGGACAGAGTTGTACAGGCCAGTGGTAACAAGCAGCCCTACAAACCACAACCCCAGCATTCCCAGTATGGCTGTGATAGTCTGAAAAGCCCTTTGCTTTGAGCGGTCAACCCGCTGCTTTTCCCCGCCTCCTTCCCCTGGGCCTGGACGAATCAGAACACAGAGAACAGAAAGGCTGCAGAAAGACACGACTGCTAAGGAGAAGACCAACACGATAACCAGTGGGATGATGGGATAATCAGGCAGGTACAGAGCAGCTACACCCATCATCACAAAGCACACCAACCAAATGCATGCAATGCTGATGTTTCTGATCCTCACACCACGTTCATTTCTTAACCCCATGTAGGTGACGGGGTGAACGACGGCCAGGTATCGCTCCACACAGGTCAGGACGTGGAAGAGGGACTCTCCACATACAACAGAAGAAGTCGTGTAAAGTCCTGCGTCTATCATCTTCAGCAGATTAACATACCCACCACAGATAATGCAGACGCACCCCAGGCCCCAGATCAGATTTAAGACAGCCATGTTGTAGGTGAAGATGTCAGAGTGGCTCGTTGTTTTAAAGGAGCGCTGCTGCCGCCATCGTTGGTGACCCAGGTACAGGACGAGAGAGCTGAGAGGGAAGGTGAGGAAGGTTCTTACAGCAATGGTGGCAACGCCGATGTCATTGCTCACTCTGGACTTGTAACATTCGTACAGTAAATGATTGCTGGAGTTGACAGTGGTAGAGGAGTTTGCCGCCATATCTCCCGCATGTAGCTGCAGCCCTGAGGAGTAAAAAAGAGGAAGGAGACATGAGGTGTATAGAAAGTGAGAAGAGACTGAGACACAGTCAGATTAAAAATTTTCTTTAAGACTCTTTACGTAACTTTCATAAAACAATTGCAGCGACATTGAGGTGAACGTGATTGACTGGCAGTGTATCTACAGAATGCTGGAATATAAATTACAGGCATATTGAGAATAACATTACTATCTACAATGTTCCAACTTTCTTTCGGACCATTGGCCCCATGACAGGAAGTAGCTTGTCCTTTGGAATTTGCTTTTTCAGGTAACGTTACGAAGCACCCAATGACAGAGCTGTGTAGAGTAGCTAAGTAACAGCTATCTGGCTAACCTTAACTTACAGTTAGCTCACTGTCCGCTCCCGTGTCGCTGTTAGCTAGCGAAAGGCGCCTTGTACCATTACGTAATTTATTGCTGGCTAAACCAATACCATTTGTCATGATGCATAAGTTTGTATCATGGATGACGTTAGCTGATGAAGCACTTTGGCGAGCTAGCCAGCTGACGTATTCACTCAGGTTGTATTCTGCTCACAATAAGGTTAGCAATTATACAAGCCTAAGCTATGCTGCATGGGTCTGATGTTGGTTGCTTCGTAACGTTAGTTAATTAAGTAGTTTGCAAACGGCGAGCTAGCCACTTTACTGGCCTAAATAGAAACGGATACATCATTGGCGACAGCATCCCGTTCATCCCTATGAAAGTTGCTCAGTGGCGCATTAAGCCAAACTGCTCTGTACTTGTAGTATAATATTACCTGGATAATCTGCGCTGCTTCCGCATCACTGGGCCAATAGCACACTAGAGACTTCCACCAGCATAGCAGCTACTTCCTGTTTAATGCTCAGCTAATTTTAGTGGGGATACAAATGGTTTAATCTTGCAGCTCTGCTGGACTTTCCGAATGTTATCAGACCAACTGGAGGGAAATGAGTCATGTGGAGGAGGTTTTGAAGCCCATAAAATGTATCTGCTGATTTAAAGATGCATTTTTCCATCATGATTCTATGGGAAAGAGTATTTTTGGGCCCAGTGGCATCACGTGACAGGTTTGGAAACTGTAATTAAACTGTTTGGCCACTACGAAAAGCCCGGCACACTTCCTGGGGTCTTGAATCAGCCCTGGACTCTGGATGAATCAGATGACGTTAATCACTCAAGACAGTATTTTGCTACGATTGCTAGGTAGCAATTCATCTGCATTAGCAAAATAGCTAACATTAGCTAAAACCATAATGTTACAATGTCAGTGTTTCCTATAAGGTTAGGATTTGATTCGTAATTCTGATATGAGCCACTGAATTTGATAAAGCTAGCTAGCTAGCACACCTCTACGACACTACTTCCCTGATAAGATGGCAGCTCAGACTTCAGGCTGAGTCTAACCCATTTAAGCCATGTAAAGGCAGCAACAGAAAGTTTGCTGATATGATAGGTAGTTGGGTCGGTCAAGAGGGCAGTCAGGGATCAGAGCCCCTGGCCCTGGGTCTTGCTCTGGCTTAATTTAAGTTGCTACGGGGTGCTAAGTGAAGGACCGCCTCCAGGACACAGCTGCAAAATCTATTTATCTCTAACACAGAATGTGTGAACTCTGTGTTGTGTTGGTTCAAAATAAGATTTAACTCTGAGTGATTGGTCTATAGGACTGTCTAGTTTGTACCTTCGGACCTTTTGTCAAAGAACCAGATATTGTATGTTTTATTTTCAAACATAGTTGTTCATCTTTTGTATTGATGATTCAACCAGCAAAGCCTTGGAAATGCTCCACCTATTGCTCGGGCACCCAAAATAAGTCTTTTGCGACTTCATTAAAAAATAAAAAATTAATGGATTTTAAAAATTGTACATCGTGAAAAACTAAACAAAACAAACAAAACAAAAACATAAGCAAGTGGCTCGTACCATTTAACAGCTATACTTTACCGATATTAAAACAAATGGCCGATCTTTTTTAATTCATAGGCCATTACAATGTCCTTTTTTCTTCCATTATTGAATCACAATATAAGATCAGACTTTATCTTAGGTCAGAAATGTTATAACAGGTTTTCCCTCTTCGTCTCCTACAGCCTAACGCACTTTTACCTCCTTTCTCTGCAGTAACTGAAACAACACACTGGAGCCCCCAAACGTATATTAACTGTAGCTTTGCTGTGGGTCTGTCTCAGCTCGGTGTCTCCATTAAAGGGCAACTTAACACCCTTTTAGCCACTATGCAGCATCACCAATAAAGCACTTATTTTGCCAGGAGAGAGTATTTGATAGTACTCATGAAACAGGAATTATCCCATCATTGCTTTTTACTTCTTACAATTCTAATAAACATTGAAATTATTAAATGTCACTCACCTAGTCAGTGATGTTTTCTGATTGTTCTCCTCCTGCGTCTCCACCCTCATCAGCTGCTCTCTGCTGATATCGAGTGACATGTGGCTGGGAGGTTTGGGAGGTTTGGAGGTTTTTGCATATTGCAAAACCAATAAGTTATTTTGTGTGACTGAATAATGAGCTGTCTGACCCAGTGCTCGCACCATATGTGACTTCAGCGCTTAGCATGTCATCTGTATAGACAGACATCTGCAGACATCTTGTGACACTGGTCTGATTTGGAATGAACAGAAGGTTTGTTTGGTTTTTTAGTTGTTTTTTTTTACTACTGCACAAAAAAATCCCACAAAGTCCTTCAAAATAAAATTTCTAAGTTAATCACAGTTGTATTCTGACATGTCACATGTGCAGGCCATCACAGATACTAGAAGGCATCTTGTTCCAATGAATGTGTCATCCACTGGTACTTGGAGGGTTTGAAAGTTGGACTGTTCACGTCCAGCAGAAGAATCATGAGCTTATTGCACCTGATGATAAATGTTGAGAAAAGACAAACAGCATTTAATATCAGCTCAGTGTCTGAGGTCACACCTTGAATGACCTCCAAGACAAATCCTGTAATAAATCATGGACACAAACGCATTATAAACACAGTAAAGGTCATTTATTCTGTCACTTACATGGCCAACAGTCACTACATGTGACTCGTGTTTTGCATCTCTGACCACAAACACTAAACAGACAAAAAGCTTTGACTGTTTTTCTTACTTTTCAAATTGATCATGTCCATGATGTCACCTCACTGTGTTGGCTCATCTACAGTCACTGTTGTACAGCACTGATACAGACAGACATGACAATAACATCAGTGTGTTTATTTAAACAGGCGTCACCAGTACATCAGTCCTTAACTATGGTTTGAGTCCATGAAAGTTCATATTTGACAGCATTCAGATGAGTCATAGACAAAGAGGTGTGCATTCAAATCTCACGGTGTCACACAGGTCAAACAGCAGCTGTTTGCTCTGTGTGTGAATGCTTGTATTGCCATCTTTGTGTGCACTTATTTGAATTGGAATTTTATTAGCACACAAGATGTGATAAAAACAAATTTATAAAAATATACATGGCAGGGATTGTGCAGGAGAGGTAAGGAACCCAAAGGAGCTCATGGTGAAAACTTCCCCTCTAGAATTTCAAATCTACTCTAATACAGATATTTCTCTGCTAAACATGAGAATATAACAGCAAAACAAATAGTTAAGATGATCATAAATAGATGAAACAGACACATTAACACAACTAATACATTATGTCACAGGTGGTCTTTCATATTAGATTTAAATGAGAGTAATGTCACTTCAGTTTCAGTTATGAGCCATCATAGTGGGGACACATCTGCGTTGTGAGGACATTTTGGCAGAGGCATCAAATACCGATGCATCGTCAGTGATTTAGGGGGCGTGGATGGGACCAACATACCTGGACTTTCACCTGGGAGGCCGGTGTTCACTTCCTGTATGAAAAAAAATGTTTTTTCTAAACCTATACATGTGCTTTTCTGACATCCCAGCATTCGTAGCAACATCCCAGAATGTCAACAGCAGACGCAGGAGGATACCTACTGCGTAATATGTAGACGTGAAAGGCCGCTGACAAAGTGACAACATGTGACGACTTGGGATGAGAACACGTTGGTACTTAACACTCAGTTCTGTAATGTAAAAACCTGCCGGTTCACAGGAAGTGACCACCATGAGACGGCGTATCATCTCTAGTCAGCAACTCTCTGTGCTTCTGATCTGTAACGTTGACAGGAAGTGACCACCATGAGACGGCGTATCATCTCTAGTCAGCAACTCTCTGTGCTTCTGATCTGTAACGTTGACAGGAAGTGACCACCATGAGACGGCGTATCATCTCTAGTCAACAACTCTCTGTGCTTCTGATCTGTAACGTTGACAGGAAGTGACCACCATGAGACGGCGTATCATCTCTAGTCAACAACTCTCTGTGCTTCTGATCTGTAATGTTGACAGGAAGTGACCACCATGAGACGGCGTATCATCTCTAGTCAGCAACTCTCTGTGCTTCTGATCTGTAACGTTGACAGGAAGTGACCACCATGAGACGGCGTATCATCTCTAGTCAACAACTCTCTGTGCTTCTGATCTGTAACGTTGACAGGAAGTGACCACCATGAGACGGCGTATCATCTCTAGTCAACAACTCTCTGTGCTTCTGATCTGTAACGTTGACAGGAAGTGACCACCATGAGACGGTGTATCATCTCTAGTCAGCAACTCTCTGTGCTTCTGATCTGTAACGTTGACAGGAAGTGACCACCATGAGACGGTGCATCATCTCTAGTCAACAACTCTCTGTGCTTCTGATCTGTAACGTTGACAGGAAGTGACCACCATGAGACGGCGTATCATCTCTAGTCAACAACTCTCTGTGCTTCTGATCTGTAACGTTGACAGGAAGTGACCACCATGAGACGGCGTATCATCTCTAGTCAACAACTCTCTGTGCTTCTGATCTGTAACGTTGACAGGAAGTGACCATCATGAAAATCTTGTGTTAAAGTCTGATTTTTTGTGACCCATCCACCACCCCAACCGGCTTCCTTATTTACTGCTCTCAGCATATTGGTCACATGATCACAGCCTTTCAAAATATGTGGGATATGTATGACTTTGTCAACCTGTAGTTGGAGGAAACGCACAACAACATTTCAACGACTTTGCAGCCACCTTGAAACACATCCGCAACCAGTCCTTGTGACAGCCTAGCCATACGCTAACAACCTCCCTAACATCAAAGTAACCACCATGCAGCAACACAGTAACCACTACAGCGACCTTAGTCCGCATGGTGAGCTGTTGAACGTCTTCACTCTTTGTTATAACAGCAGCATGATAGTTTTCCTGCCCTGTGCAGATACAGCAGAGGGAACATCAGACTGCAGGGCAGATTAAAAAGGGAAACAGACGACAGCAGCACACAGCCGACACTTTGGTTCAACTGGGGAGAGGCGTTCAGGCCAGTGGTAACAAGGAGCCCTACAAACCACAACCCCAACATTCCCAGTATGGCTGTGATAGTCTGAAAAGCCCTCTGCTTTGAACGGTCAACCCGCTGCTTTTCCCCGCCTCCTTCCCCTGGGCCTGGACGAATCAGAACACAGAGAACAGAAAGGCTGCAGAAAGACACGACTGCTAAGGAGAAGACCAAAAGTAAGACTGATGGGACGATGGGTAAATCAGGCAGGTACAGAGCAGTTACACCCGTCATCACAAAGCTCATCAGCCAAACACATGCAATGCTGATGTTTCTGATCCTCACACCACGTTCATTTCTTAACCCCATGTAGGTGACGGGGTGAACGACGGCCAGGTATCGCTCCACACAGGTCAGGGCGTGGAAGAGGGACTCTCCATAGAAAACCAAGGAAGTACTATAGATTCCTACATACACAATCTTCGGCAGATTACCATACACGCCACAGATCATGCAGACGCACCCCAGGCCCCAGATCAGATTTAAGACAGCTGTGTTGTAGGTGAAGACGTCAGAGTGGCTTGTTGTCTTAAAGGAGCGCTGCCGCCGCCATCGCTGGTGACCCAGGTACAGGACGAGAGAGCAGAGAGGGAAGGTGAGGAAGGTTCTTAAAGCAACACTCACAATGCTGATCTTAGTTCCAATTGTAGAGTTGGAGCAATAGTAGAGTAGTTGGTCGCTGGAGCTGGTAGAGTTAGCTGCCATCCTGTGCGAAGGTGTTGGCCTGAGGGGGAAAAAAGTACAAAGAGAAAATGTTGGCATTGAACATTTCTGCAAACCACAAAGATGTTGCATTTGCATCGGATAATATCAGCGCTTCTAAAGCTATGTCACATATGAGCCGAGTTAGTCATCTGGAGGTGGAAGGGAAGGATGATGTTACACCTTGACAGGACATCGGTCAAGCTTTAGACCACTGCACACAACTGTGGGACAACAACCAACAAAACCAGTTGTCTTTATCAAGTCATTGCTGTGTTTCTTGCAGCTTCCTGGGCACCAAACATGGGTGTTTCTGCATTTCCTGCTGGGATCGTGCCACAAAAAGTGATTGTTCTTCACCAAGACATTGCTGCTTTTATACAAAACGTAACCACACATTAACCACAGTGTTGTTGAAACACGTACAGCTACATAAAAACTGTTTCGTGCTCCTCCAGCAGGAGGAGGAGGAGGAGGAAGAGAAAAAGAGAGATTGAGATAAAGACCAACAAAGTACAGGTGCAGACAGAGGATCAAAATTGCACTGTCAGTGTGAGCTTAAAGGAGAGACTGAGCTCGCCTGTATTGAATCACAATATAAGATCAGACTTTATCTTAGGCCAGAAACTGGAGCCCCCAAACTAACATTAACTTCAGCTCTCCTGTGGGTCTGTCTCAGCCTCAGTGTCTCCATTAACAGGCAACTTAACACCCCGTATTTAGCATGTAGGCAGAGTATCTGGTAATACTTATGGAACAGTAAATATTACTCTGAGAATATACTTTGATAGACATTGAAGTTATTAAATGCCTCTCACCTTGTCAGTGATGTTGTCTGATTGTTCTCCTGCGTGTCCACGTCCTCACTGAGTGACATGTGGCGGGACTTGGGAGGTTTTTGCATATTGCAAAACCAATAAATTATTTTGTGTGACTGTCTGACCCAGTGCTCGCCTTATGTGTGACCTCAGCACGTAATCTGTATAAACAGACATCTGCACATTTAGAATCTGTAGGCAACAGATTAGCATTTGTAGTCCAAGTAGCTCTGACCAGTTACATCTGAGTGTTCTTTGGTGGGCTGCATGCAGGTATAATGGGAGCGTACCTATATTCCAAGGGTCTGGTGTTCCCCGCTTCATTAACACTCCTTTGTATTCATGCCACGCTCTCATCACTCTCTACTGGCTTTGGTTCACTCTGCGTATCAATACATGAGACTTTTAGACAAGGTGCTATAGATATATTAAAATGCAATATTAAAATTGACCAGTAAGATTGCATGTGAAGGTTTCAGACTGTCTTTCCAGGTCTTGTTCCCTAAAGGCCCTGACGCACCAAGCCGACCGTCAGCCATTGACCAAAGTCGGGCATTTGTTTTTGTGATACACTTTTTATTTATTGGGCTGCAGTTTATTTTGGAAGTGTTCCCCCAACAGAAGGAGCAGCTATATTTAGACACTTTGCCAGTACAATTTCATCACTCTCAGAGTCATGATTTTAGTCCCCTAACCTAACCCATGTCATGCTAAGTGAGTACGTAGCTGAGGAACATCCACCCTTCGTGGTGTTATGATACAACGCAAGGCGGCGTCAGTTTGAAAGGCGGCTGGACAGAACCTTTTGTGGTGTTATGATACGCTGCTGGACAGCGTCAGTTTGAAACGCTGCTGGCTACACCGGAACCCCTGAAATACTGGCTGTTGCACCCAGAGGCTTTATCATCTGATGGGTTCTTGGATGGGATGATGAATAAATGGATGAATTGATTGTGAGTATTCCAGGACCATACAGCAATCAGCCACAACATTAAAACCACTGACAGGTGAAGTGAATAACACCGATCATCTTGTTACACTGCAGTGTTCTGCTGGGAAACCTCTGGTCCTGGAAACCCAAACACCGTTACAGACCAGGTACAACCCCTACAGACCCCCAGCAGGACAATGCACTGCAAGAACTGCAAGAACTGCTCAGAACTGGCTTGAGGAATGTGACAAAGGGCTAAAGGTGTCGACCTGCCATCTGAATTCCCCAGATCCCAATCCGATCAGGCATCTGTGGGATGTGCTGGTACCCCAGAGGTCCTGTATCTGTGCCTCGACAGGTCAGAGCCAAGTCCAATGGGAGGTTTAACCTCTGACCTGTGGGGGCATGGACACAGGACCTCTGGTAGTGACTGTTGTCATTAAGCTTCCTAAAGGACATCACCATGTACACACAGCCACACTGAGAAAACACAGGTGTTCTGATTTGACTCAGCAGCACTTTCAGCTCACAGGTCATTTGAATCCTGTCAAACACATGGACGATGTCTACGTGATGCATGATCAGCACGAGTCGCACGAGTTCACAGAAGTGAGTTAAGCTTGTGTGTCCTGTTACTTCTGGGAACATTTGCAAATGAGGCGTGTATAGATGTCCGTCATGGGGTCACCTTCAGTGTCAGGACTCGACAGGGCAGAATTACAGTTGAGACTAACCACTGACAGGTGGAGGACATAACACTGATTATCTTGCTTATCAATCGCTGCTTGATGTGCTCCACCCACCCAAACACTGTTGCAGACTAAGCAGACTCCAACAGGACACCTCCCAGAGGTGCTGTGTTCATGCCTCCACAGGTCAGAATCGGACTTGACTCTGACCAGTCTGGGCATGGACACGGGACCTCCGGGGCACCTGCTCGCCCTGTGACAGCATGCCCAAAGTCACTAACCAAGTGCCGTTTCTCAGCGATCATGGAGTGAGACTGGGTTGGGATAGCAGACGCTAAAATTTCAGGGCTGTGGATCGAGCTGTTTGTTCTGTGTCCCAAGCTTATGTGACCTCCTGACCTTTCCAGTCCATGCTGTAACAAACACAAAAAACATGAACCATGATTAATAGTTTTTCCATGTGGAAGAAAACAGCCCCGCCCCAACAACACTTTACACACAACAACCATGTGAAACATTACACAGATGGTCTCACACACACACACACACACACCTGCACACAGCAGTCAATGACTTCGCCAACAGTAGAAGGACAATCAGGAAGCAACGGCTCAGGTGAGATGGACGTTTTTTATTAATTATTATTTGTATTAAAACTGACAATCGTATGGAATATAATGTGACGTGGAGAAGAAACAGTGACGACTGTGATTTCAGTTGGACTTCAAGAAAAGGTGCGCAACATAAACCGTCTAATTTCAAGCTGAGAAATAAACTGAAATGTTGTACTAAGTTTATCACATTGAGATGCTGTTTGCTCACACTGATGGATTCATGTGCCTTGTTTTACATCTCATAGCTTGCACCAAAAGCATCAGTGCCATTTCTTCGTTGTGTGTCCTGCTGGGATTGTGCTCCCTAAACGGGCCTCTTAAGCCAAAACATAATCTTTTCCTAACCATAACCAAGTGGCCTCACATGAACCACAGTGCTGTTGTCTTTTGGCATCATTCATAGTTTTGGTCAATGAAAACAAAATGTTTAATTCAATGAAAATTAAATATGTTTTAGTCCAAAACCTTTTTTGAAATGGTTTAGTTGAACAAAATGTTAAACAGTTAGATGATGAAAATTCAAAAAAATGTAGTGAACAAAAATTGAAAATGTTGTAGTCGATGAAAATTCAAAGAATTGTAGTCAATAGAAATTTAAAATGTTTAACTCAATGAAAATTCAAAAATGTTTTAGTGGACGAATATTCATAACCTTTTAGTCGATGAAAATTCATGTCATTGTAGTCATGAAGTCAGACTCATACTCACTTCAGTAACACTGATATTGACTCCTGTCTATATTCTGAAGTTCTGTACAGAGGAATTTATTCATACATCATTCACAGCCTGATTTATTGAACATTTTAAACCTAAAAACATGACTAAAATTCATCAGCATTTTTTATTATTGACAGTATTTTCCCACTTATGGAGTGATATCCAAAATATTTTGAAATATATGCTAATTAGTGTATAATTAATTAGATAATGCACTTTTTGCCTATTTTAATACATTTGTGGTCATTATCTTAATGTACGTAATCACCTGGGGACGTTTCATTTGGGTAAACTTTCAGGCTCACCTGCAGTGTCTCCCTCACGACTAAAGTCCTGCAGAACCAGTGTGGTTCCCATCAGCCTCAGCTGTGCCGCGTGCTAATGTTAGCATGCTAACGTGCTAAACAAAGATGGCGATGGTTGTACCTGCTTGAGTCTTAGTTGTTATTACACAGTTGATTTCAGTCATTTCATGTGTCTAATTTCTGTTTTTCTGTCCTTCTCTTTAGATCTAATTTTCTCTCCATCTCCTCCTCCCTCCTCTTCATCAGGCCTCCGCTGTTTGAACATGTCAGTCAACAATTCATCCTCCGTTAACGGCTCCCTTCCTTCTCAGTCCTTCTACCCCCCTCCGTGCTCCGACTGCCCTCTGTACATATTCATTGCCTCCACCTTTGCCGGCATCCTCCTGCTCCTCCCTCTCTCCATCTTCGTCCTCTATCTGGGATTCCAGCGATGGAAACAGCAGCGCTTGGTTTCCTCAGCAGCAGTCATGAGCCTGTCTGACTTCGTGACCTACAACATGGCTGTCATGGAGCTGATTGGAGTGTTGGGGAACACCGTCTACATTTGCCCTTTGTTCATGTCTCTCCCTGTGATGAGCTGGGCGGGGATGCTCATTGGCTCATTCCCCTGGTCCGGGCAGATGCTGTTCCCCATGCTGACCTGTGTGGAGCGCTACCTGGCTGTTGTCCACCCCATCACCTACCTGAGGCTGAGACATGGGCCTGGGGTCAGGCTCAGGAACATCAGTGTGATGTGTGTTTGGCTGCAGTGCTTTGCAGGGATTGCTTTCCTGTACCTGATGATCAGCTGTTTCCCAGAGTACATATTTGTCCCGAGCGCCTGCCAAATGGTCTTGTTTTTGATCGGCAGCTCTTTCTGCAGCCTTTCCATTCTCCGCGCTTTGAGACGCCCACGGCCAGGGGAGGCGGGTGGGGACAGGGTGGGGCTTCACCGATCAAAGCGAAGGGCTTTCCACACCATCACACTTATAATGGGAGTGCTGCTGTTGAAGTTTGGAGGGACTCTGGTCTGCAACTTGGTGGCCACCTCACAATCAGTGAGCCACGGTGTTCGACGGGTGGCGCGTGTGTCTTCAGGCTGGATCAATCTGCCCAGCAGCCTGGTGCTGCCTCTGCTGTTCCTGCACAAAGCAGGAAAACTGCCAGGATGTAAACACACCGCTGACCCAGGATGATTCAGATCAGGCCGCATGAGATGAGAGTGAGTTACACTGTTATATAGAAACACTAGTGCTGTCGGCGGGACACCAGCTGGGAGCTTTAGAATAAAAGTATCAGTAGTTTCTCCCTTAAAAAACTGGATTTTACAATATTATGACAATGATTTATCTTTCGTTATTGCAACAGTTCTTTATCTGCAGCCCGCCCTCGTTCCAATGTCATCAAATACCGCCACTCGCTCAGTGACGTCACCAGGCGCCAATCATCATCCTCACTGTGACCTCGTCACATGTCCACGTTTGGTCATGGACTTTCCACGTCCACATGTGACGTCCAAGGTACCCTGGGTGTGTTGGTTGTTGTCCAAACCTCACCACGTGCTTTTATTGCCTAAATCTAACATGTGCTTTTGTTAGTTGTTGTTAAAAACACTGTCTGCATCCAACGAGCAGAAACTGTACATTTCCTGTGAAAACAGAAGTTTATTTTGAAAAAGCACAATGTGTGTAACAGGCGTGGCAGAACGTCAGCAACAGGCGGAGGAGGATACGTAGCGCGTCACATCACACAGATGTGAAAGTTCACTCACCAAGTGGCGACATTTTGCAAGTTGGAATGAAAACGTGTTTTCTAACTTTGTCATAACAGTAATTTACTTCATAGTTGAGTGTTTTAAAAGTCTGCAGTGACAGTAGATTTCAGAATATCAAGGTATTTATCGCCTAACAATATTCCAATATTATTTATAGGCCATATCGCCAAGCACCCACGTTTTCTTTTGCCAATTTAATGAAAATTCTGTTTAAATACGCGTCAGAAACTTGGACAGAAACTTGGACCATGAGGAACCGTCATGACACCAGGTCTGACAAAAACATTACTTTTAAAACGTGACTTCCCTGAAACTGTAAAACATATTGAAGGATGTGCTTTAGATTAGATTCTAATAGTGTGCCAGAGAGTGTCCAGCAAGCACACAAAAATATCCTGTAACATTTTTGACTAGTAATTGTATTATTTATTACATAATATGAGAATAAAGAAAACATCAATTGTTATAGACTTTAGAAAATATAATAAATATTATCTAATATATCAGGACTAGGATTAAATATAACAGGATTACATGTGAACTCTAAATTGTTAAAGTGATTTATAGTTTGTTTGTGTCACTGTAGTTTTGAATGGAAACGCTTTGTTTATATTTTGACCTTATTTTACCAATCTGTAAAAACTGGTGGATGACCTCGGTGCTGTTAAACAATGGAGCAAAGTTTCTCTGTTAATCTGTAACCAAATACTCATTTTGCCTTTTAAGTAGCACTTCTGGTGTGCCACAGGGATCAGTTCTAGGCCCGGTTCTTTTTAATGAGATAATGACATGGACAGTCACAGCATGAATATCACATAATTTTTGGCATTAAATTTTTATCATTTTGAGGCATTTTAATGCAAAAAAAGTCTGGTCTTAATTAGTTGGTCCAAAAGCAGAATGGATGCATATTCATATTAATAAAAGCTGATGCTCACCTTGTCTGTGTATGTGTTGTATTGAACACTTGTGTATAAATGGTTTTTGCGTTATTTCTTTGGTGAAGCAATGCTTGACTCCTTCGACTCCGAGTGTGTTTTGGCCTCAGCTGTTTGCAGGAACAGTCACGTCGGCACTGACCTGTCTAACAGAGCGGGGCTCAAGCATGACTGAGAATCTGTTTGGTTAGGTCGCACCTGGCCGCGGTGCTTTTTGTAAAACAGTTTATATTTATGGTGGTTATGAATCACCTGACAGAAGCTTCTCACTGAGCTGCTGTCTGTGCACACAGAGGCTTCCAGGTGTGACACTGTGTCATTTGAATGAACACCAGTCTTTGTTTGCAGGTCATTTGAATCCTGTCAGACATGACGGATTGATGACATGGATGATAAATGTCTGTGATTCAAATGTCCAGTGTTTGGGTTTTATCTAATAGAAACAGGTCAGTCATTGATGGAGACGCTGCGCTCTCACCTCACTGTGGGAGAATCACAGACTCACAGGAGTCGGGACGCCAACCCATAATTCTGAACATAATCCAGGCAACAACAACACATCACAACAAAAGCAACTTCTTTTCTCAGGTTTTAATCACAAGTGTTTCCTGTTTGGTGCACGTTAAACAATCTGCAGCAGCAGCAGCTTCCTGTTAAAGTGGAATAAGAGGATTGATGCAGACAGGAGCAACGTGTGAGAAATAAAACTTTGTTTTTTTACCTTAAAGATAAATAAATGTGAATTAAGGTTTATTTAAAAACGTGAGGAAGTGGTCCAATAACTGAACCGTCCCGTCTGTTTTAGGTCAGACCTCTTCCTCTTTGGTGTCGCAACACATGATGGATCCTCTCTTTGTGGTACTCTACAGACTATTTCTGACTTCCTACTGTCATTTCTATATTCTGGTTAAATCTTGAAATAACCTGTGGGCAGAAATTGCACTGCTGTCAGTTTTACAATAGAAACATATGAAATACATCTATTTAAATTTTAATTAAACCTTTAAATCATAGATGGTAGAATCACAGCGTGGCCTCTGAAGTGGTCCAGATCTGCACAGTTGAATATATGTTTAGTGTCATATTTGTGTTTGTCCATGTCGTGGAGACAGTTTTCTGTCTGTCTGTCTGTCAGTCACTCGCTCTGCAGCAGGAAACGGCACTTCAGAATAAAAGCTCTGTGCTGCAAATTCACCGTACTTAAGAATAAAGTGAGTTGTTTTTTTTACAAACTTGTTCTGAGTCCAGTTTTGGACGACGACCCACCATTTGGGAACCTCTGCTCTAAAGACTGACTCACAATCTTTATTTCATAGAGTTCAATAGTGACGAGATGCAGGACGCCAAGATGGCGCCTGTTCATTCCAGTTGAGTTTCTCACTTTGTGTTTCAGCATCTGGGTTTCTGTGTGCGGCATTTACTTTTACTTTTACGTCTGGTTAAACACTTGTAACTTTCTGCTGTGTGAAGCACTCTGGGCTGCGTGACTGTATGAAAGGTGCTGCATAAGTAAAGTCTGATTTGATCTGAAGTATTTTATTTTGTGAATATGAAACGCAGCTAAAATAATGAGCAAATTAATTATATATTGTTTATTCGTGGAGAAATTTGGATGTTTGAATATTATTAACAATTAAGCAAAATGTTCGTGTCCAAATTTTTTTTTCAGCGATCCAACTGAAAAATCAGTCCAGAAGACAGTGACATGAACACACTGACTGTGTGAATGTTTCTAAGCTTAATTTCATCCCGTGATGATTTACAGGTCTAAACCCACTGAGTGCACAGTTGGTGCAGTAAAATATATATACTGGTGTTGCAACATGGAAAACAGTTATTATAAACTGAAGTTGTCATTTGTGTTATGATTCTGGGCCCCCCTAAATTTCGGCACATCCGGTTTAAAGTCCTGGAACGACAGAATATGCGGTTTCCGGGGGGAAGATAAAGAGGAAGCACAGAGTCGCCATGGAGCCAAAACCTGAGCTCCGTGTTTAAAACTGACATTTGTTCATGTTTATGGTAACTCAGCACCATCACAATGATGCCGAATTGGCTACTGGAACTTCCTGTTTGTGGTGACGTCATTAATGTGCAGATAGTTTCCACCGCGTCACTGTGATCCTGAGGACAAGTTAGAAACACGATGTTTCTCACGGAGGTTCTGCAGAGTGAAGGGCGGCGGGTCATCCGGGGACCTGCCCGCGCCTTTATACGGGATGGACGTCAGAGATAATGACGTCATCACACAGTGTGAGTCACATTTAATCTACAAATATGTCTCTGTGTTTAGATTTGACTGAGTCAGGTGGAGACAGGTGGAGACAGGTGCAGTCAGGTGGAGACAGGTGCAGTCAGGTGGAGACAGGTGGAGACAGGTGCAGTCAGGTGCAGTCAGGTGGAGACAGGTGCAGTCAGGTGGAGACAGGTGCAGTCAGGTGCAGTCAGGTGGAGACAGGTGGAGACAGGTGCAGTCAGGTGGAGACAGGTGGAGACAGGTGCAGTCAGGTGGAGACAGGTGGAGACAGGTGCAGACAGGTGCAGTCAGGTGCAGTCAGGTGGAGACAGGTGCAGACAGGTGCAGTCAGGTGGAGACAGGTGGAGACAGGTGCAGTCAGGTGGAGACAGGTGGAGACAGGTGCAGTCAGGTGGAGACAGGTGCAGTCAGGTGCAGTCAGGTGGAGACAGGTGCAGACAGGTGCAGTCAGGTGGAGACAGGTGCAGACAGGTGCAGTCAGGTGGAGACAGGTGGAGACAGGTGCAGTCAGGTGGAGACAGGTGGAGACAGGTGGAGACAGGTGCAGTCAGGTGCAGACAGGTGCAGTCAGGTGGAGACAGGTGCAGTCAGGTGGAGACAGGTGGAGACAGGTGGAGACAGGTGCAGTCAGGTGGAGACAGGTGCAGTCAGGTGGAGACAGGTGCAGTCAGGTGCAGTCAGGTGGAGACAGGTGCAGTCAGGTGGAGACAGGTGGAGACAGGTGCAGTCAGGTGGAGACAGGTGGAGACAGGTGCAGTCAGGTGGAGACAGGTGCAGTCAGGTGCAGTCAGGTGGAGACAGGTGGAGACAGGTGCAGTCAGGTGGAGACAGGTGCAGTCAGGTGCAGACAGGTGCAGTCAGGTGGAGACAGGTGGAGACAGGTGCAGTCAGGTGGAGACAGGTGCAGTCAGGTGCAGACAGGTGCAGTCAGGTGGAGACAGGTGCAGTCAGGTGCAGTCAGGTGGAGACAGGTGCAGTCAGGTGGAGACAGGTGGAGACAGGTGCAGTCAGGTGGAGACAGGTGCAGTCAGGTGGAGACAGGTGCAGTCAGGTGCAGTCAGGTGGAGACAGGTGGAGACAGGTGCAGTCAGGTGGAGACAGGTGCAGTCAGGTGCAGTCAGGTGGAGACAGGTGGAGACAGGTGCAGTCAGGTGGAGACAGGTGCAGTCAGGTGCAGTCAGGTGGAGACAGGTGGAGACAGGTGCAGTCAGGTGGAGACAGGTGCAGTCAGGTGCAGACAGGTGCAGTCAGGTGGAGACAGGTGCAGTCAGGTGCAGACAGGTGGAGACAGGTGGAGACAGGTGCAGTCAGGTGCAGACAGGTGCAGTCAGGTGGAGACAGGTGCAGTCAGGTGCAGACAGGTGCAGTCAGGTGGAGACAGGTGGAGACAGGTGGAGACAGGTGCAGTCAGGTGGAGACAGGTGCAGTCAGGTGCAGTCAGGTGGAGACAGGTGCAGTCAGGTGGAGACAGGTGGAGTCAGGTGCGGTCAGGTGGAGACAGGTGGAGACAGGTGCAGTCAGGTGGAGACAGGTGCAGTCAGGTGGAGACAGGTGGAGACAGGTGCAGTCAGGTGGAGACAGGTGGAGTCAGGTGCGGTCAGGTGGAGACAGGTGGAGACAGGTGCAGTCAGGTGGAGACAGGTGGAGACAGGTGCAGTCAGGTGGAGACAGGTGCAGTCAGGTGGAGACAGGTGGAGACAGGTGGAGTCAGGTGCGGTCAGGTGGAGACAGGTGCAGACAGGTGCAGTCAGGTGGAGACAGGTGGAGTCAGGTGCGGTCAGGTGGAGACAGGTGGAGACAGGTGCAGTCAGGTGGAGACAGGTGCAGTCAGGTGCAGTCAGGTGGAGACAGGTGGAGTCAGGTGCGGTCAGGTGGAGACAGGTGGAGACAGGTGCAGTCAGGTGGAGACAGGTGCAGTCAGGTGGAGACAGGTGGAGACAGATGCAGTCAGGTGGAGACAGGTGGAGACAGGTGCAGTCAGGTGGAGACAGGTGCGGTCAGGTGGAGACAGGTGGAGACAGGTGCAGTCAGGTGGAGACAGGTGCAGTCAGGTGCAGTCAGGTGGAGACAGGTGGAGACAGGTGCAGTCAGGTGGAGACAGGTGGAGACAGGTGGAGACAGGTGCAGTCAGGTGGAGACAGGTGCAGTCAGGTGCGGTCAGGTGGAGACAGGTGGAGACAGGTGCAGTCAGGTGCGGTCAGGTGGAGACAGGTGCAGTCAGGTGCAGTCAGGTGGAGACAGGTGGAGACAGGTGGAGACAGGTGCAGTCAGGTGCAGTCAGGTGCGGACAGGTGGAGACAGGTGCAGTCAGGTGGAGACAGGTGCAGTCAGGTGCGGTCAGGTGGAGACAGGTGCAGTCAGGTGCGGTCAGGTGGAGACAGGTGGAGACAGGTGCAGTCAGGTGGAGACAGGTGCAGTCAGGTGCGGTCAGGTGGAGACAGGTGCAGTCAGGTGCGGTCAGGTGGAGACAGGTGCAGTCAGGTGCAGTCAGGTGGAGACAGGTGGAGACAGGTGCAGTCAGGTGGAGACAGGTGGAGACAGGTGGAGACAGGTGCAGTCAGGTGCAGTCAGGTGGAGACAGGTGCAGTCAGGTTGAGACAGGTGCAGTCAGGTGCAGTCAGGTGGAGACAGGTGGAGACAGGTGCAGTCAGGTTGAGACAGGTGCAGTCAGGTGCAGTCAGGTTGAGACAGGTGCAGTCAGGTGCAGTCAGGTGGAGACAGGTGGAGACAGGTGCAGTGTGTGAGAGTTCCTTCATGCTGCATCACCAGTATGAGTAAAATTATATATTGATAATATTATCACTTATGTTTTTAATGTATTTAACATAAATATGTAAAGAGTTAAATGAACCATCAATCAGACACCTGCTTCTGTTTTATACACATATTTTGAATTAATAGTAGTTTCACACTTTTTGTACTAATTTATATTAATGTTCTTAATTAAATAACCTTCATATAACGTGACCCACTGACTCAGATCTGTTTCACAGGACGCACATATTCAAACCCGATTTTACTGCTTCTTCCATTTTATACAAACATATTTTTGCAAAAAATGTTGAAAGTGATCTAGTGACTCAGAGTGTGTCCTGACACAAGACACACGTCTTCATACGGGATTTAAGTGGTTCTTGTTTTAAATAAAATACATTTTTAAATTGTAATTTTATATTTTTTCCTCACTTTATAATTTTTCCCGTAAATAACGTTCATATAATGTGAGCTAGTGACTCAAACACAGGACACGCCTCCTCATACGGGATTTTACAGCTTTTTATTTGCTTATGTTCATATTTGTGTTTGTTTTCTCAGTTATTGGCGTATGATGCGACCCAGCTGCTCAGGTTTCACACTAAACACTGGACACACATGTTCACATGTATATGTACGTGATGTTAGTGTTTTTTTATTTTATATGAAAATCCCATATGAAGAGGTGTGTCCTGTGTGTCCCGTGTGTCCCGTGTGTCCTGTGTGTCCCGTGTGTCCCATGTGTTTGATGTGTCCTGTGTGTCCCATTGTCCCATGTGTTTGATGTGTCCTGTGTGTCCCATGTGTCCCATGTGTCCTGTGTGTCCCATGTGTCCCATGTGTTTGATGTGTCCCATGTGTCCTGTGTGTCCCATGTGTCCCATGTGTTTGATGTGTCCCATGTGTCCTGTGTGTCCCATGTGTCCCATGTGTTTGATGTGTCCCATGTGTCCTGTGTGTCCCATGTGTCCCATGTGTCCTGTGTGTCCCATGTGTCCCATGTGTTTGATGTGTCCCGTGTGTCCTGTGTGTCCTGTGTGTCCTGTGTGTCCCATGTGTCCCATGTGTTTGATGTGTCCCGTGTGTCCCGTGTGTCCCGTGTGTCCCATGTGTCCCATGTGTTTGATGTGTCCTGTGTGTCCTGTGTGTCCCATGTGTTTGATGTGTCCCATGTGTCCCATGTGTTTGATGTGTCCTGTGTGTCCCATGTGTCCCATGTGTTTGATGTGTCCCATGTGTCCTGTGTGTCCCATGTGTCCCATGTGTTTGATGTGTCCTGTGTGTCCCATGTGTCCCATGTGTTTGATGTGTCCCATGTGTCCTGTGTGTCCCATGTGTCCCATGTGTTTGATGTGTCCTGTGTGTCCCGTGTGTCCCACGTGTCCCGTGTGTCCCGTGTGTCCCGTGTGTCCTGTGTGTCCCGTGTGTTTGATGTGTCCCATGTGTCCTCTGTGTCCCATGTGTCCCGTGTGTCCCATGTGTCCCGTGTGTCCCGTGTGTCCTGTGTGTCCCGCGTGTCCTGTGTGTCCTGTGTGACCTGTGTCCAGAGTGTTTTTGCGACTGTTGTCTCTGTTTCCATGGAGAAACACAGGATCTGACTAATAACTGGGAAAGTCAGCAGACTGTAATGAAAGCTAGTTTACTGCTCCAGCAAGTAGGTCAGAACCAGTGTCCACTTCATCATCAGGTGTCTTTGGGTGCAGAGACACATTTATTTTCATGTGCTCACCTGCACACAGGTAAACACTGTTCGTCTCAGGTAGGTTTCCACTGAACACCTTCAGAGTCCATCTCTCACCTGCTGCTCATCACCTGCACCTTTGTTACCTGTGTTTCCTGCTGCAGTGCGCCAGCCTGTGTACAAACAACATAACTGCACCATGACTCAAAGAGACAGTGGACGGTCATACAGCCACGGGGCAGTGACTCTAGCTGTTTACTTAAAGGTATATTTCAGATTGTTTTGGCGTGAGGTGGCGTCAGTAACTCGCTGCACATAATGCTGATGTAATGAATAAGCAGACGGCTTATTAGATCTTCAGTGAAACAAAACTACAAAGATTTTGCAGCTTATGTTGTCTGTAATGGAGGATATGATATGATATGATATGATCCAGCCAAGTCTCAAGTGGTGTCGGTGTTGACTTGCAAAAATAGTTCATAACCCGGATCTGCACAATACAAGGTCGGGAAAATAAGAGCGGCTTTGGATGAGATAAGAACAGGTAACCTGGAAACCAGACAAGACAGTCTGGGAGGCCGAGACGCTGAGAGACGCTGAGAGACGCTGAGAGACGCTGAGATCAATGACATGATGAAACCTGAAGCTCACTGTGGTCATGATAGTCTGAGAGAGGGTGACTGTACACACCAGGGATTATCACATACAATAAATACGGTACAGACAAAGCCGTATCTGTGCCTGCAGCTGCTCGAGTCATTGTTGGAGCCACTTCTGCCCCAAAGTGTCAGCGAAGTCGTGGGAAATTAAAATAATGACACATGAGAGGTGTCGGCGATCTGCAGGATAAAAGACAAGGAGCAGCAGAGGCGGCTCGACACACCAGCTGATCCTCGAACAGGTGAGTCTGCAGCTTGTTTCAGCCAATACAGCTTATTTTATCAACTCCTTCTGTGTTTGGTGTATTGATTTGCCAAAGTGCACATTAGTCTTTTATATGAATTATATCTGATGTGTCGTTCTCACGAGTAAAGTGCCAAATGTCAGTGTTGGTGATGGCAGAGGAAACACTAAGCAGCCGTACGAGGACACTCAGCTTCAACAGGCCTCTAGGACCTTTGCTTTATTCGACAATGTGCGCATTAATTTAGCTTTTTAGAACTTTTCAGACTTTTTTATGCCCCCACGTCGACGGCAGCAGTGATGGGGAAGCGCTATGTTTTCAGGTTGTTCAGCAGTCTGTCCGTGCGTACGTCAATCAAACCAATCAAACCATTGTTTATTCGGGAAAAACTGACCGAGCATTCAGCTCTTCTAGGGCAACGCTGAGTTCACATCCTGTGGCCTCGAAGGATACAAATACACGACAGCAACTGCAATAACACGATGAAAAATGTCTGTTACGAATTACAAACGGCAATAAAAAACAGTAAAGAGACAAAAAGAGTCAAATAACAGGAATAGAGTCTGCTGTAAAGGACAGATACATAACAACAACAACAACAACAATAACAAAAACCGTAAATGTAAAAAAAATAAATAAATCCAACATCGCAAAAAAATCGTACATCCGTACGTCCACTCCGTTCTTGTAAAGCGGATACCTCAAGAACAGCTTGAGCGAATTTCGTCAAATTTAGACTCACAGTGAACTTATTAGTATGGTGGTCAAAAGTCGTAGGTCAAAAGGTCAAAGGTCAGCTTGACTGTGACCTCATCGGTCTCATTCTCATGAACGTGATATCTGAAGTAGGAATTTCCTCAAATTTGGCACAAACGTTGACTCAAAGTCAGCGATGAACTGGTTGAACTGGTCCTCGCTGGACCTTGCACCCATCGCATTCTCGTGAGCACAATATCTCCTGAACACTTCGAGGGGATTTCTTCATATTTGGCACAAACGTCCACTTTGACCGAACAATGAACCTCATTTGATTTTGGCAGTCAGAGGTCACTGTGACCTCATTTGTCTCATTCCTGCGAATGTTATACCTCCAGAGCACCCTGAGGCAATTTGTAAAAAGTTGGCACAAACGTCCACTAAATAATTAACTGATACAAATTTGGTGGTCAAAGGTCACTGTGACCTTGTAAAACATGTTTTTGTGCATAAATCAAGAATTCATTCACTAATTCTGAGCAAACTTGACACAAATGTCTAACAGGATGAAATAATGAAGGTCAAAGGTCAGAAGGGGAGACATTTGGTCAGATACTGTATTGGTGACTCTAATCTTGAAACGGTCAGAGACACTGGACTGGTGGGCGGAGTCATACAAACAGGGGGTGGTGCTTCTAATTTTGCCTCTGTTTTGACAGGCCACACTCCCTCTTCAACATCCTCATCATCACCATGAAGGTGCTCAGCGTGTCTCTGATGCTCGGCACCTTTCTGACCCTGAGCCGAGCCGTCCCGCTCAGCAACAGCACCAGCCTCTCCGGCAGGCACTCGGGCCTCTGCGATTACGCGAGGCAGGAGGGCATCAACATCGTGGGAGCGTTCATCCCACAGTGCGACGTTCACGGGAACTTCCTCCCGCAGCAGTGCTCCGACTCCACCGGGAACTGCTGGTGCGTCAACGTCATCACCGGAGAGGAGATACCGAACACGAGGACGCCGCTGGGGGCCGTTCCTGTGAACTGTGGTGAGTCATGATTTTTATTTTGGTTGGAACAGGAAGCTTCATATTGCTGGAGGCGATTCTAGGTCGCAGCAGTGCTGTAAAAAGAATAATAAAAGTGAAATATTGAAAATGTTGTGTGTTCTCACAGACCGGGAGTTCTACTGCCCGTACGGCTGGTCCCGCTTCGGAAAGCAGTGTTTCGTCTTCATCGACAGCCCGAAGACGTGGGCTGAAGCCGAGGTGAGGACAGCTGCTCACACATCCACTTGTGATGCAATGAGTCAAACGTGGTGCTACTGTACTCTCTCCTCTCTGGTCACCTCCAGGGCTACTGTCTGTTTGAAGGGGCCAACCTGGCGTCAGTCCACAGCTACGAGGAGAATCACTTCATCCAGGCTCTGACCAGAGGAGACGGCCACGACTTCCCCCTCACCTGGATCGGCGGCCACGATGCCGTACATGTAGGGACGTCTTTGTGTTTGGCTGATGTGACTATTACAGGTCACGTCACTGTAGCTTGTATTTAACCCAAATCTCCAAAATTACCCCAAAACTCGACTGAGTGAGGAGCCACACACTGTCCTCTCAGTAGAATTTTAATTTGAACCTTTAAAGTGCAGTTTAAGTTCTGTTTAACCTTCACACTTTGGGTTTACTTGACCTTGTCACTTCATTGTGATTAACTCAGACCTGTTGTCCTCGTCCATGGACACTTTCTGTGCCATCTAGTGGTGGTTAGAGCACACTACACTGATCAATGGAAAAACAAGATGGCCGCCATCTCTGCCAAGACAGTCTGCAGCCGACCCAGAGACAAAAGTGAACAAACCTGATCATGTTTCATGATTTAAACTTGTTTATTTATGATTAATAAAGTTTGTAGTTTTCGCGACAGCACCAAACTAAGATGCTGTTAATTAGGACGTGCTCCTTTGAGGACATTGGGACTTTATTATCGTTGACAATGTGTTAAGTTTTTTATTTATACTGATAGGTAGGAGAAATTAAAAATGCATGCTAAACAAAAGTTCAGATCTCAGGAGGATGGATGCATTTATAAGTGTTTGTCTTTCTATCCATAGCTCTCTTTTTGGATGTGGAGCGACGGCTCCAAGTTTCGTTACGAATACTGGCACAGGGACTACAGCGTGGAGAGAGCTGAGCGCTGTCTGAAGATGAATTATGAATGTAATGAACTACACACACACACACACACACACACACATGAGCAGACAAATGTTTAATATTCCAGTAGCCAGAAGAAATGATGGCATCGTACATTTCTGCAAACTACGGATACGTCTGCACATTTTATACCAACTGTTCTATAATCACCGCTTGGTCGGTGATTTCCGCGTCATACGCAGACCAAAAGCAGGCGTCCTTTCACGGAGCTATGAGGACGCTATCAGCAGACAGCCTGTCACTCAAAGAGGCCCCGCCCTCTATGACGTGTAACTTTAACCCTTAATAAATTGTAAACAGGTGAGTTCTATATAAATTCAGCCCCGTACAGTCGTCATGCAACGGAGACCAAAACTGCTTCAGTACCAGGCTGTAAACATAAACGATTATATCAAGGGGGAAATATTAAATTTAAATCCAAATACTTTAAGAAATACAACTTGGAGAGAACAAATTTAGTCTACATACATTAGAGCAGTGGTTCCCAACTGGTGGGTTGTGGTCCAAAAGTGGGTCGCAGGTTCATTCTGAATGGGCCGCAAGTGACTCAGATTTCAAGTTTGTAAAACACACATGGTGAATTTCCAGCAGTTTTATTTTGAAATGATGTTTCCTGCTGTAGAGTGAACGACTAACAGTCGGCCACTTTACAGAGACAGAAAACTAGCTTGACACAAATATGACACTGAATAAATTAAAGTGTGTGGACCTTGAACTGATGACTGAGGAGAAATCTGGACCCTGTGCCAGGACCTGGTCCAGGTCGGAGCCACTGCATCAGAAAATACATTTT
Source organism: Epinephelus awoara (assembly GCA_035609425.1). NCBI lineage: Eukaryota > Metazoa > Chordata > Actinopteri > Perciformes > Serranidae > Epinephelus > Epinephelus awoara. Next base: position 31,665,512 of record CM069315.1, on the reverse strand, counting down.
AGTTAACTTTCCAGAGCCTTTATATGTGCCTGTCCATTTAAGGGCTAAAGTAACTTTAAAAAAAACAAACAAACTTTATGTTGCTGCTGTTACATTGCTTACACGCAGCGTTGAAGGACAGTCTCTGGAGCTGTCTATGCGGTGAGCACAAGCTAACGTAGCAGCAGCAGCGGCTAAACTCACACCGACTTCGAAACAGTTCAGCTCTTGTGTTTAAACTGTTTTTAAAAGTCATGTTGACATGGAGGAGGCTGGGCGGGGATTACTCTCTGCTGGTGCTGAGCACTGATCCCCATCCCTACAGTCGACGTTTACTTTGTGTGTGCAGTTTGAGAACGTTAAAGTGAAGTCTTTCTGTCCATCTTCCACATTGCAGTTGACAGGAAGTGGTACTACGGCTCCTGCGATGACTTTCTGCCTTTCATTTGTGCCAAGAGGATCTGAACTTGGACCTGACATCCAAAAACCAGACTCGAGGTCCGAGGCTACACGAGTCGGTCCAACAACTGCAGTAACGTTTCCTCTCCAGAATCAACTGTGATGGATAAATATCAAACACACGAGCTTGTGCAGGGTCATCTTGTTGGCACTGACGTGTCGACCCCCAGATATCATTTTAAATAATAGTGAAAGTTCATGTCACAACTTAAGACGTGAATCATGAATGTCTACATGCACCTAAAACATGTAATTGCATTAAAAACACAAAACATGAAATCAGAAATGCAAATGAGTGTACGGAGCTGCTGTGGGAGAAACTGTTTTAATTATTTCCTCCTTCAAATCTGTAGCATGTGCCCTCAGATTACAAAAATATAGGTATATATTTGTACTTGTTTGTATGTTGTGTGTTCTTATTTCCATCAGAGATGGATTTAAATTTGTTTTTACGGGTTAATGTTTATTTCCTGCCTTTAAGGTTAAAGTCAGTGTTGTGATGAGGCAGCTCGTGGTTTTGCTTTAAATAGAGATAAAGATGCACCTTGAGAGAGATTAGATTATGTGCAGAGTAAATAGAGTGTCCAGATGAGTAAAGTGTGGGTTTGTGTGTCGAGGACTGTGATCTCTGCACCGCGTTCACTTTTGGACTCAAACAAACATCAGTTGCTCAATCATCCTAATTTCCCAAAACTGACACTGCAGCGTTTTCACAAAAACTGCTCTGACTGTTAGAAGATTAGATTCACTGTGACTTTGAGGAGAAAAAAAACCCTGTATGACAATAATATTTTCAATGGAAAATGATTGCAATACACATTTTAACATCCCAGCGTCAAAATCTCCAAAAGATGCCATCATGTTTAGAATTATTTTGTTGATAGTAACCTTTATATAGATGATTAAACATAAGACCAAGCTGCGTCTGCACCAGGGTGACACAGGTCCTGAAGAAGCCTGAAATATTTTGCATCACATTACTGTTAAAACGTCTGTAAATACTGTTCCTTTTGAACTGACATCAGTGCGTTTACTTGGAAAGAGTACTCACACATGTGTCACACACATCATTTATTTATTTATGTTGTTGGCTCAAAGAAAGCGCTGCAGTCAACCTACAAATGTTCATTTGTTTCAAATGTAAAATGTTGACTTGAAAGAAATGGGTTGTCCTGTTTCCAGGACATAGACAGACGACGTGTCCTCAGCTGCACTCTGTTAAAAGGTAACTCAGCAGCCACCAGAACTCTTTTAAATTAACACACCTGATTTAAACCACCGATGGAAACACTGTAAAAAAGTTTGTGTTTGCGCTGCCCAGAAAATTTAAGTTGACTGAATTTGAGTTATGATTTTGCAACGATTTAAAACAAATGAACTTTTCTAGTAAAAGTAACTTGAATCTTGATTTAGACCTTCAGTTATGTAAACAAAATATTTCAGGGAAAGAAACAACTCAAGTGTTTTTACACATGAAAAAAACCCAATAAAAACAAAAATCACTGGCCAAACTTTTCTGATCCTGTTTTCACAGATGGAAAAAAGCAACTCAGAAAAATGATTGTGGCCTGGCAACAAAACAAAAAATTAAAAACCACCTACAAAACTATTTCTCCACAGATGATGTTTCTTAAAGGTGATAGATGCAGGATTCATACCTCCCGGTCAGTAGGTGTCGCACTTGCCCGCTCTTCAGTTCTACAGGTTGCCAGGTTGGTAAGCGACACACACTGGAGACAGTGATGTCAAGTGAAGAGTCCTCTGTGGTGTAGTTATTAAAACATAATAATAATAATAAATGATGAATCCTCTCTTGTGCGCCCTGTAACACACTGTAACAATCTGCGTAGAGCATTTGTCGCTCCACTCATCACTGATGCTAACGTAATTAGTCAGTTAGCATCCTTTGTCGACACACGGATTCCCTGATTCAACAGCGTCCTGTATACACACAAAAACACCAAAGTGTTCTTGATATTAAAACGGCAAATATATTCCTCTGTTATAATTTCCCACCATAATGATAATAATAATAACATGATAGTTCGGCTGTACGAGATATTTGATATATTCAGTAGAATATTAGCTAAAATATTGAAAATTTGCCGACATCCTTCCTTTTTCTTAACGTAGTTCGTCTAGGTGCAGTGTCATTACTAGTTCGCCTTTACGAGATATTAGATATATTCAATAGATTTATCTTTTTACAACCAAGCCGCAAAAAACTAACGTCCCAAAAACGCCGTATCTAGCGTATTAGCTAAAATATTGAAAATTAGCCGACATCTTTACTTTTTCTTAACATAGTTCATCTAGGTGCAGTGTCAAATCTAGTTCACCTTTACTAGATACTAGATATATTCAGCAGATATATCTTTTTACAACCCTATTTTACAACTCTATTTTATGACTCTATTTCCAAGCCGCAAAAAACTAACGTCCCAAAAACGCGGTATCTAGCGTATTAGCTAAAATATCGAAAATTAGCCAACATCTTTACTTTTTCTTATCATATTTCATGTAGGTGCAGTGTCATTACTAATTCGGCTTTACTAGATATTAGATCTATTCAGATTTAATTTTTACGACTATATTTGACAACAAGCTGCAAAATATTAATATTACCGTCCCAAAATCGCCGTTTCTAGCGTGTTACCTAAAATATCTGAAATTAACCATCATCCTTACTTTTTCTTAACATAGTTCATCTAGGTGCAGTGTCATTACTAGTTCGGCTTTACTAGATATTAGATATATTCAGTAAATATATCTTTTTGCGACCCTGCTGCGTTCGCAAAGTTAGCAAACGTTAGCTTTGAGTACATTTGGTTGTAACACTCAAGTCCTGTCACATGCAGGACTCTAACTTGTAACAGAACGTGCTGACTGTTTTCAAACCAGCCAAATGTTTAAAGAGGTTTTGACATAAATTCAGAACTGTATGGGACACTGTGTCTCTGGGTCACCGCACTGAATTCCGACTGGAAGCTGCTCGCATGAATCACATCAACAGATCCTGACTCATCAGTGAAGTCTTGAGCCCTTTTGGCCTTTTGTTCCCGCCAGCCTGCAGGTCAGAGCGTGTGCAGCAGTGACTCAGCTGGGCACACTGTCCCTACAGGTATTGACCAGGCTGTGAGCAGATCAATAGTGTGTGTGTGTGTGTGTGTGGGGACGCCCACTCACACTGAGGCTGAAGATAAATGCCTGGTGGGGTCAGACCTCAGGGACAGAGAGAGGAGTGAAGGCACACTGAAGACAGCAGAGAAGAGGAACTTTATCAAGAGTGAACCATGAGGACGCTGCTGCTGCTGTGTCTGTGTGTGACATTCGCCTGGGCGCAGGATAACCTGGACTATGACGACTATGACACGGTGAGTGTGTTCACTCGGTAGATTACAGTCAGGTCTCTAAAATGGTGGCACTTGTGTGTGACTGAGGAAATAGGAGTAAGTCACAAAAAGCCCAAAATATTTCAGGCAGTGGTGAAAAGTAACTAAGTATATTTACTCAAATACTGTGAGCACAGTTTGAGGTACTTTTTACTGCATCATATTTATGTTACAGCAGCAGTTACACCGACTGGGCACTTTGCACATTTACATTTATCATTACAGAGTAACTTAGTACTTCTACACTGTGCTACTTTAACTTTAGTAAAAGAAATCAGAGTGCTTCTTTCAGCGCCGCTGTGGGTCTGAATATTTCACAGTTACGAACTGTAATTTCTCCCCTAAAGAAATGTAGGAGACAAAAGCGGTGAGGCAAGAGGAAGCTCAGGGAACTTTTCAGTCCATAAATCATGTTGTTAAAGAACATCACTTGTGTTTAAAGTAAACATGAGATGTTATATTACTGAAAGAGGTTGTGACGCATCACTTTATTCATTGCTATGAGTTAATTATTCATTGAAAAAAATAAATAAACTCACATTTCAATTACTGTTGTTTTTACTGTTAGGCAGTTTCAGATTTTCCATCCAATCAATTCACAGAACAAAATCCACCAGTGCAATAAACTGAGTGTGTATTTGGTCCTCGACAGGTTAATACATTATTTATTATTCATCAAAATTAAAAAAATCAACATTTTTTTTGCAATACATAACATCAAAACTCACGTCGCTGCACTAAACATCAATCATTATTTTTATTTTTGAAAGCCTGCAACATGTGATCAGTACTCAGATTACATGTCCTGCAGTGACACACGTGCACATTCAGTGTCCTCGGCTTGTAAGTGTCAAACACAAGCTTGGGATGAAGTATTAATTTGAACCATCAGAAATATTCACAGCAGTTTCCTTTTGTCTTCCACAGGACACCGGCTCATCAACACAGAATAAGACAGTGAGTGGAAAATGTTTCATCTGTTTGATTTGCATCATTGAGATGTTTTGTTTTTGCCGCATCACGTCTCTTTGTCTCTCGTGCTCCCGCAGGCGGCTGTAGATGCTCGAGGTCACCGTCCAGTGACGAGGGGCAGGGACAGGTACAACCCTAACCGCTATGCCCCACCCCCTATCAGCGGGGGCGGAAGGTACGTTCAAACACACACACACACACACACACCTCAAACAGGAGTAAAAGACAGAATCAGACAGAATAAACTTAAAGTATTAAAACAAAAAGTGTGACAGATGTGTTTAAGTGAAGTTTGTATGTTGAAAAATGTGGAAGGAGTAGGAGCCAACTGTCGAGGCCCACCTCATGGTGGCGCCAGAGAAAAAGTCAGAAGGATTTGTCATCTGGGGAACATGACTACACAATTTTGTCAATCCCTTGAATGGTTGTTAAGATGTTTTGACATCACAGTGAGTCTCAGTGTGTCTGACATGTCGGTGTCTCTTGCTTTCCATCTCAGGTACCGCGGCCGCCCCACCGCCGCTCCGGTCGCAGGACAGGTTAAGGAGAAGGAGCCGCAACCGGATGCCGGAGGATGCACACACGCCTCGGAGGAGATGGTAGGAGGACGCCTGCACACAGTCACCAAAAGACGCAACCACTGATGTGTCTCAGCTCAGTAGCTACTAGCTGCGTGTATACGACTCCTCTGCAGGCCGTTTTCAAAAATGTTCGCATGAGTTTGCAGATTCATTCAGTTGATGTCAGGATGCAATGAAATCAACAGGCAAAAACTAGAATTTTGGAATTTAAAGAAAAAATGGAACCTTGTCAAAACATTATTTATTTTTTATTGTTGCGGAGGTTTGCCCCTCAACAAAAAGAAGTCAATGTGTGCTCAGACAGGTTCCCCCTTCTTTTAACCCCCGAAGCCCAAATTAACTAACCACAGATTCTCCCGTCCACCAGGGGGTTTTGTGTCCCAACGGCTGCGAGCTGAAGACCACTCTGCTGAAGATGGAGAAGAACATCAAGACGGTAATTAAACTGCATTTTCATTTTTCTGATGAATGAGAGAATCTGCACTGATCACAAACTGGAATTTTGGTTAAACTGATATTTTTTGCATTTAAAATTGCTAATAAATCTAAACACATGAAATGAATCGATTGCTTTCTCGACATATTGTCATTGAGAAAAGATTGGTATCGACTGTTTTCTGTTCACAGAGCGTTAATGAACTCAAGCCTCAGGTGGAAGAGTTGTCCCGATCCTCCAACTCAGTCTACAACTACGTCAACAGCCTGTCCGTCTCTCTGAGGGAGAGGCAGAGAATCATCAACAGTAAGAAACACCTCATGACTTTTGTTGTAGTGCTACATTAGTCAGGTAACGATGGTTAACCGTGGTTAATAGATCTACGAGCTTAAACAGGAGCACAAAATACTGCAGCATCAGTTTAAAACCTCTTGCACTCCACCCCCATTTTGTAGCAAAAATGCTTAAAATGACATACCCAGATTAAAATGACTGTAGCCTCTGAATCGCTCTGACTACATGCATGAGGTCTTGCCAGAAAGAAAACTCCCTGAAGTTTCTTGTGAAAGTGTCAGAAACACTCTAGGTGATACAGAGACAGAGTAATGGGCCTCTGAAATCAGTAAAAACGATGTTTGAATCGAAGATTTTTGTCATTCGGAAACATAAGTTCCTCCTCTAAGATTTTTCTCTGCCTCTCTTGATCCTCTCAGACAACAACAGGGTGGTCGGCGATTACACTGATCGAGTGGAGGAGCAACACGCCTACATCAAGGAGACGGTGGACACTCTTTTCCCCTCCAACATCAGAGTGCTACAGGTAAATAGGAACTGACACGAGTCCAAAAGAGAAAACAGCCAATACATATAAAACAATTAACCCAGTCTAATCTTTGAATAATGCTTCTGTTTGAAACTGTAAGTAAAGAATAATCTGGGAAAAAAAATAGAGCTTAAATCTATTGCAGAAACATACCCAAAAAGAAAAACTAATGGACAGATCTCAGTATGTAGTAACGTAATGCACACTGTGTCGTGTGGCTGCAGGGGGCTCTGGACAAGATCAAGCTAAAGATTCAGAAGCTGGAGAAGGCCATCCAGGCCCAGAGGGAGGAGTGCAAGGAGCCATGCAAGACCAAATGTCCCATACCGGTGGTGTCTGGTAAGTGCGGTGCTCCCGAGAGGCTGCGTTATTCAAGTGTTGGAGGAACAACATACTGATGACTTACTTTAACCCTCCAGAGAGCAAGAATGCAAAGAAATGTTCACTCGTGTGAGAAGTTGTTGATTCGACCCGATGATGACGCTAAAGAAAACGTGACAGGGGTTTCCCAAAAATGTTAAAATTCATCCTATGTGGTTCCTGAATATCTCGACATATATATGCATCAGCCAAAACCTTAAAACCACTGCCAAGAACTCAAAACGCCAACCTAGCCTCCGAGTTCCCCAAATTCCAATCTGATTCACTATTCATGGGATGTGCTGAGACCCCACCAACTCCCCGATGCCAGACACCACAGGACACCCACTAAAGGTCCTGTGGCCATGCCTTGATATGTCAGAGCCATGTCCGATCCAAGGAGGCTCCACTGTGGGTCGGGGTACCTCGTCTCATGAGTGCTTGGTCAGATTTGGGTCTGGGGAATTTGGAGGTCTGGTTGAGGCATTAAGCTCTTTGTCACCTTACTCAAGTCATTCCTGTGCAGTGCAGCCATCGGGGACTGCGATTGCCATGGAGGTGGATACTTGGTCTAAAATGGTGGTGCATGTCAAGTTGATTTGGATATACCAAATTTGATGGCTGTCTGGAGTTACCTTGTCTTGGACCAAAGTTTGGGCAGACGAATAAACAGACAAGCCATTTCAGAATCAGAATTTGGTTTATTGCCCTGTAGGTTTTCACCTACAAGCAATTTGCTTTGGTGTATTGGTAAAAAAATACAATAAATCAAGAAATATGTGTCATATATACATAGAAATGGTAGAGATGAATCAAACAGATCTTGTACAGAAGTTTTTCTATATCAACTGTTCATCTCTGTGATTCAGGTAAGGAGTGTGAGGACATCTTCCGCCGTGGAGGAAAAGACTCCCAGATGTACCTGATCCAGCCCGACTCCTTCTACCCTCCATACAAAGTCTTCTGTGATCAGACGTCCCAGAATGGAGGTGAGAGTATAACTCAGTTAGGCCATCAGTTCATTTTCTTTTTGATTATTTAGTTTGTTTTTAATGTTTCTACTTTGGATATTTCAGTAGTAACTTCTGTTATTTTTTCAGGATGGCTTCTCATCCAGAACAGACTCGATGGCAGTGTCGACTTTGGCCGCCGCTGGGACGAATATCGCCGCGGTTTTGGCAACATTGCATTTGATGTTGGCAAGGGTTACTGTGAGACTCCCGGTAAGACTTCCAAAATATGAACTTACTTTCGATGGGTGAAAATTATTTTCTCATCCAAGCTTTAGCATTTATTTAATTAGTAAACTGTATCTGTGGTTGAGGACCTTTCTCCTTCGTCATGTGACAGGTGAATACTGGCTTGGCAATGACCGTATTAGTCAGTTGACCAAGATGGGCCCCACTGAGGTTCTCATTGAGATGGAGGACTGGACAGGAGCCAAGGTGAGTCCTTAAAATTTCTAATTACTGCAGAAATTAAGAGTTCATTGACAGAAAATTAATCTTTAACAATTTTGATAATAAATTAATTCATTTTTGGAGCAAAATTCAAAACATTCTCAAATTCAACTGGCTATTCAATTTTATTTAGCAGGCCGAATATCACAAGTCATAATTTGCCTCAGAGGGCTTTACAGCATATGACGTCCCTCAGTATTGAAAAAAACTGTCAAAAATGTCATAGTATAGGTTGATGTCATAACAAAGAGAGATTGTATGTCATAACAAAATAGAACTTTCACGAAAGGTCACAGGATATATAGTGATTTTTTTTTCAAAGTTGGATTATTATATATGTCATGAAAACAACAACAAAAAAAGAAATAGCATTGTGTGTAATAATCACGGAAAAAAACTCATAATATGCTATGTCATTTTTCTCTAGAAAAAAGTTCCAGTATTGTATGTCATAGTATAGCATGTCGTCCGAAATCATGAAAAAAGGTCATAGTATAGCATGTCGTCCGAAATCATGAAAAAACGTCATAGTATAGCATGTCGTCCGAAATCATGAAAAAAGGTCATAGTATAGCATGTCGTCCAAAATCATGAAAAAAAGTCATAATATAGCATGTCGTCCGAAATCATGAAAAAAGGTCATAGTATAGCATGTCGTCCGAAATCATGAAAAAAGGTCATAGTATAGCATGTCGTCCAAAATTATGAAAAAAAGTCATAATATAGCATGTCGTCCGAAATCACGAAAAAAAGTCATAATATAGCATGTCGTCCGAAAACGTCATAGTATAGCATGTCGTCTGAAATCAAGAAAAAAGGCATAATATAGCATGTCGTCCGAAATCAGGAAAAAACGTCATAGTATAGCATGTCATCAGAAATCACGAAAAAAAAGTCATAGTATAGCATGTCGTCCGAAATCACAAAAAAAGTCATAGTATAGCATGTCGTCCAAAATCATGAGAAAACGTCATAGTATAGCATGTCGTCCGAAATCACAAAAAAAGTCATAGTATAGCATGTCGTCCGAAATCATGAAAAAAAGTCATAGTATAGCATGTCGTCCAAAATCATGAGAAAACGTCATAGTATAGCATGTCGTCCAAAATCATGTAACAACATCACAGTATAGCATGTCGTCCGAAATCACGAAAAAAAGTCATAATATAGCATGTCGTCCGAAAACGTCATAGTATAGCATGTCGTCTGAAATCACGAAAAAACGTCATAGTATAGCATGTCGTCCGAAATCACGAAAAAAAGTCATAATATAGCATGTCGTCCGAAAACGTCATAGTAAAGCATGTCGTCTGAAATCAAGAAAAAAAGTCATAATATGGCATGTCGTCCGAAATCAGGAAAAAACGTCATAGTATAGCATGTCATCAGAAATCACGAAAAAAAGTCATAGTATAGCATGTCGTCCGAAATCACGAAAAAACGTCATAGTATAGCATGTCGTCCGAAATCATGAAAAAAAGTCATAGTATAGCATGTCGTCCAAAATCATGAGAAAACGTCATAGTATAGCATGTCGTCCGAAATCATGAAAAAACGTCATAGTATAGCATGTCGTCCAAAATCATGAAACAACGTCATAGTATAGCATGTCGTCCAAAATCACGGAAAAAAAGTCATAGTATAGCATGTCGTCCAAAATCACGGAAAAAAAGTCATAGTATAGCATGTCGTCCGAAATCATGAAACAACGTCATAGTATAGCATGTCGTCCGAAATCATGAAACAACGTCATAGTATAGCATGTCGTCCAAAATCATGAGAAAACGTCATAGTATAGCATGTTGTCCAAAATCATGAAACAACGTCATAGTATAGCATGTCGTCCAAAATCATGTAACAACATCACAGTATAGCATGTCGTCCGAAATCACGAAAAAAAGTCATAGTATAGCATGTCGTCTGAAATCAAGAAAAAAGGCATAATATAGCATGTCGTCTGAAATCACGAAAAAACGTCATAGTATAGCATGTCGTCCGAAATCACGAAAAAAAGTCATAATATAGCATGTCGTCCGAAAACGTCATAGTATAGCATGTCGTCTGAAATCAAGAAAAAAGGCATAATATAGCATGTCGTCCGAAATCACGAAAAAACGTCATAGTATAGCATGTCATCAGAAATCACGAAAAAAAAGTCATAGTATAGCATGTCGTCCGAAATCACAAAAAAAGTCATAGTATAGCATGTCGTCCAAAATCACGGAAAAAAAGTCATAGTATAGCATGTCGTCCGAAATCATGAAACAACGTCATAGTATAGCATGTCGTCCGAAATCATGAAACAACGTCATAGTATAGCATGTCGTCCAAAATCATGAGAAAACGTCATAGTATAGCATGTCGTCCAAAATCATGAAACAACGTCATAGTATAGCATGTCGTCCAAAATCATGTAACAACATCACAGTATAGCATGTCGTCCGAAATCATGAAACAACGTCATAGTATAGCATGTTGTCCAAAATCATGAAACAACGTCATAGTATAGCATGTCGTCCAAAATCATTTAACAACATCACAGTATAGCATGTCGTCCAAAATCACGGAAAAAAAGTCATAATATAGCATGTCGTCCGAAAACGTCATAGTATAGCATGTCGTCTGAAATCACGAAAAAACGTCATAGTATAGCATGTCGTCCGAAATCATGAAACAACGTCATAGTATAGCATGTTGTCCAAAATCATGAAACAACGTCATAGTATAGCATGTCGTCCAAAATCATTTAACAACATCACAGTATAGCATGTCGTCCAAAATCACGGAAAAAAAGTCATAATATAGCATGTCGTCCGAAAACGTCATAGTATAGCATGTCGTCTGAAATCACGAAAAAACGTCATAGTATAGCATGTCGTCCGAAATCACGAAAAAAAGTCATAATATAGCATGTCGTCCGAAAACGTCATAGTATAGCATGTCGTCTGAAATCAAGAAAAAAAGTCATAATATAGCATGTCGTCCGAAATCAGGAAAAAACGTCATAGTATAGCATGTCATCAGAAATCACGAAAAAAAGTCATAGTATAGCATGTCATCAGAAATCACGAAAAAAAGTCATAGTATAGCATGTCGTCCGAAATCACGAAAAAACGTCATAGTATAGCATGTTGTCCGAAATCATGAAAAAAAGTCATAGTATAGCATGTCGTCCAAAATCATGAGAAAACGTCATAGTATAGCATGTCGTTCAAAATCATGAAAAAACGTCATAGTATAGCATGTCGTCCAAAATCATGAAACAACGTCATAGTATAGCATGTCGTCCAAAATCATGTAACAACATCACAGTATAGCATGTCGTCCAAAATCACGGAAAAAAAGTCATAGTATAGCATGTCGTCCAAAATCATGTAACAACATCACAGTATAGCATGTCGTCCAAAATCACGGAAAAAAAGTCATAGTATAGCATGTCGTCCAAAATCACGGAAAAAAAGTCATAGTATAGCATGTCGTCCGAAATCACGGAAAAAGGTCATAGTATAGCATGTCGTCCAAAATCATGAAACAACGTCATAGTATAGCATGTCGTCCAAAATCATGTAACAACATCACAGTATAGCATGTCGTCCAAAATCACGGAAAAAAAGTCATAGTATAGCATGTCGTCCAAAATCATGAAACAACGTCACAGTATAGCATGTCGTCCAAAATCACGGAAAAAAAGTCATAGTATAGCATGTCGTCCAAAATCATGGAAAAAAAGTCATAGTATAGCATGACGTCTAAAATCATGTAACAACATCACAGTATAGCATGTCGTCCAAAATCACGGAAAAAAAGTCATAGTATAGCATGTCGTCCAAAATCATGTAACAACATCACAGTATAGCATGTCGTCCAAAATCACGGAAAAAAAGTCATAGTATAACATATATTCCAAAATCACGAAAAAAAGTCATAGTATAGCATGTCGTCCGAAATCACGGAAAAAGGTCATAGTATAGCATGTCGTCCGAAATCATGAAAAAACGTCATAGTATAGCATGTCGTCCGAAATCATGAAAAAAAGTCACAGTATAGCATGTCGTCCAAAATCACGGAAAAAAAGTCATAGTATAACATGTCGTCCAAAATCACGGAAAAAAAGTCATAGTATAGCATGTCGTCCAAAATCATGAAAAAAGTTAAAGTATAGCATGTCGTCCGAAATCATGAAAAAAGTTAAAGTATAGTATGTCGTCCAAAATCATGAAAAAACGTCATAGTATAGCATGTCGTCCGAAATCATGAAAAAAAGTCATAGTATAGCATGTCGTCCAAAATCATGAAAAAAGTCATAGTATAGCACGTCGTCCGAAATCATGAAAAAAAGTCATAGTATAGCATGTCGTCCGAAATCATGAAAAAAAGTCATAGTATAGCACGTCGTCCGAAATCATGAAAAAAAGTCATAGTATAGCACGTCGTCCGAAATCATGAAAAAAAGTCATAGTATAGCATGTCGTCCGAAATCATGAAAAAAAGTCATAGTATAGCACGTCGTCCGAAATCATGAAAAAAAGTCATAGTATAGCACGTCGTCCGAAATCATGAAAAAAAGTCATAGTATAGCATGTCGTCCGAAATCATGAAAAAAAGTCATAGTATAGCATGTCGTCCGACATCATGAAAAAAAGTCACAGTATAGCATGTCGTCAAAAATCATGAAAAAAGTTAAAGTATAGCATGTCGACTAAAATCATGAAAAAACGTCACAGTATAGCATGTCGTCAAAAATCATGAAAAAAAGTCATAGTATAGCATGTCGTCCAAAATCATGAAACAACGTCATAGTATAGCATGTCGTCCGAAATCATGAAAAAAAGTCATAGTATATAGCATGTCGTCCAAAATCACGGAAAAAAAGTCATAGTATAGCATGTCGTCCAAAATCATGTAACAACGTCATAGTATAGCATGTCGTCCAAAATCACGGAAAAAAAGTCATAGTATAGCATGTCGTCCAAAATCATGGAAACAACGTCATAGTATAGCATGTCGTCCGAAATCATGAAAAAAAGTCATAGTATATAGCATGTCGTCCAAAATCACGGAAAAAAAGTCATAGTATAACATGTTGTCCAAAATCACGAAAAAAAGTCATAGTATAGCATGTCGTCCGAAATCACGGAAAAAAAGTCATAGTATAACATGTTGTCCAAAATCACGAAAAAAAGTCATAGTATAGCATGTCGTCCGAAATCATGAAACAACGTCATAATATAGCATGTCGTCCGAAATCATGAAACAACGTCATAGTATAGCATGTCGTCCAAAATCATGTAACAACGTCATAGTATAGCATGTCGTCCAAAATCACGGAAAAAAAGTCATAGTATAACATGTCGTCCGAAATCATGAAACAACGTCATAGTATAGCATGTCGTCCAAAATCATGTAACAACATCACAGTATAGCATGTCGTCCAAAATCACGGAAAAAAAGTCATAGTATAGCATGTCGTCCGAAATCACGGAAAACAGTCATAGTATAGCATGTCGTCCAAAATCACGGAAAAAAAGTCATAGTATATAGCATGTCGTCCGAAATCATGAAACAACGTCATAGTATAGCATGTCGTCCAAAATCATGTAACAACATCACAGTATAGCATGTCGTCCAAAATCACGGAAAAAAAGTCATAGTATAGCATGTCGTCCAAAATCACGGAAAAAAAGTCATAGTATAGCATGTCGTCCGAAATCACGGAAAAAAGTCACAGTATAGCATGTCGTCCGAAATCACGGAAAAAAAGTCATAGTATAGCATGTCGTCCAAAATCATGAAAAAACGTCATAGTATAGCATGTCGTCCGAAATCATGAAAAAACGTCATAGTATAGCATGTCGTCTGAAATCATCACAAAAAGTCATAGTATAGCATGTCGTCCAAAATCACGGAAAAAAAGTCATAGTATAGCATGTCGTCCGAAATCACGGAAAAAAGTCACAGTATAGCATGTCGTCCGAAATCACGGAAAAAAAGTCATAGTATAGCATGTCGTCCAAAATCATGAAAAAACGTCATAGTATAGCATGTCGTCCGAAATCATGAAAAAACGTCATAGTATAGCATGTCGTCCGAAATCATGAAAAAACGTCATAGTATAGCATGTCGTCCAAAATCACGGAAAAAAAGTCATAGTATAACATGTCGTCCGAAATCATGAAACAACGTCATAGTATAACATGTCGTCCAAAATCACGGAAAAAAAGTCATAGTATAGCATGTCGTCCGAAATCACGGAAAACAGTCATAGTATAGCATGTCGTCCAAAATCACGGAAAAAAAGTCATAGTATATAGCATGTCGTCCGAAATCATGAAACAACGTCATAGTATAGCATGTCGTCCAAAATCATGTAACAACATCACAGTATAGCATGTCGTCCAAAATCACGGAAAAAAAGTCATAGTATAGCATGTCGTCCAAAATCACGGAAAAAAAGTCATAGTATAGCATGTCGTCCGAAATCACGGAAAAAAGTCACAGTATAGCATGTCGTCCGAAATCACGGAAAAAAAGTCATAGTATAGCATGTCGTCCAAAATCATGAAAAAACGTCATAGTATAGCATGTCGTCCGAAATCATGAAAAAACGTCATAGTATAGCATGTCGTCCGAAACAACGTCATAGTATAGCATGTATTCCGAAATCACGGAAAAAAGTCATAGTATAGCATGTCGTCCAAAATCATGAAAAAACGTCATAGTATCGCATGTCGTCCGAAATCATGAAAAAACGTCATAGTATAGCACGTCGTCCGAAATCATGACAAAAAGTCATAGTATAGCATGTCGTCCGAAATCATGAAACAACGTCATAGTATAGCATGTCGTCCGAAATCACGGAAAAAAGTCATAGTATAGCATGTCGTCCAAAATCACGGAAAAACGTCATAGTATAGCATGTCGTCCGAAATCACGGAAAAAAAGTCATAGTATAGCATGTCGTCCGAAATCACGGAAAAAAGTCACAGTATAGCATGTCGTCCGAAATCACGGAAAAAAAGTCATAGTATAGCATGTCGTCCAAAATCATGATAAAACGTCATAGTATAGCATGTCGTCCGAAATCACGGAAAAAACGTCATAGTATAGCATGTCGTCCGAAATCACGGAAAAAAAGTCATAGTATAGCATGTCGTCCGAAATCATGAAAAAACGTCATAGTATAGCATGTCGTCCGAAATCATGACAAAAAGTCATAGTATAGCATGTCGTCCGAAATCATGAAACAACGTCATAGTATAGCATGTCGTCCGAAATCACGGAAAAAAGTCATAGTATCGCATGTTGTCCAAAATCATGAAAAAACGTCATAGTATAGCATGTCGTCCGAAATCATGAAAAAACGTCATAGTATCGCATGTCGTCCAAAATCATGAAAAAACGTCATAGTATAGCACGTCGTCCGAAATCATGAAAAAACGTCATAGTATAGCATGTCGTCCGAAATCATGAAAAAACGTCATAGTATAGCATGTCGTCCGAAATCATGAAAAAACGTCATAGTATAGCATGTCGTCCGAAATCATGAAACAACGTCATAGTATAGCATGTCGTCCAAAATCGTGTAACAACATCACAGTATAGCATGTCGTCCAAAATCACGGAAAAAAAGTCATAGTATAGCATGTCTTCCAAAATCACGGAAAAAAAGTCATAGTATAGCATGTCGTCCGAAATCACGGAAAAAAGTCATAGTATAGCATGTCGTCCAAAATCACGGAAAAAAAGTCATAGTATATAGCATGTCGTCCGAAATCATGAAACAACGTCATAGTATAGCATGTCGTCCAAAATCATGTAACAACATCACAGTATAGCATGTCGTCCAAAATCACGGAAAAAAAGTCATAGTATAGCATGTCGTCCAAAATCACGGAAAAAAAGTCATAGTATAGCATGTCGTCCGAAATCACGGAAAAAAGTCATAGTATAGCATGTCGTCCAAAATCATGAAAAAACGTCATAGTATAGCATGTCGTCCGAAATCATGAAACAACGTTATAGTATAGCATGTCGTCCGAAATCATGAAAAAACGTCATAGTATAGCATGTCGTCCAAAATCATGAAAAAACGTCATAGTATAGCATGTCGTCCGAAATCATGAAAAAACGTCATAGTATAGCATGTCGTCCAAAATCATGAAAAAACGTCATAGTATAGCATGTCGTCCGAAATCATGACAAAAAGTCATAGTATAGCATGTCGTCCGAAATCATGAAAAAACGTCATAGTATCGCATGTCGTCCAAAATCATGAAAAAACGTCATAGTATCGCATGTCGTCCAAAATCATGAAAAAACGTCATAGTATCGCATGTCGTCCAAAATCATGAAAAAACGTCATAGTATCGCATGTCGTCCAAAATCACGGAAAAAAAGTCATAGTATAGCATGTCGTCCGAAATCACGGAAAAAAGTCATAGTATAGCATGTCGTCCAAAATCATGAAAAAACGTCATAGTATAGCATGTCGTCCGAAATCATGAAACAACGTTATAGTAAAGCATGTCGTCCGAAATCATGAAAAAACGTCATAGTATAGCATGTCGTCCGAAATCATGAAAAAACGTCATAGTATAGCATGTCGTCCAAAATCATGAAAAAACGTCATAGTATAGCATGTCGTCCGAAATCATGAAAAAACGTCATAGTATAGCATGTCGTCCAAAATCATGAAAAAACGTCATAGTATAGCATGTCGTCCGAAATCATGACAAAAAGTCATAGTATAGCATGTCGTCCGAAATCATGAAAAAACGTCATAGTATCGCATGTCGTCCAAAATCATGAAAAAACGTCATAGTATCGCATGTCGTCCAAAATCATGAAAAAACGTCATAGTATCGCATGTCGTCCGAAATCATGAAAAAACGTCATAGTATAGCATGTCGTCCGAAATCATGAAACAACGTCATAGTATAGCATGTATTCCGAAATCACGGAAAAAAGTCATAGTATAGCATGTCGTCCAAAATCATGAAAAAACGTCATAGTATAGCATGTCGTCCGAAATCATGAAAAAAAGTCATAGTATAGCATGTCGTCCGAAATCATGAAAAAACGTCATAGTATAGCATGTCGTCCGAAATCATGAAAAAACGTCATAGTATAGCATGTATTCCGAAATCATGAAAAAACGTCATAGTATAGCATGTCATCCGAAATCATGAAAAAACGTCATAGTATAGCATGTATTCCGAAATCATGAAAAAACGTCATAGTATAGCATGTATTCCGAAATCATGAAAAAACGTCATAGTATAGCATGTCGTCCGAAATCGTGAAACAACGTCATAGTATAGCATGTCGTCCGAAATCATGAAAAAACGTCATAGTATAGCATGTCGTCCGAAATCATGAAACAACGTCATAGTATAGCATGTCGTCCGAAATCACGGAAAAAACGTCATAGTATAGCATGTCGTCAAAAATCATGAAAAAAAGTCATAGTATAGCATGTCGTCCGAAATCATGAAAAAAGATCATAGTATAGCATGTTGTCAAAAATCATGAGAGAAGTTAGTATAATTAGTATAGTTAGTTAGTATAGTATGTTAAAATAACCTGGGAAAAAAGGTCATTGTATCGTATGGCGAAAAAAATGACAAAAACGTCATAGTATAGTATGTCGTACAACGTCATAATTTATGATGATCATGCAAAAACTGAAGTCATTGTTTAGTATGTTAAAAAAAAAAGAAAAAAGTCATCGTATAGTGTGTCAATAAACGTCATGGTAAAGCATGTCGAAAAAACTGTAAAGTCATCATTTAATATTGATGAAAAACTTTATTTATACAGCACCTTTAATACAAGATATGCAGCACGAGTTTATTTACAATAAGGGCATTGTTTTACAGGAAAATAGACAAAACAGACATAGACAAACAACGCAATTCAGTATAAGAGAACATTTATACACACTTTAAAGGATTAACTGGTTTAACAGTTTCCATGTGAAAGTGGTGGCACTTTGCAGATTTCATCTTGCAACATCTTCTAGGCCTTCAGATGTCATTAACAATCAGAGCCCATAAAACCCAACAGGCGCAGACCTACCAGCAGACATTTCATTTCATTTCTTCATAAAAAAATATCATAGAATAAATAAAGTCATAAAACACTAAAACATCATAAAATTGTAAAACCATGAATCAGAAAATCAAGTAAGATACAAAGTTTTAAGAGAGTTGCAGCAGTGAGGAGCATAAAAAGAGTTTCAGAACTGTATCAGAAAAGTAAGAGTTAGTTAAATGATGTGAAGTGAACGGATGTTTTTGGCTTTCTGTTGTAGAAAACACTTTGCAAGCCAGTTTCTGTGATATCTAAAAGTAGTGTGTTCCATGGAGGCGTCATAGGCAAAGGCTGCATCCCCAATCTTCTTCCGGCTTTTCCTGGGTCGATATTATGTTGAAAACCTGAAGAAAAAAAACGTCACAGTATAGTATGTCGAAAAATGTCATAGTATAGTATGTCGAAAATTGTCATAGTATAGTAAGTTGAAAAAACTTTCAAAAACGTCATAGTATAGTATGTCGAAAAATGTCATAGTATAGTAAGTTGAAAAAACTTTCAAAAACGTCATAGTATAGTATGTCGAAAAACGTCATAGTATAGTATGTCGAAAAACGTCATAGTACAGTATATCGAAAAAACTTTCAAAAATGTCACAGTATGTCGAAAAAACTTTCAAAACGTCATAGTATAGTATGTCAAAATGACTTTCAAAAATGTCATAGTATAGTATGTCGAAAAACGTCATAGTATAGTATGTCAAAATGACTTTCAAAAATGTCATAGTATAGTATGTCGAAAAACGTCATAGTATAGTATGTCGAAAAACATCATAGTATAGTATGTCGAAAAAACTTTCAAAAACGTCATAGTCTAGTATGTCAAAAAAGTCATAGTATAGTATGTCGAAAAACGTCATAGTACAGTATATCGAAAAAACTTTCAAAAATGTCACAGTATGTCAAAAAAACTTTCAAAACGTCATGTATAGTATGTCGAAAAAAGTCATAGTGTAGTATGTCGAAAAACTTTCAAAAAGTCATAGTATAGTATGTCAAAATGACTTTCAAAAACGTCATAGTATAGTATGTCGAAAAACGTCATAGTACAGTATGTCGAAAAAACTTTCAAAAATGTCACAGTATAGTATGTCGAAAAAACTTTCAAAACGTCATAGTATAGTATGTCGAAAAAACTTTCAAAATGTCACAGTATAGTATGTCGAAAAAACTATCAAAAAGTCATAGTATAGTATGTCAAAATGACTTTCAAAAACGTCATAGTATAGTATGTCGAAAAACGTCATAGTATAGTATGTCGAAAAAACTTTCAAAAAGGTCATCGTATAGTATATCAAAAAATATCATAGTATAGTATGTTGAAAAAGATCATAGTATAGTGTGTCGAAAAAACTTTCAAAACGTCATGTATAGTATGTCGAAAAAAGTCATAGTGTAGTATGTCGAAAAAAAGTCATAGTATAGTATGTCGAAAAAACTTTCAAAAAAGTAATAGTAATAGTATGTCGAAAAATGTCATAGTATAGTATGTCGAAAAATGTCATAGTATAGTATGTCGAAAAAACTTTCAAAAATGTCATAGTGTAGTATGTCGAAAAAAAGTCATAGTAAAGTATGTCGAAAAAACTTTCAAAAAAGTAATAGTATATTATGTCGAAAAATGTCATAGTATAGTATGTCGAAAAAACTTAAAAAAGTCATAGTATAGTATGTCGAAAAAACTTTTAAAAATGTCATAGCATAGTATGTCGAAAAAAATCATAGTGTAGTATGTCGAAAAAACTTTTAAAAATGTCATAGTATAGTATGTCGAAAAACGTCATAGTATAGTATGTCGAAAAATGTCATAGGATAGTATGTTGAAAAAACTTTCAAAAAAGTAATAGTATAGTATGTCGAAAAATGTCATAGGATAGTATGTTGAAAAAACTTTCAAAAAAGTAATAGTATAGTATGTCGAAAAACGTCATAGTATAGTATGTCGAAAAAACTTTCAAAAAAGTAATAGTATAGTATGTCGAAAAATGTCATAGTATAGTATGTCGAAAAAACTTAAAAAAGTCATAGTATAGTATGTCGAAAAAAGTCATAGTGTAGTATGTCGAAAAAACTTTTAAAAATGTAATAGTATAGTATGTCGAAAAACGTCATAGTATAGTATGTCGAAAAAACGTTTAAAAATGTCATAGTATAGTATGTCGAAAAACGTCACAGTATAGTATGTCGAAAAAACTTTCAAAAAGGTAATAGTATAGTATGTCGAAAAATGTCATAGTATAGTATGTCGAAAAAACTTTCAAAAAGGTAATAGTATAGTATGTCGAAAAATGTCATAGTATAGTATGTCGAATAAACTTTCAAAACGTTATAGTATAGTATGTCGAAAAACGTCATAGTATAGTATGTCGAATAAACTTTCAAAAAAGTAATAGTATAGCATGTCGAAAAAGTAATAGTATAGTATGTCGAAAAAAAGTCATAGTATAGTATGTCGAAAAAACTTTTTAAAAAGTCATAGTATAGTATGTCGAAAAATGTCATAGTATAGTATGTCGAAAAAACTTTCAAAAAAGTCATAGTATAGTATGTTGAAAAATGTCATAGTATAGTATGTCGAAAAATGTCATAGTATAGTAAGTTGAAAAAACTTTCAAAACGTAATAGTATAGTATGTCGAAAAACGTCATAGTGTAGTATGTCGAAAAAACTTTCAAAAAAGTAATAGTATAGCATGTCGAAAAATGTCATAGTATAGTATGTCGAAAAAACGTCATAGTATAGTATGTCGAAAAAAAGTCATAGTGTAGTATGTCGAAAAAAGTCATAGTATAGTGTCGAAAAATGTCATAGTATAGTATGTCGAAAAAAAGTCATAGTATAGTATGTCGAAAAAACTTTCAAAACGTCATAGTATAGTATGTCGAAAAAACTTTCAAAAAAGTAATAGTATAGCATGTCGAAAAATGTCATAGTGTAGTATGTCGAAAAAAGACATAGTATAGTGTGTCGAAAAACGTCATAGGATAGTATGTCAAAAAAAGTCATAGTATGTCGGAAAAAAGTCATAGTGTAGTATGTCGAAAAAAGTCAGTGTAGTATGTCGAAAAATGTCATAGTGTTGTATGTCGAAAAAAGTCATAGTATAGTATGTCGAAAAATGCCATAGTATAGTATGTCGAAAAAACTTTCAAAAATGTCACAGTATAGTATGTCAAAAAATGTCATAGTATAGTATGTTGAAAAAACTTTCAAAACGTTATAGTATAGTATGTCGAAAAACGTCATAGTATAGTATGTCGAATAAACTTTCAAAAAAGTAATAGTATAGCATGTCGAAAAAGTCATTGTATAGTATGTCGAAAAAACTTTTTAAAAAGTCATAGTATAGTATGTCGAAAAATGTCATAGTATAGTATGTCGAAAAAACTTTCAAAAAAGTCATAGTATAGTATGTTGAAAAATGTCATAGTATAGTATGTCGAAAAATGTCATAGTATAGTAAGTTGAAAAAACTTTCAAAACGTAATAGTATAGTATGTCGAAAAACGTCATAGTGTAGTATGTCGAAAAAACTTTCAAAAAAGTAATAGTATAGCATGTCGAAAAACGTCATAGTATAGTATGTCGAAAAAACGTCATAGTATAGTATGTCGAAAAAAAGTCATAGTGTAGTATGTCGAAAAAAGTCATAGTATAGTGTCGAAAAATGTCATAGTATAGTATGTCGAAAAAAAGTCATAGTATAGTATGTCGAAAAAACTTTCAAAACGTCATAGTATAGTATGTCGAAAAAACTTTCAAAAAAGTAATAGTATAGCATGTCGAAAAATGTCATAGTGTAGTATGTCGAAAAAAGACATAGTATAGTGTGTCGAAAAACGTCATAGTATGTCGGAAAAAAGTCATAGTGTAGTAATAGTAATAAAAAGTAATAGTATAGTATGTCGAAAAAAGTAATAGTATAGTATGTCGAAAAAAGTCATAGTATAGTATGTCGAAAAATGTCATAGTATAGTATGTCTAAAAAAGTAATAGTATAGTATGTCGAAAAAAGTAATAGTATAGTATGTCGAAAAAAGTAATAGTATAGTATGTCGAAAAAAGTAATAGTATAGTATGTCGAAAAATGTCATAGTATAGTATGTCGAAAAAAGTAATAGTATAGTATGTCGAAAAAAGTAATAGTATAGTATCTCGAAAAATGTCATAGTATAGTATGTCGAAAAATGTCATAGTATAGTATGTCGAAAAAACTTTCAAAAAAGTAATAGTATAGTATGTCGAAAAATGTCATATTGTAGTATGTCAAAAAATGTCATAGTATAGTATGTCGAAAAAAGTAATAGTATAGTATGTCGAAAAATGTCATATTATAGTATGTCGAAAAATGTCATAGTATAGTATGTCGAAAAAACTTTCAAAAAAGTAATAGTATAGTATGTCGAAAAATGTCATAGTATAGTACGTCGAAAAAAGTAATAGTATACTATGTCGAAAAAAGTAATAGTATAGTATGTCGAAAAAAGTAATAGTATAGTATGTCGAAAAATGTCATAGTATAGTATGTCGAAAAATGTCATAGTATAGTATGTCGAAAAATGTCAAAGTATAGTATGTCGAAAAAACTTTCAAAAAAGTAATAGTATAGTATGTCGAAAAATGTCATAGTATAGTATGTCGAAAAAAGTAATAGTATAGTATGTCGAAAAATGTCATAGTATAGTATGTCGAAAAAAGTAATAGTATAGTATGTCGAAAAATGTCATAGTATAGTATGTCGAAAAAAGTTTCAAAAAAGTAATAGTATAGTATGTCGAAAAATGTCATAGTATAGTATGTCGAAAAAAGTTTCAAAAAAGTAATAGTATAGTATGTAGAAAAACGTCATAGTATCATCATTTTGAAAAAATTAGAAAAACATCATAGTATAGTATGTCATGAAAAATTTCAACTAAACTAGTAAGTAGTCAAACTGAAGTATGGTAATAAAACTCAGACAAAAATCATAGTATAGAATGTCTTGAAAAATAAAAAATGTCCAAAGTCAACATATTTAAAAGTAGAACTGAATTCTGACTCAATCTTTTGATGTTGCTTGTGAAGATGGAGATACAACCCGTAATAAACATGTCACATATTTTCAAACAAACATTTTCAAATATCGGATGTCTGAGTTTAAATTCATACTCGGATGTTTTTGTCCATCACCTAGGTCCACGCCCAGTATCAGCAGTTCACCATCCAATCAGAGACGTCCAACTACGTGCTGGCGGCCGATGGTTACAGTGGCACTGCTGGCAACGGTTTCCTGGAGGGATCCACAGAACTGTTTGGTGAAAACCGCACGATGACCATTCACAACGGCATGATGTTCAGCACATACGACAGAGACAACGACAACTGGTGAGTGTCCTGTTGTGGGAGACATCCACAGGATTACAATAGCACACTATACAAAGAGACACACTCACACTCTCTGTCCCTGTGCCCATGAACCAGGCTCCCCGGGGACCCTTCCAAACAGTGCGCCAGGGAGGACGGAGGAGGCTGGTGGTACAACCGCTGCCACTCAGCCAATCCCAACGGCCGTTACTACATAGGCGGAGCCTACACGAGCCACATGGCCAAGCACGGCACAGACGACGGCTTGGTGTGGATGAACTGGAAGGGGAGCTGGTACTCAATGAAGGCCATCAGCATGAAGATCAGGCCCTTCTTTGCCTCCAGATAATCGTGTCGCAGCGCGTCGACACATGACACAAACAGGAAACTGCCAAAATAAAAGACTCCAGAGTGTGGTGTGTCTGTGTAACATTCAACTGGTACTCAAGTGTGTCCTTTATTTTAGCAGTAACTGTTATGTTGATGGACACACACACACACACGTTTACACACAACTGAAACCAGGAGTGTGCTGAAAAACATCAGTAATAAATGAACATGCAGCATTACGCTTAAAATAAAAGTGAAATAATAACATGTCAGATAAAAAGATAAAGAGAAACATGGCTGTTGTTGTGAGTGAATGTGCTGTGAGCTGTCCTCTCTCGTTATGTGCGACGTCTTCAGTGTGCACTAGGACGAGTTGCTGTCAACTGTCCTCCGCTACTCAATAAACACATTGAGCAACGTAATCTCTGCCTGGTCTGGTTCTCATTTCACTGCACGCTCACTAAATGCACTCGCCACCATCATTCCTTTACATCCCAGCTGGACAGGAAACTGAGTCCCTCCTGCTCCGGCTTGTCAAAATAAAACACAAACACATCATGGAGGAAAATGCAAAGATGCACATTTGGTTTCAGGACAAGAACTCAACACAAGTATAATAAGAGTGAGCAGAGGAAACAGAATGGTGCACAAGTGTCTTTTATTATCTGATGTGTGAACATACAAACCACAGGACGAGTTACATATTTACAGAAATGACTGTACAGTGCAGTGACAGGAATTGTGTGTGTGTCTAACTGTGGAGACGTAAATAATGTGACAGAGGAAAAAAGAGGAGTGTGTTCTCCATGCATTGATATCAAATGTGTCTAGTTTGTGAACAGAGGTGATGAGAGCTTTGCAAACTTGCAGACACCAGAACATTCTGTGCTGAATTCATGCTGGCAGTCATACAGTATAGTGATGTGACTCCATTTAGAAAACCAGTGATTTAAGACAGCTGCACACAGGAGCTGCTGATCGACTGCTGCCTCCATCAGTTAGTGTGTTTGTGACGTTGATGAATCTGAAGTAACACAGCAACACAAACACACTAAGTGATGGCGGCAGCAGTCGACCAGCAGCTCCTGTGCCACTTCAAAACCAAAACCTATAACGTAACTCTCCCTTTGATATGTAAAGATGATTACATTCACAGTCATCTCATAACGGTGGTAAATATAGTTGGACAAGACAAATTATTCTGATATTTGTAACAGTAGCTGTGACATCAAGTGAGAGATTCACTTAGTCCTCATGAATTGTTTTTATTCAGTCATTTGTTTTGGTTTCCATAAAAGTGATTTGTACCCACCCAGCTGGCCCCACACCTCAATGTGACATCAAGAGCTCTTTGGACTCTCGTGTTTGATGGACGTTAAATTTTGGGTGGAATCAAGATCGTGCTGACGATAGTTTAAGTGCGAGAATTTCACTTCGTGTGGACATTAACATCAGTGCATTCTGCAGACGGGCTTTGTTCATCGTACCTTATCACTAAAGGTGATGTTAATGAGGCGTTTGGAAGCAACACAACCTACAAAATAGCCTTGATATTTCTTGTCCGTAGTCTACACATCAAACTGACGTTGGCATTAGACGTCCCGACACTGAATTTTGGTCACCCAACGTCACGACCTGAGTCTTGTCAAATATGGCCGCAGTGTCCTGCACGGTCCAGTTTTGCAAACCTGCACCTGCACACACACAAAGCTCAGTGCCAGAAGTGACCTGCAATTATCTCCAAGTCAAATCTGGACACCACGTTTTGTTTTATCCAGTGTGGCAAAGGCATGAACTGCCTTTCCCTCCCTCTGATTGGTTAGTACGTGCTGCCTTTGTTGGTTTTACTGGTCAGCTTTAGGCAAGAGGAATGAAATTGGTAAAGGTGCAGACACACCAAATCCACATCAAAGAACTAGCGGCGACGAAAGCCAACTGTTGCGTCGTCTACGTGGCCTCACGTCGCCCTGTGTCAGTTGCATTTGAACACACTACACGGACTACATCCGACGGCCAAGTAGCACGTACGTTCTGCGCCTGCGTGAGAGAGAGCGGAGTGAGAGAGTGGTACATCCTGTCAGCCGAGGGGTTTCCTATCTGTGCAGCCGAGCACCGCAGCATCTCCACGGACTATTACATCCAGACGGTCCCGGTGTTTCCTCCGCAGGCTCCACTTCACTCAGCTGCCTGATAAACCTGCTGCTTCTTCCCACTTTAACCTGAATAACAAAACAGGGCTCGGTGCTTCGGTTGGATCCAAACGGAGAGCCGGGGCTAGCTCAGAGACTAGCGGAGGCTAACTGGCTGTGCTTCCCTCCGCTCATGCTGCGGCTAACACTCCGCTAGCCGCTCCCAGCTAGCTCTGGTTTGTTATTCAGGTTAAAGTGTGAAGAAGCAGCGGGTCTGTGGGGCAGCTGAGTGAAGTGGAGCCTGAGGAGGAAGCACCGGTTAGCCCCGGTTTCACTACAGGCAGATTCACTCGCTACAGGGGCGAGGAAATAAAACCTGAACAGACAATCAGAGTCATCTCTCACGATTCAACATGCTCGATCAGCCGAAAAGCAGACGGTGCAGGACACAACGCAAAAACTAGGCCAACAGATGTTCGCATACGGCCCGACTTTGGTTGGCGGCCGACCGTCGGCTTGGTGTGTCAGGGCCTTAAGGGTGAAGATAAAGCTGAAAACAAACCAACGCTGCCGCAGTGCGACTCGTCATGTCAGTTCTCTTTAAGCACCCATGGTGAGGAGAGGAGTCGAGCTGCTGTAGGAGCAGAGACACAGAGCCGCTATCAGAGCTGGTGTGTACACGCAGGGGGCGAGTGGGGGAAAAGTCCAATGCACGACTGGCTGCTGCAGGTGCGGGGCTGTACATACCAGTGACGTCCTGTTATCTGGCTGAATGTGAATTTAGGGGTCAAAGTTTTTGTAGTACGCTTTCACATTTAAAAATATCCTACCATCTGATGAGGCTCGATAATATTAAATTAACTGCCAACTGACTTAATAATCAATTAGTGAGTTTGAGTAATTAAAAGTCCAAATTCTCTGATTCTACCTTCTTAAGTGTGATTATTTTCTGCTTTCTTTCCTGCTCTCTGAGTTTGGGAAACATTGGAAACATTTCCACCATTTTCTTACATTTACAGACCAAATAACTAATCGATTAATCAAAAAAACAACAATCAACTGATTAATTCGAATTTTTTTTTTTTTATTGCAGTGCTAGATTTAGATGTTAAAAATACTGCACAACGCGATTTCTCCATGAATTTTTTTTTTATTTTGTTCTTATCAGATGCTGCCTGAGTTTACTTTGTTTTTAGCCGTGCCCATACTCATAAGTTTATATAAAGTTTTCCTAACTCGTTACACAACTGTTAAGCCACAGCTTCATCGGCCACAGATTCCGTCTTCATGCATGTCTTGACAAACGTACTTTTAACGTGCGCAAGAGAGCGCAGTGTTATAAATAAGCAGAAATAAAAACAGTGATTGTGTTTACTGGAAAAGTCCCTCCCCAAACTAAGTTACAAAGCGCTGGTGAAAAGAAACAGAAACACCCAGTCTTCACTTCCACTGTGAACTATCAAACCTGCCTCCGTGGAGCCCTTTCACTCCAGCTCTGCAGGATCAACCGCCTCCAGCAGCTCCTCCAGAACAACCTGGTTCTGTCTGATGTCCTCAAACTGGGTCAACAGTTCTCTCTGGACGGTTGGGATGGTCTTATACTCTGCCGACGGCTCCGGGCCGATGTCTACAGGCTGCAGCTTGACGTGTGGGACGTCTTCAGGAGGCGTAGTGGACTTCTTTGTCTGCTTGTCCATCTGCTCCATGTCAGCTTGAAGCGTCTGATAGCCGAGATGATCGACGCTGAACGGTGACAGCGACCGGCAGGACCCAGAGCAGGCTCGCAGCTTCATGTCAATGTCCACCTGGTGACACAACACAACATACACATTATTATTCCCCTATAAAGATAGACTCATGTTGTTATAAGATATTCAGCATACGTGGTATCAAACATTAAGTTTGATTTGATTAGGGATGCACGATGTGTTTTTTTGCACATCCAGCAGTTACAGAGCAGAATGATATTTCATCAGGAGTCTTTGTGTTTGTGTCACCTGATGAATGTCAGTCCAATATTCTCTGTTAGCTCCTTTTTTGGTCTCCACCACCTCCTGAAGGAAATATCTGTCTCTATAGCAGCTACGTTCTCCACTATGTTCACCAGCTGGTTGGTAACTGTGTCTGTCTGCTAACTGTGTCTGTCTGCTAACTGTGTCTGTCTGCTAACTGTGTCCGTTAGCTGTCAGGCAGCGCAGCAGTGAGACGAAACAAAAACAGCACAGTTGCCGTAAAACCAAAACGATGAGCTGAAACGCTCCGTGTAACAATCTCTCGTCACATCTCACCTCTGTTCGATACAAGTCCTCCAGTTGTTTCTGGACGTTGCCGCGGAGCTCCTCCAGTTGTAGCGACAGCTGGGATGATCGTTTCCGTAGCAACGTAAGGTTCCTGGACAATCCTTCGGCGTTCTCCACGAACTTCAGCTCTGACACTGGAGACAAACACAGTGTTAGTCAACCGCCATTACTTCACTCATACTGTCTTTATTTAGTCCAGAACACAAAAACAAACAGTCTCACCGTATCTGTTGACGATGACTCTCCGGTTGTAGTTGTAGATGCGTGTCGTCACCCCCATGGACTTCTCAGACATGTCTTCGTACATCTTTGCTGTCTTACACACCATTCTCAGTCTCCTCTCCACCTTGCTCTCCAGTTGTGAGATCAGACCCTGGAGTCTGCAGCCAGAGGGGCATTTAGAAACCTGTGAAGAAGAACACGAGGGTTTACTGCTGTATCTGAGAGCGTGCACCGGGTTTGGAGAACAGTGTCGGGCTTGGCGACGGTGACTTTGTGCTAAACGTTGGCCACATTAGAAGTTGTCTTCAACAAGAAGTCTGAAAATCAAGCTGCAACCTTCAGGGCTGAGAAGTGAAGCCTACGCTCAAGTGCCACAAACATGTTTCATGAGGTCACACTGACCTTTGACCTTCGACCACCAAAATCAAATCAGTTCATAGTTGAGTCCAAGCGAATGTTTGGGCCACATTTTAACAAATTCCACAAGACGATCTGAGATATAGCATTCCCAAGAACGGGACAGAATCAAGGTCACAGACACCTCTGACCACCAAAATCAGTTCATCGTCCAGTCTGAGTGGACGTTTGTGCCAAAACTGATGAATTTTCCTGGAGGCCTTCCTGAGATATCGTGGTCACGAGAATGGGACAGATGGACAACCCCAAAACATAATGCCTCGGACCACAGCTAATTAATATATTTTATATTTTCGATCACCTCGCCTGTCGTAATGAATGAGTTATAACTCATTCACTAAAATGCTCTTAAGGCTTAAAGTTATGTACATTAAAGGCGTGGCTGCTTTGAGTGACAGGTGAGTGCCATATTGACAAGTCGCTACCACAGCGACAACGCTGGTGAGGTAACGTAACCATGGCGCATCACCAGCTTCACAGAGCACAGGTGCAGCCATAGCTGCTGCTGTTTCACTGTGTTTTCAGTTTTTAAAGTTGATTGTAAGTAGAGCCCTGCGCTGGAGATATCTGGGGATATTTCGTTTCCTTTCAATATTAAGATTATTTAGAAAAGTGTTTGAAGCATTTTTGGGGTTGTTTAATTGATTATTTTGTTTCTGAAGTGACTGTGCGCGATGCACCTGCAACAGTGCGCAGCATTAAATAGGAGAATTAAGTTAAATGAATTCATATTTAACTTTATCCTTAAATCAAAATATAATGAATATAGCTTCAAACCACGCTACAAACCTCAGTTAAACTATTTTAATGTCTGCAACATTAACAGCCTACATGTTGTTAAGGGAGGTTTTAAAAAACTAACTGTAAAGATTCTGTCGAGTAAAAAAGTCTCAATCAGCACTTTGAGCTGAATGATTCCTTTTTTTGGCAAGTACATTTGGATTAAATGGTTTTAAGTTCATGGTTTCTGTGAGCAAAAAGTAGCATTGGTATTATCCAGCGCTAACCAAGCTAACAGCTAGCGTTAGGGTTAGCTCTTCCCTCTCGTCCAAAAACGGTCACTTTTGGCTTCAGAAATCTACGATGGCGACGACCAGAATTCCAAATCGCAGGCTTTAAAACCAGAGAGTAGAGTTTTCTGACTCTTACCTTCAACTAAAATATCCAGAAGCAAAGTTCTCTACACAGACTGAGCTCTGGACTCAAGTCAAAAGTGATGCATTGAGTTTTATCTAAGAGGGAAGCCTGACGTGCAGCATGGCTATAAAACACTGAAATTCATTGCTGTAACTGTTGTGGTGTGAAAACGCTCCTTCACATATTCTGAAATTACATGTTTTGCAAAATTCATGTTCATGTAGTGCAGCTGTGTTCGTGTGTTTCTCACCCAGTCATCGTCTGAACACAGGGCGACGCCTGACGTCCCTCGACAGTGTTGCTTCATGTACGTCTGGGACTGACTGTAGGGCTGTCGGCCATCTTGATTCTGCTGCTTCAGCCTTATACAAACTGCAGAAAAACAAACAAACAAACAAACAAACAAAACGCACTGTGGTTAGCTCACCTCCACCTGAGCTCAATCAGACAC
Organism: Epinephelus awoara; assembly: GCA_035609425.1. NCBI lineage: Eukaryota > Metazoa > Chordata > Actinopteri > Perciformes > Serranidae > Epinephelus > Epinephelus awoara. Next base: position 31,634,630 of record CM069315.1, on the reverse strand, counting down.
GACGTCACAGATAAAATGTGACAAAGATCCATCGTGAGGATTTCTAACACGGCTCTCTGAAATCGAATCCAACAGAAATGCAAGTTTTAAGCTCAGGGCTAAAAAATCTTTGATGGTTTCCTCAAATTAAAATATGATTACTCTGTCCTCTGCTTGTGATTTTGATTTTATGTCATTCCTCAGAGGAATAGTCACTGTAATCAAGAATAATGAACCTCCATGAACTCAAAGCTGGACCCTCAGGCGGCGCAAAGTTAAGTGCTCATACGTGTACTCTGCTTTTTGTACACGATGGGTATTTACACAGCGTGACTGAAAATATAAACTGTAGGTAATAATTTGTCGTGTTGTGTTTGAAAACATGACAAATATTTAGATTTAATTATGTGTCTCACATTTATAACAGAAGTAGAACATTCAATCAGACAACAAACCAAACAGGAAGCTGCGGTGGAATTATTTTATTGTCTTCCTATTTTAATATGTTAAAATGTGACATTAACATTTTTATATTGTTATATGACATGTGGGATAAACCAAAACTTAAACGCATCTCAAACTAAGGAGTTGATTATTGATTTTAGACATAACAGAGACACAGCTAAAGGAAGCATTGTTCACAAGTGTCACCTCTTACGAATATATCGTGAAGCGAGGGCAGCAGAGAATTCACCTTCTGTAAACGAAGGTCCTTTTTCCATCCGTGCCTTCATCCTCTGCTGTTTCTATCAGTCTTTACTGTGCTGTCATTTATCTGCAGGTTTCACAGCCTCACAGTGACAGACAGAAACAGCACCGTTATAATCTGCTCTCAGATCACAGCATTGTATTATTTTTATCATGTATGGTTTATTTTACTCCACTGAACTCCTTGGTGTGTTTTCTTTATTACTCATCTCTTTATGCGTCTACATGTTGCTGTTTACTGTAGCATAAACAATAAGTTATGATTCCAGTCATTATTAAGCCGCCTTACGTAAAGATGAATCCCCTTGATTGGTCCAAATTTCTGTTAGAAAACAAACATTTGTTTCGATGACATTTGTTGATAACGTGATTCCAATAACATCCAGCGATAACTGACCCTCGAAGACGAAGTGAAGGGTCGGACTTGCTCTGCTGTTGAGGCAAAACATTTCCACAGCAGAGCACATGTGGTGAGTTTGAGGTGAACAAATCAAAAGTTTACTGACGTGGCACCAGTATCACAATAAAATGATTTGTATGACTTGCAGAGATCGTCTTTTACGTTGACATTAAAGTGGCTTTTTCTAGAGAGTGAGTGGGATAGAGTTTGTGCAGAGGCTTACACACCACTGTAACTGAGCAAATCTGATGTGAATATTCCTGACCGGCACACACCAGGGGACGCTGTGTCACTGCTTATGAGAGTGTGTTGAGATCACAAAGTTCTGGAGGTTGGTGCTGCAGTTTGTGCCTCAGATGACACCTTCAGGACCTGGGCTCTGCTCGTCAGACATTGTTTCCTGCGACTTTTATCTGCTCAGGAAAGACAAGACGATGGTTGAATTGTGTTTGCTACAGGCGAGGAAGAATGTGAGTCGCCCCTCTCTTAGCTGCTGGTTGGAAGTAGTGAGAAATAGAGCTTCCTATTTTATTGATATTTGGGAAATGTATTTGTAAAAATTGGTGACATTGAAGATGCACGGCTCAGATTAAAGATGCAAACTAATGTGCAGATGGTGTGCTGTACCCAGCCCTTCATGTCTGCTTAGATTATACGTTTTGTTTTAATGCATTATGCATCATTACTTTTGTCTGTATGATGCCGTGTGTTCTAACTGTGTAACTTGTTAAATGTTTAAAATCAATTATCATATGTTTACAAAGTGGCTTTTTATGATGGATTTTTTAATGCTGCAAAACAATAAAACAGTGAAAATGTTCGACTTTAAATTTCAAGGACAATAACCTTCCTGACCTTTGTTTGTATCTCCATGTCTCGTTAATATTAGTATAGCTTTCATTGTTATGTTGGAAAGATTTAAACCGTCTTCTGGCACAAACATTTCCAACATTTTGGTGATTAGTTCTGTCGACGTAAGTGAAAGCACAAAGCACAGCAGCTGAAGTGAACACTGGATCTTTATTGATTGAGCAGAGTTCAGTCGTGGCTCCACACAGAGTTGAGCAACAGCGAGGACACTTTGGAAACATCAGGTCATTCCATGAACACTGGTTACAGAAACAGGGCAACGACATTTGCACAAAGTGCTGACAAGAGTTAAGTCCAGTAAACATGATGAAACTGTTTGACATGATTTTGAAATCCCAGAATGATTTACGAACAGATCAACAGTCTAAAGGTCTGAAAGCACCTTCTCATGTTGGCCTCAAATATTTAGCTAACCCCAGCTTCAGTGTGCGCTTCTGAGTCTTACTTCATGCTCTTGTTTTTGGGTTTTACTACATGGATGTAAAAAAGGGTACGTGATCATGTTTTGTCCAATTAAAAAGCAGCCGATCGGATAAACATGCGAACAGTTTTCAAGCTGTAATTGGCCGGTTTATACGTCACCCACACGACTCCGTTTTCAATCTCATACGGTGTGTTTTTCTCCGGGTCGTACGTGCCTTTATAATAAATGCCATTCAGATTAGCCGACTGGCAGTTGTTGTACCACCACCCGCCCCCGTACATCTCTGCGCAGCTCTCCTCCCACTTGTCGTTGTCTTTGTCGAAGGTGCTGAATTTCATCCCGCTGTGGGACAGGTACGACGCCATGTCAGAGTTAGGCATTATCAGAGCGTCCCCGGCATCCCCGGTGTACCCAGACACATGCAGCTGGTACCCCTCCACCTCCGAGCCAACCCTGACTGTGTACTCAGCACTGGCTACGCCCCCTTCCCAATCCTCCATTTCCACCTTCAGCATGGTCTCACCCTGATTAGTCAGCAGGTGGAGGTTCTGGTTGCCTAGCCAAAACTCCCCCTTTCCCTTCGCGTCAACCGAGCCGAACCCGTTGCGGTATTCGGCCCAGGTGCGATTGAAGCTGAGCGCGCCACTCTCTCTTTGCTGGACTAACAACCACCCGCCCATTAGCCCCTGCTGCTGGCAGTACACCTCCACCACCTGTGTGGAGTCCGTGCCGCCGGGTTTGATCTTAAACAGGCCGTTCGATTCCCCTTTCAGGTGGTTCCGGTGGGCTTGGACACAATCTGCGAACACAGAGGGGCACACCGCAGACCGCGAGTTAGCTTGGACCGGCTTTGGCTCGGCTGGCTCAAATTTAGTGCAGTGATAAAAGCGCTGACGGTCACTTTCCCTGCAACATGGCTAACACTTGTGCCAAACCCACTGATGTCAGTCTTTGTCTGGACCATCCTGCTGATGCTCCTGATGCAGATTGAATTTTAAAGTTATTCGGGGGGTTTGTGGCTCCTCAGAGTTCTGATGGGGAAAGTTGGACTTGTTTAAATGTTAACTTTATTATATGTATTTGTCAGGAACACGTACGAAAAACTTTAATCTCAAACAAGCGAAAAAAGGCCACTTTCTATCAGCAGTTCCTAAACGCTGACAACCAGCAGAAACAAGTCTTGTGGTATTTTAAATGAACTCCTGACGCTTGTCCCAATGAACCCAATATGTTTTTGATAATCTGCATTTGAAACATCAGCAGGATGATGAAGAGTTCCTCCTGTTTACAAAGCAAAATCAGCCCTAAACGTTCATCATAGTCTTCTTTCCTGGATTACACAATGAGCCAAAATACCTAAATACCAAATACATCACAATGAATCTTTAAATCTTTAAGTTTTAGCAATCAACAATGACAATTACTGTGTTCACTTCATAATTTTGGTACATAAGGCTAGCTTGCAAGCTAGCTGATGCTAAAGACTGCTCTCTAGCTGAATGCGCCATTCTGCGCCGCAGAGGTTTTACTCCAGGTCTGAGGTTTGGGTACCTTTTCCTATATAATCGGCGTGCCGCTCGGTACGCGTGTTTGTCAAACTCCGGGCATGAAAATCAGGAACGTCATCATCTGCAGCGTCCGTCGCGAAACCGCCGAAGTCGAAACCAAATGGATCCACCATGCCAGATTTGGTATCTGCAAAGAGGCTTCCCTTGGTGTCACTGGAGTGCACGGTCTTGGTCATAGTAGTGGAAGAGGAAGAGGATGATGATGATGTGTGGCTGGTGCTGGGGAAGAGGGCACTAATCCCTTCCGTGGTGACGTCTGCCAGTATCTGGCACTCAGGGCCTCCTTCAATCACCTCCTCCGTCTTTTCCACCGGCCCGTCCTTTGTGTGGATGGTGATCGTCCTGGTCTTCTTGGTGCAGGTGATTTGGCTTGTTGACAGACTTATGTCGCCTCCAAGCTCAGTGATGGATTTAGATGACGTGGAGGCGGAGGAGGAGGAGGAGGAGGCGGAGGAGGCGGAGGAGGAGGTGGAGGAAGCGGAAGAGGAGGAGATGGATGATGATGAGGATGCAGATGAAGAGAGGGAAGTACCTGGGACCTTGGAGATGGTTGCTGGGGATGAGCTGGAGCCTTCCTCCTCTAGGATCAGCTGGACTGTGTTCACCTGAGAAAGAAAACCAAGAATGAATTATAACTCAAATGTGTGCGTCGTTCCAGAAAAGATAGCGTCATGTTTGTTTTGCACAAATTACGGCAAATTCTTTGGTGGAAATTATTTCTGGACCCTGTAAAACCTTCACAGTCCAACACAGAGAGTCACTCACATCAGGGAACATGTCTTCTTTCTGCTGCGCTGCCACAGTGGTGGTGTCCTTGGACTTGTGGAGAGTTTCCACATTGGAGTCCTTCAGAAGTCTGCTCTTCATCACCGACAGCGACCCCACGGACTCAATTCTCTGACCTGACTGGGCGTCCAGCTGGTTCATCTGGGAGATGAACAGAAAGAGAAAACGGCTTCTTACCAAACGGACTCATTTGTCACATCGTGGTCACTGCAGTGGGCAGCTATTTAAAAAACAAGTGTTGATGTTGTAGTAAGTCACTACAATGGACCCTTGTGCATCGTGCCATACGCTGCCACCCACTGGCCAGGTGTTGTCAGTGCAACACAAATTTCTGAAAACCAAGATGGCCGACAGAACACAAGACATGTCGTGCAGCTAAAGAATATCTTGCCATCCTGATCTGCCCGAGGACGTACGGCTGTCTGAGTCTCTGTCTTCGTTTAAGTCGCTCCTTTTTTTAATACAGAATTTTGCACCTATTTTGCAGACACAGCTCTCTTCAACCACAATTATGGGACTGAACGTTTGCTGACAAAAAATGATGTATATTATTTTATCAGGAAAACAAACTTTTATAAAGCAGTAAGATAATACCCTGAAATAAATAAGCTTAAATTAAGTCATTCAAATCTCTTAATCTTTAATCACAAAAATTTTAGGATAAAACTAAACTTCTATTTTATTTTTACTCCTTAAAGTTATTTACTCAATGCATCTTTTACCTCAATCTTAATATGGCACATTTGGAGAAAGAAGGTTTCCGTTTATCGTGAGAGTAAAGATATAAAGATGGCGTCAGGCTCTGGAGTCAAACAAAATAATCACAGAAACTTAATTCCTGTATCTGTCAGATTCAGCCGATAGTGGACAACGACACTGAATCATTGTGTTCACATGACTTTGTTTTATTCGTTATAACGCCAATTATTTTGTTTACAGCCAAGTCTTGACCTCTCCAATATGGCAGCGCCGCTGACGTATCACTGCAAGGGGCTGACACAGTTAGGCCCAATCCCAATAGCCCCCCCTTGCCCACTACCCCTTAGCCCTCAAAATGAAGCAACGAGGGGTAGGGTTTGAAATCTTTCCCTAGGAATTGGGACACCACTCACTACGTCACCGCGTCGGTTATGTTCACGCATGCGTAACTATTTTAAACAGGAAGCTGCGAGCCATCTACATTTCCAACCGGCATCTACAATGGAGTCTCCAGTTGAGCTCATCCTACCGATCGCGTTTGCCGCATTCATCATGCTTCGTTTGATGAACGACAGACGACATGGGACTTCTGCTAGCTAGCTAACCAGCTGACATTACGAGGCAGCATAGTTATGCTAGCTGGCGTGTTATCGTAATGTGAAAATTCCGACAATTTTGCAGAACAGGACAGATGACAGACGCCAGATAGTGTGAGCTAGCTAGCTAGCTAACAAGCAACCTGACGACGGTAACGTTAGCTATGTATGAACTTTTTTACCCGTCTCTTGCTCGCTGGTAGCCATGGCGACGTCTACCCTTCACTGACAAGTCAGCATCTGAAATCCCTCGCTCCAAAGGGCTAGTTTCATCCCCACTACCCCTCGTTATGCCCCCTACCCCTACACGCAAATAGAATTGGGACACCACTACCCCTCACGGGAACACGCAAATGTAGGGGTAGGGCCAAGGGGGGGTATTGGGACGGGCCCTTAATGTGGCGTCTATCTATGACTGCAGACACATTCAATTTGTAGCGCACATGACTCAGCACAAATCGTGCCTACTGCTGGTTCAAGACAAACCCAACGACAAGTCGCTTATTTTAACGCTGTTACAGCATGACGCTGCCATGAACAAATATGTGGCTAGATATTGCAGAAATCCACTTTATTATCTGTGACTAGGTAACATGAAGTAACCTTTACCCTTACCTTAACACCCCTCTTTTACGCTAGTATTTGATAGCTAACGGCTAACTTAGCATTTTCTTTAAAGAGGTGAAGGGAGCTGATCGCCGGCTGACATGTAGGAATGGTGGGCGAGTCATGTGGCCAGTTGGCGGGTCACATAGCTGCTCTGGCTGCAGCTGGTTACAGATACACAGTTGAAACAGTTAGCTAGTAGCTGGTGTTTAACAGGATAAATGGTTGAAATGTGCAGCTCCTGCCCCAAGAAGTGGTTCTAGTAAAAAGGCTGCAGACCAAATAAATCTTAACATCGTTCAGCAGTATTTAGATGTGGAAGCTTTCATAATTAATAGTTTTAAATCCAGTTCAACCAATTCAGAGCTCACCTGTTTGTCCAGTTCCACGTAGCTGTCCTTGTCCACATTGTACTCAGAGTAGCTTTGGCAGGATCCTTTGCAGGAGCGGAGCTTGATATCGATATCCACCTGACAGAGGAGATGAAGAATTAGAAAATGAGGAAGGTCACACGAATCAACTCTGCGGAAACTCTCACACTGAATAAAATGATGAGTCTCATCTGTGTGCATAGAGCGAACAAACTCAAGTCAAGAGATCTGTTAAAACGTGCCTGAATCTGACTCTGACGTCTGTGTTGCTAAAAAAAATGTGAAGAAGACACCAAGTGAACGCTCACTGGTGAGGTAGCCTCGGCTAACTTTAGCTAAAGCTAAAACTACATTTTATTCTACACAATTAATTGATCCAATGATAATGGAGGAAAAAAACATCTTGACTCCTGCTAAAGCTAACTAGCATGGAAGCCACTTCCTTCGACGTGATTAAAAAAGGAAACGATCCTGGAACTTTCTCAAATGAATGAGAAACACTCTGAACCTCAAAATAATGACTTATGAGAATCTTCTTCCTCAAATTAATGACAGTATTTCAAAACAATTGGAAACTTTCTCAAAATATTGATTCTAAAAAAAATAACATCTCAAAATAATACTTAAAGAAAATTAGAAACTTTTTGAAAAAAGACATATTTTCTTAGAAATTATGAGAAACTTTTTCAAAAAAATTATTAAATTAAAAAGATATTGTGTCTCAAAATGAAGACACTGTCTAAAAAAATGACTTAGTATATCGAAACAATGAGAAACTTCCTCAAAAGTATGACTGAGTCCCTCAAAATGATCTTGTATCTCAAGAATAATGAGAAAAAGTCTCAAAATAATGACTTAGTGTTTAAAAACAAAAAGAAACTTTCTGAAAAATATTGACTTCAAATCTCAAAATGGGCCTCAGTCAAACCATTGAGAGAGTTTCTCCTTATTTTGAGATACTATGGAATTATGTCCATAAAGTTTCTTGTATTAAACTATACAGTTGTTTATTGTAATGATTTGTTTATTTTTATTTAATCCCCACTTGCTATGGTCTATAAATAATTTCAGTTTATACTCTAGAACACATTTTGTCCTTATCCGAAGGCAGAGCAGGATCTGCATATCAAGCGTTGGCTCTATGGCAGTAATGATTTTAGGTAAAATAAATAATAATAACTTCCTTCAAAAGGCGTAAAATTAAAGTAACAACATTTGTTTCTGTTCAGCAGTTTGTCAACTCGCCCAAAAACTTAACCCTTTTTCTTGACTTCTGAGGCATCTTGGAAAATTGTCTCTTGTCTTACGTTTACGTTTACAGTACGTCCTGTCATTCATCAGAAACAGCCGGAGCGTTCGCCGCACCCCTGCGTGTAAACATGTCCCTGCTGTGCCTCCGTACCTCCAGCCTCTGCATCTCCACCACCTGGTCTTTGACTCGATCCTTCAGGGCGGCCAGGGCACTCAGCTGCCTGTCGATCTTGATCTTCATGTCTGTGATTCTCTGCCGCAGACTCTGGGCCAGGTCGAAGTAGTTCTTGTCATGATCTGGTGGAGGGAGCGGGCATGGATAGATGAGCACAGGCGGGCAGACTGACAGATTGTTGATGTGAAGTTCTACATCAACACTGACCACAGAACATTAAAAGTATATCTACCATAAAACTTGAATTATTCTGTGGGCTCTATTTTGGGGCCCATTTTGTTGTCTCTGTATCTTCTGTCCCTTGGTCTTATCTTAAAGAAGCATGGCGTCGCTTACCACCTATATGCAGATGACTCCCAAATTTACTTGCCAGTCAAAAGGCTCAACAACTGCTCCCTGACGCCCCTGTTTGAGTGTCTCAAGGACATTAAGGCATGGATGGAGCTAAACTGGTGGCTTGTTGTCACAAAAAGCCTCTTGAAAACGAGAGGTGACTGCGCCTTCTCGGTAGCTGAGTAGACCAACCTATCGCTGTGTCTTTTTATCCCTTGAACTTGCTGTACTGTCTGTATCGCTCCTGTATCTATGACCTGTATATTTCCTATGTGTATTTCTGTATATTCAATTTTATTTGCTCATGTGTATTTTTGTGCAGCACTTTGGTGACTTCATGCTTTTGAAATGTGCTATATAAATAAGATGGACTGGACTGTGGGTCTGTAAGGATCAGTGAATGTGATCAGAAATGCTGGAGGTGGCTGAAAACTTCAAAATAATACTCGGGGGACGGGGAAAGTGTTTAAGATGGAGACTGGAATCATCAGTCGATTCAGATTCCTTCAAGTGGAGCCGTCGTTGTCCGATCAGGCTCTGAGATAACGTTAACGTTCAAGCTCTAGAACGAATGTTTGTATTGAACAGGCGAATCTGATTCGACTGACGACTCTGTTTATGTGAAAGAGCAACTGAGTGTTTCTGATTCTGAGTCCTTCAGGAACATTTTCAGCAACACATTGAAAAGAGAGAGAATATGAGTTCAGACGAACTCCATCAGTGGGATCAAACTTCTAAAAGTTGTGTATGAATTTCTACACGTAATGAACACACACACACACACACACACACACACACACACACACACACACACACACACACACACACACACACTAACCAGCGTCGATGGTGAGTCTGTCCCTCAGGATGCTGAAGGTCTCTTTGGAATGGTGGTCGGCGTTGCGGTAGTTGGCCTTGTTCTGCTCCAAGAGGCTGCGGATCTTCTCGATCTTCTTCAGCAAGTCGTGGTCGTCTTTGTCCATCAGTCCCTGGATCCTGCAGCCCGATGGGCATTTAGGGCCCTGTTGGAGGACATGAGACACTTAACTTTAACGCCCGCACAACATCTCAGACTGGATGAAGTGAACTGATAGGACGAAGAAACAACACAAGGCTCAGCACTGATGGAGCAGGAAGTGAGTTGTACCCAGTTATCAGAGGTGCAGAAAGGCCACTCCTTCTCAGTGGCACATTTTTCACTTCTGGTGGCGGGCTGCACCGGGCGCGCTCCTCTAGGGTCGACATGCGTGGCCTGGAGAGAGAGAACATTTAATTTAGTTTCAGGGGCAGAAAAATATGATGATGATGATGATGATGATGATGAGTAATACGTGTATTTTTAAAAGGAAATAAAAGACCTGTCGTTTAGATTGACGTTAACAACGTTATGGGTTCCTCTTTTCAAATGTAATTTTTGGCTTTTACATGATTTTTATTTATTGATTTATTTTCACATTAAACTTAAAAAAAAGAAAATTAGCTTGCAGAGTTTTGCATATTGTCGTTGGTGCTGTATGTTTGTATAAAAGGTGCGATATTAATAAAGTTGAGTTGAAGTGAATAAAGCACATTGCTTGTTTTCTGTGACTGTAAAGATTAATAATGTGAGCGTGTGATAATAACTGAGAACTTTTGATATTATTTTAGACTAAATATTCCTGGTAAATGCTGCATTATGTAAACTTTTAAAAACTTTTTTAGGGGTGTCTAAAAAAAGTTCTATATTTGTCAATTTCACAGCAGTAGTGAGGAGACGTTTTATTTTTCAAAGTTCTCTTGATGCTCATTTTTAAACAAGTTTAGCTTGGATTCAGGTGGGCGACAGAGTTGACCTGTGTCCAAGACAAAAATCTGGGGCATCTCTGTAAAGGGCCAACATGTTCTTATAAAATATGTTTCAAAACAAAGATTATTATAGCAGGACATTTTTACGCAGGTTTTTTATGGTTAGTTTTAGATTTTGAAGGCTTTGAACACATTTTTTAATAGTTTGAAGTTGTGAATTCTTGTCTGAGACGAGGCTGTTTTGTGACAAAAAATACATGACAGCAGATCAAAATATTAAATAAATCATGTCTATTTCACACACACACACACACACACACACACACACACACACACACACACACACACACACACTTAAATAAAATAAAACAATAAAAAAATGCAAAAATAAAATGAAATAAAAACACCATTCCAGCCGTAGTGTGTTAGTTAGTTATAAAGGTTCTTTTCTTTTGTAGTAGAACATGTTTTTTAATCATGAATTAGCTACAGCTGCTTTTTATGTTTGCACTCTTGCCACTTTGTCCTGCAGCTGCAGCTCAACACTCTCCCTCAGGATAATTATATTATTTCTCATTAACAGAAGACACTAGAGGTGAAAACCATGTTTTGCAGGCACGCATGCACTGGTCCATTTTCAAATTCGGGGCTTTGTTGGATTTCATACCGTGTCTTCTTTCAAACTGGAGGAAACTAAACGTCCCACGGACACATTCAGGTGTTTCAGTGTGACATGAAGTACATATTTTAAAGTTTTAGAAAACCTGTAAAACAAAGACTGTCCTAATATAAGTCATTAACTGGGGAAGTTTCATGGTGATATGAAAGAGTTAAAATGTTTAACCTGCACAACTAGCGAGGCAGGAAACAGTGACATTAGGCAACACAGAGCAGGTCAGAGTATAGCTTATAAAACAATAAAATAAAAGAGTCACACACAAAAAAAACATTTAAAAAATAATTGTAAAAATTTTTAGTTTTTTAAAAATGTTTGAATGTATTAAACTGTGATGTGAGACTCACCAGAGCTGAAGCCACAAACATTAAACTGAGACAGACGAGTCGCTCCATCTTTGTTTCTGTCGTCCTCCGGCTGTGTGAAGAAGACTGGTCACTGAATGTTTCTCTGACGTCGCTGACGCCCTATTTGAAGCCTCCTGGTCCAAGCTGACAAACCTGTGAGTCAGCAGGAAACCTTGGTCAGGTCAGATCAGAGCTGAGTCACCTGTGCTGTCCGCACTGATTGATGCTGTTTGTTGTTCTCGGTGTGTCGTTGCTGTGTTCACAAACACATCGCCCACTCAGATCAGTCAGTGCAGGACTTACCGGCATTAATGCACAATGTTTTCTCAGAGCAAACAGTGACAAACAGATTCATATCAGTGACATAGATATGGGACTGCTACTTGTATGAATCAACACATGCAGGAGATACTGGAATATGAAGTGTGGTCTGTGACTGTAAGATCAAACACTCAAAAACAGAAGCACGAAACAATAAATAAGCAAAAAAAAAGAAAGAGAGAAAAATGAAACTATAGAAAATACAGCAAAACATTTTTTTAAACTTTAATAGAAGAAACACTTTTTAAAAAATAAAACATATATTAAAAAAACATATCAAATAGAAATATCCAAAAATATAGAAAGCATTTTAAAAATACATTTTGAAAAATCAAAAAGCGAGTAAAAATAAATAAATAAACATATTTAAAAATATGAATTTTATAAATATCAAAAATATAGAGTAGGAATTTAAAAAAAATAGCTAGAAAAAAATAAAATAAAAATATGGTAAAATTATAACTGAAGAACATTTTAAAAATGGACAGAAAAAATAAAGAAAATATTTTTATAAATAGAAAAAATATAGAAAAAATGTAAATGTGGAAAAAGTAAAAATTTTAAATTAAAAAACAATTTACAAAAGAAACAATGTAAAAAAAAGAGTAAAAAACTTTTTTTTTAAAGAAAATGATAAATATATAAAAAAGAAATATATGAATAAATAAAGAAACTTGTAAAAGAAATAGTAAAAGTATTGTAAAATATAATGTACAAAAATTAACAGAAAAAATATCTAACAAAAACTTTACATAAATGGACAGAAAAAAACAAATATAAAATATGTATCATGCTACTTCTCTACACTGTTATTATCATGAACACAACTCAGACACAAGATATAAAGTCATTGTTTTTTTTTAAACATCAAAACATCCATAGAAGTCAATTTTAAGGAATAAACTAACCTTCTGAGGACCTCTGGACCTGAGACAGTCGGTCAGCACTGATGGATGTGATGAGCTGAAGAGTGGAGAGGAGAATGCAGCAGTAGCGCCACCTGCTGGAACCATCACTGTTCACAGCTTCACAATGTGGAGTGTAAAACACTGCGACAGAGAGCAGGGTTACATCTTCTTTGCTTCCACAGGCAGCTCGCAGGTATCAGACACATTTAACACTTTTTAAAACCTTCCCCAGATTTTTAAAATCTCATTCAAAACTGATTTTTGGACAAATTATATTTTTCTCATTCAAACATTGCATAAAACACACATGTGGTCCTGTGCAGAGGTGGGCTTTATATCAGGTGAGATGGGTTCATCTACATTTTGCCAACAGCTACAAGCACAAAGTGAAAAGACGATCAAGATTTGTGACGTCAGAAATGTTTTATGCAGAACACCTCCACTCGTTTTGACAAAAACTTGTTATAAAATTGAAGGAAGAAACTGAAGAAGGAAAGTTTTGCTCATGACTTTATTGTAACATAACACATGATATGTCAGAGTCTGGCACAGAGACACGAGGATCAAACCGACAGTCTGGTCGCTACTGCTTCTTGGTGTGAGTCAGTCGATGGGTGGTGAGGTGCTGCAGGACTCTGAAGCCTTTCTGACAGTGTTCACACTCAAACGGTTTCTCTCCTGTGTGGATACGGATGTGTTTGGTGAGGTTGCTCTTGTCGTTGAATTTCTTCCCGCAGTCTTTACAGTCGAAGGGTTTCTCTCCGGAGTGGATCAGGCGGTGCTTCCTCAGCTGCACAGCCTGCGTGAAGCACTTGCCACACTGGGAACAGCGGTATGGTTTCTCCATCGTCTCGCAGCACTCGTGACTGGACAGCTCTGAGAGGTCTGTGAACTCCTGCCCGCACATGGAGCAGCGCAGCGGTTTCTCCCCGTGAGTGGACAGGTGTAACTTCAGTGCTGACGGATGGGCGTAGCCTTTGTCGCACTTGTCGCACTTGTAGGGTTTCTCGCCCGTGTGGCTGCGCTCGTGGATGATGAGGTGCTGCAGGAGCCGGCAGCCTTTGCCGCAGTGCGAGCAGCAGTATGGTTTCTCCCCAGTGTGAATCATCTTGTGCTTCTTCAGGTTGTTCCTGACGCTGAAGGCTTTGGGGCACAGGTCGCACTTGAAGGGTTTCTCTCCAGTGTGGGTGTACTGGTGCGCCGCCAGTGAGGCCTGGACCCTGAACCGCTTCGGACACAACTTGCACTGGAACGGTTTCTCGCCCGTGTGAACACGCTCGTGCTGCCTCAGTTTGGTCAGCTGCTTGAAGCTTTTCGTACAGTGGCTGCAGCGGTGCGGTCTCTCCTCAGAGTGACTGAGCATGTGCGTTTTGAGGTCTCCCCTCCGGGCGCAGGTTTTGCCACACTGCTCGCATACGAAGGGTTTCTCCCCTGTGTGGACGAGGAGGTGCTGCTGGAGCGTGTGCAGCAAGTAGAAGCTCTTATTGCACTGTTTGCAGCTGTGACACCTCTCTCGTGGGGATGTTGCTTTATCCTGGTGATTTTCACCGTCCTGTGTGTGAATGCGTTCATGCACCCTTAAGTAGCGTTTAGTCCGGAAGGTCAGGCTGCATGTGTCACAGGAAAACATCTCCTGCTCCGCCGGCTCGGACTCCGGCTGGCTCGGTGTACCTGTTGTCGTGCCGCAGTGGTACCGCCGGTGTCTGGTGACGTTGCTCCTCCTTGCGAAGGATTTCCCACAGCGCTCACAGTGATGTCGGGGTTCACTCGTCTCTGCTTTGTCTTCATTGGTCCAGTCAAGAGAAAGAGATAAACACAAAGTTAAAATCTGCAGTGTTTATTTTGGTGTTTTAGATTTAATCTTTGGACAAAAATACGTTTTAGTTTCAGAGCGTATTATCATGAGCATAAACACTGCTGAGCTGGGATTCTCCAGTCGGCCGCAGCACAAGAAGCGTGGTGAAGAGCAAGAGTGTAAAATCAGTAAGATAAATGAGTAACACCACACATGTTCATCTGTACAGAAACATTTACCTCCACCTCTGGCCTCAGGTGCTACATCTTCAGCCTCTTGTTGCTCCGGTGTGGAGACGTTGTCCTCGTCCCGTATGAGCCACCTCAGCCCGTCTGAGCCGCCGCCACCTTCCTCCTCCCAGTTGGGGTCGTTGTCGTCGTCACACTCTGACTCTTCTTCTTCTTTAAACAAATCGACCTCCGCTCCGATATCGGTGTCATACCAGTGTGGATTCTCAAAGCAGTCGCCGGCCTCCTCTTTGAACTCCACCCTGATGCCACTGCTCCTCTGCTGCTCCTCTGCAGGATGGAGGAGCTGCAGGTTCAGTCCTGGAGTTTTCATGCAGTCCGCCACGCAGACAGACGGCTGCCTCGATGCGAGCACCGTCAGCTCAGGGGAGGAGCCTGAGGACAGGACACAGTGGTTTGTAAAGCACAATTCATACACTCTTAACGGGTCTTAAAGAGCTCCATGTGCAAGACATGATATGAAATGGAGTCTGTGGACAGGACTCAAACACTGAACAGGGTTTCTTCCCATTTGGCCGTACGAGCAGGAGTGAGTTTAGCAGTTGCAACAAAACTACAGAGGCTGCTCACTCTGTGGCTGTCAGTGGTGTAGTTAGCATTCGTTAGCTTGAGGGCTAACTTGGCTACATTACAGGAGTGTCACTGTCAACCTGAACTGAACCAAGCCATCATTACGAGCACAGATGATACAACAGAAGGTAAGACGCCGAGAGAAAGGAAGTGACGCGAGCACATGATGCTGTTTCTGGAGGGACCCTCATGTCAGCTGCTCACCTGTAGACACCAGCCTCCCAGCAGGTGTCTTCAAACAGTCCACCAGAGACACAGACAGCTGCTTGAAGCCGAGCAGAGACAGAGTGCCGGGTGACGCCATGATGTCCACCGACAGCTGCTTGAAGCCGAGCAGAGACAGCGTGCCGGGTGACGCCATGATGTCCACTGCAGTCGCTCTGAGAGTCAACACCAGGCGGCAGATCTGAAAGACAGAAGACTGAACTGAAGCAGCTGAGGAAACCTTTGTACTGAACTTACGTCTGCTCTCCAACATGACTCTGACAGGGACAGTTATTACGTCATTTATCGTTCCAGCTTCACAAACTTCTCCTTTGAATCGACCATACGTGCTACAGCTTCGCAACTTTCACCAAAATGTAGCCCCGATACTGAAGAAACATTTGAACATTTAAACCTACTGCAAATTATAAAGTTTTTGAAAACTTCTTAAACCTCTCTCCTCCCACAATCTTTGCTCAGTTGACACCAAACCTGCTCCAGAGCATCTTCAGCGACAAACTGTCCTCACAAATTTGTGATTTATCAAAAACTGAGGCTACAGTGCACCAAGATGTTTATACTTGCAAATTCTTGCTAAATACGTTTTCAATGTTCATGAAAAAAATTGACAAAATGTTGGAGCCATGGCAGATGATGTTTGGCAAATATCAGAATTTTATACCAAAAACTGAATTTTTGGCAGCAGTTTGAATTCTGTCCTCCTGTGAACCATCGCTGTCAGTGGGAACAGAGCAGGTTTTCACTTATGGAGTAAATCAATCAAATTAACAACATCTCCATGCTGGCTACATGCAGACTTTGTCTCGTCTTGATTCTTGTCTTCCTATTTTGCCTATGTTGCTCTGAATTGCCTCAAATTGCCCAGACCTATAATGTTGTCTTCGTGTTGCCACGTTAAACACTTTAATGTAGCTATTTAAATACAGTTTATTATCATTATCATTGGTTTATAACCGCGGTGACACTGAGCTCCTAACTTTAGCACGTGTGTTGATGTAACTCTGGGACAACATGCCTGCTGTGTGTCTATGAAGCTAACTTTAGCTTAGCCACACTTTGTGCCGCTCGTGTATTAGCATTACACCCAAGGTTGGTACCGGAGCTAAGGTTGGCCCTGTCGGGCTTCCGTCCGCCTCCATCTTCCTAATTCTGCCCCAGCTTCCTTCACTGTAACAACATACAGACAGACACACGGCCACACTCACCACAGGGAGCACACACACACACAGACACACACACACAGACACACGGCCACACTCACCACAGGGAGCACACACACACACAGACACACACACACAGACACACGGCCACACTCACCACAGGGAGCACACACACACACACACACATACACAGACAGACAGACACACGGCCACACTCACCACAGGGAACACACACACACACACACACGGCCACACTCACCACAGGGAGCACACACACACACACAGACAGACACACGGCCACACTCACCACAGGGAGCACACACACACACACACACACACAGACAGACACACGGCCACACTCACCACAGGGAGCACACACACACACACACAGACAGACAGACACACGGCCACACTCACCACAGGGAGCACACACACACACACACACACACGGTCACACTCACCACAGGGAGCACACACACACACAGACAGACACATGGCCACACTCACCACAGGGAGCACACACACACACACACAGACAGACAGACACACGGCCACACTCACCACAGGGAGCACACACACACACACACACACACGGTCACACTCACCACAGGGAGCACACACACACACACAGACAGACACACGGCCACACTCACCACAGGGAGCACACACACACACACACACACAGACAGACACACGGCCACACTCACCACAGGGAGCACACACACACACACACACAGACAGACACACGGCCACACTCACCACAGGGAGCACACACACACACACACACAGACAGACACACGGCCACACTCACCACAGGGAGCACACACACACACACACACAGACAGACACACGGCCACACTCACCACAGGGAGCACACACACACAGACAGACACACGGCCACACTCACCACAGGGAGCACACACACACACACACACAGACAGACACACGGCCACACTCACCACAGGGAGCACACACACACACACACAGACAGACACATGGCCACACTCACCACAGGGAGCGCACACACACACACAGACACACGGCCACACTCACCACAGGGAGCACACACACACACACACACAGACAGACACATGGCCACACTCACCACAGACAGACACACACACACACACACAGACAGACACACGGCCACACTCACCACAGGGAGCACACACACACACACACACACACACACACACACACACGCACACACGGCCACACTCACCACAGGGAGCACACACACACACACACACACACACACACGGCCACACTCACCACAGGGAGCACACACACACACACACATATACACACACACACACACACACACACACACACACAGCCACACTCACCACAGGGAGCACACACACTCACCACAGGGAGCACACACACACTCACCACAGGGAGCACACACACACACCACAGGGAGCACACACACACACACACACACACACACACAGACACACGGCCACACTCACCACAGGGAGCACACACACACACTACAGGGAGCACACACACACTCACCACAGGGAACACACACACACACACACACACACACCACAGGGAGCACACGCACACACACACACACACACACACACCACAGGGAGCACACGCACACACACACACACACACACACCACAGGGAGCACACACACACACACTCACCACAGGGAGCACACGCACACACACACACACACACCACAGGGAGCACACCTGCTGTCCTCTCACCTTCTCACGGAGCTAACGTTAGCGTCTGAGCTACACCGCTGCTGCACACCAACATCCGGTTCCTAAGGACATAAATAAACTTCCGCTCGTGCCTCTCAGCTTTCAAGCTGTGAAACAAAACTAAAACGTTGTTTCCGGTCTTTTCCAAACAGATAATTAAAGCTCAGACGGAGGAGCAGCTGATGGACTCGTTTCAAACACAGAGCGTCTTTGTTTACTTCCGGGTTTAGTGGGAGGACGAAGATTTCGACCAATCGGCTACGACAACGTCAAGAGGGAGGCGCGTTATTGGAGCGTTTTGGCGCCAATCGCCGTGTCGCTGGTTCACAAGGAGACGGCGCCTCGTTTAGGACAAAAATAAGTCAATACGCGTTTTACAAGTTGTTGTTTCCTCGAGGAGGGTCTAGCTGCAGGCCTGCAGAAAAACGTGAAGGAAGTTGAAGGAAGTTGAACTTCCAAATATGGTTCGTGGGCATGTTGGCTCACATAAGAGACCGCGCCCAAGACGTGATCGCGTCAAGGCAGCAAAGATGGCTGATGCAACGCAGGTGAGTACGCTAAACTTAGCTTTTCCAAACTTCGACAACATATGTTTAATAAACAACTTGTGGCTGTGACTATTTACGTTATTGGATGTGTCGCGTGTTCGCCTGTTTAGGTGCAATGAACAAAAAATTTGTTTGTTTAGTATTTGTACATTGTAATCAAGTTAAGATTGTGAATTGCTACCAGTCTTTGCTTACCCAGCGAAGTAGCAACTACAATTAAGGAATATTAATCAACGTTTGTATAAAGAGAAACTATAAACGAACTTAATTGGTGGTTTAACGATGTAATGAGACTGCAAGATAAGACTTAAGGCTCAATTTAAAAGCAATGTGAATTAACGGAATGACGTGGTTCTTTTATTTCGGCTGTGTCTATATCTGACATGAAATAATGCGTTTAAAAGTTTAATTTCTGCAAGAATCACGTTTTGTGCATGTTTATGGTGTTTGGAGGTGCTATGGCTTAAGACACACGTCATACTTGTTCTGACTACTGTCATTATTGCGTATTAATTTAAATTGCGATGGGGGTAGGCTGTTAAGGAGTGGTCACATCTTCATGTTTGAAATTTATGCGATTCATTTATTGTATTAGACATGTATATATCACTGGCATTCATTACATTTAGGGTTTTTAAAGTAAACCCCAAAAATAAGTAACCCAGATGGATACAAAATGACAAGAGCCTTTGTTTTAAATTTGGTTTGTGTTGAGTCTTGGAAAGGATGTCAGTGTTGTTAACCACTCAGTTTTAGATATGTGCATTTGAACCGTTCTGGAAATCTGGTTTTAAATATTTAATTAGCACATTTGTTTAAATTGTTATCTTTTAGGTCTTTTTAAAATCCATCCATACCATCTTGATTGTGTAGGTTGACAATTTAGTTCACTGCTGCTTGTTTGAGGAGTTAAATATTTTCAAATACCATACTGACACAATTCTCCTCCAACAGACCAAGACGACAATGTTTCGCGATGGACAAACTCCACAACTGACCAAAGTGGATGTGGACACCTTCCAGTGTCCATTTTGCCCAAAGAGGGGTGGGTATGCTGGGCTCATGGCTCACTTGCAGGGCCATCAGAGGTCCCTTGTGAAATATGGAGGCAAGTACATCCACAGGATTATAATATTTTCAAATAAATATTTAAATTTTTAGTGGTCTCAGTCTTTCTAAGTAGTAATACCTCACCTGTTATGAAATTACATGTTATTTCTCTACCGCCCCACATAGTCAGATTAGACTATGAACTAGTCAGATTAGACTATGTGGGCCCATTTGATGTTTGTGGACTTCAGTTTTTTTTATGTATCAAAATAATCTTGATAAATTGCACTACAGGCCAGATGAAAAATGTTTTGGATTTTTGGGGTGAACTGTTCCTAAATTCTTATGTTGTCTTTTCTGTTGTAAAGACAATAAAAAGACATTTGGTCAAGAGTTTCTATTGTTTGTTGTTCAACTTACAGAGTATATTTTTCATACACACACCTGCAGGGTCCTGATAGGTGTTTCTTCATTTTAGTGAAGACGGTTATGTTTAACTTCAGGATCAGGTTTACAGGATTTATGAAATGTTGATACACACAGATTCTAGTATCTTACCAACTTTATTCAAGGATATCCATAAACTTGAAGAGGGCTCCAATAGAACACTTCTTTACAGAAATTCAAACTGGGAATGAGGTTAGGAAACTAAAGTATCCTGAATTCCCCCCTAAATGACTCCAAACAATGGTTTGCAAATAAGGAGAAATGGGAGATTGAAATGAACAGACATTTCACTACACATCTGGAAGGAAATTTGTGGTGAGGCACATTTGATGACTAATTCTAATATTTGGCAAGAGTTCACATGGGAGAATAAGATACTTCTGTACCCCACAAGTAACAGCAAAGTGGGCTAATTTTTGATTACAGCAGGGAGAACGCTTCACAATGTGGAGAGGGGGTAAGGTCACTGGCAGGGAGCTGTAGGTTTGAAATGTTTTTTGTACACTAGTTATTTCTGCTGAGAGTGAATTTGAAAGTTTAATTCCCAAATAAATCTGAATCATCTTGAGCCATGATGCCTGTGTGAAATTTAAAACACTCAGAGTGCATGAAGTAAAGTAAAGGTTTGTATTGGACCCTGAATGTTGTTGGCTCAACAGAAATAACAATATAATAAGTGTTAATGATTTTGCTCATTAGTGGGTTCAGTGTGGTAAAAACTACACAAATATAATCATTGTGGAGGGATGATGAGCCCATCAATAACAAACCAAACTACATGTGAGATTTGGACAAGAGACTAAGAATGTTTTCAGGTTAAATGGCTGCATTGAATTCACGTATTGAAACTTGAATCATCCCATGATGTGATGTTTACAAGCATTTATTATGTATTCAGTTCTTCTCATTTTGAAACATATAAAGTACACTTTGATGTTCTTAAATATCAGTAATATACAATTTAATGCATAATTATATACATAATTCTAACAATAAGGCCAACCCAATCCATAGTTTATTGTTATTATTTCTGCTAAGTAATAAAATGACAATATTATAATATCTTATTATTGTTATTATTTTATTATATATTATTATATTTTTTAATTACCTTTTTTTTCCTAGGTCACCTTGTGTTTGCATTAATTCATTATTTGTGCTGAAAGTCATTTATTGTCGTGGCCCAGAGTTTTTACTTATTTCTTGTCATAATAGTTGGTTAAAACTGTTACTTTCAGCAACATTTTTTATTTATTTCTGAATTGTCTCTCAAGGCCACCACAGCGTCTATCAAAGTGGGCGTGTTTTGAAGGGGCGTGTTTTGGACACTGCAGCCGCTTCACTTCCGTTGTCAGTGCCACAGTGGGTGTGGTTTGGATGGGCGTGGTTTGGAGGGGCCTGCGGGTCTGCAGCTAGATATACTTGGTTTTTTCCTCTTAATGTAATTATAGGTACAACAGGAAGTGATGTCATGATGATATTAATGATAATAATAATGTAATAATCATAATAATAATGATAACAATAACAACAATAATAATAATAATGATAATATTAATAATAATGATAACAACAACAATAACAATAATAATAATAACGATAATAATAATAATTATGATAACAACAACAATATATGATGCATAATTTGCATATTTAAACATAACATTTCACTTAACGTGTACCACAAAAAATAATTATCTAAACCATTTTTCTCTCATACTGTGAACCAGAAATATTTACCTCAGTAACACTTATACAACCAAACTTTCAAGTTTTCATCCATTGTAATATTCTGAAGGTTCCCATATTTATATTATATCTAATGTTCCTTTATGTGAAGGGTGTGTATAGTGTTAATAGTATTAAGTGTGTAGTTGTGTCTAATTTAGTACTTTATATTTTTCTAATTCTGATAACTTTTTGTATTTTATCTTTATTCTATAAGTATTCTCTCGCCATTCAACTTGCTTTTCTATCTGTGCTCAAATAGCAAAGATATCAGAATTAGAAAAATGTGAATATCCCTGTTAAAGTTTTATCTCATTTCATTTTATTTCATTTTTTTATTATTTTTTTTTAACTTCATTTCATTTTTAAAATTTTATTTTACGTCATTTCATTTTATTTTATTTCTTTTTAAAAAAAATTCATTCTTTTTCATTTTTTATTTTATTTCATTGTATTTCGTTTTATTGTATTTCATTTCATTTTTTATTTCATTTTTAAATGCTATTTTACTTCATTTTTTTTTCATTTCTAAATTTTATTTTACTTCATTTCATTTTATTTCATTTTTAAATTTCATTTTATTGTATTTTAGTTCAATTTACTTTTATTTTGTTTCATTTTTTTAAAATTTCATTTATTTCATTTTTAGTTCATTTCATTTTATGTCATTCTTAAAATTGTGTTTTATTTCATTTTATTGTATTTTATTTCATTTCATTTCATTTTTATTTTATTTCTTTTTTTTTAAGTTTATTTCATTTTTAAAATTCTATTTAATTTAATTTCATTTTTTATTGTATTTCATTTAATTTAATTTCACAGCTCTTATCAGTTTTTTTTCCCAGATTTATTGAGTGATAGAAAGAGTTAACTTTTTTACTCATTCTTGACAATGGGGCCAAAACCTTTTTTCAAACTCTTTAATCAGATGGTGAAGATTAAACTCAAAACTATTAAACTTCCCAGTGATTTCTTTTTTTCTTTAACATCATGCATGAAGGATATCAGAGGTCAGATCTGACGGAGTTAACAAAAAAATATACACAGTGTTGGTTTGGATCCATCAGGGGTACAGAACATGTCTGTTATATCTGAAACACACTTGATAGAAATATTATTTCATTAATTTATTTATCAAAAAAAGAAATCAGTACCTGAGCAGCAGTCACACCTGTTTGGAAACCAGGAAGTGAGACAGGATGTGATGTCGCTGACTCCTTTGTCCCCGATCAAATGATGATTTTGTAGAAATCTGATGGAGCTGTCAATAAACCTGAGACACGTCTTTAAAGGGTCAATATTTTCATATAAAGTATGTTGTATGATTATAGCAGCACGTTTTGACACTGATGTCACAGCACATGCTGTTAGCTTTACGCCTTGAAGGCTTTTAACAGATATTTTAAACCTTTTCTGGCACAGGGGAAGTTTAGAAGTTAAAAATAATGAAATCAGAACAAATTATTTTATAAATCATATTTATTTCATACATATAAATCCTTAGAAAAGTAATGTTTAACCCCAGAAACTGAACTAGTGTGTCATGTTATGTTTGATCAGAGGGCTCAGTGGTGACACCTGGCGCCTCAGAGGTTGAATCACATTGAACATGAGATGGAGCTCACAGCTCTGCGCTCCTCCGTGTGTCTCTCCTCTGAACACTAGATGGAGCCACGTCTTCAGGTTGAGTCTCTGCACAGATTCACATCAATCATCGATTTGACCTCATGACACAAAGGGAAATAAAGTACAGCACTGAGCGTAACAGTGTGAGTGAGGAAGGTGTGTTTGGATTTGTAAATGTGCAGGAACGAGTTCAGGTGAAGCGTCGACACACAACATGTGTCTGTGCTGCTGCTGCTGCTGCTGTGACACTGATGTTTCTGTATCCAGATACAAACGCCTGAAATAGATTGTGAGCCTCAGAAAGGAAAGACACCCCGAGGGTCCTCAGGCTGATAGCAGATAAAGACTTGAACAATCGATTGTACAAAAGCGAACACACACACACTCATAACGCCCACAGACACACACACAGATCCACAGGCTGAATGCTTTGATAAGTCGCTCTTTTGAAGACGGAGAGTTTTGAAGTCCCTTTGAAGGGACTTTTACTGATGTTGTTGGTTTGCGAGCCTCAATTAAATCCAGCTAATCATTTTAAATTCAAAGACTGCTTTTCTCATCCATAATGGATTCATGTGTAATGTAGAGGAGCTGCAGCAGGCCGGGCAGAGGAAGTGAACGTCTGTAACGTCTCCCAGCTGCTGCAGGGCTGCACTTACACTTGTCACACTGCGCTGACGTGTGCGCTCGTCTCAGATGTTATGGTTTTTGGCAGGAGCAAAAAAACCATACATTTATACTTTTAGCAGCGTTTTCTAACCTTCTGTCCTCGGGGAGCCTTTTTATCACTTGATGTCAAAACTAAATAAAGTGATTCAAATCTGAGAGGACAAACGTCGCCTCAGTTCAACTGCTGCACACTTACAGACATGCAACCTATGGCAGGGTGTCACCAAACATGCATCACATCATGTTAAAGGAAAGGAAGCAGGGAAATGTTCAGAGGCACAGCCAGAGTGAAAGGTGCTGAAAACACTACAAGAATACACGTCAGGATTACAATAACTCTTAACAGGCAACTATTCGCCACAAATACGTCACCTTTGTATGTTTTGTACGCATCATATCAAGGTCTCTGGAGCCACGTAATGTACGAGCGCTCTGTCATCAGGGAGGGATGATGGATGACATGTCACCGAAGCAAGACGCCTGCAGAAGCTGCAGACCACTGTTCAAGACCAACAAACAACAAAAACACAAAACAAAGCAGCTTGGGTGTTTTTTAGGGACCTTTAATGTGTTTCCTGCAACAAGAATTTTAAGCAACTAAACATGTTTTTTATTAGTGAGACATCCCTGTGTTTCCAGCTGCTTTTTATGCGCCAAATGTAGGTGTTATTTGAGGACCCACCACTGTGTTTCCTGCAGCTTTTAAAGAACTAAACATGTTTTTTTAGCGAGACATTGTCGTGTTTCCAGCTGCTTTTCAGCTCCAAAAGTGAGTGTTATTTTAGGGAGTGTTATTCTGGTGGCTGTTCTTCATGCAGCTTTTTCAGTCCCAAACTTGGATGTTTTTTAGGGGAACGGTTGCTGTGTTTCCAGCTGCTTTTTAGGCACCAAATGTGGGTGTTTGTGAGAACCAGTCAGTGTGTTTCCTGCAGCTTCATAGCAACTAAACATGTTTTTTATTAGCCAGACACAGCTGTGTTTCCAGCTGCTTTTCAGCCCCAAAATATGGGTGTTATTTGAGGACCCACCACTGTGTTTCCTGTGGCTTTTAAGGAACTAAACATGTTTCTTTTAGTGAGACATCCCTGTGTTTCCAGCTGCTTTTCAGCTCCAAATGTGAGTGTTATTTTAGGGACCTGTCAGTGTGTTTCTGGCAGCTTTTCAGGCCCCTAACATGGGTGTTTTTAGGGACTTGTGGCTGTTCTTCATGCAGCTTTTTCGCTCCCAAACTTGGGAACTGTCTCTGTGTTTCTGAGCACCAGACCCATAATGTATCCACCAGTTCTGACATATCTGGTGAGTGTTTGAGCCCCTCAAAGAGGTGATTCATTCTGCACGATGAGTACTGATAACAGCTTACATTCATTTACAAACACGTACTTGTACTAGTAACAGAATGTTTTTGGACTGTGGTATTTCTACTTGTGTGTAACTGAAGGATCTGAGATCTTGAATGAAAGCTTGAACGACTGTTATTGTTGTCAAAATGATCACAGTGACCCAATAAGTCCCCAGATGTTGTGTTCATGTGTAAATATACAGAGAAAGGCAACAAATCCATCTCCCTTCTCTGCAGCCATCAGACAACAAACACCAGTGGACATCTTTGGGAGCATCTGTGAGAGAAATCGCTGACACGCTCTGTTACTCGCTCTCTGATGGATGCTTCTGTATTTCACTCTGAAATCTGGATCGATTGCTTCCTGTGTGGAGAACGTTTCCCAGCGGCGTGAACACCAAACACAGAGCAAATCTCCTGCGTCTCAATTAGAGAGGATGATGTTTTCGTCGCCGCTCCAGTTTGTGAGTTCACTTTTGAACAGCAAACATGTTGATGTCAGACACAAGGAAGCTTCACTTTGCCTCCTTTTTACACTTTAGACAAACTGATCAAGAGACTGACGCTGCCAGCTGGCTGAGGCTAGACACTGTGGAGGCTCTGTGTGTTCCCCGAGTACGGTGGCCCTGATGCTGCGTTTATCAGCGTCCTTCACAGCAAACTTTCACTCAGATCTCACCAACTTGCTGAAGTGAAACAAGACTGATTCATCTGTGTCATCACGATCAGAGGCAACAGTGTCGGTTTGTTTTAAAGGTTGGTACGGAAAGTAACTGAGTACATCTGAGGTTTGAAGTACTTTACTTGAGTATTTCCATGACCACACTGAACACAAGCGTGAAAGCAAATATGTTCTTAATCAACTTACAACAACTATGGGCAGAAAACATAGTGAGTGTAACTTTGCCAACCAGCTGCCTCAAGAAATGTTGACACTGCACATTTCTGCAAACAACAAATCTATAACATTCGTACATTTCAGTCACATCATATGTTTTTAAAGTAGTATTGGCTGACTGTCACTGGGAGGTGGAGGTTGTGGTGGATGGCGTGACACCGAGGTGCCTGCAGATCTCTAATCGTGACCAAGCTTTTCTGCCCAAAGAATGGGTGTTCAGCCAAAACATGATCTTTTGTGAACCATATTTTTAGCCACCAAACGTCGGTGTTCTCGAGTGTCTCTTTGTGTCCACTGGGGAACGAGCCACAGAAAGTCACTGACTCACAGGAACACATCGCCTGCATTTCTAGGCGGGACTGTGCAACACAAAACGGGTATTTTAAGCCAAAATATCTTTTCCCACCATCACCAACTGGTTTTTGTACCTAACCCTAAACACATTACATTTCAACATGTCTGCTACACAATACATGCAAATGTAATGTACCCAGGGTTTGCTGAAACATACAATATCTATATTTTCCTAGCATCTGGGTTGACCAGCAAAGTAGCAGCCAGTGGCCAGTTAGTGAGCGGAGCTACCAGCAAGAAAAAAAAAACTAAATTAAAGCTGCAAGCAGCGTTGGCGGGACCTCGGACTCACGCCATTTCGGCCTCCAGCTCAGGCAGACAGTTAAAGACAAAAGTTGTAGATGATTTTAGACCCCAGCCAGTTTTGGTTTGATGTTTCTACGACATTCCTACGGGCCGCAGCGGTGTGTCTAGGTGGCGCTAGAGAGCCCATTTTGGCACTTTTGGGGTTAATTTTTTCATTTTATCAAATTTTTCACCAGACCTGACAAGCGTGCCAATTTCGGTGAGTTGTTGAGCATGTTTAGGAGGTCAGATTTGGGTTTTAGGAGACGGAGGGAGAAAGAATTATAAAAACAGCTAGACCATTTTCAGTTTGGTCCCACTAAAGTACACAAGGGAAACTTGACAATTTATATCGCAACCGAGCCATTTTTGAAGCAGTGGCTCAGCAAAGGGTGGAGAACAGCTACAACCGTTCCAGCTGAACAGAGCGGTCTCAGTGTGGACACTGGACACACATATTAAAGTGGATGTTTTTAGCAACCGGTCTCTGTGTTACTAACGCCTTTTTAGTCCTCAAATGTGGGTGATTTTTAGGGACTTGTCTCTGTGTTTCTTGCAGCCTTTAGCCCCCAAACATGGGTGTTTTTTTAGAAACCCATCACTGTGTTGAGATAGTGGCATTAAAAGTGGTTGTCTTTTTGAAGACACTGCTGCTTATCCAGTGGGGACTGATTGTGCCCCTACAACTGGGCATTTCAAGCCAAAACATGATCATCTTCAAACTATAACCAAGAGGTTTTTGGGCCTAAACCTAATCACACTTAACGCACCATAATGTTCTGTGGTGCTGTGACTATAACTTAATATGGGCATGCAGATGTCCTCAGGCCTGGACTCTTATTGGACATGAGCAATTTGGGGCAGATTAGACAATGTACACCTGAGTTACAACAACTTCCTGTTTCATAGTAAAATGCACCAAATGGCCACCGCTCCATGAAAACTCAAAACTTTAACACCTTTTCAAAGGTGATTTCTTAAAATTGTACAGACTAAATCTGAAGTAGGTCTGATTGACTCTCTAGAAGGAGGAAATTCAAAATGGTTGACTTCCTGTTGGGTTAACAGTTTGTCACATCTGCCTCCAAAATTCCTTACAATACATCTGTGTGGAATTTAAAGTTGTGAGCTTTTACTTCATACATATATATATATGGCTTCTAACCTCTCCTGCACAATGTCCATTTTTGAAATTCTTACTGTCTTATTTTATACACATGTATATTTACTACTAAATACATGAAGACCTCGCAGGCTGAAACATTCAGACTTTGATCTAACAAGGATTTATTTGGATTTAAACAGATTCTAATAGCTGCAATAAAAGTGTTAATTACGCTTGAAATCACCTACAGAGAAGAAGAATTAACTTCCTCTCGCTGAGCCAGGTGAAATGCACCAGATGTCTATTTATTTATGACTTTATTTTGTTATTTCTTGGATCTGTTGTCTCAGTGTCAGATGTTTCAATGCACTTATTAGTATTCAGTGTGTGTGCAGTGGATCAACATTTTGACCCTGCAGGATTACAGAGATTTACCTCCTCCTCCCCCGCCATCATCAAAACACACACACACACACACACACACACACACACACACATGCAGGTCAGGTTGCTTGGCGGTGGTTTGCGTGTTTTAGTGGAGACCCGGAGGATTCGAGTCGGCCGCGTCCCCGTTTGAAGAGACGCCGACATGTTTGCAGGGGAGTCCCAGCAGGAGCCCTCCTCAGTCCTCAGATCATGTGAGCAGCTCAAAGGTTCCCCTCCTCCAGCTGACCTGCTTTCATGTTGCTCTCACTGTGGAGAGATCAGAGACCGAGGGGAAGGTGTGTAAGGATGAACACATTCATACCTCCATATGTACATATACTCAATATCCACATGTTAAATGTGTGTACATATGAAGTGAAAACATAAAATACATGTTCTTCCATGTACAAACATGAGAAACTTTGAAATTGGAATATATATATGTATATACTAGTCCATACCCATTATGTACAGCATACCATGACTTAGTCATAGCAAACATTAGAAAACACCAACATTGGTCCACAGGGGGAGCCACAGCCATCGGTCGCATTTTAGCCATTTTGAAGCATTTTTCTGTTGTTATAGCGCCACCCAGTTGCCAATTAGAGTTAAATTTCTCCAGTCACCTTGAGGCGTCCTGTTCTACATATCTACCAAGTTTAGTAAAAATCCATATGGCGGTTAGGCCTAGATAAGAAATGAGCTCTCTAGCGCCCCCATTTTGTTTGATGGGGTCAATAATGGAGGGGTCCCCTCAGATTATGTGTGGTCATATGCCTACAAAGTTGCGTGGTGATGGGTGAAACCCTTGAGATGTTATACACCTTTATGTGATGAGCCACGCCCTCCGCAATATTCATTGCCTTATAGAAGCTCAGTTTTAGTAAGTTTTCCAACTTTTGCCAAGAGGGAACTTTAGATATTGGTCCCTAGATTATGTTCACCCAGTTTCATGCAGATCGCTCAAACTTCCTAGGAAGAGATCCATTTGAAGTGTTTTTCAAAACATTCAAAATGGCGGAAAATCTATATAAGTGGAAGTTATGGGTTCTTGAGGCAAATGTGTTCCTCATGAGGAGAGGCATCTCTGTGCAAAGTTTCATGTCTCTACCACATACGGGGCATGAGATATGCACATTCAAAGTTTGACATTTCAATGGGTTGCTATAGCGCCCCCCTTTGGCCAATTGATGTAATATTGCTTCATTGGCATCCTCCCATGACCCTCTACCACTGTGCCACATTTCACATGGATTGACCAAGTCAGTGAGGAGAAAAACCTGGAACACACACACACACACACACACACACAGTTTGTCATTATAAAGTCAGATGAACATATTAACTACATGCTAACATTGGACCCCACAGTGCAGAAGCAGTGCCTGGTCTTATAGGTGCAGCTGCCTGGTGCGTCTCATACCGCCACTAAAAGGTGCCTCATTGCATCGGTATCTGAAGCCAACGGCCGCTGACCAAGTCTTAGTATTTGACGAGTTGGGAGTGAGACCACTTTAGCAAAACTTTCACTCGAGCTGTTTGCTAATAACAATTGGCTGTTGAATGTTAGCTCATAATTAGCATCTCAAAACACTAACATTTACTGTGTAACATTTGTGTACACATGGCTATGACATCTGACACAGCTAAGGCTCAGTGTGTTTGCGTGTTCGTCATCATTCCCCTCCTCCATGTCTCCCTGGCTCTGTGCATGTTCCTTTCCTCCCTCCTCACTTGTTCCTGTCTCGTTCTCTCTCCATCTTTCCTCTTGACTTGTTTTCCTCTCTCTCTCTCTCAGCTTCCCTCACAGAGTCACGGACGGATGCTAATTGGCTTCTGATGCATTTTTAATGTTCAGCCACCCAACCACTCTGCCTGCCACTATGTGTGTGTGTGTGTGCGTGTGTGACAGTTAGATTGTGTATTGTCGGTGTGCACGTTGCAAAGTGTGATCATGCTGGTATTTGCACTGCCGTCTGAAGTAAATGTGGTGTGTGAATGTGTATCTGCCCGCATGTTTTGGTGTGTAATCTCGTGACAGGAAGTCAATTTGTACTCATCTGTTCGTGCTTCAGTCCCAGCGGACGCCTTAATGGCTGGCAGAGAGTGTGTCGGGCGACAGGAAGTCAGACAGGAGAGTTTCTTCTCCCGTTGCTGCTCAAAGTTTGTGGTTAACAGCTCTTGCACAATCTATTTGACGCTTCATTAAATGAACTCGTGGTGTCCGGCAAACTGGGTCACTGGTGTGTGAGTGAGAGATTTCACATTTCT
The DNA here is from genome assembly GCA_035609425.1 of Epinephelus awoara. Classification (NCBI taxonomy): domain Eukaryota; kingdom Metazoa; phylum Chordata; class Actinopteri; order Perciformes; family Serranidae; genus Epinephelus; species Epinephelus awoara. Next base: position 31,603,359 of record CM069315.1, on the reverse strand, counting down.
CTCTCGCACTCCTGTGACGTGGTCGACTCATGATGGACAAGTTTTATAAAACTGATTGAAACAGATGAAGCAGAACACGAGATATCGACCCAGTCTCACTCCAAAGTCGCTGAAAACCACCGCTTAGGCAACAACGAAAGTTAAAGCAGCAGAAGTCCAAATATGGAGGGTGAGTGGTGGATGGGTCCAACAAACACTGACTTCACCCGGGAGGCCGGTGATCACTTCCTGTCAGATGGTAAAGCCAAACCCTGTTCTTCTTTCCTAAACCCAACCACATGAGTGTGTGTGTGTGTGTTGGCTAAACGTAACCACGTGTGTGTGTCGGCTAAACGTAACCACGTGTGTGTCAGCTAAACGTAACCACGTGTGTGTGTTGGCTAAACGTAACCACGTGTGTGTCAGCTAAACGTAACCACGTGTGTGTGTTGGCTAAACGTAACCACATGTGTGTGTTGGCTAAACGTAACCACGTGTGTGTCGGCTAAACGTAACCACGTGTGTGTTGGCTAAACGTAACCACGTGTGTGTTGGCTAAACGTAACCACGTGTGTGTCGGCTAAACGTAACCACGTGTGTGTGTTGGCTAAACGTAACCACATGTGTGTCAGCTAAACGTAACCATGTGTGTGTTGGCTAAACGTAACCACGTGTGTGTCGGCTAAACGTAACCACGTGTGTGTCGGCTAAACGTAACCACGTGTGTGTCGGCTAAACGTAACCACGTGTGTGTCAGCTAAACGTAACCATGTGTGTGCAGCTTGGCTCCTCCCACAGCCCCTACGCTGCCTCCAGTCAGCCCGTCAGACTGAGGCTGAGCTCTGCTCCTCTGGCACAGTGTGAGGGCGGGAGGTCCCACAGCCGAGGGCTCTCTGCCAGCTGCTCTACCATCAACCTTTCTACAGCTCCATGTTGGCTTTAGAGACACAAAAGAAGTGTGTTTTTACTCGACACGTGAGCATAAAGCAGAAGTGACAGTCTGGTGGCTAATCAGTGGTTCATAAGCTGCTCAGTGACGGAGTCTTGTTTTTTCTCTTCTGAATAAAAATGAACAAATAAATGATAGAAAAGATGAAGACAACAAAGATAACGAGGTGTCACATCACAGCAGAAAACAGATGTGACAGGTAACAATGGAATCAGTTCAGTATTGTGGTAATCACCTGCTTTCAAGATGACGTTTGTGAGCATCACTGTGCACGTTAGGGACGAATATAAATTCATCTCCTGCTGCGCCAAACCAAAAATCTGTACCTCACGCCCGACTGATGTGTGAGTGTGAGTGTGTGTGTGTGTGTGTGTGTGTGTGGACAGGTAAGAGACAGACAGGTACGTTCCACAGTTAATTACAATACGAATACAAGGCTGGATTTCATTTTCTTACAGTACGTGTGTGTAGATATTTGTTCCTGGAGGCCTGTCAGAAATAAATCTGTTTTCTGCATGATGAACATTTTAATTTGTGTGTGTCTGCTTCAGTGTGTGTGTGTCTGTGTTCTGTTTGTAATGAGATAATAGATGTCTGCGATAACTCCTGCGATACACATCATAAGGCCGCTCTTTCTCACACATACATTTGTCTTCTATACTTGTGAGGACCAGTAGTGATTACGATAGGACCTAGCGCTAGTTTGTCCAACACTCTCCTCTTTTCTTCCTGACGCTTTTATGTTTAAAATTCATTATACCACGCTCGGCTTGCAGATGTGCTCAGGTTATCAGGTTTGGGGTTAAAATTCCTGATTTCTGTGGTGTTATCCTGCAGCCAGGTCTCTGTAAAAAGTACCTGGTTTTTGGAACAACAATGATGGGTCGCTAAAAACTGCTAAAGGTTGTAAGCCAGAGAGCTGCTGGAAAAACAATAGTGGGTTGCTCGTTTTTGAGCAACCCACTATTGTTTTTCCAGCAGCTCTCTGGCTGGCACACACCCTCATCTATCGCCTAGATACCCGCTGGAGAGACAATGTGTTGCTTAAACAACGCAGAAGTTTGTCGGCTAAAAATTTGCTAGAAAAACGATGATGATCACTAAAAACACGCACGCTTGTCGTCTAAAAACCAGCTGGAAAAACAATGTGTTGCTGCAACACACAGATGTTTGTTGGCTAAAATGTCGCTGGATAAACAATGATGAGTTGTTTAAAAACAACAATGTCTGTCAACAAAAAAATTTTCTGGAAAAGCAGTGATAGATTGCTAAAGTTTGTTGACTAAGATGCCACTGGGAAAACGATGGATCACTAAAAAACACGCCCACATGTGTCAGCTAAAAAGCTGCTGAAAAAAACAATGACAGGTTGCTAGAAAACACCCAGATTCGTCAACTTATCTATAAAGCCGCTGGAAAAACCATAACAGGTCGCCAAAAACACCCACATTTGTTGGCTAAAAGAAGAAGCAACGGTTCGCTAAAATCACCAAAGTTTGCTGGTTAGAGAGCTGCTGGAAAAACAATGGTGTGTTGCTAAAAACCACAAGCATTTGTCGGCTGAAAAGACGATGATGGTTTGCTAAAAAAAACCATGTTTGTCGGCTACAAAGCCACTGGAACAACAATGACGGGTCGCTAAAAACCGCCAAAGTTTGTTAGCTAGAGAGTTGCTGGAAAACAATAATGGGTTGCTGAAAAACACCCACGCTTGTTGCCTAGAAACCTGCTGGAAAGACAATGTGTTGCTAAAAAACAAGGAAGTTTGGTGGCTAAAAATTCGCTGGAAAAAAGATGACAATCACTAAAAACACCCACATTTATCGGTTTAAAAGCTGCTGGAAAAACAATGATGTGTTGCTAAAACACACAGATGTTTGTTGGCTAAAACGTCGCTGGACAAACGATGACAGGTTGCTAGAAAACACCCACATTTGTCGGTTTTAAGGCTGCTGACAAACAATGGATCATGAAAACACACCCACGTGTGTCAGCTGAAAATCTGCTGGAAAAACAATGATGGGTTGTTAAAAAAACCATATTTGTCTACTAATCTAAAAAGCTCCTGGTAAACCATAACAGGTCGCCAAAAACACCCACATTTGTTGGCTAAAGCGTCCCTGGAGAAACAACAGCTCTGAAAAAACAACACTCATGCTGATCAGCTAAAGAGCTGCTGGAAAAACAATGATGGGTCGATGAAAACTGCCTCCCCTCCCCCTCCTGATGACCCATTCACTACACGACTTTAGAAACATTACATGATGCATATGAGATGTACAAATGTTACGTATCTGTGGTTTGTAGAAACATCTGGACTGGATTCCCTCTGATCACAGGCATATTTCCCACTTGCCGGAGCTTTTTCTCCCCGACACATTTTTAGAGGCTCTGCTCTTTTTACAGGCCTCAGTGTAAACGCACCGCCTGCACTGTCTGTATTCATGCCCCTTGTCAGGACTGTCATTGACCTTTACTTGAATCTAGTTCTGACCTAAACCCTCTTTGCTAACCCTCAAACAGTCCTTAAAGAAATAAAGGACAAGACGTTTCCCTGTTTCTACAAACGTCTTCACGTTGCACATACGTCCTGTTTTCCAAACATGTCCTCACTGAGCAAAACTGCCTCTTACTTTGCAGAATGTCCCTGCGCTCCACACATCTCCTCCTCAAGTGTCTTCTAACTTTCCAAAGCGCACTCACTTTCTAAAATATATCCTCACTCTGTAAAAGTCCTGGCTTTTTATAGATGTCCTACTTTTCTAAAACTGTTCTCATTTTCTTAACAAGTCTTGGTGTACAGAAATATGTTGTCACTTTCCAAAACTGATCTCACTTTTGCAGTTTTTCCTAATTTTCTCAAAATGTCCCCGCTCTCTAAAAGTTCCCTCACGTTCCCTGGCACCGAGCTGTCATTGGTCCTGGTTCTATTTCTTCAAACTGTGTTCAGCCAGATGTGAATTATCCTGAGAGTTTGGTATCTTCCAAGGAGAAAAACATAAATAACAGACACATCTTTTCAGACTTGGAGAGGTTGCACAAAGTCAGCAGCCGCGGTCAAGGTGTGAAGACGACTCCTGAATAATCTATGAGCACTTTCTTTACACATTAAACCTACTATGCTTTAATAACGCGCTGAGCCTGAACACTCATCCTGAGAGACGAGTCGATTCCCCGCAGCACGGAGGTCGAAAGTTCAGCACCAAACAAAAACACTGTCTCCTACATTGTTGTGACACTGGGGAGGATTTAATGATGTCAGAAGGCATCATGGGATTTGGATGCAGTCTCAGAACTTGCTGAGCGTATTAATTATGAATGGTGTGAAGAGTAATGCTGCACACGGAACATAATCTTTTGACATCATATCTTCTCTCTCAGGACGGTTCTGGTTCAACGTTTATTTACTCAGAAACACTAACGTCAAAAAAGCTTTGCTCAGACAAGTTCATGAAAAACAAGTGGATTAAACTCTTAAAGCTCCTGAACATCTTCCCATCTTCAGTCAGGCAAACTGGGAGAATACCAGTTGTTATTCATTCAATTCATCAATACTGTCACGTCGTTTCTTCCCATGTTGTACTCTGAGGCCTAAATGCATCCACTTTTCAAGATGGCGAAATGTTATGGAACCCTTCAGACGAATTACCCGCCCAGTGCACAAACAAATCTGAAATTCTCCTTTTACGAGAAGAAGTCATATTATTGGTGGAGGTAATGATGCACGGATGATGACGTATTTATGAATGCAGACATCGATTTTTGCCAATAAACAACTGACAACGCGACACGCTGTCCCTTTAAGTTTGTAACCAACATGATACCTTTTAATCTCAATGAAGTCTCCTGACACAAATGTATACGTGACACAAAAAGGCAATTTATTATTTTGGAAAGTAGAAATATGCTTGGCCGGTGACTCACAAAGTTAATTTCAGACACTGTTAGGCTGACAAATCTGCTACATCTGAAACAGCTGCTGAGATATTTGGGTCTGGAGCAAAGTGGTGGGCTGATGGATGGGCCAACATGTGCAAGAAGAGAAAATGATTCTGATGTAAAAGTGTACGAAAATGTCATTTCTCATATGGTGTCAGATGCCGTAACACTGTGCAACAAAGTACCGCGGGACACAAGATTACAACATGCATTTTTCATGTCACGGGGCCTCTGAGTTTCTCGGCATCATGGCTCAGTTGTTTTGATGTTGTGTGTTTGGTAAGTAGAACAGCTTCCCGAAGGAGAGCAGAGGTCTCCAGTTCAGCGGGAACAACACAGCCTGTCACTTTACATTATCCCAGCGCTGAGAGGTTGCACCAGGCCGTGGCCTCAGCTCCGGCTTTTGCTCCCCTCTGCTTCCCTCAGCTTATTTCCTGCCTTGTCAAGCCTCTGTCTCTGGACTGTGGCCTGTGGAAATGTGTCACTGTGTGGCTCGAGGGACAAAGGCAGTAACCTATGCCGAGATGTAAATACAAACTATAGTAGTCTAGCATTTGAGAGCACTGACTCAGTTTTGGCCTGAAAATGGTCAGAAAAATCAAAATCAAGCCAACCTGACACTGTTGTGGATGAAACGGTTTTGTTTTCTATCTGCTCTGCAAGTCAAGAAGTGGCAATTCATTTTACTACTTCACACATTACTGAAAAGTCCAACCAGTTACAACCGTCATGTTTGTAACGGTGGACACATAGCTGGTTTATAAAAGGTCAGAGTCTCACTCCTACCACTATTGTTGTCTGAGATATACCGTCTAGAAAGTGGGATCATAACCTTCACGTTTCATATGGCTTTATTTGGTGATATTTTATGGTGTTTCTGTCATAAACAACATCAGCTATCATAATCACACCTGATTTCAATAAGGTACAATGTTTGAAGCTGGCTGAATGTTGTTTGATCACTGAAAGGACTGTTTTGAAGCAGAGTGAGCGCTCTTGTCATTTGGAGCTCCGCCTGGATCTTTGCATGGTAAAAACACTGTAGAATGGTCATACTTTGAGCAGTCTTCTTCAAATTTGAAACAAGTGTTCATTGATAGTGTGCCTACAGCCCCACAGTGTCATTTACCTGCTCAGATGAAGCCACAGACAGTTATTCATCCTGAAAATCATTTTTTATTTAATTTTAGGCAAAATCTTCAACTTTTTACTGACTTCAGAGGCCCATTACTCTGTCTCTGTATCACCTAGAGTGTTTCTGACACTTTCATAAGAAACTTCAGGGAGTTTTCTTTCTGGCAAGACCTCATGCATGCATGTAGTCAGAGCGGTTCAGAAGCTACAGTCATTTTAATCTGGGTATGTCATGTTAGGCGTTTTTGCTACAAAATGGGGGTGGAGTTAAATCTGCAAGAGTGCACGTAGTTTTCAAGGACACCTCAGGAGTCCAGATCCTCACCAGCACCCTGTTTCCTCTGATCAGGTACAAATATGCTTTATCATAATTCTTCATAAGTCCACAACTTAAAGAAAACAACCAAATAAAGAAACTTTTAATGATTTTTACAGTCTGTTGACAGTTAGATCAGATAGTGTTGGGACACAAAATCGGTCTCACCCACCTGAAGCAGCTCTAAGTACTTGCTAATCTGAGATCAAAACAAGCCAACACACACACACACACACACACACACACACACACACACACACACACACACACACACACACACACACACACACACACACACACACTATTGGCTCTCCCAACATCTCAAAGTAATTTAGAGAAACAAACAGCAGTAGCTGCTGGGAAATAAAGGCAGGATGAAAAGAGAATGTTAATGATCTCACTGTGGGACATCTGCACATCGCCTGCACCCCTGAACCAAACCTCAGTTGGGTAAAAATAAATGAAACTCTACAGTTAAATGTAACCAGACACAACCTTCTCCTCGCTGTACAATCCAATATAACAAAGTGTCTGTTGTACCTGTGTTTGGGCTGAAAGCAACGTTAGAGGCAGCATGAGTTCATTAGCCCAGTTCCAGACTTCTGAATGACCACAGCTCCTTTCTGTTGTTTTCATGGATGGAGCAACAGTTGACCGATCAGAGCTTTGTAGGTGGAATTAAGAAGTGGGGCGTCCTCTTCTTACACAGCTGGCTGCCTACAATCCTTAAAAATAGCAACAGAGACACTTCTTATTACGACAAGCACAGATCGAATGGATGCATTGATGCAGGCTCATGTACGTTGACTTTCAACGGTAAGTGTTAAATCCAGTGATAGCAACCGCGGCTGCAGCCTCGAGGTCATGTAAAAAATTGGGGGACAAATATGTAAAAGCCCTGACACACCAAGCCGACGGTCGGCTGTCGACTAAAGTCCTAGTCGCCCTAGTTTTTGCGGTGTGTCCCGCACAGTCAGCACTTTGGCGTCGGCGGCTTTTTGGACGATTGAGCATGTTGAATCGGCGGCGGAGCTTGTCGGTGAGAGAGATCACTCTGATTGTCTGTTCAGGTTTTATTTCCTCGCCCCTGTAGCGAGTGAATCTGCCTGTAGTGAAACCGGGGCTAACCGGTGCTTCCTCCTCAGGCTCCACTTCACGCAGGCGCAGAACGTACGTGCTACTTGGCCGTCGGATGTAGTCCGTGTAGTGTGTTCAAATGCAACTGACACAGGGCGACATGAGGCGACGTAGACGACGCAACAGTTGGCTTTCGTAGCCGCTAGTTCTTTGATGTCGGTTGGTCAGTACTGATTGGTTTGAGCAAAACAAACTAGAACGGGCAATTTCTTTGGAAAATGTATGTGATTGTTTGTAGCTGCTACTGTTTAAAAGTTATGGAAAGATATTCCATTGTTGCAAAAAGTCAAAAGCTTAAAATCGCCCTGCAGAGCCCAGTGGAGCCAGGTGCACCAACTGGCCTTTACTAAGCCTGCTCCTTGATCCTAAATGGGTCTGATGACCGCTGAATTACAGTCTTTTAAAGTTGCATCTTTAAGATTTTGGTGGCACCTGTGGGTGTTAATCCATCGTATTTCACAGAGTTGTTGGATGTTGATTGAGTTGCAATTGCATGTTACATTCAAGAGTTGTGGCAGTTTGGGTTTATTATAAAAAAGCTGAAATGTACAGACAATAGAAGAAGAAGGAGTCATGTGCTGATCAGGGAACCCAGTGTGATAACAAGTGCAGCTTCTCTTTAGAGTTAACGAATGCTGACACAGGGAAATAGGACACTGGCGCATCATACTGTTTCCAAGGCTGTAAATAGCATAAAGAGCAAACAAAGCCAAAGGAAGAAGCAAATTAATGAGACAAGACACGAAAGAAAGGCAGGAACAAAGGAAGTTTGACCCGTCCTACTTACCCTGTGAGCTCCCTCGTCTTGCTGTTAAACTGTGTTTGAATAACTGAAGCCCACTGCATCAGGCTCGTGGAAACTGTTTGAACAGAACAGTGGGTGTCTTTGCATTTTTAGTTTGGTGCCTTCATGGTTTAGAAATCTCAGCGTGCAGCTCAGCGGGAAGCCGAGCCTCGAGCCTGGTGGGAAGACACAAGTTCAGTGTTAATAACATCATCAGGGAGTGTTTGTGATGCTGTGCTTTTTATATTTGATTATTTTATCCTGGGTAACGGGTCACTTCACACCACTTGGTAGTGTAGCATATCCATGTGTTGAGAGTAGACTTAGTGCCATATATTGGTTAGGAGAGGAAGTAAGAGGGTTGAGGCCTCTTGCCTCATCGTACCCTATGCTTCACAGTGATATAAGTGGCGTTCAGTTATAAAGATTATCTTCCTGAGCAAGTTTGTTTGCCACAGAGCTTATTTTCCACAAGAATCCAATGGAAACACAGCACTGATGTTTCGCTGAGGGAACCACTCAGCAAACATTTGTATGAGGGGCCCATGTGTCAGTGGTGTTAAAATACGCCTTTTATTGGACTGTCCTCAGGTTCCATATTTGCCACATGCCAACTGCCCACATGGGTGGGTTTACCCACATGAAATGTCCATGTTGGGCCCATACCCACTGAGTACCCAGGCAGTCCTACCATAACCCATGTGGGGCCCACTTTGGTAAACCCACCCAGGGACCCAGTGACAATCACATATAGGGCCCATTTTAAGCCCATTTACAACTATCTATAACTAACTATATCTCATGCCCCGTATGTGGTAGAGACATGAAACTTTGCACAGAGATGCCTCTCCTCATGAGGAACACATTTGCCTCAAGAACCCATAACTTCCGCTTATATAGATTTCCCGCCATTTTTAATGTTTTGAAAAACACTTCAAATGGATCTCTTCCTAGGAAGTTTGAGCGATCTGCATGAAACTGGGTGAACATAATCTAGGGACCAATATCTAAAGTTCCCTCTTGGCAAAAGTTGGAAAACTTACTAAAACTGAGCTTCTATAAGGCAATGAATATTGCGGAGGGCGTGGCTCATCACATAAAGGTGTATAACATCTCAAGGGTTTCACCCATCACCACTAGAGGCTGACATTTTTGCGGGAGTCTCATGGGTCTATTCGTCACGTGATTGGGACGGGATGGGAAAAAATGTCAACAGTAGCGGGCGGGACTGGGAATCATAATTAGGCCTGTCACAATATGCGATATGTTGGTTAATTGCACAGTAAGTAAAAAGGGAGACGATAACTATTCTGGCCGTTATTAATTGCCATATTCTTGCGTGTTTGTTTTCCTCGTCTCTCTCCACCAAAGAGACTGGACGACAGGAGCGTTCACTGCCGTGCATCGTCTGGCAGCCAGGTGAGTTGGTTCATTAGCGTAATGAACGGAGGGAAAGCTCTTGTCATCGAGTGTCTTTGTCTCTGTGGGGGAGGCGGGGCTATGGGCTACACACACGAGGCGGAGAAGAAGTCAAGTCAACTTTATTCGTGCCATCCAAGATTTTATGTCATTAATACAGAGTAATGAATTAATGCTGCAAGGATCTGATGGTTTCACAGGGAGCTACAACTGGGAATCACCTGCATGACAGTGATAAGATATATTGTATTTCCTTAGTATAGAGCGTAATGGAAGCATGTACAGTGAAAATAAAACTGGGCCTAAAATGGAGCCTTGGGGAACACCACAGGAGATGGGAGCAGAGGAGGAGCACACATTTCCAATTTGGACAGAAGTGGGGACAGGGACGGGACGGGATTCTTTTTGTGGGAGTGGGATGGGACAAGATACTACTTATTTTAACCCTAACCACCCAGTAGCCTTGGTGCCAAACCATTTCACAATGTCATCCACCTGCGGCTGTTAGTAGCCTGTCGCTGGTACACTGCAACACTCATATATTTCGTATTTGGAGTAACTGGCAAACCACCTATTCCATTGTTTAAGTACACAACTGGACAGAGCAGACCAGGGTTTGGACAGAGCTAGGCCAGCTGTTTCTCCATGTTCCCATTCTCTGTGCTAAGCTAAGCTAATTATCTCCTGACTCATGCTTCACTAGTGAAGACTGATTTTTCCACATGGTGAATAACTGAAACTGTTTCACAACGCTAACCACGTGTTTAAAACTGCAACTGTCACGTACGTCATTTTGGAGGTCATTATCAAACAACCAGTTCTGTTGTTGAGGACACGTTGGATGTTTCTGTCTTCAGAGGAGATTCCTGTCAGAGAAAAGTTAGAGTCCAGACTGCACAAACATAAGGCAAAATGGTGATGCAACTGTAAGCAGTGTATTTATTTGAGCTGATAAGAATGTTTGGATTTTGGATTTTCTTATCTTCCTCTGCCCCACAGAAGGCAGTCCACACCTTTATCTTTGAGTCAGACTCCTGCAGGTCCCAAACCAAATCCTCTCTCAGGCCTGCGGTTCATGGTGAGATGGTCACCAGAGGACACAAAGCCAGATTTATTTTCAACTTCAGCAAATGAAAAAACTCTTACTGTTAAACTCTGTAATGCTGCAGTTTGGACATTTAATATACTTAAAGAAAAAGACTGGTGATGTTTTTATTTTTCATGTTCAGACTCAAACCAACAGTGAATGTATGTGTTGTGTGTTTATCAGAGCCTGATATATATGTAGATATATATCTGCTTGCTCTGTGCCAGAGAGCTGCAGTCTTATCCAGAAACTATTAAAAACCAAGCAACAACATTTCGGGCTGAAAATGAAGCCAATGCCGAAGTGCCATAAACTGAAGAACCATTTGAGGCTGGCTCCATGTCAGTCACATTTTCCCCACAAACACAACATGCTAACGTTATTAGCACAAGCCTATGGCATTTTACATTGTGTAAATTAGCCTAGCAGCTTGCTATCTTTGCAACATGTAACAAAGGTAATGGCACATAATTCAGCTCTATTACAGCTCACAAGGTTCACTGACAAAACAACTGTCTTATACTAAACACGTTTTCCAAACAAATACAACATGCTAACATTATTAGCACAAGCCTATGGCATTTTACATGCTATACATTAGCCTAGCGACGAGCGGAGATTTCCTCTGCTCCTATGAAGCCAGGATAAATCACACAAGACTTAAAATGCTATTTTAGTGGAGGCTTTACTGTCTTCACAATTTATTGTTTCTTATCTGTGAAATACAAGTAAATACAAGCTTTGTTTCCACTGAGGGAAATGGTATCGGGACAGACAGAAGGTCTGCGTCACAGCGATGCGTAGTTACACTTCTGGGGAGGTGCACGTTAGGTTACGGCGTAGGCTCCAAATCGTCATGGAGCCTACCCGGTAAACTAGGTGTCGATTCAATGCAGAAACAATTACGTGTTATTCCTCCTCATTTTTAAGCAGAAACATGATTTTTTTCTCAACCAAAATCAAGTGGTTTTTGAACCTAAACCTAACCAACGTAACTAAGGCTTATCCACAGCGCAAAGTTTCAACATATCTGCTACATAACGACGTGCAAATTTAATGTATCTGTGGTTTGCAGAGACGTACAGCGGCGCCTGGGTTCAGCTGAGAGCCAGACAGGAAGTCAGACAGCACTGAGAGACACACGAACACATCCTTGATTGTGGTCTTTTCATGGGATTTGTGGACAGCAAGACAAGTACTGAACAACACAAGGCTTATCCTTTAATGGAAGCCACACCTGAGACTCACCTGAGTGCAGGTGTGAACTCCCAGCGTAAACACACAACCTTCAGTCAGGATTAATGAGCCTCAGTGCTGCCGGACAGCAGCATTAACATGTTCTACACGAACAGTGAGAGGGGAAATGTTTCAGCTCACAACCTGGATTGAACTGTGAGCATATGTGTGTGTGTGTGTGTGTGTGTGTGGGGCTAATGTGCCAAATGAGGAGGAACGACTGAAAATGTGTTGTTAATTATTCATACAGAGATGGGAGAAAGAGGGAGCGTATGCATCAGCTGCCTCCTGCCGGACTAAGTTTGGCACTTACTGAATTTTTTATCACATTTAGTCAATAACTGTGTTTTGTCGGCGTGGTCTCTGTAAACAACACATGTTCGGTGTGTGTGTGTGTGTGTGCGTGTTGGAGTCCAGTTTTGATCTGATCAGTGTGAAAAGCCCAACATGTGGACAGCATGAAAATGTGGCGTGAAATCACATCATCTGGCACGCTACAAACAGAATTTGAATTTCTAATTAGTGAATCTTAACGCGCTCGCTCATGGGAGAATGTGACATTTAATCGGTAACTCTGGCAGCTCAAGTTTCAAAGTCACAAACCAGAACTGGCGTGCTTTGAGAGAGGCAGGGTAGCTGCTAATACTGATGTCCTGTCTCGCGTGCTGCCTTCAGAGCTGTCCGCTCACATCGGTTTGGAATATCTGACGAAAAATAAAAAGCATTTGAATCCGGGTACGTTTTGCTAATATATTCCAGTTTCTTGGAAAATGGCAGCCCCTTCCAGTTTCTGTTTGTTCAGCTATGTGCCAAATTATGTCTCGGCTCTGAGCAGTTGCCAGGCGACCAACAGAGACTTCAGGAAGTTGCTGCTATAAAATTTTAGTTTTTAATTATTTTAATGAATTTCGTGTGACAAGGACAGCACATGTAGGTCAGGAGACAACTCAGTTACAAACTCGGCTAATTAATTTTTCAGTGTCTCACAGGTCCCAACTCCATGAAGACGTGTAGTCATTAAGAACACCCGTTAGATTCACTTTTACATCTAATCAAGTCTGCAAAGGACTTTTTAACCCCCTGTATGGTGAGCCGTCACCAGAGCCAGAGGAGTCTGTCTGTACAACATGATATTAACTCCACCACAGAAGAGACTTGATGATCACTGAAATCTGTTCTTGGCCAATGAAGCTAAAATAATGCGTCCCCAGGTAACACATTCCCGTGTCCCCCACAGAGGACATGACAACCTGTCTGACATCATCGCACACCTGTGCACACCTGTGCACACAGTCGGTCCAGCTTATTCCATCTGACCTTATAACGTGACACAAAAGCAAGTGTTGCCACCGAGACCTGTTTGGTGGCGCCAAGCTAAAAGAAAACCAAATCCTATCTGTTGCCTCTTTAATGTTTTGTGTGTGAAGCATTCTGAAATCAATGTTTTCAATAACTGACCATCAATCCAAGGCCCCCTGTTTGGCCCCTGAGGCCTCCTTGTGGGCCCTGGCCCTCCCGTTGAGAACCACTGCATCAGAGTGTTAAAATAATAATTTCCAGGGCCAAATCAAGGAACATACAAATATATAATTCATCATCCAACACACACACGTGGTTACGTTTAGCCAACACACACACGTGGTTACGTTTAGCCGACACACACACGTGTGAACACGAGCCTCCTGGGTGAAAGTCCGTGGTTGTTGGACCCATCGATCACCCCTCCCACCCACCCTACTAGAACTTCCGCTACCTAAACGTTCGTTGTTGTTCCGTCACGTTTCCCCCTGATGCTGCCATTAAACAATAACGGCGACCGACCGCCATGCTAATGTGAAAATACCACTTTATTCGTCAGACACTGACGCTGGAAGTCACTGACCAAGTGCCAGTTTTCAGCCACTTAAAAGTGAGACCGTGTTGGTCTCATTTGAGTTTACCTGAGTGAATGTGTGTCTGCTGTGACGAAATGTCAGGTTGTGTTATTAACATAAAGTTACTGTGGTTAGGTTCAGGAAAAGAAACATGGCGAGGACGCACCTCAGAATCAGGGGAAAGTCTCAGGTGAAGGTATTTTTTTTTCTTGTGACCCATCCACCACCGGACCCTGCCTCCTTACAAGCGCGTGGGAATGCTTCCTTGTTACTGCCGTCAGTGCATTGGTCACGTGGTAGCAGCCTTTCAAAATTCGTGGGAGATGTACGGATTTGGTCGCCCTGCTTTTCGTAGGAAAACATACCAAAAACTTGTGAGAACAGCCTGAATTGAGCGCGTAACCAACACTATATGAAAGATCTATGAAGCATTAATAGTGCAAGAGAAGATGAATAAAGTAAGTATATGAGCATGTTTTTGCCACTGCTGTAATCTTCAGGGTCTCAATTAGTAGTAAAGTGATGCTCCTGTGAGCTGCAGCCCCTCTGCGTGATTTACAAAAACACTGTGCAGCTTCAGGGCGACACACTGAGATTCAGATAATCAGGGCGACCCCCTCCTCGTCTTAAAAATCTTGCTAAATGTCTGTGTCCTGCTGGTTAAGACGCCTGTGACCCGCGGAGGCCGACGGGCCGACTGTGAGGTTTCTAATTGGCTGAGGGAAGGTGTGTGTCCGGTCAGCGTCTTCATCTGGCCTTAGACGGTCTGAAGATTGTCTCTGCCTTAGGGAGGTAATTAGTTCCACCTCCAGACCAGAAGGTCAGCATTTATATTATATGAGAAATTAACCAGCACGCTGATAACGATGTGTGTGTGTGTGTGTGTGTGTGTGTGTGTGTGTGTGTGTGTGAGAGAGAGAGAGATTAACTGTGGCATAGCATTAAGGTTCCCAGTGTGACATAAGGTCACCTTATTAAGGATTAACAGCCACTGCTGTGACACTTCAACTATGTGCATCACAATAAAACCCATCAGTCAGTCCTTGAGTTTTAATTCATCGTTACAGAGTCACAAAATGCGAGGAGCTATTTTAGGCACCCCTGGTTCAGGAAATAAAGGTCCCATTCATTTTCCCCATGGACAATGTTACGTGACTCACAGCTGAAGCATTTCTATGGCTTTCAATGGCACGAAACTTTGCTGGCTCAGTCATCACAGCCGACACGCACACCTACCAAATATCAAAAACGTGTGGTGCAGACCTGTAGGTCAGCTTAGTACACAGCTGTCAGCTCATTAAACTTTATCTCCATCTTTAGTCTGATGTTGCGTCCACTCTAATCGATATCTGCGGGGCAGGAGGATTCCATTTCCCTATCCAATCACTAGAGACGAACGTATCTAACATCGTTTCAAATCCACACTGGCGCAAAGTAAAACAAACTATGACGTTGGTCGATATTGAAAACACATGTTTATGTAGATAAGTCTCGACAGCAGCATCTATATCGTCTACAACAGTTCTCCTACAGTGGAGACAATGTGAGTGCCCTCTAGAGTGCCCCTCCAGTGGAGAAAACATAAAGGAAGTGCCCTCTAGAGTGCCCCTCCAGTGGAGAAAACATAAAGGAAGTGCCCTCTAGAGTGCCCCTCCAGTGGAGAAAACATAAAGGAAGTGCCCTCTAGAGTGCCCCTCCAGTGGAGAAAACATAAAGGAAGTGCCCTCTAGAGTGCCCCTCCAGTGGAGAAAACATAAAGAACTGCCCTCTAGAGTGCCCCTCCAGTGGAGAAAACATAAAGAACTGCCCTCTAGAGTGCCCCTCCAGTGGAGAAAACATAAAGAACTGCCCTCTAGAGTGCCCCTCCAGTGGAGAAAACATAAAGGAAGTGCCCTCTAGAGTGCCCCTCCAGTGGAGAAAACATAAAGGAAGTGCCCTCTAGAGTGCCCCTCCAGTGGAGAAAACATAAAGGAAGTGCCCTCTAGAGTGCCCCTCCAGTGGAGAAAATGTGAAGTAGTGCCCTCTAGAGTGCCCCTCCAGTGGAGAAAACATAAAGGAAGTGCCCTCTAGAGTGCCCCTCCAGTGGAGAAAATGTGAAGTAGTGCCCTCTCGAGTGCACCTCCAGTGGAGAAAACGTAAAGGAAGTGCCCTCTCGAGTGCACCTCCAGTGGAGAAAACGTAAAGGAACTTCCCTCTCGAGTGCCCCTCCAGTGGAGAAAATGTGAAGTAGTGCCCTCTAGAGTGCACCTCCAGTGGAGAAAACATAAAGGAAGTGCCCTCTAGAGTGCCCCTCCAGTGGAGAAAACGTAAAGAAGTGCCCTCTAGAGTGCCCCTCCAGTAGAGAAAACGTAAAGAAGTGCCCTCTAGAGTGCTCCTCCAGTGGAGAAAACGTAAAGAAGTGCCCTCTAGAGTGCCCCTCCAGTGGAGAAAATGCAAAGGAAGTGCCCTCTAGAGTGCACCTCAAGTGGAGAAAACATAAAGAAGTTCCCTCTAGAGTGCTCCTCCAGTGGAGAAAACGTAAAGAAGTGCCCTCTAGAGTGCTCCTCCAGTGGAGAAAACGTAAAGGAAGTGCCCTCTAGAGTGCGCCTCAAGTGGAGAAAACGTAAAGGAATTGCCCTCTAGAGTGCCCTTCCAGTAGAGAAAACGTGATGAACTAGCCTCGAGTGCCCTTTCAGTAGAGATAACATACTTGAGTGCCCTCTAGGGTGCTGTGGCAGTAAAGAAAATGTCATGACGCGCCCTCAGGGTGGCCTTAAAATGAAGAAAACATGGTGACTCATTGAGTGCACCCTTGTACCCAACAGTGTGCACTTTGTCCCTCAGACAGCTCGAGGCTGACACCTGGTATAAAAGGAAGTAAACGAACCAAGGAATTTGAGGCTTGATCATCAGCAGGAGCCTCCTTTTCCTACACTTTGGTGTCAGCCTTGCTGGAGACAATGAGCAGAGCACAAACACCAAAACACCACCGTCCTCTGCACCATACCGATAAGGTAAATCAACCCAGGGAGCTTGACAACAGCCAGACCCTCCAGCATCTCAGGACAACTCATTCCCCCCGAGTGCTTTTGGACTACCTGAGTTATCTCTGCCAGGGAGTTCCTCCAAGTGCTTCTCTGCCTGCTCCACTGTGTCTCCAGTTGTCACATAACTTGGATGTTAGACAACAGAACAGGGTGTTTAGTTCTGAAGAGAAGGTCGATGAAAGTTGTTATTCAAGGCAGCAGAGGTCAGAATGAAAAGTCTGAACTTGTTAATTTCAGGGGTGGAAACATCAGCGTCTGAGTCGGAACAGTGAGTCACATCCGAGGGAGGAGAGACTCTGACAGAGATAAATGTCAGATGGAAGAAATATAGAAACGCTGACAGGGAGAAGGGAAGATGATTTGTGTTTACAGATGGGCGATAGAGAGAAATCCAATAGAAAAATGGGAAAGCAGAGGGAAAGGTGTGGAGGAGAGATGAGGATGAAAAGAGATACAGAGTGACTCAAGTGTGTCTATTTTACTGTCCTCTAGAGGACTGTCTCAGTCTTTCTGTAGTCTGTGTGTGTGTGTGAGTGTGTGTGTGTGTGTATGTGTGTGAGTGTGTTGTTGTCTTTGAATGCTGGTGGAAGATTTGACTGTTTCATCATGTGTCTCTGTGATAGCAGCTGATATCAAGTCTCTAAGAGAAAGATACTGTCCAGTCACCAGAGCAAAGTGTTGGCATTGTAAGTATCTGCAAAACACAAATATGTTACGCCTACTTTGCACGTTTCATACATGCATCAAGGTTTATAAAATGACGTAGTACAAGAGTTTACTTTGTCATGGGGAGGTGGCGGATGGTGTGTCACCTGGGTGAAACGCCGGCCACTGTTTGAGACCAACAAACAACAAAACTGGGTTTGATTTGGTGATTTGTTGCTTTGTTTCCAGTTGTTTTTGTTGCATCACATGTTGGTGCATTGTAGCCACCTGTCACTGTATATCCAGCAGGATAGTGGCACGGAGAGCGGTTGTTTTTTACCCAGACAGCGCTGCTTTTCCAGCGGACACTGTGTCCCCAAACCTGGGTATTTTTTTTCTGGGTCACAGAAATGGTCCACTAAAGACTACATTGGTATTTTTGTTTATTGCGACGTCATTTCTTGGAGTATCTTAAATCTGGACACCCTAAGCTAAAAGGTTACGTGAGTCAATAAACCATAATAACTGATTAAAGTATTGGAATGGGAACATATATGTACATAAAACTGAACATGTTTTTCACCAGGTTTTGCAAAATAAAAACACAAAACATGTTGACCAAAAGATTTTTTTAATGTAGAAACATGAACGCAGCATTTCCTAACACTCTAAATTATTTCAACTATTTATATTTAGTCTTTTTTAGATATGCCCGTTTTTATGAGCAGGGAGCAAATGCACTGTGATGGATTCATCAGTCACCCATGTTTTTGCACCACATGTAACGTAGCGCAATGATGTCATCGTGAGAGGAGGACAGAAGCCTCAGCTCTCTGCTGCAAAAAGAATTAATGTTTTAGCTATTATGGTTTTTATTTTAGATCTATTTAAACAGAATCATGCAAACAATGATTTCCTGCAGCCTTCTGCAGGAGGTCTGTTTTTAAAGGGTTAACTCAAACATGGTCTTTTCCTAACCATAGCCAATAAGTTAACCACATGTTGTAACATAAAGTTTTTTCCCTGTTAAAGGGTTTTTTGGGGAGTTTTTCCTGATCAGCTGTGAGGGTCCAAAGGACAGAGGGATGTCATATGCTGTAAAGCCCTGTGAGGCAAATTGTGATTTGTGATATTGGGCTTTATAAATAAAATTGATTGATTGATTGATGAGAGTTTCAGCGTATCGGCTACATAATAATGTGCTGATATATTGTATCTGTGGTTTGCAGAGACAGACAGTGCCAACACTTGTCATTGCTTAGAGGACACTCAGTAGCTGTGCAACACGTTCTCATCCCAAGTCGTCACGTATTGCTGCTTTGTGAGCGGCCTTTCACGTCTACATATGCACTAGGTATCTTTTTGCGTCTGCTGTTGATGTTCGGAGATGCCGCAACCAACGCTGGCACATCAACAAAAGCATGTGGTTAGGTTTAGAATAAAACATAATGGCTTGGCTCTACATTCATACAGGAAGCAAACACCAGGGTCCAGGGTTTGTTGGACCCATCCACCACCTGTCCCACCTGCCCTGTAGGGACTTTCTAGCTCCTTATATTATGCTGTTACCCGCGGCGTTTCAACCTGACACCATCTAGTAGTGTATCATAGTGCCGCGACAGGTTCCATCTGGCCATGTTACAAGTGTGCATATCATACTGCTGCAAAAGGTGGCTTTTGGCGTCAGGTGTCTGACACCAAAATCACTGACAAAGCAGCGGTATTAGATGACTTAAGAATGAGACCGGGCAGGGCTATGATAAGGTAACGAAGATAAGGTCAGGTATGACCGGGATATTCAGGTGTCATAGCAGCATTGAGAATGAAACACGGAGGTGCAGGTTAGTGACGGGAAACAGCTGAACCGAAATAATAAGAAACACTGAGGGAATGGCCCGTACAGTCTGTCAGTAACTTTACATATAGATATGTTCTTATGTACAATTGATCAAAGAGATATTCCCAGTGCTAACCTTACCTACCTCTAACTTTCACCCTAAAACCAACTGTAACCCCTGAAACAGGTCTAACAAGTGTCCTCACTTTGTCCAGATGTCCATATTCCACAAATTTCTTCACATTACAAAAATGTCTCCGCTTCACATGTTTATAAAATGTGCACATTTTCCAAATATCTTCATCCTCAATTTCAATATTTTTTTGTCCTCATTGTCGAAAAAGTCCTTCATTTACACAAATGTTCTTACTCTGCACAAATCTTCTTAAAATGTTCTCACCTTCCACAAACATCTGCATTTCCAAAAATGTCTTCATTTTCCAACAGTGTCCTCACTTTGTCTAAATGTCCTCATATTCCTTAAATTTATTCACTTCACAAAAATGCCACCACTTTGCACGAATGTCTTCACTTGAACAAAATGTCACCATTTTCCGAACATCCTCTCTTTCCATATTATGTTTTTCAAAATGTTACATTTTTTCACCAACACATTTCCTTACTTTCTAAATAAGTCCTTCATTTACAAATTAGTTCTTTTCATTTTGCACAAAATGTTGTGATTTTCCCCAAAATATTCTGTTTCCAAAACGTGTTCTCTCTAGAAATGTGTTTAATTCCACAAACGTGCTCATTTTTCAACAACATCCTCACTTTGAAAACTGTGTCCGCACTTTTCAAGAATGTCCTAATTTTCCAAAATGTCCAGTCAATTCTAAAACTCAACATCAAGATAGATGTACAGATACACTGAGCACTCTCCTTGTGTGTGTTTGAAACGTAAATCAACCAAACATCATAATGACCAAACTAAACTAATGACCTATCCTTTCACTGTACATGTGCACCTCGTGTACACTGAAGCTCTATAATTCTTTTCTACAATAACTTACATCACTGCAGCAACATCTTTTGAAGCAGGGTCCAAGAAAACATTAAAGACAGAAAGATCTGCTCTCATCAGGCTTTGAATTTCCGTTATTCTCGGGGCAAGGACACTTGGTCTGCAATGCAGCGATAATTTGACAGCATGAAGGCCACATGCCAGGGCATCAAGGCCATTAGTTAAAAAGGCAATTTTGATTTCACTCGACTGGGCGAATCCATCCCTGAAAGCATTCATGTTGTTCTCAATAAACGGTGCAACACTTCTGGTGAAATAAAAACAGGATTTTTATCAAAATAAGAATTTATTTTTGAGTGTTTTTAAGAATTTGTTAAAGCAAGTTTTAACATCGTTTGGATGCAGTGTGGTGATCATGAGTATATATGGTGATATATTTACAAGTATATATGTTTGAGACAGACATACACACCATGTGTAGTTTACATATTTTGTCATGCATCAGATTTATGTATGAGACTGAGCCCTCTGGAGAAAGAGTCAATAACATTAATTAGTAATAATCAGTAATTCATTCTGAATGAGCTATGGTTGCTGACAATGTTCACGTCACTGAACTTCAGCATTTGCTTAAACCAAAACAAAAAAGTTCTGATAATATTAAACATGTTTGATTTTATCAGAATGTCAAGGCGAGAAAAAGACTTAAGACAGTTCGGACGGAGTTTTATAACCACGTTACACCAGACGATTGTGACTGCGGGTGCTCGCATCAACTGAGGTAAAACTCTCATGTATTTATTCCCAAATCAGAAGTTAGTCTGCAACACTGAAGTTGCTTGAAAAGTTGTTTGTAAAGCCGGAATAAGTTTCACTGTCACTGCGCCTGGTGCTCTGAGAGTGTGGCGCTCTGAATAACAGAGCTCCAAATTTACGAATGGTCCAGTTTGTGCTGAGCGGGTTCTGGCATCCAGAGCGAACTTTTACAGATGCATCCAACCGTTGACCAATCAAGTACTTGTGCTTGACACGCGAGGGCAGAGAGGCAAGACGGGAGAGCGGGCAACACGGTCACAGTGTCTGATGGGCAAACAATCTCAAGAAGGACATCGAGGCCTGACAGAGGGGTGTGGCCTCTGTAGCTGCTGGTAAAATTCTGCTCTGGTTCTAATCTTGTGGTGTGTGTATGTGCTGATGGCAGGCTCTTCAATCTAATAATAGGCAGAGATGCATTCAAAGTCAGAAATCCATGATACACACAATAGGTTAAAAAGGCATCGATCTGACAGCTGCATGCATAAGACCTCTGTTTAGCGCCCGCTGTTGCAATATTCAGGTTATGCTATAGAAGTTAACAGAGTCGTATCAATACTTAACAGTGGGAGATAATAACTTCAGCAAACAAGCAATACAATAATCTTTAATAAAAACTACATATGTGAACAGCCACACTCAGTCATGCCCAACAAAGCAGCCACACAATTAATTAGAAAGCGAAATGAAGATTAATCCCTTTGCTAACACTGATTATCATAAAGTGCTGCCGGCGTCGTCTCCGCGGGTCTCTGGGTTTGTTTTAACTTGGAACGCCAGATTGCTCCATGTGAAAGAAATATGTCTGAACTTTTCAACTCCAACGCTGGGGGAGGAGAAATCTGCAAGAGACAGCAGAGACGAGGAGACAGCGTAGGGGGAGAAAGATGGGAATGAATTAAGAAAAGGAAGATTTAGAAGGGAGGAGGACGAAAAAAGGAAATAATGAAAGATGAGTGACTTTGGGGTTGTTTGGGGGAACTGAGAGAGAATGAGGAGAGAGAGAGTGATGTAAGTCAGTTTGATGTCCTTTAGTCCATCCATCCAAACATTCTGACTGATCTGTGTCTATGACGGCTATTCTTCTGACTGCCATCCATCCTTTATTTTATCTATCAATCTATCCCTTCATTTTTCTATTCATCTGTTTTGCACTAACCCATCATTTGAACTTTTTCCTCTTTCATCCATTCATTCATCTAGTTAACAATCCCTTTATCAACCCACCCTTGCACCTTTCTTGGCTCCCTATCAATCCATCTATCAGCTTAATCATCCCTCCATCCATCAGTCACAAATGTATCCAAAACCAATGCTTGTTTTGATGTGTTTTGTCCTTTTTTAGACAGTTTTAAAATGTTGTTTAAACCTTGCCCGTCTTACAACATTTACATTTTTCTAAAGTTTAAACTTGTTGTTATTGTGTTCATGTATTAATAAATTACTGCCATTTCCAACTTGATTTGAAGTCATCACTCCGTGATTACTCACTGTCAGTCTCTACCCGATCTAAAGGCCTCCTTTTAGAAAACCCCCTCCCCTGCATTTAAGTTGGCATGGTTACAAACTGCTAGTCCACAAAATCAACAGTTGCCATCATAAAGTTAGAAGTAGCTTTTGTCTACCTTCACGAATTGTTTCACTAACTGGCCGATAAGCCTAACTGTTTACTGAAGAGCAGCTCACGGTGACTTCCGGCGTCACACTGACAATAAAAGCCATTCTTTCGTGTCGGCATGATACGCAGTTAGTTGCTGTTATTATTTAACATCAAGGAGAAATGTGGGTGGACAACTATGTAGGTTAAGGCAGTGAAAGTAAGGCGGGTGGGAAGAGTAGATGGGTCCAACAACCACGGGCTTTCAACCAGGAGCCCCGTGTTCGCTTCAAAGCCAAACCCTGTTCTTTTGTCCTAAACCCAGCCGTGTGTGTGTGTGTGTTGCTGAAGGAAAAAAACATCAGTTGGTGGTGTTGTACCGACGTAGTGCTTTTATTTTGAAAGAGACTGTATCAAACTGTACATTTCCTGTGAAAACAGAAGTGTATTTTGAAAACAGACAATGCATGTAACAGGCTGACGTTGACACGGCGTCCCAGAACGTCAACAACCAACACACCCAGGGTACCTTGGACGCCACATGTTGATGACCGAACGTGGACATGTGACGGTGAGGTCACAGTGAGGATGATGATGATGATGTGGGTTCAGGGTTTTGCTGTCATAAATGCTGATGTGACCAGACCACCTTTATTTTTTCATCCATATCTCTGCTATTTCTCTGTTTTTCAAGGAAAGGTAAACTAAACTTTTCATCTGTTGTTATCTGACAGTTTCTGCTGTTGCGGTTTGACTCATGCAATCTGACATTTCCTCGCAGCCTTGGCTGTTTGAAATGAACTGAGTGACGCTAGTTCAGGTTTTGTTATTTGACTGTCTTTGTATCGCACCATGAATCCGGGCTGCACAACACAACACGCAGTCATCACACTTCAGGAAGGCACAGTCCATCACCTTCGACACCCATTAGTTTGATTATCAGAGTATTAAATCTGCCGGCCGATAAAACATTTGAAATGCCAAAACGTCTCTCAGTAAACCGTCCTCACGTCTCCCCTGGAAGCGCAGAGGCTGTTTTCCATTTGACTGAAAGTCAATAACTCGGATCTCATTTGTTTTGACATCAAAACTCACTCGCTCTGCAGCTCCTCTGCTCTCACTCAACGTGAGCTCAATAACTATGTGAAGCAGTTGGATGAGAACACAGGCATAAAACAGCACACATCTCTGACGGTGACAAGCCATTAAGTTCAGGAAATTGATTTGTAGATTGAAAAGCCATTTAGGTTTTGAAAAGCTCCCAGTCGGCTGAAACAATCTTTCAAAGTTCAGAGAGCAAGTTTTTTTTTCTGTAGCGCAAGATCGATGATGGCTGGTGGTGTGTGTTTGACATGTCCTGACAGTGCAGCTCACGCCCCAGCTGACCAGGGCCGAGCAGCCTCACCTCAACACACATGTTCTCGGTCATTCATACATGCCAAGGAATCCTCCGGTGTTTCATCTGCTGCTTCGAGCATTGTTTTAAACTGTGTCAACAAACATTAAACTCTAACTGATTGGTGTAAGTTCTGTTTTCACTCTGCTGGTTTTTAGTTTGAATAGAAAAGGAGTTAGAGCCGCCCCGAGTGACTGACTTCCAAGCATCTACAGAAACTATTCATGTGGGGAAGACTAACAAAAGAGATGCTTTCAAGTCAAGGAGAGGCAATGATTTTCTGAACTGTGACTCCAAAACAAATCACTGCTGATGTTGTTTGACAAGATGGCTGAAAAAAGATCTGTATCGTTTGAATGGATCTTTAGTCTGAACAAAAATAACCAATTCAACCTGGCCAAGAGCAGTACGTTTTATGTTTGGAGTGTGATTTCTCCCCAGAAGGTGATGTTGTCTCACTTGCCCCAAGTTCAGCTTTGTTTACTTGACTCAGACTTGTTCAAGAAAATCAGTCAAAACATTAAAAACCACTTACAGGGGAGGTGAATAACTTTAATCATCTTGCTGTTGCTGGGAAACCTTGGGTCCTGGCATGCACCACCCACCCAAACTGTGTCGAAGGCCAAGTACACGGGTAAGTCGTGGAACAGCACTCCAAGATGGCAGTGCCCCCTCCAAACAAGCAATGCACCTCGCCACGACACAAACACTGCTCAGGAATGGTCTGACGAACGCAGGACGTAAAATTAACTGTCATTGGCTAGTGACCGCCACAAATTTACCGGCCAAACAAAAAAATCTTGCCTTGTTTGACTAAAAATAATTACCTTACATTTTTAGTATGAAAATCCAACTTTATGAGAATCCAACCCTGTCCTCTGTGTTTCCTTGGTGTGCTTGTGGCAAAGGCTGCAGCTCATCGTGTTGGTGTGGGGGTCGTAGGTCAGCCATGACCGCGGCTGGCCAGCCTCGTCTAGTTTCCATTTTTCAATAAAACGCTGTGCAACATTTGTACTCCGTTTAACTGTCTGTTCTTCTTCTACAAGTCCAACATGTTCATCTTCATTTTTCCTTTTGCTGGCGGTGTCTTCACACCAGGAATGTTTGCTCAGAAGTTACCACAGAACGCCCAGTGCCCGTGTCAAAGAAGTAAAGGTATCACCCTGGTCTCCACATTCCTCAGATCACAATGCAACCGTAGACCCATGAGACATGCCGTTGCCCCAGAGCCAAGTCCTTAGCTCTGACCCAGCGAGGCACAGACACAGGACCTTTAGGGGTTTCTGTGGGTTGCCAGGTGAGGTACTGTTTGGGTGGGTGTGTGTCAAGTGACATCCAAGTGATGTTTCCCGACAAGATGACCAATGTTATTCACCTCACCCGTCAGTGGTTTTATGTTGAGGCTGATCCAACACTCGTAAAATACGTCCGCTTTGTCAGTGGACCTACACGTCTAAAAATTATGCTGTAGGTACGCTCCTGCGTCTGTTTTGGATGTTCTGGGTCGGCGTGTCAACTTACGCTTTGGTTTGCTTTGTTTAATTAAGACATTTTTGCAATATTTAATTAAATGAAATTAATTAATAAGTAAATACATTTTATTTATACAGCGCTTTTCGCAGACAAAGGTCACACAGTGCTGCACAAAGGCATTACACAACAAGAAAGGAATCAGAGACAAAGTGAGTTCATGAGCCACGTAGTGAAAAGTGTTATTTGCACACACACAAAGCGAAAGGAGGAAGTAGTTCAGCCACATCAGAGAGAGCCTGACTGTGAAATGCTCTGTAAGTAAGAATGAGAATTTTGAACTGGATCCTGAACTCAACGGGGAGCCAGTGAAGGGATTTTAGTGTTGGGGGAATGTGCGATCGTCTGTTGATGTAGTTATTATTCTGGCAGCAGCAGTCTGGATCGCTTGCAGTCGAGCAGTGAGGAGAACAGTGCATACAGTCGTCAGTGAGAGATGAGATCAACGCAGGCAGAATCATTTCCAGTTTACTAATATTTGTCAAGTGGAACAAGATTTGGTCAGGTCTGTGGTACCATTGCAGTTTTGAGCTGTTGTCTAACAAGTACTTGAATTAGTGTCTTCAGCCATTGAAAACAGTAGTGACAGTTTATACTGCCTTGTTTTTCCCTTTAGATGTTGGGGACCCAAACCTAACAGTTTTTATGGAACGACTCTGTTATGGTGTGCCTGGTGAGAGCAGGAAGTGGCAGGTGGTCATGTTGGAAACTTGGTGACTATTGAGGGGCTGGTTGGTGAGTTACTGTGGCTCGTGAGCTAATCAGTAACATGCTAGCCATCGGTAACATTCTTAAACTCTATGGAAAAGATCCTAGTCGATTGCACTGATAACACTGAAAGTCGTTTGGTTTGGCCTGAAATTTTGCTTTTTAAAAATGTCAGTTTGACCAGGCCTTTAGGAGGCCGTTTGGGTGTTAAAAGTGTTTTGTTGGGCCAGTAGTAGTTTTCTGGTGTGTCACGTTGGGTGTCACAGACAGGCCGGGAAACATGGAGGCCTGTGAAAACTTTATGGTGGATACTTCTTTCCTTTGTTTGGAGGTTGCAGAACCGGGTAATGGCAGGCCTTGCTTCAGTTTTGCTGTCAGCGACCTGGGGGCCCGGTCCAGCTCAGGGGAGAGGGTAAGAGTTGTTCGCCCAGAGGCCGAGGGAGCAGAGTGGAGAAAAATGTTGACTTTGGTGTGAAAGTTGATTGTAATCTTTCCCATGACATGGAAAAAGCCAGGTGTTCACAGGCGTTAATGTTTTTTTTGTGTGGTTGGAAAGGTGCTCTACAAACCAGTTTATCATGTCAGCATCATCTTGCAGTGGATTCTGGTTGTAAAACACACAACAAGACTTTAATTTCCACACTTTTACTTCCATGTGTGAATGCAGCCTGAGTGTTTCCTCACTGTTCAGTGGCTGCAGGCTAATTCACGGTGTCAAGCAACATGTCAAAACTTGTGGAAGCAGCTCTCAGCTTGAACTTTATTTCAGACTTTTAACGGGGGAAACAGAGCCTGATTTAACAGGATGAAACAAATGATAAAAACAGCGGAGGAGTTTGTCTTCAGGATCATTTTACTGGAGCTTGAAATGGAAACAGAAACTGTTTTCCATTTTCCCTTTCTTCTGTCTGCTCTCTGTAGAGCTTCATATTCAGTTTGATGAATGCGCGCTGTTGAATAATATGGATTTTCTCAACTGCTCTGACACATTTCTTCACACTAATGTTTCTGACGTTCAGACAGTCAACACGGCCATCGAAACACAGACTCTCATTTTGTAAAACAGCCCAATTTGATTTTAAAATGAGAAGAAAACAATCACATTTTCCTCGTTACTGGTAACATCTTCATAGAAACAAACTGCTGGGGAAAGCATTCGCTCACACTCACACATCTATCTGTAGCTCCAGTTTTCGATCGCTTGTTTATGAAATGTTTCTCATAAACTTAAATGTCTTTGAAATTTTGGTCTGACACATTCTGACACATGACATTAAAAATGACACTTTGCTGCAAAACAAACCACAGAGAGGTTTGTTGCAGTCAGTCAGTTGAAACTGTCTCTGGGTAAAATAAGTCAAGGTTGACTTTCTGTTTCACACAGGACACAAACACTGCTTCCCGGGGTGAAAGTCCTGTATGTCTTTGACCCATCCACCAACCGACGTAGACACTATGTACTACGCCACCTGACTTCCTCCTTTGCTCTTGTCATAATCATTATGACCATGGGACGTCGACGCCTAACAAAAACTGGAAGCAGCCACATGACTCACCGCCTTCACTCTTGGCCTAAGCGCAGAAGCCTTGACAAAAATGCTAAGTTAGCAACTCGCTAGCTATGAAATATTACGTTAAAAGAGAGAGGGTCGAGGTTAGGTTAGTCCATTGCTTGTTTCCGGTAAAAAATAATAACACCGAGGCCCTTCGGTCTAAAACAAGACAGCAAAGTGTTTCTTGCCTCCCACACTGACAGCAGCAGTGCATTACCTCTTCACTCCTTCCTGTTCTTACCTTTCACAATAAAAGCTCTGATCTACCCAGAGGCAACATATTCCCATCCTGAGGCTGTGGTGATGAGTTATTCTCTCTGCCTCTTCTTTAAGTTTGTATTCAACAAAAAACGCATCATCTCAGTGAAATTTACCAAAACAAATGTTTATGTGACACAAAAAGGCAAAATCGTGGAGAAACTCTTTGTGGAGCGGCTGGATAGTTTTATAGACAGCCAATATGGCTTTAGAACCAACAGATCTGCTTCAATGGCACTGATGGAAGTATTGGAGGAACTAAGTAATTCAACAGAAAATAATATCCAATATGGAACGGTGTGGCATCAGAGGGGCGGGGCTTAGCTGGGTCAAAAGCTACACTGAAAACAGACAACAGTTTGTACAAATAGGTGAGCACAGGAGTGCTCTGTGGAGTGCCACAGGGATCAATATTGGGACCGAAATTATTCATGTTACATATTAATGACGTGTGTAAAGTTTCTAGTATATTAAATTTTGTTACTTTTGCTGATGACACTGACATATTTTGTACTGGACAGAATCTAAACCAGTTGCTGCACGATGTCTCGGTTGAGTTGGTTAAACTGAAATTATGGTTTGATTGTAACAAACTCTCTCTAAACATTAGTAAGACCAACTTCATAGTGTTTGGAAAGAGATCGATTAAACCAACTACACTGGTTGAAGTAATTATTGATAACATCAAGGTTTAAAGGGTCTATGAAAATAGTTTTTTGGGGGTGATAATGCTCAGTAGCTTTGAATGGTAGGCATACATAAGCTTGATAGCTTCAGCCTACTCTTCTTTGATCTATTAGTGTGTGGTTCTTTGGGTGTCTGATTTTACATGCGCATATACGATCGAATAAACTACTACTACAATTTGTTATTTTGGCTGGTGGATGAAAAAATCCACCAGCCCCCTTCATCTGAGGTAATTTTGGACACTGGTTACGCTACAAATGGATTGTGTCCTGATGATGGCCTTTTGATCCTAATGTTAGGGAGGTAGACTGCACATTCTAAGCCCTACCTGACGCTTATGAGCACAAATAACGGCCATTTAATGGCCTGATAACAGCTGACACTGGCTGAGCTACCTCAGTTTCCACAGAAACTTTTGTTGTTCAGCTGTCCTCCATTACTGCTACTATGGATAGTAACTTAAAAGAACTTACATTGATTCCCTTTGGTAGCTATCAATAGCTACAGTGGAAAACTGAAGTCCTGTCCTCATCTTGTTTTGGCTGCACAATGGTTGATGCACCTCCTTTGTGCCTGGGGCCTTCATTTTCCTGAGAGGTCGTACCTGTGGCAGAAAGAATTGCACAGTGAAAGTGAGGCTTGTAGGGAATCAATCTAAATGCAGATGGTGTCATTACTCTATAACCATTACGTTCT
Organism: Epinephelus awoara; assembly: GCA_035609425.1. Lineage (NCBI taxonomy): Eukaryota > Metazoa > Chordata > Actinopteri > Perciformes > Serranidae > Epinephelus > Epinephelus awoara. Next base: position 31,573,795 of record CM069315.1, on the reverse strand, counting down.
GCAGTCAACATTTTATTCATAACGATAACTTCAAGCAAAAATGTGTCTATTTCCACTTTAAATAGAGGATCAAATCAGAGCACTTGGGGAAAGTTTACGTGGAACATTCAGCAGAAAGTTGCTGAAGAATTATGTTTCTCGTGTGTGCATGTGGAAAGTAATTTAACAAAAGTGGCAGCATTCAGTCTGAGGAATGATTCATCTTTACCTCAGAGCCGGCAGGAGACACAAACACTCAGGGATAATTCTGTCTTCACTTGACATGCCAAACAGAGAGAATAGCGTTCTGCTCCAACAACTTTTCTGTCTGATTAGAACGTGTGGATACAAGTAATGAGCAGATAAAATGGAGGGTATGCAACACACGGAGGTTCAATCTGAACGGTAGGAAAGGATTGTGGGAGCTGTGTGAGAATGTCTTGCTGATGTGTGGAGATTCACAGAGCGCAGTTCAGGAGTCAGTTTACATGGAAGAGTTTCTTTTGTTAAAGTCACTGAAAGGAACAATGAAAATCACTTTGATGGCAGTGAAGAAGTGTACGACGAGGTGTCCTGGTAAGAAAACTACGTACGTTATGACACTCACCAGCCAATCAGAGATGGTAATTCTCTGCAAAAAAACCAACATACATGTGTATAGATATATATACATGTACACATATATTTATAATCTTTATATTAGAATCCATTTGAAATGATTAAAAATCAGGTTTGTAAAACAGATGTGTTGCAACCTCATGGCATACCCCCGAACGCAGACGACTAAAGGTGTTCAGAGTAAAGACAGAGTATAATTAGACATTACGTCAATGCAAAGACAAGAGGGAAAAAAACTCCGTCAAAGACGTGTTTGAACTTCTCTCAAGCTGTTTTTCATTCTTCACACTTCCATCACTTATTATGTGAACAACCAAATGCAACACCATCAACGCCTTCAAGAGGAAACTGTCTAAAACTGTGTGCCGTCATCTTCGTTTGTGCGATTCATCTCGCCCTCGACTACAAGGACATTTTTGGAGAGGCAGTGGGATGCAGCCAGTAGGGGGGCGACGACTGCAGGATTTCTGCCTCTCCTTTGAATCCAGGACAGAAACTTTTGCCTCTAAATGCAGTTGGAGGACACTTTGTACGAAGCAGTTTGTCTCAGATATGCCAAACCTGTGGGCAGGTAATCATCACCATCGTTCAACATTACCACACATCCCTACAGGCAATTGTGCACTGTCAATGTACGTCCACTAAGAGTGCTTGTTTTTGCCTCTGACAGACTCAGTGTCTGAAAACATTATGAAAGGATCCCTACAGAGACAGACATCTTCGTTAAATAATAAATCCTTTTTGTTTAAACGGAAACAGTCATTTTATCATGGTCAAACAAACTTCACTCAAAGTTGACGAAAGTAAAATTAAACTCACAAAAGTCATCTTGGTTCGTCTTTCCACTTTTCCGACAATCACCAGCTCCTGTCTGGTTGAAATTAAAATTAACCCTTAATTCACCAGTTAGATGTGACAACATGCTGCCTCTATACACACTAGGATGAGTCTGGTGGGTTGATGGTGATTTCAGGGCTGTTTCTGGTTGAATAAAAAGTCTCTAAAGGTGCAGAAACACCAAACCGACATTGACTTTGGTCGACGGCTGACTGTCGGCCTTGGTGTGTCAGGGCCTTTAGATTCTAAAGCCAAACCAGGTACAATTCACAGTTTAGTGCACCGATGTAGTGCTTTTATTTTGAAAGAGACTGTATGTATTATGTTTCCCATTTGTCACTTTGGCACAAAAACATGTGAAAACAGAGTCCTGGTTGAAAACATTCCCCCTTAACAGAAAGCAATTAGCTTGCTGTGAACAGGTGCAATAGTTGAGACCCCCTCTGCTGCAGCTCAGATTGGTTTTATACTGTGCACTGAATTCAAACAGAGAAAACCACCACAGATTTTTAACTACCCCCCCCGTCCCTCCTGCATGGACACACTCACACACACCACCACATAAAACATGGAATTTCACCAGTGTCCGAACGACACCAGCAGAACATTTTGGTGAGTTTCTGTCTGCAGTCTATTTTCAAACCCCAGATTTTGGCAGCTTGAGCTGATGAACAAAGCCCTCACAGTGGGTTGCTACACAATGGACACTGAGCATTTTATGTCTCCCTCTAATCCAAAACACCCACTCCTGGACTGTAGCTCCGTGTCCTGCGCCAACATCCTGTTTTACCTGGAGCTCTGTCAAATCAGACCCCGGCACCATCGGCATGCCCGCTGTCGGGTCCGTCTGCATGTTTTCACCCACTTAACCTGAACAAACACAATTTTCTGTCTTGGAATGAACCTTGAGGTTAATTTTGCTGAATCTAAAAACTTTAGCGCTGCTTCTGGGAAATGGTCAGCAAAAAATGAAATCTGAAGTTAATGAGCCAAAGCCAGCAGCATGTTCTTAAAGTCAGATGCATAGAAAATTATTTCTTCAAGGACAGTCATTTCTCAAGAGCGATGAAAAGGCCAGAGTTAGCAGACTGAGGCCTGAATGTGCCTCTGACAGCAGCAGGGAGGAGTGTGTGTCATCACACTGACAGCACTCACAGAGGGGAGTTCAAAAGCGACAGTGGTGCCAAACGTCGTCCGGGAGTGAACGTCCCAAACGAAGCGGCGCCAACAAAATCCTCTCATTAAGCAATCGGCTGAACAGCAGGGGACTGAAGCTCGGGATAGAGCGGGACTTGGCAGAGAGCAGAGACAACAGTGGGACGCTGTCCCCTTTTGTTAGAGCGAAGGACAAAACACCTCCAGTTCCAGTCACTTTAAATGTAGGATGACAGACTTTTCTGCTTTGTCGAGTGTTCCTTCCCTGCGCTTCAAACACACACAACAACAGAATACAACTCTGACTCAGAAGTGTCATGTTCAACTGTCCAACTGAGAGGAGCTGCTGAGGACAGATACATAAAACTCTGCATTCAGCAGTCAAAGGCTGCTCAAAGGCTGAAACATGAAACCTGCTCAGCTCTTTGAGTCATTGGAACAAAACTGAACTCATTTTAAGTTTTGTAAATTTGGTTTGAACTGCTGGTTTCACTAAGTGGATGATTTCAAGACCTGACTCAAATATACGTTTATATATATACATATATATATATATATATATATATCTGTGTGTGTGTGTGTGTGTGTGTGACGGAGCAGATGGGAGGTGATGTCAGATGAGCAATACCAGGTGAACACACAAGGGAAGGCGACACACCTGTGTGGAGCCAGCTGTGGGTGACCAGTGAGGATTTAAGGAACCAGCGATGATGATGGGTTGATTCTGCAGCGTGCACACGAAGGCAGAATGTGATGAATGTGGTGAGGTATCCACAGCACAGGAAGTCACAGGCAGCAGAACAGGTGAACTCAACGGAGAGCCGACCGGCAGTCTCTCTACACAGCGAAGCGGCAGATGTGTGGACAGGTGATAGGCTCGCAGGTAGGTGTGGTGGAGAAGCGGGGTCTGTAGAAATTTACTGAGAGAGGGGCATGTAGGGCAGGTCAGTGCACGCTGTTGAGAACATCAAGGAAAACGACCAAATCCGAAAATCACGGTGTCCCCCAAGGCTTGGTACTTGGCCCCCTTCTGTTCAACATTTACATGATCATCCACTGCCATGGTCTCAACTTTCATTCTTATGCTGATGACACCCAGCTCTACATCAGTACAAAACCCTCTGCCCGTCTGCCCCCTCAGTCGCTCATCAATTCCTTTCTCGAAATAAAATCCTGGTTGACATCTAATCTACTCAAACTCAACAGCAACAAGACAGAGCTCATGGTTGTGGCCCCCAAGGCACTGCTTGAGAAGGTAATGCTAACCATTGACAGTGCCACCATCTGCTGAGGTCCACAACCTAGGAGTGATCCTCGACTCCACCCTCTCATTTCAGACCCACACCAACTCTGTCACCAAACCTGCTTTCCACCACCTGAAAAACATCTCCAGACTCTGGCCATCACTCACTGACTCAGTTACAGAAACACTCATCGCCTCCTTCATCACTTCCCGCCTGGACTACTGCAATGGTGTCCTGATCGGGGTTCCAAACAAAACCCTGGACAGACTCCAATATGTACAGAACTCAGCTGCCAGGGTCGTCACCCACACCAAGCCCTGGCAGCACATCACCCCCACCCTCACCCATCTCCACTGGCTCCTGGTCAAGTCCCGCATAATCTACAAAATCCTCCTCCTCACCTACAAGTCCCTCCATGCCCTCGCCCCACAGGACATAACAGACCTCTTCCACCCCTACACACTGTCCAGATCTCTGTGCTCCTTTGACTCCGACCTACTCTTCATCACTTGTTGTTTGAGAATAGAGCAAGAACACGTCAAGATAAATCCTGTACATATAAATAAACAGGTCTTTAAATTCTCTGGACTCTGCAGCCAGAGTCAGTGTACTCTGAGACCTGTACGTTAAATAAGCTTGTTTCAAAGGAGATAGTTTCATGAACAAAGCCCCGACCGACGGCACCTCTCTACAATAATCCAACAAGCTACAGATGAAAACCACAAATTCAAGCCTGACGCGTCACCTCAGTGTTGGTGAAACCACCTGTTTCAGTCTGAGCTTTGGAACAGACAAACTTTCCAGCAACAGGTCGAGCTCGGCGCAGCAGCTAACAGCAGCTCAAAGGGTGTGAGATGTGAAGACTGTTTTATGGAGGAAGATTTGAGTTTGATTGGTTTCCCTCTTGGGAAATGATTGAGCATAATTACAGGCAGTGAGCGGTAATTTCAGCGATCAGTGTGATCATTGCCCGTGTAATTTCCATAATTTTCTGCACTTTGCTAAATTGGTTGAGAATGTTGACAGCTGCAATCAGCCATCTCATCTCCCACTGCCTCTCACACAGATTCTCACACACACATTCTCACACACACACACACACACACACACACACACACACACACACACACACACACACACACACACACACACACACACACACACAGACGGAGTTAAACTTTGAGCAGCGTAATAATTCAGAAAATCCGAGTTCCCTGCATCATTGTCAGCAAAATTATTCAATTTGGACAGAAATGGTGGCATCACAGGAGTGCCCTGAACACACACTGAATGAAAATAGAAATGCAACACTTTTCTTTTTGCTGCCATTTTTCACAAGTTTAATTCAAAATCTACGACTTTTTTTTTTTCTGTCAAAGTTTAGTAAAAAGTTGTTACAATCCATGTTAGTGAGCACTTCTCCATTTCCAAGATAACCCATCCATCAAACAGGTGTGGAATGTCAAGGTGCTGATTAGACCGCGTCATTACTACACTCGCAGGCGCCGTGTTGGTCCAGAGAACATGAAAGAAATAGAAAACGGCCAGCTGGTGAGATGTGCTGATTCTTCACTATAAGCATTGAGTACTATGAGCCATGTCCAGTGTCGTTTCACTTAATTTGGAGTACTATAAGTTGTGTCTGACGGCATTTCCGTGAGTTTGGCAGTACATCCAACCACAACTGCAGACCACCTTCAACCACACGGTGCGGCAGGCCCTGGGTTCCTCCTGGTGCAGAGGGCCCTGGGTTCCTCCCGGTGCAGAGGGCCCTGGGTTCCTCCTGGTGCGGCGGGCCCTGGGTTCCTCCTGGTGCAGAGGGCCCTGGGTTCCTCCTGGTGCAGTGGACCCTGGGTTCCTCCTGGTGCAGAGGGCCCTGGGTTCCTCCTGGTGCAGAGGGCCCTGGGTTCCTCCCGGTGCAGAGGGCCCTGGGTTCCTTCTGGTGCGGCGGGCCCTGGGTTCCTCCTGGTGCAGAGGGCCCTGGGTTCCTCCTGGTGCAGTGGACCCTGGGTTCCTCCTGGTGCAGAGGGCCCTGGGTTCCTCCTGGTGCAGAGGGCCCTGGGTTCCTCCTGGTGCAGAGGGCCCTGGGTTCCTCCTGGTGCAGAGGGCCCTGGGTTCCTCCTGGTGCAGTGGGCCCTGGGTTCCTCCTGGTGCAGAGGGCCCTGGGTTCCTCCTGGTGCAGAGGGTCCTGGGTTCCTCCTGGTGCAGAGGGCCCTGGGTTCCTCCTGGTGCAGAGGGCCTTGGGTTCCTCCTGGTGCAGAGGGTCCTGGGTTCCTCCTGGTGCAGAGGGCCCTGGGTTCCTCCTGGTGCAGTGGGCCCTGGGTTCCTCCTGGTGCAGAGGGCCCCGTGTTCCTCCTGGTGCAGTGGGCCCTGGGTTTATCTGATGTGAGATTTAAATGTTCCCTCCATTTTGTTTTTGAGCAGTGTAAAATAACTCACAGTGTAAAACTGCCCCATGCACATCCTCTCTCTCCTACCCTCCAAGCCCTCACACTCCTTTCTGTGTGTTGTTACGTGCGCCTCTCCTCCACCTTTGTGCCGGTAAAACATATTTCATGCATATAGAATTTATTTGCATTTCAAAAGGCGGCTCTCCTGCTTCACAAAGCCGAGCAGGGCTGTAAAGAGACAGTGAAGAAAGTCAAGTACCTGTGTGCGTCAGTGCGCCTCGGGCGGGTCAGATGTCTCTAATGCCTCCAGTTTATCTGAATCACCACAGTCATCTGTGGGAAAGGTGAAAATAAAAATTTTCAGCCAATCAGCTCCTTTGTTAATGATGAGACTCCACGGTGATGGAAAACAATCAGCGAAGAAGAGGAGCAGTCCACGCGTACTAATAAAAGTCATGATGCAAATAAGCTAAGCAACTCAGCAGGGTGACATCACTCCTTCAACAGAACTCCTCTTGAATAATCATGATAAGATATTCAGCTTGGAGCGTCTGCGTTCATCTTGGAGGACATTTCACAGGCAGTCATTTCATTTGAATGAAGAATTAATGTAAACGTCGAGTCAATGCTGATAAAAAGGCCTCTTTAATGTCCGGGAAGTAGGATTTCTTCAACCCTGGGGACGCCCGCAGGAAATGAAAGAGGAGAAAACAAGAAATATGGCATATTATCCCATAACAACCAATTATATTTCAAATGAAATGCCAGCGGCTGAGCGTTACGGCTATTATTGGCAGAGCTGGAGAGCGTCCTTGACCAACTGAAAGAGGCTGAGACTGCCTGCTGGTGATCAATTAAAGACAGAGTCAACCACGGAGACATGAGCAGGTGAAGCAGACAGCGAGTGTTGCTGCGGGGCCCCTTACACACAAGTAATTTGTGAGCACTGATTACATGCAAATTACAAATAACGGCATTGTCACATTTGTTCTGATGAGCAAAACGTGTCAAAATGAACATGTGAGGAACTGAGCTCGTGTTCTTGTGAGGTCCCACAGTCCCCCAACATGTTTACACTATGCTGATGAAACTAAGCAGCAAATTATTTTTCTTCTCATTTAGATTATGTTTAGATTTAAAATCATAACCCGTTTCCTCAAGGTGCTCTGACATGTTCTCCCTGTGTCAGCGTGGGTTTCCTCCAGGTGCTCTGACATGTTCTCCCTGTGTCAGCGTGGGTTTCCTCCAGGTGCTCTGACATGTTCTCCCTGTGTCAGCGTGGGTTTCCTCCAGGTGCTCTGACATGTTCTCCCCGTGTCAGCGTGGGTTTCCTCCAGGTGCTCCCACATGTTCTCCCTGTGTCAGCGTGGGTTTCCTCCAGGTGCTCTGACATGTTCTATCTGTGTCAGTGTGGGTTTCCTCCAGGTGCTCCGACATGTTCTCCCTCTGTCAGCGTGGGTTTCCTCCAGGTGCTCTGACATGTTCTCCCTGTGTCAGCGTGGGTTTCCTCCAGGTGCTCTGACATGTTCTCCCTGTGTCAGCGTGGGTTTCCTCCAGGTGCTCTGACATGTTCTCCCTGTGTCAGCGTGGGTTTCCTCCAGGTGCTCTGACATGTTCTCCCTGTGTCAGCGTGGGTTTCCTCCAGGTGCTCCGACATGTTCTCCCTGTGTCAGCGTGGGTTTCCTCCAGGTGCTCCGACATGTTCTCCCTGTGTCAGTGTGGGTTTCCTCCAGGTGCTCTGACATGTTCTCCCTGTGTCAGCGTGGGTTTCCTCCAGGTGCTCTGACATGTTCTCCCTGTGTCAGCGTGGGTTTCCTCCAGGTGCTCTGACATGTTCTATCTGTGTCAGTGTGGGTTTCCTCCAGGTGCTCCCACGTGTTTTTCTACACATACTAAATTCAATTCCAGGCCAAAACCGCGTAATCCAAATAGCTGGGGATCAAACCGTGATTTATTTCTTGTGACGGCTGTGTTATCCTCCGTAGACAAACGATGCAGCTTTAACTGTGGAAAAACATCAGTTCTATTATTAAAGTGTTTGTCGAACACAGCTGGTAATGTCTCTGCATTTCTCCATCTGTCAGTGGGAAGAAGAGAGAAGAGAGTTGAAAGATTTAACTGCGTTCTGATGTCTTAACTTGAAATTAAATCACACACACAGCACTCAGGGCAGCGAGAAGCATCTGTTACCACCAACAAAGACAGTGGACAAGCTGAAAACTCACGGCCCAGTCGCCAGAGGACACGTTGGCATTTTACATTTCTGCAAACCCTGGACACATTCACTTGCACATTTCATACGTATCTTGTTAACATTTCTAACGTATGCAGTTCTGATAACATGTGTATGAGCTGAGTTTGCCATCTGGAGTTGGACCTGATGGTGGACGGTGCGTCAATCAGCACAGCGGTTCTCCTCAGTCATCAGTTCAAGGTCCTCACAGTTTAATATATTCAGAGTCAAACATGCACTTGGCCGTGCCATTGAACTAGTTTGCTCTCTCTGTTAAGTATCTGTCCATTAGTCACTCACTCTGCAGCACTTCAAAATAAAAGCTCAGCTGGTATTTTACTGTACTCTTGAATAAAGTGTTTTTCATTTCCACACTTGACACATTCGTGAGTCCCTTGCGGGTCGTTCAGAATGGACCCATGAACCAGTTTTGGACGATGACCCGTCAGTTGGGAACTACTAACCTTGGTGACATGGTTGCTCCAATGTCACCAAATGACGCTGCTTTGTCAGTGGTTTTGGTGTCAGACACTGATGCATTTATTGAAGTTTTGTCTTATCTCATCTCGTCTCGTCCTGTCTCGTCTCGTCTCATCCTGTCTCGCACACACTGTTACCACATGATGCCTCTGTCATTTAGCTCTGTGTAAAAATGCAAAGGCGGCATAAAGAAGGGACTTCGTAGTGGCTCTATGGCGCCATCTCTGTGTAAAGAGGGCTTCAGAAAATTAAAGATTTACAAAAGGCTAGTTTTTAGTGACCTAAAACGCAGTTATCATGTGGATGAAAGGCATTTAAAAAGCTTCATTTGCAAAAGACCCATGTCTGTGTGGACGAGGCCTTAGTGAGACGCCAGCAGCATTTCCATCTGTGACTGTGTGACCAACAAATCAGCTGTTTCACGACAAAACAACATCTTTTTCTGACCACGTGATTTTTGTAGCTAACTACAAGTTACCCCACCCAGTTTCATGCAGATCGCTCAAACTTCCTAGGAAGAGATCCATTTGAAGTGTTTTTCAAAACATTCAAAATGGCGGAAAATCTATATAAGCGGAAGTTATGGGTTCTTGAGGCAAATGTGTTCCTCATGAGGAGAGGCATCTCTGTGCAAAGTTTCATGTCTCTACCACATACGGGGCATGAGATATGCCCATTCAAAGTTTGACATTTCAATGGGTTGCTATAGCGCCCCCCTTTGGCCAATTGATGTAACATTGCTTCATTGGCATCCTCCCATGACCCTCTACCACTGTGCCACATTTCACATGGATTGACCAAGTCAGTGAGGACAAAAACCTGGAACTAAACTAAAATGCTTTAATGAAACAAACGTCATTTTGTTTATGCTGAAAACAAAAAGTCTTCACTTTAATCATTATTTACAAACACATGACTCATTCTATACACACCATCCCATGACACACACACTCACTGTGATCACATTCTTACACCTCCTACACACTCAAAACCACTTCAACTACAGCACACACACACACACACACACACACAAGCAGAGCTCTGTTGGGTCGAGAGCTAAAATGATCGAGGACACAGTTCAGTGTTTATCGATCGACCCTGGTGGAGAGCAGATGAAGTGTGTATGAAATGAGTCACAGTGTGTGTTTGTGTGTGCTTCTGCACATTTCTGTGTCAACGTGACAAATTATTGATGTTTTGTCTCGGCGCAGGACAGACTGACGAGTCTCACACTGAGCTGAGCCTGAGGGGACAGTTGTTAGGCCTCAAATCTGACGGACTCACACCAGCAGAAAAACACTCACCAGAGGGGCAAACGCACAGGACTGTGGTGTGTGTGTATGTGTGTGTGTGTGTGTGTGTGTGTGTGGGGGGGGGGGGGGTGGGGGTGGGGGGCAGGAATAGTACCAGCACCAGTGTGTAGCAGTTTAATTTCGTTTCATTTCGTCCCATCCCGTCTCGTCTCGTCCTGTCTCATCTTGTTTCATCTCGTCCTGTCTCATCTTGTCTCATCTCGTCCTGTCTCATCTCGTCTCATCTCGTCTCGTCTTGTCTCGTCTCATCCTGTCTTGTCTCGTCTCGTCCTGTCTAGTCCTGTCTCGTTTCATCTCGTCCTGTCTCATCTCGTCTCATTTCTTCCCATCCCGTCTCGTCTTGTTTCGTCTCATTTCGTCCCGTCTCTTCTCGGCTCGTCCTGTCTCATCTCATCTCGTCCTGTCTCATCTCGTCTCATCCTGTCTAGTCCTGTCTCGTCTCATCCTGTCTCATCTCATCTCATCCTGTCTCATCTCGTCTCATCCTGTCTAGTCCTGTCTCGTCTCATCCTGTCTCTTCTCATCTCATCCTGTCTTGTCTCATCTGTCTCTGGGGGGGCAGGAATAGTACCAGCACCAGTGTGTAGCAGTTTAATTCCCACATATGTGATGTAATGTAACTCTGTTGGCTCATTTTTGTTGTAATATTTGAGTGATCTCTGGCACAAGACTTTCCTTTGGCAGTGTTGAAGCTTTGCCTCATCTCGTCCTGTCTCGTCTCATCTCGTCTCGTCTCATCTTGTCTCGTCCTGTCTCTTCTCATCTCATCCTGTCTTGTCTCATCTTGTCTCGTCCTGTCTCTTCTCATCTCATCCTGTCTTGTCTCATCTGTCTCGTCCTGTCTCTTCTCATCTCGTCCTGTCTCTTCTCATCCCATCTCGTCTCGTCCCGCCTCGTTTCATCCCGTTTCATCTCATTTTGTCCTGTCTCATCACATCTCGTCCTGTCTCGTCTCGTCTTGTCTCGTCCTGTCTCGTCTCATCTCGTCCTGTCTCGTCTCGTCTCATTTCTACCTGTCTCATTTCGTCCCATCCCGTCTCGTCCTGTCTCATCTTGTCTCATCTCGTCCTGTCTCATCTCGTCTCGTCTTCTCTCGTCTCATCCTGTCTTGTCTCGTCCTGTCTAGTCCTGTCTCGTTTCATCTCGTCCTGTCTCATCTCGTCTCATTTCGTCCCATCCCGTCTCGTCTTGTTTCGTCTCATTTCGTCCCGTCTCGTCTCGTCTCGTCTCGTCTCGGCTCGTCCTGTCTCGTCTCATCTCGACCTGTCTCGTCTCATCTCGACCTGTCTTGTCTCGTCTCGTCCTGTCTCATCTCATCTCGTCCTGTCTCGTCTCGTCTCATCCTGTCTAGTCCTGTCTCGTCTCATCCTGTCTCGTCTCATCTCGTCCTGTCTCGTCTGGTCTCGTCTCATCGCATCTTGTCTCGTCTCGTCGCATCTTGTCTCCTCTCATCCTGTCTAGTCCTGTCTCGTCTCATCTCGTCCTGTCTCATCTCATCTCGTCCTGTCTTGTCCTGTTTCGTCTCATCTCGTCCTGTCTCGTCTCATCTCATCTCGTCCCATCCTGTCTCGTCTCGCCTCGTCTCATCTTGTCTCGTCTCGTCCTGTCTCATCTCATCTCGTCCTATCTCGTCTCGTCTCATCCTGTCTCGTCTCATCTCATCCTGTCTCGTCTCGTCTCATCTCGTCCTATCTCGTCTCATCTTGACCTGTCTCGTCTCATCTCGTCCTGTCTCGTCTCGTCTCATCTCGGTCTGTCTCGTCTCGTCTCGTCCTCTAGTAATGTTGTCCTGGTTAATGTCAAGTTGTCATGACAAAACCCGAATGACACTTAATGACAGCAGTCATAAACATTTATGACATGTAATTAATGTTCATGACTATGACATGACCGTGTCATGTCATAGTCATGACACGGTCATGTCATAGTCATGACACGGTCATGTCATAGTCATGACACGGTCATGTCACTCTTATGTAGACACCTTCAGGTAAAGTGTTACCAAATATTTTAGGTTTCTACATTTAAAAATCTTTTAGAACGAAATGTTTTGTGTTTTTATTTTGTAAAATCTGATGAAAAAATAAATTTTATATTTTTTAAATTACAGTTTCAATAGTTTTGTCAGTTATTGTGGTTTATTGACGTATTGACTGTCATAACCTTTCAGCTGAGGCTGTGCAGATTCTGTGGACATGACGCACTGGAAGATACTCAAAGGAATGACGTCACAATATGAAAAAGACGAGCGTAGGCCGCTGTGGACCATTTCTGTTGCAGAGTTCAAAAGGTTAAACGCTTTTCTCTGAGGATGACTTCATGTTGGAACACTGTTAGCACCGTGTAAATCATATTTACGTCCTGCTCGTTACGGCTGTCAGCACGTACCTCAAAGATGGCGGCCAGTTCTTCTCCTGCACCTGCGTTCAGCTTGATGCTGCTTGACGCTCCAGAAAAAGAAAGAGTTGATAATCAGAGGCACAGTGATGACATCACATGCTGCAGCATAAACACTTAAATCCATATTCAGGAGATGATTTTCAGTGTATTGGCACCGAACAGTTGTTTCATGGCTGCACGAGAGCCGACTGCAGGGAGGTCAAGGTCGTGCAGAACAATCACAGCAGCGTCTGACAGACGTGGCCTCCATGTGTGGCAGGCGTTACGCGCTCCAGAGCCGTGATGGATAGCAGGAAACAGATGGATGACAGCTGAAGGCTACAACATGGAAACCAGCATGCTGTCCTGGATTGAGACCTCGGCTGCAGGGGACGGCGCTTGGTTTGGTTCCCATCATGCACCAAACATGGATTTATACCGGGTCAGTGCAAAGATGGAAGAGGACCCAGGAGTCACCTGTCCTGCTTCTGTCTCGCTTTATTTGGATTTTATTACAGACGGCTGTGGAGACAGAACATGACAAAAGCATCAATAAATAAACATATATAAATTAATACTTGAATAAATGCATACGGATGTGAAGAAAGAATAAATAAATATTGAAATAAATATGGAAATAAATTTATAAATACATGTATGAATACAGAAAGAAATGTAAAAGCTTAAAAATATAAAACTATTGAAATAAATCTATAAATAAATGTTTAAATACAGGAATACATTTTGAAAATAAAAGAATAAGTAACTATTGAAATAAATCTGTAAATAAATAATATATAAATAAATACACAATTTAATTTAAAAAACAAAAGAAGAACTATTGAAATAAATATAAGAATAAATCTTTAAATAAATGTTTCAATACAGAAATACATAAAAAAAAAAAAAATAATAAATCACTTCTGAAATGAATTTGTAAATAAATAAATAAAAAAGATAAATATATGCATTAATAAAATAAAACCACGCGTTCGGGGGGAGCTCCTACATTATTAACATACAGACACAGAAATACAGAAAAAATAAATGTAGCTGTACAAATATATATTTATACATTTGTGTCCTGTGTAATTTTGTGTCCTGTGTAATTTCAAATATTTATTTATACATGTGTCTATTTTTTCATATTCCTTTTTTCCATTACATTTATATATTAATTTTAATATACACATTTTGCAAAACATGGCGTCAGTTTCTCTGTTACACTTCACACAAACTCTGCCTGTTGGACTGCTAGCGTTGCCCGGCCACACTTCACTGCAGTACCAGGCGTGTATAAGTTTACATCAATATAAACAATGTGCCTTTTAATGCATTTCAGCTTCTTTGAGAGGAAGTGGAACTGCAGACATCAGACGGCGACAGCAACACTGCAGTCAGCTGTCCATTCAGAGGGGATCCACTGAGAGAAACACAACATTCCTCAGATGACATGATGACATCACACAGTTGATCCATGATGAGAATCTCACCGTGAAGGCGGGACGAGCTCCATGTCAGAGATCAGATTTGACCAATAAAACTGAACCAGGTTCTTGGCTGGACGAGTAAACTGGTGAAACAGCAGTGAGATAACGACCTCACACTGTGGTGCAGACACACAAACAGCAGCAGCAGCAGCAGCAGCAGCAGCGACTTGTTTCCTGTTTGCCGTGGCACTGCGCCGAGCATCATACCCAGCTGTCTGCTTATTACACAGTGAACTTCATCTTGTTCTATTTCTGCTCTTTTATCTCCCTCTTTTGTTCCCTCCACTCTTTTATTTGCCAGTTTTTTTGTTTGTCCAATTTATTTCGGGGACTGACAGGATTTGGACTCAGCTGTGGGTCAGTCAGCACATATTGTTGCTGTTGCCTCTGTGTTGTCACTGTTCGATGATAATGAGAGACATTTGTTTTGATCCGCTGCCAAAACACTGGCAAATGTTTGGTTTTGGTTTTGTCTGTGTGTTCTCCCGTACTTCTGTCTTTGTGAGGGCCAATCAGACCTGAGGAGTGAGGACAGTTTGGAGGCAGAATAGTTTTGAACAATGAGGAAAGAGCAAGTTCAATTTAAGAAAATTATGGCTCTTCTGTAAAGCAATTACTTTTTCTGAGAGGTAGAACAACTTTGTGAAAGCGAAAGCGAGGACAATTTGGTGAAGCAAAGACATGTTCTGTGAGGACAGTGAGGACAATTGGAGAAAAGTTAGACTTTTTTTCGAACATGAAGACGTGTTTTCAAAAGTGAAGACTTTTTGTGAACAAGGACTGTTTGAGAAAGTGAGGACAATTTTGGGAACAGCATTTTCTGGAAGTGAAGATGTGTTGGACAGCGATGGCATCTGTGGACAGTGGGAGCATTTTCGAAAGAGCAAACTTTTAAATGAGGACAGTTTGAGACAGTGAGGACATTTTTTTAAATAAAGGACGTCTTTGAAACGTTTTTGAGGGTTTTTTTCAAAGTGAAATCATTATTTGGAAACTGAGGACATTTTTTGAAAGCAACATTTTTGAAAAGGTAAAAAAAAATTTGGGATCGGAAGTTTTGAAAGTGAGGACATTTTGTGGAGGGCAAAGACATATTTGGTAAAAAAAAAAAAAAAGCGAGGACATTTTTTGGGGAATTTGGCGGCATTTTTGAAACAATGGAATTTTCTTAAAGTGGGAACATTATTCAACAGCACCTTTAAAAAGTCCTGGATATTGATGATAATGATAATTTTGAAAGCAACATTTCTTGAAAATGAAGACATCTTTGCAAAGCTAAAGACATTTTTTGAACATGAAGACATTCTTGGGAAGGTGAAAACATGTTTTTGGAAGGTGAGGACTTTGCGGAGAGCGAGGGCACTTCTGGAGGAGTGAAGACTTGTTTTGGAAAGGAAAGGTGTCTTTGGAAAGTTCTTAAAGTGAAGACAAATTTGGAAACTGGAGACATTTTTTGAAAGAGGACAGTGGGGACATTTTGGAAATAAGGACTTTTTTGGAAACTGAGGACATTTCATTAAAGTAAGGACACTTTTTGGAAGTGAGGACATTTCTGGAAACGAGGACACCTTTGGGAAGTGGGGACAAAGTCCCGCTGATCTGGAACAACACACAGTGTGCAATGTGTTTGGGAAAGAGAAAGAATCCAACTGGGCATTTAACACATTTTACAGGGACAGACAAGTTGAAGGACACGTTTGTTGAGGACAGATGAAGCAGCACTGTGTGTATGTTAGTGTGAGTGAATGCCAGCAGGCGTCTCCTCACATCACTGCAGAATGAATGCAGATGAGCACACACATTGCTTCCTTGGCACAGCCTCTGTGTTCAGTCCTCTCTGGAGGACAGACGTGTGTTGATGAGTGACAGCTGCACACAGGGACATCAGACTGTCACAGTTTGACCTGTCAGAGTGTTTTGTCTCGACACTAAAGTGTCCTTGCAGTGGTGGAAATCTGGAGAAATTAGTGCCAGCAGAGAGAAAGCAGCAGGGCGTGCTCCAACGGCCGTTTGTTGGGAAAAATGTGACATTTAGCTCCAGTGTTTCCAGTTCACCCCTCTCCACAGAAAACATGTCGCTGACAGTCACGTGTCAATCACTGATCCTGATTCATTGGGTCAATATGAGTCGTGATGTTTCTTGTAGGATTTCTTTTTTACCTACATCCTGATATCACAGCTGCATATTGTGCTTTTTAAATCCTCAGCAGCCAATCAGCTGTTTAATCCACGTAATGTGTGAAAGAAGTGAACGTAGTCTCCTCGCTTTGAACCTGCTGTCTCTCTAATGGCCAGCAGGGGGCGACTCCACCGGTTTAAAAAAGAAGTCGAACTATATATACGTCAGTGGGAAATCGACCCGACGCCTCACTTAGTTTATAACTCAGTAAAGATTTTGCTGATGAGTTTATTTCAAGCCTTCAACACAACATGATATTCAGGTTGTAAGTTATCGTCCTGTTTACAGTAAAATAGACGATACAGCAGGAGATGCTTCAGGACGCGGCCACGACAGCAACCTGTCAGTCAGCATAGAGCCATAGCAATGCATATCCTTGGCACTGTGCCAGTGTTTGGTTGCACTGAAACACCGTCAAAGGATTCAGCTGTTCACTTTTTCCGTTAAATACATTTAGTTTTAAGACTTTTTTTTGCTAGCTAAAATTAGCATCTCAGTTAATATTACAGTTAATGTGTGAGTTACAGATGTACCTTGCTAACCAAGCTAGCTAGCTAGCTAGGCAACACTACCCAAGACCTTAGGAACAGCGCTAGGCTTTAAAGCCAATTTTACTCAGAGGCTAAAAGTGGAATTACACTTTCCAGGTCCATCATGTGATGTAATGGGGCCCAAAAAGGCTTTGTAAATCTGTGGACACATTTGTTTGAGCATCACAACTCCTGCACGATTAAATCATTTTAACCCCATACAAGTTAGTGAAGCGCTAAACTGGGAGTTGACCATTATATACGGCTTGGTACACCACTGAGCAACTCTCATGGGAATGAACGAGGGCCTGCCTCCAACGCTGTACCCAGGTCTCTCTATACATCCACGGCGCTAGCATTAGCTGTTAGCTTAGCTTCAGGTTCTCAGTCGGCTCCAGTGTCTTGTCCAAATATAGGCACGTCCCATCTGCACTCTGAAGTCAGAATCTCTGAGTCCCCGATCTGAAACTTCAACTGAAAAAACCTCCTGTGGTCAGATTAGTGACTCGTAAGGAAACTCGCCAACCCGGATCTCAAACTCTGGGATTGGTGGTCCGTGCACCAACAGTAGTGAAAGCTTGTACACACAGCACTGACCAACTTTTATTTGTAGAGCTGTTGCCACGGTGTTTGTATGCACATAATGCAACCCATAATGCATTGCTACCAACTAGTATTGCTAACAATGGCTAATCTAACTAAGACTGGTATTGCTGCTGCTGGTGTTGCTGGTGTTGCTGGTGTTGTTGCGGTGTGAAGCATTTTGACTTGTTGTACTGGAACACTGTCAACTCAGGTATGATGTAATTCCAAGCTCCGCCTGCTGATGTAAATGGAATGCAGCATGTGGTCACCTTGGGCTGCAAAAATCCAAAATGGTGATGGTCAAATTGCCAAATTCGAGGCTTTGAAATGGAGCCCACAAACCAGTGGGTGACATCACTGTGGCTACGTCCACCAACGTATTCCCATAGAACGGTTCGTATGATGTCCTACGAATTAGGGCACCGCAAATGACGTTTCGTCCTTATCGTGCAGTTATGTAATTAATATAAAGTTATGGAGTTTAGGAAAAGAAACATGGTGAGAATGTCCCATAGAATGATTCAGAGGTCACACGGTTCCTAACACGCAACCTCAGGAGAAAGTTCTTGTGACCCGTTCACCACCTCAACTTTCCTCCGTACGAGACCGTTTGGGACTGCTTCCTTGTTTGCTCCCATCAGCGCACTGGGCACATGATCACATCCTTTCAAAATGAGTGGGATATGTACGAATTTAGGTGCATTACTTTAAGTAGAAAAACAAACAAACAAAAAACAGTTTGAGAACATCCTGACGTCCACGTCTTCGACACAGTTATAATCTCTGGTGCTGATGTCTCCAGAATCGCAATCTGAGTGCTACAACAAAACCCATTTTCTCTGCTGTATGATAATTTACAGAGCATTACATTTCTTCATGTTTCTCAAGGTTTCTCTTCTTTGTAATCAAATGTGACATGAATACAAGTGCAGCACAGAGCTCTCACTAAGAGCTTAAAGTGCACCCGGGGAACAGTAATGCGCTGTGAGAGGACTGCAGTGAGTCCTGGTGGCAGGAATCTAAATGGATTTTTTGCTCTTTGAAGGCTACGCTATTACTGTGTGGGGAAAAACTCAAGCAACTATAATTTTTCATGTTGGAGTTCACTTTTCTGCTGACTTTAAAGGAAACAGCAGAGTGTGTCTGAGACCTTGTCCTCTCATCTCTACACACGGCGCCTCAAGTAACTCTGCTTATTCTGATTTTAGCTTGAACTTGTTCTGTGTCTGTGAGCAAAATAAAAGCTTTTGAACACAGACGCTGCTTTCAGCTAAATAATGTAAGCAAATTGTAAAGTTGACTTTTTTCGTTCAGTGTTATTCCCCTGAGGTGTTCTTGAGATGTTCACGAAGTGAGACAGACGCAAGGTCACTGTGACTTTGACTACCAAATTCTAATAAGTTAATCTTCTAGTCCAAGTAAATGTTTTTGTCAAATTCATAGAAATTCCCTTAAGGTGCTGTCGAGATACCACATTCACAAAAATGCAACGGATGAGGTCACTGTGACCTTGACCTCTTGACCTTTCACGACATTCTAATTACTTCATCCTCCACTCAAAATGGATGTTTGTGCCAAATTTGAAGAAATGCCTTAAAGGCGTAGACATCTGTGTGAAAGTTTGTCATAATCATCATATGGGTTTCTGAATTATGACCACAAACATATTCTGTGAGGTCACACTGATCTTGACCTTTGACATTTGACCACCAACTTTGAATCAGTTCATTGTTGAGTCACAGTGGACATCTGTGTCAGATTTGAGGAAATTCCCTTTAGGTGTTCTTAAGATACCGCATTCACAAAAATACAATAGATGAGGTCACAGTGACCTTGACCTCTTGACCTTTCATGAAATTCTACTTAGTTCATCCTTGACTCAAATTGGATGTTTGTGCCAAATTTGAAGAAATTCCTTAAGGTGCTCTTGAGATTTTATATTCATGAGAATGTGATGGATGCAAGGTCACAGTGACCTTGACCTTTGACCATTAGTACCATTAGGTTTTTTTATGATAAAGTTTGGATGTGTTTTTGTGGTTTCAATGGAGTCAACAGGCCAGATGATGATGCCTGGTTCCTCTGTTTGGGGAGTTTTTGACTTTTAGTTTGGATTAGAGTTCTCTCAGTAAAGATTTGAACCTCTGCGGATAACAAACAGTTTAAACGCTGCTGTAAGGAGATGCCTCTTTCTTCATTTGTTCCTCAGCAGTTAACGTCTCTTGAAAACAACTTGCAAATAAAAGTATTGACTCTGCATCTTGAGACTGGATAATCACCTCTTGTCTGTATTTGTTCACAGCACGCCTGCAGACAGTAAACCAGGCTGAAGCAGGCGTGCTCGTTCTTGCACAGATAAAGGAATTCATTCGATTTTTTTTTTAAAATATGTGCAATCTTCGCTACAGCGTAATGACAACGTCTCTCAATCCACCGACTCGCCTACTTTGTCCCTCATTAGGATAAAGACGTACTCTTAGGAAATCATTCAGCATCATAATACACACCTTAACACGTCCAAGCCCAACCAATCCAGCCCAGCAGCGTATAACTCTCTCCCTGCCGACCGCCCGGCTGAGTCATTACATTTCAGAATGAAATTGGAATCCAGTGTTCGGTTATAAGGGTCAAAACCATTGACTCTTCCCTCTAATACCAACCATTATCCCATCAACTCAAGACAACTGGGAATATATGGACTGAAATAAGCTATTACTCTCTGTCTCCCTTGTGTGGCCCCCTGTCTCTCTCCATCTACTCTCTCTTCTGGCCCTTCTCTGTCGTCGCTCTCCACCTCTCACACTTTACTCCCTGTGGTTTTCAATCAATAGCTCGCTTCTTGTCTTTATTTTCCTCCTCCCCGCCGCGTTTGTCTTCCTTTGATTCTGTCATCCATTATGTGGTATCTCTCTCTCTCTCGCCTTCTTTTTCTTTCCTACAGCGGTCAATAACTGCTTTGAGCCAGCTTGAAGTGAAAGTCATGCGTAACGATGAGCTGATCAAACACTGGACATTGGGTTCCCCATCTATGGCGTTCTGATAAAAACAGCTCCAGCATCAGTGACCCTGCGAAAGCTTTTGTTCTGTGTTTGTCATCCTTCTATTTGGGAAGTTAAACTGTGAAATGTAGAGAGCAAAACAAAAAGAGAAGAAAAAGAAGGCAGTAAATGCTCTTACTGAAAATCTAATCGACTTTTTAAAAGTAAAACTCTGATAGATCCACGAAACAACCTCCCACAGGCCGCAGGCGCTTGCCAGCAGACCAAACATCCTCTGTCTGGCTTTAATGTGTTGTCCCGTAATGTCCCAGTGCAGTCAGCACCACCACAGTCAGCGTGGAGCTTGTTAGAGTATAAATTGCCTCTGAGCTGGATGACCCAGGCGGAGCAGGCAGTGAAAATGACAAACAGCAAGTGAATCTCCATTCAACCCGCTTTAATGCAGATATTTAATCTGTGTCTGACAAAAGAAGTGAAGAGTCTAGAGATGCTGCAGAGCGTTACAAAAGGTGCTAAAGTTGCAATGGCAACAGATTCCTCCATCAGTGGAGTACATCAGATATGTGTGGAGCGACGAGGAGACTGGACCCTTCCTCACATTAACACACTTAACAAATCCACAGCACAGCTCCACTCACAGATAACTGAGCCTCCTACCTGCCTGTCAAACACCATCAACCCACAAACCTTCTCCAGTCCGGACTGAGTGGAGTCCTGCGAGTGGAGCTAGCTGCTAACAGCCACCACTGCAACTAACAAACTGCACAGATCCATCCAGCAGCTCCACCATCCACAGTCACACACACACACGGCTGATTATTTACTGCTGAATTACAGCTCACAGCTCGCACCAACCCAAACATCCTGGTGCAGACTATTTACTGGAGTTTACCAGCCTGTCGCTCAGGCTGCATTTGAGGAGAGCTGCAAGCACGGCTGTTCACGGCTTTCAGTGTCCACTGCTAGCA
The DNA here is from genome assembly GCA_035609425.1 of Epinephelus awoara. Taxonomy (NCBI): domain Eukaryota; kingdom Metazoa; phylum Chordata; class Actinopteri; order Perciformes; family Serranidae; genus Epinephelus; species Epinephelus awoara. The sequence goes on along the minus strand of CM069315.1, from coordinate 31,552,416 downwards.
TTCTTGTCACGAAACTGAAACATAGATTTAGTCTTAGTTTTCAATATCAAAATCTTTTTTAGCTCGTCAACGTCTCGTTTTTGTCACGGAAAAAAAGATCGTTAACGTCACAGTTTTTGTAAACAAAATTAAAACTGCACTAGACAAGTGATTGCTTATCTTATTAAAGAAATTTCACATCTGTTGAGAAAGTCATTTCACCAAGTTCATAAATTTTTACTGTCCTGTGTCTTTGCTGACACCGAGGCGAGATGATCAAGACCAACCAACAACAAACCTGGTTGTGTTTTTCCACCAGATAGTGCCACAAAAAGTGGTTGTTTTTTACCAGCCATTGCTACATTTCCAGCACGGACTGTGCCCCCAACATTTTAAACCAAAACATGATCTTTTTGTACCATAACCAAGTGGTCTTTGTGCCCAAACCTTACCACAAGTTAACCACAGCGTTGTTGAGATGTAAAGTCTCAAAGCAGCCACAGCTAAACAAAACCAGACAAAGAAGACAGATGATGTGGTGTTACCAGCAAAACTACATGACTGACAGTCAGAACACAACAGCTGCAATGACTGTGTGTGTTTCAAACTGTTGCTGGCAACACAAACGCAACATAAGCGAAGGGAACTCTGAGCATCAAGTTCTCAGGCAGGAGTTTTTATTCTTTTGCAAGTAAAAGAACGTACAGGTGTTGGGGTTAAAAAGTATGGAGCCAATATCTGTTGGCACTGAAAATATAATTTAAGATTGAAAACAAAACCCGACCTAAGGAAAGGGAACATTGGCACTGAAACAAGTCTCGTCACTGAGAAAAGCTCCAGCAGAAAGTAAACTTGTGAAAGACATCGGCATATGGTGATAAGAGAAGCCTCAGAGAGACTGTGGGCCCAAGAAAAGTTAGTTCTCTTCTTAATCGGCCGGTTGAATGTTGGAATCACTGGACTGCACAGATAATGTGGTTCATTAGTGCCACACTAAACTGGACACGTGAACACAGGCCCTGAGTCCGCGTGTTCTTTGTTCTGTTTGCACTCAACTCCCCAGGGTGCCTCAAGTATTAAGGTGTGGACACACCAAACCGACATCAAAGAACTAGCGGCGACGAAAGCCAACTGTTGCGTCGTCTACATGGCCTCACGTCGCCCTGTGTCAGTTGCATTTGAACACACTACACGGACTACATCCGACGGCCAAGTAGCACGTACGTTCTGCGCCTGCGTGAGAGAGAGCGGAGTGAGAGAGTGGTACATCCTGTCAGCCGAGGGGTTTCCTATCTGTGCAGCCGAGCACCGCAGCACCTCCACGGACTATTACATCCAGACGGTCCCGGTGTTTCCTCCGCAGGCTCCACTTCACTCACTCGCTACAGGGGCGAGGACATAAAACCTGAACAGCCAATCAGAGTGACAAGCTCCGCCGCTGATTCAACGTGCTGACAATCTGCCAAAAAGCCAACGCTGAAGTGCCGACGGTGCGGGACACACCGCAAAAACTAGGGCGACAGACGCTCACTGACGGCCCAACTTTGGTCGACAGCCGACCGTCGGCTTGGTGTGTCAGGACCTTTACACCTCAATGTGACACACTGCCCATGGACACAGCTTCAACATGATTGGCCACTGTGACACAAGCCAAAAAACAACAGCGCTCCCTTCTGGCTCGTCTCCTTGGACATCCACAGAGGAGGGTCATGGGTGCTTGGGAAGACCTGCTACGCCCTAATCCCACCTTCCTTCCACTCTCCTGCAGGAGCAGCAGAAAAGACCCAAGTTTGCAAACTCACTTTTCAAGTGAGAGAGAAAACAAAGTCGAGTTTGCACCAAGTGTCCAACTCTGCAAGGATTCCTCCAGAGCTACACCGAGGCAACAGTGTGGGAAGGATGGACTGTATGTGAGCAAATGTTGGCTTCTGTCTCTGTGTGTGTGTGTGTGTGTGTGTGTGTGTGTGTGTGTGTGTGTGTGTGTGTGTGTGTGTGTGTGTAGGTGTGTGTAGGTGTGTGTGATGATTCTGGGCCTCTTGGTAAATCCATTACAAGTGGATCCAAGCTGACTCCAGCTGTCCTCCTCCAGAGGGGACCCAGCAACAAGCATGAATATTTAATTCCCAGAAGACGTTGTAGAATCAGTTCCTCCTCTATCAACATTTGTTTCCCTGACGCTCGCCTACCTTCGTCTCTCAAATGAACCCTATCAGCTGGTAAGCAGGTAATCCTGTTCTCCACCCGTCTCATTACACAAGCAAACCAGACGCGCAGAGACAGTTTAAACCTAAAGAATTGTTCGACCAATCTCATTTCCTGTGACGTGCCTGAACGCCGCCTCGCTTAATTCATTCCTATGTGCCGTGGAGACCGGAGTTCCTCTGTGGGTACCAGGAGACGTCTAGGTCTGATCAGGCTCATCCTCTATCGCAGTTGGAGTCTCGTGGGTGAGGGTGTATGAAGAGAGGATTTTGGCGGATGAGTCACTCGGTGTGTGTTTGTGCACGTATGAGTCACCCAGTCGTTCAGCCTTTATTAAATTGAAGGCTGAGTCTGTGCGTGGCGCGATCGCTCTGCAGATCTCCACCCTGACGTAACAAATTAAGCTGCTCCATCAGAGATCTGCAGGCGTGACGGCTGAATTCCAACTGTTAAATTAGCTCTTTTAGCTTCAGAGAGTTTCATAATGACCGCTGCATATCTCCAGACCGTCTCGTGCAGTATCATCTTTTACACTCTGTGTGGGCCGTGGCTGGTACATGAAGCCCAGCTTTGCACAATCAGCCTTTGCCAAGATCCAGCAGAGCTCTGAGGGCAACCTGCCGAGGGGCAAATATATCGCTGAGTTGCTGTGGAGTTGCTCGTTGACTGTCATGGATCATTTTCCCATGAATGTCAATTAAAAGCCATCTAGTGTATGGAAGTCCAGAGATGACAATATTAACCGGTACATGAACTGAAATTTAGACGTGGGGACAGGATGTCAGCTTTAAGAATTTTACAACTTTTCCCAAATGAAAAACAGATTTCAGAAACAAGTCTACCAGACTTCTGCCACAGTTTAACTTATTACTGCATAATAAAAGATAAAAATATACCTTCCAGCAAGACTATGTGCCATTTAGCAGAACAGGATGCACTGTGAAACTATCCAGCCAGGTGAGTTGTCCAGCCTCCATGAGAAAGCCATCTCTCGTAATATTGTCGCAAATAAGGATGCAAAAACATAAAATATGTGGGAATGTGCTGTTTCTGCATGTGCATCGGTATCTGTAAGTGCTGAGTTAAAATATGAATGCTTGAAATTCATGATGTAGCCGACATGAATATCTACAGAGTTCTCTGTGCAAGATGTCCGCGTTGACGCTACGCATGACGTAGGTGAACACGTCTGTTACGCTAACTAGCATGAAGTGGCGTCCCAATTCGTAGTTGAAATTCCCCTTAGCACTAACCCTTCATCGTTGAGGGGAATCTATCTGGTGAGTGCACTTGAAATCAAGGGGTAAGGTTGAGGGGAGAATTGGGATTGGCCCGAAGTTTAATTGGCAAAATTGCATTTTGTTTGTTGGTTCAGTCGTGGGATCATTTGAAGACAAATCTGATTTCATCTTTTTAAATATCCACTTGTGTCTTCAATGTGCAGCACTCAGTAACATGTAACAGTAACAGCCTCACCTTCACATGCTAAAGCTGAATTTGCATTTTGATTTTTATATTATATTATTCATATATATTTTCAGCCCAGTCTCAAGAAGAAATTACCCAGTGTTCAATGTCTCTAAAGTTGCGTAGGTCAGACTACATGAATCTGGGCTCAGTTTCTCATCAGGAGGGGGAGGGGCTGGAGGATGGCGTGACGCCTTGGCAAGATGGCTGCACAGTTGCCAAGCAGCAGACCAGTGTTTGAGAACAGACATGTTTATTAATCAAACCTAGTGACATTTCAAGCTGTGTTTATCGTTAAACAAAAAAGTATTTTCAAGGGGATGTCAGCGTATTCCCAGCACTGTTTGTGGCAAAACCAACAAACAAACAAAAAAAAAGGAAAAACATTTTTAAACGACACATTTCCAGCTGTGTCTGTCGCTACTTTAAAAAGCATTTTTAAGACTACGTCAGCACATTTTTAGTGGTGGCTGTGGCAATAAAACCATGTATTTAAGCAAAAACATGTTTTCCTATCCCTTACATAGGTGTTTGTGCCCAACATTAATCACAGTGTTGTTAAAATCTAAAGTTAGAAACTGAAATATAACATATAAACTACATATAAAACATATAAAGATGACATGCAGGATTTGCACAAACATAATGCTAACAACATTCTGGCGATCGGGTTTCAGAATAATCAGCAGAGCAGTTTAAAGATATTAATAATGTTGTATTAACAGATGATTTAGTTTCTCACTGTAACAACAGCTGCTAAGGTCAGTCTCTCTGATTGATGTGTTTATTCAGAGCTGTTAGCTCAAATTAAAGATCCTCAATGAACGACAGAAGAGTTAATAACAATATTAGAATTCATTTCTCCTTCATTTATGAACCGTGGGTTTCTTATAGTTTGTGTTGTTGTCCTGTGCTGCTCAGTGAGGCGCGCTAATTATGACGAAGCATCATTCACCTTTCACGAGGGAAAAAAATATATGTATATGTATGTTGTGAATACTTCTGCTGAGCTGGTCACACCTGGAGCTGCCAGATGGGATCCAATGTGTCATGTTGAGTGTTCAGATAGATGGCACTTGCTTCAGATAAAGTGTCAGTTAAACAGTAAATGTGACAGCTGGGTAGAGGTGGTGAATCATGTCTGACAGGAAGCACCTGAAACTGTAAAAGGCCGGCGCTGCAGCTGAGATCTGCCTCACAGTCGACTCTGGAGATAATGAGACTGGTGAACACTACAGTGTCGTCCACATAGCCCCCGCCTACCTCACCGAACTTCTCAATCCACATATCTCATCCAGAACCCGGTCAGGCCAACTGCACCGTCTGCGCCCGCCCAGGACTCGGCTCAAGACCATGGGCGACAGGGCTTTCGAGGCTGCTGCTCCCCGTCTGTGGAACGCCCTCCCCGACCACCTCAGGGCTCCACAGACGGTGGATGCTTTTAAAAAAGGTCTCAAAACCTTCCTTTTTCAGAAAGCTTTTCCTGGCTGATTTTATCTGATTTCATCTGCTGACTGTTTATATTTTATACTGTCTTGTTCTGTGCTCGATTTTATTGCCTCTGTTGCTTTTATTGTTATTGTTGCCTGTACTGTTCACTTTGAGATTTGTATTCAAATGTAAAGTGCGTTATAAATAAAATCTATTATTATTATTATTATATACTCTCACATTACAGATTATATTAACCCTCTGAGGACAGACCTCCTGCAGGTGGCTGCAGGGGTTGTTGCTTTCAAGGTCCTGTTTAAAATCAGTCTAAAATAAACTAGAATTACCGCCTCATGGTTGTGTGACTCCGCCCACCAGTCCAGTGTCTCTGACAGTTTCAAGATTAGAGTCACCAATTCCGTATCTGACCAAATGTCTCCCCTTCTGTTCCTGAGATATGACGTTAAAACATGATGATGTCACAGTCAAGCTGACCTTTGACCTTCATTATTTTATCCTGTTAGACATTTGTGTCAGAATTAGTGAATGAATTCTTCAGTTATGGACAAAAATATGTTTTGTGAGGTCACACTGACCTTTGAGCAGAATATTACAATCAGTTTATTCTTCAGTCCAGGTGGACGTTTGTGCCAAATTAAAAGAAAATTCCATCAAGGCGTTCTTGAGATATCATGTTCACGATAATGAGACAGACAGACAACCTGAAACATAAGCTACACCAGCGCAGAGCCAAATAAACATAAATAATAAACAAACAATAATACAGAGCTAGAACGTTCATTCTTTTGCAACAGAAAGTGTTGCCATGTCTGTTAGATATGAAGCATTTAAAAGTATTTCACGAAATGACATCACAATAAGCAAAAATACCAACATATGCAGCGAATGTGTCTATGGCAGAGTTTAAAGGGTTAATACGTTAAAGTGATGATGTCAAAATTATTTTAAAATGTTTAATTTTGCCAAAACTATTGGAGAAATGTAACTTTTGAAATGATCATATTAACTGTTTGCATTGGAGATGATTCAGTAATCAGATTACCAAAGAACAGAACTACATATATAAAGTCTTGTTTCTGTTTGATCAAATGTAAAACAAACCATCTCTGTATCCGCCTCGTGCTGCAGACGATGAAAACAACAACCTGAACTTGAGTTCTCAGCGTGTTCACATGATGCAGGTCGATGTAGAAAGTTCTCCGAGCTCTGGCTGCCGTGGAGACCTGCACGCTCTCACTTACAGCTAATCAGGATCTGTTGAGAATAAACTAATTAGATGTGAAATGGAACAGCTACTATGCAAATTAACCACTGCACACACACACACACAGACATATGGTACACACATGATCTGAATCACAAAGCCTGTGAGGACCTGCACTCATGCTTTTGCCTCAGAGGGAGATTTTGACTTTGACTCACACTGTGTGTTTGATTTACCGCTGTGTTTATATTCATGCAATCAAACCTGTATTAACATTTTAATACATAAATGACTCGAGGTTTTTCTGGTTATTGTGTTAAAGTGATTCAGCAGGTGACGGTGGTGTTGATGATTTATCATCAGCTTGAGTTCAGTTTGTGACGTCATTATCTAATAATCTAGATCCAGTATGTCAGAATCAGAGTTTTCTTACTTGGAAGTAAGTGAACTTTTTCCCGACCCGGTCGCTAAAATCGTGCTGTAGTGCTTCTGGAGTTTATGTGCTGTAGTGTATGAGCTGGCTTTGGTATCTGGAGGAGACGGAGGGGGCGTTGGATGGAACGACATCTTGGTAAGACTGGTGTCTTTCAGGAACCCATCATCGCTTATTCAGCGGCCTTTCTGCCTTGAATGTGAGCATTTTTTTTGTCGCTGTTTTGTTTTTGTTGTTTTTTTTGCAACTTGTCGCATCTTTTCCTGCGACTTCTTTGCAACTGAATGTGGGTCTTATTTTAGCAACTATTGCTGCTTTAGAGTGGCTTCTGTGCAACCTACATGTGATTTGAAAATGTGTTTCCAGCTGCTTTTATGCCGTTGAATGTGGGTGTTATTCAGTAGCCTGGTGCCACTTTTCAAATGGCTCTTTTGCTGTTGATTGCGGGTGTTTTTTAGCAACCAATTTCCAGTTTTCCAGAACCTTTTGTACCATTAAACATGTTTTCTTTATAGCAAACTGACTCCACTTGTCCAACGTCTTTCGTGCCACAAAAGTGTTTTTTTTTTTTTTACCAACCTGTCGTTACTTTTCCAGCAGCATTTGTGCCACTGAACTTGGGTGTTATTTAGCAACCTAATGTCACTTTCCGATTGACTTTTGTGCTGCTGAACATGTTTTGTTTTTACCAGCAGCTTGCCATTGAAACTGGGTGTTGTTCAGTGACCCATCACCACTTTTCCAGCAGCTTCTGAGCTTTGAACGTGGGTGTTTTTTAGCGACTCATTGCTGCTTTTTAAGAGACTTTGGGCTGTTGAATGTGGGTGTCTTTATACTAACTGCTTGCCTTGGCTTCCAGTGGCCTTTGTGCCACCAAATTGTTGTTAATAGCGACCTGTGGTTACTTTTCCAGCAGCTTTTGTGGCGCTGAACACTGGTGTTTGTTTAGCGACACATTGTCACTTTCCAAATGCCATTGAAACTGGGTGTTGTTCAATGACCATCACCACTTTTCCAGCAGCTCTGATGCCACCAAATATGAGGGGTTTTTTTTTAACGGCCTGTCAAAACTTTCCCAGCAGTTTTTGTGCTTTTAAATGTGGCTGTTTTTTTGTGGCCAGTTGCCACTTTTCCAGTGACTGTTGTGCAACCTAACATGAGTATCTTAAGCCAAAGCATGATCTTTTCCGAACCATAACAGAGTGGTATTTATCTGCTGCGTCATGACAAACAAATGTTACGTATCCATGATTCACAGAAACTGACAATTCCAACATTTTTCTAGTTGAGACAACCTTCTGGTTAGTTGCCAGCTATTGTTAGTTTCTTATTAAGGTGGATCATTTGTCAACATTGTATTACTGCCTTTCAATCAAATAACACAGACACACACACACACACACACACACACACACACACACAGAGGAAGAAAGAGCCCAGAGGCGTGTTTGTGCTTGAGAACAGTACATCTGTTGTTGGACGCAGGTAAAGGCCAACACTTTGTGCTCGGTTACAGTCTTTCACACGGTCAATATTTACACAGAATGATACAAGAAACAACATTACAACCATGTTACAAAGCAGTTTACATTCATGTTTGATAAAGGTCAAGCAGCATCTTTGTCCCCCCGCCATAAACCTCGTCAGGATACACCAGAACATCATCAGCGAGGAACTGAATATCGGTTTCATTCTTTTCTTCAAATGATAGAAAACAGGTTGAAAATCACGAGGAGCATTTAAAGGTGAAGTTCATTAATGACGCCATCTTGTTTACGTTGGGTCCCGTGAGCTTGTCCCGGAGCAGAGACGCACTTTACCTCCGCTAGTGCCAGAAACCTGAAGGGAATATGGTTCATCTCCCGTCCTGGTTAGCTAGCTAATGAGTTAACTCACAACCTCTCTTGTTTGCTAACTGATTAGCGTGTTAGCGAGTGAGCTAGCCAACAAGTCGGCCCTGCATCTGGAGGTAATTATTATTTTTATTTTAATTTTTAGAGCTTAGATAGGCATTAAAAAATAATAATAATAATATTACCAACTGTAGTTTGACAGTTGAAGGCACGGGCCTGCATACATTAAAACTTTGGGGAACAATTTAAGGCTAACGTTAGCTAACCAGTGTGGTTAGTTAGCAGTTAACGGGTGTTGGGTGGAATTAAATAAAGCTGACATCACTACAATCCTTGCAGTGCATTGTGGGATAGCTTTGGGGATCCAGAGCAAACCAGATGACGTCAAACAGTCTGAAACTCTGCTTAATTAACTTAAAGTTTAACGCTGTTCAAAAGTCGTCCGATCTTTGCTGTTATCAAACTAAAGCACATTATGGTTCACTGTTCAACTTAATCTGAAATTTTTGAGCCATTTGCCTGGAAAACGTCGACGTTTGAGGTGGAAGGTGTGAAAGTTTCAAATATGGAAAACACAGTGGCTGCTCTGAAATAAAAATCCTTCAGTGGAAGAATGAGTTTGAGACTCTGTCGTACCAAAACAAAAAAGACACTTCTAATTCTTCTCTGTTGGTCCTCAGAGGAAGAAACCATGTCTAGCTTTTTGAGGCATGCACTCACAGACGGGGGAAGAGAGCAGAGAGGAGACAGACAAGGAGCCGAAGTGACGACGGAGATAAACAGCTGGTGCAGTTCAGTGCGAGGGAACGGACGGATTGTGGGACTGCGGGTCGGGCGAGGCAGGATCACGAGACTTAAAGAGGACGAGGGACACAGGCGCTACATCGAAATAAAAATGAAGGATTACGTCTGCCAACTGTTTGATCTCATTACAATACTGTGTGTGTGTGTGTGTGTGTGTGTAGGTGTGTGTGTGCACGTGTGTGTGTGTGGGACAGTTTAACAGTATTTAACTAACAGCCGCTGTAATGTTCGTTTACGTTGTGCAACGTGTTTGCAGGTCGTTACTCAGCCTCGTGTGTTTACACTGCATTAACATGTTGATTCAGCCGCTGTCAGAGGGAACTGAGCGCTGTAATTACAATTAGGCAGTTAAAGTTTGAACACAATGAAACGACCTTTGCTGATAACATTATGAACAATGAATTTAATTTGGAGCGTGCAAATGAAGACCTTTAAAATGATGATGATGAGCTGCAGGAGGAGAGTCAGCACTGTCCCACATTAAATCTCTGACGGTCTCCTGCCCTGTGCGTCGCCGCAGACCGGTTAATGAGTTCGGCCCGTCAGGCAGCTCCTGCACCGGAGCATGATGGGAAAACTGGGGATGAGAGATGGGCAGATAGTGCGGAGGGTGAGGTGGAAATAAGGAGGTGGAAATCGTGGCGGTGACATTCAGCATTTTAATGTGAATAAATGTTATTTGGGCACCACTCTCTAATAACGGACGATTTCCACCACAGGAAGTGGACAACACAAAACTTTGCCTCGTTTCAGACTCTGAGAAATGACTTTATTTTGAAACATCATTACCTGATGTTGCTGGGAAATGTAAATAAACTAGTGGTGGATGTCCCAGCACTGTATCTACAGTTCATATGAACAGTTCCCTGCGGTGAGAGCGGAGCTTTTGTTTGGTTGATTTTTAATTTCTCGTAGCTATTTGGGATCAGTGTAAAAACTGAACATTATCTTGGAACAATAGGCAGTTTTTGAAATAACTGTCCTCATATGGGGACACTTGGTTTATTTCAATAGTCATGTGTGTGTAATAACGTTTATTTTTATATAATTTTTTATTATAAAATAAATGGATTCCCCTCCCGTGCTTGTATGCTGGGACGAGGACAGTAGGCCAGTTAGATGTGAGACGTGAGACGTGCTGAGTATTTTGTAACGCCAGGTTCAGATGACATGATTTCAGCCTGATTTTTCAATATCTGCAGCGATGTTAGCTACAGACTTCAAATCGAAGGATTTAACAGTCTCGGAGGACGATAGAGACATTAATAACGGCTGGACAGATTCATTTGCTTTCATCGTCACCGACCACATGTTCGTAAACAGCCCACTGCTGACGAGCCACCTTGTGCTAACACATGTTCGTGACTTCTCATTTAGACCTGTTAGTAATGTTGATAGGCTTTGTTAGACGCAATAGTCTGTGTTACCTGCAAAACGAGACAGATTTTATTTTAGATAGTAACGGTTGCTAACTGGCAGTGTGAGTGTTTGTGACACATGCATACATTTGTGTGACAGTGTGCAGGAAGGGCCTGGGTTACATCCAAACACTGCACTCTGCCATGAATACTGTCAAAGCTCTCACTATGCTAATGCTAACCGCTCTCTGCAGGGACAGGTGCGCTCTGCGTTGGAGGTTTCAGGTTTCTTTGCTGGTGTTATGTTGAGGTCAGTTATGTTTTGTTCAGCAGGATCATCTTCACAAATGAACAGACTATGAACACACTACAACACGGCTGCAAGAAGACTTTCGTGCTGGGCATGATGACACTCTCTGGTCTCATGTAGCCTGTTGTCATTTCTGAAGACGCAAAGGCGCTGAACAAAACGTGGAAATTCGAGCTCATTTCTGGGTCTTAGGACTCAGTCCTGCACCACTCTATTAGTGATGTATGTCATCCAGCTGCCTGGCGTACGTTTGAATCTTAGATTTTTGGGAAGTGCATAGATTCATCCACAAGACTGAAACTAACTTTCTCGTCCACCTGCCACCATGGCTGGTGCATAGCAAAATCTATCAGCTACTCAAAAGATTCATGTTGTTTTTCTGGCTGGTAAACGGAGACAATCCACCTCCATGTTTCAGCAGCATTCGCTGGTGGCTGGTGCCGACACCTCTTTAGTGACAAACTAGTCAAGGGACATTTTAGGGAACATAAACAGTAGAGAAACACAGTTTTGAGTCGAACGTTCCTGTAGTGGAAAAGGCCTTTAAGGCACCGTTTATAAAGGGTTTTATTTACTAATGTTTTGTACATTATTAATGGGAACAACTGTTGTAGACTTTAATTTGATTTGCAGCTACATGGATGTGACCACAAGAAGCTGAGGGTGGGAGGCGTTGGCATACTGGCAGCGCCTTGCACGGCGACTCGCTGCCATCAGTGTGTGACTGGGTGAATGAGAGGCGAACTGTAAAGTGCGTTGGATAAAACGTGACCTTTTGATTGGCAGAGCTTGTTTGACTTTCAATCAGTGGAGTCATCTTTTAAGTCTCTGGCACTACAGGAATGATGTACTCATGTTGGCATAAAAGTGAATTCTTCTTTGCATCTCAGGGCCTTTTTCTATATACTGAGCGAGTGACGACTGCCTGACAGGCTTTGCTCAGGGCTGCAGAGGCATTTCTAAAGTGATGTAATTATATGAGCTGTGTTTTCATTGGAAGGTGGAGCGATGGTGGATAGCGTGTAGCTCTGACTGCCTCTCTGGGCACCACGTGCACGAGAACACGAGACATGGACACCGCCTTCATGTGTGTCCACATGCTTTCGCTGGTCTCGCACACACGTGCGCGCGGTGCCCAGAGAGGCAGTCAGAGCTACAGGCTACAATGAGGCTAACAACAGAGTTCAAATGAGGTTTTTCCAAACAGCTTTTTATGTCGGGGCTTCAGGACACTTGGATCACTACGGACGAGCAGTATGGAGATATTTTGTGGTTTCAATTATGTGTTTTTGGACGTTTGAATCTGGGGCGCCGTCAGCCTCCATTAGGTGGAGTTGTGTTGCTACCTCCTCTCCCCTTGGATCTCTGCAAGTGATGTGAGGACTCTAAAACTTCACCTGAGCCTCCCTCGGCATATGGGTGAGTAGATAATGGCTGAATTTTCATTTTTGGGTGCACTATCCCTTTAAGCCTAAAACTGACCCCACAGTATTGTTAAAATGTAAAATGTAAATACAAATGAACATGCAATTATAATTATATTATGGCGACAGTTTTCTGGAGACTGGGCTGGTCCCTGAAGTTAGATTTACTTCAGTGTGAATAATCATATTTTAATGATCCTCATATCTATTGTGTCGTGCTGATTAACGTTTGCAATGGAACTTTAATTGAAGCGTAACTCAAAATGAGCAGCCAAACGTGCAGGTGCCCAAATTTAACGAATCCCTTCTCGTCTAAATCACATGAACATATCTGAAGTCACAGAGAGACATTTTGAAAAGTGATTTGGTTTCATCCTGCTTTGAACCCGACAGACAGGTGGGGGCGCGTCACCTGTCGAAAACAGAAAGAATTGTCAAGAACCAAATTAAGTCTTTTCAAACATTCATGTGTTCACTTGTAAGGGAGGCCCTTGTCTCAGTTTCACACTAAATTGCCGCCTTTTTGTTTGAAGTTTCTTTTCTTTTCCCTCGTTGTCCCACATTTTACTTTGATCGTCTCGCTGCTTTGTCCCTCCCGCCCGCCTGTCACTCTTTGCTCTCTGTCCTTCCTTCATCTACAAAAATTAAAGTTGAAGCTTCAGTGTTTTCAGTGCTCTCTCCCTTCTTTCCCCCTCTGCGTCATAATGTCCACCTCTGCCTTTTCTGTGTCACACTCTTACATCCATCTCTCTCTGCAGGATAATCCACATTAAACACAGTTTCATTACATAACAATGTCTTGAGATTTCACAAAGCTTGCATCATGCACCCTCGTCCTCCCCTCGCACTTCAAAATCCGTGATTTTTTTTCTTTTCATTTTTTGGCTTTTCTTTCACCTGACAAATTTTTTTTGCAGGGCCCCCGGAGGCCTCGGAGAGAACGCGGACAATGACATCCCTCATATCCGTCGCTGCAAAAGGAAGCCGCTGATGCTGCAGATATTTTGCCGGTTCAATCCCCGCAGACCTGCTTACGCGTCCTGGTCCCGCCCCCCGTAAGCCACTCTGGGTTTAACTGTACGAGCTAAATGCTTCACATGTGGAATGAAGATGGAGTAAAGCCCTATTTTGACGAGATTAAAGTCCAAAGTTGTTTTTTTTTTACGTCACTGTCGAGGAAACAATCTTAAGTTTTCCATCAAACGTCTCGGAATGTTTTTGTCATCAGAAAATCAAAGCCACTCCAACACCACTTTGTCAGTGTCACAAATCCTTCATGCAAAGCTGAATGTCACTTGAACAAATCCTCTGTCGTGATGAGGTCGCGTCCTCAGCGGGATGGCGCTTCGATTGGTCGAGGAGACCTTGAGTCATTCAGCAGTTTGTCTTCTCCTCTCCTGTCATTCTTCTTCCTCTAATCCCTGCTCGTCTCTGCCTCCTCGTCTATTTTGGGCTTCCAAAAACTCTTCAATCCCCCCGTCGCCTCCCGCTCACTCTGTTGTTTCTATTTTTTCTCACATCTTTATCTCCCGCTGTCTCCATCTCCGTGTGGAATCTCGTTTTCTTCTCTCGTCTATTGTCTTCTGGGGAACAAAAGATTTCCTGACTGTGATTTCTCTTTTCCTTGCCATCTCTTCCTCCGTCGTCTCTCCATCATTTTCCTGTCATCCCTCCTCCATCACCCTCTTCGTTTCCACCTCCCTCAGGCGCTCACACATCAGTGGCGTTCAGGTGGGTGGACACCACATCCTGAGTCTCCAGGACTATCTTCTTCGCCCTCCCTCCTCCTCCTCCTCCTCCTCCCCCTCCTACAGGGTGAATGCTGTCCAACCGGCCACCCCTCCCCCTCTCCCCTCCCCTGCGACACTTGAAGACGGCAAGGAAGGCTGCCCGGTAGTTGCGGTTCATCCAGCCGTACAGCAGCGGGTTGGCGAAGGTGGAGCACATGGCGACCACGTGGAAGATGGTGTAGAGCAGGCGGAAGTCGCGCATGTCCAGCACCGTGCTGTCGATGTCCGTGGCCAGCTGGAAGGCGTGGAAGGGCAGCCAGCTGACAGCGAACACCACCACCATGGTCACCAGCATCTTGGTGGTTTTGCGGCGCCGGCGGTGGCGTTCGGAGCCGCCGCTGCTGCCGCCGCCGCTCTCTGCCGGGCTTACGTGGCCGCGCAGTTTGGACCAGATGCGGGCGTAGGCAAAGGAGATGATGGACAGCGGCAGGAAGTACTGCAGGATCAGCATGGAGATGCTGTAGATGGTCCCGTCGGTGTTTTTACCGGGCCACTTCTCCGTGCACACCTGAAACACAACAGGACCAAAGTTTAGTTTGGTGTCGTGTGCATTAGCTGGTTTATTAGGTCCTCTCAGCTCTACAGAACTTTTTAGCATCTTTCCACTCTTTGTTTTGGTTTTCTTGTACAAAATTACAACCAATGTCATGTGGAACTATTGACTCCGCCCTCTCGTGAGATCTACTGGCTGTGTCTACATGCTAGCTGTCATGCTCTCTCTCTCTCTCTCTCTCTCTCTCCCTCTCTCTCTCTCTCTATTACTGTATCTTGTTTACTCGGCCATTCTGGATGTCACTAACTCGGTTTCTTCTCCGGAGCCTTTGTGCTCCACTGTCTCTCAGGTTAACTCGTATTGCAGCGGTGCCTGGATAGTGTGACGTGTGTGGTTGTGCTGCTGCCGTGGTCCTGCCAGATGCCTCCTGCTGCTGCTGCTGCCATCATTAATCATTAGTCATACTTCTACTCCTATTATAGACATATGATATTATCATACATGTATACTGCCTGATACTAATATATACTTTCAACATATTGTACCACAGTAGCCAGAACTATAACGACAGTATTATTACTTTCATGAATGTTGTTGTAAGCTACTGTCATTACCGAGGATGTCATACAGATTACTGTATTGTGTCATACAGATTACTGTTAATTTGTTATGCTGATCTGTTCTGTACGACATCTACTGCACATCTGTCCGTCCTGGAAGAGGGATCCCTCCTCAGTTGCTCTTCCTGAGGTTTCTACCATTTTTTTCCCCCGGTAAAGGGTTTTTTTTGGGGGAGTTTTTCCTTATCCGCTGTGAGGGTCTAAAGGACAGAGGGATGTCGTATGCTGTAAAGCCCTGTGAGGCAAATTGTATTTGTGATATTGGGCTTTATAAATAAAATTGATTGATTGATTGATTGATAAGGATGCATGGAAGTATGTAACAGCGCGTACATGGTGGTGAAAACGTTAGCAGTGGACGAGCCCTAATACGACCTTCGGGAGTGTTTCCTAAATGAGTGCCCTGGTGGTCAAGTCACGTAAGCACATAAAAGGATTTGAAAAACAAAAGGACAAATAACAAAAAAATATAAAATCAATAATTCCAAGATGAGAGCATGCAGAATAAGATTATTAAAAAGAGGATACCATCTTGCAGTGGGATCACATCAGCCAGTGATCCATGACTTGGGCCAGAGGCATAAAGTGATTCAGTGGTTCAGTGGGGGCAATGGCCCCTTCCCTACTTAGTTGTTATTCTCGTATTGACAGCAACTGCCTACAACCCAAAAAAAGGAACCTGCCTTATCAAAAAGAGAGTCTGACAATAAACGAAACACAAACAAACAATCAGCGAAGTGTTTCAGAGATGGAGAGAAAATGTCACCAACAGTTTAGCCTTCTGCTAACTGGAGCCAAACGTTAGCTAGACCACCTCGTTGGGAGCGGGCAGCAGCTCTGGAGAACATGAATCCAGCTGGCACAAACCTCACTGAACAGCCCTGACTGCCTGCCAGATCAGCAAACTTTCTGTTGCTGCCATTACACAGGTCAGACCACCAGCCCACTCTGACACCCAGCCCCGCGGGTTTTGCGCTGGTGGAATTTGAGCTGCTACAACCACTGACCGAAGAGCTGCTGCCTGCTCTCCTCCAGGGGTGTCAGTCCACAGCGGTGGGGAGCGAGGCGGGGGGACCGTAGGGTGGCTAGCAGCTAATTCTTTTCTCATTCATGGTCTGATAAAAAGATAAAGAGAGGAAGCTTTACAATGAAATAAATGTAGAGGATCACTGGGTTACAGCATGAAGCATGTGCATGCTGAGAGCTGCAGGAGGAGTATATTTTAAAATTCTGCCGTTTTTTCTCCTTGTCCAGATTTCTGCCTACCCCAGCTTTACGCTGCATGGAGATGGGAAATTAGAGCAGAATATGAGATAACGCGGCTAATGAAAAAGTAAGAGCATGTGTTGAGGCTGGAAATGAACGAAGGTCGAGTGAAACATGCAACAAATGAGGGAAATATGATGACAGAGTTGAACCGGGAATGAAAAGGCTTCAAACAGGGAGGCAGGGAAAGAGTGGATTGAAGAGTGGAGGGAGTATGGAGATTATGGAGAGGAGTCTGCAAGGTGGAGTGAGTGATGAAAGGAGGGAGGGGATGATGGGACGGAAGGAGGGAGAGATGAAAGAGATGGAGATGGAAGAGAGGAGGGAAAGTGCGGCGGCGGGGAACGAGCGAGGAGATCAAAGACACGGATGAGGAGGGAAGTGAGTGGACTGATGTGTTACAGGTGTGTTTGTGTGTGTGTGTGTGTGTGTGTGAGTGTGTGTGTACCTGTATGGTGTGTCCAGGTTCCAGGGTGAAGGAGCCGTACTCTCTGAAGATGGCCAGAGGGCTGGCGAGCACGGCGCTCAGCACCCAGGTCAAAGCGATCACCCCAAAACACACGTCCTTACGCATCCTGGTTTCTAGGTGGTACACAATACACCTGAAACACACACACACACACACAAACACACACACACACACACACACACACACACAATGTATTTTTCAACCTGGACTCTATTCCCCCGTGTTTCTGTCTCAGTGTCTAAAGGGAGCAACAAAAATATTGAGGGCTAAAACGTTGCAAGAAATGATGACTGATGATGATGATGCCAAAGAACAACTGGTTTTATTATGTGTTGGTCTTGAGCAGTAGCGCACAGCTTGGCAGGCATCCCCTCCACCTCCTCATGACAAAGTCATTTTAGAAATGTTGATGTGATACGTCTGACGTGCAAATGTGATGTTTCCGTGCTATAAAATCATCATTTTTGTGATAAAAGCACCAAATTTGGCTGATGTGTTGACAAATATATTTAGAGGGTGACCAAAGTGTTGTATTCCAGTATATTAAGCTATAAATGAACCACATTTGGCGCTTTTATCGCAAAAATAAACAATTTTTTAGCTCTGCCGCCCAATTTATTAGTTTGTTAGCAGAATTATACAAAAAACGATTTTTACAAAATTCGGTGGAGGGATGTCACACATGCCAGCTTAGAATACATAAATGTTGGTGTTGATCCAACTCAGGGGGCGTGTCCACAGGCCGCCCACACGTGCCCGCCCATTCACTTCCATTCATTTTTTGGATGAGGATTACGTGAAAACTTTCCAACCGATTTTCACAGAACTTGGTGGAGGCATGTAGCATGGTCCAGCTTAGGGCCGTAATATACTTGCTGCAAACAACGCGACCGCATCATGGCTGCCACGATCTGCGCTAGAGGCGCTGGTGTGAATGCACACAGTGACCCGACCGGATGATCAGACCAGACCCTTCTTCTTCTTCTTCTCATGAGATTCTTCACGATTTCCGGGTTATATTTCTGTTGTCTGCCCCAAGTGGTGACCGCCAGTATTGTGCATTTTGGCTGTGTGTCTTTGCACAGACACGGCGCGTTGTGTACGCGTTCGATCAAGCAGCAAGTATATTACGGCCCTTAGAAGCCATTACAGTTTGGAGTGGATCCAATTAATGGGACGGGTCCTTGAGCAGGAAGGATTCAACTGTCTGCTCTCTAACACACTACGCCAAGCGCTCAAATCCAAACACAGCTATTTCCACAAAACTCATACTTTGAATCAAACACCTCTTATGATATTTATCAATGTAAAGCACAAGCAAGTAAATGCTTTTGCATGAAGTCACTTGATAATGCTGCACAGACTTTACCAAACGCTTTTGGTTTGTTTTTTTTAAACCTTTTTGCCATTCTTTGTTCTGACTCTCAGCGTCTGTTTCAGCTGATATGCTTTTATTCAGGCACTCTGCTCCCCTCAACACCATTCCTTATACACTATACACTATATACACTTGATACTGTTACTGTGAACTATTACTTTAATTTCCAACCGCTGGCACGGCAAATAATGTAAACTAAACAAACCCTGAAAAACCTTCTTCATTCTACTTTTCTCCATTACGCAGGAGTGAGGCAAACTCTGGTAATCACCTCCTCTGTCTTGGCCGCAGCTTATTCAGCACAACAACAGTGTTGACAAGCAGAAGAATAAGTGAACTCATTACACACTCTGGTTCTCGGGTTCTCGTCGTGGCCTCCAGGAAGCATTACAGTCGGCTGCGAGACTCGGCCTCTGAGCTGTGAACGTCCTGGCAGCACAATGTGCTCCAGCTTGGTTTACTAGAAACGAGCCAAGCGGGTCTCTGTGGTCTTCTGGCAGCCAAGCGTTTGTTGTGCAGATTGCATCAAAAGCTGCTTTTAGCTGATGCAAAACCTGAGAGGAAACCTGAGCTGTGCCCAAACTCTGACCTCTTCAAAAGTAGGACTCGAACTTTTCTTTCTTCTCTCGTCTTTGACAAAGTTTGTGTCGTCATTTGTTTGTGTGTGAGCGCTCTCATGTGCAGCACATACATGTTCTGTCTACACGGCGATGTATGCTGTTTGTTCCACAAGAGGAAACCACAATCATTTACACCTCTGGGAACATTTCTCTTTGCTCGTTATATTAAACCTCAGCTGAGGAGGATGATGATGGTGATGATGAAGATTTCAGTATACAGAATGAATTAGCTTGATTTTTCTGGCGAGCACTGTTGTCCAACAACCTAACACAAAACAGAAACACCAGACGCAGACGCTCAGATCATGAAATATATTCTGTTTAAATGTATTTGTCTGGAACCATTTGCCAGAAACATCAATTTCAAACAGAGTGGAGACGCTTTGTACCAGATCTCCATCTGCAGTCCCTGGACAGGTGGACGCAAAACACACAAACAATGACGACAGATTGTGGACGCTGGCGAGAGCTCCAACAACATCCCAGAGGAGCAAATCTGTTTACAAAGGAAGCGTTTAAAGTTTGCTGCTCTGTTACAACTTCATTTAAATTGTTAATATCGGAAGCAAACTTTCCATGTGTGAGCTCACCTCTCACTGCAAAGTTGTCTCAACTCAACAGACACACATTGTTCAAGTCCAGCAGCTTTGTAATCAGGTCTGCAGGGTCCCAGAGGTTGGGATTATGTAAATGAGCCATTGTTCACCCCAAAGCTCACCTCGCCGCTGCTCTCAACACCTACACTCCAACTAGCAGAACAGCAGCCAACCAAAGCGTGATGGTGCTGTCAGCGGTGCAGCGAGGCCAGCAGAGTGGGCTCCATTTGCATGTGAAGCTTCATGGTAATGCTCTTTTTCTTGAGAGCAGCTGTATTAAAGGCGAAAATGATGTTTGTGTTTTACATTTCTGTCATTTAGAGGACGTCAGCGCGCAGAGAG
Organism: Epinephelus awoara; assembly: GCA_035609425.1. NCBI lineage: Eukaryota > Metazoa > Chordata > Actinopteri > Perciformes > Serranidae > Epinephelus > Epinephelus awoara. The sequence continues at coordinate 31,532,356 of CM069315.1, read as the reverse complement.
CGAGCAGGTTTACAGTCCTGATGGTGGAGAGAGACGGATCAAACTGAAGACTTTATCCTCCATCACTTCAGTGTCAGCTTTAGCTGCTGGTACACGATTATTATTATTATTATTATTATTATTATTATTATTATATATTATTATTATTATATCCACAGTTAAACTTCACATTTCTGGCTGATATTTTCCAGAGCAAATTACACCGAGAGAGACAATGGGAACATTAATGTGGTAAATAAAAGTTGGGCAAAAAAATAACAGGTAAATATATGTAAAAGTAAAACCTCAGGCTGCACACCATTCCAGATACACTGCTACTTTGGCTACAAGCTAACATCAGCTTGTGCTCCTGGAATGCTACTGCGAGTGTTTATGCTACATACACTGCTACATGTAGCTACAAGCTAACATCAGGAAATGTGACTTGCTGATGTTGTTAATTTCTCTCCAGTTTGGGATCATATTCCTGTCGTATCATGTCCGGTTGTGAAGATTTTGGTTAAAAAGGTGTTGAAGATGGTCATTGGTTATTGGCAATTTTTTCACAATAGAAAATGCAGCTATACTCCTCAACAGTGATTGTTCGGTTGCAGGTACAGTGAGACATGTAGCTACATGCTAATGTCAGGGAAAGGTGTACTCTTGGTTGCCAATATTTGTTCCCATATTAAAGATCATATTCCTGCTGGAACATGTCCAGTAGTGTCTCAGAATATACACAGTCATTCTCCAGCTGCAAGTACACTGCTACATGTAGCTACAAGCTAACATCAGGAAATGTGGCTTGCTGATGTTGTTAAGATAAGATAAGATACACCTTTATTGATCCCATAATTGACAAATTCCAGAAAGATCTCTCCTTCGAGCCGGATTCTAACCAGCGACCTAAGGATTACCATGTATCCACTACAGTCCTCCACTCTACCAACTGAGCTATCGAAGGGATTTTTCTCCAATTTGGGATCATATTCCTGCTGGACCATTGTTCGGCTTCAGGTACAATGAGGCATGTAGCTACATGCTAATGTCAGGGAAACACGTAGTCCTGGTTGCTAACATTAATTTCTCCCAAATTCCTGCTCATAATCCTGCTCGAACACATCCCGCTGTGTTTAGAAGCTTTTATTGGTGTTTTGTTAAAAGGACAAAGTGCCGTCATACACAGTCATCCCCAGGCAGCAAGTTCACTGTTACATGTAGCTACATGCTAACGTCAGGGAAACACATAATCTTGGTTACCGATAATTTCGTCTTGATTTCCGATCACATTCCAGCTGGAACAACTCCAGTTATTTGAAGGAGCTTTTCCTTGTGATAATTCAGGGGAGAAAGTGCCGCTATATACAGTTGTTCTCTGGCTTCAAGTGCACTGCTACATGTAGCTACATGCTAACATGAGCGAAACATGTCATCTTTGTTGCTGGTGTTGTTAATTTCTATCACATTTCATATCTTATTTCTGCTGGAACATTTACGGTTGTGTTGAGAAACCTGGCGACTTTTTGACAGGACAAAGTAACACAATGTCATTCCCTGGCTGCAAGTACACTGCTACATGTAGCTGAATGCTAACATCAGGGAAACACATAATTTGGTTGAAGATGTTTTTTAATTTCTCCTGATTTTGGATCATAATACTGCTGGAACAACTCTGGTTGTAAACGATTATAGTTTAAAAGCTTTTATTGGTGATCTTTCAGGGTGGAAAATTCCGCTACACTCTGTTTCAGTCATTCCCTTGCTGCAAATACACTGCTACATGTAGCTACATGCTAACATCAGGAAGAAATATGCTGTGTTTAAAAGCTTATATTAGTAATTTTTTTATGTGGGAAAGTGCTGCTGTACAGTCACTCTCTGTGAATACACTGCTACATGTAGCTATATGCTAACATCAAGGACACATGTCGTCTTATGCTGGTGTTGTAAATTTCTCCCAGATTTTATTTTATATTCCTGATGGAACATGTGTGTTTGTGAAAATCTTGGTTCAGAAAATTTTATCAATGTTTTTTTTCATGGTAAATATGGAAAGTTCCATTTTACTCTTTAGTTTCAGTCATTCCCTGAATGAATGGCTACATGAAGCTACATGCTAACATCAGGGAAAAATATAATCTTGGTTGCCAATGTTTTAAATTTCTCCCTGATTTTGGAACATATTCCTGCTGGAAAATGCCACTATTCTATGTTACAGTCATTCCCCTGCTGCAGTGATGGTGTAGACGGTGCTTAGTATGGAAGACCTGGAAACGCTGACCACTCAGAGCAGACTGGGGGTTTTCAGGAGGGAGGGAGGCTCAAAGAGACGGGCACTAAAACAGAGCTTTTAGAGGTCAATACAAGTGTTCCAGCACAGTTTGTGGAAACAAAGTGTTTTTTGAACAGTAAAGCACATGAACATGTTTGAGTAGAAACCCAAAATACCAGCATGAACCTGAAAATGACCACGATAGGTGGCCTTGAAAACCTTACGTGAGACACAAATAATAATATTAAACATCACCAGATCATAGGCACTGATTACCTCCCCACGTTAAGCCCCACCCACCTGTGGCGATCCAGGGCGATGACGTTGAGTGTCACAGTGGAGACGTGCACGGCGAGCCCCTGGGCGTAGGGCAGCAGGAAGCAGAGGGTGCTGCCGAACTTCCACTCTCCCTGCAGAGTGTAGACGAGGGTGAAGGGGAGGCACAGCGTGTTCACCAGCAGGTCGGCTGCAGAAGGAGAAGAAAACAGGAAGTTCATTTACGTGACTGAAAATATCCCTCTGATATATATAAACAAATGTGTGCGTTTAGTACTCTTGGATTCTGGATTTGACGATCTGTGGTGTCTGGTGAAGTCGATTTGCTGCTGTTTCCCATTAAATACAACATTTATGATACTTGTTATGATGAACTCTGAATACTGGTGCTTGGTAACAAACTGCTGACGCTGCCTCTACAAGAAGGAAGGAGGAGGAGGGAAAAACTTTTAATTACATCCTCTCTTTACCACCACATCGACCTTTGTGTCTCAGCCAAAAGAAAAAAGGAATCATATCCTCAGGCCGTCTCCAAACTGTGTTTCCATCAATCACACTTGCTGACCACCGTTTCCCTCATCAGTTCATAGTCCTCATGAAACATCCTGTGACAAATAAATTATTCCTCGGGGAAGTTTTGTGCTTGAGCTTATCAGCTGAAAGCTGCAGCTCCATTAGTTGTCGATAGGAATAATTTCAGTCATCACACAAAATGACACAGCAAAACATTTTCAAAACATCAGTCTGCAAACCCACTCAAACTTGTGCATTATAATAAGTCCCATTTATCCAGTCGTGTGATCAGTACCTTCAAAACACACGTATCTTCACCACAGTGTTACCATATGAAACAATGCTACATACAAGTAGTGCGCACTGAGCTAAAATAGCAGTCAGAATGAACACTGATACTTCTCCAGTCCGGAGTGAGTGGAGTCTGCGAGCGGAGCTAGCTGCTAACAGCCACCGCTGCAACTAACAGCCTCCACAAATCCATTCAGCAGCTCCACCATCCACAGTCACACACACACGGCTGATTGTTTACTGCTGAATTACAGCTCACAGCTCGCACCAACCCAAACATCCTGGTGCAGACTATTTACTGGAGTTTACCAGCCCGTCAGCACATCAATCTTGTGCCACTCGTATGACATTAGAGGATGGAAGCATGGCCGATTTTGGCTTTCTAGTTTAAAACATTTTTCTAATACATTTATTACATAATTTATCATCTTGTTCTCCTCTCTGTCTCATCTTGTAAATGAAAAGGAAATGTAGACTTTGTCTTAGATTAAACAGCATCCATTTGGTTTTGTCTGAGTTTAGTACTAATTTATGGTTATGAAGTTGAAGTTGGTGTCATCAAAAGATGATTGCCAACACTTAATGGTTCATCATGCAGATGTTGCTCAACAATATAAAACCGTGTCATCGGATTACAGATGAAATTTACAGGATTAAGAAAGCTGTAATGTATAATTTATGTAAATTTAAAACAATATCGGCCCGAACACTGAACCCTGTGGGACACCTTTAGTAGCATTTAAAAAACTGGAATGAACATCAGCCATCTTTTCACATTGCAGTCTATTAGAGAGGCAACTAAAAGAATCAAAACCATTTAAAGGAATATATAGGGACCATTCTGAGTGATTCACTCTCAGATAAATATTTAGTTCACAGACATGAGAGTTGTATCAATCTTCACATCTGCCTCTCAGAGAGAAAGCAAATAAACTGATAAATATCTGGTATTTAAAATGTTAAATATGAGTGCTACCAAATTCTGCTAATTCACATCATCATTTTCAGATATTTTTTAGCTCCATGCATAACTAGCACAGTTTTAATTAAAGTGAATCTTTTAGTGTATTAAATGTGACTTGATAAACAGTCTGTTGATGCAGCACAGTCCCTTGAATGGAAGGGAATTTTAGGAAGCATTTTCTTTTTTGTGCACAATCCTGACAAAAAAAAAATTAAAATACTTTCTCACACTCTTTGTTTATAGTCAGAATCTTTCTAAAAGGGAACTCTTTGCAGTTCAGGATCAAAAAGTGAACAAGTTTAAACAATACTGAGCTGAATTTTCAGAGGCGGAAATGTGGCAAACATTCGGTTTTCATTTGTTGTTTTTTAAATTTTACTGTTGTGCTTTCAATCAATTCAGTCGGCTTTTAAGGGATTAACTCTCCCAAAATCCGCACCGCAAAATTGGCTCTTGAAAAACATGGAGGAATGAGGATTTAGATTCTTGTAAGACAGCAGCCCAAATCCTGCATCTCTCCCTGGGATACTTATTGTTTCCTGGATCACTGATAATTGAAAAGGCGTCAGGCTGAGTCTCTCTCAGCTGTTCGTGTGATGTTCAGGGCGGGAGGTAACGTTCTCGCTGCCTCTCTCCTGGTGACAGGTAGGACGTGACAAACTGAAGGAGGAGGTGAAGGAGCGAGAGTGAGAGCAGGTTCACACATTTACATCCGAACATACGAGCTAATAAATTATCCCCATATGAAACCATAGAAACTGTCGGAGGAACATATCTGTAACCACCCACACGTCACAACAGAAGGAATTACAATATAATCTTACATAACCAGTTTATAATATAACCCCAGAGCTTTCTCTTTTGTCTTTATCCACTAAAGCCACTGTTCCTTTATGCTCTGGCAGAATGAAACGTATTCATACTGTAAGTCATTAATGATAAAGCAGCTGTAACACTGAGCCATCTGAGAACACTTTAAACAACTGGTGAGAGTCTGATCCGTCTGCAAAGAGAGAGACGCCATCTGCTCTGTACATGCGAGCGTCAACATCTGCTGCTGCCGAGCGTCAGTCAACATCAGGAGCTAAGCATCTGTCACATTATTAGGTTAATCTTCTTCCTTCTCTGGGAGTTAAGAAATATGTGCACAAATTTAAAAGAGTCCTGCGCTCTTGCCAACAATTTCATTTCAGTTTGTTCAAATTTTGCTTGTTTCACATACATAAATGGGCGGCTGCGGCTCAGAGGCAGAGCGGGCCGTCCACTAATCAGAAGATACTGAGCCCCAAGTTGCTCCTGATGGCTGATCCATTGGTGTGTGTGCGTTTGTGAGTGGTTACTGGAGTGTTCGGGAAACTAGAAAGGCGCTTTAAATGTGCAGTCCATTACTATTTACCATAAATACAAAACAAAAGGGACTGAAAAAATATTTTTAACAAAGTGCCTGTGAGGGCGTGGTAGAAACCTGTACAGGCGTATATGAACACCAAACCCAGAAGACACTGAAATGGTAAAATACAAACAGTCAAAATTGTCAATACATCATCTGATTTATTTCAACAATCGTTTAAGTTTCCTGCATCTGATTCAGAACCACTGAGTTAATAAAAAGACAGTTTTTTGGACTTAGATTAATCAAGCTAGAAGTAGAGTGTCCCAGGAATACGTCCTTAAACTCTGAAATAAGTTTATACCACCCCTGGTTCCCTTATCTCAAAGTCCTTGAGTTATCTGAATGCGTTTTTGGTTGGATGCCTGAGATAAGCTCTGTGGTTGACACAAACTTAAGAGACTTTCATGTTTTGTTATTTTAGGACATAAAGTATGTCAGTAAATTCATGAACTATGTGAAAGTCTTTCGTCAACAACCTTTTTTCCATGACGAAAACAAGACGATGACGAGCAAACCATCTGGACTGTTGTGGTTCAGAGGGAGCTGAGCCAGAAGGCAAAGCTTTCGATTTACTGGTCCATCTCCATCTCCAACCCAACCGTCACCTGTGGTCATGAGCTCTATAGTGACCGAAAGAATGAGATTGCAGGTACAAGCGACAGATACAAGGGGTCAGTTGAGGTGGTTCAGCGTCTGATGAGGATCCTCCAAGGCGTCTCCTGAGGTGTTCAAGGAACGTCCCGCTAGTAGGAGACCCTGGGGCAGACCCAGAACATGCTGGGGGGATTATATATCTCATCTGGCCTTAGAACGACTCGGCCTTGGATAAGTGGCTGAAAATGGATGGACGGACCGTCAGTAAAGTAGTTCAGTCCTCTTTTCATCAACTTGGAATAGTCTCAAAAATCAGATCATTTCTATGATTCACTTACTTGAAGAAAGTTATCCATACTTTGTTTTCTCCAGTGCTGCCTATATGTCCTAGAACCATCTTATATCTGTGAACCTTTATGCTGCTGTGTACCTGTGTGCAATCTCAGATTGTTCAACAAAAATCTACTACAGTCTATCTACATTCTGTCGATCCAGACTTATAACTACAGGAGACTGAACTTTTGCTGTCAGGGTCCCATAACCCTGGAACAGTCTCTTAACTGAAATCTGCCATGCAAGCCCACTACTAAAAACTCATCTTTATAAAGTTGCGTTTGGATGTAAAAGTGGCCATTGATATGTTTATAGTTGAACCTGCTGGTGTGACTGATCAGCTCTTGGTCAGTGGAGGAGAGGATGCTGGACAGCAGGTACAGCTGCATTAATCAAATCCTCTATTAGACCTCCAGTGAGACATGATTGTGTGGTACAGGAGGGCCCCAGCACAGACTGACCCGGTGTCCCCAGAGGGGGACGGGCCAAGCCTGCGACCCTCTGAATCTGAATCAGTCTGATGTTGAATCTGTGATAAGGGCATCGTGCCAAAATGTGTTAGAGAAAAACAAAAGTTATGCAAGGTCTCTCTGTCCCCCCTCGTTCCTAAAGTTTGCCCTTTGCTACCTGTGACGCTTCAGGACACAGGACAGAAAGAGACAGACTGAAACTGAAAAATTCAAGACTGATAGATTAAAATGAGTTGTAGTTGTGTTTCCATTCAATTCTCAATCAAATTTCAAGCAAACCTTTGAACCGTTGACAAAAAAATAATTGCACATTAGGTATTATGTTTCCATTGACTGGTTCAGAACAAATAAATTAGGCAACACAAAGTTTGTTCAGAAGTTGGCTGTACTGGCTTTTCTTTACACACGACTGTATTCTGCCGGTGAACAGTAGAGGGAGAGGTTGAGAGCTGTAACCGCCTGCAAGAGAAACAGCAGTGGTGTTGGCCATGTTTCATGCTGTCTGAAGACAAAGACAAGTTATGTCGTTAGGAGAATATCCAGGAAGACGCCAATGGCAGAAATTGAGCAGTCACGTGAGTTTAATGTTTGCAACATCAGAATTTATTTGACAAAGGTGTTTCCATCTTTAGTGCACCTCCAGTGAGCATCGCACATATTTCCATTTCCATACAGCTACTCTGATACTTATCAAGTTCAAAAGCTTTTCAGTTTGCTATATGTGCAGGACATACAGAGAATCAGACTGCTGTTTCCCTCTCACCTGGTTGTAACGCCACACAACTTAAGAGCTACAAAAAGCTAAATTGTAATAATAATAATAATAATACAATAAAAACCTGACCCTACCACTCACACTGTGACCTTAATGACTCTGAAACTAAAGGCCCGACACACCAAATTGAGCATGTTGAATCGGCGGCGGAGCTTGTCAGTGAGAGAGATCACTCTGATTGGCTGTTCAGGTTTTATTTCCTCACCCCTGTAGCGAGTGAATCTGGCTGTAGTGAAACCGGGGCTAACCGATGCTTCCTCCTCAGGCTCCACTTCACTCAGCTGCCCCACAGACCCGCTGCTTCTTCACACTTTAACCTGAATAACAAACCGGAGCTAGCTGGGAGCGGCTAGCGGAGCGTTAGCCGCAGCATGACCGGAGGGAAGCACAGCCAGTTAGCCTCCGCTAGTCTCTGAGCAAGTCTCTGAGACTAGCTCAGTCTCTGAGAAGTGGAGCCTGCGGAGGAAACACCGGGACCGTCTGGATGTAATAGTCCGTGGAGGTGCTGCGGTGCTCGGCTGCACAGATAGGAAACCCCTCGGCTGACAGGATGTACCACTCTCTCACTCCGCCCTCTCTCACGGAGGCGCAGAACGTACGTGCTACTTGGCCGTCGGATGTAGTCCGTGTAGTGTGTTCAAATGCAACTGACACAGGGCGACGTGAGGCCACGTAGACGACGCAACAGTTGGCTTTCGTCGCAAGGTGCACCTTAATCAACAGCAGCATGTGCAGTGGTGCAAATGTTAAAGGTGAAGTAAAGTAAACCAGATCCAGATCCTGATCCAGTGTCCCAAATCTCTCACATGACAAGAGGAATCCACACCTCGTAGCCTCGACCTGCTTCAGTCTACAGTCATATTCCCAACACTGGATGAAATCCCTGGATCACGTTCGATGCCAACATGACATTCCTCACGGCTGCAGGCACCTTCATGGACTTGTAAGCATCTATTCATGCTCTCATCTTCCTTCAAGCTGCTGCTGCTGCCAGAGGTGAACAAAGAGGCGATCTGCCACTGTTGTTGTGTTTCCACTTGTGATGCAGCTTGAACTGTTTCATTCAGCGTCATGTTCTTTAATTGGCTCGCACAGTGAAGTCACACGATCATCTGTGTCGTGCAATAATGAGACGACTTCTCATATTAAGACACAAAGACAAACAGAGACCGAAGGAAATAATGAAAGAGCGAGCCGAGGAGCCTGGGGGCGAGGGAGCGGAGCGCTCGCTCCTCGTCGGTCCAGCTCGATGTTTGTTTATCACAAACTGTCTGCTCTCCTTTTGTTTCGGTGGGGAATTGAACCGACAACTTTTTGGCTGCCGTCTACCTTCTACCTTCCTGCACATTTCACATCACATCAGTCACAGAGTCTTTCTCTCCTCTGGTCTCTCCGCTCAGCGTCGCCTGGCTGCTCATTTCATTCAACTGGAGCTTGAGCAGCAGCAGAGTCACGCTCACAAAACACCAAATATCAAAGGAAACTGCTTATTAAATGTTATGTATGTGCGTAGTTTGAGTTAAGTGCTCTTTAGAAATACTCTTTCATTAAATAGGACAGAGTGACACCTCAGATTATTAGATTTCAGACATGTGAACCTCTTTGCCAAGCTCTCTCTTTTCTCTACGTGTCTATTTCTGACATGTTTTCTGTTTACAACCAAACAGCATGACTGTGCGTGAGTGTGCGTCATTACTCCCGTTTGTACCGTTAAACATGTCGAGACCACAAAGACACGCTGAAGACACAGAGGTCTTGGTGAGAGATCATGGAGGCAGTGAAGTGCAGCTGGGCAGAGGATGTAACAGCAGCCTCAGGTAGAGACACTCTGGGTCCAGTTTCAACAATATGCAGCACATCATCTAAAGTGCATGTCTCAAGTGTATCCAACTCCTCTTTTGCAAGTTAAACAGCACAAAATCTGAGCGCACAGGGGGTTTATGTAGTTCAATTAAATAATTACAGGTGTGCTTTGGGCCTAATATTCAAATAAGAGCGGCTCAGACAAAGAGTCAGAGGGGCTTCATGGTTATTTTTAAACAGCGAGACAAAATCCAAATTAGAAATCATATACTGTAATAATGATGGTAATATGTTAGTATATTAACATTAGCATTATTTCCACGTATGAATTCTAGATATTTACCATGACATTCTGTAGAACGTGAACATAGCAGAGAGCAGAGCAGAGCTGCTGTCTGACTCCACATTAAGAGAGACAGAGCACATGTACGCAAGAGGAGCAGTGTAACTTCACTTATTATTTCTGTTTCCTCTGTCAGGGTTATAACTACAGGTTGTTTTTGTTTTGCTGCTTAAATGAAACAATGTTTGGAAACACTGTGTTACTGTATGAAGTGTGTACATGTGCCTGTGGTCATCTGGTGGGAGGGGCTTAGGGCAGAGAGCAGAGAGCAGCAGCAGGAGGACGGTGTGTTTCAAGTTCTGTTCCTTTTTTGTCTCAACAAGATTTCTACCTTCCTCAGCTTTAGATGATAACAGGCAGTCTGGAGAAAAACTGATATATAAAAACTGTAAAGAAAGAAAAGTGACACACAGCGAAGTATCAGCTCACACACAGAGCGTTTGTTTTCCTTTAATAGATCGAGGCCGAACTAAAATGTCCGAGCAGACTTGTGTTACATCAGTTGTTAGAATTGTATTTGTCACTTTCTCTGAGTTATTTAAACTGTACATGTAAAGAAAAGCTTTCATGGGAAATTATTTTTCTCTCAGTTGCGCTCAGCGTCTGGCTTCCATTTGATTCCTCTTCACTTTAAATGTTCTGTTCCTCTTCATGTCTCAGTGCTTAGTTTCTCTCATGAATACATTAAAGCAAAGCGTTTGTCTCTAAAGGAGCAGGTTGTTATTTTCTGCGACACATTTCATTCCCGCTCAGTCTCTGTTCTGCAACGCACCGCAGCAGCAACTTTTTTAACCTTTAATGTAAGTATAAAAGATTGGCAGCAGCACTCTGCTTCACATTATGTGTCTCTTACACTTCATTTCATGCAGCTATTCCCTCTCTCTGGCTCACAGCTTGGTCTTGTGTTGCTATATTATAAGATGTTCTGCCACTTTGCTTTAGAACGCGAGCGTTTGGCTTCTGCAGATGACACTGAGCAGCAGACACAGTGAAGACAATGAAGAGACTTCAAAGAGACGACTGCTCGTGTCCTGCCAGGCGGGTGAGGCCACTGAGACAAGCTAAACTTTTAATGGAGTCTGTGGCATCTGTCCACACAGTATTTATATGTCTTTATAAACCACTTCTCTATGCTCCTTGTTAAATGCTACAAACCAAAAGCAGTCGTACTTCACACTGCTTTTAGCCTCTTATCTGTCGCCTGAGTATCTGACTGATAGCAGGTGTCACCCGACCCCGCTGTGTTTATTTTGTAGAGCTCATAATGGACGTGTATGAGCTGAGTGTCTCATTTAGGGAAAAGAGGGGGTGGTGTGACACGTTGGCAAGATGGCCGCCAGGCAGCAGACGACAGCAGACCACTGCTCAAGACGAACAAACAACAAGGACGTGTGGACATTTCCAGCCTTGCTCTTGGCGACGAAATTGGGTATTGTTTGACAAAATTTTGGGGACTTTTCCAGCTGCACCTGTTGCAGCAATGCCAGGTACCTTTTCTCCAGGGTTGTTTGCTATTAAAAAAACAGCTACTTTTAAACATGTTGGGCCATTCCCAGTCGTTTTTGTTGCAACAATACTGGTTCATGTTGGGACATTTCTAACTGTGTGTGTTGCTATGAAACCAAATATTTTTTAATGGCACATTGTGACATTTCCAGTCGAGTTTGTTGCAACCAAACCAAGTATTTTTTAACGACACCTCAGGTCAGTAGTGTTTGCTGTGACAAAACCAGGTATTTTCTCATGACAGGTCGCGACATTTGGGGTCGTGTGTGTTGCAACAGAACTGAGTCTTCAAAAACACCTCAGGATGTTGCTGGTTGTTTTTGCCGTGTCAAAACCGGGTATTTTTTTAACAGCAGGTTGGGACATTCCCAGCCGTTTTTGTTGTAACAATACTGGGTCATGTTGGGACATTTCTAGCTGTGTTTGTTGCTATAAAACCCAGATATGTTTTAAATAGCATTTTCAGTTTTGCTTGTTGCAACAAAACTGGATATTTTAACGACATGTTGGGAAATTTCCAGTCATGTCTGTTGCAACAAACCTAGCTGTTTTTTAACGACATGTTGGGACATTTCTAGATGTGTTTTTTTTTTTTAATCTAATTTAATTTAATTTAATTTTTTTTAATTTTTTAATTTTTTCATTTATATACTCCCCCTGAGGGGAAATTCAATTTAGTTGAGACACAGTCTGGTATTTTTTAACGACACATTTCGAAGGACCTTAAACCAAACAATGATCTTTTAACATTTGACTCTTAAAATATGACACATGCAGATGTAGCATATCACTGGTTTGTTTAAATGTGCATTTCCAACCTTTTTTTCTGGCAACTGGGTCGGGAAAAACAAGCTAGCAGTTTCTCTCTGCTTCCAGTCCAGACTGAGCTAAACTAGGCAAAAAAAAAGTCCATTTTGAATAATTCAGCACCTCACGCTTTATATTCATTGCTAACGTTTGGTGCACACAACACAGGAAGTTATAGTGAGGCACACACTGAGTGTGTGGGATGGTGCTGCAATTAATGTTCAGTTTTTTAAATTAACTGTAACCACGATGTCTCTCTGATCTTAACCATGAGAGTGTTTCCATGTGCAGATATCGCAGAAGGCGAAGAATCTCCAGATGCAATTAATTCAACAGAAACTTGAAGAGAGATCTCAGGATTTCATTTCCAAGACTTCTTCAACTTAAAAGACGAAAAGAAGTGAGTGTTTTTCCAGGACACAGGCAGTCACTGTGTGTGTGTGTGTGTGTGTGTGTGTGTGTGTGTGTGTGTTTATTAATGACAGCCAGCGGTTAAGTTTTACTTTGCATCCAATTTTCTTTACACTTTTCAGAACAACCAACTCTCCAGGGTATATAATGATGTTAGCGCACATCACACACTGCTAAACACACACTCATGCACTCACACACACACTCACACACACACACACACACACACACACACACACACACACACACAAAATCAAAGAAGCTCCACTCGACCATATTATTTATTTCTTCTACGTTATAAGCTTATTTGGTTTTATGTTTGGTATTTGATTAAATAAAAGTTACCGACACACTGAACTTATCCTGCTGTTGTGGGTTATTACACTGCTCCAGTTTAAGTGGGTTACATGTACATTGAATGATTTTAGTGATGGAATATCAGAGTCATATTAGTACTGGAGTAGTCCAGGTCAGTGGTTCCCATCCTGGTGGTGTGGACCCCAATAATCTGTGTGAATCTCAGGGTTTGCAGAAGATAGATTTCTGCTACATGAATGGTAGTTGAAGGGCTGCATGACCTGTGTCTCGGCCAAAAAGCTGCACATGAACACACCGCAGAGACGGCGGCAGTTAGCACATCAATAACACAATCAGAGCATATTACCGTGCGGTAATGAATACCAACACAAACCATCAGGAAAGGTTTCTGCTAAAGAGCTCAATGGATCAAAAAAATAATCTGACTTTATAGAACAAGTTTGTTTCGGTCTCACTCCCTCCGGACTTTAGCCTTTTGTTTACTTTCCTCACTTCTGTTTCTCTTCAGTGCGCAAAGCTCAACTGACTGAGTGATTTCATGCACCAACAGTTTCCACCATCGCTGATTCAACATGCTGAATTGGTCCAGATAAAGCCAACGTGGGCTGATGACGTCAGATTGGTGTGTCAGAGCCGTCACACCACATGTCACATTCACCCATTCACACAGTGGTGACCGAGGCTACCATACGAGGTGCCACCTGCTGATCTTCCAATCAGTGGACAACCTGTTCTTCCTCCTGAGCCACTCACACACGAATATGTTCACATGTTTCTAATGTTTTCCTGTGAAATACTGGACAGTCTGGTCTCTTCAGGCCTCTAAGAACTATTCATATGTTTCCTGTTTTACTGAAGGATTGTTCTTCGAACAGAGACTGTGAGTCTATGAATGCTTGTTGTATTTGTTTGTGTTTTAATTTATTGAACTGGGAGCTGTAGACTGAATTGCCCACACAGGATAAATAAGGTTTTCTGAACTGAACTGTAAAAATAACAGACGTGGATACTGTCACCCACTGGTTTCTCGACCCTCATTTTGAAGCCTTGAGTTTGGCATTTCAGCCGTCAGCCGTTGTTTCTGGAGCCAGAGGTGACCATATTTGGGCAAGAGGGCGGAGCTGTGGAGGAGCCTAAATAAAACGTGGTGAGTTCTATAAAAATTCAAACCCTGTACAACTGACATGAATACTGAAATGATCTAGCCTGGAAATCCAGACTCAAATCTAGAAAGATTTTGAGTCTTGCACTCACCGATACATCCTTCCTACCCAAAGCGAAGGCTTCGAGGGCAGTCTTCTGTTCCTCTCTCAAGAAGAAAGATAAGTGTAGTTGGCTTAGTGTTTCTCCCAAAGCTAAACTGAATGGACGCGGTCCTTCAGCAGCTGCCATCTTGGCTGTTTATTTTCCGGCTCCTACGGCGCAGCGTTGTCCTCATCATGTTACGCCCGCCCCGCGTTAAAGAAAAAAATTATAATAAATTAACGAGAAAAAAGTCAGAATATCACGAGACTGAACTTGTAATTTCATGAGGATAAAAGTTAAAATATTACAGGATTAAATTCATAATTGTTTGCGAAAAAAAAACTCGAAATATAACGAGATTAAACTCATAATTTTAGGAGAAAAAAGTCATGGATTAAGAACAGAAAGTGGGGTCACATGGTATAAAAGAGTAATGTAAGTTTTAGCAGCGTCAAAGTAATATAACGTGTCACCAACAACATTCCACGTGATAATATTACATTTACATTTTCCATTCACCCACACTGACCCACACCGCTCCACTGACGCCAGTGTGCCACCAGGAAACAAATCCCCTGAGGGCTGTTGTGTCATTTACAGACGATGTCACAGAAGGGTGTTACTGGTGATCGGCACATCTGGCTGTGCTGCACTGTGTGTTAAGATAAGGGGGAAAGGAGCCGGCCTCTGGTTTGGTTTCTGCTCGTCCCAGTGATCAGCACATCTGGGTAGAGCCATCGTATGTGTGTTAGTGTGTTGGATCTTTCTCCATTCACGTCCCTTGAAACGACAGATCAGAGCTGGCACAAAGTCCCGTTCTTATGCACAGTGCCAACACCCCAACACTGTACGTCACTTTTTACACCGTGTTACCGACTCTCCAGTCTTAGTCTGTGACTTTTTTCTTCTTACTTTACGAGTTGTAACTGGGGAGTGACAAGAAAAGGAAATCACTGTTCTGCTGCACAGACTCCTCTCATCTGTGCTTTTAAATTTAGAATACAGCATTTTATTTTATTATTTATTTGAGGCGTCTAACAATAATTCATGCTGTGATACAGTGAGGTTTCACTGCAGTGGTTAAGTGGCACTCGCCCATATGGAATAAATAAGAGAAAGCACAACCCTTCTTTATGTTTATACACTATTAATATGCAACAGCTAATGTGTGTGAGACACGTGATGCTGCCCTCTTTTTATAAACATAATTTTATGTTTAAAGCAGCTACAAAGAGTTTAATCTGATGATGCCTCTTTATGACCTACACGAGGAAACGAGACAGTAAGAAGACGAGAGTGAGAGAGTCGTTCAGTTAAAAGGAAGCAGGAGGAGATTTTTCTTTTTTTATTTCTGACTTTGTGTGTGTTGGTTTTGGCTGATACTGGGGCCGGCTCAGCGAGGAGACGAAGGAAACACAAGGCTGAAGGCACAGTGGTGGAGCTCGGGTGAAAGTATGAGTCAACCCCGGTCGCTGATTCAAAAGATGGAGAGAACGGATTCGTCCTGATTTGGCCTCCGTCCTCCCAGACTGGTTTGTAAAATGTAGAATTCTCTCTGGTTTTAACTGAGCAACTGAATCTCTTGGGTTCAGGCGTACATGTGACCTCGACGTATGAACGTGACGCATTACGTCATCACTGTGTGTTTCAAACACAAATACAGTATATTAAATGTGACTGCACTTTTAGTAATGACTTTAAAAATATAGATTAATTTGGAGCGGATTATGTGAAGGTCATATATTCTAATCCTCACTTCCTGTGGGCTACAGCAACACTCAACCCCTACAACCCCGCCCACATTTAAGAGGCCTGTCTGAACAGGCCGAGGGTCCAGGCGCCATGTGTGAAGGGTCACTGCTGGCTCCACAACAGGGCTTCATCACACAGGAGGAACAGACTGTCCCGTCGCTGTCTGAGGTCCTGAAGTCTCCCTCTGAACCCGTCTCTCTCCGCGGTGCTGAAATCTCTCGCTGCTACGTTCACTGACAGTTTGTGGACTCTGTCTCACCGTCACTGCAGCTTCCCCTAAAATATGTGTCATGAATAAAACATGTTATTGTTCATGTCTCTGAGAGCAGAGGAGCTTCCCCACTCAGCCCTGCACCCCTTCACACTCCATTACCTCGCAGTGTTTACACATCATGTTCATTAAGTCCTGCGCTGATGTGTTCGCCCGCTGATTTGTTTTCATGTTAATTCATGCCTTCATTACGAGGTGTTTACTACCGAGGCTTTTTAATTAAATGTTTTCATCTTTAAATGGTTTGAATCAGTCAATGAAATGATGGGATGAGAATTAGATCGAAGTTTGGGAGGAAGACTGACTGCACTTCTTTCCACCGTCTGTCTTTGCTGCATCCTCTCTACTGAAGGCAAAACAAACTACCTTAAAAACCCAACTTTGAAACAGCTCCAGATCCTCTGAACAAAGACCATGCAGGCAGTAGATGTGCGGTTTAATCATGCACCAGCATGAAATTTCACAATTGGGCATCGTGTGTCACTTCACAGGCGGAGGACTCGTGAATGTCGCCTCCTCGCGCTCATCTCATTAGAAATAAATAGAGCTGAGGTGACATCAGTCGGCGTGTGTGGAGGCCGTTACTCTGGGAGAACATTATTTATGTCACAACGCTGAACAGATGTTTGGTCAGAGTTGAGATATTCTGCAGCTCATTAAAATCATGTGAAGCTCTGCAGGCTGTCACAAACACACAGTTCCCTCCTTTATGTTATATTTCATACATAAATCAGCCCCGGTCACATGATGGCCAAATGAAACGTGATATCTTTATTTGCCTTTCACTTTGTCTCTGTTTTTGGCATCTGCTGCCCGGTTAGAAAAATGAATCAGAGGACTTGTTTTATAATCTGATGTTGGCTGGAGGTGCGCGGGAGCCTGTTGTCAGTGGGCTGAGCCGCCCAGCAAACACATGCTAACATGTTTTAAATTAAGACGCTGACAAATGTTGAATCACACTCACCAAACTTTAGACTTTCTGTGGAAACTGACAGAAAACCAAAGTTTTTGTAGCAGATACTGACGTCAGTATTTGTAAGGCTGATGGTTGGTTGGTTGATGTGCCTGCACCAGGTAAACCTCTGTGTAACGGGTAAAAATATGGTTATATATATAAATTCACGGGTAAAAATGAACTACACACAGATGCGCAGCAGCAAAACGTGTAGCTCAGCGTGTGACGTAAACAGTGACGTGGGAGGGAAGCCGTGGCTGGTCAGTCCTTCTGCGATTCTCTCGTAAGTCAGCCCGTCCTTCACCGTCCCCGTCATCTGACGGTTAATGGCCTCTTCGTTTGCGAGGACAAGGAGGGCGCGCAATTCCTTGTCTCCCCAGTTGCTCATCTTTACAGTGTCTGTCAGGTTTGTGTTTCCCTCTTGCTACTAGCTGCTCGCTAATTCCTGCTATCAGCTGTTTCCTGTTTATCCACCGCCAGTGGCTCGCACGTGCGGCGTCATCAACAGCTCCTCCCACAAGTCATCAACAGCCCCTCCCACAAGTCATCAACAGCCCCTCCCACAAGTCATCTATCTTGTTGATTCAAACCAGAAAAAACAAAATCCATTGCCTCTGAAGAGCTGCTGCAGTTTACACGTGGAGTTCAGCTGGATATTCTGAGCAGTGTGATATTACCTGATGAGAGAAAGGAGACTTGATGTTTTATGAAAAGAAAATTAGCACTTTAAAGAACATCACAAGTCAAAGTCCCTCTTGATCCTTGTCTCCTCGCGCTAATTAAAATAGTCCTCAAAGAATTATGTAACAAGCTGGATATCAAATAAAAAATAGATAAAACAGATGTTAATGAACGTATAGTATGAACAAACTCCAAATATACTCCGCTCTTCTTCACGCTGACATTTTACGTCTCGTAATAATAACGCCTGTTTGTCGTCGATGGACGTTTGAATGTCAAACACATGACAGCTAATGTTTGATTTCATCTCTGCAACACACAGCAGCAGACGACTCCCGGAAATCACCGAGAAGCAGAATATAACAGCTGACAGATGTTTGAGTCATCGTCACACACACACAAACAGGCCGTCGTCTTTGGATGTCAGAGAGGATTTCCTGTCTCTGATGAGGCTGACAGCATCGAATCAGAGCCACCGTGTGTGTGTCTGTGTGTGTGTGTGTGTGTGTGTGTGTGTGTGTGTGTGTGTGTGTGTGTGTGTGTACATACCAACAGCCAGGTTGGCGATGAAGAAGTTGGTGACAGTTCGGAGTGTCTTGAAGCGGTAGATGACGTAGATGACCAGAGAATTCCCCAGAACGCCCAGCACGATGATGGTGCTGTAGGCCAAGATCAACACCACCTGCAGACAACAACAACAACAACAACAACAACAACCACAACAACAACAGTCAGACGTGATTGTTTTGATGCAGCAATGGCTCAGCTCACTATACTGGAAATAAAAGAGGACCAGCGACGACATCTGCTGCTTTAATGTTTTGAATCTCTTTGTAGACGCACTAATACTGATTTATATGTGTGAGACAGATGGAGCTCCTGATGTGCTCACAACACGTCCAAAGAAAGAGGTTATTGATGTCGTCTCTTTGTCCCTTCAATTAATTTAAAGTAATTTGCTGAGGACCGTCTTGAAATATCACGATCACAAGAATAAGAAGGAAGAGGTCACAGCAACCTTGACTTCTGTCCATCAAACTTTGATCACTTCAGTGTTAAATCCAAGCAGACGTTTGTGCCAAATAAGAAGAAATCCCCTCAAGGAATTTGAGACAGCGTGTTGAAGAGAATGGGACACAAAAGGTCACAGCGACGTTGACCTTTCACCACAAAGTATCTAATCAGTCCAAGTGGACGTTTGTGTCACATTTAAAGAAATTCCCTTCGGCCCGTAACACACAGAAAACATTGTGCAGGTTACGAAACACGAGGCAAACTGCACTGCCTTCTTTTTCAATCAGTGCAACTGAAGGTTTTGTGACTGAAACGTTGTTTAAAAAATGATTTTCAGAAAATGAACAATACATTCAACATGTGTTATTGGGTGTAAACGTGTCCATGCACCTCAATGTGTGCAGTACTTGTTCTTCACTTTTTATCACTGCAGCATTAAACGTCTCCCTGCTCTGTCCTCTGTTGGTTTAAAGGGATAAATACTTTTGATTAAGTGCCATCTGTCGTCCCAGCTGTGATCTGATCTGGTATCAAAGTGCTACACTACATCACTGCTGCACAGAGGAATGGAGTTTGTGTGGTAAAATATTCCCCTACCTGCACACTCAGCAGTTTAATGGGGTCCTCTGGAAAATTCACTCCCTCGAACACCAGCGGAGGCAGCGCGGGGGGGTTAGCACTGCCGGCATTCAGGTCGTAGTCATGATAACCGAGGGTGCCGAGGACATCGTCCGGCAGGGGCAGGAGGAGGCGCTTGTCCTGTGTGGTGTTGACGACCTCCATGTCTGGTCATATGTGTCCAGCCGGCAGCTCCATTTTACAGTCACACACTCTGTCTCACGGCCTGAGGGGGACAAAGAAGCAGATGTAAATAAAAGCTGACTGTCGTCTGCCTTGCAGCTGCAGTGACTGGATTTTGTGGCCACTAGGGGGCAGAAAGCAGCAGCATGTTATTTCCCTGTGGAAGTGTTTGATGCACAGAGCAACAATAGCGTCCCTCTGGAGGCGTTTTGTGTCGACCTGGTGAATGCCATTCCAATATTCTCTCTCTTGCTCAGCTCTATTTTTGGTCTCCACCACCTCCTGAGTGAAATATATTTCTCTTTGGCTGCTAAATGCTCCTCTGTCTCCACCAGCTAGTCTCTGACTGCGTTTATTAGAGAATCATTTTGCCAGGAAGGACATAATTCCACTGTGTCTTTTCTCTTGTTTCAGAATTTGTACACAGACAGCAGATTAGCGTGAGTCATCGGGCTAAAGCAGGACATGAATTTATGTGAGGCTGATTCTTACAAAACCACAGTTTACATGCTCTTTGGTCAGTAGCCAGTTTACACCCTCACTAAGCCTCCATGCTGTGAGCAAAGACGGACCATGCAGAACAGATTGTGTTCTCACCAACATTGTTTCACTCACAAATCAGGAGCAACTCTGGTGTTAATAATCCCAAAAAGCAGGCAGACAACATACTGCACGCCCTGCTTTTCCACATGTTTCACTCACACTGAACAGTGTGTGAACACATTGTTCCAGCGGTTACGGATTTCTGTGGCCAAATAATCAGGTCACTTCATCAGACATGTTACTGGGTTATTCCTAATCCCTGAACCTGGAGAGAAACCTGGATTATGTGTGTAAATGAGATCAGATTACATCTGAAAGTAGATCATCAGATAATCTAGAGTGCATGGAAACGCACCAGATAACTCACAGATGCATCTTGTTTCTGCAGGAATAAGATCAGATAAAATGATGTTGGTTTATGTTTCTGCACACCCTGGATATGCTACATTAGCACATGACATACGTATCATATCAAAGTTTCTAAAGTGATGTAGTATATGAGCTGACTGTCATCTGATCATGGAGGGGACGGTGGATGGTGTGACACCTTGGCGAGATGGCTACCAAGCTGCAGATGGCTGTTTGAGACCAATAAGCAACAAAACTGGTTGTTTTGTAGCAACCTGTCTGTGTTTTTCCAGCAGCTTTTGGGCACGAAGCATTTGTGTTGTGTATCAACCCATCTATTTGTATAAGTTGCTTTTTAGGCACCAAACATTGGTGTTTGTAGCAACCTGTCTGTTTTTATAAGCTGCTTTTAGGCACATAACATTGGTGTTTTATAGCAGCACACCTGTGTTTTACAATTAGATTTTTACGCACCAAATGTGTAGCAACCTGTCTGTGTTTTACAATAAGCATTTTAGGCATCAAATATTGGTGTTCTGTAGCAACCTGCCAGTGTTTTTCCAGCAGCTTTTGGGCACGAAGCATTTGTGTTTTTAGGCACCAAACGTGGGTGTTTTGTAGTGACACAACTGTGTTTTACAATTTGATTTTTATGCACCAAGCATGGGTTCTTTGTAACAACCTGTCTGTGTTTTACAATTAACTTTTTAGACATCAAACATTGGTGTTTTGTAGCAACTTATCTGTGTTCAATAAACTCCTTTTAAGGCACCAAACGTGGATGTTTTGTAGTGACACATCTGTGTTTTACAATTAGCTTTTTATGCATCAAACATCACTGTTTTGTAGTGACCTGTCTGTGTTTCTCAAGCAGCTTTTTAGGCACCTAATATGTCAGTTTTGTAGCAACCCATCTGTGTTTTTCTAGTGGCTTTCTACATACCAAACATGGATGTTTTATTTTTTCAGCATATTGGCTACACTGTAACATGCAAATATAAAGTATCCATGGTTTTCTGGCGATTGGATTGTAATAATATTCAAGAATATGTCCAGTAACTACAACATTACAAAATGGCGTTACACTGATTGATAACAGCTAGTTGTCCAGTTATGGTTATAATGACAAGAATATAACTGAATATGAACCTGACAGCCCGCTCTGCACTGAAGCTTAACAGTGACATAAGCTTCAGTGAAACTCTGCTCACTCTCTGTCTGAAAAAAGATCTGCACAAGACAAAAAAAACCCATCACTTTATTGTGATGTTTGCAAACAGCCAAATCTATTCTTTCAAACATGAAAGTGCGAGGCTGGTGTGTCATCTTCAGGAGAGCATCTTTGGCTCAGTGTGAACAGCACAGACACCAGCACTCAGACAACAGGCCAGGCTTACAGCAATAACATCAGTTAGCTACAGCAGAGCAGATTTGCAAACAACAGATGTATTTGGTGAAAACAGCAGTCCCTGACTTCCAACATCTTGTAGAGATTGTGTAAGTCTGAGTTAGAATTACAGCTCCTGTGATATAAAAATCTCAGCCATTAAAAATGCAGTTTATCTCTGTGTTGTGTTAAAGCGTTCAGATATTTGCATTTCACACAATAACCTCCAAAAAAGGCAAAAAAAACTATGACAAAAACGTGGCAACCTTCAATGTGCTCTTGAGCATCACAGTGAACCGGTCGGCCCGGGTGATGCAGAGCAGCAGATGGTGGTTGTACAGGGCAGCTCCCACTGGGCTCAAACCTCCGGGCTTTGAATATTCGTACAGAAACCAAAGGAAACCTTTTGGGAGCTTGGATTGTTCCCGACCATGTGGGCGAAGTCAAAGTCTGAGATCCAGAAAAGTTTTTGGTGACAGCTGCCAAAACTCCTCCTGTGCATTGTGTTTTTAGAGGGTAGCTTCAGTCTGTTTCAGCCTGAACCCTGTTTCCAATGTTTTTGTGTCTAAGTGACTGAAGGGGACAGTTCTTAAAAGTGGTCCAGTACTGAGTGGCCAGACACTTGTCTGACAGCATTATGAAATGATCCCTACAGACACAGAGCTTTGTGTTCAGCCAGAAACAGCCAGAAATCTCCATCATCAAACCCACCAGACTCTATTTAAATAAACAGTCCTTTTAGCCTGTACAGACTCAGCATGTTGTCACAAATAACTGGGTGAGTTAAGGGTTAATTTAAATCAAACCACAGTTGGTGATTGTTGGAACAGTGGAAACATGAACCAAGACGGCTTTTGAAAGTTTAATTTTGTGACTGTTTATTTGAATGGAGTCTGGTGGGTTTGGCAACAGCAATTTTGTGGATGTTTCTTCTCAACTTTTAGGCACATAACATTGGTGTTTTGTAGCAACCTGTCTGTGTTTTTACAGGCACCAAACATTGGTGTGTTGTAGCGACCTGATCAGTTTTTATGAGCTGCTTTTAGGCACATAACATTGGTGCTTTATAGCAGCACATCTGTATTTTATAATTAGATTTTTACGCACCAAATGTTGGTGTTTTGTAGCAACCTGCCTGTGTTTTTCCAGCAGCTTTTGGCCACGAAGCATTTGTGTTTTGTATCGACCCATCTATTTGCATAAGCTGCTTTTTAGGCACCAAACATCACTGTTTTGTAGTGACACAACTGTGTTTTACAATTTGATTTTTATGCACCAAACATGGGTTCTTTGTAACAACCTGTCTGTGTTTTATTATTAGCTTTGGTGTTTTGTAGCAACTTATCTGTGTTCAATAATCTGCTTTTAAAGCACCAAACGTGGATGTTTTGTAGTGACACATCTGTGTTTTATAATTAGATTTTTACGCACCAAATGTTGGTGTTTTGTAGCAACCTGCCTGTGTTTTTCCAGCAGCTTTTGGCCACGAAGCATTTGTGTTTTGTATTGACCCATCTATTTGCATAAGCTGCTTTTTAGGCACCAAACATCACTGTTTTGTAGTGACACAACTGTGTTTTACAATTTGATTTTTATACACCAAACATGGGTTCTTTGTAACAACCTGTCTGTGTTTTATTATTAGCTTTGGTGTTTTGTAGCAACTTATCTGTGTTCAATTAACTGCTTTTAAAGCACCAAACGTGGATGTTTTGTAGTGACACATCTGTGTTTTACAATTAGTTTTTCATGCACCAAACTTTGCTGTTTTGTAGTGACCTGTCTGTGTTTTACAGTTAGCATTTGAGGCACCAAATGTTGGTGTTTTGTAGCAACCGCAACTTTCTGGTTAAACAAAAACATCTTACTCTTTAACACAAAGGTGCTTGTGTCCAAGTGACTGATTAGACAAACCACCAGACTACATTTAAATAAACACATTTCATTCAAAGTCGACAGACACAAAATAAAACTTTCATAACTTTAACCTGAATAACAAACCAGGGCTCGGTGCTCCGGTTGGATCCAAGCGGAGAGCCGGGGCTAGCTCAGATGAACAGCCAATCAGAGTGATCTCTCTCACTGACAAGCTCCGCTGCCGATTCAACATGCTCAATTGTCCAAAAAGCCGCCGACGCTGCGGGACACACCGCAAAAACTAGGGCGACAGACGCTCACAGACGGCCTGACGTTGGCCGTTGGTGTGTCAGGGCCTTAGAATAACAATCTGAACCTGTCAGTGACAAAAACAAGCTCGTACACTGAGGCTGTGAACATGCTCCGAGCATATACTGCAGTCTGCGTGGCAGCTGCCGTCTGCACCGCTCTCACTCAGTGTTGGACCCATTTCAAAAACTGTTACTCCTTTTAGTCACGTCCACGAAAAACATGGGAACATATGAATCCCTGTAACATGTGTAACCATAAACTGCTGTCTTTATAACACTCCACAGGTATAATTACTCGTCATGAAAAACATTTACGTCAACAGAAATATATCACCGACACTTTCAGAATCAGAGGAAAAAACAGGAAACACAACACCTGAACCCTTCAAAATAAAAGTCTAATCCATTAAATCCAGCTGTGCGTCACAGAGCAGAGACTCAGACCGAAGCTCTGGGTTCACAGGTGGGAGAATGTCACACCAGCTGTGTTCACACAAACACACACAGCTGCGACCTCTCCGTTTCACAGCTCCGTGATGTCGGCCAGTCAACCGGCCCCGGGGGAAACTTCAGCACACACACACGCACACACGCACACTCAGATATCCACACAGGAACACAGATACACACCAACGGAGAAACTAACACACTCACACAAACAATCCAAACAGATTCTCTAAGTCACACACACTCACATGGGAATAAACACACACACACACTCCAGTGAACTGATTCACTGAGCAAGTTGCCCGAGGGCATTCAGCTCCCTCCTGCTCTCGCTCACCGCTGACAGGATCAGTGACGACGCCAACTCGCACTCGCCAGAAAAAAACAAACAAACCAAGGCGCAGCGAGGCGGCGTTGTGCCGACTCACCTCACCACAGGTCTGAGGCGTCGCACCTTCTTCTCCACGTTTACATCTCGATAAACACAGAGAGGTGACAGGTTTCAGCTCACATTACAGGAAACATCTACTCAAACACAAACCTCTTCAGAACATTAAGATGCAGCTCGTGTGGGAGTTTAACATGTAAATGAAGCACTGTGGTGCACTCTGGGAAAAATAACCACAGAAACATGTTCAGGATTTTTCTCTTTAAAGCTGCTGATCTGTTGGTTACATTTGAGACGTTAATGAACAGCAACAAATAAGAAAGCTTAGTTGAATGAGATCAGACAGGGCTCCTCAAAACCTCCCCTAAAAGTCTTCTGCTCCACACAGATCACTGAGATATGGTGTAAAAACATGATGATGTCACAGTCAAGCTGACCTTTGACCTTCATTATTTCATCCTGTTAGACATATGTGTGAAATTTCCAAGTGAATGTTTGTGCCCAATTTGGAGAAATTCCCTTAGTGCTTTTTTAAAATATCATGATCACAAGAATGAGATGGACGAGGTCACAGTGACCTTGACCTCTGACCATCGCAGTTTTATCAGTTCAGTGTTAAATCCAAGTGGACATTTGTGCCAAATATGAAGAAATTCCCTCAAAGCAGTCTTTTGAAAGTCTTTTGCGACGTCACAGTGACCTTTACCTTTGACCACCAAAGTCCTATCGCCTCTAAATTAAGTCCAAGTGGATGTTTGTGCCAAATTTGAAAAAGTTCTCTCAAGTGTTTTTGAGATATTGCACTCACGAAAATGAGATAGATGAGGTCATAGTGACCTTGACCTTTGGCCATCAAAATCTTATCAGTTCATCACTGAGTCAAGTGGATGTTTGTGCCAAATATGAAGAAATTCCCTCAAAGTGTTTTTGAGACACAGATTTCACAAGGATGGGATGAATAATGTTGAATAAGCGACCTTGACGTTTGACCCCCAAAATCAAATCAGTTCTTCGTTGAGTCCACGTGGACATTTGTGCCAAAAGAAATTTCCACAAGGCATTCTTGATCACGTGGTGAGGTCATGCATGTTAAAGGGGAGACACAAGAGCACTGACAAGAAGAGTGACAAGCGACACATCCAGTCAGCACCTTACTTCGGTACAAACGCATGTTCGCCTGAGCAGTTGATCAGGTTCTGACGGTCGTCACTGTCAATCAATAATCACCAGTTATTCAATCAGTGCTCTTTATATTTGACAAACGTGCAGTGAATAAATAACGTTCAGATAACATACACTCTGTCTTTGCTCACAGAGCGGTGCTGCTGCAAACCGCTCGCTCGAATGCAAAACAGCTGATGCTGAAAAATTTAGCATCAAAGTAGAAACACAAAATAATTAAGAAGAGAAGTGCAGCTTCAAACTGGCAGCCGTCAAACCGCCGCCAGACCTCCAGCGCCTCTCGGCAACCGCTGTGATGATGTTTACTTCCACAGTCGGGCAGCAGCATTTGTAAAAAGCTGACACCTGCTCCACATAATGACTGCTGGCCTAAAAATAAACACCAGCCACAACTTATTAAAGAAACACCGCCCAATTAATGCGTCCTCACGGCTGCCACAGACACTTCCTGTTTGTATCAAACTCAGAGACAATGAGACTAATTTAAGAGCGTGCATGAGAGGAGATGGTTGAGCAGTTTTAGACGAAGCTGATCTGAAGCAGTTTAGGCTTCTTGTCTCTGGAACCACACGCTGAAGCACAGTGTCTGTTCTTTGTGGCTGCAGACATTCATGTTGCATCTGAATCATCTGGAACAACTCCTGACATGTGCATTTGTGATATTAAACATGAAATTACACAGAGCGTATTTTTCCCAAAAAATGACGTTACTAAGTACTTTGAGACGAGATGAGAGGGAGCAGGACATGTTTCAGATGATGTAGCAAATCAACTCTGACCAGCTGTGTAAGAAAACAGATCCAAATGGGGCATGAGAGTCCTGTGACACGGCGTCTGGGCTTCTCTGAGGTGCAGTCACGACTTGATTTATTGGCTGTAGAGCTTTAAAAAAAAATTAAGTGACAGAACAAAGCAGGCGTGCCTTATTGGACGATCCAAACCTTTATCAAAATGTGCCACTTTTAGTGTGTAAAGGTGCGGACACACCAAACCGACATCAAAGAACTAGCAGCGCCTCACGTCGCCCTGTGTCAGTTGCATTTGAACACACTACACGGACTACATCCGACGGCCAAGTAGCACATACGTTCTGCGCCTGCGTGAGAGAGAGCGGAGTGAGAGAGTGGTACATCCTGTCAGCCGAGGGGTTTCCTATCTGTGCAGCCGAGCACCGCAGCACCTCCACGGACTATTACATCCAGACGGCCCCGGTGTTTCCCGGCTAATGCTCCACTAGCCGCTCCCAGCTTGCCCCGGTTTGTTATTCATGTTAAAGTGGGAGGAAGCACCGGTTAGCCCCGGATTCACTACAGGCAGATTCACTTGGACACACCGCAAAAACTAGGCAGACAGACGCTTGCCGACAATCCGACTGCCGGCCAGAATAACTGGACGATAGCAGTTTTACAGCCACAGTGTGCACCCAGTGAGTCACAGTGTTCAAGACGAAAAAGGTGGTTCTTAAACGCCTATCGTCTTCTTTAGTTCTGGGATACTTTGCCGATTTTCAACCGGCCTTGTATCAAAACACTGTGAGCAATCATGGAAATGAACTGCGGTAAACTTCCTCCATCTAATCAGGGACTAGATATCCGTCCTTGCTCCCCAGTGAAACTCAGTTCCCAGTGAGTCTTGCTGCTGGGCCGAGCTACAGGCTGTGCTTCTGCATTTTCATATTGCCCGCCACCCAATGCCGCCACCACAGACACGACTACAGACACAGACCTGCCCATCTCTCTTTAAAACTTGGACCAAAATCCAATCAAACGGACAAACTCATCAGTGCCGATCCAATATAAACCAGGACTCTGTCACTGAGTCGCCTGTTTTTTGCCTCAAATGTTTTCAGAAACATATTTTACCTTACTGTTGATCCGTAAGAGATCAAGATCATTTCTTGCCAGCTGGCCACCATTGTTTCAAACAGACGTGTTTGCGTCACGTCACCCACCAGCAGGAGCGTTTGTTGGTCGATGCGGCCCAGTGCATTCTGGCAGGTGTTGGTTTGCTCCCGCTTGAGCAAAAGCAATGGTTTTGTAGCATTAACTCCAAAAGTATTTGCATCTTTCTGCTGCGGACACATCCTAGCTTTAATAAAAGACCATCTTTGCAATGATGACGAACTTCGTCAGTTATAATCCATATAGCAGATTAAAGGAAACGGCCTGTGGTTTGAATCACAGGTTGAACATGTAACACTTAATTGCCTTGTTTGCGTTAATCTTTTCTTTGTTCTCTCTGACCGTCCTGATACAAACAGAGCAAATCCTCTTAATTTGTTTCTCCTTCTAATCTTCAGCTTACACTTTGTCAACTTGTTTACATGCTAAGACTGTTTCATCTGTCAGTATCGTCCCTATAATTGTCTAAAGTTAAGGTTCAGTCTCTGATCTTCTAAAACCAAAAGTCTTTTTGAGGAATCAGCAGCTTTGCTTTTTCTCACCAAGCAAACACCAAAACTCTGCTCGCAGCGCTATTTGTATTTCTTATTTTCTGGCTGTACAGTTGCACAGACTCAAAGAACACTTTGATTTCATTTCATTTGTGTCAAGTGGCTTCATTGACATTCAGCGGGCGACCGGAATCTTGCTGGATCTCTCTCCGAGGACGACTGTTCATTATTTATTTGTACTCAGCTGGCCCCGGCGATTAGCTGGGTCAAATCAAAGAGACGCACTTATTAGAGAACATCAAGGGGCCCGACACGCAGGGCGATGTTTCCACTCCAGAGCAAAACCAAGTGTGGAGAACTCTTTAATTTAATCCCACAATGGTTCTCAGAGGTGTTTGCATAAAACAGAGTGACCCAAACTGAAGCCAAGGTTAATCAAGCTCTCCTGACTCAGCTGCCATTATTCTCACTGTTTCCGTCTGAGCCCGCTGAGCAGCAGAAATCCTGTTTCAATGTTTAAGAACAAAAGCGCTGCAGAGCCCAGCGTGAAGGTGATAAGAGCACACGAGACGGGTCGAGACTGAGTGTTGAGAATCCTTTTCAACTCTGGATGACTGTGTCATTTTAAGGCAACATCAGCTGTGCTCTTCATCCTCTAATGCGAGCGTTCTCCAAGTGTTTCAAGGCCTATGTGTTTACAGCCTGCTGCCGCACCTACTCAAGGCAAACCTGAAGTAAACCGAGGAGCTGTCCTTGAACTGTTTGGAGTACATGTACATACATGGTCTCTTTTGAAAGGTAGCACTCTGAAGTTCTTTCCTCAGTAGCATTGCTGAATAAAAGTTTGAACACACTGAAGTAAGAAGGTTTTTATCTCCATCAAACAGATGCTTGCAGAGGACTGTAGCTGGAAAACACACCTGGACTGTAGCATGAAGCCTTCCCTCGTCCACATTCAAAGAAAATAAAACCACAATGAATATTTACCGATCTGAAAACCGTCGCCCTAATTTCTTCTCGCCTCGATTGCTGCACTTTATTTCAGCATCAACCAGTCTTCTGTGTCCTGTCTGCAGCTGGTGCACAATGCTGCTGCCAGACTGATAACCGGCACATAAAGAGAGAAAGCATGACACTGTCCCGGCATCTCTTCGCTGGCTTCCGGTCAAGTTCAGAACAGAACTCAAAATCCTACTGTTTGTCTTCAGGTCCCTTCATGGCCTGGCACCCCAGTACATCTCTGAGCTGCTGTGCCCCC
The DNA here is from genome assembly GCA_035609425.1 of Epinephelus awoara. Classification (NCBI taxonomy): domain Eukaryota; kingdom Metazoa; phylum Chordata; class Actinopteri; order Perciformes; family Serranidae; genus Epinephelus; species Epinephelus awoara. Next base: position 31,502,476 of record CM069315.1, on the reverse strand, counting down.
TCACCAACCCCAGACCTCTCAGATCCTCAGACCAGCTGCTCCTGGCTGTCCCCCGTTCAAAGTCAAGGGGCAGGGGAGATCGGGCCTGTGCGGTGGACGCTCCCAAGCTGTGGAACGCTTTACCTTTTTCTACCAAACTAAAAGCTCATATGTATTCTCTGCTTATTGTGACGTCATTTCTTTGAGTATTCAAATGTTTCATATTGCTGAACTCTGTATAGCCCAAGCTAAAAGGTTATGTAGGTCAATAAACTATGGATGGAAAACTATGGAGAATGGATGGAATTGTGTTAATTAATATAATAACACAATTCTATGTCTTTTCTTTTCTTTTCTTAAATGTTGAATGATTCAAACCTGGAAAATGAGACTGTGAAATTCCATGATTTTGCCAGATGGTCAATGACCACGGGAACCCTGGACGATGCACCAGAGCCCAGCAGAGTGATGCTTAGTTTGTTTTTCATCAGACTTTTATCCAAGATTTTGACTACTGTAACGACTTTAAGTCCTAAAAGACAAAAATATCTCTGCAATGGAACAGTCAGTAACTCTGGGGATACAAAGGTCCAGAGTTTGACCCCCACTGTGTTTAATCCTACCTGCCATCGATGGAGCAATGCAGGCATGGAGTATGTTTCTGAAGTGCTACGACCCTGATCGTTAGAACTGATCGCTGCTTCCCCCCTTTGACAGGATTTCTTTCTTTCTTTCTTTCTTTCTTTCTTTCTTCTCAGAAGAAATCCAATAAAACCTGCCGTCTCCTCTGTCCTGTGTTGGACCTGCTTGGTGTTTTAAGGTTAATGGCCCTTTTTTTCCACTGTGTAAACAACAACGTCCCCCTGCTGTGCTGTTTAGAGTCACAGTCAGCTCTCAGCTCTGGACATCAGCGGGAGGTGTCAGCCCGCAGCGCCACATCAAACGTGCCTGATCTGTCTGCAGCCTGATGGAACAGGAACTGGATCAAGGAGAAAAGAGTCACACGGAGGTGACGACAGCTCTGTCACCCCGCGGCCCGCGGCGCTTTAACACAGGAAGTCACACCATTTACTTTACTGCCGAGCGGGAAATGAAAATCCAGGCCGACATCACATTTAAGGTCAGTTTTACTAAACAGTACGAATCAATGGGAAGATGAATGAGCAGCTCTGTCCTTGTGAAGGAAACGACAGCAGGGCGACGGCCACTGAAACCTCAGACTGTTTAACGCCAAGACGTCTCACTGGACCAATCAGGAACAGAGCAGCTGTCTGAGGTCATGTTTGTGAGAGCCGAGGAGTCGACCATCCCAGTTTAGACTGAGAATCAATGGCTGCTGCAGCAACAGTGAAACACCACAATCAACACTGGAGCCTTGTGAGATCTGCTCAGCCAAAGTGGATGTAATGAGATCGCCTCGTTGTGAAGTCGTTCTCAGGCTGCTCAACCCGGGGCCAGATGTCCACTTCAGCGAACAAGTGCAGTGAAGTGGAAATCACTTCAGTGAAGTGGTCCGTAGAAGACAGAGATGAAAAGGACGACAGAAACTGAAGAAACTGAGAAGAAGAAAAAGAAAGACGTGAAAGGCGTTTTAATGACTTTCAGATCCCATTTGGAGATAAGATGTTGTTCTGTTTTCTGTGATGTCGTCTGCCGTCTGTCCTTAAAACAGAATCTGACCTCAATGATGGCGACATGTTTAAAGACAGGATTAACCGCTGCCTACTTAAAGACACTCACATGACTACTCACCAGTTCAAAAGTGAAACACTGGATCAAAAGTATAGACTCTTGGAAAGACGGTTTACAAAAGGATTCTCCCTAAATGGGAGTGTTGTTTGTAAGATTAAGGGTTCTATGAAGAACCCTTCTCACCCACAGAACTCACTTTTGAAGAAAAGGTTCTTTAAGCCTTCTTTGTAAGACTGAGGTTTCATTCACCCAAAGGCCCTTTTTTGAAGAAGAGGTTGTTTAAGGATTGTTTCTAAGACTTCTAAGCCCTGACACACGAAGCTGACGGTCGGCCGTCGACCAAAGTCGGGTTGTTGGAGAGTGTCTGTCGGCCTAGTTTTTGCGGTGTGTCCTGCACCATCGGCACTCCGCTCTCGCAGGCGCAGAACGTACGTGCTACTTGGCCGCCGGATGTAGTCCGTGTAGTGTGTTCAAATGCAACTGACACAGGGCGACGTGAGGCCACGTAGACGATGCAACAGTTGGCTTTGGTCGCCGCTAGTTCTTTGATGTCGGTTTGGTGTGTCTGCACCTTAAGGGTTCCATTAAAGTCTTGTTTCATCCAAAGAAACCTTTTTTGAAGGAAAGGTTCTTCAAGGTTTCCATTAAGAACGTGTTTGATCCTTAGCACCCTTCTAAAGAAAGGGTTCTCCAAGGGTTGTTTGTAAGATTCAGGGTTCCATTAAGAAGAGTTCTCTGTTGAACCTCTCATAAGGGTTCTATGTGGAACTTTTTAACCCTTCATGATGGGTTGTACGTAGAGCAGTGTACAAGGGCTCCAGGGTTTTACAAGGTTTTACAAGGAACCAAATAAGGTTCTCCTATGGGGACAAGCCAAAGAATGCTCTCTGGTGTTGGTTCCATACTTTCCCTCCATTTCTTTAAAAATTGGTCAGATTCAGAACTTCACCAATGAACGTTGATTTACAGGTGGAATTAACGCAGACATGTAGAGATGACTGCAAGCAAGTAAACAGCGATGTTTGAGGTTGAGTCCTTTTGTTAAGAAACACTGGATGCAAACAAACATTATTAGCTTTTGAGTCATTTCATTTCTTCCTGTTGTGATTTGGCAAAAACCAAAAAAACAAAACTGAAATACACGTCCTCCTAATGCCATGCCCTTTAAAAATCAACAAGTTTGTATAAGTCCAAACAAAATCTGGTCCATTTCTGATGATTATTGGTGGTTTAAAGACTTTGGATATGTTGCACTTGGTGCAGAGAACATCCTGCATAAATCTGCAGTGAACTTTGACATGATGACATAATCACATCAATCCGTCACCTTGTGGACAGTGACCTTTGACCGCTCAGCCCAGTAAATCTGTCTCTGAGCGACACGACCAGATACGAATCATGGCAACTTGCACAGCATCTACTCTGAGTTAAATGTTGGTAAATCTCAATCTTGGCTGATCTTTCGTGACCTTCGTGAGAAGTAAAGTGCATCAGGGAGATGGGTGAGCGGCGGAGAGCCAGAGGTGCTGTGAATTTAATCAGAGAAGAGAGCCAGGGACCCTGAAGGCAGCACGCCAACACTGTCTGAATTACATTTCTGCTGGAATAATAAATGGAGACCACCATGAGAAAATTCACCTAAAACCTAAAACTGTGATGTGAATGAAAATATAAACTCAACTCTTATTTGATTTACAAAGAGTTCAGGGAAAAAGAGGCTAAAACACACTCATTTTTGGTGTTGTTTCCCTGCTCTCTAAAACCTTTTAAAGCAGCTCACACACCCTCAGGGTTTTAATTATTAAGACAAATCAGAGAGCAGAGAAATAAAAGAGATAAAATATTTACAACTCTGAGGAGTACGTCTCCGGGGGTCAGGTGAGCCATTTACGTTGAGGCGTTTTCTAATCATTGCTGTCAGTCAAATTTGAGGTTTGAGGGTCTGGACAGCATAATAATCAAGTGTGCGCAGCTCCACGTCAGTCAAAACCAAGAAAATGATCCGTGGTTTGCTGGAATTTTCTAGGAATGATCTTCATACCTACACTGGTTGCCAGTGTGTGAGAAATCTCAGCAACTCTACGGAGCTATCTGGCCTCACATAGTTCCTAGTTTGAGTTTTGCAGCACGACTTTACATGCACCCTAACATTCCACCACTATTATAAAAGTATTCTGAATTTGATCCGGCCCGTGTTAACAGCATGTTCTGTTTGGATATTCCAAATTCGGCCTTTGGCCCAGTTCAGACCAAAGATTCACGATGAGATGAGCTGAAACAGACAACTACTGTCAGCGCTGGTTGACAGGAAGTGACCAGTGGGAAACTTTATTGACGCAAAAAGCAAAATGGCACAAGTGTCTTCGACCGCTCCCCTTTTCCACAACTTGACGTCAGAGACGAGCTGGTGAAGGAAGTGTCGCAATTCGCAGCTAAAGAGACAGATATTTTTCTCAACAGTTGGTAAAGACCAAAACCTACGGAAGCCCTGAGAGGCAAGAGGATGTTGGATGATGAACAATGTCAAAACAAAGGATCTATTTCCTGTGTTTGAGATAGTACCTCCAAAGAGATGCATTTTAGGCTTCATTAGGCTGTTTTGAGTGTGAGAGCCATGCAGGGTGAAGTGCTTACCACATGCACATATACAGTGTACTCAGCGAGCAAGCCTGAGGATGAGAAATTGATTGTTGTTTTTGTACTGATGGCGTCTAACCGACCCAACCCATTGTAAGACTCTCCTCCCCTCTGTCTGCAGGAGACCAGAGAGACAGGTGTCTTTAAAAGTCTCCGTGTGTTCAGATCTCAGTACGTCTGTAGCTTCTGACTGAATCTCTGTGGTTTGGAGTTTAGTTCCTCTCCTGCGTCCTGTTTTTACTTCACATATCTGCTTTATTTCACTGTTTCATTTTCACTATCGGCCGTATTAGAATTATCGTGTATCGCCATTCAGCCTGAAAATACTGGGATATGAATTATAGTCCGTATCGCCCAGCCCTCCAATATACACATATATTTTTAATTGGCTTTGCAACTCTTCATGAAGAGGGAAATGGATTCATTGGGATTCTCCACGACCTGTGTGCTCCAGTTAAAGAGAACACAGCAGCAGAAAGAAAGGTGGAAAACAGGGAGGAAATGGGAAAGAGAAAAGAATGAAAAGAGGTGGTGAGCGAGGGGGATAGAAAACCAACAAGACAAAGAAATCACAAGCTCCCAGGCGGTTGAAAAGTGGAGCAGCAGCCGTCAGCTTTCCACCCAAATCCCAGCAGCCCATTAAACTTTGAAAAGTGACAGTTTACTGTGCTGATTAAGAATTGATCGTGAATGGGACTTCACATTGTTCATTACTTTGTCAGCAGGAATAACCGTGTCTCACTAGAAACTTTCTGTCATAACCAAAAGGCAAATGGCTTAATTCCAAAAAACACTGTGTGGCTCACGGACTAATTACTGTTTCAACTCATTTCTGAAGTCTAACTAAAGGTTTTCTGCCTCATAACCTGAGGAGCAGCTCCGGATTAATAGATTTCAGCATTTATAATCATCCTCTCAGTATCAGTGATTTAAAATGCCAGCATTGTTTAAATGTCAGAACGCAGCTGCAGGTGGGCGAGAGAAAATCTTAACAGCCAGGAGTGAAATTAATGTAATTATCTCTGACATTTTCATGTCAATGAATAAATAACCTTTTGTCCAGATCTTTATTTGTTTCTACTTGCTGTTTGTAACCCTCAGGTGTCTGTCAGCTCTCTCCCAGAGAACACAAAGAGAGTGAAGTGTTTTGCAGGAGTTTTAAGGTACATAAAGAGCTGAGCGCTAACAAATGGATCACATCAACGTACAAGAAATGGATCTTGAGCATTAATGGATCGGATGGAAGAACAAACTGTAGATCACGACATTTTACAGTCGTGGGATAGTTTACAGTGTATTTATTTGGCTAACAGACAACGATATGTGCAGGTTGCTGGAAGTAAATTTGGAGGATATATCCGGAGTCCCACAGGGGTCAATATTGGGGCCCCAAGAATGTTAATTTATATGTTAACTTTTTTTTTTTTTTTTTTTTCGAAAAGGTTGCAAATGATATTGTTTGCAGATGATACCCCACTGTTCTTTTATACTTTTGCATGTTATATTGAGGGCAGCACAGTGGTCCAGTGGTTAGCATTGTTGCCTCACAGCAAGAAGGTTCCTGGTTTAAACCCTTTTGTGAGGAGTTTACATGCATTTAAAATTCCTCCCACAGTCCAAAGACATGCAGGTGAAGTGGTGACTCTAAATTGTCTGTAGGTGTGAATGTGAGTGTGAATGGTTGTCTGTCTCTATGTGATAGTCTTAGCTGGGATTGGCTCTACCATTTCACTGAAGTAACATATGTCAACCTCATGGTGGCGCTAAAGGAGAAGTCTGATATGCACTCATCATTTAGGGAACAGAGATGTCTGGTCAGAATGTGGTTATGTACTGTTGATCTCTTGGGTTCCATTATTTTGTTGTTTAATTTTAAGCACTTTTTGTTTTACTTTTCTGAGTGAAGGTCTGGGGCAACACATATTAATAATAGAGTAAGGTTATACAAATTGGGTAGAAATAAAGTGTTTACCAAGTCATGGATATTCAAACTGAAATTAAAAAGGTTAATTAAATAAACAAAGTTGTTTCCCGTTCAAGGACACGAAGGAAATTTCATCTTAAAACTCTCATGCATCATTTAAGTAGATGAAAATTTCATCCACGGCCATTTATGTTTTGTTTCACTGTAAGAAGAGGCCAGGTGAAAGAAGTTGTTTTGATTTTATAAAGCGCCTTAATTTGTTGTGGATTACAGTTTGTGAAAGATTAAATAATTAAAAAGTATCACGAGCAGTGATTCCAGGGTTCGGGCTGACACATGTCACCAACAGTTAAAAGCTGTGAAGAATCAAGACTCTGACAGTGACAGACAGGTGCATGAAACATGACCAATGGGTTTCTGACATTTGGTCAGATGCTCATTCATTTATGACAAAATCTGTGCCGTGCCATGCTCTTCATTGACAACGCCATCACAGCAAACTGGTATATTGCAAAATCATTCTGGGGACATGTTTCAGAAGCTGTATTAAAAATATCCAACACGTTTGATGATGTCTGGACAAACTGTCTGAATTTGCACCAGGCCCGTGCACATGTTTGGAGCTAGTGGTGCCCCCTATGGATGATGATGACTGGAAAAACAGTTTCTAATTTATAGTCTGATTTGTGCTGCCATGCCCATTTATTATTGTTTTTGGAACTTTAGCACCCCTTAGTGGTCAACTTGAATAAACCGTTCAGGGTATGTTTCAGGTACCTCTTCAAGGAAATGTCCACTTTAGAATGAAAATACAGACAGTACTTACTGACCCTCATGCCGACAAGGAGTCCAGTGTAGTTTTTTAATCCACTAAAGTCGTTTGGGGTATCGGAGGATAACAGCTACACTTGAAGTGCACAGAACCCACATTTTGAAAATGTAATAAAACTCCGCTTATGCATTTCAAAAACGTCAGAACGGCTCATCCGTTGTAATCCAAGTGCCCTGAAGCCGCAGCGTGCAACACTGACTTGAAAAGACATAATTTACTCCACTTTTATAGCATCATTTCTCACCGTGCTCAGTTAGCCTGCAGGAGTGCTGTGTTTACATGACAACTCACGCGAGACTAGCTGATGGCTAGTGGTGGTGGTAGTTCTCCAGTCTCGTGCGAGTTGCCATGTAAACACAGCACTCCTGCAGGCTAACTGAGCACGGTGAGAAATGATGCTATAAAAGTGGAGTAAATTATGTCTTTTCAAGTTCTATGCACTTCAAGTGTAGCTGATATTCTGGCTAGCTGTTATCCTCCGATACTCCGAACGTGTTTTGTGAATTAAAAAACTGCACTGGACTTCTTGTCAGCATGAGGGTCAGTAAGTACTGTCTGTATTTTCATTCTAAAATGGAAATTTCCTTTAAAGTTAATTGGTCAGTGTTCTTAAAACCCAATGTGATGTCAACAAGCTGTTGATAACTTTAAATTTGGCACAAATCGGACCTACAGTTTAGGAGGAAATATTAAAAAATTGTGTTTTTCAAAATATTGAAAATGGTGGAAAGTCTAGCCAGGCAGACCTTGATAGGAGGCAATCTATTGGTGCAGATGGATGTCAGTACCAGGTTTGTGTATATCAGACTTGCCTGGGTTACATTTCTTGGCAGCATTTGCACACAACTTCCAATCACTGATGAAATGTCTCATGCTTTTGGGTTTAAACTCCTCATAAACAAATGCCGGCCATCTGAAGTAAAGAGCACCGTGTTCAGTAACAGAGTCAGTGAGAAGCAGGACGCAGCAACATGAACGTAACTCTGAGCCACAGAGATACAAACTTGAAAGCAATTAAACCTACAAACTGCAGACTGCTGCTTAAAAAACACCATTTTGGAGAAGCAGCTCTTCAACAGACTGAACAGTATCTTCAGTTCAACAGTGTTCACCCTTTTCATCCAGGTGTATATCTCTTTGTGATTAGACGGAGAGAATAAAAGCCAGTGGCTCAGACTCTTCTTGGATTCTGTGCTCGACACTGAGCCTCACAGTATATATGAGGATTATTGTCAGACTGATGATTACAGATGGACAGACAAGCTGCTGTCTGGCAGACCAGAGCCTCTTTTATCTGCTCTGTCTCACACAAGCACTCAAATTCATTTCAACAAAAATCACTTGTGTAAAATGAGCCTGATGGCTGGGAATAAAAAAAACTCTGTGCTGCGAGGGGACACCAGGCAATCACACACATCAGTCAAACAGCTGGTTATCTAACGTCTCTCCTCTCCTTCTGTCTCCCTGAAGAATAAAGGATATAGATTGTTTTTTAGGATTAAACACTGGGATCTACAATCACAGCCGAAACCTTTCAAGCTCAGTCTGTTGTTCATGCACTGAAAATCAATGCAGGGCTCAGTCGACCGATGATGATGAACCCTGACAGGACAACAGGATCAGGCTACATAATATCTGCCCCCAAAAACAATCCGACCCAACAGGGATCAGGAACCAAAGTGAGCAGCAGGTGAAACAGTGATTTATCCTATGGATTAAGACAACATCTTGAAATAGATCCCTTAACCCTTTGAACCGGTCAGAGATGGTCCGCCAGGCCGAGTCTCTCTGCTTACTGTGATGAAGCAGAGAGCAGCTAAACCTGAGCTGCTCTGTTCTGTTCCCGGGGGTCTTTGCAGCTGCTCTCTCCGCCTTAGGCTTTCTATATAGGCGCATGGAAGGGCAGAGAGGTGTGCTGTCTCTGCCTTAAGGCTTTCCATGCAGGCACTTGTAATGGTGGGGAGGTGTGCTCTCCCGACCGTAGGCTCTCTGCATAGGCAGAAAAGCAGAGAGGCCCCAGGACAGAGCCATACCACCAAACATAATGCTGCAAATGAAAAAATAAATAAATAAATAAAGTTTTCCGCGAAAGGTTAATTTGAAAAAGGTGAACATCAGTATCAGCAACAGTAATCCAACAGTAATGTCACGATCAATCAGCGACAGAACACACAGCCTGTACAGCATATGCACAGTATAGATCTCAAGGTCTGACTGCATTCAGTCATACTAACTACGTTCCAAACAACAAGCTCGGGAATGTTGTCGAACACAATGCAAAACACCACTAACAATGCGGGAACACATAAATGAAATGCTACAGGAACCTGTTTGTTCAGTCTTTGTCTTGTTTGCTGCAGGAAACTTTGCATCAAGGACACAAGGACTTTGAAGGGGACACGTCGACCATATTTGGCATTCAGAGGGCGTTTCTATATGTAAATATATGCGCCGGCAGATGGATGCAGAACAGGTGATTCATCATAGCGCTGTGCATGAAGTTGCGCATGTTAAACACCAGTTGTCTTATTTGTGGAGACAGTTCTTCGGCACACACGGCTTGATAAATGTGACCGTGCATGGTTGAGGTTTGCTGCTGGTGAAGACGATCGCCATGATTACGTCAAGTGATTTGAGGAGACGATGATTTTACTTTCAGTTTCTGCCGGAGAGTTAAAGTGCCGGATGTGAAAGAACTGAAATCTGTGAACAGCCAAAGCGTGACGCTGGATGTCTCCTAACAGAGGGAGCATTCAGCGAAGCAGCTCTGCCTCTTTCTGCCGGCGCTCCCTGGGACGAGGACAAAAATAGAGGTGCTGCAAGTGACAGGGAAGTGAGAAAATGGAGTGATGAATAAATCAGTGCACGGTGATGCGAAGCTAAATGGAGAGAGAGAAAGAGAGAGAATGCATTAGAGAGAAGAGAAGAGAGGGCTGCAGAGGGAGTGACTGTGCACGAGTGATGCCAGTAAATACAGCAGCATGTCCAACAGTTATGGAGTTTAGTCGACACTGAGCTGAACCGACCGAGGAACTTTGGGCTCTTTGCAAATGCATGAAAAGAGGAACACTAATATCTGAAAGCTCTTTGAGTTCAGGTACAGGTGAGTAATACAACTACGATGACCTCAAGTGTTGCCGACACACGAAATAACACACAGTTAAACATGAACAGCGCCTGTTTTCAAAAATGTAATGTGATTTAAAGAAGCAGCTGACATTTAAGGATTCATGAGAAGATCAACAATAATTTCAGCTCTTAAATCTAACACAGAGAGAGTGTGAGACACATCAGCACTGGGCAACATGCTTACACGTTCTCTATGCATCAATACAGCAGCAAACTACTCTTGCTGTGTTAAGGTGTGGACACACCAAACCGACATCAAAGAACTAGCAGCGACGAAAGCCAACTGTTGCATCGTCTACGTGGCCTCACGTCGCCCTGTGTCAGTTGCATTTGAACACACTACACGGACTATTACATCCAGACGGTCCCGGTGTTTCCTCCGCAGGCTCCACTTCACTCAGCTGCCCGATAAACCCGCTGCTTCTTCCCACTTTAACCTGAATAACAAACCCGGGCTCGGTGCTCCGGTTGGATCCAAACGATAGGTAGGATGAAGAGAAGAAGACTAGAATAGAAGGGAGGAGAGAGGAAGAGGGCAGACAGGTAGTGAGGAGACAAAGCAAGAAGGAATAAAGCTAGGGAGGAGAGAGAAAGGAGGAAGCAAAAAGGGAACAAGTGAAAAAGACAGGAAGTGACACGAATAAGAAGGGAAGGAGAGGAGGACAGAGGAAGAAGGATGCAATAAGGGCAGGAAGAAGGAAGGAAGGTAGGACACAAAGAAGAACTATGGAAGAATGGAAGGAAGTGGAGAGGAAGAAGGAACCAAGGTGGCAGGGAGAGAGGACATAGGAAACACAGAGGGGAGGAGAGAGGAAGAAGGAAGCAACAAGCGTGGTAAGCAGGAAGAAAGATAGGACAACGAGATGAAGAAGGGAGCATGGAGAGGAGGGGAGAGGAAAGAGGAAGACAGGTCATGGGGGGAGACGACAAAGGGAGCAAGGAGGGGAAGAGAAAGCAAGAAGGAAGCAAGCTAGGGAGAGAGAGGAAGAAGGAAAGGAAGGAGGGAACAAGTGAGGAAGACAAGAAGTAAGGAGAGGGGGAGAAAGGACACAAGGAGGGGAGGAAGAAGGGAGAAAGGAAGGGAGGAGACCAAACTGAGGAGAAAGAAGACAGTAATAAAAACAGAAGTGTGTGTGAGCAAACAGAAGCTCCACTGTGACGATGTCTGAGTTCGTCTGTCCGTCTGTCCGTCCATTTAATCCTGAGTTATCAGAGCAGTAAAGACAGAAGATGGACAGACGTGAAATGGAATGAGGAAGGCTCAGTGTGTGTGTGTGTGTGTGTGTGTGTGTGTGTGTGTGTGTGTGTGTGTGTAAATGTCAGCTCCACCTGCCACGAAAAATCCCTCAAACTCAACTGAGACAGCCGATAAGAGACGAGACGGAGTCGTCTGAGGACACACGGACGAACGTGTTGGTTACTGCTACACACTGTTTACATGAGCTCAAGGTCCTTCTCCAGGGCCCAGTCAACTGTCAACCCCCCCAGTGCCCCCCAGTGCCCCCCCAGGTGCCCCCCACTACCCCCCAGTGCCCCCCCAGTGCCCCCCACTACCCCCCAGTGCCCCCCACTACGCCCCCAGTGCCCCCCCCAGTACCCCCCCACTACCCCCCAGTGCCCCCCACTACCCCCCACTACCCCCCAGTGCCCCCCCCAGTACCCCCCCACTACCCCCCAGTGCCCCCCACTACCCCCCACTACCCCCCAGCGCCCCCCACTACCCCCCAGTGCCCCCCCACTACCCCCCACTACCCCCCACTACCCCCCAGCGCCCCCCACTACGCCCCCAGTGCCCCCCCACTACCCCCCACTACCCCCCAGTGCCCCCCAGTGCCCCCCACTACGCCCCCAGTGCCCCCCCACTACCCCCACTACCCCCCACTACCCCCCAGTGCCCCCCCACTACCCCCCACTACCCCCCCAGTGCCCCCCCATCAGTGCTCCTCAGATGAGCACGTGTGCCCTGATGACGTTAAAACATGTTCGTGACGGACCTTTCTCACATTGTGACAGTGACAGGGCGAAAAGAGGAACTGTGACGTCTTGAACACACACACACACACACACACACACACACACAGATGCAATGTCTCTGCTCCACCTCAGACCTCTGCCAGGAAATATTGTGTGTGTGTGTGTGTGTGTGTGTGTGTGTGTGTGTGTGTGTGTGTGTGTGTGTGTGTGTGTGTTTAATAGATATGAAAATAATGATGGGTGTGCATCTCTTCCGTAATGAGTCAATATATTTGGGCTTATTAAACAGTGAAGCGAAGCCAGTGGCCATATGGCTAATAGAGTGTGTGTGTGTGTGTGTGTGTGTGTGTGTGTGTGTGTGTGTGTGTGTGTGTGTGTGTGTGTGTGTGTGTGTGTGTGTGGTAATGAGTTGTTGATAAGGACATGAACATGGTATTTTATGGCTGGATGTTCAAATCAAGCTCGGCTGTGACCTCAATAATAATGTCAGCTGTAATTAATTGGCCTGATAAGGAGAGACACAGGAAGGTAGAGAGAGGACGACGAGGTCGGTGAAGAGACGAGAGGTGAAAGAGACGTATCGTCCAAGACACGGCCAAAAGTATGTGGACAACCTTTTTCCTGAAGACACCCAATGTGGCTATTTTGTTACGCTGATAATCCTGTTTTTACACCAGGTTTTTCTAATGACCAGTCACTGTTTTTACAAGCTGTGTTTTAGACACCAGGAGAAGGTGTTTTGTCACAGTCCATCAGTGTTTTTCCAGCATGTGTTTACCTGCCTAACATAGGTACTTTTTTAGCTATTTTTTTCGGCACCAAATGGGTTTATTTTAGCAACCAGTTACTTTTGTCTAACAACTGCTTAGCTTCCAAACACTGGTGTTTTTTGGTGAGCAGTTGCTGTTTTTCAAGTGGCACTAAATACTGGTGTTTTTATGGTGGATCGTCACTGGTCACTGCCTCAAAAGTGGGTTTCTTTTAGTTATTCATCCCCTTTTCTGGCAACTACTTAGGCACCAAACGTGGGTGCTTTTTAGCAACTAGTCACTGTTATTGCTGAGGGTACAGTGCCACACAAAGCTGTTGTTTTTTATACCGAGACATAGCTGCATTTCTAGCTGAGAGAGTGTCTGGAAAAGCAGTGATTTGAAGCCAAACCATGATCTTTACCCAACCGTTACCAAGTGGTCGCTGAGCCTAAACCCAGCCACACATAACTGTACATAAACTTTCAAGTCCCTGCTATATAATAATGTACAAATGTAACATGTCCATGGTTTGCAGCAACGTACAATGTTGACATCTCAGGCGAGTGGGATGCTTGTCCACAAGCAAAATGTCCCCAAAATCCATATTTTCCCACTTATCTGTCGTGCTGTTTATCAGTCTAGATGTTTTGGTGTGAGTCGTCAAATGTTGAAGATATGTGCCTTAAAGATGTCTGCCTTCTCTCCAATATAATGAACGTGCTGTTCAAGGTTCAATGTTTGGTTGTGCAAAAAGACCCTCTAAGGAGTCGGATGTCCAGGTTTTCCAGTGAAATGATTTTATTTTAATAGTGTAAAAGCCTGTTATTTACTGGCAAATAGAAGCATTATCATAGTGAACCGTAGACTGCAAATGCACCGTGATACCCAAGCTCACAACTATCATTGTGGTTAGCTCCACCATTGAATCCAATGGACAAAACACCAAACTCAAAGTCTCAAAACTTGAGTCCACAGTCTGCTGGGTAACGTCACGGTGGGATCGTCCTGCACAGAGCGTTGAGCAAAACCCCATCCAACACATTTGGGATGAACTGGAAAACAGACTGCGAGCAGTGCTGGACCTAATTACTGCTCTTGTGTCTGAACAGGACCAAATCCCTGCAGCTGCTTAACATCTGGTGGAAAGGCTGAAACCAGGAGAGCGGAGGCTGTTAGAGCAGCACATCAGTGTTCATGGTTGTGGAACTAATGTTTTAAACTGTTACACATGGCTGGAATGTCCATATACTTTTGGACATGTTGCCCAAGGGAGGAAGGAAAAGAGGAAGGAGAAGAGAAACTAAACAAAAAAAAAAAGACAAAAGAAAAATGTTGAGAAAGAAGTGATGAGATGAAAACAAGAGAGAAGGGGAGAACTGAAGCAGAAGAGCGAGGGAGAAACGTTGCGTTTGTAAACGTTGTGCTTTCTGATAATGAGCTGAAATGTCTGACAATATCAAATCTGACCTCTTAATTAAACTGTCGGCCTCCTTTTATTTCCTCTCTGCTCGTTCAACCTGCTGATACGCTTTGACTCGCTCCAACGAGCAGAACGAACACGTCGTCAAATCATGTCAAGCACCTAACGACATGCGGAGACCATAAATAAGACTGTACATCATGTAATGAGTGAAAGGCGGCGCATATAAAAATAACTGTACATCAAGTCGTACAGAAAACACTTGAGTTATGTAAAATGATTATACAACACAGAGAAAACACACTGCTGACTTTTGATTCTTTTACACGTGCATTTTCACAAACTTTTCAAAACGTCAAATTGTTCCTAAAATGTTCTCATTTTAGAAATATGTCCCTACTTTTTAAAAACACTCCCAATTTCAAAATATGTCCTCACATTCACAATCGCTCATGCCTCCCCAAACTGTCCTCACTTTTCAATAATATTCTCACTGTTGCAAAATATCCAGATTTTTCAGAAAATGTCCTAACTCTCCAAACGCTCCTTACTTGTCAAAAAGTGTCCCCACCATCCCTAAATGTCCCCACACTTCCAAATTATGTCCCCATCACTCAAATATGTCGTTGAAAATGTGCCAACTTTTCTAATAAGTCCAAACATTCCCCAAATGTCCTCACTTTTCACACACCTGCTCACTATGCCAAAATGTCCTATCTTTGGAAAGCTCCTCTCTTATCTAAAAAGTGTCCTCATTGTCCCTGAATGTCCCCACACTTCCAAATTATGTCCCCATCAATCAAACATGTCTTGTCCTTCAAAATGTGCAAACTTTTCTAATACGTCCAAACATTCCCCAAATGTCTCCACTTTCCAAAAACCTGCTCACAATGCCAAAATGTCCTGACTTTCCAAAAGCTCCTCGCTTGTCCAGAAAAGCCCCAAGTGTCCTCACTTTTCCAAACGTCCTCATTATCCCAAAGTATCCCGCCTTTAAAAGATGTGCTCACAAATAAACATTTCTATTAATACCTCACTTTCCTCAAACGTCACAAATGTCCTTATTTTCTGAATTCGATCACTTGCATCATCCACTCATCACCTGTCTTTGAAAGCAATTGTTAGCAGAGTTACATTTTGGCCACCAGTTACCTTGTCAGGACTCTGGGCCACGTGCCTAAAGGAAGAAGCATCAGTAGAGAATAGCGCGTGCTCAGAGAGAAACTTCAAAGTGTCTTTTATTTCTGGCAAACAGCGCCTTGACAGAAACACCACCGAGAGTCTCTCTTTGTGTTCACTGTGTACACCAACGGTTTGTTCAGTGCGTTTAATCCTATAAGCAGCAGCACTCAGATCAGACTCTCCTCTGCTTTATCTCGTGATGTAGGGTGTGTTTTACATGTAGTGTTTAAGTGTCAGATACAAGCAGGGTAAGCAGACTCTGCTGCTGTCTGAGGTGAAGGTGAGATTCCTGAAGCTCACCACTGTTACCCTGCTGCTGAAGCACTAATGAGGGGAGTATAGCTACCTGTCACTGCACAGTCAAAGCAGACACGCAGACTATTTTTAGGTTTCTGAGAATAAAAAACAAAGAGAGAGCAAAGAAAAGATGCAGATAAAGGAGTGAGGGGAGAGTAATTAATGTCCAGCAAATGAGTAAACATTTGGTTTTAGCCGAACCACTTTGCTCCAGACTTACATATCTCATCAACTAGACACGTCTTCAGGCGCCATCGGTTCATAACGCCACAGGACAGCAGTGTCATTTAAGGAGCTAGGAACAACGGCTGACTTTCACCCATGAGGCCAGTGTTCACTTCCTGTATGAATGTAGGGCCAAACCATGATGTTTTTTCTAAACCTAACCACATACTTTTGTTACCGTAACCTTGACCTTTGACCTCTGATAACCAAAGTCTGATCAGTTCATCATTAAGTCCAAGTGGACGTGTGAACGTTTGTGCCAAATCTGAAGAATTTTCATTAGGGTGTTCTAAGATATCGCATTCACCAGAATAAAACAAATGAGGTCACAGTGACCTTGACCTTTGACACCCAAAATCTAATAAGTTTATTGTTTAGACGCATGAGCTCTTGTGCCAAATTTGAATAAATTGACTTAGGGTGCTCTTGAGATATGTTTACGAGTACTAGATGGACACAAGGTCACAGCGACCTTGACCTTTGATTCACAAAAACTAATCAGTTCATCCTTGGGTCCAAGTGGACGTTTGTGCCAAATTATAAGATATTCCCTCTTTCCTACCTCCTCCTCCACCTGTCTTTCCTTCCCCATACCTGTTTCTATTCCTTCCTACTTTCACCTTTACTTTGCTACCTCCTTTCTTCCCTCCCTATCTCCTTTCCTTTTCTGTCTTTTGCTCCTTCCCTGCCTCCTTTTCTATCTTCCACCTCTTTTCTTCCACATGTCCTCCTCCTTTCCTGACTTGCCTCCGTCTTTCCTAACACGCTCATATCCTTTCCTCCATTCTCCTTTCTTTTCCTACATCTTTCTCTGAATTCCTTCTCTCCCTCCCTCCCTGCCTTCACCTCCATTTTCCTCCTTCCCCCTTTCCTTATCTACTTCCTTCCTTCCTTCCTCCAACCTCTTATACCTGTTCCTGTCCTTTGCTGCATCCTTTCTTCGCCTCCTCCTTTTGTTCCTCTCCCTGTTGCTCCCTCTACCTCCTCCTTTCCCTTCCTGCTCCCGACCTCCCCTACCTATGCTTTCCTTTTCCAACCTCTTCCTTTCCTTCCCCACCTCCTCCTTCATTTGTTTCACTTCTTTCTCTCCGTACCTGGTCCTATCCTCTCCTACTTTCTCATTCCCTTTCCTTCCTCTTTCATTCCTTCCCTACCTCCTTCTCTCACTACCACCCTCTATTTTTCCCTCTTCCCATCTCCTCCATTTCCTCACCTCCTTAAATTGCTGTCCTACCTTATTCCCTTCTCCCCTACCTCCTCCCTCCCTCCCCTACCTGTCCCTGTCATTTCCTACTTTCTCCCTTCCTTTGCCGCCTCCTTTTTTTATCTCCTGATGTTGTTCCCTATACCTCCTCTTTACCTCCCTCCTCTTGTCCTCCCCTTTTCTCCTTGTACCTACTTCCCTCCCTCCTTCCTTCATACTACTTCCTCCTTTTCTTTCCTTCCTCTCACCTCTTCCTTTCCTTCCCTACCTGTTCCTATTCTTTCCTACTTTCCTTTGCTGCCTCCTTTTCTCCCTTCCTCCCTTATTCCTTACTTCCTCCTGCTGTTCTTTACTTCCCCTGCCTCCTCTTCTTCACCCTTTTCCCCTCTTTGTACCTACGTCTCTATATCCCTGTCTCCTCCTTTCTTCCCCCCTCCTTACCTCCTTACTTCCTCTTCTTCTTCCCTGCCTCTTCCTTTCCTTACCTCCTCTAACTACGCTGCTATACGTCCTCATTTCCTTCCTCCTGTCTGTCCTTATAGGTCCCTTTTCTCGTCTGTACCTGCTCTGATAATTTCCTCCTTTCCTCCACCCTTCTCCCCTCGTACCTCTTCTTTTTCTTCCCTACCTCCTCTACCCACCCTCCCTAGTTCCTAATTTCCATCCCCCTCTTGTGCTTCCTTATGTCCTCCTCTCCTGTCCTACCTGATCCTCTATCCTTTGTCCTTCTTTCCTTCCCTCCTCCTCCTCCTCTACCTCCCCGCTACCTCTTTTCCTTCACTCCCTGCCGCCCCCTTTAATCATTCTTTCCTTCCTTCTCTTGGTGCTCACTTTGTTTTCAGCTCAGAGTTTCACGAGAACTGAAGCAAACACACGTGTCCTCGTTCACTTGTCTCCTTCTCTTCTTTACTGTCCTCACGTCTTCCTTACATCACGCCATCGCCTGCCTCACGCAACCATGGGTGGGCGGGGTTTCTGACCCCCTCTGGAACGGAGGATGGCCATCAGGATGATTGACACGTGATGACACGTGGTGGAGGGCGGGGCTAAAACGGGATGCTTTCTGTCTCGAGGGGAAAAATTGCGTGTTGAAGCACAGCTGCCAGCAGCCATTAGATCATCCTGCCTCTGCGTGTGTGTGCGTGTGTGTGTGTGTGTGTGTGTGTGTGTGCATGTGTGTGTCACTGTACTGTGACTTTAACTGCACGCCATCTGCAGCCATGAAACTCTCGAGACACTGAGACAATAAAAACAGAGAGAGTCGATGCTTGCTGGCATTTTTTTCTATTTTCTGAGTCCTGGTGTGTTTTTGCATTTCCTATATGCAGATGTGTGTGTGTGTGTGTGTGTGTGTGTGTGTGTGGGTGTGCTGGTATTCACCCACCACACACACTCGCGGCGGGGGGCCATTAAGCGGTGATTGCCAGAAGGGCCTCAGCACAGCAGGAGAGCTGCAGGCTTTTGTGATGCGTGTAAACGGATACACTTGCTTTCAGGTCTCTGCGGGGAGAAGCTACGCCACACTACTCGCTGACGTGACGCCCGCTGACCGGTCACACTGTGCTGGCTTCTGATTGGTCACAGTTTGGAGCCAAATCGGTGAACCTCTGACAGTTATCATCTAATCTTTATCACGTTTTAGTTATTATGATTCTACTCTACTCTTAACCTGATTTTGGCGTTGCAGTCACTGTATATATATTTTGGATTTGCACCTTATCGTTATCTTTCATATTTGCACTCATCCCACTTTGTGCTGCAGCTGCTGCTCAGCACTTTCCCTCAGGATGAACAGTTTTATCTCAGCTTCCCTTAATGATAATGTATCAGATTAGACTAATGGCACTGCACCATCATAACCATTCAAACATTAATACTTCACTGTTTCTAATGAAAATTCCTGCTTTGACTTTTTAATAAGACAAAGAGTCCACAGCCACACGATGTGAGGCAGAGTTAATCAACCTGAAAGCAGCCCTGAAATTACTTTTATATAGTAATGTAAAACCTCGCATAATGTATGTTTTTGAGGAAAGCTGCCAGAATTATTATTCATCAATATAATAAGAAAATGCTGTTAATTATGTAACAAACAAAATGTTCTCTGTCAGACTGGTTTCACTCCCAGGGCGTCAAAAAGCACCATTTAGGGAGCACCCCTCAGCGTCTGATGCAGATGGACAAGGCACCCTTTAGCGTCTGTATGCGACTCAATAAAATCAATCAATTTTCGTGGCTCTATCTCAGAGGAAAATGTATCGATGTATCAGTAAAAAAACAACTGCTCTTCATGGTGCTATTCTTGCAGGAAATGCGGCGATGTGTTAGTTATTAACAACCACTTTTTGTGGAGCTATCACTGGTGGAAAAACAGTAATGGGTTCCTACAAAACAACCACACTTGGTGAGTTCAGAGCCTCCAGACACACAGCGATCTGTTGCTCAGCTCATGAACTACATCGCTTCGAAACATTGATAAGATGCATATGAAACGTAGAAGTGAATAATGCTGACATTTCCTTCTGGCTATAGTCAGTGGACTCACGTGACTCACACCAACCATGATCTGTTCCCAACCCTAACCAAGTACGTTTGTTCCCTAAACCCACCCGCCGACCGCTGTGTCAACGGCTGCGGCCTCAGCTTCCGTATGACGAGTCAAAATATGACAAGCAGCTCATGTTGCACTTGTTACATCTGTTTGTAACAATCATGAAGGAGCCGCTCAGCGTTGTGTTGTGGCACCAGAGGCACTCGGTTAAGGTTATGTGTTCTTGGCTAACTGTGGGAAGATGTATTGACTGTGTTAACATTTAACCAAACCATAATGTCTCCACAAAGAATCAGTCACTGGCACAACAACGACTGAATTATTCAAAGTGCAGTGTATTCACATGTCCCTGTTTGTCAAATGTGTCTCCTTGACTTTGTGTTAATATTCTAAAAACCTGGTTTGCCAGCACTTTGGTTAAGGTCAGGTAAAGATGGTGGTTTTGGCTGAATGTTAATTAACACATTTTTCTCCAAACTTTCAGCGAGTGCTGCGAGCGCACAAACATAAAAGCAGTGGATGTTTTATAAAAACAAATTAAATCAAATATTTTCTCATTATGTTGATTTGAATAATGCAATTTGGGCGTCATCATGTTTTTCATTTCAGTAGTAATTTAGCTGTATTTGTGCGTGTAATTTCTTGGAGGCAGTGTTGCTTCTGTTCAGAATGACAAAACAGGCAAATCACAGCCGCCTGAAAAAGACCAAGAGGCTGGAGGAAAGGTCCGTCACAGATGAGTGACTGGAGTTGCACCTCCTGCCGTCACGACCCGTCACAGCGAGCTCAGCGCCTGACACAGACCGATGGGTTGATCAGGCTGATGCATCGGCGCCGACCTCGCTGTAATCAATCAGCTGCGTTACAGCGGAGCATCACAGAGTCGGAGAATCACTCTGCCGGGAACGTTTAACGGCTGTAGGACACTCAGAAGACTCGGTCAGTCACAGTCAGCTGGAGACGTGAGGAGAAACTCCGAGTTTTGTTTCACTGAATGTTTGAGTTTCTATCATGAATGTTTCCTCGTCCTTATTGTTATGTATTCAGTTTGGGTCAATGAAGCTCTGATGCAACACAGTGAATGAATGCAGGTCGGGTTTTCTTCAAATTGGGCACAAACGTCACTGTGACCTTGCAGCCGTCTCACTCTCGTAAGTACAACATCTCACAAATGCCAAAAACGCATTGAGATATTTTTTAAATTTGTATTTTAATTTGGCCCATAAGTGCACTTGAACTCAACGATGAACTGATTAGATTTTAGTGTTAAAAGGTCACAGGTCAAGGTCAAACAATGAACTGATTATAATTTGGTGATAAAAAATAAACGGTCAAGATCACTGTGACCTTGCATCCGTTCTCATTCTCGTGAATGTGATATCTCAAGAACACCTTCAGGGAATTTTGTTAAATTTGACACAAACGTCCACTTGGACTGAAAAATAAACTGATTAGAATTTGATGATCAAAGGTCAAAGGTCAGTGTGACCTCACATAACTGAAGATCTAGCCTGTGTAGCATGCTAGGCTAGTGACGCAGAGACGTTTCACCTCTGACCCTCAGAGGGTCGATCACTGAGGCACACAGAGGTCAAACTCACTAAAAATCTGAACAAAGTCCAGAAACTGACGACACATTTTTCTGATCTTGTTCTCTCTCCCATGAACTACCACCACAAGTCCTCCACCACGTACAGACTCATGACTGCGGCCACTCAGTTAACGTGCTGAGCACTCAGCTGCAGGTTCGATCCTTGTTTCCATCAGTAAACTTCCAGTTCAACAGTTCAACTCAATGACGGAGCTCTAAAAAGCTTCTCACAGCCACAGCTCTCAAATGTTCACTCTCCATGTCTGCACACTCTGATGGGGTTCTTTTCCTCCATTCCTCTACTCTCTCCTTTCCTTTACACCTCCTGCCTTTCTCCTCTACCTCCTCTTTTCCTCCCCTGCCTGTTCAGACCCTTTCCTACCTCCTCCTTTACCTCCACATCTTCTCCTCCATTACCCTGCCTCCTCCTTTCCTTCCCTAGCTGCTCTCATCCTTTTCTCACCTGCCTCCTCCTTTCCTTCCCTAGCTGCTCTCATCCTTTCCTCACCTGCCTCCTCCTTTCCTTTCCTAAGTGCTCTTCTCTTTTCCTTTCTCTTCCTTTCCTTACAAATACTTGCTCTCATCCTTTCCTTTCATGTGTCCTCCTTTCCTCCCCTACTTGCTCTCATCCTTTCCTTTCATGTCTCCTCCTTTCCTCCCCTACTTGCTCTCATCCTTTCCTTTCATGTCTCCTCCTTTCCTCCCCTACTTGCTCTCATCCTTTCCTTTCTTGCCTCCTCCTTTCCTCCCGTACTTGCTCTCATCCTTTCCTTTCATGTCTCCTCCTTTCCTCCCCTACTTGCTCTCATCCTTTCCTTTCTTGCCTCCTCCTTTCCTCCCCTACTTGCTCTCATCCTTTCCTTTCATGTCTCCTCCTTTCCTC
The DNA here is from genome assembly GCA_035609425.1 of Epinephelus awoara. Taxonomy (NCBI): domain Eukaryota; kingdom Metazoa; phylum Chordata; class Actinopteri; order Perciformes; family Serranidae; genus Epinephelus; species Epinephelus awoara. Next base: position 31,480,204 of record CM069315.1, on the reverse strand, counting down.
CCCTACTTGCTCTTATCCTTTCCTTTCTTGCCTCCTCCTTTCTTCCCCTACTTGCTCTCATCCTTTCCTTTCTTGCCTCCTCCTTTCCTCCCCTATTTGCTCTTATCCTTTCCTTTCATGTCTCCTCCTTTCCTCCCCTACTTGCTCTCATTCTTTCCTTTCTTGCCTCCTCCTTTCCTCCCCTATTTGCTCTCATCCTTTCCTTTCATGTCTCCTCCTTTCCTCCCCTACTTGCTCTCATCCTTTCCTTTCTTGCCTCCTCCTTTCCTCCCCTATTTGCTCTCATCCTTTCCTTTCATGTCTCCTCCTTTCCTCCCCTACTTGCTCTCATCCTTTCCTTTCATGTCTCCTCCTTTCCTTCCCTGCTTGCTCTCATCCTTTCCTCACCTGCCTCCTCCTTTCCTTCCCTAAAAGCTCTTCTCCTTTCCTTTCTCTTCCTTTCCTTCCAAATACTTGCTCTCATCCTTTCCTTTCATGTCTCCTCCTTTCCTTCCCTACCTGCTCTCATCCTTTCCTCACCTGCCTCCTCCTTTCCTTCCTGACTTGCTCTCATCCTTTCCTTTCTTGCCTCCTCCTTTCCTCCCCTATTTGCTCTTATCCTTTCCTTTCATGTCTCCTCCTTTCCTCCCCTATTTGCTCTCATTCTTTCCTTTCTTGCCTCCTCCTTTCCTCCCCTACTTGCTCTCATCCTTTCCTTTCTTGCCTCCTCCTTTCCTCCCCTATTTGCTCTCATCCTTTCCTTTCATGTCTCCTCCTTTCCTCCCCTACTTGCTCTCATTCTTTCCTTTCTTGCCTCCTCCTTTCCTCCCCTACTTGCTCTCATCCTTTCCTTTCTTGCCTCCTCCTTTCCTCCCCTATTTGCTCTCATCCTTTCCTTTCATGTCTCCTCCTTTCCTCCCCTACTTGCTCTCATCCTTTCCTTTCTTGCCTCCTCCTTTCCTCCCCTATTTGCTCTTATCCTTTCCTTTCATGTCTCCTCCTTTCCTCCCCTATTTGCTCTCATTCTTTCCTTTCTTGCCTCCTCCTTTCCTCCCCTACTTGCTCTCATCCTTTCCTTTCTTGCCTCCTCCTTTCCTCCCCTATTTGCTCTCATCCTTTCCTTTCATGTCTCCTCCTTTCCTCCCCTACTTGCTCTCATTCTTTCCTTTCTTGCCTCCTCCTTTCCTCCCCTACTTGCTCTCATCCTTTCCTTTCTTGCCTCCTCCTTTCCTCCCCTATTTGCTCTCATCCTTTCCTTTCATGTCTCCTCCTTTCCTCCCCTACTTGCTCTCATCCTTTCCTTTCATGTCTCCTCCTTTCCTTCCCTGCTTGCTCTCATCCTTTCCTTTCATGTCTCCTCCTTTCCTCCCCTACTTGCTCTCATTCTTTCCTTTCATGTCTCCTCCTTTCCTTCCCTGCTTGCTCTCATCCTTTCCTTTCATGTCTCCTCCTTTCCTTCCCTGCTTGCTCTCATCCTTTCCTTTCTTGCCTCCTCCTTTCCTCCCCTACTTGCTCTCATTCTTTCCTTTCTTGCCTCCTCCTTTCCTCCCCTACTTGCTCTCATCCTTTCCTTTCTTGCCTCCTCCTTTCCTCCCCTATTTGCTCTCATCCTTTCCTTTCATGTCTCCTCCTTTCCTCCCCTATTTGCTCTCATCCTTTCCTTTCATGTCTCCTCCTTTCCTCCCCTACTTGCTCTCATCCTTTCCTTTCATGTCTCCTCCTTTCCTTCCCTGCTTGCTCTCATCCTTCCCTCACCTGCCTCCTCCTTTCCTTCCCTAAGAGCTCTTCTCCTTTCCTTTCTCTTCCTTTCCTTCCAAATACTTGCTCTCATCCTTTCCTTTCATGTCTCCTCCTTTCCTCCCCTATTTGCTCTCATCCTTTCCTTTCTTGCCTCCTCCTTTCCTTCCCTACCTGCTCTCATCCTTTCCTCACCTGCCTCCTCCTTTCCTTCCTGACTTGCTCTCATCCTTTCCTTTCCCACCTCCTCCTTTCCTTCCCTAAGTGCTCTTCTCCTTTCCTTTCTCTTCCTTTCCTTCCAAATACCTGCTCTCATCCTTTCCTTTCATGTCTCCTCCTTTCCTCCCCTACTTGCTGTCATCCTTTTATTTCCTGCCTCCTCCCTTCCTTCCCTGTCTGCTCTTATCCTTTCCTTTTGCACTCCTAATCATTGCATGCATCTCAATCATCTTTCCTTTCCTACTTCCTCTACCGCACCATTCTACTTCCTAATTTCCTTCCTCCTCCTGTCGATCTTTATGTCCTCCATTGATTTCCTTACTCTGCCTCCTCTCCCTGTGCATCCTCCTCTCATCCTTCCTTTCCTCTGTGTTCGGGGCCACAGCTGCACATGTTGCTGTCCCTGACACGATGACGTCACAGTCCTCATTGAGACTCATAGACAGGTGCGTACAGGTAAAGAAGAGAACAGAGGAATAAAGTGTTTATCTGCAGAGCACAGATCTGACTGCACAGCCCAGAGGGAACCTCACTTCCTGTCACAAAGCACGAGATGTGACGAGTTCCTGGATAAACTGTGACATCATGCGAGCGCTGATCGGCCCGACCCTCTGAGTCACGGCTCCAGTCTGTGGGAACAAAGTGCAGCATTTGAAGATATTAAAATTTGGTCCGGGCGATAAATTATTAGAAGTGGGTCACCAGCTGTCGGCGCACAGAGGAAAACACTGCGTCTCATTACCATCTGGTAGGATCCCTGTTTTTTAACATAAGAGCTTCAGCTGAAATTGAATTCAGGCTTTTTCCCGTCTGATGTTTACTCCTCACACACACACACACACACACACACACACACACACTGGACTCTTCATAGCTGCTCTCTGCTCGAAGCTCCGGTAGAAGCTCAGACGCACTGCTGTGCACAGTTACTGCAGGTCGTACGACAATAGTGTGATGCCCACACACACACACACACACACACACACACACAGAGGCTTAAAGTTGTGAATCAGTTATGGAGCGAATCATTTCAGGAGAAGTTGAGTGAACAGATTATTTCTGCTGGAATTGGCGGTTTAATATTTAAACAGCGTCCTCTCCTTATCACACAGAGGATAAGAGTGTGTGTTCATGTGTGTGTGTGTGTGTGCCCTGTTGTCTCACTCATTAAACAGCATGAAAGGCATAGTTCTGATTTTTAAGTGGGGCTGCATGAGGCACTTCCCCACAGTCAGTGTGTTACCTACGTGGAAGCTGAGCAATACTGCTGACGAGGGTACGACATTTTAGACACCTAAAAAAATCAGTGTCAATCAAAGTGTGAGAATATTTTCACAACTTCTCCTTAAAGGGATAGTGCACCCAACAATAAATATTCAGCCATTATCTACTCACCCATATGCCGAGGGAGGCTCAGGTGAAGTTTTAGAGTCCTCACATCACTTGCAGAGATCCAAGGGGAGAGGAGGTAGCAACACAACTCCACCTAATGGAGGCTGACGGCGCCCCAGATTCAAACGTCCAAAAACACATCATTGAAACCACAAAATATCTCCATACTGCTCGTCCGTAGTGATCCAAGTGTCCTGAAGCCCCGACATAAAAGCGCACACACGTGAGCGCGGTGTCCAGAGAGGCAGTCAGAGCTACAGGCTACAATGAGGCTAAAAACAGAGTTCAAATGAGGTTTTTCCAAACAGCTTTTTATGTCTGGGCTTCAGGACACTTGGATCACTACGGACGAGCAGTATGGAGATATTTTGTGGTTTCAATTATGTGTTTGTGGACGTTTGAATCTGGGGCGCCGTCAGCCTCCATTAGGTAGAGTTGTGTTGCTACCTCCTCTCCCCTTGGATCTCTGCAAGTGATGTGAGGACTCTAAAACTTCACCTGAGCCTCCCTCGGCATATGGCTGAGTAGATAATGGCTGAACTTTCATTTTTGGGTGCACTATCCCTTTAATGTCAGTAAACGTAACCACGTGTGTGTTGTTAAAGGAAAAAAACATCAGTTGATGGTGTTGTACTGACGTAGTGCTTTTATTTTGAAAGAGACTGTATCAAACTGTACATTTCCTGTGAAAACAGAAGTGTATTTTGAAAACAGACAATGCATGTAACAGGCTGAAGTTGACACGGCGTCCCAGAACGTCAACAACCAACACACCCAGGGTACCTTGGACGTCACATGTGGACGTGGAAAGTCCATGACCAAACGTGGACATGTGACGAGGTCACAGTGAGGACGTGTTTGGAGATCAAGGTCACTGTGACCTTACTTCCATCTCATTCTAGTGAATGTGATATTTCAAGACGGCCATGAAGAAATGTCATACTTCTACTGCTATTATAGACATATGATATTATCACACATGTAGACTGCCTGATACTAATAAATACTTTCAACATATTGTACCACAGTAGCCAGAACTATAACGACAGTATTATTACTTTCATGAATGTTGTTGTAAGCTACTGTCATTACCGAGGATGTCATACAGATTACTGTATTGTGTCATACAGATTACTGTTAATTTGTTATGCTGATCTGTTCTGTACGACATCTACTGCACGTCTGTCCGTCCTGGAAGAGGGATCCCTCCTCAGTTGCTCTTCCTGAGCTTTCTACCATTTTTTTCCCCCGGTAAAGGGGTTTTTTTGGGGAGTTTTTCCTTATCCGCTGTGAGGGTCTAAAGGACAGAGGGATGTCGTATGCTGTAAAGCCCTGTGAGGCAAATTGTATTTGTGATATTGGGCTTTATAAATAAAATTGATTGATTGATTGAAATGTCTTCAAATTTGGCACAAACATTCACGTGGAATTAACAATGAACTGATCAGATTTTGTTGAATGTTGTCGTGAACGCGATATCTCAAGAATGGTGGGAGGGACTTATTTTTTTTCAAATGTGGCACAAACGTCCACTTGGACTCACAGAGTCAGGGGTCAAAGGTCACTCTGACCGAGTCCATCTCATTCTCATGAATGCAATATCTCAAGTGTGATGAAGTCGGAATGAGGATGTGATGAACTGACACTGGGCGGGCACAATCATATTTCTAAGCCCCTCCCCCTTTGGGTCCAGTGCGGTCATTAAACAGCGTCGACAGAAAGTGCGCCCAGATGGAAAACACAAAGCACGAGGGAGGCGCAGAGTTAGCACGAACTTTTCACAGCCTTTTACAAACTTGCCGGCTGCTCAGAGTCACTCAGTCTCCTCTGGCTGTGAGCAGGCAGGAAAGGGTTACTATGGTTACATGAACCAGGATCACCAGGTCATTTTAAGAAGAGCAGAGAAAGAACAGTGTCATTGTAACATGGACGCTGTCACATATATGTGCTCGGCAGAGGTTCAGAAGTTCAGTCAGGAAGGTTTTCTGTGTCCATTCACAGCTCTCTCTCTCCCTCCAATCAGCTGATGATGTGTGTTCCCTCTCCCTGTTAGCCAATCAAACTGTGCCACAATCTCCTTCAGCCACTCATGCCGCTGCTGCCAAACCTTAAACGTGTTCTCCTCCTCCTCCGGTCAGTGGTCATTTTAGGCAGAACCTCCTCCACCCTGTTCACCACCAGCATCTAGACTCCCTGATCTACTGCGTCTCTACGCCCTCCTGGAGTACATGACATCACCATGGCGTCTAACACATATGTGCACATGGGAATAAACATTCTTCTCTTCTGATTGAAACATGTCCTCTGACACTTCCACTGTAATTAGATGCAAAAGGATCAAACTGGTGCGTAAAGATTCACTGGAGAGCAAGAACTGACGCTCAGAAATCAACCCCGAGCTCGTCTTGAACACGTGTCCCCTCGAATGTGAGATGCATCATATGTGTGACCTACATGTGTGTGATCAATGGTGGTGGGAGGTCTGAGCCAAAACGCCAGGGCCAACTGTTTGTCTTATTAAGCCCCAGGAGTCATGTGATGTCATACACACACAGGTCTGGAACACACACATGTACTAACAGGGACTATTCATGCATTACATGGAGAGACGCCTGTGGATATTCTCATTTATCCAGGTCTTCGTTGTCTCAAGGCAAATGAATCGACTCGGTTTTGTCTTTGAAGACGTTTCACCTCTTATCCAAGAGGCTTGTCTGACTAGGCTGGAACTAGTCTGACAAACTGCTGTGGAAACAACCCAGGTTTTTAACCTGTGAGGAGGTCTTCACAAGGCCAATGATGCCACTGGTTCGTTAGTGCTCCAATGGTGTGTCAACGACGGTCGTTGAAACTCCTGCTGCACCGGTGGTCGTTGGACTCGTTAGAGTCACATGAATATGAATGATTATTGTTTTTAGAGGTTAAGCTGTTAAAGTTAAATGTTCAACGACCGTCGTGGATGGATAAGAGGTGAAACGTCTTCTAAGACAAAACTAAGTCCAGCTGCATTCGATTCAGCCGAAGAGATGCCAAAGTGTTCTTTCCACATTACAACAAAACAAAAGTTAAAATACAAGAGACAATGGGACAGAAGCTCTGCGCTCTGTATCAAAAGCTCCCAGCAACTTTAAATGATGCAACTGTTTCAATCATCAGGAGCTCAAATCCCCAAAATGACAAACACTGCTCCCACAGGGGAGCCGACCTCAGGGAGAGAGGGAATTAAAGTGGGGACCACAGAAGAAGAAATGAAAGAGGAGGAGCTCTGAGTTTATATTTAGAAATAAATCATGCTCCTAGTTTATCGTTTTATTTTTACATTTTTATTCTATTTGTTTGTAGCGTGTCATATTGTTTCTGTTTCTGAAAACATTATATTTCATATGGAATAAAGCTCCTGGAGATACGTGGTTTCCACCGCACACTCGGCGCTTATCTCCAGTGTTTTCGTTCTCTGAATGCACGTGCGTTTTCCTATATGTGCGCGCGCCCGCGTGCAGCACTGCCCTGCACATCTCTGTCGTCTGACGCGCACGTGAACTACTGTGCGTCTCTCCTCCAGATGTGCGCCTGTCTCACACCTCCGCTGCGCGCGCACACGTGTGTCTCCTACAGTGAGTGTGTGCGCGTGGGGTGACTGACACACTGACCTCTCTGTCTGCTCGCGTGCCTCCGGCTCGGTTAGCGCGGAGCTGGTGTCCCGGCAGCGCTCACGGATCCCGGCTGGCTGCTCGCTGTCCCCCCCGCAGGACAGCCGCGCGGCTCCGGTGTCCATAAAAAGAGCCAGATGTTGATGTCAGATCCACACACGCGCCTCACTGTGTGTGTGTGTGTGTGTGTGTGTGTGTGTGTGTGTGTGTGTGTGTGTGTGTGTGTGTGTGTGTGTGTGTGTGTTTAAATCCTCATCATCCCCTGGATCCTCGCGCGTCCGTCTCACAGAGCCTCCTCGCGCCCCTTTATATTCTAATGGAAGCAGTCAGTCAGTCCTCATGGTCGCTTCCACAGTCCCGCTTCACAGTTGCGCTCACATCCACGTCCCGGTCACTTTGGATCAACGGAACCCGCCTGTGAATCCGGCCACGTGCCCGGTGTGCACAGACACGCGCACCGTCCACAGCACCAGAGAAGAAGAGTGAGGGGAAGGCGTTTAGTTTGGGATTTAAAGCGCGAACGATCTCCTCCTCTTCTTCCTCTCCTCCTCTCTCTGCTCTCTCCGTCCGTGCGCTCTGGACACGGACACGAGAGTGAAGCTTTTACGCACGGCGCGTAAAAGCGAGTGGAGGATCAGGGGAGGAGATTTTTTTCTTTATGGGGGGTGGAGGCGAACTGAGGGAGCAGAGGAGTGGGTTTTAGAGAGAGGGAGGAGAAAGAGGGGGAAAGGGGAGCAAGTTGTGGTTGCTGGGGAGAGAGGAGGAGAACAAGAGGAACAAGGAAGCTGGAGGTGGAGGGAAAGGAAAGAGAGAAAAGGAAATAGGAGGAAAGGGGAGGAGGTGAGGAGAAAAAGAAGGAAAGGAGGGCAGAGGAAGGATCAGAGAGGAGGAGGAGGAGGAGGATTTGATAAGGAGTGCAGATGAGGGAGATGCTGAATGTGTGAGAAAGATCTTCTTAACATAAAGTCCTCTGAATGTAAAGCTGCTATAAATCCTCCCCAGTGTGTGTGTGTGTGTGTTTCAGCCCTGATAAATGTGTAAATGTGGTGTTTACTCCACCCTGCCAGCCCTGCCTGGTGTCATGATGGGTTTATTTGGTGGCTGGGAGGCAGGAGGTGCGTCGGCAACAATCATGGAGCAAATTTCTGTCAAACATGACATGGCTGTGCCGTCACGCTGCCGGCCCGCCGCTGCGTTAACTACACTGAGCGCGTGCAGCAGGAGACCAGCTGATGATGGCCGTGCTTCAGTCTTTTCTACCAATGAAAGTTAGATCAGTGTTTTATTTTTGTTATGAACAATATTAGAGCCTCCTGGGTGAAAGTCAGAGGTAGTTGGACCCATCCATCAGCTCACCCGCCCTACGCAGACTTCTGACCCTTAACGTTGGTCGTCCGTGTTTCCCCCGATGCTGCCAGGCACCATTAACGAATAACAGTGAGCGGCCATGTATCACTCCGACATGAAAGGAAGGTCTTGTTTAGTCGTGTCTGGTGCAGGAAGTCACTGACCTAGCAGCGGGTTTCGTTGACTTCAGAGTGAAACTGCTTTGAAGTTAGTTTTAAAAGACAAGAGTGATCCAGAGAACAACACAAGTTCTGTTTCTGTCAGAACATCAGATTCAGACGTGTCCTTGCATGAACTCAAGTGTCGGACAAGTGGAGAGTTTGACCTGTTGGTGGCGCCACATGAAAAGTCAGGAGATCATCCTCTTGAAAGCACAAACGACTGAACCAAAGTTCAAGAGATATTTCAGTGTGGATCAAAGGAAGGACAGAAGGACCAGAGAGTGAAGGCCAGCAGAGCGCTCTTCATACGTCTCTGAGTACATCTGATAAAATAATGAAAGAAGGAAAACATGATGTTGTCATTCATGCTCCAGTTCTTCATGCACCTCAGCAGCAGCAGTACAGTACAGCACACTCCAGTTAATACAGCTCACGGACACAAAATAAATCACTTTCAGCCTGACTGCTTAAATTGTTCTGTGCAGTAAAATAAGAGGCAGTCATGCGTGAAGGTAATATGTCTTCATTCATCACGCAGGCAGCAGTGGATAAAGACATCACAGACTGAGCAAAATGCTGAGTATCAACTAAACTAACGAGCTGTCAGTCATGTTGAATGAGTCACCTCAGCTGAGAGCAGGAAACACTTCTGTTAAAGACTCTGTTTGCTTTAAATTCTTCTGTCAGTGAAAACATGGATGCTTCACACACACAAGATCTATACAATCAGCACAGGTTCAAGATCAGAGTCACCAATTCAGCATCTGACCAAATGTCTCCCCTTCTGTTCCTGAGATATGACGTTAAAACATGATGATGTCACAGTCAAGCTGACCTTTGACCTTTTGACCTTCATTATTTCATCCTGTTAGACATTTGTGTCAAGTTTGGTCAAAATGAATTCTTCAGTTATGTGAGGTCACAGTGACCTTTGACCTTCGATCATCACTTTATTTTTTAGTCCAGGTGGATGTTTGTGTCAAATTTTAAGAAATTCCCTTCAGGTGTTCTTGAGATATTGAGTCCACAACAATAAGACAGACACAAGGTCACAGTGACTTTAACCTTTGACCATCAAATTCGAATCAGTTCAATGTTAAGTCCAAGTGGATGTTTGTGCCAAATTTGAAGAAATTTCTTCATGGCCGTCTTGAAATATCACATTAACTAGAATGGGATGGAAGTAAGGTCACAGTGATCTTGACCTTTGACCTTTGACCACCAAATTGTCATCAATCCTTCAGTCCAAGTGGACGTTTGTGCCAAATTTGAAGACTAGAGATATTGTGCTCTAGGATGGACGGGCAAGCCGAAACATAATGCCTGTGACCACAGCTATCACCAGCACAGAGGCGCTGTGTCCAAACACGTCCTCACTGTGACCTCGTCACATGTCCACGTTTGGTCATGGACTTTCCACGTCCACATGTGGCGTCCAAGGTACCCTGGGTGTGTTGGTTGTTGACGTTCTGGGACGCCGTGTCAACTTCAGCCTGTTACATGCATTGTCTGTTTTCACAGGAAATGTACAGTTTGATACAGTCTCTTTCAAAATAAAAGCACTACGTCAGTACAATACCGCAAACTGATGTTTTTTTCCTTCAAGGCAAGGCAAGGCAAGGCAAGGCAAGTTTATTTGTAGAGCACAATTCGTACACAAAGTAATTCAAAGTGCTTTACAGAAGAAGAAAATGCATTAAAATCACAATACAAAATAAAAACATAAATAATCATTATAAAATGAACTTTAAAAGAGAAGAGTGCAGATAAGATCCTTTCAGTCATATGCACAGTGAAATAGAGCTGTTTTGAGCCTAGATTTGAACATTGTCAGAGTAGAGGCCTGTCTCACATCTTCAGAAAGACTGTTCCAGATTTTAGCTGCATAAAACTGGAACCCTGATTCCCCATGTTTAGTCCTGACTCTGGGCACCAGCAGGAGGCCGGTCCCTGAGGTCCTCAGAGTCCGAGATGGTTCATATGGCACTAACATGTCAGAGATGTACTTTGGTGCTAGGCCGTGGAGAGACTTGTACACAAGCAGAGCTGCTTTAAAGTCTATTCTCTGAGCCACAGGAAGCCAGTGTAGAGACCTGAGCACAGGACTAATGTGCTCGTACTTCCTGGTTCTGGTCAGGACCCGAGCAGCAGCATTCTGGATGTACTGCAGCTGTCTTACGGCCCGTTTGGAGAGGCCAGTGAGCAGGCGTTACAGTAGTCTAACCTACTAGAGACAAATGCATGGATAAGTCTCTCCAAGTCAGGTTTAGACACTATACCTTTGATTTTGGCAATGTTTTTTAGATGGTAAAAGGCTGCTGATGTTATTGATTTGATGTTCAACAACACACACATGGGTGAGTTTAGGAGAAACAACAGGGTTTGGCTTCAGAATGTTACGGGACACAAACACTGCTCTCTCAGGTGAAGGTAGGTGTTTGTTGGACCCATCTACCACCGCTCCCACCCGCCGCAGTCGGACTTTCGCTATCTTAACTTTCATCCTTGTCCCGACACGTTTCCCCCCGACACCACCGGGTGCCTTTCAACTATAACGCATCATGCGGACGTTAAAGGACGCCTTTTTTCGTTGGTTTCTGTTGCTGCAAGTCACTGCCCAAGCATTGGATTTTGACGACCTCGAGTGAGACCAGACTCTTGTGTCAATCATGTTTGCACACTCAGTCCAAAACTTTCATCATCATTAAAATTTCTCGAAACAGGTTCGATTTTCTGCCTTTTTCACATCCGCCAGAGCCCTTACAGACGTTTAACTGAGAATCAGTGAAGAAAATGTGGCGGCAGGACACAGCTGAGACGAGACAGAGGAACAGAAGCATTTCATACGTCAGACAGCTACTGTCAACAGGTCAGATAGTGATATTCAGGTGGACGATGATGATGAAGAGGAGGATGTGGACCGCACACAGGTCCACCCCTTCATGAAGCTGCAGTGCCAAATGAAAGACAGGGAGAATGTGATGTGAGTCAGAGAGGCAGAGGAGGAAACGTGTCTTTTCATTTTTTTATTGTGAATTTTCACAATCAACAGAGCGATAAAACGCATCTATGCCTGCACCTGCACCGGCTACTACCACCAGTCCCCACAGGTGTCGCCACAGCATCGACCTGGACTGAATTCTTAAGGAATATCACTTCAAACTTTCTATCAATAGTATAAAAACAATAGATATCAAATTAAAACAACAACTTTGAAAAGAACATCAGATTAAATATGTAAATGAAGTAAAACTTAAACCAGAACAGAATTTAGTGAGATTCAAATAATATGAGGCAAAGTAAAACCAATAAAAGTACCATGAATGCATAATAGGAGAAAAACCTCTATAGAGTCCTCCTCATGTATATTAATGAGTCAGATTAAAGCTGAACTGTGCTGCTCTTTCACAATAAAAGTGCCCCAAGGAGCCTGATGATGAAAGTCAAAGTGACATTCGCACAAGAATTTTAAGAATCTGGATTCCACCAGCCGCTGTGGGTCACAGTTTACATCGAGCAGTCATGTGTGAGTATCATCAAGAAGCTCGGTTCAGATCTGTGCTGTCATCTGTGTGTGTGTGTGTGTGTGTGTGTGTTTGCATGCATGGATGCGTTGTGTCGAGAGGATGTCTCATGCTGAGTTTGAGTGTCAGAGCTGAGATGTTTGGCGATGCATTAAGTGTGTGTGTGTGTGTGCTGTCATGTGAAGGTGTGAACGTGTGGCGTCGGCATGTCGCAGACGTGTCTGACCACCTGTTTGAAGAAACGCTTTTAAGGACGAAGATTAACACCACAATGGAGCTCCAGAAAATTCATGTTGTGGACGCTGATTCCCATCATGCCACGGGCTGTAACTGCAGAGACTGAAGTCCATGAGTCTTTGAAGATGTCTTTTGTGGAGTATCAGGCACAGGCTGAACATTTACTGAAGTATTTATATTTCACATGAATATTTCCATTTTCTGCTACTTTATACTTCTACCCGTCTAAATCTCAGAGGGACATATTGTGCTCTTTACTGCACTACATTTATCCGACAGCTAAAGTTACTGTACAGATTCAAATCATTGACACAGAATATAATTAAAATAATCAATGATTGGTAATAATGTAGATTAAACTACCTACCAGTATATAAAGTAGGGCGGAGCAATAATACCTACAACATATCACAATGTTTTAAGGCTATATCACAATACACAGTTTTGAAAAGTCCTCTAAACTACCGCAGACTACCAATAAACAAAATTATTAAACAGTTCTGCTATATCCATTTTAATAAAGTACAGTTGTAATAAAGATAATAAAGTACTGTTACAGGTTAAATTAAAGGATAACTTTGGTATTTTTCAACCTGGGCCCTATTTCCTCATGTGTATGTGTGCGTATGATTCATAGGTACAACTCGATCTAAAACAGGTTCAGTATTGCGGGAGGCGGATGCAGCCGGGAGCTGCCAAACGAGCTAAAACGGTAACGGGGCAAATGCGTCCCGTATAAGTTTGTGCATTAAATGTGCTTGTTTCGCCACTGACCAGTTCAGATCGCCAGTGCTATCTCTGTAAATAGCATACTAAGCGTTTCCCTGACCCTTCACCTCCTCCCGGCTGTGACGTTGCAATAATGTAAAATAAAAGTACTGTTATAATAATTTTAGTTAAAGTACTATTGTCATAAATTAAAATAAAGTACTGTCAAAACAAAGTTAAATAAAGTTTTGTTACAATAAAGTTAAATAAAATACTGCCCTACAGACTTCTGTTCTTCTCCTGGACCACGTCATGCCCTCGCCCACAACAGGAACAAAACCTGGAGCCAGAGAAGTTAGTGTGCCAAACACAAGGTTTGTTATTAACTTTACAACAACAAGGAGAACTAAGTCGAGTTAGCACCCCAGCGTCTAACTCTGCAAGGACCCCGAGTGACCGGCTTCCTCGGATCTGCCCCTTCAGACCAAGGACACAACAAAGCCTGCATCTGGAACCACAACTCTTTCCAGCCTTCCTCTGCCGGCTAACAAAAGCAGCACCACAAAGCGACTCTCTCTTCCATCCCTCAAGGATTGGTAACGTAACAACTGGGCACAGCTTTATCACAGCTGTACAGGCTGCGTTATTGTTGTGATTGTTTGCAGTTAGGTCATTGATTAGTTGGCTTCGCCAAAGCTAAGTGTTTAGTTTGTCAATACTGTTCACAAACAGATTCTTGCACACAACTAAACACCCTCTGCACTAATCCAGACTGTTTGCAACACAAGTCACATTCACATAGACTCATTTACAAATTTGCTTTCAACAGAGCTACACCCACACAGGCAACTCAAAGTTCCCTCTTCTCATCCTTTGTCTTTGTCCCGATTTCCTGATTTGATGTAAATTAAGTCACATTATTTAAGATAATTAATAATTATTATCAATGATGATTAATCATTTCACATTTGATACTTTAATTGGAGATCTATTACGAGGTCAGCGTTAAGGCTGAAGTCCCAACAAATGGTGCCACCATGTAAAACACAGCACTGGTGCCTTGATCACAACATTCTGGTGTCCCCGTGTGACAACAAATAGTATCCCCACTTTTTATAATATTTAGGAATATCAACATATCTATCATGATATTATTGTGAACTGTTTTGCCAACAATAAGCACAGTGAATATCGGATATTGTGCCAGCCCTGTTTGCAAGAGTATTTCTACACTGTTGTTATTATTGCTACTTTTACTAAAGTGAAAGTTCTGAGTCATTCCTCCACCTCTGCACAGACACACATCATCTGTTTACATCGAGGAGAAGGTAACTTCAGTCTGTCCCTGCCACACATCCAACATGTCGGAGCAGGACATCGTTCACATACATTGTTCTGTAATAGATTATTTAACAGCTTGTGAGTTGACCTCATTAAAAGGCCTATTAAAGAGCACTATCCTCTCGGTGGTTAGTGAGATGAGCTCAGCCACTGTGTTTAATTAATCATGGGGCTGTGCACACGCACACACACACACACACACACACACACACAGTTACCTCTAATATCTAATGGACCATTTAATTCGCAGCTCAGGGAAAACGTATTATTCTGCTCTGCTGTTTTCATATATACGATGTCTCCAAAGCCTGGTATTCATTTATAAATGCCTCAAAGTGCTTGTATCTAGTCACAATATGATGTTAACACTGAACCGCAGCAGCTTCTTTGTCTTGTGTATGTTGAAGACAGTCACTATAGTCTAAGACGAAAGGCCTTTACACACTGGTGACATATAAAAAACATGACAATGCTGGAAATATTTCGCATCAACATTTCTCATGCCAGCAGCGATGCCAGTTTGCAACAGCTGCAGCACTTTTTCAGGTGTCTGTCTGTCTGTCTGTCTGAGCGAAGCTGTTTCATAACAATTTTATCAACTTTCCTTTTAGCAAAATGCTTTGAATGAATGAACTTGACTTCCCTATGATAAACGGTTATGCATGTACATATTTGGGCTCTTATTGTGAGAGGTAAGAACCAAGCCCGCAGAAACAGTGCCAGACTTTTTTTTTTTTATCTTTTTATTTAGATATTTTTTTGGGCATTTTTAAGCCTTTAATTGAGAGGACAGATGAGCATGAAGGGGGAGAGAGAGAGAGAGAGTGACATGCAGCAAAGGGCCACAGGCTGGAGTCGAACCCGGGCCGCTGCAGCAACAGCCCTGTACATGGGGCGCCTGCTCTACCACTAAGCCACCGACGCCTGAAACAGTGCCAGGCTTTGAAGACAATTTTACATGGTGGCCAGAAGTGGAATTACGCCGTCCATGGCCGTCATGTGATGCTGTTGGGCCCATAAAGCCTTTTTCCCCATAGACTTATATTGTGAAAGAGACGTTTGTAAATCTCTGGATACATTTTTTTCGAGCGTCACAAGCCCCTCAAAATGATCCATTTGACTATCGAGATTTGATCTATTCAATCCAATAGCATTTTGAAAGTCTAGAAGATCACATGACTAACTACTTCTACCGCTTACTAAGAAGTAAGCGGTTCAGCTGGCGGAAGTTGGCCACTCAGCAGCCGCTCTGTTTCTAGTGCTCCTGCTCTATGGGCCCCACAGTTCAGAAAACATAGGGTATTTTCATACCTCAGAAATCAAGCTTTTTGGCTTCATGCACCTCTGAGCAACTTTCATAGGAATGGACGGGTATCCGCCTCCAACGCATTACCCAGGTCTCTTTATACATCCACGGTAAAGAACGGACAGAGTGGATCTGGTATGTGCTACTTTTGTCAAGGTTGAAAGGATTAATGAAGCTTGCTGTCTTAGCTCAGTCTATGGAAGTTAGGTACCGTTTTGATAAAGTTAAATGAAGTAGTGTTAAATAAAATTCTAATGAAGTACTGTGATAATGGAGTTAAATAAAGTACAGTTATAATGAAATTAAGTTAAAAGAGTATAATGCCAGATGGCTGGTTTTAACTTATTTCGATGGGAACGAACTCTGTCGGTGCAACTCAGAGTCAAGGATGCTTCCTTGGTTGGACGGGTCCTTCCAGCTCGCACCTTACAGAGGCTAGACAAGACTCCTTCCTGGCATTCGGTGAGTGTCCAGGTGTGACAAGGCCCCGCCTTCAATTCTGGCAAATTGTGTGCAAAGAATTGTGGACACGTCATGCCTGCTGAGGATACAGAAGTGCATCCTTGAAAATTCTCTCAAGGAAGGACTCAGTCTTTGGTAAATTCGAAGGATTGTTAACAATGGAACAGTCCTTTGTGGGGGTTGGATGACGTAGCCTCCTTGAAATGCAGCCGTTTCAAGATCCTTCCTTGACTCTAAGAAGCATTATGTGCTTCCTTGGTACGACAGGTCCTTCCAACTCGGGTCCTACAGAGGCTGAGCAAGACTCCTTCCTAGCATTTGGTGAACACAAATTGGAAGAGTCTAGTAAGTGCCCATGAGTGCGTCATTAAAGAGGCCCTGACTTCAACTCCGGCAAATCATGCACAATGAATTGTGGGTACTTCAAGCCCACTGAGGAAACATATGTGCATCCTTGAAAAATCCCCTAAAAGACAGATCATGTTCTCTGTTGGACTCAAAGGGTCATTGACATTGGAACAGTCCTTTGTGGGGACTGGATGACGTAGCCTCCTTGAAATCCAGCCATTTAAGAATCCTTCCTTGACTTTGAGAAGGACGGATGGTAGGACGGGTCCTTCCAACTTGGGTCCTACAGAGGCTGGGCAAGAGTCCTTCCTAACATTTGCCGAACACACACAACACCGAAGATGCCCCACCTTCAATTCCGGCAAATCATGCAAAAAGAATTGTGGGTATTTCATGCCTGCTGAGGAAACACACATGCATCCTTGAACATTCTCTGAAGTAAGACCTCTGTGTTCAGAAGAATTCAAAGGGATCCTTGACATTGGAACGGTGCTTTGGCCAGAGTCGATGACGCAGAGGGCTTCTCAAAGTCAAGGATGCTTCCTTGGTAGGTCGGGTCCTTCCAACTGGGGTCCAAGAATCCTTCCAAGCATTCGGTGGACGCACATAAGAACAGTCTAGCAAGTGTCCAGGTGTTCACTGTTGAAGAGGCCCTGCTTTCAATTTGCACAAATCATGTGCAAAGAATTGTGGGTACTTTGCGCCTGCTGAGGAAACACACATGCATCTTTGAAAATCCTGTAAATGATGGACTCGGATCTTGTTAGATTTCAAAGGATCCTTGACATTGGAATGGTCTAGCGAGTGCCCAGGTGTTCGCTGTTGAGGAAACACACATACATCCTTTAAATTCTGTTAGTAAAGACTTAGACCTTGCTAGAACCCAAAGGATTGTTGACGGTGGAACAGTCCTTCTGTGGGATTTGAAAAGATAGCCTCCTTGAAATTAATTTAATGATCCTGTGTGTCTTTTACAATCATTTCTCTAGTAGTTTTAAGTATATCTGATCATTTTCAAAACGCACTTTGGGATTTTGGAAAAAAAGAAGAAGTACACAAATGCAACTATGGTGTAACTTTGGTGCTCCTGATGTTTCAGAAAGTTGCAGGACTTTACAGTGGCCTGGATCCTTCCTGCTGCAGAGCGTGCAGACAGAAGACAGATTACACTTGTCAGGACCACCAGCAGAGTGTGAATAGCAGACGTCAGGCTTCATCTCCCCAACACACACACACACACACACACACACACACTTTCCTTTATAATTTAGGTCATACTGGGTCTTACTTCCTATCAAACTGAGAGTTTTTGAATGCCTTAATATCCATCAGTCAGTCTGAGGGAATTTCAATTCCCACGGTTGTCATAAAACTCTGCCTTGCAAACACTCACACAGGCTAACACCCTCTTACTCTCTCACACACACTCTCTCTATCTCTGTCTACACACACACATTTTAATAGTCACACACAGAAAACCTCTCCGGTAGCACTATTGAAAACTTTGTAATGTGCTCTTGGTCTATATTTGTCACCACGGCAGCGCAGCCGATTATTTTCCTCGTCAGCGTTTGAAGCCTCGCTGTAATGAGCCTGCCAGTCACACATTCTGGGATTAAAACACAGTGAAGTCGCACTACAGATGATGACAGCTGCCTGAGAGGGAAGACAGAGAAAAAGCAAAAGGCTTTTCTTTACAAGAGCTACAATATGCAACTTCACGCCTGCAGGCAGTGAGGTGTTGAGTCCTTCCTCCCACTCAGCTGGGAGAGCGAGAAGTCAACTGGAGAAGTGGAAGTGAGGGCATCCTGTGCACAGAGCACTGGATAGAAAGTAAAATGTGACGTCTTGCACTTCTGAACTTCTGCACAGTTTAGATCTGATACTCTGGTTGAGCATTTGCATTTGCTACAGAGGCATGAATCAACAGACCTGAATCAACATTCATCAAAGCTGAACTCGGTCAGTCTCGGCTGCGCTTTGACCTGAATGCATTAAAAAATTCTAGTGAAAATTGTACAAAGTTACATAACAGAAAAAAAGATAAAAACAAACATCAGATGACACGGAGCAATATTCACATTTTGTCAAGTCGTAGAATGTACGGGCTCATTTATGCTCAACCTTAGATACGTACTCCATGTTTATTCATCCGTATTTCTGCATGTTTTCTGAAAGCTTACGGATACAGATGAATCAGAGCGGTGCCACCGGAGATCGTGGCGGCAGTGTGTTGTATTTCAAGCGAGATAAGACCATAGGAGATGATGAAATTTAAATAAGGGCAAACAGAATAATTTGGTAAAAGTAAAAAGAATTCATCATCCACATGTCGGGATGGAAATAATAGCCGCACACACCGACGGCGTTAAACGCTGCGTCCATTTGAAGAGACAATATTACGACCTCCTCCAGCGTCACCTTGTTTGTTGTTATGTGTAAGTTTGACTCCACCCTCTAGTGCCATCTACTGGCTGTATTTATGCTGACCAGAGGATGTGTGGAAGTATGAGGGCAGTGATGTTTACGACATTTGAAGCGGACGTATCCATTTCCTTACATAAAGGAAGTATAAATGAGCCTCAAGTCTGTGCCGGCAACAGCTGTAGGCAGAGGCATTAGGTTTACGGGATTTCCATCCGTCCTGTTCTCGTGAACATGTTATCTCAAGAACGCCATGAGGGAAAATCCTCAAATTTGGCACAAACATCCACCTGGACTCAACGATTTTGGAGGTCAAAGATCACTGTGACCTCACACAACACTATGCAAAACACTTTTGGCAATAACCAGCCCTTCCTCATTCCCAGGTCGTCACATGCTAATGCTTTATTACGCTCCTTGGTGTATGATATCAACACCAAAGGCACCCTTATGTGTCTTAATGAGACGCACCGGGCAGCTACTTCCAAAGTAAAGTCATGCTTGGCAGTACTTGAGGCTGAGAGCAACTGCCGTGATATTAAATGTGAGAAAAGGTCAAAACAAAATAAGACTGGTGTCCTGTTTGAATCCAAATGTCAGTGCTGTTTAATCATAATGTTATGTACTTTACCTATGGTCGCCACCCACTGACATCACTCGTATCACATGTTTACGCCACCTCACGTTGTGTAACAAAGTAAAATCTGAGATTTACATCTCAACACATTAAACACGTTAAAAAGAGAACACTTGCTGAAAATGTGAAAATACTGAGAACTGTAGTCGTCAAATGTGGAGTTAGACTCTTGCCTTGAGACTATGATGGAGCCACCCAGAGCATAAGCCCCCTAACCCTTTCACCACAGTTTGTTTGGAGACAGAAGCTTTGCATTATAACCAGAAAACCAGACGATCAGACACGGCAGTGGAATTCCTTTGTTGCGTGAGGGTTTACTTCCTCATAGTCTCGGTATTTGCTGGTGATATTTGCCTGCTTTCATTATTTATTGGCGAGTCTAAGTGTCGTGCGCTGACAGCTGTCTCAGTGAAAGCTGTTTACATGATGTATATTGTTGTGAATATCGTTTCCCCTGAGCTGCCTTAACAAAAGACTGAATTTTTTTAGGGAGAAAATGGAGAACATTCTCAGTGAGTTGGGTTGCAACACTTACTTCCAGGCTGATAAGAGGAATGTTATTTCACAAACAAGTGCCATTCATCCAGGAGCTGCTTTGTTGAGTGTGTGCGCACTCTTCCTCGGTCGTGCGGGATGATTTTCTGTCTGTGAGGAGAAGCAGAGGAGGGCGCGTGAGAGCTGTGAACAGTATCAAACATAATGCTTGTCAGCAGTACATTTGCCATTATAATGATGCGTGTGAAGCAGATGGTCTACAGGCCGCTTCCATTTCCATAAAGCTGAACATACATCAGCAGAGCACTCTATGTTTTCTAGAAATAAAAAAAAAAGCTCCACTTCCTCACTGTGTTATCACTCAGATCGTCCTCGCTGCTGCACAGTACCGCCACACAACATTTAAATATTGACAGACCGACTGGAGTTTGCAGAATGCGCAGTATATACTGTAAGGTGACGCATTGCCCGCCATCAGTTATCATGTTCTTTTCAGTAGCGGCAAGTTGCGCACTGAGCAGCTTCCTCCTCCGAGGATGGAGTCACCACCTCAAGACCCTCATGAGTGCTGCTTCAAGTGCCTCGTGTTACGCAGCCAACTCCCTGTGAAAGCTTGCAAAGAGCTGCCCAGATTAGGTGGCAGCAGTGGTGGGATCACTTCCGACACTTTGACGTGATGTTCGGCTGCCACGAGAGTGAGCCGCAGCCTGAGATCGCCTACACCCCGCTGCTGCCTCCGGTCGTCCCTGCTGACAACATCATCTCTTCTCAGCACCTCACAGCGCTGGCATTGACCTTTGCAGCAGGACGTATGGCGCTCCTGCAGCCATCCAACCAAGCTTTGTGTTAGGTGTCTGCAAACCCACGGTGCTGGAAACTCCCTGAGAGGAACTGCCCACTGGGGAGCTCCTCCAAGAACTACATACCTTCAACGGCTTTTTCACTGTTTGCATTGGAGCTGCCAATATTGCGCCATATTGTGAGCTGGTTGGCGGTCGGTACAGCACCATCGCTTTCACTTGGACGAGCGAAAAATACATTCTGTTTCCCCCGTTGCACATATGCTCATAGAGCTTGGACTTCATTGTCAATCCAGTTGTCGGTGCTTACCTCTCGTTTTGTCGTTATGAGCTGTTGTTGTGTTTTGTGTTATGTGTTGTTCACAAGGCTGACCGATTTTTAAAAATGGTGGTTGCTGGTGCTGACCTGGCTGCGTACGAACAGTCACTGTTCACTTATGTGAGGTGGGTTTAACTGTTTGGTGGTGTGTATGTGGATGTGATTGTACGGTTGGAAGATTATTGCCTGATTCGTGTGATATATCAGGGTGAGAGCAACACTGACGAGTGACCAAGGACACTGACCACAGAAAATAGTGAATAAAGTTCTACTGTGAAAACTTTGTTACATATAAAACCTCAAGTTGGCCCGCAGACAGTCTAAAACAATGTTAAAAATATAATACAGGATGAGGGAGATTAAAAGTCTGATTAAAAATCAAGGGGCTAAGAATAATAAAAATGCTGGGCTTCTTTTCCAGACGCAGGACCTTCACCTTCAGCCGTCGTTGGAGGTTACCCACAGGCTCCAGTCGGCACCTAAAACATAGAGAACCAGAGTATCCAAGCAAATCAACACAGTACTATCCAGCATTCAGCTTCAGCGTCCGCCGCCTGCTGCAGCTGATTTAATGCTAAAAATGTCTGTCACTTAGGCCGGAAGTCAAAGTAAAAGTCAAAATAAAAGCATGCAATAAAAACCTATAAAAACACAGCAAACAAGGCAGAATAAAAGCACAACTTAAATAAAACTCAAGTAAAAAAGATAAAACATGCAATATAAAAACCCTAAAACAGACTTCCGCCTTGTGACACTTCTAGGAGCTAAAAAAGTCCCTCAAAACATTCTACGAAGTGTGCACAGCTAATTTTGAACCGTTTATCGCATTTCAACAAAAAAATAAATTGGTTTGGAACCCAAAAAAGTTAACTCTCATGTGGAATTAAAAAAATAGCCATTTTTCCTTGACCTGAAGAGTGAAGCGTGACGACAGGTTGGAAAGAGAGGATGGTGATCATGAGTGGGAAATCATCAGAAAAACCGGAGCATGCAGTCGTCTCAGTAATAGTTCGTCCATGTTTGTTTTTGGGGGGAAAAACACTTTGGCGGTTTCTTAGAATTATAACAAGGTTCCTCTGATCTGAAAATACCAACTGGCTCCGCACCGCATGTACTGAAACAGTTATAGTTCTTAGAGGGTCATTTTTAAGGATTTACTTTTCCAGCACAAGAGGAACCACAAGTGATACATGGGTACAGTGATTGGTTTGAACACATGAGCCAATGCAGCACTGGCTACTGACATTATTAAAAACCCAAACAAATGGACTTTACTGTGCATATCTGCATAGCTTGACAAACTGAAAGATAGCTTAGCATCCCTATTGGCAAGGATGTAAATATGCAGCAGTGTCGACAGCGTCAGTTGATTCAGGTCCAAACTTTGCTTTCAGGGGGCATCAATGCTATTGCACTTTGTAAAGATGCTAGCTAGCTGCAGATAGCTGTAACTTAGCACGTGAGATGGACGAAGAGGCGATTTATTCACCGCAGCTGTTTGTGACGGTTGTAGTTTTTGCCATGAGAACTTGTCAACATTAAACTCCATCACAGGAGAATCTACACTGGTTTCTGTGAGAGAGGAAACCACTGACTTTTAGGAGCTATTTTTAGCCATGCTAGTGGCCCAAATGTAGGTCAGGCAGTCCACCGCTTCATGGTCCCCCAAGGATGAATCCCCTGGCCCTTTCTCTGCTGTGAGGTTAATGTTTTTGCTTTTTAGGGAAACGTCTCAAGAACGACTGGATGGATTGCCATTAAACTTGGCACAGACAGCCAGGGTGCTCCGTGATGAATCCCAATAACTCTGGTGATTTCCTGATTCTCTTGTGGAATAAGGAGACTCAAAGCACAGGACTGGACACTGCATCATGGTGCATCATGACAATTTATAGTGTCTGATAAACAAGCAGTATCAGTCAGCACACACACACACACAAGCTTTCCAGTGCGCACGTGTTTCCTGTTATTCCGACGACCAGTTCTGGGAACGATTGCTTCTCCTCACCTAACCAAATTTGGTCAGTCATGTCGGGTCGTCTGGCTGAAGTCATGTCAGGTCGTCTACACTATAATTTTGCCTGTAGCTCTACCAGCAGGTCAACATTTGATTCGTCCAGTAGCTTAAAAGAACAATATTTAAGATTTAGTGGCATCTAGCAAACCAGCAGAAACTTCTCCCGGTTAGAATTCCTGCAGTAAATACAGTAAGGTTTTTGTTTATGTTTAGTGGTTCTTTAATACGTGTAAAACATCAGCGTGTTAAAACTGTTACTGTAAGTTTGCTCCCAGCTGGCCACTTAAACGTGGTTAACTTTAGGTTGTGACATCATGTGATCAAAATTCAACGTCAGGACCACGTCTAATGCCAACATCAATGTGATGTAGAATAAAAGCCGACAGATGAAGTTGATATTTTATTGTTTTTAAAGCTGTGTTGTTGAGTTACCACAATTCAACGTCTACAAATGTTAACGTCCACACAACGTAAAGTTCTGATGTCATTAGACATTTATATTATTGTCGACCTGATTTTCAATCCAACCGAACTTTGCCAATTGAATTGAATTGAATTTGACTTTTTATTGTCCCCAAAGGGAAATTCTTTCTCACAGCAAAACAACAGTGACGAGTACAACGTCCAACAACCCAACAATAAAAGTGAACAATAGATAGACGCAGCAAAAACAACACTACGACACTCTGAAACAGTTATCACACTCAACAGGGTCTGCTGTTAAGGGCTGAGGTAACTGAGGGGATCAGGCTTCTTCCAAAGCGGGCCGTCCCTATTGCAGTTGAGATGCGTGTAATGGCCCTGTTGTTGAGTTCACTGAGGTTGCGTGTGGGGAGACCTGTTATTTTTGCAGCAGTGTTGGTTAGTTTGGAAAGCTTGGTGCGGTTCTTGACAGAGAGTAGGTTGAAAAAGCAGGTGGAACAACACAACAGAAGTGGCTGAATGATGCTCTGGTGCAGTAGCAGCAGTAGGTGTGGAGCAACATAAAGACCTTTGAGTCTGCAGATGACTGACAGTCTTTGGTGGCTTCTTTTCTGAATATCCATGATGAGCTGATCAAAGGTGAGAGTGTTGTCTAATGTTACTCCGAGGTATTTAAAACTGTCCACTGTTTCAACTGTTTGGTTATGGACGACAATGGGTGCTGTGGTGAAGGGGGACTGAGTAACAGCTTTCCTTTTGTTGACATTGAGGGCCAGGTAGTTGTCCTCACACCACTGAGTCAAGTGTGTGACTGTGGTGTGGTAGTCAGTGGTGTTGTCTGTGAGTCGAGCGAGGATGGCTGTGTCGTCAGAGTATTTTAAGTATTTTGTGGTGGGTGATGGACCGATGCTGTCGTGTGTGTAGAGGAACAGGAGAGGACTTAGCACGCAGCCCTGTGGTGCTCCGGTGTTGAAGTGGTGGAGCCCAGCCGTACTGTTGTGGAAGTTGTGGATGAGGTGAATGTTGGGGATGCTTACTGGATTAGTGTGCTGACGTTAGCATGTAGCCATGAAGCCTTACAGAGCTGAGAGCCTGGCTGCTCCAGAGGATAAGTTTGTAGGTTATATCCAAAACATTTGAGACCGTGGGTGGAGAGAGACTGTAAAATTCAAAATAACATTGATATAAAGTTATGTAATGATGCAGCAGAGTTACGTGTGTAACTGAATCTGTGTCTGTGAGTGAGCAGTGTGTTGCCAAACACCCACTCAGTCAACTTTCCTTTACAAGTAAGATTTAAAATTATAAAATAACTGCATGGTGGTTCATGTAGCCTGTCAAACATCCCACTCATCACTGCAGCTGTCACTTACCTTCAACGCTCCGTTGTGGCTGCGACGCTTTGAGGGAAATGCTTCTTTTTGAATCCAATGAAAGGTCCGTAGCTGCCGGTCTTCTCTTTGTGTTTGATCACATCTGAAAGAAAACTTTAAGCTTGCTGCAGTTTCCCAGCAGCACGCACGCACACACACACACACACACACACACACATCTATTGCATCAAAATAACGAGGCATGAAGTTGACATTGTTTTCTGGTGTGTAGGCAAACATAAAACAGCTTACATGGATGTCAATCCACCTACACTTTGATGTCGGACTAAAACAGGCCTACACAGTTTTCTACAGCTGATATCTGTGCCATAAAATCAATGCGAGCTCCATTCGCACATAGAAAACATAGAAAAGCTGCACACTTGTGAGCAGCGGAGCTTTTCTGCCTCTCTGCTGCTGTCGACACGTCACAAACACTGAGGATTAGCTTGATGTTCGTGAAGCTTTCCTCCACCACAAAGCTCCCTGTGGTGCGTCTCCCATTGTGTGTCATGTTTTGCATTGTGTGTCGCGTTCAGTGACAGTAAATCACTGTGCTAACGACGGCGGTGGCGAGTGGTGCCTCCTTCCCAGCGGCTCTGTCAGTCAACATTACAGCAAATCATCTATTTTAACATGTTTTACTAGACATGTCAAGTCAAACACACTTTCCAGTGTTTTGAGTGGATTCACAGGCGCCATGCTTTGTGGGGACTCTGATCACTCACTGAGTTGTGGGGACTCAGCTCTCATCTGGGGACAAAAAGGTGTTTTCAGTGTTCCTGAAATTCCTATTCTGCCCAGGTTGAAGGTGGGCGGAGCTTTGGTGGGAATTAATATGGCCACAAAACTCCACCCACCAATAAGACCAATAAGGGTGTGATCTGACCCGCTGTAACAGGTCACTGAGACAGATGTTAATCACACACAGTCCTGAAAACACTTGCGTGGGGTTAAGGGGCTCATCCGAATTCAGTTCCTCCTCTTCTGCCAGCTCAACATTAGCACGACTCAAACATTAGAAGGCTTTAGCAGAGGCTCCTTCAGCTGTTTCACTGTCTCATTCCTCCCGATAACCTCCACAGGACATTGATATAAGACCAGATCTTTTTTTTTATTAACCAACAGCTGCCAACAACATCACTGCCTCTCAGCAGCGCCGCCATGAGAGTGTGAATCTTTTGTTATTCAGGAGGGATGGCGCTCCTGGCCGGCAGCCTTTGCATTAGTTTTGGTACTTTTCACATTTATTGATTGACTTTCGGAGCCAAAGGTCCCCAGATCCCCGATACTGGGACTTCTTTGCTTTGAAAATGTTGTAAACTTCTTAACTAGATGTTGCTCATTAAGATTCAGCCACAACATGAGCTATTTCTGCCCTCAGTTAGAAAGCAGACGTTCGCCCAAAGACAATCTTCAGCTGTTATTCAACCTGCTGGTCAAATCACTCTTGAAAATAATTTGTATATTTTCACCGAATAACTGAAATGTGATCGAGGTAAAATTTGAAGGGACTTTCATCCCTCATCCCCATTTTTAATGACAGGATTTCAAGACAGACAGATGATGCACACGATCAACTTTGCTGTGATGAAGGTAAAAAGCGAGCACAGGTAATTGTGGGGAACCAGCATGAAACGTCACTGCAGCACTCTTTACGTCTGCTGACATTTCTCTCTTTATGAGTCATATTCAGAGGGAAATTATTACCTTGGCTGATGCGGACGTTTTATAGTTTCCATTGGTCACAGGAGGAGTGAAAGAAAAAAGGGAGTGACGGCGGACGAATGCAGAATGTGAGCGACATATTTGACGTACGTAGAGGAGTGAATGTTGAAGGCTGTGCAGGAGGTGATCGTAACCACAGAGGACAGCAGGGAGGAAATGTGACCCGGTTTGTAATGCAGATGTGGAGGGATGTGTGTGTGTGTGTGTGTGTGGTGGGGGGGTAGAGGTGAACCACATTAAGTGAGAAAAATACATCACAGTATTTCATTTTGTCGCTCCAGCGATGAATGAAATGCAGGTATTAAACCTCTCTCTCTGTCTCTCTGTCATGTGCTGTACAGATAACAAGTTATATAAATAATAAATGACACGCGGTGGTTTTTAATGGAGTTTCACTCGAGACTTCTCTTGACAGGTCATTTCTTTATTCTTGTTCTTGTGGGGGGAGGGCAGGGTGTGTGGGGTCACTAAAACCCCATTTAAGAAAGCACACTGACTTTGAAGCGAGTGAACCTGAAGAACAGGAATGCTTAATTCCACGTTTTAGGGTTAATGCCTGCAGCACTCTGCTCTTAACATTACTGTTTCATGCAAGTCCTGACTGAAGTGACGTGTTAGTGTTGGAACGGTGCAACAATAAAGCTGGAAAACACATCGGCAGTGAACGCCAAAAAATACGTCCCTGTTGTTTTCAAAGTTTAAACCCACACCAGCTGCGGCTAGAAGTGTGTCAGCACTCCTATATGTGCCGCCCTGCGCCACTTCACATGCATTTCTTTTGCATTGTTTCCCCACTCGCTCTCTGCTTGTACAGACCAGCTCCTGTAGCAGCTCTTTTTCTCTGCTCCTGTAGCAGCTCGACTCCTCTCCTCACCACGGATGTATAAAGAGAACTGTGTAGCCGTCGCTGTGTGTCGTGTCTGGTTGTCTTTCAATTTACCTTCACCCGAATGAGAGCTGTGAGATCATGAGAAACTGAGAATATTTCTTCCACAAACATTCATCTTCAACTCAAGTAAATACGTTCTCTTTTTCCTCCTGCAAAATGGAGTCTTTCATAAGTATTCGTCAGATCCCAGCAGGTCTGTGCATATCGTCTAAGACACAGCAGCAGTAGCAGCAGCGGGGGGTCGAGTTTGGCTGTGAAATGTCAACTCTGACCCGCTGAGAAATGAGAGGAGGAGAAAAATAAAAGAGTCTGAGCAACTAACAGCACTTTGAAATGAAAAAGCTTATTTTCTCTGACATTGCGAGGTTATTGTCTGTGTGCGTTTTCAGAGGCAACAGTGTGACTAACACACCCCTCTCTTACATTGCTCCCAGCAGGACGCAACACTTCAAGCACAAACATTTTATATATGAAGATGTGGCCGACATGTGGAGAACAATATGAACAGTAAAACACGGTTACACTCAGTTTTATTTGTGTAATATTTAAAACAAGTGTGTTACACAGAAGCCTGATGTAATGGTATATGATATACCACACTTGTTGATCACGTAATTAAGAGTCTGCTGTTATTCTCAGTTTTTCTCCTGTGAGCCCCACACACTGTCCTGATTTCAGGGTTACTCACTGGCACTAAGGAAGATTAATCCATCACTGAACACAGTCCCTAAAAAGTGCACTAATTCCTAACATTGGCTAAAAGCTACAGTGTCCCACTGTCTTAGGCTGTTTTTTGTTTGTCTGTTTGTCTTTTTTTTTTTTATGACACCCAGTGTTTGTGAGCTTTGTTTAAATATTTATGTCTTCAGTGACGAGCAGCGGGCGTGGAGCTGAGAGCCACACACAAAAATTCTGAAGTGCTGATACTGAGACTCAGTACGTTTTTTGTGCCACAACTGCCCCCAGAAATGCAGCAATGTGCTGCTAAAAAACAACTGGTTTTGTTGTCTGTTGGTCTCAAACAGTGGTCTGCAGTGAATGTTTGACAGGTGTCTCACCTAGGTGTTACAGTATCTCCCATCCCGTCCACCTTCTGACAATGTCAGCTTATTTACTACTTCACTTTAGAACGCTGATATGATGTGTGTGAAAGGTCACTAAAGAAGACCCATGTTCAGCAGCACAATAGTGGCAATGGGTTGCTAAAAATGACCTCATTTAGTGGCACAAGAGCAGCTGGAAAAGATGCACCAGGATGCTTAAAAACACCCACATGCTACGCAACAATAGCAGCGGGAAAAGTGGCACTAGGTCGCTAAAAAATACTCAGTTGCAAAAAAACATCCGGTGTTTTTGCTTGTTAGTCTTGAGCACGTATGCAGCTTGGCAGCTGTCATGCCATCCACCATCTTCTCCACCTCCTGATGACAAAGTAAAGGTCATTTACTACGTCATTTTACAAATGCTGATATGATATACTATATATAAAAGTTTGCTAAAAAAAAAACATTAACGTTCAGTAGCACAAAAAGTGCTGGAAAAGCTGCGATGGGTCGCTAAAATACACCCAAGCTCTGTGACACAAAAGCTGCTGGAAGAGCAACGATAGGCTGCTAAAAAACACCCATGTTAGGCAGCGCAAAAGTAGCAATGCGTTGCTAAATAAGACCCACGACTGGCGGCACAAAAGCCGCTAGAGAAGCGATAGAAGGTTGCTAACATGACCCACGTTCAGCAGCACAACAGTGGCAATGGGTCGCTAAAAAACACTCTCGTTCAGCAGCACAAATACCGCTGGAAAAGCAACCCCAGGTCACTGGAAAACACCCATGTATAGCAACACAAAAACTGCTGGAAAAGTGGTGATAGGTTGCTAAAAACACCCACATTCAGTGGCACACATGGTACTGGAAATGCGCCCCTGATTGCAACAGCGATGTGCCGCTAAAAAACACCCAGGTTTGGCGATACAAAAGGTGCTGGAAGACCACTGATAGGTTACAATAAATACCCTCGTTCGGCGGCAGAAATAGTGCTACAAATGCACCCCCCAGTTGGTTTCAAACACGTCTGCTGCTTGGCAACCATTTTGCTTTGGTGTCAAACTACTCACCGTCCTATCCAACTCCTGATGACGATGTCAACTAAACAAGTACATCACTTTAGAAACGTTGATAAGATACTTGTGAAACGTACAAATGTAGTGTATAAATTTTCTTCTAGCAACTGGGCTGGGATTTGTTGACAGTAACAAAAATGCTGAGAAATGTCAGAATCATTCTTGATTAAAGATTTTCTGATGTGCTCATTAAACACAAACTGTAGAAGTTTCACTTTATGCATAAAAGCATTACTCTTATCACTTATACCCACACTTGTGTTATTGTATCATATGTAATTATGAATGTAAAGCCAAGCCAATTTTATATAAACATCCCAAAACCAGAAATACGCTTCAAAAGACTTTAGAAATAGAAGATAAGGAGAGCCTCTTGCAGAGGATCTGTAGCCTACTAAACATGAGCTTATGAGTTTGTGAAGTCAGTTTCATGAGGTGTCGTGCATCACAATAAGGAATGAATCAAATATGAACTTTAACAACCTTCACACAAGGTCAAATATGATCAATGTGGCTCTGCTTAGACAGCAGGAGTCATCACGGCCCCACGTCCTCTAGTGGGACCTGTGCTCACAGCCCAGCAACGTGCAGCTCCATCATTCACCAGAGAACACGAGGACTGGCAGGTCCACCACTGGCATCCATCCAGCAGGTTCACACTGAGCACATGTGACAGGTGTGAAAGAGTCTGGAGACGCCGTGGTGAACGTTATACTTTTGATTCCAGGATATAGTAGATGGACCTGCACTTGTACAGCGCCCCTCTGATCTTCTGGTCTTTCTAGTCTTCCGCTGACTGGAAGATCATTGGTTCGATTAGAGGACAACCTGCTCTATCTTCTGAGCCACAGCCACTGTCATTTGGTACTGTGCAGAAATGTAAAGGCGGCATAAGGACGGGGCTTTGTAGCAGCTCTGTAGTGCCATTGTCTGCGTAAAAAGAACTTTAGAGGCTGATGAACATTGTTCACATTAATGTAAAAAGTTTAATTATTTTTAACGTTAATGTCACGTTGATTCTGCTCTACTACTATAAACCACGAAAAGAAAAGTCACCATCATGTTATAGCCTTGTTATAGTAATAAATATATATTCCAAAAATCTGTCCTCACTGGGGGAAAGGCAATGACTCCCTGACATTAACCTTTAATGTCCTTAAAATTAAAAGCATCTGGTTTCTAAATCATTCTGTCAACTAAGAACTACAGTACAAATCTCTCTTTAAAACGTTACGGTTTTTATCACTTTTTCATGAGTGGTAGAATCTTATTTCAAGAAACCAAGAAAGGTTGTCATTGGTATTGAGTGTCGATGTTTTTCAATATATTGTAACAAATGTAGGGACTCCAGTATCGGGACAACACTAGTAAATATATATATTAGTGTAATACAAAAATCCCTTTAAAAGGTGATGGTTTTTATGACTGTTGTGACCGTTAATCGTTCAGTCAGAGTTTGTCTCTTGTCAGTGGTAGAATCTGACTTTGGGAAGAAATTCCCTGTGAATTCATTCGATATTAAATCAGGGTCACTGACGGTGTTAATGGAACGTAATCACCTTCATCCCTTTGACGCTCGGTGGAAAAACCAATCATGTTCTCAGCACTTCAGACGAATCAAATACTCGCCTGGTTTGCCTTTCGTTTAAATAGATTTACATACATTAGGGAAATGTCTGACGATGCCCTTGATAGTTTCAGCTCACTCTTGGACAGCAGAGAGATGACGAGAAAACAATCACAAGCAGTGACGCCACACAATCAAGTCGCTTTATCACAGCCTTCGTCTGTTATCTAAGACAGAGGTGTCATTTAAGAGTCAGGTGTGGTGTGTTTACGGTAAGATGGACCACACGGGCACACACACATTTACACACCATCAATGCTAGATGCTTCTGCACAATACGTATTTGCCAGTTTTATCCACTCTTGCAAACTGGACTGATCCCAATATTTGAAAAAATAAATGGAATTTAAGTTAAAGACGTGCTGATCAAAAGCTCAATCGTAACAGACATTTTGAGTGTCTGAGAAGTGTTGCTGATAACAAGTGTCCCTGTAAACCATGAGAGTGTGACAGTGAGCCAGCATGTGCAGCACCAGGACCCTGAAACTGAATCATTAGTGTTGTTATTCACACCTGTGCTTTCACCACTGCAACACGTCACAATGTCCTCCATGAAGCGTCCTGTTCTTTACAGGTGAAACTGATTGTGACTGTGGACAAATCTGCAGCTAACAGTTCATGTCCAGTGTCAGCGTTGAGAACAAATACAGGAACCAGTGTGTTGGAGTAGAAAGGTGCACAATAAGAGTGTGAGAGTCAGGTTAGTTACTGGGCATGAAGTGCACCGGGCATTCATGCAGGAGACCTGGACTTGCATCGTGTTGCAGACCCATAATTAACATCTTTTTACTATAAACACAGTTCTTCCATAACAAGTGTAACTGCACATCAACCAAAGTTAATACGTTCATTCTTTTCCTTTTGTTCACCAGATAAAAGCTTTGCCCATTTTGATAATAAATACAAACAATATAAACAGACCAAAGCAACTGCTGAGTAGCATGCAGAGACTCCAGACCCTTCACCCATTCATCCCTCGACCCACACCCCTTCATCTTTCATCTCTCAACCATTCATCCCTTCCACACTCAACCCTTCATTCCTGATTCCTTCAACCCTAAACCCTTCATCCAATCATCCCTCAACCCTTCATCACTTCAACCCTCGACTCTCATCCCTTTCTCCCTTTGACCCTCTACCCGTCATCCATTCATCCCTTTGGCAATCAACCCTTCATTCAACCATCCCTCAACTCTCATTCCTTCATCCCTTCAACCCTTTATCCCTTTGATCCTTGACCCTTCATCCAATCACCCTTCGACCCTCATCCCTTTGGCCCCTCAACCCATTCATCCCTTGTACCTCATCCCCTCAAACACTGACCCTTCATCCAATCATCCCCCAACCCTCATCTCTTTGACCTTCACCCCCTCATCCAATCAATCAACTTTCATTCATTCACCCCCTCGACCCTTCATCCCCCATCCCTTCGACCCTTGACCCTTCATCCAATCATCCCTCATCCTTCATCCCTTCAACCCTTCTTCCGATCACTCCTCGACCCTCATCCCTTTGACTCTAAGCCCTTCATCCATTCATCCCTTGCCCCACATCCCCTCAAACCTTGACCCTTCATCCAGTCAACCCCCAACCCTTCATCCCTTCGACATTCACCCCTTCATCTCTTCTGAATTCTTCATCTCTTCACCTTTTGACCCTCATCCCTTTGACCTTCACCCCTTCATCCAATAAACCCTCAACCCTTCATCCCTCATCCCTTTGACCCTCAACTCCTCATCCAATCATCCTTCGACCTCCATCCCTTTATCCCTTTGGTCCTCTACCCATCATCCATTCATTCCTTTGACCACTGACCCTTCATCCAATCATCCTTCAACTCTCATTCCTTCAACCCTTCAACACTCATCCCTTCATCTCTTCAACCCTGAACTCTTTGACCCTCAACCCTTCATCAAATCATCCACCAACCCTTCATCCCTCATCACTTCATCTAATTATCCCTTGACCCTCATCCCTTCATCTAATTATCCCTCGACCCTCATCCCTTCATCCCTCATCCCTTTGACCCTCGACTCCTCATCCAATCATCCTTCGACCTCCATCCCTTTGGCCCTCTACCCGTCATTCATTCATTCCTTTGACCACTGACCCTTCATCCAATCATCCTTCAACTCTCATTTTTTCAGCCCTTCATCCCTTTGACCCTTCATCCCTTCGACACTCATCCCTTCATCTCTTCAACCCTGAACTCTTTGACCCTCGACCCATCATCAAATCATCCGCCAACCCTTCATCCCTCATCCCTTCATCTAATTATCCCTCGACCCTCATCCCTTCATCTAATTATCCCTCGACCCTTATTCCATCATATTCAATAAACTTCTCTAAGTCTTTATCTTGACTGGCGCAGTCTTTGTTGGTCAAACGGCTGAAACGTGCAGAAAGAACAGAATATTAATTCAGATTTAGCATTAACATGGATTCATTGGGCACTAATATTTTTCCACTGAACGGGTTATCAAAGGTTCACCCTTTAACTCTGAAACCCAAAACTCCCTCGGACCAGTTTCTTCTGATTCAGGGTCCGTGTAAACGCACCTGTCCTCACAGAGCTGGCTTGTTCGTCAGACACTTCACCTACTGTAGAACAACTTGACATGAACCTTGAGTTAAGATGATTTTGTTTAACCTCTGTTGCCGAGGTCAAGAAAACATTTTGGTTTTATATATTCAGCTATTCAATGTTTTGATGTTCACACAACAGAATGACAACAAAACCACCGACGCTGCTGCCAAACGGGAACAAACTTGAAAGAATGAGGAGGAAAAACAAGACAAGAGGACTGTTTCAATTTGTTCTCAAGTACTTTCAGGGTCGCAAAGACTCTTTGAGTCGCGGTACATCACTGTCAGACACAGAGGCAGACGGGACAGACTGAGGGAGGGACAAACTCTGTGAGGCATTTTGTGCTGCAGCGCATCTGTCTTCTCTGCCACACTGAAAGAATAACCAATGCAAATTCCAGATTCAGCATGAGTACCAGAAATTGGACTCAGGTAGCTGATTTCCCAGTGGGAGCATTAAAGTTTCATCTCCACCATTGTGCGCTGCATTAAAACAGAGCATTATGGGGGATTTTGCAGCTCATGTTCAAGTTACACTGTCTTCCCGAAGTCGTCACTGCATCGCCTGAAAATTAGAACTCATCTCTAGTATGTTAACTGCACACGGCTTCCATCTCCTCCTGGTCTCACTCTCATGTAATAATCACAATAACTCACCTCATCGCTGGCTGCTCCTTCATTACCTCCCTGCACGCCACCCCTCCCTCCCTGCACGCCACCCCTCCCTCCCTGCACGCCACCCCTCCCCCCTCTGTGCAATATTTCTCCCACGTTTTATCTCACAGCTTTCCTGATTTCTGTCAAATCTCCTTCAGCGCTGCCATTTTTTGTCATTTTCCCACCTCCCTCTCTCATTACTGGCCTCTTGGAGAGATGCACCGGTAAATTCATTCATCCATCATGTTGCCATTATTGCCTCTCTCCCCTCCATCACTATCTTGATAATGACACTCACTTCCATCCATATATCTATTCAGTATTCAGGTTCTCAACCATTTAAAGTTGTTTGCCAGTGAAAAAAAACACTGACATGTACAAAATTACACACAACCCCGATCTCCAGGCAACAGGAGCACATCTGTGTGTGTGTGTGTGTGTGTGTGTGTGTGTGTGTGTGTGTGTGTGTGTGTGTGTGTCAGTAATACGGTATGTCACATTTGTAGAATAAGCAGCGTAGAGGTGTAGAAACCTTCCCTCACAGCTGACGTGTCACATGAAACCTGGAGCACGAGAGTTAGACACTGTGAAATCCTCAGTGGGTGTGAGAATGAATGACGCCCATCCTACACTTCCTGTTTCTTGCTTTCGTTCCATCGCTATTTATTTATTTCTGCGTTCAAGCACTAGCGGTCAGTATCTGACCAAATGTCTCCCCTTCTGTTCCTGAGATATGACGTTACAACATGATGATGTCACAGTCAAGCTGACCTTTGACCTTTTGACCTTCATTATTTTATCCTGTTAGACATTTGTGTCAAGTTTGGTCAGAATTAGTGAATGAATTCTGCAGTTATGGACAAAAACATGTTTTGTGAGGTCACCACGACCTTTGACCACAATATTTAATCAGTTCATTGTTGAGGACAAATTCCCTCAAGGCGTTCCTGACAATGAGACGGATGCAGGGTCACATTGACTTTGACCTTTTCTGATGCCCAAAATCTGAACAGTTTTGTGAGGTCACGCTGACCTTTGACCTTTGAACACAAAATTCTAATCAGTTTATTCTTCAGTCCAAGGTGGCGTTTGTGCAAAATCTGAATAAATTCCCTCAAAGCGTTCTTGAGATATCACGTTCACAAGAATGAAAAGGATGCAAGGTCTCAGTGACCTTTGGCCACTAAACTTTAATCAGTTCATTGTTAAGCAAAAATGGACGTTTTTAAAAAGCTGAAAGAAATTCCCTAAAGGCATTCATGAGAATGAGATGGATGCAAGGTCACAGTGACGCCTGATTCCCAAAATCTGAGCAGTTCAGCTCAGTAAACTTTTGTGCCAAATTTGGGGGGAAAAAAACACAATCCTTTAGGTGTTCTTAAGATATTGCATTCATAAGACTGAGACTGACAAGGTCACAGTGACCTTGACCTTTGATCTATAACCACGGAAATCTAATCACTTAATTACTGAGTCCAGGTGGACATTTGTGCCAAATCTGAAGAAATAAGAAATTCTCTCAAGGTGTTCTTGAGATATCGTGTTTACAAGAATGGGACGGACAGACGGAGAACCCAAACACAGAATGCTTCTGGCATAAAAACACATAAATCATTTCCGTTTGCAACGACCAATTGTGTTGTTTTTATCCCACAGGAGCCACTTTGCATGCAAAATATACCAAAAATTAAAAATATAATATTTAACGTTTCCCCACTAAAATGTTAAAGGGACATTGTGTAACATTTTCAGTTGTTTATTGGCAAAAATTGATATCTGCATTCATAAATATGTCATCACTGGTGTACTATTACCTCCACCAATAATCTGACTTATTCTCGTAAAAGGAAAATTTTGGATTTGT
The DNA here is from genome assembly GCA_035609425.1 of Epinephelus awoara. Lineage (NCBI taxonomy): Eukaryota > Metazoa > Chordata > Actinopteri > Perciformes > Serranidae > Epinephelus > Epinephelus awoara. Next base: position 31,443,835 of record CM069315.1, on the reverse strand, counting down.
TTGTACATTGTGCGGGTAAGTCGTCTGTGGGGTTCCATTACGGTTCGCCATCTTGAGAATACATCCACCAACAAGGGACATACAGCACCGCCTTCGGCGTTTTCGTTGAGAGCCAGGCCAGCACTGCGAGACTGAGGAGCCGAAGGAGAGGAGCAAGAGGCGCTTCGCTACTACCCTGGCACATTTGAAACTAAGTCCCACTCTTTGAGCATAATGCAGGATCATGCATATGCAGCATCATGGGAGACGGAATCCTTGTCGCCAAGAAAGCACAAAAGGGAATAGAAAAGGCAGCGTGACCGGCGAATTAACAGAACAGAACGAAGGCCCACATCGGGGTAGCCTTTCCCAGGTAGAGAGAGCTGCTGAGCGAGGATGGTAATACAATCACAGGCCGGCGCTGCTGTTGGCTGTTAGCCCGTGTTAGCGGCCAGTCGCTAACAGCCTCATCCCTCTCCTCCCATCACTGCGCCGCCGTTAGCCGCGATTAGCTGTTAGCCGCTGTTAGCGCTGGCCTGTGATTGTATTACCTTTCTCCTTCAGCAGCTCTCTCCACCTGGGAAAGGCAACCCCAATGCTGACCCTTGTTTTTTTAATTCGCCGGTCACGCTGCCTTTTTGATTCCCTTTTGCACTTTCTTGGCGACGAGGATTCCGTCTCCCGTGATGCTGCATAATACATGATCCTGCATTATGCTCAAAGAGTGGGACTTTGCTATGCGGCAGTAGTGCTGCTGGCCACTAACAGCTGTTTCAATTTACATCTGCCCCAACAGTCCTACGTTGTAAACACAGCCAGCATGGTGAGGAGGGGGTTTGTCAACTCGTGTCGCGTGTGTCTGTGCAGGAGCCTGAATGAATACTCCATGTAGTATCGGATGACATGGTTTCATCAGTGTTATCATAGCTTTTTGGTCCACAGCGGCTACCGTTGTTGCAATACACAGTGAGGTGCTAGAGTGCGCCATCTGTTTGAATGCAATATGTGATTTCAACGTTAGATGGGAAAATTCCTACACACTGTGGCTTTAAATTTTCTGACTTGTGTACTTACATAATGTCAAACATTTCCAGCAGTATATGTATCGCTGTGTTTCCTGCTGCTGTTTAGCCCCTAAATGTTCCAGTGACTCATGGTTGTTTTTGCAAAATGCAGGTGTTTTCAGGGACCCGTCGATGTGTTTCCTGCAACTTTCTGGTTCCCAAACGTGTTTTTCTAACAACCTGTGGTTGTTTTTCAAGTGTTTTTTCAGCCTGCAAAATATAAGTGTTTTTAGGGACCCCTTGATAGGTTTCCTGCGTCTTTTTGGCTCCCAGACATGGGTGGTTTTCAGTGACCAGTTGCTGTTGTCCAGTGGGGACGACGCCATGGTACGTGGTTGTTTTTTACCAAAACTGCTAAGATTGTGCCCAAAAATGTAAAATTTAATTTAATTTAATTTAGTTTATTTGATAGGGACAATGCAGGTTAACATAGTAACACTTCCACTCGTTAATGTGACTGATGTTCTGCATACAGAGATTATAGCTAATGCTAGTTTCCAACTCCCGTCCCTAGTTAGGCTTTTAGTAAAAGAAAAAAGATAAGAAAATGGACATCAAAATTACATACCAAAACAATAAAATGTACAGTGCATCTGAAATCATACTAAGTCTTGACCCATTAAAAGTAGATGCAGCTCTGATTTTGTTTCAGTCAGACTTTAACATTTTTATTAACATGTATTTTAAGACAAATCGTAATATTTTCTTCACCATGACCATGACCATGTTTTTTGTGCCTGAATCTAACCACACATAAAACAGCACTGTTGAAATGTAAAGTTTCATAGTCCATATTGTGTGTACACTCTATGTACCAGACCAACCACATATGGTGCCAAACTGACATTAGGTGGCAACATTATATATATGTTAGCTCAGTACATGTTTCACCTGTCACCAGATCTGAAACACACATACAGTTGTCACACAAGATTAGGTGAAAAAATTACAATAAATAACGTTAAATTGCTTTCCATTGCCTCATGCTGCCGTCTGTCACCCTCTTGGCTCTGAATCCCGCCTGGCTCAGTGTGCCTTTGGCTGTGAGTTTGTCGGGTTATTGGACCCCTACATACCTGTTTGCAAGTCTTTATTGTTTTTCTTTGTTTTCTGTTCTGTCCTATCTTTTTCTGTCTCCTCCATGCTGCTCTTCATGCTGAGCAACCTGCGTTAACCCAGAGGCCTTTTCATCACTTCAGACCAGCGGAGGGGAATTTCGACGCGTTGGCGTCGACACAAACACAAAAAGGCATTTCCCTTCATCGCTGAGAAGCTGACTGCTCCTCTCCATGTGAGGTTTGCATTCTTCCTTTCCACCTGTCAGCTGTGATCTGGGCTACACCTGTCTACCTCCACCTGCCTGCTGAGTGTCTGAGAGTCAGAGTGTTTCTTCTTTAGCTCTTAGGAGAAACACGTAAATACAAACTGAACCTGTAAAATACATGAAAATATGTAGTTTATGAGAATTAAAGTCAAAACCCAGATTTTTGCTGCTGGGTGCAAAGACAGAGCAGATCTCTTCACACTGAGGACTCCTCCAAAATTACAAGGTGCCCAGACAGCATAAAGAAAACAGCCATTATCACTGTTACGAGGATCAGTTTAGATTTGGCTGGTTTCTATTTCATGTCAGAAAGCTGAGATACCTCCTGGTGTGAGCACAGAGCTGCAGCTCAGCTTCACTTTGTTGACGTTCATCATCCAGAGTTACCATTTCTCGCAGATTACTTTGCCTGTAGCTTTTAAATTTTAGCATTAAACTAGCCATCGATATCTGTGTCTGCTTTGGAACGGGAACATGCCAGGAATTGGGTTCTCCCTAAATTTCATGGGATGCCTGACAACACAGCAGGAGTCTATGTTTGCTCTATGATGTGGATGATGCCACATGAGCTGGACCAAAGCACAAGGTCTGGCCTGAGGTTGGGGGTGGTGATCTAAGTTGGGAAGCAGAGTCTCTGTTCCAAGTCCGCCACTGACTTCTAGTCTCGTGCCACGGCCAGCTGCCTGTCCTCCTTTTATGAAGTGCTGGCCTTGGGTTGCTTAACTCCTTCATGGGCAAACTCTAGACACGCTAGACACTTTGGGACCTTGTTGTGCCACCAGGTGTGCAAGACTTGTCTAGCAGCCAAAAAGAATCTGTTTCAGGTTTGCATGCAGGGGGCATGTAGAGTCTTCACTGTACTGTTTGCCGAGTGTTTTCAGAGATGACATGACATCATAGCCATAACTGACCTCGTCACATGTCCACGTTTGGTCATGGACTTTCCACGTCCACATATGACGTCCAAGGTACCCTGGGTGTGTTGGTTGTGTAGTTGGGTTTAGGACAAAAGACCACGGTTTGGCTTTGTAATCTTACAGGAAGTGAACACCGGCCTCCTGGGTGAAAGTCGGTGGTTGTTGGACCCATGCGCCACCCCTCCCATCCACCTTTCTCGGACTTCCTCTGCCTTAACTTTCGTTATTGTCCCGCCACATTTTCCCCTGACGTTGCCAGGTGTCGTTAAACATCAACGGCAACCACCTCGTATCATGCCAACGCGAAAGGACGGCTTTTCTTGTTGGTGTCTGACGCCAGAAGTCACTGATCAAGCGCAGGTATTTGACGACTTCTGAGTGAGACTGAGTTGTTAAAACAGGAGTCCACAAACCAGTGGGAGGGTTTTATACAGTCTATGTCAAAAAACCAAAGTACTGGACAACTGGACAAAAAATGTTGACCTGGGGATGCTGGTTGATGAAACATCAGAGGATCACCAGAGTTTTTACAGTTAATCCTGAGAGGAGCATGAATATAAAAACCAAACTCCATTGCATGTATCCAGCTGTTGACCAAACACCTGCCTCAATATCACAACCGTCTACCTCAAGGTGGTGCTTGAGGGAAAGTCAGGGGATCATCATGTGGGGACCATGAATGTACAACATCTCACAGCAATCCACTCATCACAAGTGATGGACCAACAGGCCGACGTTACCTTCCCCAGCATCCTTAGAGCTGCTGCAGATCTGTGTATGTTGGTGGAGACACTCTTTGTCTGATCTGTACATTTAAGTGTGTCTGTTGCAAAAGAGCAAAATGCGTCAAATGATTAAGCCTGTTGTTGAACACACTGTGCAGCAGTTGTTTGCTGCTTCACAAAGTCTAAAACTCACATGTATATACGAGAGCGCAGGCTGAGCAAATACCAACCATATGGCGGAGGGCTCTACAGGCTTTCACCTGCTCTGCTTCCTGAACACATACTGCATGTTTGTTGGCTCATGCTTCAGCGAGTCAGCTGCTTACTCAGAGCGTCTGAAAATGAATGATTATACGGACGGATGATTCCACAGCTTAGGGCCTCACCATCAGTGAGCGTGTACCGCTCGGGGCTTAGTGTTCATCAGTCAGAGAGAGACATGATGGCAATAAGTCATGTTTGTGAGTGGCTGCTGCCGCTGAGGTGCTGCTCAAGACAAATACCTGGTGTCATTAAACCCATGCAGCTTATTTCATCTCCGTTATATATGACGGTTGGGTCACGGATTTCTCCGTGAGGTCACACAATTCTCGCTGATACTGCTGATGATGTAACATGTATCATATGTGAAGGAGGCTGTCGCTCTGCAGGGATGAACATCGTCTTGATAGCAAGACTTATTGTTCTTGTGCCTCAGCTGGAAATGTAGATGAAATGTAAACGTGTGGGTGAATGCACGGGCGGCTTCATGCTGAGATGAGAGAAGAAGCAAAGTGGCTTAGTGAGGAGGCAGTGATGGATGATGTCTTCCTCTGTTTAGGGTACGTAGGGTTTGATTTCAGACGGTTTTCACTGGAGAATGCAAAACAGATTGAAGGTACAGAATATTTGTATCACTTCAGTAATCTGGGAGTGCGCTCTTTTTTGAATAGTGACAAATCACAAACCACAACTCCTCAGTCAACATCTTAGCACAGCGTTCACACACATTTTCACTGACAAATTTTAGACATCTTTTGATTATATTTCAAGAACCCATGATAGAATTAGAAACAGAACTGTTTAGTATACTTTACACCAAATGTTAACTCTTTGAACTCTGCAATCAACCAGCCTCAGCGTTAGGAGGAGATGCAGTGGGACAACAGCGTAAGTTAAGGGGGCAAAAGTCTGTCTATGGCAGGCAGGCGGGAGGGATAGTGGAGTCCAGTAACCACAGTCTTTCACCCATGAGGCCGGTGTGACGATGGGGTCACCAGGTCAGCATTTTTTGTCCAGTTGTCCAGTCTTTGGCTTTTGACATAGACTGTATAAAACCCTCCCACTGGTTTGTGGACTCCTGTTTTAACAACCCAGTCTCACTCAGAAGTCATCGAATACTTGCGCTTGATCGTTTCACGTCGGCATGATACAAGGCAGTTGCTGTTGTGGTTTAATGGCACCTGGTGGTGTCTGGGGGAAACGTGGCGGGACAATGATGAAAGTTACGGCGGTGGAAGAGGTGGTGGATGAGTTCAACAACCACCGACTTTCACCTGGGAGGCTGGTGTTCACTTCAAAGGCAAACTGTGTTCTCTTTTCCTAAACCCAACCACATGCGTATGTTCTCAAAGGAAAAAAACATCAGTTAGTGGTGTTGTACCGACGTAGTGCTTTTATTTTGAAAGAGACTGTATCAAACTGTACATTTCCTGTGAAAACAGAAGTGTATTTTGAAAACAGACAATGCATGTAACAGGCTGAAGTTGACACGGCGTCCCAGAACGTCAACAACCAACACACCCAGGGTACCTTGGACGCCATATGTGGACGTGTCCATGACCAAACGTGGACATGTGACGAGGTCACAGTGAGGACGTGTCGCTGCTATTGAAGTGCTCTACTGGCTACTTTGGTCTTTTGCTTGTTGCAATGTTATTTTTCAGAGTATCTTGAAATGCGGTGGCACTCCGATGGACGAAAGAAAGATAAATTGTCCGTAGGTGTGAGTGTGAGTGTGAATGCTTGTCTGTCTCTATGTGTCAGTCCTGTGATAGTCTGGTGACCTGTCCAGGGTGAACCCTGCCTCTCACCCAGTGTCAGCTGGGATAGACTCCGCCCCCTGTGACCTCTGCCAAAGTGACAGAGCACCAACCAATTGTGCACCCCACTGCCAGAAAGTTACTCGCATTTGTCCAGTGGCGGGTCCTACTTTCATACCCTGACAGGAGGTCAGTAAAAACACACATTTCAGCGGCTGCCCTTCGATCTGTTCTTCTCGTGAGACTTCAGCTGGTGAAATCCACCATTTGGAGACGATGGAGCAGCCGTGAAAGCAGAGTGAGTTCGTCCTGCAGTCTACACAGTTTCACTTGGTTTAGTTTGCGTGCGCGGGTGAATGAACGGCGCCTCTCACAAAGTAATGAAAAAGAAAACCAGATGCTGAAGCATCAGATGGGCTGTAAAGTTATGCGCTGATGACTTGAGTAAATAAAGTTGGACACTTACCTCCAGAGAGGCCGGCGCTGAGCTGATCAATGAGGACTGAAATGGAAAATTGATTCAGCTCACGCTTTCAAAAGCAGTTTAGTTGCTTCACTATTGATGTCCGTACAGAGACAACCCTTGTGCTCTCTCCGTTTCTTTCTCTCTCCAGAGTGTTCAGGGTCGAACATGCGAATGCGATGATACATTAATGAGGGGGGCTTTTTGCACTTTTGTCCTAAAGGAGGCGAGAAGGCGAAACATGAAAAGCAGAAGGAGATAGTCTTTGTGAACAGGCTGGTGTGCGGGCAGAACACACTCCACCATCCAGCACTGAGAAACCAGGGTGTGTATTTGTGTCTATTTCCTGCTGCTCTCTCACAAAGAGGCAGCAGACAAACACTTACATTACACTGCAGCATGTGGTCACATGATGCAGCTCACCTGTGTCATGTTTTGGATCAGCTGGTGTCAGAGCACGTTGGTGTGGTGTGGGCAACTTTTCTCAAATACAGTAAACAAGCTGGCAGGATGCCACCAGGTCCATTTTCATGTGTGTGTGTGTGTGTGTGTGTGTGTGTGTTTAGACATGTGTGGGGGCTTCAATTTCCATTTGAAAGCGTTGTGTGTCCTACTTGTACATGTTGGCACACTTGCATCTCTTACATAACAGCCTTTGTGGTGCTGAGAGAGAGAGAGCAACTTCCAATCTGGCCTTGAGCTTTAGAGAAAACAATGTCGTACTTCAGCGTCTGTGAGAGGATGTTTTTACAATATTGTTTCTGCTGTTCGTGAATAATGTCATCTGATAATTTATGTATCTACAAGATGTTGCCTGCGACTGATTCCTGAGGCCGATAACGATATTTCAGAGTGAAGACTCTGATAAGTCAGTCAATATTTAGTTATGATAAGTAAGTATCATTTTAGAGCCACTCTCTGATAAGGCAGTGGCTGGGACCCCCCAGAGGAGTTCTGGGGTGATTAACAAGATAAAAAACAAGCAGCAGTCTTCAGGGCGGAAAAAATGATGTCAGTGCATTAGTGCAAAAACTGCAGTTCCTTTGAGCGGCCACTTCAGGTTGGCAAGAAATAAACAGCCTGGTACAAACTGGAATTACCACCCTGCGGTTGTAACCCTAACCCTGCCTCCACAAATCAGTCAAATCTTTTCTTCCATCCATGTCTCCATAAACAGCTTCCTGTTGCTGTCCAGCTGCCAAAATCCAGATTAAAGAAGCTTCAGGCTGATGCATTTGTTATATGAGCTTCGATTATCCTCAGACAGTTTCTCACCTCTCTGCAGACACTATGAGGACCTAAAGAAACAACCTCCCCTCCTCTGCATGGGTTTGTCAAAACAAAATCCACACTTGTATGACTCCGCCCAACAGTCCAGTGTCTCTGACAGTCTCCATCATGTCAGTGAAAACATGGATGCTTCACACACAGAAGATCTATACAATCAGCACAGGTTCAAGATTAGAGTCACCAATTCAGTATCTGACCAAATGTCTCCCCTTCTGTTCCTGAGATATGACGTTAAAACGTGATGATGTCACAGTCAAGCTGACCTTTGACCTTTTGACCTTCATTATTTTATCCTGTTAGACATTTGTGTCAAGTTTGGTCAGAATTAGTGAATGAATTCTGCAGTTATGGACAGAAACATGTTTGGTGAGGTCACACTGACCTTTGACCACAATATTTAATCAGTTCATTGTTGAGGACCAATTCCCTCAAGGCGTTCCTGAGAATGAGACGGATGCAGGGTCACATTGACTTTGACCTTTTCTGATGCCCAAAATCTGAACAGTTTAGCACTTTAAGCAAGCGTTTGTGCCAAATTTGAAAAAGAAAATCCCTTATGCGATCTTGAGATTTCACATTCATAAGACTGAGACTGACAAGGTCACAGTGACCTTGACCTTTGATCTAAAACCACTAAATTCTAATCACTTAATAATTGAGTCCAGGTGGACATTTGTGCCAAATTTGAAGAACTTCCCTCAGTGTGTTCCTGAGACATTGTGTTTACAAGAATGGGACAGACAGACGGAGAACCCAAACACAGAATTCCTCTGGCTCACAAAACATTATCCCGCTTAGAACATGTCTTACTACTACAACAATCAGTTATGTGACACCAAATACAGATTAAAGCACGTTTTATTGATTCAAAATTCGCAAAAAGAAATGCTCTCCGATCCTATTTGGCCTGTGTGGACTAACGTTAACTGATTGTGATGCTCCTCAGTCTAAGGCCGTTGCTATGGCACATTAAACATTTAAACTGTTGATGGATCACCAGAATTGTCACAACTCATCCTGAGGGGAACACGAATGTGAGAACCAAAGTTCATGGCATTGATCCAGTTACTGGTCCTGACACCAGATTCAATACCACACTTGTCAACCTCATCGTGGTGCTAAAGGAAAAGTCAGGGGATCACCAGAGTGTTTGGGATTCATCATCTGGGGACAATGAATGGCTGCACTCAAGTCCATGGCAATCCATAAAGTGCCAAGTGATGGACCAGCCGGCTGACGTTACCTTCCCCAGCATCCTGGGCATGGCTGCAAATCTATGCATGTTGGTAGAGACACTCTTTGGTATGCAAAGTGGGCACAATATGCAGTAATTTCAACTACAGTTTTTTCTATCTGCATGTAATAGTTACACTGCTATGATGCAGTGTTTTGGAGTGAGCAATTGTTTTTTTGTTATTTTATCCCAAATTGTATTTTCTGAACAGACCGTGAAAAATTTCAATTACGAGCACTTACCGTTTGGAAAAGTAGAACAATGGATCTGGACTGACGTCCTCTGGTTGATGAAGGTTGCATCTGCAGCCATGAGACAAACTGCACACAGTCCTCTGCACAGCTAAAAAAAAAACCCACACACACACAAGCAAAATTATATTAATATTACATATATGAATTATCAACAGTAAGTATTCCTCCATGAGCAGTGCTGAGTAAAGATGTTGATGTAAAGTTTGATAGACAAAAACTAGACGACGACGAAGTCTCAGCAATAAGGAGCCATCCATTAACAACCTGTGGATGAACAGCAAAGGTTCCCAGAACACCTGGGTCACTTTGTCGTTCTTTATTTCCACAGTTTAGGTGGAACGTTTGGGTTGGTTTAAAGGTTTGCTCTAGGACAGAAACACACTATGACTGCGATGAGGCAGCATGTGGAGCATACGAAGCAAACCAGCAGAGCGTCTTTGCCTCAGTGACTGATGACGAACATAAGGTGCAGCCAAATGCTGTTGGCTCACCGACAGCACCGACATTCAGAGCTCAGACATTATCCTCCGGGACGCGGCCACTTTCACCCCGACATGTGTCGTTACTAAAATGAACAGAAACGGACCAGCGGTCAGAATAAAATGTTGGCATTGTTGTGCCTCTGCGCCTCTAAAGTGATGTAGCATAGGAGCTGACTTTGTCATCAGGAGATGGAGGGGATGTTTGATGTTTTTCAGTAACCAGGGCCCATGTTTCCAGCATTGTTTGTGGCACAGAACATGGCACAACCTTTCCAGCAGCTTTTGTGCTGCTGAACATTAGTGTTTTTTAGCAACATGTTGCTGCTTTTCAGCGGCTTTTTTGTGACTAAACTTGGGTGATTTTAAGCAACACATCGCCGCTTATCCAGCAATATTTGTAACGCTGAACATGGGTGATTTTTAGAGACCTGTTACCACATTTCCAATGGCTGTTCAAGTTCTTGGGGTCTTGTCTTGCTTATGACTGCATCCCTCAGGGGGTCTTGTAGGGGGTGCTACGGGAGGATGGGGTTCCAGGCTCGCTGCTACGAGCCATTCGGTCCCTGTATGAACAAAGTGAGAGCTGTGCCCTCGTACTTAGTGTGAAGTCAACCACATTCTCAGTGGGTGTTGGCCTCCGCCAAGGTCGGCCCTTATCACCAATCCTGTTTTGTGATCTTCATGGTCAGGATCTGGAGGCGCAGCCGGGGGGAGGAAGAGGTCCGGTTTGGGGACCTCAGAACTGCATCCCTGCTTTTCGCAGATGATGTAGTTCTGTTGGCTCCATCACACCGTGACCTCCAGCATGCACTGGAGCATTTCACAGCCAAGTGTGAAGCAGTTGGGATGAGAGTCAGCACCTCCAAGTCTGAGGCCATGGTCCTCTGTCGGAAACCGGTGGTTTGCCCTCTCCAGGTTGGGGGAGAGTTACTGCCTCAAGCGTGAGGGTAGAATGGAGCGTGACATGGATCGGCGGGTTGATGCGGCTTCTGCAGTGATGCGGGCACTGCGCCGGTCCGTCGTGGTGAAGAGGGAGCTGAGCCAAAAGGCAAAGATTTCAATTGACTGGTCCATCTCTGTCCCAACCCTCACCTATGGTCATGAGCTCTGGGTAGTGACTGAAAGAATGAGATCGCGGATACAAGCAGTGGAAATGAGTTTCCTCTGTAGGGTGTCTGGGCTCAGCCTTAGAGATAGGGGGAGGAGTCAGACATCTGGAGGGAGCTCGGAGTAGAGCTGCTGCTCCTTCGTGTCGAAAGGGGTCAGTTGAGGTGGCTCGGGCATCTGATCAGGATCCTCCTGGGCGCCTCCTGCTGGAGGTGTTCAGGGCACCTCCCACTGGTAGGAGGCCCCGGGGCAGACCCAGAACACACTGGAGGGATTACATATCTCATCTGGCCTGGGAACACCTCAGGATCCTCCAGGAGGAGCTGGAGAGTGTTTCTGCAGAGAGGGACGTCTGGGGTGCTTTGCTCGGCCTGCTGCCCCCGTGACCCGGCCCCGGATAAGTGGATGAAAATGGATGGATGGATGTTCTGCTTTCAAATATTGATACTTTAACTGAGAACGTGATCTTGTACAAACCATAACCAAGTGATTTTTCTGTGTAAACAAAAAAATGGATGTTTTGTTTTTTATCGTTGGTGCCACAGAACATGAGTGATTTTTAGGGACCTGTTGAAGCATTTCGAATGACTGTTCTGCTCCCAATCGTTGGTTTTTAAGTGAGAACATGGACCAAATAACCACGAAGCCAAGTCGTTTTAGTGCCTGAAACAATCAGCAATCCTTCACCGGTTTCCCAGCAGCTTTTGTGCCACTGAATGTGGGTTGTTTTGTTTTTTTTTGTAGAGATCCGTCATCACATTTCAGCAAAGAAAAATTCTCTCGCAATTGTTTTTGGGCTGTCAGAGAAATGGGCTTTTGGTCCAGTGGGACATTTTCAGACTAACAGTGCTTCAGAATTGTGAAGAATGAGCACCCCTGCTCAGACGCTACAGGTCAATACTACTCAGACGACAAACGGAAAACAGAACTCTTCCAATACCAAAACTGCTGCCGATAGATTCTGCTTTCATATGCAGATATGTTTATAGGGATTAAACCACCGTAAGTAACTAATAATATAACAGTTCATGCTGTGGGGAACATAAATGATGAACCACATTCTGAAGCCATTCATCCAGTAGTTGTTGAGATATTTCACCAAGAAGAAAAGAAAGCATCAAGTTCAAGTTCAAAGCATAATACACCGCTGCTTTCTTTTGTTCAAGCAAAACTGAGTTGCTTATGAAGGAACATTTACTGTCTATTGGTTCACACTGGAGAAGAACTCCTCTGTGTGAAGCTGAACCCACGTTGCTGCTAAATGGCCTCAAAAGCCGCTTTCCACAAGGGCACATTCACTTCGTCACTGGAGCAAGTAATCAACAGATGGACCTGCAGCTATGAACACTCTGCTCAGCTGCTTCTCCATCCTCGTCTCTAGCGCTCTCCTTACATCTGTGACCACGCTCGAGTATTCTCATGATGAGAAAGAGATGAAATGGGAACAGTGACCTCTGACCTCCTCACTGTCAGACACTCGTTGTATTGTCACTTCTTCTCGCTGCCCTTGATGTCGCCCATTACTGCATGTCCTCAGCACATGAAGAGCTCCTCTATACATTATAACACTGAGTGGGCTGGTTATTGTTAGTCAGTTAAAGTTAGACAGACGAATAAATACAAGGCGGCACTTACTGTCCTTTAATATGAAAAAAGAACTGGTGTTTGAATAGTTTGCTTCTTTTTTACCACCATTTTATTATGTTCATTGCACATGGGTTTGACCTTGTGTTCGTCTCTGGGGTGCAAGTTTTTCTTTGCAGCCCAGTATTCAAGACCAAAGAACGATAAAACCAGTAGTTTTTCAGCGAGTTATTGCTGTTTCCAGCAACGTTTTAGGCAACAAACATTGGTGCTTTTTAGCATTTCAATGTTCCTCCTGGGCACAGGACAGTGCCATGAGAGCAGTTGTTGCTTACCTTGACATCGCTGTGTTACCAGCTGGGATAGGGCCAATATAAGCATTTCCTTCTCTTACAGAGCCATCGCTGAGTTTCCTGCCACGATAGCGCCATAAAAAGCAGTCCCTTCTTCACTGAGACATTGCTGCTTTTTTCTGCAAGAACATTGCCATGAACACTGGTTGCTTTTGTACCAAGTAATTGCTGCATTTCCTGCCGGGACTGTTGCACCAGAACTGGGTACTGACTAGAACCATTGTACCTAAACCTACCTACAGTCACCACAGCCCTGTTCACATAAAGAAATGTTAATTTTCAACGTATCCACGTACAAATGTGACACGTTCTCAGTTTGCAGAAAAGTACAATGCCAATATTCACTCTGACGACCGGGTTGATGTACAATGCGTCAAATAGGTTGGAGTTTGGACCCATGGTAAAATGATAAGGTTCCATGTCACTGTTCAGATGGCTCACAATTCAAAAGCCCCAGTACTCCAATAATGTTGGACGTTGAACTGAAAGCCCGTTATCCTGAAAACAAACACACAATGCCCCGAAGCTACACACTCTCAAAACAGAGGCACATAATTAGTTTTGACTATGAGCCACCCAACTCCTGCTTACCCTTATATTCTCACCCTAACCCTGACTAACCTCAGTCCTCCTGCCTAACCTAACCAACCCGACTAACGAAGGCAACGGATACTAGCCAATCAAAGGGCGAGGAGGGCAGGTCATGCCTTTGCCATAGATCCGATGACTTAATTTACCATGTGCTTCTGTTTGGTCAACGCAGTCTCACTCCGAAGTTATTGAATATCTGTGCTTGGTCAGTGATGTCCGTGGTCAGACACTGACGAATAAGCCATCCTTTTGGCCATTGTCTTTTAATGGTGTCCAGCAGCATAAGGGAACAACGATGAAAGGTAGTGGAAGTCTGAGTAGGACGAGCAGAAGAGGTGCTGGATGGTCCAACAACCACCGGCTTTATCCGGGGAGGCCGGTGTCCACTTCCTGTAAGATTGTAAAGCCAAACCCTGTTGTTGTTTTTCCTAAACCCAACCACATGCCTTTGTTGTAGAAGGAAAATACGTCAGTTTGTGGTGCTGTACCGACATAGTGCTTTTATTTTGAAAGAGACTGTATCAAACTGTACATTTCCTGTGAAAACAGAAGTGTATTTTGAAAACAGACAATGCATGTAACAGGCTGAAGTTGACACGGCGTCCCAGAACGTCAACAACCAACACACCCAGGGTACCTTGGACGCCACATGTGGACGTGCAAAGTCCATGACCAAACGTGGACATGTGACGAGGTCACAGTGAGGATGAGTTGGTTTGGTAGAGTGTGTCGCCTTTTTTCATCAAAATAGACCTTTGAAGAAATACGTGCTTGTTTTCAGGATATCCGGCTGTGGGACGAACGGGCTTTCAGTCCACTGGGGACGTTTTCTACACTATTGGGACTTCAGAATTATGAGCTATCTATTATTAATAAATGAATAACTGACTGTTTAATCTCTGAATCTCATATTGCCTCTCGGATGTGTTGAAGCTCTGGCCTGATGTTTGTGACACAGTCAAGGATCAGCACCAGATATCAGGCTCTGAGTCTGACCACGACTAAAGCTACTCCACCAGCCGTCCACAGTGTGTTCAGGCTGTCGTCCAGGGCAATAATAAACTGTTTTATAACCCTGTAAACGTGTTTGGGTTTGGATTTGTCCTGCTTGAGAGCTAATAGCACAGGGGATAGAAGTTCTTATCATGTTAGATTCGCTCTTCGGTGAATCCCTCAGGGAAGAAGCTCAGATTCACAACAAGAAAGAACCTATAGCTCTGTGCAACAGTCGGCATGTGTAATAGGCAGAGCGTGGAGCTTATACAATGTATAATATCTTTTTAAAAGGAGTCTATTTGAGCGTGCACGAAGCCCACGGGGGAGTGAGGTGTGCTCCTGTTTAAATCTCCGGACCCTGCAGAGCAGATAAATGCAGTTTAAAGAGGCATCTCCTCCTCGGAGGGAAGCGCAAATCCAACGTGGCTCTGGAATGTTTCCTGACCCACATTTACTTATCTGCACCATACAGATTATCTCAAATCACTCTCACTGTATGTGGATATAAAGAGGTTAGTGTGCATTAAACCCCAGTACAGTGTTGACTCTAAGAGGCAGTTAGACAGTGCAGGTTTGTGTGTTTGAGCTCTGTGTTCGTATAAAGTAAAGAAGACAAAACGGCCTGGAGGCAAGTAACTGTGTGTGTGTGTGTGTGTGTGTTCCTAATGGAAGATGAGGCGAAACAGCATCCCTGCTGCACATATGTTGCTGTAATGAAAGAAAATGTGCTGAAAGACCTTTCTTTATACAAATGAAGGCAGTTTTTAAAATTTAAAAGGCATTGTGGGTTCATTGGTGTTAATTTAACTACCAAATTGTCAGTAAAAAAAATCCTGCAGAAAAATTCACTGTCTCGCAGAATATCAATAATTCCTGAAGAACTCCTTCACGACTGAAACCAGGCTGTTCTCATAACTCTTCATACACTTTCTTACAAAAGGCAATGCAGGCTGCAATCATGTGACCGATGCACTGATCGAAGTCTGAAGTGCTTGTAAGCAGGCAGGTTGGGGGGGTGACCCAAACCATGATGTAAACAGCAGAACGCACACAGCAGGCGCTGAGGGACACCGTGTGCGTTTCATCTAGACATGAAAATCCACTGACAAAGTGGTGACGACCTGGGATTAGAACGTGTTGACAGAGCCCACGCTGTAGGTACGGCGTTGATTCAACGCAGACACTTAAATCCCACTTTACTTAATTATGTTGCATAACAAGCATATTCATTTAAATCCAGAATGTCTAACAGAGTACTTTTGTTGCTTTAACCTAACTACGACTGTTTCATTACATCAACCACGTGTTACAATGTGTTCCTGCTGTGCGTCCCATAGAGACGCTGAAGGGCGCCCTGTGGTGGCTACGAGATCCTGAGAATGACAACAGGTTGAACGCACAGATAACGTATCTGCTGGATTGGGATGACATTAACCAAGATGTAAATCTCCATATTCTTCACTGAAGATGAAACTGGGCGATTTATGGATTTATGGTTTATGGACACTTTGCTCATTTTGTTTTGTACACACGACCATGACAGTCTTTTCTGAAATGTTTTAACATGTCAGGGAACATTAATGTTCCTGGTGTTACATGAGCTGTTCTATATTTGCAACAATAATATATATATATATATATGTGCATTCCCTCAGGTCAGAGCTTAAAACCGAAGAGGGGACTAAACATGACGGGGATTAGTCGTCCCTTTGTCTCTCATAGAGCTCGTCTGTTTTCATGACTGCCAATTTTTTTTTCTCCATCACGGCACTCACTATCTATCCCTCGTGCTCCCTCTCTTCATTAATTCATGTTTCCGCCTTCATCGCCTCTCTTATTCCCAGTTTCATGCTTCCTCTCTTCTCCTCCCTGACACTAGTGTTAGCCTGGAAGCTAATTAACAGACCTGTAGCGTGCTGCAGGTAAACTGCTCTGACATCAAAGCAACAGCAGCACAAAGACTTTTTGTTGTTCTTTGTACCTTTTAATAAGCAGCGAATAAGAAACGCCACACGAGACCCGACTGCCTCTCCAGTGTAGCTTTTTATTCTTTCATTTTTTTGTTCGAAGCCAAACTCTTGGCAAGTTTGCTGCTGGCTAATCTTGGAATAAAAAATTGGCTGGCTAATTAATTAGCTGCTAGCAGATACTTCCTATGCATGCTCATCTTTGTGTCCTGCACAGTGTGGAAAGCATGTAATTAATTACATGATAATACTTAAAAATGTAATTCTTACAGGGATCTTTTTGAAAGTTCTTTTAATTACAGCAAATTTGAAGTCTGCCTCAGACTCAGCTGTTCTCAGTAAACAAGCTGTTAAAGACACAGTCAGAGACCAGCTGGTGAACACAGCGCAGCTAACGAGTCAGATATTTCCCTCAAGAGACGGTGGAGACCAAATAAGGAGCTAAAAGAAAGAATATTGGACTTACATTCAGTGTGTGCTGTGTTTTCAGCTTGTTGCAGAGTTTGCTGCAAATGGGAAGGAAGAAGAAAGTGATTAGTTGTTTGTGCGAATCTTGATCCAGCAGCTCAACTGTTTGTTGAAATTATTAAACACTTCTGCCTTAAAACTCTCATCAATCAATCAATCACTTATTCGTCACATGGGATCATAGAAGGAACAACTGCAGTGAAACGTGATCACATCAGCTCCTTTAACTTGCTCACTGTAATTTAGTCCTTTTTTTGTAAGTCTACTTACATCGTTGCTGCTGCTGTTTAATCGTCCATGTTTCCAGATGGTTCTGGTGATCCATGGTTTCTGGTTGTGGAATGATTTATCTGTCGACACATATCGACCCCGATAAGATGGCTGCATGGTCGCCGCTCTGCAGCCGCCTCTGAACAGTGTACAACAGTAAGTGCGTTTCCATTAAGCCTAGAAATATGCAAAAAAAAAACCAACTGGTAATGGAAACACCTTCATTTCGAAAAACTCTCAAATATCGGTGAAAAGATTTTACGCTCTCATGAGGTGGTTTATCAGACGTGTCGATATAGAAGTATATCGCAGAAGTGTCATGGAAACAGTTTTGTCGCAAAAACACATCACCGGACGTGACATTGGTGAATTCCTCGTTCGCGATCCTCTCCCAGAAATCCTTCATCCGTGGTCGCCGCCATACTTTGCCTTTGGAATACCACTCGCTGCCGTCTTCGGTTGTACACTACTGCAACACCAGCAGTGGCAACTGAGATGATTGTTCCAGCTCGCAAGAGAGAAACAAAGTGGAGTCTCGCGGGACGAGATTTTATGAGTATTACGGCTCATACGCAAAACACCTTTTAATGGAAACACCTGCAAGGCGCATTTGTACTTTGTCAAAACTTTAGAAATATCGCATTTATTTTGTGCAAAACTGCAATGGAAATGCAACTAGTAATCCACAGCAGGAACAGGACAGCAGCTCACACTCCCACCAACACACCAGTGACAAAATGTCCCATAAAAATGTCCTCACTCTGTGAAAATGTCCTCACTTTGCGAAAATGTCCTCAATTTGTCCTCACTGTTTCCATCATTTCATCGTTAGGCTGATTGGTCCAGCAGTATGAGAGAATTATTTATTAATTTGTATAACAGGGGTTAAGAAACAAAGTGCAGGACTTTGATACCAGAGACGGGTTTTATTCTTGTTGCAATAGTTTGTGGAGAACTTTTAGGAGACAGGGTTGGTTCGAGAGTGACTCTTTAATAACATTCATTTGAGTTTATTTTCAGGATGAATCTTAGTCTGGCCCCTCACCTGGGACCACTTTGCCTTGGCTCCCAGGATCACAGGGCCGCACAAACCCCTCCCCCTCAATAAGGTGGTGATTCTTGGAGGGGTAAGATCCATATTTTTAAAGCCCTATATGTTTAGTGTCATCCTGTACATGGACTGCTCTCAGTCAGTCCAGTGCTCAGCCTCAGTTACTCAGTGGTCTCTGGTCAACACTGAGTTTCTGTTTTTGGGGCTTTCACTTTTCCTCCTGTGCTTGTTGAGGTGACTCATTCTGCATTTTGAAGCTAAAATGAAACAAGACTGTTATCTGTGTGTTATTAGTTTTGCAGCCCTCCTTGTCGACCACCTTTACCTCTTTATCCTTTCCCTTCTTCCCTTATCTCCCTGCAGATGTATTCAGTCTCAGTGTTGGCAATTTCATATTCTGTATTTCCACCAGTGTTATTTCCTTTGCACCATCAGATCGCTGTTCAGTTCCAAATGTGAGGTGAAATATTCATCAGATGGGCTTTCAAAATGGCTCAGTGAATGTCATGTACATGCTTTTCTTAATCTAATGGACATTTCCCATGTGTCAAACTCGGGTAATGGAAAAAAAAAAAAAAAAGTACAGTAGCTAATAGCCGAGCTGCCATTACAGGCCGTGCCCTTATACATGTGAGAGACAGCCCAGGATAATATCACATGGTGGATTTCAGGCCACTCTGAAATCAGTGCAGGTATTAACCCAACACAGTGTTGTCTGCAGTTCATCTTCTTTCTTTTTGCTCCAAATTTCCATTGAAATCTAATCTGTTTCAGATCTAACAAGCATGAAAATTGGTTTGGGACCATTTGAGGGTGTTTTTATTGAATTTTGCTATTTCCATAATTCCTCGTGCGCGACACTGGTGATGTGCAAAGTGGGGGAAAAAGCAGAATTAGATAGAAATCAAACAAGTGTCGCTGCACCTCCTCTATTACCTCCATTTGTTTCCTCAGCTTGTACCCAGATGTGTTGCTCCTTTTCCTCCTCTCCTTCACGCTGTCACTCCTCAATACGCGCTGTTATCAGAGCTTTTGGTTGCTGGCAGCTTAAATGGAGAGATAAGGGAAGCAAACATACAGCTACGAGCACTCATCCCCCCCACACGCGCACATGCACACACACACACACACACACACACACACACACACACACACACACACACACACACACAGTCACACAGATATGTACAATCAGCTCCGGTCTAAACAGCCTCTAATGGTGTTTGGCAGACACAGTCAATCTCTCTGGCTTTGTAGAGGAAAAATCCTGGTGGAGAAAAAAATGAACATTGATAACACACAAAACACAGCAAGCCAAACATGTTTCTCAAATGCATATAGAGACAAATGTTAAGGATGAAAGATTAAAAAATACTGATGTGCAAATTGACATAAACGTGTTAGCACATGTACTTATGAGCAGCCTGACTGACAGAATTCATTACATTAACTATAAACCTAAAACTGATCCTCATCTGAAGCATCAGACCAGATGAAGATCTAGAAATGTCTTCACTTTATATAAATGTCCTCACTTTATGTAAATGTCCTCACTTTATATAAATGTCTTCACTTTATATAAATGTCTTCACTTTATATAAATGTCCTTACTTTATGTAAATGTCCCCACTTTATATAAATGTCCGTACTTTATATAAATGTCTTCACTTTGTCGTCACTGAGCCCAGATTCAAAAAATATATACAACTTCTCATTTTCAGAAAAGTGACCTCAGTTTAGAAAAGAAAAAGTCTTCACTTTGTAAAAATTAATTGTGTGGAAATGTCTTCATTTTATATAAATGTCCTCACTTTATATAAATGTCTTCATTTTATATAAATGTCCTTAGTTTATATAAATGTCCTCACTTTATATAAATGTCTTCGTTTTATATAAATGTCCTCACTTTATATAATAATAATAATAATAATGCATTTTATTTGTAACGCGCTTTACATTCTAACGAATCTCAAAGTGCATACAGAGTTAAAAGCAAACCATAAAAGCATAAAAAATAATAATAATAATATATAAAAATATAAATGTCTTCACTTTATATAAATGTCCTCTTTATATAAATGTCCTCACTTTATATAAAGGTTCTCACTTTATGTAAATGTCCTCACTTTATATAAATGTCTTCACTTTATATAAATGTCCTCACTTTATATAAATGTCTTCACTTTATGTAAATGTCCTCACTTTATATAAATGTCCTTACTTTATGTAAATGTCCTCACTTTATATAAATGTCCTCACTTTATATAAATGTCCTTACTTTATGTAAATGTCCTCACTTTATATAAATGTCCTCACTTTATATAAACGTCCTCACTTTATATAAATGTCCTTACTTTATATAAATGTCCTCACTTTATATAAATGTCCTCACTTTATGTAAATGTCCTTACTTTATGTAAATGTCCTCACTTTATATAAATGTCCCCACTTTATATAAATGTCCTTACTTTATGTAAATGTCCTCACTTTATATAAATGTCCTTACTTTATGTAAATGTCCTCACTTTATATAAATGTCCTCACTTTATGTAAATGTCCTTACTTTATGTAAATGTCCTTACTTTATGTAAATGTCCTCACTTTATGTAAATGTCCTTACTTTATGTAAATGTCCTCACTTTATATAAATGTCCCCACTTTATATAAATGTCCTTACTTTATGTAAATGTCCCCACTTTATATAAATGTCTTCACTTTATATAAATCCATCAATCAATCAATTTTATTTATAAAGCCCAATATCACAAATACAATTTGCCTCACAGGGCTTTACAGCATACGACATCCCTCTGTCCTTTAGACCCTAAATGTCCTCACTTCATATAAATGTCCTTACTTTATATAAACGTCTTCACTTTATGTAAATGTCCTGACTTTATATAAATGTCCTCACTTTATATAAACGTCTTCACTTTATATAAATGTCCTGACTTTACATAAATGTCCTCACTTTATATAAATGTCCTCACTTTATGTAAATGTCCTTACTTTATGTAAATGTCCTCACTTTATATAAATGTCCCCACTTTATATAAATGTCCTTACTTTATGTAAATGTCCTCACTTTATATAAATGTCTTCACTTTATATAAATCAATCAATCAATCAATTTTATTTATAAAGCCCAATATCACAAATACAATTTGCCTCACAGGGCTTTACAGCATACGACATCCCTCTGTCCTTTAGACCCTAAATGTCCTCACTTCATATAAATGTCCTTACTTTATATAAACGTCTTCACTTTATGTAAATGTCCTGACTTTATATAAATGTCCTCACTTTATATAAACGTCTTCACTTTATATAAATGTCCTGACTTTACATAAATTTCTTCACTTTATATAAATGTCCCCACTTTATATAAATGTCCCCACTTTATATAAAAGTCCTCACTTTATATAGAAGAAGAAGAAGATTTATTTAAAAAGCACATTTCATACAGAAAGCAACACAATGTGTGTGAGGACATTTATTTAAATGTCCTGACTTTACGAAAAACTCCTCATTTTGCAAAAATGTCCTCATTTTGTCCTCATTGTTTCCAGCCTCCAAAAATGTCACCAGTTTGGGAAAGATATCCCCCTCCCAAAAATATTCCAGATTTGAATAATGTCCCCACTTTGCAAAAAAAATGTCATTTTCCAAAATGCCATCACTTTATATAAATGCTCTCATTTTGAAGGAAATGTCTTTGTTTTCCAAAAACGTCCTCAGTCTCTGCACTTCAAAGTGGTCCTCACAAAGATAGAAATACAAGAACACACCCTCACACACACAATGACATAATCCCCCAAACACACACTAATACAGACCTTCACACAAAGACATAAGATCTCTCTTCTCTGTACTCACACACACACACACACACACACACACACACACACGAGAGAGACAGTGTGCAGTGTGAGTGTAAAGTAGAGCAGTGCTGACTGAGCGCGCTCACTGAGTCCACCCTGAAGACAGCTTAGAGACAGAAGTGATCTCCACAGTGGAAATGTATCTGCAGAGGACGCAGATTCACATACACACGTCTCATGTGGTTCAGATAAATGTGACACAGTTTAAGATGGTAAAAAAAAATCAATACATATTGAAAAATAATGAATAAATTGAATGTGTGTTATAATGATGGATGTGATGCGGCGGTGACGATGAGACACGCAGGACTTGTTTAGAGACTTTGTCAGGTTTTGGTTATTTACCTCAAATGACTCCTGACTTTCTGCAGGACCGACAGCAAAGCTTGACATTTACAGTTTGATCTCTGGGACTGTTTCCCCGTCAGCAGTCTGCAGCTCCTGGAAAACTCAGGGTGACAAGCTGACGCTGGTCAGCTTCTGCACAAAGACCAAAACTGTTGGATTGGCTCAAGAATCCAGAGTTACATCACGTTAACAAATAAAATGCAGCATCTTCCTCAGCACAAAACATAGGTGTTGTTTTTAGCAACCCATTGCTGTTTTTCCAGCAGCTTTTAGACACCAAATTTATTTGTTTTTAGCAACCCATTGCTGTTTTCACAGCAGGTTTTAGGTACCAAACGTGGGTGTTTCTGAGCAGCCTGTTTTTGTTTTCCCAGAGAGGATAGTCCCATGAAAAGTGGTTGTTTTTAACCGAGAAGCTGCTGCTTTTCCAGCGGTGACTCTGCCACCAGAACTGCTGTGTCTTAAGCCAGAACGTGACCTATTCCTGACCTTTACCGAGTGATTTTTGTGGCCGAACCACAAGTTAACCACATCATCATTGTTGAAAAATAAAAATTCAACGCATCTGCTGCATCGTAACATATAAACGTAAAGTATTGCATTGGTCCAAGAATGTCTATTTCTTTCAGGCTGCTGACACTACTGTATTTAGGGATGCACAGATTAGTCTCCAAATCTATCTGAGATTTTAAAAAGTCCCAAAATCCTGACAATGTCTAACACAAGAAGAGGTCGGTCCAAAATCCAAGTATTTTTATTTCACAATGATGCAAAACAGGAAATACTCAAATTTTTGAAGCTTAAATTGGAACCTGATCATTTATTTGTTTATTCAATTGTCAAAACTCGTCACCACTTCACTGACTGATGCTTTCACTACATAAAGCTTTGAGAGTCCTCTTCCTTCACTTCCAGCTGGAAACCGGAAATGTGTGTCTCAGTGAACTGAACTCCTTTTCTGCTGTAAATAGCAAATCTCTCAGAGTCCACTCAGCCCAGTTAAATAAGGCTCTGAATACACGGATTCGTCTCCATAATCTGCTTAGTGACTGGAAATGTCAAAGGGTTGACGGCCGAACATGAATTGAGCTGAGTCGGCGGTGAGAGGATCGCCTGCTGCGGAAGTCACGGGCTCTGAGTGAGTTTAATGTTCGGATCAGCGAGGGACCATCGGGCTTTCACACACAAACTGCTTCAGATGTTGATTCTCTGACCTGCATCCTTTTCAGCACGGCGGTGCGCTTAAGCTGGCTGTGCTCTTTTGCTACCGTGACCTGCCGCCACACTGCTGATCCGAAGGCTACGCTATCACTTCCTGCTACTGCTGGATATACACACAGCACCTCCACCCCAGCATCCACCTGTAGGCATTAGGTTTTCTGCTGGGAGTCTTTGCTGAGTTGTCTGCCAGGACAATTTCAAGAAATAGGGTTGATTTTTTTTACCCAGACATCACTGTGTTTCCTGCCAGGACAGTGCCACAAAACCAGGGTGCTGAAGCCCAAACATGATCTTTTTCTAAACGTAGCCAAGTGGATTTTGTGCCTAAACTTAACAACACATTAACCACAGTGTTGAGCTGATTTGCTCTGTGTGAGTTTCTGTGTTGTGTCCTGTCAGTGTTTCCTCACGAGTCATTACTGCCGCGTCTTATCTCGCAGCTGTTGTCCACTCTCAGTGCCTGCAGCTTTATTTTCTGACCACATGTCAGATGTGACCTTTCAACCCAATCAAACTCTGTCTCGTTCATTTATCTCTCAGCTGCGTGGGTGTGTGCTCTGATGTGTGCACCGTACGTCTTTGTGTTGTCATGTGTGTGTGTGTGTGTGCACTGCAGACTGTCTCATCTAAATGTACTGTATGACGATGAGCGCATGCCTGCAGGATGGTGTTTGTTTGTCGGTCCATACGACCAAACTCTAAATTGCGTTGATCTTTGCTTCAAGGAACAAAATGGATTTCATCGCTCCTGCCTGTAAAGATAAATTATTTATGACGGAGGAGTATGGGAAATAGCACATGAGGATTTGATGAAGAAGACGAAGACAAATTTAAAAAGCGTCACAACACAGACATGTACAGGAATACCAAATCTTTAATAAACTTGTATTTCAGGCCAGATGAGGGTCATTTAATGATGCAACGATGTGAGGGAGCGGATTATGTTTTCTATTAATATAATGAGGAAGTGTTGGTAATTAATTTACCTGGCAAGTCACACAAACACCTTATTTTCTCAGTTTTCTTTTTGTTTAGTTTTCATTTCTAGGAGACAAAGTTAATGAGGAAGAGTTTGCTCTGGTTTGTCTGACAACAGCAGAACAAGAATAAACTGAAGCTATTCATAGAGCTTAATTACAATAAACTGGTGGTTTGAGTTGAAGGTGTGAGAAAGAATAGTATCAGTAACATTGTTAACACTGTGCTACATTACAGAGAAATACAAACCGTACTAATGAACCTTCATTAATATAGGCCTATATTTTATCTCCAAGTGCACGTCACACACTGAGCGAGCCGCCTGTTAATGACGCTGTGGGCTAATGGGCATGTAGCTACTTCCATGTTTCACATGATACGTCATGTTTGTAGTCGACCAATGAAGATGAGTTTACATATCACCTTGGGTTCGTCCTTCACCTTCTCAAAATGATCCCACACTTTGGATTTCCTGCCCGACATGTTATTAACTAGCCTGTGGAATAACCGCAGGTACCAGCCCTGGAGATTAACCTGACTCCTGTCTGACTGCTGAGCGTGGACACTTCCTGTGTCCTGTGACGTTTCACATTTGTTTTCGTTTTGTTTGTTTGTTTGTTTTGTTCTTTTCTGCAACTAGGTGTCCTGTAATGAAATCTTGCCATCTAATGGTCGACCAACATTTGGTGCCTGTCAGGGCACTGCCCTAGTATTTGTATAAATATGCAAATGAAAGATTAATAATACTAAACTTAATTTTAGCAAAATATGTCAGCTACTTCCACCTTTACTTATCCACACACCTGCAAGAGGTTTGTCCACTACTTTAGCTTATGTCCAAATATCTGCAAATCTAATTCCCATCAGCCTCAGCGGTACTGCGCGAGGGAAGAACGGTAAACACTATAAGGCTCGGCATTAGCATGTTAGCAATTTAACTGGAAGTATGTTAGCATGCTGACAGTAGCATTTAGATCTAACAAACCCTGTAGACTCACTTTTGTTCAGACGAGGAAAGACTTTAGAGAAAAAATTCTCCAAACCAATTTCCATTGTCTTTCCATTCTTTTTCATTTTGTTGTGATTTTCCTTCTGTCCTTTTTGTTTGTTTGTTTGTTTGTTTTATGCTACACAGTGTTGTTGATCTTAACCAGACAAGAATGTCATCCACAAACAAATAGGGTCACTTTTTTTTTGTACAAGGGCCCCGAGACTGATCCCTACTGAACCCTCAGGCAGCATTTATTATTTGTTATCAGAAGCTTTTCTTACTTTGAGCTTAGGGAACATTATACTTGCTTAGCCTTAGCATGTTAGCATGTTTATTGTGGGTATGTTAGCATGCTGTCATGAGCATTTAATTTAGATAAATGCTACAGACTTGGTTTTGCTCTGACAAGGACAGATTTTCTGCAGATTTTCTCTGAACCAGTACTGATACTTCTGTTTGCTTTAATCTAAAGCTCATTTTGTTTTTTTAATGCAACTCAGCGTTGTTTATCTTGATCCGACATGAATATACTGGTGTGATCAATGAAGAAAATAAATAAGGTCTCAAATGTTCATATAAGGGCCCTTGGACTGATCCATGTGGAACTCTATAGGCAACATGCATAAGTAAATATTCTGAAGACAAGTATTCTTATGTGTAATTTTTTTCTATGAGAAACTTAACTTACTTTATGGAGCTTGATGAACATTATACTTACTTAGCATGTTAGCATTTTCACTGTAACTATGTTAGCAAGCTGACATTAGCACTTAGGTTAGGGGAACCTGTAGACTTAGTTTTGTTCCAACAAGAACAGACTTTCTGGACAATTTTCTACAAACCAAAACTGATATATGTTTGTTTTCTACATTTATATATGTTACTCAGTGTTGTTCATCTTGACCAGACATGAATATATTAGTGTCATCCTTAAATAAAACAAATAGCGTCAAGGAAATGAATTTAAGGGCTCCAAGACTGATCCCTGTGGAACGCCAGAGGCAACATTTTCGATTGGGTAGGCTGTACATAAGTAGCCTTGAGTATATATTTTTTTTATTCATTTATTATCAAAGGCTTTAGTTTTTTTTATGGGCAGTTTGTATCACAGTTATCGTTTATACCTCAAGCAGATTACTAAAACACCGTCGTTGTAGTATTAAACAAACAAACAAACAAAAACATTGAAGGAGGAAAACTGGTTAACGGTTAAATCACTGAGTGTGTTGAAAAAGAGACAAAGCAAATAATGGGAAGCAACTACCTTTGGTCTAGTGTGCAAATTTGACATAACAGTAACAGAGCTATTGTTGTTCTTTTTCAGACCTCAAACAGACTACTTTAAAAGGTATTTGTCGTACATTCAAAGAACAAGGAAGAATGAAAATGATCTATTAATTAAATCACAAAGTCAATTAAAAAAGGAAACAAAGCAAAGAATGGGAAGCAACAACCTTTACATGGTGTATTTGTGTTGCCGTTAGATATTTTATGGACAGGTTGCACCGGGGGTATTGTTGCTTTTGTTCCAACCTTAAACTGATTATTAATAAAACATCATTCATCTTTTCTTTGTACTTTTCAACGACCACTGAAGAATGGGAACTGGTTGATAATTTAACTGAGTCATGAAAAGAAACAAAGCAAATAATAGGAAGAAACAACCTTTTGTCTGGTGTGTGTTTCAGTGTGCATGGATGTGTGTGTGAGAGATGACACAAATAGAAAAGGTTATTTGAACACATTAATTGAGTTCCTCCACGACGGCAAGAAAATGAAAACGAGCCTGAAAGTAACAAAAGAGTGATTACTTTGATAAATGAGTGTGTGTCAGCACAGGAGGAGCCGGAGGGGAGGAGAGAAGAAGAGACGGCCTGAAGGGGAAGGAGACGCAAGAGGAAAAGAAGACAAGAAGAGAAAGGAGGGGGAAGAGGAGTTGGATTAGGAGGACAGAGGAGGTTTTGAAAAGGAGAGAGAAAGAATGAAAAGGACAGGAATCGAGTGAAAGATAAACAAGAGGGGGAAGACAGAGCAGAGGGAAAGAAAAGGACAGGATGCTTGAGGGGAAAAGGAAAGAAGAAAAAGGGGAGGAAGTTTTAGCTTGGAGGAGAGAGGGTCCATGTAAATGTGATCAGCTGATAACAGGGCTTTCATTGATTGGAAATATACAGATATAAAGAGCTAAATGCTGTATGTTTGAATATTTACATGAGCACACACCACACATGAGTTGGCACGTATACATTTTAAATTTGCCTATTTTTATTAATTTCACATAATATTTGCGCTGCATGCTTTGTGCTAATACCACATAAGAACTTTATTCAGATTCTCATTTTTTAATGCAAAATAAAACGTTTTCTTAATGTCAATTTTTAAATGCACAGTTTTCCTCTGAGAGCACGGCGACAGTATCAGTTACTGATGTAAGCAGCCATGACTATCAGGAGATATTTGAAAGCATGCTGTGATGCTTTATGCTAGTCAGTGTCGTTCATCTTGACCAGAGAGGGATATAGTGGTGTCATCTGCAAAAAAAAACAAACTGGGTAAAAAAATTTAATTTCAGGGTCCCAAGACTGATCCCTGTGGAACTCCACAGGAAACAATTATACATTAGTGTAATATAGATAAGTATTATTCAGTGTAATTTTTATTCATTTTATTTAACTCAGAGGCTAGCTAACTTTACGGAGCTTGGTGAACATTATACTTGCATAGCGTAAGCATGTTAGCAATAAAATTGCAAATATCAGCATTTAGCTTGGCAACAAGCTGTTGCCATTCTGACTAAGACAGATTTTCTTGAAAAATTTCTCCAGACCAATACGGATATTTCTGTTTGCTTTGAATTAAGGGTGGTAGTTACAAATGTAAGCAGCCATCATCAGGAGATATTGAAAGCAGGCGTGATTTTAAATATTATTTTTCTTACTGTCTATAGATATAAAATGTAAATATGTATATATATATATATATATATATATATATATATATATATATATATATATATATATATATATAGATATGTATATGTATATTCCATTTTTTTAAATGATTAAAAAATAAAAACTTTAGATAACAGAATTAATTTTCCAATTTTCTGTCAATGTTGCCACCACTGTGGCCAGAAGAAAATATTAGCTTTGTACATTTCTGCAAACCACGAATACATTTCATTTGTATGTTTCATGTGAATTATGTCAGTGTTTCTAAAGTGACATATCATATGAAGTGACTTTGCCATTGGGAGGTTGAGGGGATGGTGGGTGGTGTGACACATACTTCACTAATCACATACTTCTGTTAGTTCATTTCAGTGTAGTACACATACATCTTGCGTGTTGCGCTAAACAGTGAATTGCAAAGTGACGGTGGAGCATTAGCACCAATATTTCATCCTTATCTCCGTCCACGAATGAACAAAACTCACACCACAATGTCAATGGTGATTAAAATGTGCCTCTGTTGCGAGGAACAAGTTAGCTAGCTAGCGAATGCTAATGTTAGCCCTCACATTATCGTTGGCGGTACCAAATCATTACAGACCTAACCAACTTCAATTACTTATTTAATACTATAAAACAGGGATTTTACAACATGATCGACAACTGTGTGAACCAATCAGTGGGCTCACATTCACTGCTCGTGATTGGTCACATGGGTGTATGGGTCAGAAACTTGCTACTGTGGACATTGTTGCTGCACAGAGTCTGGCTCCAAATGACATCACCAGAGCAAGATGGCAGCGGCCATATCTGGGGTATTTTAGTTTCACTTCTGTACAGTGAAATAAGTGGAGACACATCGTCCATCTTTAAACACAGTCTATGGTGTGACATCACTGTTTGAGACCAACAAACAACAAGACTGTTTTTAGTGAGTCATTGCTGCGTCTTCCAGTGGCTGGCTCTAAAACAGCTCAGCCAATCACAGTGAAGCATGACAACAAAACTCAACAACCTGAACACAGAACACCTGCAGCTAAAGGCAGATGGTGTATGGTTGTTAACATTTAATCATGACAATGATGACCAAAATCAATAATTAAAGAGTAGCTGGGTGAAGCCGTTTCACACAGTGCTGCTTCAGTCATAGCTGGACTTTATTTCACGCTGTAAGTGGTCACATCATAAAATGTGACACAGCAGCGTTTGCTTTATACAGCATTTACAAAACTGGAAAGGAGGTCATGATGCACAGGATTAATGAGCTCATAATCCACTGTCTCCTGAGCAGAATGCCAGACGATAACGGAACGATGTCGTGTGTGTGTGTGGAGGTGTGTGTGCTTATTCTGTAGCAGCTTGCTGTGGTTTGCATATGAAGGTAAACATTAGTGATGCGTGGATTGGCTCCAGCGTTTACGCATAAATCATAAACCCACCATCTGCCTGAATAATAATTTCTCCAATTTAAAGACCTGCACCCACATGGACATCCCACTCCCCCTCCACCAGCCCCTGTGGGCCATGTTGCTGTTTCAATTATGAATTGTACTGATGTACGAGTGTTTTATTTAACCATTTCATTTAATAGTTAAAGAGGCTGCTTTCACTTACTGTAAATGTCTCCGTGTGTGTAGCCATGTCCCTGCAACAAATATCATGAGACAACTACAAACTGTTGTTATAAACTTGACAGAGGAAAGAGAACTTTTAGCGTCTGAAATAAACAATGAACTCCTCATTTATAAATGTGCACAGCATCTCTCTTAATGGAAAAGCACTTAGAGTTTCTGCCGTGGTATTTACAGGTCCAGCGTGGAGGATTCAGAGGGATCTGTTGGTATAGATGGAATATAACTTGATCAGTATGTTTTCTTTAGTGTATAATCACCTGGATATGGAATATGTGTTTATGTCTGCATAGGGAGCAGGTCCTCCTCTACAGAGATCACCACACTGCACCATCATGTTTCTACAGTAGCCCAGAACGGACAAACTAAACACTGGCACTGGATGCCACTGCAGTTAGCAGCAGAACATTATAAGAAAGGTGGTTAAGGTTAAGGTACAGGTAATGGGAAGGCTACATCTCATTACTTATGCTAATGCTAAGCTAGCAGCTACCAAGCTATGAAGTATGACATTACAAGAGATGTGTTTCATCACTACTACAAATGCAACTGCAGCCAGTATCTCACCATCACCTAACCCTAGTATCAGCTCCAACAGCTCCACCAAATATGGTCACCTCTGACTCCAAAAATCCAACATGGTGACGGGCAAAATGCCCAGTTACGTTTTGTTGTGTTATTGCTTTGCATTTATTCCTCGTATGTTGTTTGCTGCAGAAATGAACATAATTCTGAGACATTAAGGGCCCGTCCCAAACCCCCCCTTAACCCTACCCCTACATTTGCGCGTTCCTGCGAGGGGTAGTGGTGTCCCAATTCCATTTGCGTGTAGGGGTAGGGGGCATAACGAGGAGTAGTGGGGATGAAACTAGCCCTTCGGAGCGAGGGATTTCAGATGCTGACTTGCTAGCAAGGGGTAGACGTTGCCATGGCTACCAGCGAGCAAGAGACGGGGAAAAAAGTTACTGGGGTACTGGGGTTGGGCCTTATACTCAGCACAAAGTCTGAGACACAGTTTCCACCAAACTATCAACGACTCACTTTGTGCCGCTTCATTTAAATGAACCTCCCACCTGTTTGTTCCCACCTGTACATCATGCCGTCTGTGCTGGGCATCAAATACTTCACGAGGCCGAGGTCAGGAAAATACCAAACAGTTACAGCGCTGCTCACAGTGATTGTGAAAATACGGCTCCTAATCTTCATCATTTTCCATTAATCTCACATAAAAATGTTTTCCATGGTTTCCCATAAATATCTCATGTTACTAAAGCTGCAAAAAGCCTTACAGGCTATCAACTTAAAGTACCTCCCCCCCGGCTATCTGATCCTTATGCTTAACGTTAACACTGTCAAATGCCAGTATTAGTGTGACGCTGTGTATCGCTAATGTAGGACAAAGTGGAGGAATATTAGAGCAGCTGTGAATCACGTTCAGACAACACTGGGATCCCTGCTGACTTCAGCTTTCTTGCCAACAGAAAATAAAAGTAAAAATAAACACGTTTGTTGGCATTTGGTCGGGCTGTTAGGTTCAGCAGCTGTCGTCCTTCAGAAGAAAGACGAAATACAACTGTCATGTTTGCTTCGGTTTCATCAGCCCTCGTCCTCACACACACACACACACACACACACACACACACACACACACACACACACACACACACTAGCCTCCTTGTAGCCTCCATGAATCTGTCTCAGCTCCGTGCTGTGGATTAACAGCCCCTATAGGCCCCATATTCTACCATGAAAAATGTCACCATGTTTCTCTTCCTTGGTTTTACTCTCTCTCTGTGAATCACTGTTTCTCCTTCTCTCTGTCTCAGTGTTTGTTCCTCACCACCCCCCCCTTTCTCTGTATCTGTCTGTCTCACATTTACAACTGCTGTTTCTCTTTCTCCAGCTTTCCTCTATGCCTTCCCTGTCATCTTCTATTACACAAGAGGCTGTCAGATCCCGCTGCCAGAAAGAGACACAGTGCGGTAAAGTGTATGGAGAGAGGTAGAACGATGGATAAGATGGAGAATTGAATAAGAGAGGGATAAAGAAGAGGTGAGGATGACAGGGCAGAGGGCGTTCTGGCAGCCATTCTTCTCATCTGTTTCTGAGGCAATCCTTTCATCACTGATACATCTGAAGGACACCTCTCTGTCGGATCTAATGAACCTGCGAAGACTGAAACCAGAATCTAAATGTTTCATCGTGCCCCCGGTTCCTGGGCCCTCCCTATCAGCCTGCAGCAGGGTTACCAGGTTAGAGGCATTTCTTTGGCTATGTGTCAAGTCTGATTTGCCCTTAAACAATCGAGAGATGGCAGGAAATTCATCCTGATAATATCCCTTCCCGTCATATTTAGAGGCTTGGGCAGAAGCCCCCACTGTTGCTAGTATGATGCCAGAAAGCAGCCCTGTGCGTTAAGATCCGGAAGCAGAAGGGGTCGGCAGGATGGACAACTCAAAAACATAATGCCTGCGGTGACGGGCAGTCCCTCTTAGCGAGTCTCCAAAACTGTTTGGCCTGAAAACCCCTAACACCTCTTCAGACTTAACCGAGTCCATTTTGGCCTAACCCTGACCAAACCTAAACCACAGAGGCTTTCGATCAGAAATCACTCACGTGTATTGGTTTGTGTGGAGGACTTACAAAAAGAAATAGATTAAGCCATTTGAAGACTGAAACAAAGACTTGCTTCGATTACAGACCGTCCTAAGACATTTGGGATGCGGCCTCAGATTTGTGACCGTGAACTGTGCACTCTGGTAAAGTGATGCAAATGATGATGCTACTTGCTGAACTAATCAATCTCATAAGATCATTACTGAAGAAGTGACACAACAAGGCTACATCAGCTCACCCTCTGTTCACAGCCTAGCTGTTCAATCCTGCATGGCTGATTCTCCACTGGACTTCCGTCCAGCACCTGATGATGCTTGGTGACCGCAAACCCTTCAGAAGAAAGAGTGAATTCTGTTGGAATTGACATTCGAGTCAAATTCAGTGTGACAGACGGGTTGATAGATAGACTGATGGATGAGGCAAAAAGCAGAGAAACAGGTAAAGTGGAAAGAGAGAGGACAAGAGCAGACAGGAGTGGAGGAGTGGGAGGATAGAACCGCAAGATTGAAATGTCAGGGAAGCGGAAGAAATGAGTGGGTGAAGGTAAGGGAAGAAGGAGTGCTAAAATGTGGGGTTAATTAAAGAGACAAACGAGAAGAGGGAGGTGGGCGCAGTGTAATTAGAAGACAATGAGGGCGAGATACAGAGTGAGGGACAGGAAGAAAGACGGGGAGGGACGGTAACAGGTGAAAATGTGTTTAAATAGATTAGCTGAGTTAAGAGAAAGAAAAAAGAAGGGGATGAATGATGAAGGGATGAAAAGATAGAAGAGAGAAGACAGTACAGCTGCTGTCTGTCATCTCGTTAAGCCCCGACAATGATGGACCAATTATCCGCAGGCACATAATCCCATCCTACACTTACAGCTAAGTACCATGACCACACACACACACACACACACACACACAGCACTACACTAAAGTGCTGAAATGTCCAATGTTGTTGAATCTTAATAAGCAACATTCGTGTCAAAGTATAATTAACGATATTTGCTACATACGGAAAACCCAGAGACATTATGAAACTCGCACTTACGTGTGTACTTAAACACCATCATCACAGTCTGAAGCCTGTTATTAACAGTCTCTTTAACTCAGAGCCATTAACACAGAGGTAAAGACACAGACTGATGCTTGTGGTGCAGGGAGGTTCATGCTAATGCTAATGAGGTTTCACATGTGCAGCACAGCTGCAGCCACATTTTGCTTCACCTAACTGTGGGTCAACATGCTCACAGGCTACTGTACTTTATCCAAAGTGGAGTTCAAGGGTTTAAGTAGTGCATTTAATGTATTATATGTCTTGCACTTGAAAAAAAAATGCTACATTGATTTCAAAGTTGGCATAAGTAAAATAATTGGTCTCCAACGAGCCTCCAATGCTCATGTAGTATTGATTATAAAGGTCAGTGGAACTCAACTGGAAGAATAAAAAACATTTTCATTTGGTGTTTTGATGAGAAAACATTGTCTAACACTGCACTTCAAAATCTACCGTAGGTGTTAAGTTGGGTTGGAATCTTTTGCCTGCAAAGGCCATGGCTTATGATTCATAGTCTTTTTGTGCTCTGTAAAACATTCAGACCCCCTGTGCCCCGAGTGGAAGCATCTGCATTGGTAATGTTGCTCCATTCATTTATTCAAAATTCTTATTCGAGGTTTATGAGAACTGACTGAAGTAGCAGCACTTGTCTCAAAAAACAAAATGGCTAAAGTGAAGAGCTCGAGACAAAAGACAGGATGCTGTGAAGATCCAATAAATTCCAGAAGGCGAGAGTGGTTCCAGTGATGACGTACATTTGGTCTAGAAAACAGAACCGGCTCTCGTCAACATCCAGATGAGTTCCACACAAGACAGGACGAGTTCTCTGGAAAGATACAGAGGAGTTTGAAACAAGAGGACTATTTTCCATCAAGATCCAGTTGGGCTCGAGAAGACAAGACTTGGGTGGCTGTGGCTCAGAGGTGGAGCCGGTCATCCACTAATCAGAAGATCAGCAGTTCAATCCACAGCTCCTCCACATGTCAAAGTATCCTTGGGTAAGATACTGAACCCCAAACTGCTCCCAATAGCCGTTCCATCAATGTGTGTGAATGGTTACTGAGTAGCAGGTGGCATTATGTACGGTAGCCTCAGCCACCAGT
Source organism: Epinephelus awoara (assembly GCA_035609425.1). NCBI lineage: Eukaryota > Metazoa > Chordata > Actinopteri > Perciformes > Serranidae > Epinephelus > Epinephelus awoara. Next base: position 31,408,937 of record CM069315.1, on the reverse strand, counting down.
GTGTGAATGGGTGAGTGTGACATGTAGTGTTGAAGCTCTTTGAGTGGTCAGAAGACTAGACAAATACTAATCAGATGAGTTCCAGGAGAAAGGGGTAGTTTTTGTTGAATTACAGATGACTTATGAAAGACAAGACTATTTCTCAACTAGATGCAGATGATTGTTAAATCCAGGTTGAGAAGAAAGGACGAGTTCTCTTGGATATTCAAATGAGTTGCGTCGAGTCAGATGATCATAGGTTTGTTTGTTTTTGCTCCGGTAATCAGGGCCTGAGTGGGTCCCAGGCTGCTCATGTCGTTTCCTTGTTCTCCAGGGATTAATTATTCTGTAAAGAGAAGTCAATACATGCAGGTTTTCATGTGCTGGCAGAGGAATGTTTTTGTTTGCTCTTCCACTGATATCAGCAACAAAAAGTTTTAAATAGAACCTTTATTTTATGTCTCGGCACCGGAGACAACTTTGCCTTGCAGTTAGCAATTGGCGAGAGATGCCCTCATGCTAGAAAGTTGACAAAAAGGGACAGTTTTAACAAGATTGCCTTGCTCGCGCTGACAAAGGCCTAATAGGGCTCACTAATTATAAAGGCCACACAACATTTGCCTTCACCCCAGGGAGACTGAGAAGTGCTGTGGTAAGTGAAGACATCTCAGAGTTGATTAACAAAAGCTCCATTGAAAGGATTGCGACTTTTAACATTTCAATTAGGCGTGGCTAAATGAAGTTAATTGGCAAAGGATGTGAAACGGAGGGCAGTGAAATGAAGAGACGACTGTTTGCGACACAGCTTCACAAGTTTTGGGAGATTGTCCATTTTCTGCCCTTTAATGAGTTGGATAAGGAGTCCTCTGGGAACATGCACAACAATGGAAAGGCATCTCTTAACAGACAGTTTTTCACACAGCATTGCATTAGTCACCTTCTTAACTGAATGTGTCTGATTTCCATCAGCAACTCTGTTCACATAACAATGTCAGACACCTTCAGTCGACACAAACGCTTTCTTACTTCTTGTGATGGCAATTTTCCAAGATTGAGGTGATTGAGGTCCCTACTTCCTTTCATTGGGAATAAAATCATCACACACACACACACACACACACACACACACACACACACACACACACACACACACACAGAGCTGCAGAGATTCCTCAAAGTGACAAACAAATTCAGCCTCCATGAGCACACTGGTGAGAGATCCAGCCAATGGAATAAGCTCTGACATGACCGTGATCTGTCCTGATGAGAGAGAGAGAAGCAAACGAGGGGGAGGATGGTGAAAAAGTTGGATGCAGAAGGATAGAAGAGAAGCGGAGGAAGAGGATAATACAAAGATAAGAAATTAAGCTGCTGAGAAACCAGTGAAGAAGTAGGGTGATCAGAATAGGGAGGGAGAGTGCGGAAATGTGGTGAGAGGCAGGGACGGTCAGAGGGAAACTGAGATTGACAATGGCTTAAATGGTGAAGAAAAGATGCACAGGGAAGCGATTACCAAGTAGGACAGCTGAGAAAAGGAGGATAAGACGGAATAAAGAGCCAACAGGGCAGAAAGGTAAGGAACGTTAGACAGAGCAGGTTTCAATTATAGAGAGAAAATTGGGTTTATTCAGTTTAAACAAATGACACGAGGGCAGAGAGAAGGCTGCGTGGGCACAGAATGGATAGACTGACAACTGGAGGAATGCATACATATATTAAAACGATGTTGTCCCCAGACGATTCTTTGGTCCTACTGATCACTTTGTTTTACATAGTCTGTGACCATTAAAATGGCTCTGCTCTCTCCGTCTGCATTTTCCATATGCATGAACAGGTGCATGTGACAGAAAATCCATTTCCACACTTGCTTTGGATGTGAAAATGTCCTGTAAGAAAGCGTCTTTACAGCTGGAGGCGGCTTCTTGTTTTTAAGATGTTTTTAATGAGAATAAAGCCGCTCACTTACTATTTTGACGTCACTACGCTCCTCGGCTTTCTGCTTTTTGCTGGAGGGCTCTGTAAAAATTCAACTCATCCAGACCAAGTATGAACTGGTGGACTGGGAACTAAAGAGGCACCAGTTCACCTCCCGGGCAAGGCACCGAACTCCCAAATGCTCAGGGCACCTGTCCAAGGCAATGCTCCAGCACAGTCCAGATCAGACTGTAGATGTAAACATTAAACCGATCCAAAGTTGAACCCTCACCTGGATGAAATCGTGTTTTTTTTTTGTGTGTGAAAAAGTACTTCCCAGATGTTTTTTAAACTTCAGCATCCTAGCAGGTGAAGAAAAACACCCTGCTGATGTTACAATGTCAGGCAATGAGGAAAAGGCAGCCTGTGACCTCATGACAGCCGCAGCTAACGGAATTTAACCCAAGTCAGTAAGATCAGCTTGCTCCTGTAAACTACTAGTTAGCTAATGTTCAACTGTTTTTTGATGGTGACGTTATAGTTAAGGAGTCAGCAGCCACCAGTTGCATACACAGTGAGTGAGCTGACGATAATGTTACGTTAACTGTGAGGAGTCAAAACTCTGCAATGAACTAACTTACTGATTCCTCTTCATCCTGCAGTGAGATGTCTCGATCCCATTTTGTCCTTTATTACATTTTTTGTATATTTTTTTTTATTTGCAGAAACATAAAACTGCATAAAATCAAAATCATAAGAAAGAAAAGAAATGTGTCAGGAGAAGTGAAAAAGCCACGGCTTATACGAACAGACCTCCCTCTAACTTAAAGGGACAGTGCACCCTAAAGTGAAAATTCAGCCAATATCTACTCACCCATATGCCGAGGGGGGCTCAGGTGAAGTTTTAGAGTCCTCACATTACTCTTTCATTTTTCTGCATGCTTACTGAGACAGCTTGTTGGACCATCACAAAGGGGCGGGGCTTAGCAAAGGTCAATTGACTGTACTTGTATGTAAATGCTGTACGTGAGGAAGATCAAGCTTCACTTCAAGATAAACACATTCGTACTCCACGTTCATCACAGCAATCAAGCAGAGAGAGGTCGCTGATCATCATATAGATGAACCAGCAGCTTTTAGTCTGTGTCCAGCACAGCATCCACTGCTTCATCTGGGCTGTGAGCATGAGAGCGCCTCCTGCATACTGATGAGACATTCACACCTGCTGTCATTAACAATCACAGATGTCTGTGTTGTTTAGGAAATGACACCCTGCCCCGCAAATGAATGAAAGGGAGAAATGAAGACCTCATATTCGGAACGCTGCACATCAATTTCCGAGAGAGAAATATCATTACCTGAACGGCATGACTGAATACTAACAGGCTCAGGATACAGTCTGCGGAGGTGTCAATTTATCAACACAGTTGCACTCTGTTGTTCTTTTATTGCCTCATCTTTTCTCTACTTCAACACAGACATTCCTGCTGGCTTTTCAATGCTGCATTTCTTAAACAAAAATCCAGAGGATTCAGACTGTTATCATGTGATCAAAGAAGGACTGGAGGAAATCACTATCCTGTGATCTTCTCGGGTCATGGTTATTCACTTGTAACTCCGCAACACATGATAAATATCTCGACAATTTAGACAGACGAGATGTTCTGAAGGGCAGAAATCAGCTCTGTTGAATTCTAAGATGTTGAGGAACATGTTTTAAGTGGGTTTTGATAACGTCAGGGACAGTCGCAGGAACATCAGTGGTAAAAATTCTTCTCTTGAGTTGTCTAGAGTTGTGTGGAGCTAGCAGCAACATCCAGGGCAGAAAAACAAAGCCAAAGCACAACTGCCAAAGACTGCAGTTCCTCCAGTGGCCACTTGAGGCTGGCTCCAAGTGCGAGTCGATCCCAACAGACCCCCAGGTTCAAATGCCAAACGTTACAGCACAAATAAAAATATTAACAGCCTGGTACAAACTAGAATAAACAGGTAAACAGTTTCTTCTTCAGTCCAAGTGCACGTTTGTGCCAAATTTTAAGAAATTCCCTCAAGGTGTTCTTGAGATATTACGTTCATGAGACAGATGCAAGGTCACAGTGACCTTGACCAAAACCTAGTAATGTCATTGATGAATCCAAGTGGATATTTGTGCCAAATCTGGAGGAAAAAAAGTCCCTTTAGTGCACAAGGATGAACTGACGGACAACCCACAAACAGGGTTGTTGGCCCGGGGGCCAACTGTGTCCCGCAGACCAATTTCAATCGGCCCTCGGCTGGACTTTCAAAACATATGAAGGCTCTTTACACAATAATGGTTAATCAAGCAAATCACTTTGGATTTTTAGCCTTCACCTCACAATGACAGGACTATCATACACTTTGTACACAGGCGTCAAGTAGAACTAGTTCATTAAAAGATAAAAATGGTTGCATTTGTCTCACTTTTTGTTCTTTAAAAAACAATCTGATGCGAGAATCTTTTGGCCCCCAGGTATTTTCACGTTGTTTTATCCGACCCCCATTCAATAAAGTTTGGACACCTCTGTTATATAGCAACAGTTATGCATAATTAAGGGTGTGGTCACTGTGAGTGACAGGTGTGTGCCATCAATGGAAAAACTGCTACCATGGCAACTTTGGTCAGGCAACGTAGACATGGTTTAACCCAAGATTCACAGTTGGTGTGTTTACAGTTCATGACAGTTAACTGTCTTGCTCAGTGTTTGGTGGCACTAAAAGACCTTTTAAGAATTCAGATGTTCATTTTTTTTCTGGTGAGTGTATTCTGTCTTAATGTTCTTAAGCCTGATGTTTTGCTCATGAAAATTAGCATAAATTAGCCAAGAATACCAGGATGTTCTGCTACGTCTGGTCACTTTTTGCAGTCTAAAAGCCAGCAATGTTTTTTCTGGTTATTCTTACCAACAGTTCTCTGCGCGACGGACGATACGTCACATCGACTGAGCCGTCAATGATGGATGACGGCAAGTAGTCGAACAGTAATACTAGAAATATTAATGGTTTAAATGGACAAAATAATCATAAATAACAACAACAGGACACTTTTAAAACAACAGTCATATGTAACATCAATTGATTTAATTTAGCCTCGTCTTAACCCGGATATCTTTTGATCTTTTGAAGCCTCACTTACTTGGAAGGTTGTTGGCTTGCTGCATCAGGATGATTCATCCAGGTGGAGGTGCAGTCTGAAGCTCAGCGTGTTCACATTTGCAACAAACTTGTTCCTGTAGGCTGGAAACACCGTGAGTCAGTCTGAGTCATGATGCTGAACTTCAGTCTTAAGTTTATTATCCACTCAGACTCATTTCAACGTCTGAAACATGATCCACTGCTGTCGCTCAGCTTCCCCCGAATCTGACAGGAAGAGAGTGCACGAGAGAGAACGCCATTACATGTACTTTATGAACCATTTGAGCGTCTCCTGCTCTCTTTTTCACTTCCCTCAGTATTTAGTTTCAGCTGCTCTTATCTGCACTGAGCTCTTTGAACGACGGCAGATTGGAAACAGATTTCTCCACATGAATAGAAGATTACATTCAGCGCTCAAACACTCAGTGTCTTTCAAGGATCTGCGTTGCAGTGTAAGTGGGTATAAATTAAAGCTTTAATAAGTAATTCAAACTCGATGGAGACTAATGACTGTGATGACTTTGCTCAGAGAGGGCAGCGAAATGCCATCTGGTGTCTGTGCGGACCAGCAGAGGTGTGATTACCAAACATTAATGAAACTATTATTAAGACGTCTTTAATGGAATCAAAGTCTCCCATGGCAGTTTTAATTCAGTCTGAGCTTCTAATAAGGTCATGTTGCTCGTTATTCACCACAAAGCGGGAGTCATTATCAGCAAGTTGCCTTTTCATAGTTTTAAACGTTGACCTTAAGATTAACAGCTCGGCTTTTCTGAAACACGAAAAGTTAGTAAATCTAAATCACATTCACTGGAAACCACTCTTAAACCATCCACATCACCAGTGAAAAACAAGGCTGACATTACATGTTTGTGCAAACCACTGATACATTACAATGTAGCTGATCATGTAGTGGACACGTTAAGATTTCATCAGTTCAACACAACAAGGCTGTGGGTGATGTGTGTTCAGGTTTAGCCGCAAAAAACACTTGGTTGCAGTTTGGAAAAGATTGTGTTTTAGATTCAATTTCCCTTTTTGGTGGCACTGTCCCGACAGCAAAAGCAGCCATGTCTCAAAAAATACAACTGTTTTTCATGCCTAAAAAATGACAATGACTCTCTGGAGGACAACATGTTTTGTTGTTGGTCTGGAACAGTGCTCTGCAGCCTCATCACATCCTTTGGTCCCGAAAAACACCCACATGTCGGGGCTGAGAAGCCGCTGGAAATACAGTTGATGGGCCCCTTAAAAAATATCCATGTCTCAGGGCTGAAAACTTGCTAGAACCACAGTGATGGGTTCCTAAGAAACACTTCTTTTGGGAGATAAAAAGCCACAGGAGAGCAGTGACTGGTTGCTTTAAAAACACCCTTGTTACGGGGCTGAAGAGCTGCTAGAAACACAATGACAGGTCGCTAAACACACCTATGTTTGGGGGCTAAAAAAGCTGCTCAAAATACAGCTATGGGTTCTAAAACACACCCACATTTAGGTGCTAAAAAGCAGCTGGAAACACAGTGACAGGTGGCTGACAAACACCCACTTTTGGGAATAAACAGCCACGGGAAAAACAGTGATGAGTCTCAGAATTACCCACATTTGGGGGCCAAAAGGCTGCTGGTAACACAGCAACTGGTCGCCAATAAACACCCTTGTTGAGGGGCTGAAGAGCTGCTGGAAACACAGTGATGGATCACTAAACAACACCCATGTTTGGGGCCTAAAACAACAACTGGGTTTGTTTTTTTGTTGGTCTTGAACAGCGGTCTGCTGCTTGACAGGCGTCACGCCTCGTCCTCCATCTCCTGATGAAAAAGTCAGCTCATACACTACGTCACTCAAGGAACAGATATGACATGTATGAAATGTGCAAATGATTTGCACTGATGTACAGTGTTCTCCTGATGACTGGGCTGTATAACTCCACCAAAGACAAAACAGTCTTCCATATCCTGAAACATGCAGAAAAACCAAATATTTTCCTCACGCAGTGTCTTTGTGTCGTCTTCTCTGAATCAATCTCCAGTTATTGTTAAGATGCATTCATTTCACTTTACTAACCAACTCCAACTTTCCTCTTTGACACACTGTACTTTTGATGTGTGAAGCCGCTCTTCAGAGTCGGATATATTTCCATGCATGACGGGCCCTCGCTGTGTGCGTGAATCGCACAAAATGCACTGCCAGTCTCATTTATGTCTCCTCATATTATTTTCCGTGATCCACCCTGAAATACATATTCAGTGAGGAGAGAGGCTCTCAGGCTGCTCGCAGGAGCAAACTGAGCTTACAGATTGGTCTGCCTGTTGAATAAGTGACACCTCTGATCACAGGCGTTGGGATGAGCAGTCAAAACCTTCCCAGATCTGGCCACGAGTCAGTGCGCCTCTCAAAATTAAAGATCGTGGCTCTTAATTAGGGGGTCATTAAAATGCCAGCGATGGCTTCATTCGTTGATAACGTCTGCTCTGCCCAGGATCACCATGGCAGATCTCTAATGAGGCTTCTGCTAAATAAATTAGACCTGTAGCCGATGAGTTCTGTATATTTTATACAAAAAGAATGAATCCAGTTGTGTGCAAAAAGAAAAGGTGATTTGGTTCCTACCGTTCCACCACATCACACCGCAAAGATGCAAAGAAACAAACAGCAAACGTAGCTAAACTGAGGAAAAACAAAGTCTCATGAACTTGAGAAACATCACCTGCAAACCCTTCTCTCTCCTGTCAACGCGCTCTTCATCGTCTTGAACAATCAGCCAAGCCAGAGACGCGCCTCTATCCAGGGCGGTGTTTTAGTCAGGATCACCCACGTGAAATGCAAGGTTTGCAACGAGAGCTCGTAGTGCGTTTATTAGCATTTATTAGCATCTACTAGCATTTAGCATCGTCGCGCTGACCAGTGAGTCATTTCATGCTGCATTTGTATTGGTTGGTTAGTAGGGGTGAAACAATCCATCAACCTGGATCGATATATCGATTAAATGATCAACAATCCAGTATCATCAATGCAAAGTGAAAACACTGATCCACATCGTCATCTTTAGGATACGCTTTCATTTTGAAAGTCTGTGTCACAGTGAAACAGCAGCAGAGAAGAGAAAGATGATGAAGACTACGTGACGTTACTCGCCTGCACGAGCGTCTCACTCCGCTAACTTCTCACCACAGAAACAACACCCATCCTTGAACTGAACCTCTCTCACTGTGCGACGTAGGATCACCGTTTTAGAGCCACGACCAAAGATTGCGCCACGTTTCCTTGACGATGGTGATCTTTCGTCTGGGACAGCCCAAAATCATGTGTACCGGGCTTTAGACCCAAAGACAAACCTTGCAGACATGTTTGCGTATCTCTCAATATTCTCCCACGTCCTGTCTGTTGCTCTCTTCACTGTAGTTTTTATCAAACAGGAGGAAGTAGTGCATTTGTTGGGGACTATTTTCAGCGGCGGATTAATCCACATGGTGCTGTAGTGAGTATTTGTAGCAGCAAGACGGTGTATGTGGAGGCAAGTAAATACAGTGTGCGTGCTCATGGTGATGAAGGAGGGTTGGTGGACGTTGTGCTGCACGTCTGAGTGAGAGAGAGAAAATTATCTGTTGTCAAATGTCAGTCATTAAGACTCATGACTGAAAATGCAAATGCATGTCAGCTGTTCCTCCACTGCTGCCAAGTGTTCGTGTGAACTACATTAGAATGAGAACAAAGGAAGTCACATCCTCATTGTCTCCATCCCTCAGGTCACCATGACAACGACACTGATGAGGCTCCTCTTTGCGCTAACAGAACAGAAGGAGGAGGAGAAGACACCAGAGGGAGTGACGTGATGAAGAGGAAGGAAACGACATGATGAGGTGTTTACGTCTCAGAAGATTACAGCCACATGTGGACGTTTGCGCCAAATTTTGATTCCCTCAAGGTGTTTTTGGGATATCATGTTTACAAGAATGAGACAGACTCCAGACCAAAGATTCACGACGAGATGAAACCGTTTTAGAGCACTGTAGAGAAAAGTGTCAGCGGTGTGAACTGATGGTCTGAGCTTGACTCAGGCCGTTTAATGGTGTCACCTGACACTCAGCTGGTCACATGGCCGGCGGATGGTTTTAAATGTTTCCTCAGATTGTTTTAAACTCTGATTAAAGTTTGTTTGTATCACTACTGGCTTCCTCAGGCTTTGGGAGCGCCCACTCAGGTCCTAATGTCTTCAACTTGTATCTGACCTGAGTCCAAGTATTATGTCTAACACGGTGCTCGACAAAACTATAAATAACTACACTCAACAGAAATAATATACTGTATATATACAGTACCTTTCTTTACAAAATTAGACTGTCCTTTATATAAGCTGATCGCTAACGACGACAGCATCAGAGGGCATAAAAATAGATATAAATCAAGAAGAAATGCAAGAAACAAGTGATTCAAAGCAAAAATTAAAATAGAATACAATACGAACAGATGGGAGACACTACAGTGCTGCACGTCCTTAATTCTCCACTGAAAAGTTCTTTTCAGAAATTAAAAAAGCAGAATCAAAGACCAGGTTTAAGAACTAATTCCCCATGCCCACCGACTTTCAGACAAATAAGTGAGATTAAAATAAACAAAACAGCAATAACAAGCAATATCCAGAAGGTAAAGCTTATATTAAATCCTGTTTTTGAATATCTATTGTTCTCACTGTGTTTTTATTAAGTGCTTTAAAGTGAAAACAAACTTTTTTAACTGTTTCCCCAGAGCTCAGCAACTTCCAGCAGCTCAGGAGGACTCACTGCATCTTGTTTTCCACAGTTGCTTTGGTCCATCCACCGTCCATTGTTTCCACTGCTGGGGATAAATACTGCAAAGAACTTACACTGATGCTTCACTGGTAACTCAGGGATTGCTCTCGATAGCTAGCAGGAAAAACAAAAGTGCTGTCCTCTTCCTGGTTTGGTTGCACAATGGCTGATGCACGCCGTAAATGAGCTTTCATTTTCACAGGAGATCGTTCCCGGTGACAAACTAAATTGCAAAGTGAAAGAGACGCTTCTATAGATATTACATCGAGCAGTCAACATTGACTTCTTAATAATTTTGAGCAAAAACTTGCTGAGGCTACCATACGTTTTTAGACATTAACACACCATAACGTTGACAGGAAGTGACCACCATGAGACGGTGCATCATCTCTAGTCAACAACTCTCTGTGCTTCTGATCTGTAACGTTGACAGGAAGTGACCACCATGAGACGGTGCATCATCTCTAGTCAACAACTCTCTGTGCTTCTGATCTGTAACGTTGACAGGAAGTGACCACCATGAGACGGTGCATCATCTCTAGTCAACAACTCTCTGTGCTTCTGATCTGTAACGTTGACAGGAAGTGACCACCATGAGACGGTGTATCATCTCTAGTCAACAACTCTCTGTGCTTCTGATCTGTAACGTTGACAGGAAGTGACCACCATGAGACGGTGTATCATCTCTAGTCAACAACTCTCTGTGCTTCTGATCTGTAACGCTGACAGGAAGTGACCACCATGAGACGGTGCATCATCTCTAGTCAACAACTCTCTGTGCTTCTGATCTGTAACGTTGACAGGAAGTGACCACCATGAGACGGTGCATCATCTCTAGTCAACAACTCTCTGTGCTTCTGATCTGTGACGTTGACAGGAAGTGACCACCATGAGACGGTGCATCATCTCTAGTCAACAACTCTCTGTGCTTCTGATCTGTAACGTTGACAGGAAGTGACCACCATGAGACGGTGCATCATCTCTAGTCAACAACTCTCTGTGCTTCTGATCTGTAACGCTGACAGGAAGTGACCACCATGAGACGGTGCATCATCTCTAGTCAACAACTCTCTGTGCTTCTGATCTGTAACGCTGACAGGAAGTGACCACCATGAGACGGTGCATCATCTCTAGTCAACAACTCTCTGTGCTTTTGATCTGTAACGTTGACAGGAAGTGACCACCATGAGACGGTGCATCATCTCTAGTCAACAACTCTCTGTGCTTCTGATCTGTAACGTTGACAGGAAGTGACCACCATGAGACGGTGCATCATCTCTAGTCAACAACTCTCTGTGCTTCTGATCTGTAACGTTGACAGGAAGTGACCACCATGAGACGGTGCATCATCTCTAGTCAACAACTCTCTGTGCTTCTGATCTGTAACGTTGACAGGAAGTGACCACCATGAGACGGTGTATCATCTCTAGTCAACAACTCTCTGTGCTTCTGATCTGTAACGTTGACAGGAAGTGACCACCATGAGACGGTGCATCATCTCTAGTCAACAACTCTCTGTGCTTCTGATCTGTAACGCTGACAGGAAGTGACCACCATGAGACGGTGTATCATCTCTAGTCAACAACTCTCTGTGCTTCTGATCTGTAACGCTGACAGGAAGTGACCACCATGAGACGGTGCATCATCTCTAGTCAACAACTCTCTGTGCTTCTGATCTGTAACGCTGACAGGAAGTGACCACCATGAGACGGTGCATCATCTCTAGTCAACAACTCTCTGTGCTTCTGATCTGTAACGCTGACAGGAAGTGACCACCATGAGACGGTGCATCATCTCTAGTCAACAACTCTCTGTGCTTCTGATCTGTAACGTTGACAGGAAGTGACCACCATGAGACGGTGCATCATCTCTAGTCAACAACTCTCTGTGCTTCTGATCTGTAACGTTGACAGGAAGTGACCACCACCAGTGACCCTTCCTGTTCAGACTTCTGTTCAGCAGCGACTGTATAAGGGATATTTTGCCTTCATTTCTGTACAGTGGGAGTAAGTGAAGTTAAGCTTATATTCAGTCTATGGTAGAACCCTTATTTCTCAGTGTGGAAGAAGTGGTATCAGAATATCAGCGTATGGCGTGTGTAGCAGATGTCATCTGCTGCTGGAAGATCACTTTGAAGCCCGTTATGTGACCAAACGAACACTGAGCCTGGAAGCAACAATTTCAGACCAATTTCTTCTAAGACTGTGAAAAGAAACGCAATCACAAAAGAACATCACGAGCCGACATAATGTGAGGAATCATTTCCTGTCCATTACAGATCGAATAGCTTCATGTTGCAGATATGGGAGTGAATGTAGTCAATGGAGGATGATTGTGAAGGATTCCTGCGTCTCTTGGTGTTTGATTCTGTTCCCTTTGCATTGAGTAAGGTTTGGGGAGAGTGGAAAGAAGAAAGAGATGAAAAGAAGACAGTGGAGGAGAAGAAATGAAAGAGGCAGAGGAGGAGATTGAAGAAGAAGAGCAGAGCAGCAGACCACAGTGTGAATTAGGATTTCTCTTCATTGCGTAACAGGATTATTGGTGGCAAAGCACGGGAGGTAACGTTGCCACGAGGAGCAGAGAGCAGATCCTCTTTGATGATGAGTGACTGTATGTTGTTCATATGCTCCATCCCCCATTTCCACCTCCACCCACTCAAACAGACAGCAGCCTCCCTCCACGTCTCCGTCTGTCAGTAGATTAAAATGCAGCACCACCCGCCGCTAAGCATCACATTGTCTTTGTATCTCTTCAAGGAAAACCAAACATTGCTTCAGGTCAGAAGTTGGAAGCTGTTCTCTCGTCCCAGGTACCTGCTTCCCAGAGGCATCCTGGTGTAGATGCTTCTCGATGCATGGGTGGTGTTCACACGCTCAGCTGAACAGTCTGATCCACCAATAGGAAACAAGATTAATGCAGTGTTCCACTTAAAGTTGGAATTTCCCAGTTGAAATTTCTAACTTCCAAACGTTCCATGTGCATGATGGCACATGGAAACAGAAAACATGTCTGACCGTGACAAACTGATGTTTCTCTGGCAAGTGTACGCACAATTCACCGCAGCATTTCAGTTTCCTCTCATATGTGAGTGAAGCATTCTTGAACCGTAACCAGCTGCCTGGCTGGCAGAATATTCTGACACAGACTCACATGCAGCACAGGTTTAACTATACAGCAGCTATGGGAACTCTGACTTGTACTTTTTCTAATAGGAGGTCGGAAACTTTTGAGTTCCAAGTTGTCTGGAAAGCAGTCAATCCGTAGTCTTCATCCCAATGGGATATGAAATTATTAATTAGTTTGTCGTCGTCTCAGCCAATCAGATTCAATGTTGTGATATTTTCTAGAACTCTTCACCAATCATAACTGAGATTGTAAGTCTGAAATCCTAGAATGACATGGTCAGACAAAATCGCAAAAGGTGAATTGGTCTGGAACCTGTCAGTTAAATTTTGTCATCAACAGGTTATCAACATGTGACATTGTTAGGAACCAGTCACTGTTTTTCCAGCAACTTTCCAGCCCCTAAACATGGGTGTTTCTCAGGAACCAGTCACTGTTTTTCCAGCAACTTTCCAGCCCCCAAACATGGGTGTTTCTCAGGAACCAGTCACTGTTTTTCCAGCAACTTTCCAGCCCCTAAACATGGGTGTTTCTCAGGAACCAGTCACTGTTTTTCCAGCAACTTTCCAGCCCCCAAACATGGGTGTTTCTCAGGAACCAGTCACTGTTTTTCCAGCAGCTTTCCAGCCCCCAAACATGGGTGTTTCTCAGGAACCAGTCACTGTTTTTCCAGCAGCTTTCCAGCCCCTAAACATGGGTGTTTCTCAGGAACCAGTCACTGTTTTTCCAGCAGCTTTCCAGCCCCCAAACATGGGTGTTTCTCAGGAACCAGTCACTGTTTTTCCAGCAGCTTTCCAGCCCCCAAACATGGGTGTTTCTCAGGAACCAGTCACTGTTTTTCCAGCAGCTTTCCAGCCCCTAAACATGGGTGTTTCTCAGGAACCAGTCACTGTTTTTCCAGCAGCTTTCCAGCCCCTAAACATGGGTGTTTCTCAGGAACCAGTCACTGTTTTTCCAGCAACTTTCCAGCCCCCAAACATGGGTGTTTCTCAGGGACCAGTCACTGTTTTTCCAGCAACTTTCCAGCCCCTAAACATGGGTGTTTCTCAGGAACCAGTCACTGTTTTTCCAGCAGCTTTTCAGCACCCAAACATGGGTGTTTCTCAGGGACCAGTCACTGTTTTTCCAGCAACTTTCCAGCCCCTAAACATGGGTGTTTCTCAGGAACCAGTCACTGTTTTTCCAGCAGCTTTTCAGCACCCAAACATGGGTGTTTCTCAGGAACCAGTCACTGTTTTTCCAGCAACTTTCCAGCACCCAAACATGGGGGTTTCTCAGGAACCAGTCACTGTTTTTCCAGCAACTTTCCAGCCCCTAAACATGGGTGTTTCTCAGGAACCAGTCACTGTTTTTCCAGCAGCTTTTCAGCACCCAAACATGGGTGTTACTCAGGGACCAGTCACTGTTTTTCCAGCAACTTTCCAGCCCCCAAACATGGGTGTTTCTCAGGGACCAGTCACTGTTTTTCCAGCAACTTTCCAGCCCCTAAACATGGGTGTTTCTCAGGAACCAGTCACTGTTTTTCCAGCAGCTTTTCAGCACCCAAACATGGGTGTTTCTCAGGGACCAGTCACTGTTTTTCCAGCAACTTTCCAGCCCCTAAACATGGGTGTTTCTCAGGGACCAGTCACTGTTTTTCCAGCAACTTTCCAGCCCCTAAACATGGGTGTTTCTCAGGAACCAGTCACTGTTTTTCCAGCAGCTTTTCAGCACCCAAACATGGGTGTTTCTCAGGAACCAGTCACTGTTTTTCCAGCAACTTTCCAGCACCCAAACATGGGTGTTTCTCAGGAACCAGTCACTGTTTTTCCAGCAACTTTCCAGCCCCTAAACATGGGTGTTTCTCAGGAACCAGTCACTGTTTTCCCTGCCAGGAAAGTGCCACAAAAAGCAGCTGTTTTTTTACTGAGACATTCCTGCTGGAACTGTGCCCCCAAAACCAGGTATTTTAAGCCAAAACCATTTAAACCACCACTTGCTGGTGGTGATCTTGCTGTCCACAGGTTGGGCTAACCTATCTGGCCTACAAAATACCTCCAAGACTGCCTGGGTCAAGGCAAGATGGAGGGACCGGTGGAAGTCAGCAGAAATATTAAGTCTACATCACTACACTGACGTCCCGAAAACAATGGACAATCCTCAACCATCTGGGGACAGGCGTAGAACGCTTCGGGGCAACAATGCAAATATGGGGTGCTGTGGACAGGGCCCACTGTGAAAGCAGGGACCCACCACAAACTGTGGAACACATGATGACCAGCTGCCCCAAACACCGGCCACCACATGTCGATCGTGGTCTAACTGACCTTGACGATGAAACACTGGACTGGCCTGTCTCAACGGAGCTGAAGGTCGAAGGACATACTGCAGAAGAAGAGGAAGAAAGCACCTTAGGGTGAGACTTGACACAAGGCGGTAAAAAGATATCGCCTTAGATTGTTTTGGTGTGAAAAGACCTCGCTGTGAGCAGTTTCATACAAGAACTACATTTTTCTGAACTGAATTTTTCTTTGTCACCACACAGAAGGAAACATTCATCTACTCACGGACGAGAAGCTCGTGCTCGAACACGTGCACATGCTGCGACGGTCTAGATGCACTCAATTCAATTCAGCCTGCACTGTGTCGGCTTCCATTTGTTTTCCTCTAAAATCAAAAGAGACTATTGTCTTTATGTCACACCCCCCACTGTGTGTGTGTGTGTGTGTGTGTGTGCGTGTGTGTGTGGCTTCATTATAAAGGTGTGTGACCTTATAAATAAAAGTAAGATTGACTTCCCCTCCAGGGTGTATGGGCAGCCTTTAATGAAATACAGCCACACACACCATGTATTTATGCATTATGTACATACAAACACAGACACAGACACACACACACACACACACACACACAGGTTTCCTCATGGCAAAAGCAATTCCTACCTCTCTCCCACTTAACCATATGCACACACACTTAAGCCTCTAAGCTCCAAGCCAAATGAGAAGTGAGAGGAAACATGGTGACGGTGTTTTAGAGCTGAAAAAGTGAAGAGAAAGACGATGAGCGCACACACACACACACACACACACACACACACACACACACACACACACACACACAAACACAAACACACGGGGAGGATTTATTCTGATTCATTATAACGCTGGTTTTCTGTCAGTAACAATAAGTGTGTGTGACGCTGCTGCTCCCTGCACACCTGTCTGTCACTGTGTTTAAATCTCAGCCGCTGTCTGATTCATTTTTATGCCTCCGCACCGACAGCAGCCGTAAACACAATATCTGACGTGTTTAAGTTCGGCACCAACGTCGACTTGGACTCTGATGAACTGACTACATTTTGGGGATGATAGGTCAAAGGTCCAGGTCACTGTGACCTCATCTGTCTCATTCTCATGAACCTGATATCTCAAGACTTCCTTCAGAGACTTGTGTTTCTGTTTTGGCACAAACGTTCTCACGCACTCGAAGATGAACTCATGACACGTTATGGTCACAGTGACCTTGCATCCATCTATATAATATATAAAAAAATCGTCTTGAGTGAATTTATTTGAATTTGGCAAAAACATCGACTTTGAATCAAGAACGAACTGACTAGAATTTGGTGGTCAAAGGTCAAAGGTCACTGTGACATTGTCCATAGCATTTTTTGTGACAACAATATCTCAAGAACACCCAGAGGGAATTTCTTGAAATTTGACAGAAACATCTACTTTGACTTCAGAATTAATTAGTTAGATTGCGGTGGTCAAAGGTCAAGGTGACTGTGACCTTGCCTCCATCTCATTCTCCTGAACACAATGTCTTAAGAACGTCTTGAGAGAATTTATTCAAATTTGACCCAAACGTCCACCTGGACTCAAAAATGAACTTATTTGAATTTGAGGTCATACAGCCACAGGGTGGACTGGTGGGCGGAGTCACACAAATACAGGATGGTAATGTGTTCTGTAAGAAATGAGAAAAAATAAAACACATTTCTTATTTTTTTGTGCTTTTATCACACTTAATGACACCAAAATGAAGTTTTAAAACTCAAACAACAGATCAGTCCTTATTGTGATTCTACCAATGTGTGTCTTTGCTGTGTTTCCTTCGTCCCTGATGTCGGACATTCAACCCTGCTTGCTTTTGAATTTCATATTGATTTAACTTCACATACAAATACAACATAAATACAAGCAACAAAATGTAAATACAGGGAGGACTTTTAGAGTTTATATACTTGGTGACGACAGTACGGGCGTGGTTTCATTTAACATGGGTTGGAAACGACAGATGCTACTTCATCATATCTGTACAGCCCCTTACAGATTTGTTTACTGACTGCGGTTTCTAGTAAATGTGTCTGATTTTGTCACAGTATCACAACTATAAATAAATAAAACATTTTTTACTGTGCACCAATCAAACTAATAAAATCATAATCAAACAGCCCTGAACTACTCAATGAGCTCGCCACAGTTTTAATGGGCATTTAATTAAAAACTAATTATGAAAGGTCTCCTCTGTATAAATGTTGACGTGGAACAGTTATTGTGCGACATTTTTATGATAGTTTGGCTTTAAAAAACAGCCTGAATCATTGTGACTGATAATTATCACAATTACGACATTGTTTTCCTTTCACAATACAACCTTTTATTCTGCTTATCTGCTGCTTTCCCAGCAAATTAGCATTTGAAAAGGTCAGTTGTGTTTACTCTGATTTCCTTAAATTAATCATCAGCTTTCTGTGTAATACGCAGCGTGAGGTGTGATAAGTCGGGACAGGATTCACCGTCCATCCTCAATCTGCCTTTTTTTCTTACTCATGGTTATGTAATATCGCTTTTCTATTTCAGCTCAGGAAAATGTTATTTGCAGTCTGGATGCTTCAATAAAGGAGAAAAAAAATCAATCAAGTGCGGCAGTGTGTGTGCGTGTGTGTGTGTGTGACTCAGCACTGTTCCGTTAAGCGCTGGTTGAACCATCACACAGTAAATGGAGACACTCGGCTGTCTCATTAATGATGGCACTCAGACAGATGGACAAACTGAGGTGTGTGTGTGTGTGTGTGTGTGTGTGTGCGTGTGTGTGTGTGTGTGTGTGTGTGTGCAGACCACTGAATGTGAAATGGGATAAATGGAAGCCTCTCAGTTTCAGTAATGAGCTGGACGGAGGGTGAACAGTCCTCACAAACACACACAAACACAGAGGAGGGTTTTCTCTCAGCTGTTGGAGTGTAAACAGACTGTAAACAGTGTGTGTGTGTGTTCTGTATTAATGATGTCACAGGTTTGAACCCAGCAGCTAACGAACAACACAAACTTCTTGCACTCCAGAAAGTTTTGGCGTTTCTATTGAAAACTGTGACAAGAGAGAAACAACCAGTTGTCCTGAGTTTAATTACAACATGTCGCTCCTCCACACTTTCACATCAGGTGACGAACTTTCAGGTAAAATTGGTGAAATATAACAAACTGTCAGACTTTAGATGGAGAGAGTTAATTGGCTGAGTTCTTGACTGAGCGGAGCGATAAATAGGGAGGACCAGACAGAGGAGGTGAAAAGAAAATTTGCCGCAGTTTACGTCCTATCTGCTACGAGACGCAGCAAAGTGCTGGGTGGTCACTGGTTCATCCTGACACTGCTCGTGACTTTCCAGTTGATACAAATTCTCCATACACCATCACACTGCTGAATAGCTCAGACAGTTGCTGCAGTGCATCATTAAACAGAAACGAGCGCTTTGGTAATTAAATTAACTCAATGGGCAGGTGTTCACCATCGACCGCTTTCCCTTCTTACTCATGGTTCTAACTTCAGAACGAAACAAACAACTGTCACAAGCTCTCTTTAACAGGTCTCTCACAACATGTGACACATGAACTACTTGCAACCTTAAAGGAAATGTCCACATTAGAATGAATTACAGACAGTACTTACTGACCCTCATGCCGACAAGAAGTCCAGTGTAGTTTTTTAATCCACTAAACTCGTTCGGGGTATCGGAGGATAACAGCTAATAATTGTACATTTACAGACCTACACCATGGAACACCATGTTGGGTAACTGTTACCGCTAGCCAGTTAGCCACTTAGCCAGTTAGCATAACAGTGTGTGAACAGCTCAGAGAAGCTACGGTACATTTAGAGGAACAGAAAAGAGGTGGAGGATGAAGAAAGGGCGACCGTGTCTGCTGTTTGCAAGTTTTTTTGGCTTTACAAAATCCAACGTAATGTTACTTCACCATCACCAGACACCGCTTGAAGCGACATTTGGCCTCTTGACCACCAAACTCTAATTTGTTCATCATCAAGTCCGAGCCAACCTTTGTGCCAAATTTGAAGAAATCCCCTCAGAGCGTTCTCAAGAATGACACAGACAAGGTCACAGCCAGCTTGACCTTTGACCTATGACCATCAAAAACTACTGGGGTCAGCGTTGAGTACAGGTGGACCTTTTTCTTGAGATATCCTTTTCACAAAGATGGGCCAGACGGACGGACAACCTGAAAACATAATTCCTCCGGCAGCGGCTATCACTGGCGCAGAGGCATAAAAATAAATAGGAACCGGAACAGGGAGAGCGAGTGACGTAGGACCACTGTTTTAGAGCCACGACCAAAGATATCACCAGATTGTTCTGCCTGTTGAATAAGTGACACCTCCGACCACAGGCGCTGAGATGAGCAGCGAAAGCCTTCCCAGATCTGGCCATGAGTCACTGCGCCTTTCAGAATTAAAGATTGTGGCTCTTAATTAGGGAGTCATTATTATGGCAGCGATGGCTTCATTCGTTGATGACGTCTGGTGTGCTCACGATCGCCATGGCAGACGTCATCATTCGTTGATGACGTCTGGTGTGCTCACGATCGCCATGGCAGATCTGTAATGAGGCTCTGCTTTGAGTTTCTGATAAATAAATTAGACGTGCAGCGAGTGATTCCTGTATATTTTAGGAAAAAGACTACATTAACATTTTGTTTTAAGTATGTCGATATTTTTGCAAAACAGGACGTGCTTTATCTTGCAAAAGTGAAATATGTTTATTGATGTTAATATTAACTTTACATTTGCTCTGCTTCTCTGAATAAATACTGTTGCTGAGATTCTAATGTTGTTCTTTAGACTCAAACATCAAACCAGAGAGACGGACTATAGATGCGTCAAAACATCCGCTCCATGGCAGGAAGTTTCAGGATTTATGTGACACATGGTCTCATACGTTCAATCTGCTTTTTCAGAAAACAAACACATGAATACCAGAACAAACTCGGAGGGAAATATTAGAATAACACGATAATATTTGTAGAATTTACTGATCCCTGAAGAGAATTTTCTGAAATAATTTTCTGCTGCTTCAGTTTTACAGCCTGAAGCTGAATAAACATGAGTGGGGCTTCTCATGATGATTATTATGGTTCAAAATAAAAGCAAATCTCTGTGGTACACGGTGTCTTTTTATGTGCCAACAGGCGCACAGCAGAAGTTATTTCACGACTCAATAAAAAGAGAAACAAAAGGACCTTAATGTCCATAAAAACCTGATTAAAAAGCCAAAGAAATGCAATAAAAGTTAGTTTCTTAGTGTGAAGGCAGAACGACTCGGGTGGACCGCAGAGTGACTCAGCGTCTGGCTCAAAGGCACAGGTCCAGGTGCTCACACCGCCCAACTGGGCGAAACTACAAACAATAATCTCTCTCAGAAAAACGGATGCTTTTACTTTGGTACGTCAGTGCTGCCACAATTAAAGTCCCACTCACTTCCTGCTGATTAAAATGATGAAGACGAGGGGAGCTCATTCTGTAACAACAATGATGACAAACATAAACAGCTCAGCAGAGACAGCAGACATTAATCTGAAACTTTTCATTCGTCCTTCGGTCTTAACGATAACGAGCAGAGGTGAAGAGGCAGAAATATAAAGAGAGATGATAGGTAGTAAAGAGACGAAGACTGAGACAGTGTGACTTTATTGCTCCATAAACAGCTTCCTGTTGCTGTCCAGCTGCCAAAGTCCAGATTAAAGAAGCTTCAAGATGATAAATTCGATATATGAGCTTCGATTATCCGATTAGATTAGCACGGCTATTTCTCTCCCTGCCTTCGGCTTTCCATGTAGGCGCATGGAAGGGCAGGGAGGTCCTAGAACAGAGCCATACCGCCAAATATCAAATTACAAATAGAAATAACTTTATGATTGGCTTACCCTGATATTCTTACCCAGGAGGAGGTAGCAAGAACTAGCTATTCAGAGGAAGAGTAGGGTGAGACATGCCTTCGCTGTCCTAAGAAATGCACGACTGAAATAAACAGGAAGGGCGTGATATTAGTGGAAAATTCATTCTCATTAACAATGTAAATAGCTCAGCAGTCTTGTTATGGAATAAGAGCAACAGAATATTGTGTGCATGTAAACTTGCTCAGTATGTCACACGAGTGCAGGTAAAGGTGCATTATCGTACAGAAATTAGACCATTTTCTAATTATTTTGTCAGACGTAAGGAAAACACAAAGCCTAGTTTCATTACAGTCTTCTTGTTACACACATATATACTGTATATGAGTGTAAATACACAGCATTCATAGTCTGCTTTAAAAACATTTCATGGCCCGACTGAGGAATTTCATAATAAATAAACAGAAGTTCTAGGAGACGGGGTTACAAGCAAAAAGAGACGGCAAAGAAAGAAAAAAAAAGAACGAAGCAGAAATGAAACAGAATCAACATTAAAGCAGGATGAGAGATGGAGGAGACACCTGGAATAAAATATGTTGAGGTGCTTTCAAACTCACATCAAACACCTTGTTGTCCCGACTGTTCTCCATCCAACTGCATCCAGCCAACACTTCATACACAAACTGTGCTCAGAAAAAAAAACCTGCAGAAAACTCTGAGACGACACAACTTCATATCCACGTACAGCACCGGTAAAAAGTTATGAATGAGCTGTTCAGGTGTTAACCCCAGACGACCCTTCTGTCTATTACTGTGAAGTCTGACAGAGCTTTTTAATTAATTCCAGCTTGTTATAGACATTACTGTGGACCTGTTATTATTTAATCCTGCATACAGTTTGACTGCTGATGACTTCTGACACGGGCAGAACATGTCGGAGCACCTGGAGGAAACCCACACTGACACAGGGAGAACATGTCAGAGCACCTGGAGGAAACCCACGCTGACACAGGGAGAACATGTCAGAGCACCTGGAGGAAACCCACACTGACACAGGGAGAACATGTCAGAGCGCCTGGAGGAAACCCACGCTGACACAGGGAGAACATGTCGGAGCACCTGGAGGAAACCCACGCTGACACAGGGAGAACATGTCGGAGCACCTGGAGGAAACCCACGCTGACACAGGGAGAACATGTCAGAGCACCTGGAGGAAACCCACGCTGACACAGGGAGAACATGTCAGAGCACCTGGAGGAAACCCACACTGACACAGGGAGAACATGTCGGAGCACCTGGAGGAAACCCACACTGACACGGGGAGAACATGTCAGAGCACCTGGAGGAAACCCACGCTGACACAGGGAGAACATGTCAGAGCACCTGGAGGAAACCCACGCTGACACAGGGAGAACATGTCAGAGCACCTGGAGGAAACCCACGCTGACACAGGGAGAACATGTCGGAGCACCTGGAGGAAACCCACGCTGACACAGGGAGAACATGTCGGAGCACCTGGAGGAAACCCACGCTGACACAGGGAGAACATGTCAGAGCACCTGGAGGAAACCCACACTGACACAGGGAGAACATGTCGGAGCACCTGGAGGAAACCCACACTGACACAGGGAGAACATGTCAGAGCACCTGGAGGAAACCCACACTGACACAGGGAGAACATGTCAGAGCACCTGGAGGAAACCCACGCTGACACAGGGAGAACATGTCAGAGCACCTGGAGGAAACCCACACTGACACAGGGAGAACATGTCGGAGCACCTGGAGGAAACCCACGCTGACACAGGGAGAACATGTCGGAGCACCTGGAGGAAACCCACGCTGACACAGGGAGAACATGTCGGAGCACCTGGAGGAAACCCACGCTGACACAGAGAGAACATGTCAGAGCACCTGGAGGAAACCCACGCTGACACAGGGAGAACATGTTGGAGCACCTGGAGGAAACCCACGCTGACACAGGGAGAACATGTCGGAGCACCTGGAGGAAACCCACGCTGACACAGGGAGAACATGTCAGAGCACCTGGAGGAAACCCACGCTGACACAGGGAGAACATGTCAGAGCACCTGGAGGAAACCCACGCTGACACAGGGAGAACATGTCGGAGCACCTGGAGGAAACCCACGCTGACACAGGGAGAACATGTCAGAGCACCTGGAGGAAACCCACGCTGACACAGGGAGAACATGTCAGAGCACCTGGAGGAAACCCACGCTGACACAGGGAGAACATGTCAGAGCACCTGGAGGAAACCCACGCTGACACAGGGAGAACATGTCAGAGCACCTGGAGGAAACCCACGCTGACACAGGGAGAACATGTCAGAGCACCTGGAGGAAACCCACGCTGATGGTCACCAGTGGTGCAACACTAAATGCAGAACTTTTACTTGTAACACTGTCTTTCCGTACTGCAGTACAGGTACTGAAGCAGAGGATCTAATTACTGGATGAATATTCTTTAAGACTTTCTATACGAACTTAATAAGTGCTCTTCTCACAGAGGAGGCTAACAGCTGGATGTGACAGAGGACGTCAACAAACAGAAACAGCAACAGATGTCAGTAAACAGTAAACAGCAGGTGCAGACGTCAGACTGATGCTGACAGTGGTGAAATGTAACACACTTCACTCATTAACAAGCAGCAACACATGTCAAACAATGAGACAATATACATAACCCAGGAGATGTTTAGCACAGAGGAGGAACAGGATGCATTCAAGCCTGAGAAATGTTGCACAACACTATTGATTTACACATGGCACCTCATGCAGCTTCACTGTTTGACTCCAGCAGGACAGTGATGCACAAAGGTCATTGTGTGTGTGTCTCCTGCTGCGTGTAGAAGCATCACAGCAGGTCTCAGAGGGGCTACAAAGCAGCTCGTGCGCCAATAGAGACGCAAATGAAACATCTATCAGAGAAAACTGATATTCACTGAACTGTAAACACAACAAACTGAAGCGAGCAGGAAAATTAGCATCTGTTATTATTTAAACTCCTGGAAACTGTCAGATTGATGTAACTTATTTAAACACACACACACACACACACACACATAGAGAGAGAGAGACAGTGTGTGTGCTGCATTAACATTCATGTATTCTGACCATTTGGAGAAATCATTTATTCAGCCTCAAACTGTCTCAGCAGCCTGTAGGTGGTGAAAAATGTCTCACACACACAAATAACACCCACACACTGACGGACCTGTTCACTCACCAGCACCCAAACTGATGGAATGAATTATATCAGTCGACCTCTGACCTCAACTGACAACGAATGCACCATTAACGGTAAAAGAACAGCATCAACACTCAGAACAGTCCGGTGCGTTGAGGGAATGAGGACGAATGTCTCGACTTACTGAAAATGTTTTTACTTTCAGAACTTGTCCTTTTTTTTAAACAAATATATCTTTACATATCAAAATGTCTTTAAGTGTCCATGGACATGGAGATCAGTTTAATCGCCTTTATTTGGCTCCACAAGGTTTGGGGCAGGGAAGGTTTCTGATTGGATAGGGGGCACGGCGGATGTTACGTGTCCTCGCTCCGGATAACAAGATGCTTGACGACATGTTCTTAGTGCCTTTATCAGGCTTGTTTTGCTTCTATTCTTGAAGCAGCAGTACGACAACAACCTTGTTCTGCTAATGCTTCGTCTGTTGAGGAGGAGAAGGGAGGTAGAAGACTGTGCTGTGGTGAATGGAAACCGGTGAGTGCAATGAGTCTGACTGCTCTATCTCAGCCCGTTGCTATGCGCGCTACATACGTCATGACGCTAGAAGGGCAAGGAAACGAGCATGTGCAGAAAGACCAGAATGAACTTAAAGAGGAATGAGTGTATACAAGTGAGAGAAATTCTTTAATTGGGAATTATAAACGGAATATTCCAGTTCCTTACATCGGATTGAATTTTCAATCACATTGGCCATTTTCATTCTGAATGAGGTGTTTACAAGATCACTTTAATAGGAATGAACTTTCATTCTGAATGAAAAGGGAATTAAACTGTCCATGTAAACACACACAGTGTGTGTGTTCATGGTGATAAAGTATCATGTCAGCCAATGACGGTGTGGCTCACTGATGTGTCCTTAATAACAACAGAGGAGCTTTATGTCACAGAGTGAGGAGATCTCTCAGCTGCAGATACACAAATGATGATGATGTTTTAGTTTCCAGTCGAGGATACTGTCCTGGAAAGAAATAGCAGTAACAGTGTGTGTGTGTGTGTGTGTGTGTGTGTGTGTGTGTGTGTGTGTGTGTGCAGACAGAAACTAAAAACCTATTAAGTGAAGTCTGATTGTAATCCCAGTCTGACCTTGCCAACACTGTAGGTCATCTTTCATCGTTCAGTCTCTCACTCTCACAGACAGAACATTATATGAAATGATTATCCTCCCACTGCGTCGTATCAGCTCCATCACATATCGAGCTGTGTGCGGACGGACTGCGAATGTGTCTCAATATTCATGCTTGAAGATCATTTTTTATTCCCGGTGAGAGCGGAATTAAAGTTTTGGTCCGAGCTGAACTGAAACTTTTTCAGTATCAATAAAATAAAATAATTTACGACTTGAGAGTGTGAATATTTAAATGTATTTTAATTTTGAATAAATGAGGTCATACATTTTTAAAAGTGACTGAACATATCTCAACTTGTTTTTCAGGTCAGGAATTAGAATTAAATTCTTCAAGAGGAAAGAAGAAAAGACAGCTTATCAGCAAACTATCTTGAATATCAGAGGAAGTGAAAGTATTGGTTTGTTCCCTGTCAGTGTTTTACTTTATATATGATGGTTTCTGGATTCATTTTACTGCTGTATCAATGTGTATGTTGCATTTTAACCACTCTGTAAAATGTGGGGGGAAATGAGGCACTATTAGTTTTATGAGGTCTTTAAAGTGATGTGTGCATCATGCAAACTAACTAATAAAAAATAAGAGGCTTTACTGAGACATCTGTTGTCTTTGTTTAAATAATCTGTTTTGTTCTGCGTTTCCTTTTCTTGTGTCGCCTGCTGCTGTTGATCTGTTTTGTATTTACTTGTTTTCTGTACTCGTGAGACTAAAGGGGAAAAACATCATATTCATAAAGAGTTTAATAGTCGAAAAAGTCAGCCGGTCCGGCTCTGACTGAACCACAAATATAATGTTTCCTGTTGATGTTTCAGAACCCTGAAACACTGTCAGTGCACGTGACGTTAAAGCTGAGGCTGGCAGTTATATTTTGGTAAAGATTTATCAGAAATCCCATCATAACCGCTCAGTCATTCAAGTGAACTGAGAGAACCTAGACTTCTGCATGTTTATGTAGCTAACATTAGCTACATCCAGCACAAATCTCAGCTCCATGACATCGGACAGCCCCGACTCCCCACCAGATCAACAAACTTTCTGTTGCTGCCTTTACACAAGTTAGACCCAGCGCTGCCGCTGAACACAATGGTGCACAAGGTATCCTGAGAGGCTGGCGACCAGGTGTACTTTTTACACTTTAAACCACATCTCAAGCCAGAAAAGTGTCTCCTTTGGATAAAGTTGTGTGGTAACGTTAGACCACAACATCAACTCAACGTGAATAAGATTAACAATGATGTCTACATCTGTTCTAAGGTAAGTCAACATTGTGTTTGAGGCAACATATTGTCACTTTGCTGGAAAGAAATATAAAGTTATCTTTAACATCTCTAGCTAACGTTAGCTAAAGTTAGCCTAACGTTAACCTTCTCAACAATAAAATGATGAATATATCCCTCCAGTGCGTAGTTTAGGCCCTTTTGGTTACTTCTCAATGACATCTGATCGTTATGTCCCCAAAAATCAAGAGGAAAGAAGAAAGATTTCTGCCTCCTCCAGCTTTAAGTAGAGCAGAAATGCAACATGATCTTTGACTGAAGTATTTAAATAAAATGCACCTGCACCAGTGTCAGGAACCAGATGATGTACTGACAGTGCTTCTCATCTTCCTCGTCTTCCATCTAATTCTGTCTGTACCTCACTCTTTCATGTTCCCCTCTCTGAAACAGGTCACATGTAATTACAACTCTGACTCCCTGACTCTGTGTTCATCGCTCCCTCTCTGACACCACATTAGAGGCCACATGATTCACAGACAGCAGTCCTCTCCTCCACAATGAGCCCAACTATTGATTATCCCATAGATCAGCCAACTCCATCGACCGCCCTGATGCCCCTGAAACCGTGACGAAGTGGAAAGAATGATGATCCTCTTGTAGCTATCGATGCAGGAAGTAGATCAACCAATTAGGACAAAGTCAGGTGGGATAATGAGGGTGAGTAATTAAGATGCAGCAGAGGAGGGAATTAGCTTTGACACAAGAAACTGAAGCTCAAAGGTGAAAGATTTTTTTCAAGGAAATAGTCAAAAGTCAGAGCAGTGGAGGAATATCTGACCTAGAATTCAATTTTAAAAAAGGAGAATAAAAAATCAAAAGAGAAACAGTTTCGTTCCTCCTGGATCTTCGTGTTCAACACCATTATTCACAACACTGAGCTTAGATAGGTGTGCACAGGTGTGAGGGAATTAATCAGCTGTGGTTGTGTGCAGCCTGCGCACCACATGTCACGTACCCCACCAACTAAAGAACAAGGGAACAAGAAAAACACAGGAAAACCTAAAAGACTAAAGGCTGTTTACAAGATTATGTCCAAAAATACTGATCTTACTAATGACCACATCGGCCTTGCAACTTTCATTAATCTTTAATAATGTTCAACACTGTATATTCTTACGCTGTGTCGTATGAACTGGTGACATGGTGCACAGACTGCTGTCAGCTACTGGGAAACACACAGCTGATTCATGTTGTGGGATGATGTTTCACGGGCTGGGACCGAGCTACATCACGAACTCCAAGAACACTGCGATCATCTGCTGCTGGTTTACTGGAAGAAGATCAAGGATGTTTCTCAGACACTCCTGCGACATAAGGAATGACGATGTTGTTACGTTTTTGTGTCTCTTCCTCTCCGTCTGCTCTGCGTCTAGCTGAGGTTTTAGCAAAGACATTACATTTGTTCGTCATTACGTAGTGGATACGTTAAAACTTTGTGTTTCAACAACGCTGGGGTTAATGTGGTTCGATTAAGGCATAAAAACTACTTGGTTATGGTTCAGAAAAGATCATCCTTTGGCTTAAAAGATGCATTTTTGGGGCTAAAAACAGCTGCAGACAGTGAAATCTCAGTAATAAAACAACCGTTTTTTTTTTTGGAACCAGCAAACCGGTGTTGGTCGGTCTCAAACAGTGGTCTGCAGCATGGCAGGCGTCTCACACAAGTGAAATGCTCCTGATGACAAAGTCAGCTCATATACTACCTCACTTTGGAAATGTTGGTCTGACACGTATGAAACGTACAAATGAAATGTATTTGTATTTATTTTCCCCTGGCGCCTGGGCTGAGATCACACTGCTGTGTGTGTACTGAACAGATGAGATCATACGTCCAAAGAAAAGTCTTAAAGACGATGCACCACTCGGACTGCAAAAGACCAAAAGCTGACCTTCGACTGAACCCAAGTGAGCGAGCATGCTCAGAAACAGCCTTGATGTTTTACATATATAAGAAAAAAACATTAACATGACAGACCATCGCTCTTTGATAGGGCTGATCACATTTGTATGATTTGATCAAACAGAATGACATTTCTGTCAGACTGAGCTTGTTTCCTCTGATCAGAGATGGTTTTATTCTACTGATCTTTCATTCTGATAATTAGTGAAATAAAAGACGGCAGCTGTAATTGGAGCATGATGTTCCTGTGCAGAGTTTCCTGCTGCGCTTCATCGCGGACGTGCCCCGCCTTCGCTGAACTTAGAACTAGTATACTTTTATAAAATATAGTGTTTCACTCACTAAGCTTGAGGGAAAATGAGGGTGAGCAGCCCTTACTCGCTTCCACTAATATGTTTCCTGTGGGACGAACCCTGCTGTGAATTAGAGCAGACGCTGTGTTTTCAGATTCAGATTTTTTTACTCTGGACCACAGATCATGGTGTGAAGTGCAAACATAGAGCAGGACTGAAATGCAAAAGGTAACACAATCATTTCAAGAGAGGAAGAACACTTAACAAGAAGCACCTAGCTCACCTGTTGTCCTTGGTTTATTCAGCCCGCTCTCATTCAGTCTTTCATACAGCTGATCACAGTTTTACTCAGCAGACTCAGAAACTGGTCTCAGAGGAGCTGCTCTTAACTGGTTTGCATCCTATTTGTTAAATAGAAAGTTCAAAGTCACTGTTGACAACTTCAGTTCCTCAACTGCTCTGATGTCATGTCGTGTCCCACAGGGTTCACTCCTTGGCCCTATTTTATTCAGCTTGTATCTTTTACCCCTTGGTCATGTTATCCACAGTTTCACCTCTGTGTCCTACCACTGTTACGCTCACCACTCTCTACAGCTTCACACAGATGAGACAGAGGTCTCAGTTGCTGGTCCTGACCACACTTCTAACAGTATCACCCCGCACCTTAGCTCACTAACTGCTAACATGAAACACTCAGCCAGAAACCTGGGAGCTGCCTTTGAGCCATACCTAAACTTTAATCCGTTCATTACTCAATCCTGCTTTTTACAAACTAGAAACACTGCCGAGATCAAACCAGTTCTCTCCAAAAAACACAGCTGAACAACTTATCCTCTCCCTCATTTTCTCACACCTAGACAACTGTAACTCTCTATTCACTTGCCTTAACGACTCATCCGTTAACCGTTTACAGTTGGTAAACAATAAAAGAGAGAGGAACATTTTTGAATGTGCACAAATGTACATATGTGTGTATGCATGTATGTGTTGTTAAACTGCGTTTTTTGTGAATGATGTTCTTTAACTTTGTTGTTTTTCACACTGTATGGTGTTGTGCTGTGGAGCAGTGCTGTGTAACTCTGGTTTAGAGAAGTGCTGTAAATAAAGTTTATTATCATCAATATTCTGAAAACATCCAAAAGCCACTTTGTCAGACCTTGACGCCAAATGCTGCCTTTCACTTCGGTATGATATGCTGCTGGTTGGCCAGACGGCACCGGTGGTGGCAGTATGATACACAAACCAACTTAGTCAGTTCATACACAGCCGGATGGCACAGGTCACGTCTGTAAGATTTGCCACTCCAGTTGGAAACTCTGCTGGTAACAACGTAATATAAGGAGCTGGAGAGTCCTTTTAGGTTTATCTTATTTTATCTGTATGCAACAATAATATAATCAAACCTCATGTTTAAACACTAAACTCTTTTTTCTACAAACCACGTGCATGTTGCATGTTTCATAACATTTCTAAAGTGATGGTGGAGGTGGAGGTGGAGGTGGAGGGCGTGGTAGTAACAGCGCTTCTAAGCAGGCTTTTAATCTGTATGCAGACCACATCTGCTGCTGATGGACACTACTGGCGTGGTAGCCTAGCAACGCCACCGTTTCAGACCAACAAGCAACAAAACCAGTTATGATGTAGCAAGTCCTTGTTGTTTTTCCAGCGTTTCTTTATGCACAGAAAGGTTTTTACTGAGACACTGCTGCTTTTCGTGCCGGGATTGTGCTGCCAAAACCAAGTATTTGAAGCCACAATATGATCTCTTCCTAACCATAACCAAGTGGTTTTTATGTGTAAATTTAACCACAATGTTGTTGAAAAGCAAAGTGTCAATGCTAAGTCTCAAGGTATCCACTCCATGATGATCTACAAACATGGTTTTCAGTAAAGGAAATGGTAAATGGACTGCTCTTGTATAGCACCTCTCTATTCTAGTCTTCCGACCACTCACAGCACTTTTTATACAATCCACCACCAGGCGTCATTGCGTTCCTCACTAGACGTGAAAAGCGTTTCTTTAACTGCTGACAAGCACAAGAGAAATACAAGGAGTTTAAATTTTGAGGATGCATACCAATGATGTGGCAGATCTGCGATGAGATCTTTTCAGAAAGAACGTGGAAATGTCTCCTCTACAACTAACCTCATTCAGTGTATTTTTAATTCTGTAATTTAAGATAAACACTACAGTATCATCAGCAAAAAGACATGAAGTGTGCACTTCCATCTCTGCTGCTTCAGTTTAATGAACACTGCAGAGAGATGTGTTTTCTCGTCTAGCAGCATAAACATTAACATATTTCACAACCAGTTTTTTTTTTTATGTTTAGGAGGCCTTTCAGCACCAGCTGCTGAAGAGCACACACTCACAACAGATTTTCCAGCTGGCTGGAGATGAGTTGTGAATATTTTACATACTAAGCGGATCGTTATTCAAGAGTATTAACTGTATCTGCCTCTGTGTACACATACACACAGTATTCATCCATGCATCCTATGATGCTTATTATTTATCCTAATGTATCTGTCCATTATGTTCCAGCAGCAGCAGCATGTAATTTATGTTCAGCTCAAAGCTGCAGGTGAAGAAAACAAGTGCTCATAAAACCCGTGTAACACTGAGGGAGGATTTATTTATTCATTGATTTATTAGCTGTCTTTGTGTGAGTTTAGTGTACTTGGATTACATGGACTGTTTTTAAATCAAATCAAATGTATTCTTTAATGTATGTTTATAACACTACAAGTACAATTTTTTGATATCTTACTTCAAAGCCAAACAAAAGTTAATCTCCCTCCACACTGCGTGTCCAGGTTCTGGATTTAACTCAAACAAATTAGTTTTGTATATTGCTAAATTGCATTTATAAATATGTTGTGGTGACAACCTTATAGCTGCCTGGTTAGGGAAGTTAAGTTATGTAGGTTTAGTTTAGGAAAGTTAAATTATGTAGGTAAAGTTTAGGAAAGTTAAGTTATGTAGGTTTAGTTTAGGGAAGTTAAGTTATGTAGGTTTAGTTTAGGAAAGTTAAGTTATGTAGGTTTAGTTTAGGAAAGTTAAGTTATGTAGGTTTAGTTTAGGAAAGTTAAGTTATGTAGGTTTAGTTTAGGGAAGTTAAGTTATGTAGGTTTAGTTTAGGAAAGTTAAGTTATGTAGGTTTAGTTTAGGAAAGTTAAGTTATGTAGGTTTAGTTTAGGAAAGTTAAGTTATGTAGGTTTAGTTTCGGGAAGTTAAGTTATGTAGGTTTAGTTTAGGAAAGTTAAGTTATGTAGGTTTAGTTTCGGGAAGTTAAATTATGTAGGTTAAGTTTCGGGAAGTTAAGTTATGTAGGTTAAGTTTAGGGAAGTTAAGTTATGTAGGTTAAGTTTAGGGAAGTTAAGTTATGTAGGTTAAGTTTAGGGAAGTTAAGTTATGTAGGTTAAGTTTAGGGAAGTTAAGTTATGTAGGTTTAGTTTAGGGAAGTTAAGTTATGTAGGTTTAGTTTAGGGAAGTTAAGTTATAGGTTTGGTTTAAGGGGAAAAAGAAGCTCTTTGCTTAAGGTTAAGGAAAGACTGGTTTCAGTTAAATGTAATAAAATGGTACTGATCAATAAAACTAATGCTGTAGTCACTATGAGTGATTCGTGTATTGCAAGATTGCCTATTATCAATCCAATCACCAGAATAAATGCTGGCTTTGGATGTCTCTGCAAATCACAGATACATCTGTACACTGTTGTTGAAAAGCAAATTAGCATTTCCTCTAATAGAAAACATAATATCCTCTGCATTACATTCTCCCTCAAAAAGGTATCTGCTGTTTCAAATGAGTTGTATATAAATGTAGTTTCTAAAAGACAGGGCTGGCTGGAGTCGTGGCCAGATTAACTGTGAGACGGGCCCAGGGCAAATATTTCACTGTGTGGCTCATATCAGTTGGTTTTAAAAGACAGAGGCACAAGAGTGGGCAATAATGCAGACTATATTTTGTTATTATTGTAGTTTAAAGTTTTATAATCAATATTTTGATAGTAACAGTATCAAATGACAATGTGACAGCATGAATGGGTTTGTTCATGGCAACCTGTTCTCACTCTGAAGTCGGTGAATACTGCCACTTCTTGCCTAAACTGAGGCACAACTTACACAGATAAGGCGTGTACCAACCTGAGGCAGTCATACGTGTCACTGCTAACTGCAGTTATTCTGCAGTCATACAAAACTGTTGTGGCATCTTGCTTTGTTGAGATTAGGCCACAATTATGCGCTAAGAAAAACAAAGATTCCAATTAACAGGAAAATATTAGTTTGTCAACTCAACAACACATTTCATTTGTCAGAATATAAGAACAACAATCATCCTGCCTCCTCTTCACCTCGCTGGTTTTCTGTAGCTTTCAAAGAATGTCTTTGTAGTGATGATAACAATAAGAAGTGCATCAGCAGAGAGCTTACAATATGTATTATAGACCTGATACAACAGGTTAAGGTCAAATTCTAACGTCAAATACTGTGGGAAAGAAGAGATGAAGTTGTATAGACTTGTGTGCAGACGTCAGTGTATTCAGTAAATCTTTTCTCCTCAGATACAGCTCGGCGTACAGTCACTCTGTTCCCGCAACAACAGCTCTGGTTCTTTTTCAAGCTGCTCAGCCTGAGGGCAGAAATAAACTCATCAAACAGATCACAAGCTGTAAAGTGCTCTAAGAACCTCAGCTATATTTAAGCTGCTCCACCTAGTAACCATCCTTCAAGGCTGCTGGGTTTATTTTTTTCAGATTCACAAACTTTCAAGGATTTCTGGAGGCCTGTGAGTCCCACAGGGCTGGAGGTCTGAGGCTGATGGGTTTGGATTATTCAAATCCTCCTTTAGATCTGTGGACACTCGCACGGGGTCTCGTTTACCCCGCAGCTGCTCCGCTGCACTAACGCTGACACTGCCTCAGTAACAACGCCAGAGTACATTGAGATTCTAAGCAGGTTTTTAATCTGTATGCAGACCACATCTGCTGCTGATGGACACTACTGACCCACAATGCAATGCACAAAGGAAAGGAATCTCCTCTCAGTTAACTGTTGGTCCGATTGCTCAAGGAACACCTTTGGAAACAATTAAATCCAAAATCTAATCTTTGGAATAACGTTTTGATCTTGACATCTTGGATTGGGAGAGATGCTGATCCAAGTCAAGGAGTTCAAGTATCTCATGGTCTTGATCACAAGTGAGAGTAACACGGAGCATGAAATGGATCTGTGGTGTGGCGCAATTCCAGCGTTGTGCTGGACCACTGTGTTGAAGAGGGAAAGCAAAGCTTTGGATTTACTGGTCCGTCTACGTCCCAACTCTCAGCCATGGTCATGAGCACTGGGTAGTGACCGAATGAATGAGATTCAAGAATGAGATATTTGGGTCTGCATGAATGTAGAAGTTATGCTCATCACTTCTTCAGTCAGTGTCAGTTAACCCAGCAGGAATTACTTGCTTGCATTTAATTATCAGTCATAAGCCTCCATGATTGGAAACAAAGGAGGAATGGAATATCATCGAAGAAACTTAGGAGAACACTATCCACCATCGGCCCCATGTAGGAACAACCTTCAGTCTTTAGCAGCCTTTGACAAGAGTAACATTTATTTCATTGAACAAAGGTGTTTACTTGCAGAAAACTACTCTCTGGTTTGCAATAAAAGATGATGTGAAATGGCAGAAAAGCAAGCGCACTGCAGCACCTGATATGTTAACAAAGAATATGACTGGGGGGCATTTATTGTGGTCTGCTGATACATACCGTATTTATATGTCATGGTCAAAATATCCCCCTTTAATTCTTTGCAACTTCCTCTGAGTGCTGGCTTTAGGTGTCCCAGAGGAATACCTGGGTTAGATTTAAAACTGGAGAAATGGCCTTCCATGAAGATCCATTTATAGATTTTCATCCCATTATCCCGGGTGGGGTCATGTGGGCAGCAGGCTAAGCAAGGTATTCCAGACGTCCCTCTGCCTAGCAATGTTTTCCAGCTCCTCCTGGGGATCCTGAGGTGCCCCAAGGTCAGATCAGATGTATAATCCCTCCAGCGTGTTCTGAGTCTGCCCCGGGGCCTCCTACCAGTTGGACGTGTCTGCAAAATGTTTAATGGGAGGCACCCAGGAGGGTCCTGATCAGATGCATGAACCACCACAAATGGCCCAGCTTTATGCAAATGAGTCCATCCAGCCAGATGCAGCCGGCTTACTAAACATGGACCAAGCTGCCAAACTAGGCGATGTGGTTCTGAAATGAAACAGGTATCAGCCGTGGCACTGCCTCACATGTTCTCAGATATAGATTTTGGTGGATTGTTTAGACAGAATGGAAGGTTTATGAGAACCAAGTATCACCCAGCTAGCAGCGTGTTTATGTCACGTCACCAGAGGGAAGCCCGCCAAGTGGCCCGCTGAGCCAGGCAGCACGTCCCCGGGCTTTGTTATCGGATGTGGTGGAAATGTGTCATAAGGGTGAGCCCAGTAGCCACACTACAGAGGACACCAGTATCAGCTGCTCGTATCTGCCATCGTCACTACCCAAAGGTCATTAGCGCCTGCATGATGCTGCCATATTGCCATACTTCAACTCCTTTGCTTCGGCAGTAACGCTCTCCCAACCAGGAGGAGCCAATCCACCTTTTTCCAGCAGAGAACCACTAATTTAACCACTCCCCCCCCCCCCCCCCCCCCCACACGCACACACACACACAGGACTACTGAGCAGAGTGTTTGGTTTTGGATAAAAAGTGTCCTAAACTCTCAGGTCAAACCTTAGAATGAGCATCAGCAAGCGCATTTTAAAATCCCCAAGGTGCGTCCTCGGATAGATCCCTGGTATCAAAATTCAAACAGTGTCCCATCTCTGTTTACACATTCTCTCACTCCACTCACATCCACATCCTCCTTTTCTCCACTAACTGCATCTCTTTCCAGATGATTTGCAGTCACAACATGTCCTTATTTCTTTAGGGACAAAGTCTGGAAATTAATCCCGCTGCTGGAACCTGATATCAGAGCTGCACAGTGATCTATCTGTCCACTGCAGGCTGGATGTTCAAATCAAACCTTTATTTGTAAGAAAGAGAAGTGACCATGCATGAACACTGTCAGTGCACATCTGCTTCATATTTGTACTTATAAACAATGATACAGACGTGCTGCCAAAGTCCAATTCAAGTTGTTTCTAAGTTCCTACTGTGGTTTAAGATTGCCCACTCATCTGATTCTGTTCTGTTTGGTCTGGGATAGTTCCCACAGCTTCCTCAACCCCTTGAATCAAAATGTAAAATGACAACATTCACACATGAATCAGTTTGGCTGTTTGCTGAACAAACTGGTGAAGTGCAGCAAATTAGATGCCAAACATAAACTCACATTTGGGAGCAATTTTCCCCCAAGTGAAGGATTTCAGGTGTCAGAGCTGGTCCTAAAGTTTATCAAGTCTGGCATGTTTAAAATTCTCTCCTTTCTGTATCATCAAGTCGACTCTCACTTTGATAACACAAAACAACAACAACAAAACACTAGAGACACAATGCCTCAATCAACCACTACAACCGCGCCGGCCCACAAACTGCCAACTGTGTTTTCTTTGTTAATACAGTTTTCAAAATTACCATAACCATTGTACACTGAACAAAAACATAAATGAAAAAATATCTTTTTGCTCCCATTTTTCGTGAGCTGAACGAAGACCTAAAACATTTTCTATACACACAAAAGACCATTTCCCTCACGCAGTGCAACACATCTCCTGCGCATAGAGTTGATCAGGTTGTTGATTGTGGCCTGTGGAATGTTGGTCCACTCCTCTTCGATGGCTGTGCCAAGTTGCTGGATATTGGCAGGAACTGGAACACGCTGTCGCATACGCCGATCCAGAGCATCCCAAACATGCTCAATGGGTGACATGTCCGGTGAGCATGCTGGCCATGCAAGAACTGGGATGTTTTCAGCTTCCAGGAATTGTGTACAGAACCTTGCAACATGGGGCCGTGCATCATCATGCTGCGACATGAGGTGATGGTCGTGGATGAATGGCACAACAATGGGCCTCAGGATCTCGTCACAGTATCTTTGTGCATTCAAAATGCCATCAATAAAATGCACCTGTGTGCGTTGTCCATAACATACACCTGCCCATACCATAACCCCACCGCCACCATGGGCCACTCCATCCACAACGTCGACATCAGCAAACCGCTCACCCACACGACGCCACACACGCTGTCTGCCATCTGCCCTGAACAGTGAAAACTGGGATTCATCTGTTAAGAGAACACCTCTCCAACGTGCTTATGATGCCATCATTACTATAATCGCCTGTTTACAGAGGCAAGACGACACGCCATGATGACTGCTGCTGACGTATCAGGCTCCGGAAGGGTTGTCCCATTTCACAGGGGAAGATTTTAACCACAACCTCTTGTAACCCTGTACAGAGGGGTAAAGCAGCACTTAAAAAGAGTGGTAGGGATAAAAAATAACCTACAATTACAATCAGTTCATTGTTGAGGCCAAGTGGACTTTTGTGCCAAATTTGTAAAACAAAAAAATTCCTGAAGGTGTTCTTGAGATATCACATTCACAAGAATAAGACGGACAGACGGATGAACAACCAGAAGGCATATTGTCCCTTGCTACAGCTGTCGTCAGTGCAGAGGCATAGAAATGTCATCAGTGATGCTTCTTGATGTCAGTAGATCACATCGCTGCTACAGATACAAACTGCACAGCTCATTATTTTTAATTATCTCCAACTTCAGTCCATTACCTCCACACAAACACAAACCATTTACACTGCCAATGTTCTCAGCTAATGGGCTAAAACATTTCCTTGGGTTCTGGAATTTGGTTTTCTAAAAGCCTGCAGATCCGTGTTTTAAATGAAGGCCAATGAAGGAAAACAAATCAGCAAAGAAAATATTTAGATCAGGTCCCTGCGGGCCGAAGGCTCATCATTATTAGTAGAAGGTCAACACAGTGACGCATCGCTGTGGAAGCTGCCAAACATCAGCAGAGAGAACTGACAGTGCACATAAAGCATCATACCAAAACAAGAAGTAACCTCGGGTAGATATCTGAAGAACACTGGGGCGACACTGATCCTGTAAGAAGAAATGAAAAGGAGGATGTGCAGCCTTGAGCTTAATGAAGTGTGTTTTCCATACAGACATGAAATGATTCACGCTTCAAGGCAGCAAGACTTCTGACTGCACAATTACATCCAAACAAAGATCCAGCGTTAGAGACCCTCACTCAGTCGACACCAGTAAGAGCATTTTTCAGGAACATTACAGAGAGTCATATATTTGCCTGCTGCTCGTGGGTGAAATGGAGTATTTGAGTTCATTAGAGCTGCCATCAGTGGGCAACAGACTGAGTGAAATCCTCCCATCAGCCATTAATGCTGAGAAAACAGCAGAGGCAATTTGTAGGTTAAAAGCCAATAAATCCGCTCATGGTGATGGTTTCCCATCAGCAGAACACAAACCTTCAGGGAGGAGCTGAGGTCTTTAGTCCCATCATCCTCACTCAAACAGAGCCTTGAAGGGAGCCGATCCGAGCCATTACAGTGAGAGGACTCATCAGGGGCACCACAAACTGCCAGTCACAGCAGAGTCAAAGTCTGGCATCGTGTGCAACAACTTGAAACTGCCGCAATATTTTGGCAATATGGATCATACAATAAGTCATGCCTGCTTTGTTCTTTCGGTGACTTGTTGTAAGGATCTACCAGTAAAACAACTTGTGGATGCACCTCAGAAAAGCCCAGACTGTGTCTCACAGGACTCTCGTGGCTAATGTTGATCAAGTTTCTGACACAGCTAGTCGGAGTTGATTTGCCACATCTTTAACTCTGGCAGCGGTATGTGCCAGAGACACTGACTTTACTGACGTACCTTGGACGTACCATTCAGAAAAAGGCCTAACTCCAAAGATACAAACAAGGAAAGCCAAGAATATTTTCAACCCATTACACATCTTGGTCTGTAGGTTAATTTTGCTACCCTTCAGTTTACTGCACTGTGCACCACAGTGGTAGCGGCGCCAGAAACTTCACTATTACTACTAGTAATATCGTCATCAGCGTTTTGCAGCCGAGTGTGAAGCAGCTGGGATGAGAGTCAGCACCTCCAAGTCTGAGGCCATGGTCCTCTGTTGGAAACCGGTGGTTTGCCCTCTCCGGGTGGGAGAGAGTTACTGCCTCAAACGAGGGAGTTCAAGTATCTCGGGGTCTTGTTCACGAGTGAGGGTAGAATGAAGCGTGAGATGGATTGGCAGGTCGGTGTGGCTTCTGCAGTGATGCAGGCACTGCGCCAGTGTGTCGTGGTGAAGAGGGAGCTGAGCCATTTACTTACATTTACTGGTCCATCTGCGTCCCAACCCTCACCTGTGGTCATGAGCTCTGGGTAGTGACTGAAAGAATGAGATCGCAGATACAAGCTGTGGAAATGAGTTTCCTCCGTGGGGTGTCTGGGCTCAGCCTTAGAGATAGGGGGAGGAGTCAATCATCCGGCGGGAGCTCGAGTAGAGCCGCTGCTCCTTCGCGTCGAAAGGAGTCAGTTGAGGTGGCTCGGGCATCTGATCAGGATCCTCCTGGGCGCCTCCCGCTGGAGGTGTTCCAGGCATGTCCCACTGGTAGGAGGCCCCGGGGCAGACCCAGAACACACTGGCCTGGGGACGCACTGGGGTCCTCCAGGAGGAGCTGGAAAGTGTTCCTGAGGAGAGGGATGTCTGGGGTGCTTTGCTTGGCCTGCTGCCCCCGCGACCCGGCCCCGGATAAGCGGATGAAACGGAGAGTTTCAGTAGAAAGCCTGCGACTGACACGTGTTTAGGTGTTTAGGATCACAAAGCGTGTTTCTATCGATCAATACGTGATGTGGGGGTGGTGACACACAAGGAGTCTCATTAACATTTCTGTCCTACATCATCTGGCAACAGACTAGTATTGATTACATATCGTCAGGTTGTAACTGATAGCTGAGAATTGGCAGTAAAATCAACCAACCTGTCACCGACCCTCATTTGAAAGGCACAACAGGATATTTACTACCAGTGTGGTTCTGAGCTGATGAGATTTACTGGTTTTAAAATGTACCTCCTGGCTCAAACTCTGTTTTAATACATATGCTTCTACTTTTTTTAAATCAGTGTTAAGCTACTGCCAATGACACTGAATCCCCCGTGTTCATGGAAGGCGTCTGCGAGAACTGTAATGTCCTTTGAGTCACTGGAGGGCTTTCAATGTGAAACATTTGTGCAGAAGTCTTGTGCAGGAGGGGTTCACTGACTGAATACCAAAGCAGAAGTGATTGGAATTAATAAATGTGTGAAAACATTATTTAATTTTCAGCCAACACTAAAGCCATGGCCATTTGTTTTCTCCATAATAATCTGATGGGGGCAGGGATACAGAGGTTAAAGACAAGTGCAGAACATTTAATGATGCATCGCTTTGTTGACCTTCTACTAATGACATTAACTGAACAACACTAAAGCCCCTCTCCCAGTGGACAAAACACCCGCTAACGTTTTTGTCTCTAGTGAGAAAGGTAACAATCAACATTCACTCCTGGGACAAATGACTCTGCAGTAGCCACAAGTATTTTCCAGCTCCAGCTCTGTAACTTCTGACTCTCTGTCATCTCAGCTACAAATACTGTCCGTCTCCGTCTCAGCAGCACTTGTCTTTTA
This sequence comes from Epinephelus awoara, assembly GCA_035609425.1. Taxonomy (NCBI): domain Eukaryota; kingdom Metazoa; phylum Chordata; class Actinopteri; order Perciformes; family Serranidae; genus Epinephelus; species Epinephelus awoara. Next base: position 31,368,251 of record CM069315.1, on the reverse strand, counting down.
TTTTATGACTCAAAACTGAGTTTGAAAGAGAGAGACTGCCTCCGTGCTGCTTTCTTCTGTTTACTACCCTGTTTTATGTCATGTTTCTAAGGTTGAACTTCGCGAACCAGAAAAAACTAGAATTACTGCCCCACAGTCTAGTCGAGTTCCTCTTACAGTTTACATCATGTCTGTAACAATACATCTTCAGCCCAACAGCACAATAAATCTATACAATCAGCATTGTTTCAAGGTGGACACTCAAGACTAGTGATATTTCTTTTCCTAAACTTAACTTATGTTGCATTACTTTCCTAAAACAAACCTACGTAATTTTGTTTTCTGAAAGCCAACCTTCGAAATTTTATGCCAAACTTTATATCAAGTACACAAAGTGATGAGGCCATTTCTGGGGTGCTGATTTGTTAAGGCCCTGACACACCAAGCCGACGGTCGGCCGTCGACCAATGTCGGTGAGCGTCTGTCGGCCTAGTTTTTGCGGTGTGTCCTGCACTGTCAGCACTACAGCGTCAGCGGCTTTTCGGCCGATTGAGCATGTTGAATCGGCGGCGGAGCTTGTCGGTGAGAGAGATCACTCTGATTGGCTGTTCAGGTTTTATTTCCTCGCCCCTGTAGCGAGTGAATCTGCCTGTAGTGAAACCAGGGCTAACCGGTGCTTCCTCCTCAGGCTCCACTTCACTCAGCTGCCCCACAGACCCGCTGCTTCTTCACACTTTAACCTGAATAACAAACCGGAGCTAGCTGGGAGCGGCTAGCGGAGCGTTAGCCGCAGCATGACCGGAGGGAAGCACAGCCAGTTAGCCTCCGCTAGTCTCTGAGCTAGCCCCGGCTCTCCGTTTGGATCCAACCGGAGCACCGAGCCCTGGTTTGTTATTCAGGTTAAAGTGGGAAGAAGCAGCGGGTTTATCGGGCAGCTGAGTGAAGTGGAGCCTGCGGAGGAAACACCGGGACCGTCTGGATGTAATAGTCCGTGGAGGTGCTGCGGTGCTCGGCTGCACAGATAGGAAACACCTCGGCTGACAGGATGTACCTCTCCCTCACTCTGCTCTCTCTCACACAGGCACAGAACGTACGTGCCACTTGACCATAGGATTTAGTCCGTGTAGTGTGTTCAAATGCAACTGACACAGGGCGACGTGAGGCGACGTGAGGCGACGTAGACAACGCAACAGTTGGCTTTCGTCGCCGCTAGTTCTTTGATGTCGGTTTGGTGTGTCCGCACCTTAAGATATAGATAAGAATGTCTGAACCACATTTCGTCACAATCAATCCAGTAGATGTTGAGACATTTCATTGAAAACCCAAACGCTGAACCGTCAGTCAGGGGTCACCAACATCGTTAGGATACAACATCTAGAAAATCTGAATATTTGTACCAAATTTCATGGAAATCCACGCAGCACGGGCTGAGATGTTTCAGCCTGGACCAACAGACCAACATCACCGTCCATAACGACACTCTGCTCGCACAGCTAAGGAATCTGTACCACATCAGTTGCTGCATTAATGCGAGCATTAAAAGGACCTGACAACAAAACAGTTTATACTGTATATCAGCACACACACAGTGCCTTTGTGATAATGAGAGTTGCTGTCATGTTGAGAGAAAGCACAGAGCTCAGCACTGACACAAAGAGACATCAGTCACATCTCGTATCAGCTGTCAGTCTCACAGCGGCGCTCTAAACAGTCTTTGTACTTCAGACAGACTGAAAGCCAAATGATACAGCGCACATTCACAACAGCTTCATCCCTGTTCAGTCTGCTGATATTAACCTCCGAGGAGGTCATGTTTGAGTTTGTTTGTCAGCAGGATGACAGAAAAACTACTGGACCAGTTTTCATGGAACTTAGTGAAAGAGCGAAACAACCAGCGACGAACCCATTAACTTTTGGAGCAGATCCCAATCACATAAATTATTTTTCACTCTAGCTAACATTGCGAGATAAAGCATTTGGCCTCGCTGGAGGTCACAACCATTTGGTCTGATGCTGTAAACATGCACATACAATGCATCAAGGGGTTTTGCTGATCAGCAGGCTCATCCACATTCATGAGGCGCTTTACATTGACCACTTATGTTTGAATGTGGGCGAGTAATGGGCGGAATATGAGGCTGATCCACATGCAGATAAAGGCTTTTTAATACTTCCTTCCTCATTTTTCTATTTTCTTCGGAGTGCCTGTGTCACCTTCCTGTCGATCCTACTGTTTCCTGTTTTCCACGAGCACCCGACACAAGATGTAAACACAGAGCAACCAGTCGACCTCTCTTTTACATAGCGGCAGATGTTAACCGTGTCAGGCCGCCACAAATACATGAATGTGTGGGAAACTGCTGTCACCTGAAAGACAAGGATGAGGAGACCTCTCAGTCAACTACCATTCTTCACCATTCTTCTTTTTGTCAGTCCGTCCCCAGATTTTGCTGCAGCTGCAGACACAGAGCCCGGGGGAGCTCGAGTGAGAGGGAGGCAGCTGCCTGGAGGAAAAGACGCTCTGAGATAACATTACCTTCTGCCCCCGACTGAGAGGTGGGGAATTTTCTTGTGTGTTACACAATTCTGCTCTGTCGTTAGCATAGTTAGCACGCATTAGCTTAAAGCGGTGGATCCCGACTGGTCCAGCCACGAGGTCCAGATTTCTCCTCAGTCCACACCGTGTCATGCATTTAGCATCATACTTGTGTTTGGCCGTGTCGTTAAGCTAGTTTGCTGTCAGCACTTCAAAATAAAAGCTCTGTGCTTCAAAATAAAGTGTGTTTTGTTTTATAACCTTGACATGTTAGCGAGACACTTGCGGTCCACTCAGAACGGACCGTGACCCACCAGCTGGGAACCACTGGCGTGATGGGTTAACTTTTTGCACCCGCAGATACACAAGAATGTGTGTGTGAATATAAACATATGCATATGTACACACACACACACCTATGTGTGTGTTATGTCACTTGCTGTTGTGTCCTACATTTGTACCATGTATCCTCAGACTTACGTGCATCACTTATCAGAAAACTGTATCTTGTGAACTAATATTTATGTAACCAGTTATTTTTAGTTCATTTCTTCTTTCTTTCTCCTTTTTATCTGCCGTTATTTTATTTTTTAAGTTTTTTCTTCCTCTTTTTTTACGATCTGTACTCCAGTGTAACCATGTTATAAAAAAAAAAAAAAAGAGGAAGAAAAGACAGTTTGCAGCAGCTGTGAAAACATGCTGACACACTGTATTCTTAATGTGCCTGTATAACAGTGGCGCTAACAGCATAGCGTTACACTGTCAGTGGTGTGTTATTTAGTGTTTTGCCACACTGAAAGCATCCTGTCCTTGCATAAGCATATTTTAATAATGTAACTGCATTGGAATTCAGAGCGTTCAGCTTCGCTCTGCATGTTTTTAAGGTGCTTCAATGAGCCAGCTGTTCACAACACACAAGACTGTTTCCATGATTCATGTTATCTTAAACATATACATATATTTATTTCTGATATACTTTGAACAGGACAAAATATTTTTTGCCTCTTTTTTCCTTTTGTGAATTCTTATTAAGTCTGGATCATTTCCCTGCCATGCTGGAGCTGCCCTTTGGAACGTTCATGTAAACAAACAACAGTTATATTTCAAAACTAGAGTCATCGCCTGAGGGTTAAAAGCCTCCGCAAACCGTCATGTCGCAGTTACAGTGAACTGCATGTCTGTCCAGAGTCATATGTTGCCATGGCAACTGACAACGCTTCAAATATGGACTTTGCTTTAAAGATGCGAGATATTCTAAAACATGGATGCTTCACACACAGAAGATCTATACAATCAGCACAGTGTCAAGATCAGAGTCACCAATTCAGTATCTGAGCAAATGTCTCCCCTTCTGTTCCTGAGATATGACGTTAAAACATGATGATGTCACAGTCAAGCTGACCTTTGACCTTTTGACCTTTATTATTTTACCATGTTCAACATTTGCGTGAAATTATGTCATAATTCATGTATGAGTTCTTGAGTTATGGCCAAACAGTGTCATGTAAAGTCACAGTAGCCTTTGTCCAAAATCTAATCAGTTCATCGTCGTGTCCAAGTGAACGTTTGTGCCAAATTTGATGAAATTCCCTCAATGCGTTCTTGAGATATAGCGTAAACGAGAATGAGACAAATGCAAGGTCACAGTGACCTTTGAACTTCGACCACCAAAGTCTTATCAGTTCATTGACTTCAAGTGCATGTTTGGGGACAAATTTTAGGCAGTTCCCTCAATGCTAACTAAGATATCGCATCCACAAGCAGGGAACAGACGCAAGTCAACGTGACACTGACTTCTGACCTTTGTCTACTGAACTGTTTGTGCCACATCTTAAGAAATTCCCTTGATGCATTCTTGAGATATTACATCAGTTCTGTCTTTCCTTCATTCTGTGTTTAGTTACCATGCACTTCACAATATAACTGACTCTACAATCAATTAATCACAACTACAGCAAGATCTATGTACTGGACTGTGCATGACTACAGGCTTACACACTATCCACACACCCGTGCAGCCCCTTCTCCCCCGTCTGCTTGTTACTTGGTTGCATCCAGAAACAAGACATAAAGCTTACACATACTTAAGGCGCTGGAGGAAACATGATGTGTGTCATACTTCTGTTATGTGTCGCTGGCTGACTCTATACTGCGACGATAAGATAGTTATGTGTTTGCATCTATATTTCCTTTTCTTTTTCTTTAAAAGCAATGTTCATTGATGTACACTGTCCCTTCTTAAACAAATAAATTATATCAAAAAAAGGGACAGACAGACGGATAAAAATCAGAACCTGTTAAAGGAACGGAGTTAAATCAGCACCTGGAGGCTGTAAACACCACACAGGTAGGACTTACTGCAGGGCTGTTGCTCTGGATTTCATCACCTTGTCAGGTGTTCCTGTTATTTTGTCCACCCCACCAGAGATTAGGCAACGCTCTGCATGTCCTCACTAATTTAAATACACAGAAAACACACACACACACATCGGTGTCTTACAATCTTGTAACACAGCAAGATTCCCAACCGTGTTATGCAGGACTATAGTTAATTAATATTTATGAGCACAAACACCCTCAGTAATATTCATGAGCATGTCAGATTTAATGAATATGCATCAAAAACATAAACCAAAGAAAAACAAAACAAGAAACACTGACCTGATCACAGCAGCTCTGCATGTGTGTGTGTGTGTGTGTGTGTGTATGTGTGTTGTACAATCCGCTCACGTCTCACAAACACACGCACACGTGATCGCCACGGCAGCAGAGCGTCAGTCCCCGGCGACAATATGTCACTAATTGCCATTTGGTTTGAGATGACCTTTGGTTGATGGGGTGTTTACATCCTGATACACACACAGACACACACACACATACACACAATCAAGACATTTTAGGCATCAAACCACACAGCGGATTAACACACACACACACACACACACACACACACACACACACACACACACACACACACACACACACACACACACACACTGGAAACTTATTATCAAGTGTTTGAAGAGGGAAAGTGAAGGACGATCATCGCTGACCTGAAACCGAAGATGTAAATTGGTGGGTTCTGTTCATAGCAGAGCGGCGAGGCAGGAGGCGTCATGACTGAAAGACACAAGGACATTTGCATGATTAATTGTGTGAAATAAGAGGCGAGGATGGCAGCACTTATCACATATCTTCACTTTGACTGATAACACAGCTCAAGTTCACCTACAGCATCCCCAAAGTGAAGAGGATGGATCTAAAGTGTCGATAGCGGCACGATGTTTGGCGTCTGTAGTGAAGTCACTGGTTGTTGGACCCATCCATCACCCTCCTACCTGACCTACTCAGTCTTCTGCCAGGTGATGTTAAAAAGGAACAGCGACTGGCCGCATATCATGCCAACATGAAAGGTCGGCTTTTTTCAACAGCATCTGACGCCATAAGTAGCTGTCAAGGCGCCAGTTTGACGACTTCAGAGTGATACTGGGTTGTTTTGATCAACACATACTGAAGGTTGGATCTGTTTAAAACCAAAACTGGACTTTCTGATTTCAGAATCTTTTTTTTTCCCCCATCAAACAACCCATTCTTAAGATTTGATGTCATCAAATTTCAGAACACCTTTTTCTTTTGAGCGACCCACATCAAGGATTCGATCGAATTCTGCTGTCGAAATCCGGTCAGATCACTTTTGAACAATTGCGTTCTGACATCAGCAGATGAAAACAACAACTTCACCTCTGAAGCTGTAATACCACAATGTGCCAATGCAATCATCAAATCTTAAAATAAAAACATACTATTTGCACTTTAGTTGAGTATTTTCACAGAGACGCATGTGGAGTAAAAATAGGTTTCAAGACCACAGGACAAATTGTCTCCATGCAGCGAGTGTGAAAGCACAGAGAGCTTTCTCCAGAGTAAACAAAGGTTCAGATAAAGATGTGAAATGCAGATATTCTTACACGCACAGGAGCTCAGGCATCGGGTTATTGAGCAAACAATACTCAAGGACAGACATGAAGAATACACTCAGACACACACACACACCAAACAGCTGAGCCCTCATATCTTTCTATCACACTATGACATTTTCCTTCAGCGCTATCTCTGCAGCCAATCACAGGACGGTTTATCCAACAAAGGTTATCCCGAGGAGGGTTGCCACGGAGATTAAGGCAGACAGAAGAAGAAAAACAAAAGATGGTGATACGTAATGCAACTCTTCTTCTTCACGGGTTTTACGGGCATTAGGGTCACTGGGAGGAATGTGGTGTGGCGGCCTCCAAGTCTCAGGCTCAACTTCAACACATGACCTTTGTCATCCTTCGTCTGCCCCCCCGCCGGGCTTCCTGTTGATCTTCTGTCTAATGACGAAGAAATGCCAGGAAGATAATGTCAGATAAAGGTTCGGGTCATCAGCAGTTAGTTATTGGTGTATTCTGGTTTTTAAATGTTCTACATGACGTCTGGGAGGAGAAAATATTTGGCGTGTACAATTTAAGACTTGATTTTTTTTAAAATTTGAGGCCAGGAGTGTCAGTTCAGGTTAACTTTGCTTTAAATAGCCAAACACCTCCTTTGAGAAAAACTAGAATCACTGCCCTGTGGCTGCATGACTTCACCCACCAGTCCATGCTGTGGCCGTATGACCTTTTGACCTTCATTATTTTATCCTGTTAGACATTTGTGCCAAGTTTTGTCAGAATTAGTGAATGAATTCTTCAGTTGTGGACAAAAACATATTTTGTGAGGGCACATTGACCTTTGACCGCCAAATTCTAATCAGTTTATTTTTCAGTGGACGTTTGTGACAGATTTAAAGAAATTCCTTGAGAAATCATGTTCACGAAAATGAGACAGATGAAGGGTCAAAATCCAATCAGTTCATTGTTGAGTCCAAGAGAATATTTCACGAGGATGAGATGGATGCAAGGTCACGGAAACCTCAAGTCCAAGTGGATATTTGTGCCAAATTTGAGGACTTCCCATTAACGCGTTCTTGGGATATCACGTTCATAAGAATGAGATAGACAAGGTCACAGTGATCTTGACCTTTGACTACCAAAAACTTTCAAATTCATTGTTGAGTCCAAGTGAACGCTTCTCAAGATGTTCTTGAGATATGGTGTTCAAAAGAATGGGACAGACGGACGGACAGCCTGAAGACATAATGCCTCGGCTACGGCTGTCGCAGGCACGGAGGCATTTGAAAAAACAACAAACATGCAAAATGACGTGAAAGTCAAGAGGCCTTTCCTTTTGGTCTGGTGCTCCACTAACTTCAGTGTCGCATTTCAAAGCTCTGTCCATTTAGAGCTGGTGAAAGTTTCCTGTTTTGTGTTGCAAATGTTTTTGTTTTATATTTTTGCTGACAGACAGCGAGCAACATCAGCATGCAGAAACATGGTACCCACTGCCGCCCCTCCAGTCTCCACTAGTTACCCAGCGTTAACTTTGGCCGCTCTGCACTGCGCACCAGGCGGCACAACTCATTCACAATTACCACTGGTAATGCCGTCCCACTGGCAGAAGAGAGGCAGCCTCCTCCTTTCAACACCGGCACTTATTACCTATTGGAGGCTCTGAGGAGAACATGGAAGCTTCTATTGGCTCAAGTGAGGTGTCAATCAAAAGGTCAGTGTTCATCCGCCAGCTGCTGGTAACATATACATGCGAGCGGGAGTTAATGCGAACAGTGAGAGGACAAATACGAACATTTAAAATGTTGCAACAGCACTTTGTGGGTATCTATGGATCAGCAGTAACTGTCCAGAGGGACTTGGGTTGGGAACTGGAGGGTCGCCGGTTCAAGTCCCTCGTCAGGACCAAGTATGGAGTGTGGACTGGTAGCTGCAGAGGTGCCAGTTCACCTCCTAGGCACTGCTGAGCAAGGCACTGAACCCCCAACTTCTACCTCCTCTTTGTAAATGTGTTCAAACTAAATGAATCGCTGGATTTAGATCGTCTGGACCTTTATGAGTGCATGAAGACTGTTTCAGTTAAGTTTGTTTTTTGAAGCGTTTACTGAACCTGCCGCTGTGGTTGGATCTGAAAATGGTCCGCATCAGTTGATCTGGAAGGAGTATAGGTTTTTAACAATAAATATTTCAGCAGTTGTTTATACTGTAATTCTCTAATTAACAACACACGGGCCCACAGGAAATGGTAAAGTTTGATTCACCCATGTTCGCCACAGCTCTGGACAAACTAGCTCAACGAAGCCAGAGGCTGCTAAATGTTTCCACAGCCCACACACATAACATCACTATTATTATCATGATGCATTACTGAAGCAAGAGCACAAATTTGTCTTTTTTTCACCTTCATACATGTAAAACATCACTGCGGTGTTTTCAAATGAACTGAGATGAGTCAGTAGAAGTGACCTTGGAGAAAGTTCCCAACTCCCTCCAGTTTCACTTGTTTAATTCAGTTCAGCTTGGTCGAATATGGCCGCACAATCTGCCAGATTCCAATCAGATAATGACTGTATGTCTGAGATGCAGCTGGTATTAAAATGTGATCTGTATCTGCATGTCTTATCTGGGTAACAGGAAGCAAAAACTGCCATCCAGTGAGAAAGGAAGAAATGTAACCTGGACAGCAAAGTGGGTTTTGCAGGGTGAGAACGTGTGCACGCGAGTGGTTAAAGTGTCGTCAGCAGAGGCCGGACAGGGGGAAACATTACGGCAGGAGGGAGAAACATCAAAGGTGCAAGAAAAACGTACCTGCATAGTTAGAGAAGTCGTCACTGTTAGTGGAGTCAGGAAAAGAGGCAGGACTCCAGAGGCCAAAAGCAGCAAAATAATCACCTCAATATAATCGATCAGGGGTTTATAATTGATACGCTGACAAATCTGCAGGATGTTTCAGCAGGAGGCCTCGTTTCCACACAGTTTTATGTCCATTATTCCGTATAGTATACAGAGTGCACCCCCCAGTGTTCAATGACAGGAAATGCATGTCACTTTCCAACCTAGTCAGGCAACTATTCCATTTTTATACCAACTTCTTTAGCACTCGTGCAAACGTCTGTCCGGCATCTGCCATAAAGCTCTAACTATCTAACTTACCTAAGGTTAATTCTGGACCCAAAAAAACAAGTTGAGGAGTTCACATTTCAACAACACTGGTTAGCACGTGGTTTGGTTTAGACACACAGACCAGTTGGTTATGGTTTAGGAAAGCGCATGTGTATGTTTAAAATACCCAATTTTTTGGGCAGCTCAGTCCTGCTGGAAAAGCTGCGATGTCTTGGTAAAAAATTGCACTATTTCAGGTGGAAATACAACGTTGTCTGGGTAAAAAAAAACAACTGTATTTTTGGGCAATTTTTGAGCAGGAAACACAGCGATGTCTGAGTAAAAAACAACTTTTCTTCTTTGCACTATCCCTGTTGATACAGCCATAACATATATCATTGCAGAACTATCCCCACAGATAATGCAGGGATGTCTTGGTGAAAAACAACCATGATTCATGGCACTATCTCCGTTGGAAACACAGCAACGTCGCAGTAAAAAACAACTGCTTTTCTTGCCACTGTCCCAGCAGGAGATGCAGGGCACAGACACCTGCTCTTCCTGGCACAATGTCTTGTGAAAAAACAGCCATACGTTGCTACAGAACATTCATGTGGCTAAAATTCAGCTAAAAACACAGTGACGACTCACTAAAAAAGAAATAGTTCTGTTGTTTGTTGGTCTCGAACAGTCAGTATCCAAACAACAGTAAGGTAATTCCCAGCTGGATGAAGACTGGGTGAATGACTGACTGTGCAGCAGGGATGGTTTTCTTCACATGACGTCACTGCGCTCCATGTGAAGTGCAGTCAGGAACCTGTAAACTGTGACAGTCCTCTGTGACAGGAAATGGCACACTCTCCAGTCCATCAGAGACAAATGTGCGAGAATTACCATTGAAACTGGTCATTTCACTGATTTGCCACTCAGCATCGCAGCCAGCCGTGTGAGGGGAAATCATGCAGAACATTCATAGACAGCGCTGCCTCGGCGAGGCGTCACAGCTCTGCAGACTGATGGGACTCAAGGTGGCAGAGAGGTGACGAGGCAGCCGCTGAGAGATTGGATAATGTGCTGTTATTTCACTGTCATTTCAGACTGCAGCAGGTGGTGAGCTGGAGGGGAAACTCACACAGATACAAGATGAAATATGATTGGCACCTTTTTCTTCTGTAAATACAAAAAAAGGAATCACATGTAGAAGAATGTGTCGACTTTTTCCACTGGGGGTTTAAAAAGACTCTGTGATCCTAAATTGACATGAAAACAACCAGAATTGCCGTTATTGACACGACAAGAACAATGTCACACATCATGAAAGTGCCGAATTAGTTCCTGAACTTTGTTTGTACATATGGAGTCTCTGGAAATGCTCGACACACTGCAATTTAAGAAAATACAAGAAAATTCAGAGCCCAAAAAGAAAAGTTTGGCCTTTCTTGTAACCATCCTGACACTGGACACAAACACCAAGACTGGATGATTCTCAAGGTTCCCGGAATAAGTTTTAACTTTTTTAACATCCAATGCCACCATTTTCATAATCCTGCTGTTGACACATATTTGGCATGGCAACCACAGTGTGGTTAAGCTCAAAGGATTCCAAGACATTTCCAGTCGTGTTTGTCACAACAAAAGCAGGTACTGTTTAGCAAAAGTTCAGGACATTTCCAAACATGTTTGTAGCTAAAAACAGAGGGTACCCTTGAACAAGAGTCTGGGGCATTTCCATCCGTGTTTGTCACAACAAAAGTAGGTACTGTTTAGCAAGAGTTCAATACACTTCCAGCTGTGCCCGCAGCAACAAAAATTGGTATATTTTAACCAGGGTCCGGACATTTCCAGCCATGTTTGTAGAAACAAAATCAGGTATATTTTCACAAGAGTTCAGGACATTTTCAAACATGTTTGCAGCTACAAAAGAAGGTGCTCTTGAACAAGAGTTTGGGACATTTCCGAATGTGTTTGTAGCGACAGTAGAAGGTACTTTTGAAGTGTTTGGGACATTCCCAGCCGTGTTTCTCCTTATAAAAGCAGGTACTTTTTTAGCAAGAGTTCAGCGAGAGACACTTCCAGCTGAGTCTGCAGCAACAAACTTGGTATAACTTAACAAGAGTTCGGGACATTTCCAGCCATGTTTGCAGCAACAAAAATTAGTATATTTTCACAAGAGTTTGGGAGATTTCCAAACATGTTTGTGGCGACAGAAGAAGGTACTCTATAAGAAGAGCTCAGGACATTTCTAGCCATGTTAGTCCCGACAAAAGCAGGTATTTTGTAACAAGAGTTCAGGACATTTCCAAATGTGTTTGCAGCTACCAAAGAAGGTACTCTTGAACAAGGATTTGGAACATTCCCGAACGTGTTTGTCCCGACAAAAGCAGGTACTTTTTTAGCAAAAGTTCAAGACATTTCCAAACATGTTTGTAGCTATTAAAGAAGGTACTCTTGAACAAGAGTTTGGGACATTTCCAGAAGTGTTTGTAGCAACGAAATCGGGTATATTTTCTCAAGAGTTTGGGACATTTCCAAACATGTTTGTGGTGACAGAAGAAGGTACTCTATAACAAGAGTTCAGGACATTTCCAGATGTGTTTGTGGCGACAGTAGAAGGTACTTGAACAAGTGTTTGGGACATTCCCAGCCATATGTGTCCTGATAAAAGCAGGTACTTTTTAGCAAGAGTTCAGCAAGAGACACTTCCAGCTGTGTCTGCAGCAACAAAGCAGATTTTTTTAAGCGTTGTTTCCAGCCAGGTTTGTAACAATAAAAGCAGTTTGGGAAACTCCCAGCTGTATTTGAAGTAAAAGAAAAAAATAATGCCTGCACGAGGAAAAACTGTCAACAGTCTACAGTATGCAGAGATGAGCTGGTATGTTGTGAGTTGGTGTCGCAGACGTTTTGCAAAATCCAGTCCATCCAATTCGTTTGATGCTGAGGTCACAGTGGCTTCAACAAAAACTTCCGCTTCACCTGCAGCCATCTTTGTTGGCTTTGAAAATGCCACAATGGCGCTCACTCTTTACAGTCTTTGTCTCAAACATGCCCCATATTAGATAGATTAGGTGGGCTGTGATTGACCCAACACGTCTCAGGGCACTGGAAGTTTGTCAGAGTGGAGGGTGTACAGACACACATCTGCCAGAGCAAGTGAAACATGAGCTCACAGATTCGTCTGGTTCCAGGAAGAGTATAATAAGTCATTAGATAAATTACTAGTGTCAGATTGGTCTGAAGACAAGCCCAGGAGATCTCAGTGGGTGGTGAGGAGAGGGTGCGTCTGTGTCCTGATTCACATTCTTTATTCATCTTTAAATTACACCTCCGAGGGATCCAGAGAAAACCTTTAATTACAACGTGATATCCATCATGGAGACATGATGAAGGACCCCTGCTGCCATTTATAATATTGTCTTAATTCTCTCCTGTCAAGGACAAACCCGAGGATTTTCCCTTTGGTAAAATCTCCAGGGTAATATTCAAACACAAATGCTGGAAAACCTTGAGAAAACATGTAAATCTGTGAGTTCTATAGTTTCTCAGATGGACTTTTAATAATAATGGGTTATTTATTTTTGTCCACAAATGTTGCGGTGCTTTCGACATGGCAAAGACGTCATTCCACCTACACAGCTCCCATTGGCTCTTCTTCCACAGTGGGATTGGAAGTGTGAGGGTGGGTCAGAGGTCAAGGACCAGGCTATTAACATGTTCACACACAGTGAAGACAGGAAAACGCTGCTACAATAAGAAATGGGTTTTATATATATTTTTACACACACACACACACACACACACACGCATATATATCTATAGATATATATGCGTGTGTGTGTGTGTGCATATATATCTATAGATATATATGCACACACACACACACACACATATATATCTATAGATATATATGCACACACACACACATTAATATCTATAGATATATATGTGTGTGTGTGATATATATGCACACACACACACACATATAGAAATGTATAGATATATATGCACACACACACACACATATATATCTATAGATATATATGCGTGTGCGTGCATATATATGTACCTGCCAGCGAGCAGTCGCGTCCACCTTGACTTGGTGTCTGTATATTCTTCTTCTTTACATTTCCGGCTCTCAGTGTGAACACAGCTGCAGCTAATGAGATTAATTGTGCGTGTTTTTCATGACACTGACAATAACATTGAGCACTCTCTGAGCTCGTTAATTAGCTGAATCTGATATATTATTTTTATTTTATTATTATTTTCTCCAGTTTTGGCACAAACATTCACTTGGACTCAACAATGAACTGATTGGATTTTGATAGTCAAAGGTCAAAGTCACTCTGACCTTACATCTGCCTCATTTTCGTGAACATGATTTCTCCAGAAAACCTGAAGGGAATTTCTTTAAATTTAACGCAAACGTCCACGTGGACTGAAGAATATAAAAGAGAGAAGACAGTACGACCTGCAGGTGTAGAGAGACAGAAGGAAGGAAAGCATAAAGAAGCACTGTGTTTGCTGCTCAGACTGTTTCAGCGCACCTCGACATAAATTCTTAAAACATCTGGATGGGGAAAAAAAAACAAGATCAAAAGCAGAAGTGTCGACTCGTATGAGTGACTGTCTGTGATTAACCAGGAAAGATCTTTTTCTTTGCGGCCCTGAGAGGATTTTTAATAATTGATTACAAGTTTGTAAAAGCTTGAAGTTTTACATATCAAACACTGTGTGACACTGAGACACGCCAGAAGTGAAGAAGATGAAATAACATGATGAAGGCTGAAGATTACACAGCTGAGCTCACACTGCGCCGTGTAACGGGTCGCAGACAGCGACAGAATTGGGAAGTCTGCATACTTAAAGCTGGGTTAGGCAGTTTCTTTTGGCTTTATTGGACAAAAATCTCACAATTACCTTCAAGCACATCAAAATTCAAGTGATCTGAGAGAAAACTAGATTTCTGCGCCTCCTTTAGGAAATCCATCCCGCGACAGGAAACTTTCACCAATGACGTTTCAGAGAGGGCGTTCCTACTGTCTGTTCAACAGATACAGATGTGCGACCACGTCCTTTCAGGTGGTGCAACTCTGATTCAAAGGCCAACCCTAATCCTGCAGGGAAACTTCCAGCATCGTTAACCACTGCTTACGCTGCAGAGCAACCCAGAGACAGAAGACGGACCGATCAAACAGAGTCTGGAAGAGAGTCTGACAATAAACTAAATAAAAAACGTGTCAGTATCAGCGAGAAGTTTCAGAGATGGACAGTAAATAAAAATGTTCATGAACGAATCGCTCAAAAGAACAAATCTGTTGAGTGAACGTACTGAACTGAATCACTTCCAGACCTGATCCGCTCATTTCTCAGGTCAGTTGAGCTCAGCAGCGAGCGTGCAGGCCGGGAGTGGAACTGCTGATTCAGTCCGTGCGAACGATGGATCACTCGTAAGTCGCGAGGCAGCCAGGGTGCAGGAGGAGCTGCCTACCGCCTGACGAATCACTCGGAGAACGAATCACTCGGTGAACAAATCACTCGGTGAACGAATCACTCGGTGAACAACGTAACCCTGATCCCTGAGTGATTCAAATCATTTCTTCTCAGCGATACACTTTCATAGGGACGGTTTTCTAATGTAGCCAGGAGTCAATCACACACCTCCTCATTGTTTGAACAGACTCAGTTTCCAGACAGACAAACTTAAAACGTGAGGCTGGCCAGTGATGAGACTCAGCACTGCAGGGCAGACGCAGGGCTCCTCCCGCCAAGCACTGAACGATTCGAATCTTTTGAACGAATCTTTTTAATGAACTGATTCTAGTGATTCAGTAACAGCTAAAGAACTGCTTTGCCCATCGCTACACCAAAAACAAAAGCACAGACAGGCTGTTTGTAACTTTAGAGTAAATAACACCAGAAGTCCTGAAGTCAGTGAAGATGTGACGGGCTGGACAGAAACCAGAGGATCTGTAACCTCTGTGATGATGATGATGATGATGACGATGACGATGATGGTGTGGGAGATGAGTTTCATATTCAGTTTGAATGTCAGAATGAAGCTTAATGACTTACAGATGACTGCACTGATCAGGTCTGCTTCTATTTCAGGCACAACAGGTGGAGGACGAGACACAGACGTGTATCTGAGCAGACTAAATTTAATTTAAATAACTCCACTGTAGCAGGGTGAATTTCTTTTTAATGGTGTTTTAATGATAAACATTCATTGGTTTGTCATTGTTTAAAAACAGAAAGGGTTCATGTAGAGCCGAGCGAGAGCACTGTTCATGCCTGAGCCTGGAGTCGTCCCACAGAGCCAGGCAGCTGTGATGGAGAGCGTACGTTCGTTTTCAGGCGATTAATACGTGGCTGTAAACGACCTCAGAACCTGGCGTAATAACAATCCTCCATCCCAGCCAGATTTACTGCTGCACAGACAGTCCACTCTGACTCAACCTTGCGTACACGAGTTGAGACCTGATGTGAGAGTTGGTCGAAGCCTCCGCTCACGTCCGCACTGATAAATGCCGAGCTTTGCATTGCATCTTGTCAAACAACACGTGTGAGTCCTCAGCTGCCGGAGCACCATGTGGCGATGACATCATAACACCTGCCATGTTTCGGAGCACGTCACCAGCTCGCACCAAAACACAGGAGCAGTGATGGTTGCGTCCTCTTGTTGTCTGACTGCATCAGAACAACATGGCCGACTGAGCATGATGGGAGATTTACTGCCTCATCATCAGACCGACCTGCTCTGCTGTGGAAGAACTTCACACTGCGTTGCCTCAATTTAAGGAGTGTTTGAAGCCTTTATTTTGACAGCTTCCTGGCGTCTGTGTGTGTTATCTCAGCAGCTCCAGCAGGAGGTCTGGTCATTATTTTGTTCTTGTGAAGTAAAGTTCAGTGTCAGACTTTTGGTATTCAACCAGCAGCTCCTGCGGCTGTTTGTGTCGAACATGGAGCCGCTTCCTGTTTGTCTGTGTGTGAGTGGGTGTGTTTCTGTGTGTTTGTGTCTCAGAACATGAGGCGGATAAGGAGCTTATATCTGTCGCAGGATTGAATGAGAAGCCGTTTTGTCTCAGCGAGGAGTCTTCAGGAGACGTTTGCATCTCTGCTGCGAGTCTGTGTGTGTGTGTGTGTTTACTCTCCAGCCGTGTGTGTTGCTGCGAGGAACAAAAAGATAGCAGCAGTAATTGAGATAGTTGTCACTGATGTATTGTCTTGTCTGGATGTTCTGCTGACGCCTTATTAGTCGTGTCTGCTCTTCGGTGGATCTATTTTTGTCAGAAGAGAAGACTCAGTGAAGCTGAAACCTTCAAACACTCAGTGAAAGTTTATCACCTGCAGTGGAATTCACCGTCTCACTGTTTACTTTGATTTATGGAGGAAAAGGGTGACCAAACTCCAGTGGACAGATTCTCTCCTGGGAGCGGCCCACGCTGCCCAGTCGTGTTTATCTGACTGCACCTTCACTTCACAGGTCCAAGATCAGAGTCACCAATTCAGTATCTGACCAAATGTCTCCCCTTCTGTTCCTGAGATATGACGTTAAAACATGATGATGTCACAGTCAAGCTGACCTTTGACCTTTAACTGGACATGTGTGCCAAATTTGAGGAAACTCCCTCGAGGCGTTTTGGAGATATCGCATTCATGAAAATGGGTCAGACAAGGTCACAGTGACCTTGACCTTTGACTTCCACAATCTAATTGGTTGAACACTAAGTCAAGTTTTAAGAAATTCCCTCAAGGCGTTCTTGAGGTATCGTCTTCACACGACAGAAAAGGTCACAGCAACCTTGACCTCTGACCACCAAAAACAAATAAGTTCATCACTGAGTCAAAGTGTGTTTGTGCCAAATTTGAAGAAATCTTTGAGGCATTCTTGAGATATGGTATTCACGAGGATGGGACAGAGACAGACTCAAAAACATAATACCAGCCGCAACTGTCAAATATTTTTTTGGCACATGCCACATTTGGCTTTCATCCGATCCAGTCAAGGCCTGGCAGAAGGTTGTAAAGCGAGCAGCTAAGTACTCTATTAGGAGCTACACCTTGCCCGACTGGACCACGCGGGAATTTAATTTGAAAGCACAGACACAGGAAGTGTCCACGCTCTGCAGCAAACCAATCACAGCCGACAGATATGTTTCCCTTCTTCTTCCTATTTATCCGGTCTGATAAACACGGAAAAGTTGATCATGTTAACTCAGGGCTTAGCAACCTCAGACGCAACCTGCTGCCACACTCTTGAAGGCTGGCACAGAAAAGGCACAAGAGCAACATCCAGCGCCCGACTTTTCCATCTGGTTAAAGACGCAGCATGTGTGCGGCCCGATTTTCCAGGGCTGGTACCTGCGGTTATTCCACAGGCTAGTTAATAACATGTCGGGCAGGAAATCCAAAGTGTGGGATCATTTTGAGAAGGTGAAGGACGAACCCAAGGTGATATGTAAACTCATCTTCATTGGTCGACTACAAACATGACGTATCATCTGAAACATGGAAGTAGCTACATGCCCTAGATCCTACGCATTGCTTTATAAATGAGACCCCAGGTCAGGTCAGGTCAGGTGTTGGAGGGTTCAGTCCAGGGTCAGGTCTCAGTTTTAGGCCCATGCAGAACTCTAGAGGAGGTTTCATAGATGAACTGGTAACTAAGAGGCTGATGTGAATGTTTCTGTCCACAGAGTGCAGCAACACTTGTGAATATAAACCCGCTGCTGTCCACCGGCACTTTTCAAGTCCTGTAAATGTACCAAACTCTAAGTTTTATCTCCGTTTGACAGATATTTACATCACACAGGAGATACGACAGCGACTACACAGAGCGGATCTATTTTAGCAGCAGATACAGCAGGTATGTGGCTAAAAAGCTGCTTGATGTATTGATATGAAAGCTAAACATTCCCCTGAGACTGACGTTTAGTTTGGAAACATCTGATAGAGATTCAGGGAAACTACACTCAGGAGTCGGGGTGTTACACAACACGGCGAGGTATTCGGGTCAATGAACAAATGTTAGAAGCTAAACAGTTTTCCTTCCTGTCAATCAAACCTGATAAAGTCATACTGGAGAGTTCCAGTCGGCTGGGCCGCAGCAAACATCTGAAGTTGTGTTTTTGTCTCTGGGAGTTGGTGTTTATTGATGTCGCTGTCTGTAATCTTGGCAGAGCGGGTCACAGTCACCCTGAGGAGCCACGCTTCAGTATATTTTAGCGGCGGCGCTGATGTATTCAGGACATAAAGAGTGTCTGGGAGGAATCTGTTTTCTTGGCAGCAGCTGTAAAAGCTCAGCCACCCAAGTCTTCATCTCTCACTCTCTATCTTCTTCCTCTTCTGTTGGAGTTCGTCTCTTCAGAGAGGCTACACAACCGTTTATCACCGCTTCAATCACAGGTGCCTCTCTGGTATCTTAAATAATGATTCCCACCTCACTGCTCGGCTCTTATTTTTCCTCCCAGCTCTTCTGTATGACATGATGGAGTTTAAAAGAAAAGCTGAAAAGGTAGAAGTCTTTGTTTTACCCTCTTTGTTCTACTAACGGTGAAGCTTTGGGCCTGTTTGTTCCCAGAGACCACACTCAAAGGCATGATGGAGAGTCTGCTGTCACAGAGGGTAGGAGACCCGATAACTCAACTGTTCTCTCAAATGAACTCTGGACACGTCGGAGAATCAGGTTTTGGAGCCTAATTTTTGGTATGACGAAGGGTGAATCCCAATTCTCTGTTTCAGCCCTACCCCAAGTGCTCGCCCCTCCAAACAGAGTGTCAAGGGCTAGGGGCTTGAAATATCCCCCTAAGAATTGGGACACCACGTCAAGCCCGCACACAGAAAATGTCTAGAAGCTTGTCAGGGAAGTTTCGCGAATTACATGGTTAGTGGCCGCGAGTTATGCTGTAAGACTGGAGAAAGTAGGTCATAAGTGAACGGGAGGTACGCTCTAAGGACGCGGGCCGTATTATGTCGTGTTACCGCAAACGTTTCTGTCACGCTTGTTCAAAGTAAAAGTTCTAAAATACACTGAAACAACATAAAACCAAGCTAATTCAATGGTTGTCGTAATTTTTACACCTTTATTAACGAAGAAAAACTTACATATTTTGGGCCTCTTTTCGAGCGTCTCTCCCGTTTCCACTCGCCACCATTGTTAGCCCTCCGTCTGGAGTGTGGGTCTGGAAACTGCGTTTGAAGGGCTATTCGTTCATCGTGGGTTGCATGCAAGAAACGCAACATTTTCCTCATGAATTCAACATAACAAGGAGAAACTGATGTAAAACGATCATCTGGGGGATGAAGATGATTCCTTTAAACTCAACCAAACACACAGCAGTAACTAACATAGTAGAAGCAGCTGCAGACAAACACACACATCCATGTTGCAGTGCAGCTCACACTGAGTGACTTTTGATCACTGAGGTTCAGGCTTTGTCTCAGTGCTGCTGTTCAAAACTGACTTTTTGTTTGTTTTCAAGTAGAAACTCTTTAAAGCAGAGGCAGCGTTCGGAGGCCGCTGAGAGAAAAATTCAAAGCACGTTTGTTATTCTTCTCCATTTCTTTGGAGAATCTGACTTTATAGTTGGAGTCAAATGCACCTCTTAAGTCACAATGAGAAGCTGCTGTGTTGCTCTGTGCACTGAAGCCTGGCGGTTTTATTGGTTGGAGTTTTTATCTGTGCCTTTAGGTGGCAGGAAATGAAAAAATATCAGCAGAGCAGCAAACACGGCGTGAAATGAGAGCCTTCTGCAGCGGTTAATCTGCAACCAACGACTGAACGAGACGTTTGATGTGGTTAAATTGTGAATTTTAAAACAGAAACAAAGAGAGGAGGCTTAAAGTGTTGTCTCGTCTGCTCTGCAGCAGGACGACCTGCGTGTGATCTTTACAGGAGTTTGGAGGCAGAAACTCGACGAAGTTAACAAGATATTTTTAGGCTGAACTGAAGGAGAGCAGTCGGTCTGAGCAACAGGAGCCCGAGGAGGTTTACTGCTGTAACAGTTTGATTAAACTTATAACTAACCTTCTTACTCAAAGTTTCTCTGCGCTGCAGGGAATCTGGTCCGAGAGGTTTCAAGGTGAATTTTAGGGCTGAATTTCTCAATAGTTTCACAGTCAGACTGTGCAGGCAGTTGGTTATGTTATCAGACTCTACTCTCTCACTGCCTTTCTGGTTTCAGGGATTTTTTCTGGTGGTGCGGTGGTCAAATCATTAACCAGACTCATCCACAAACATCCAAAAGAACGACGTTTATTGGACTTCACTGTCAAAGACGTGTTATGATGAGCACAGCAACAAAACCTAAAGGAAACTGTGGGTGAACACAAACAAGCTGCAGATTATTTTCAATTAATTTAGATAAAGATATTCTGCTGTAGATAGTAATTTCATAATCCAACTGTCATCTGATTTTTGGTTTACCATCTTGTTCTCATATATTCTAATCCTCACTTCCTGTGGGCTACAGCAACACTAAACCCCTGAGCTTGCCTGAGAAGGACTAAATGCACAAAGCTGCTATTTTTAAATATCCCATGGAGAGAGACTCTCACTGCAGCCTGTTCTATTTTGTTGTGAAAATAGACCAGGTGCAGACTTCCATCTGTGTCACCGCTGATGAGGAAATACAGCGAGTGCTGGACGGAGCAGTGAGTGACAACAACCCCGCCCACATTTAAGAGGACTGTCTGAACACAGCGAGGGTCTAGGTACCATGTCTGAAGGCTCACTGCTGGTTCCAAAGGTGCTGGACTGAAAGAGTTTGGTGGAGACGGTGCTACAGGTGTTGAAGTCCAAGTGGCGAGTCTTTTGATTTTGTCAGGTCGAGTCTGAAGTCATCAAATTTGTGACTTGAGTCCACACCTCTGCGATACGTTGAAGCTCTACATGATAACTCTTGTGGTTAAGGTGTGGTTGAGTTGTTGAGGCACATGAAAAGATCATGGTTTGGTTCAAAACTCAGTGATGTCTTCAGCTTCAGTGAAAGTAATTTTCTCTTAAGTCTGTAAATTAAATCTCGCTTGTAAGTTTAGAGGATGAGCAGCGTTACTTCACTCAGGGGTTAACGTCTCCGGTGTCAGGACTCACTGAGGAGTGACAGTGATAAAAGGCAGAAACTGTTTTGATGCACATCACATTCATTATTAAATGAAAGGCTTTCAAGGTTGAACATAAAAGGAATATTGTCTTCAGTGCGTCATGTGCACCTGCTGTTCATCATCTCATCAGAATGTGAGCAGATGAAACAGACTTTTCAGATATTTCAGATGACAGAAGTTTCACACGTTGCCGTCTCTGACAGGCTGAAAAACAATAAAAGAAAACATAGTTTGCTTTCTTCAGTTTTTCCATGTAACAAAAGGATCAGAAATAATAGGCCATGAATTAAAACGTATTCGATTTAGTAATAAAGTGACAAATGCTGCTGAAGATGGGCCTGTTTGTGTTTTTGTAAACAGTTGACAGTATTTACCTCTGAGCATCTTTTTCATGCTGACAGAAGATCACTGCGTCTGTCTAGACGATGTAAAAGCAAAGTTTGGTTCAGCCTCAAAAAGTTAATTACAATAAAAGCATTGTTCGGATTCAGGTGACGCGACTTCTTTACTAAATGTTTCTTTTGATGGATCAGGACTGACAGAGGTTTTCTTAAAGCAGTGATCATTGATGTCTTTATAATAATGAGTTCAGTTATTGCAGGTTTGATGAGCTCTGTGTCTTCAGACGTCTTGATTGGATTTAGTCGCTGTAACCCACAGAAGACAAACTGTAAATGTGGAACAGGATCCACAAATACTTGAAACAGATTTCAGTCGGCCTTTAACAAGCTGACTGATCACATTTGGTGTCACGTTGAGGCTACATACGAACTGTTTGTCGCACTCGTTAATAAATAAGTGTATTAAATGTTTGTCTAGAAGTCGATCATCAGGGTGGAATAACGTGCGTTCATTAGTCGTCAGCGGATTCATTTCATGATTGTTGCACTGGGCGCACGTCACAAAGCACCGAGCCAATTAGGAAGCTTGAAACACTTTTCTTAGCGACTGGAAATATTCTTATGATTTGGATTTTGTCAGGTAGAAAGATGACAAGAACACTGTTGCTAAAACTCTTTACAGTCCGGAAAACACGTCCCCACAAATATTTCACGATCCACAGTGTTTTGTTTTTTAATTTGCGTTACATAAAGTCTGATAACTTCACATAAAATTCATATAGTTGTTACAAATGTAAATATTTTCACAACAATGAAGTCACTTGTGCATCTGTGGATCCATTTGTACATGTGGAACAGATTTGGCACGTTTGTGGATCACTGCCTGTCGGTTTGTGAGCCATGTGACATTTGTGACTTCCCTCCTGTTTGTTCACCTGCACGAAATATTTTCAATTTGATAAAAGTATGTAGTCTGAAAAGGGATTAATGATTTTTAACCATCGTTAAGCTCCTTCAAGGAGAATTAAAGAGGGGAGTCTAAATAATAAAGGGTTAATATTACCAACAAGAAAGAGCCAAACTTCTGCTCTGAGGTTCTGACTGGTTCCCAGTAGAAACCAGTAAACACAATGAGCAGTGACGGGCTGGCAGTTAAATGTGTCAGTGTCAGTGAGGACTGACAGTAAATCCCCGCAGCAGCAAAGAAACAACATCTTCCTGAGCTGAGACTCAGCAGGAGTCTGGCAGATTCCAACGGGGGCTCAAACTCAGGAGATCCGGAGGTTCGGCTCCCTCGCGGCGCGGCAGAGATTATGGAGGCGGTTAAGCAGCTGGTGCAGCATTTTCATTTTCATTAAGTGGAGCGATTGCCAGTGGTTTTCAGAGTTTATTTCTGAGATGAAGATCTGCTGGCACACAGAGCAGGAAACACGCCGGAGGACCAAAGAGCTCTGAGCTTCAACGAGACGTCAGAAAAATGACACGAAATCTTCTGAAATTAGTGATTGAGGAACTTAATGATGACAGTTTGACTGCTGAGCTAAAATAGTGAAGTTTAAAGCAAGTGACAGCAGGATTTATCTCAAATACTGGACTCTCATTGGTTAAGATTTAAAATCTAAAAGCTTTGGATGTTAAAAATATCTTCAACATGTTCACATAGCGGACACACTATGACATGACACACAGTCATCATCATGTCCTTGTTTTCCATCTCTCCAGGATACAGTTTTGGGCAGGAACACATTTTTAATAATGACTTCACAGTTTTGCTTCATATTTTATTTATGCCTCTGACACTTTTCCATGCCTCTGACACTTTTCCATGCCTCTGACACTTTTCCATGCCTCTGACACTTTTCCATGCCTCCGATACTTTTCCATGCCTCTGACACTTTTCCATGCCTCCGACACTTTTCCATGCCTCTGACACTTTTCCATGCCTCCGACACTTTTCAATGCCTCCGACACTTTTCCATGCCTCTGACACTTTTCCATGCCTCCGACACTTTTCCATGCCTCTGACACTTTTCCATGCCTCTGATACTTTTCCATGCCTCTGACACTTTTCCATGCCTCTGATACTTTTCCATGCCTCTGACACTTTTCCATGCCTCCGACACTTTTCCATGCCTCTGACACTTTTCCATGCCTCTAATACTTTTCCATGCCTCTGACACTTTTCCATGCCTCTGACACTTTTCCATGCCTCCGACACTTTTCCATGCATACTTTTCCATGCCTCTGATACTTTTCCATGCCTCTGATACTTTTCCATGCCTCTGATACTTTCCATGCCTCCGACACTTTTCCATGCCTCTGACACTTTTCCATGCCTCCGACACTTTTCAATGCCTCTGACACTTTCCATGCCTCCGATACTTTTCCATGCCTCTGACACTTTTCCATGCCTCCGACACTTTTCCATGCATACTTTTCCATGCCTCTGACACTTTTCCATGCCTCTGATACTTTTCCATGCCTCTGATACTTTTCCATGCCTCTGACACTTTTCCATGCCTCCGACACTTTTCAATGCCTCTGACACTTTCCATGCCTCCGATACTTTTCCATGCCTCTGACACTTTTCCATGCCTCCGACACTTTTCCATGCCTCCGATACTTTTCCATGCCTCTGACACTTTCCATGCCTCCGATACTTTTCCATGCCTCTGACACTTTCCATGCCTCCGATACTTTTCCATGCCTCTGACACTTTTCCATGCCTCCGACACTTTTCCATGCCTCCGATACTTTTCCATGCCTCTGATACTTTTCCATGCCTCTGACACTTTTCCATGCCTCCGACACTTTTCCATGCCTCCGATACTTTTCCATGCCTCTGATACTTTTCCATGCCTCTGACACTTTTCCATGCCTCTGACACTTTCCATGCCTCCGATACTTTTCCATGCCTCCGATACTTTTCCATGTCTCTAATACTTTTCCATGCCTCTGACACTTTCCATGCCTCCGATACTTTTCCATGCCTCCTATACTTTTCCATGCCTCTGACACTTTTCCATGCCTCTGACACTTTTCCATGCCTCCGACACTTTTCCATGCATACTTTTCCATGCCTCTGATACTTTTCCATGCCTCTGATACTTTTCCATGCCTCTGATACTTTCCATGCCTCCGACACTTTTCCATGCCTCTGACACTTTTCCATGCCTCCGACACTTTTCAATGCCTCTGACACTTTCCATGCCTCCGATACTTTTCCATGCCTCTGACACTTTTCCATGCCTCCGACACTTTTCCATGCATACTTTTCCATGCCTCTGACACTTTTCCATGCCTCTGATACTTTTCCATGCCTCTGATACTTTTCCATGCCTCTGACACTTTTCCATGCCTCCGACACTTTTCAATGCCTCTGACACTTTCCATGCCTCCGATACTTTTCCATGCCTCTGACACTTTTCCATGCCTCCGACACTTTTCCATGCCTCCGATACTTTTCCATGCCTCTGACACTTTCCATGCCTCCGATACTTTTCCATGCCTCTGACACTTTCCATGCCTCCGATACTTTTCCATGCCTCTGACACTTTTCCATGCCTCCGACACTTTTCCATGCCTCCGATACTTTTCCATGCCTCTGATACTTTTCCATGCCTCTGACACTTTTCCATGCCTCCGACACTTTTCCATGCCTCCGATACTTTTCCATGCCTCTGATACTTTTCCATGCCTCTGACACTTTTCCATGCCTCTGACACTTTCCATGCCTCCGATACTTTTCCATGCCTCCGATACTTTTCCATGTCTCTAATACTTTTCCATGCCTCTGACACTTTCCATGCCTCCGATACTTTTCCATGCCTCCTATACTTTTCCATGCCTCTGACACTTTTCCATGCCTCTGACACTTTCCATGCCTCCGATACTTTTCCATGCCTCCGATACTTTTCCATGCCTCCGATACTTTTCCATGTCTCTAATACTTTTCCATGCCTCTGATACTTTTCCATGTCTCTAATACTTTTCCATGTCTCTAATACTTTTCCATGCCTCTGATACTTTCCATGCCTCCGATACTTTTCCATGTCTCTAATACTTTTCCATGTCTCTAATACTTTTCCATGCCTCTGATACTTTCCATGCCTCCGATACTTTTCCATGTCTCTAATACTTTTCCATGTCTCTAATACTTTTCCATGCCTCTGATACTTTCCATGCCTCTGATACTTTCCATGCCTCCGATACTTTTCCATGTCTCTAATACTTTTCCATGCCTCTGATACTTTCCATGCCTCTGATACTTTCCATGCCTCCGATACTTTTCCATGCCTCTGATACTTTTCCATGTCTCTAATACTTTTCCATGCCTCCGACACTTTTCCATGCCTCTGATACTTTTCCATGTCTCTAATACTTTTCCATGTCTCTAATACTTTTCCATGCCTCCGACACTTTTCCATGCCTCTGATACTTTTCCATGTCTCTAATACTTTTCCATGCCTCTGATACTTTTCCATGCCTCTGATACTTTTCCATGCCTCCGACACTTTTCCATGCCTCTGATACTTTTCCATGCCTCCGACACTTTTCCATGCCTCTGATACTTTTCCATGCCTCCGACACTTTTCCATGCCTCCGACACTTTTCCATGCCTCTGATACTTTTCCATGCCTCCGACACTTTTCCATGCCTCTGATACTTTTCCATGCCTCTGATACTTTTCCATGCCTCTGATACTTTTCCATGCCTCTGATACTTTTCCATGCCTCCGACACTTTTCCATGCCTCCGACACTTTTCCATGCCTCTGATACTTTTCCATGTCTCTAATACTTTTCCATGCCTCCGACACTTTTCCATGCCTCCGATACTTTTCCATGCCTCCGACACTTTTCCATGCCTCTGACACTTTCCATGCCTCCGATACTTTTCCATGCCTCTGATACTTTTCCATGCCTCCGACACTTTTCCATGCCTCTGATACTTTTCCATGCCTCCGATACTTTTCCATGCATACTTTTCCATGCCTCCGACACTTTTCCATGCCTCTGATACTTTTCCATGCCTCTGACACTTTTCCATGCCTCTGATACTTTTCCATGCCTCTGACACTTTTCCATGCCTCCGATACTTTTCCATGCCTCTGATACTTTTCCATGCCTCCGACACTTTTCCATGCCTCTGATACTTTTCCATGCCTCCGATACTTTTCCATGCATACTTTTCCATGCCTCCGACACTTTTCCATGCCTCTGATACTTTTCCATGCCTCTGACACTTTTCCATGCCTCCGATACTTTTCCATGCCTCCGATACTTTTCCATGCCTCTGATACCTTTTACGTTCTTACCAGGTCATTAAAATTCAGTCATAACCGCTGCTCAAACATGATAATCTTCTTTTAAATATTTACTTTTGATACTTGGATTCGATTCAGCTGATCATGATTTTGCTTTGTAGAAATCTTTTACTGATAAGAGTATTTTTACTTTGAGGTATGAGGCTACTTTGGCTCAAGTAAAGGATGTAAAAACTTTCTTTATCTTTTCAGTCACGGTGGTTATCAGCGCCAGTGGTGAGGAACAAAAAAAGAGAGAGTCAGAGGAAGAAAACGTCACCAGCGTCCTGACCAGAAACAAAAGACGTCTCAGCTTGGCCCCGTTATCTCTGAGCTCTGGTCTCATGCGTCAGCTGCTGGCATGAAAGTCTGCAGTGAGACGGCACAATGACGGCTCCACAGCTGTCTGGGCTCAGAGCAAATAACACTTCAAGTCTCAGCCTCAGAAAGACGAGGTGAGTCGAGGACACTCCGGCTGCTGTCGGGGACACGTGGAGGGCGCTCAGGTGATTCTCAGGGAGAGCTGGAGGTGGAGTTCGGGATGGACGGGTGAATCCGCCGCCGTAAACACACCGGTCGTTGCGGCACTTTGACTTTTGGCAAATGGAGTGGAAACTCCATCTAGTCAAGTGTCGGGGTGAGTCATGTCCCTGCAGAGGACACGCAGACCATGTTTTCCTGCATCGTGTCAGACGTGAACACTGTTGGTCACTTTGGCTCCACTTTAAAGAGTTTTAGAAGCACGAGCAGGCGTGAAGCACGAGCACAACGGAGAGGTAACACAGTCTGAGTGTTCTGTACTGGCACACCGAAACGTTAACATGTTGAGTCTTGTGTCAGTGTCAGCAGGTGATTTATTAGCTCTGCAGCGGAGTAATAATGTGTTTTCCTTTAAGTTGTGTGTGTCGGAGGGTTTTCTGTGCAGTAAAGAGAAATGGCTGCTCTGATTTACCATTCGTACTTCTACATATGAAAAATTCTTTAATATCACACATGATGGATGTCAGAGGACAGATCTGACGGAGCTGACATACATTTATATATTCATTAATTTCACAGCAGCTGTAGTGAGGAGACATTTATCAGAGCTGCTCAGAGTTCATTTAATGCTGATTAAATACTCATTTTTAAAACCATCTTTCTCATTTAGCGTGGATTAGAACCTGTTACAGCTGAGATTCACCTGATAGAAATATCATTTCATGACTTAAGGACACATAATTAAAGAGCCAACATTTTAAATAAAATACATTTCAAAACAAAATTGATTGTAGCAGAACATATATATAGCAGACAGATGTTCTCAGTACATACTGTTAGTTTTAGATTTTGAAGGCTTTTATTTAATACCCTTTTCTATAGTTTGAAGTTGTGAATGTTCGTCTGGGACGAGGCTGTTTTCTGACACAGGACAAGTTTAGAAGTAAAAAAATAAATAAAAGCAGATAAAAAAACATTTTAGTCGTATTTATTTCATACATATAAATCCTTTAAAAATAATGTTAGACTCCAGATATGAAACTGCTGCTGATAAGTTAGAATTTAAAGATTTCTGGGGGAGGACATGATGTGTCCCAACCTTTAAGAATGGCTGACTCTCTTTTCCTTTTTCCACTTTATCCAGATCTGTAAATTACTAAAACCGAGTTTCATACTTTTCCAAACCTGTGTTGAAACCCTGAATTTACTTTCTAGTCGCTGCACCTTTCAACAGTTTTAGCGTAACAGAAAAATAAAGCTGTCAGTTATTATTAATGGGACCACACGTAACAGTTCATTATCAGTGACATTCGGCTGTGGAGCCTCAGGTGCTCAGTGATGCAGTTCTGGAGAAACCAGAGAAAAACAAAGCTTTAATGTTTTCGTTTCACTCTGGAAGACACAATTAACTTGTTTTCCAAAAAAAACAACAAAAAAAACACGGAGCTGCGTATCTTCAGGAACGACAGTTTACAGTCTAACCACGAAGCATGATGGGGATTAGTGTGTCTGTAGTTCAGGAATCTGTGTTGTATCTGTACGGCTGATAAATGAGATCCAAGGACAGTGAGACCCTCAGCGGACCAAGAATCCACCATAATAAAATTAATTGATTTTTGGGCCATAATCCGCCTGTAATGGACACAGAGATGTTTTGGGATCTGATGAATGAGCAGGAGACGGAGAGCGTTAAGGTCATCTTCCTGAGCCGTGGAGGAAACCATATGTTCAGAAATAACATCATCACATCTCTAGGCAGCATCGTACCTCTACGTCCGTCCTCCTTAAACCTCTGCTCCTTCTGTCTGTCTCTCCTCCCCCAGAGGGAACATTATTCTCACCTCCTCCCCTGTCTGCACTCACCTTGCCTCCAGCTCTCTCTGACTGTGTCTCTTGTCATATTTCAGCACCAAACTTCATTAGAAAAACCCTCAGAAACTCCTGCGTGTGATAAACGGCTTGTTGTCTTGTTTATCTTTAATTAAACATTGTGACCATTATGAATTCATACTGTAATGTCACACTGATGGAATTTAATTATGTGTTTGTGTGAGTCAAAGAAACGTTATCTCTGACCTTTTTATTTATAAATTATTATCTGCCTCTTTATGTTCTTCTCCCAGGAGGGCGCTTCAAATTAATAATAATCTATTCTTATGCACCGTCAGGTTTACAACAAAAAACAAACCCCAACCAGAGCTGCTGTTAATATCTCCATCTGTCAGTGCATATTTTATGGTAATATTTACTGAGAGAAAACGCAGAAACTTATCCACGTTCTCTCCAGAAATCCAAAAGGGATGGAGTTGTGCTTTGCCTCATCTACAACCACGATTCAACAACAGACACCAGATTCGTGACTTCAGCTCTTTCACCACCAAACTATCAGGGCAGAGTCGTACGCTCAAAAGAAAAGGAAAAGCTCTGGAAAGAAAACGGGACTCGAGGTGCGGAGTGGATAATTGCAGGTTTGCCTCAAGCTACAACCTTCAGGGCTGATTAACATGGACGTACCAAAAACTGCAGTTCCTCTAAGGACCACTAGAGGCTGGCTCCAAGAGCGAGTTAATCCCCTCAGACCTGCATGTTGAAATGTTCAACTTTACAACAGAGATTAACATGTTTACAGTCTGGTACAAAAACAGTTTTGGTCTCTGTAGCTAATTTTAACATTCATGACAACTGTACAGGGGCTGAATTTACATATAACTCACCTGCTTATATTATCTATACTTAATGTTATGCATAATTAAGGGCATGGAGGCTTTGAGTGACAGGTGGGTGCTGTCTGTTGACAAGTTGCTGTCACAATGACAACAAGGGCCAGGTTTAGGAAAATAAAGTCATGTAGGTTAGGTTTAGCAAAGCAAAGTTAATATAGTTTTGGTGTGGGAAGGTAAAGCTTTGTATATTATATTTAGTTAAGTTACGCAGGTTAGGTTTGGGAAAGTAAAGTTAATGTTAACCCCCAAGTTCACAAAGTAAAAGTCAAAAAGTCCAGTTCAGCATCTGGGTGTATAAAACAGAAGTGGAAAAAAATGGGCGTGGCCTATCATAAATCAGAAATTATTTGTCAAATCATTACAGGACTCGCAGGATATCTTTTGTAACAATGTTGAACCGGTCGTGTAAAATGGTTTTTGAAATCCCTCAACAGGGGGCGCCACTAGTGCCGAATAAGTGATTTGCTTTGGCACAAACTTTGGCCATAAATCAATGACAGTTTGTCCAAACATCACCAAACTCTGTGGACATTTTTAATTCAGCTGCTGAAGCATGTCCCAAACATGTTTCTGAGATGGACCAACAGGGGGCGGTGCTGCTGTGGCAGAAGAGCGTGGCCCTGCACAGATCTGGTCTAAATGAGCAAACATCTGTCTGATCGTCATGAAACCTGTTGGTTGTCTTTCATGTGTCAGAGATGAGCAAAGATTATGATCCTTTCAACAGTGTGTGCTGACTCAAAGCCCTGAGGCGCTGCTTGTGGCTTTATTTGTTATCATAATGTTTCATATATAACGCAGCTGCACGCTGAAGTTAGCAGCAGGAAGCCTCATTTCATCTCCACCATGACAAAGCAAAGAAGTTCGGGTTCATTTCTCAAACAACAGCAGAACTTTAAAGTCACTGTTTACCTTCACAAATCACTGAAAGAGACACAGATCAAACATGAGGGACACGAGGTGCCACAGCAGGCGGGTGGGGGGCCTTTTATCAGACGCGCCCGACGGCCCATCGCCCTATAATCCATTCATGAGAGTCACTGAGTAATGTTCAAAAGTTTACTTTGACTGCGTCAGCAGACAGAAGAAGTGAAGAGGAAGGAGACACTGACCTGACACAAACACGTCACTATCATTTACAGACGCCACATTTGGCCTGCAGGGGGCGCCGGGCAGCAGCTGCACCTTTAACCTGCCGAGTGCCGTCATCCTGAGAACAAGAAGAGCATCAATGAAGCAGAAGAGTCAGAACAAACATCATCATAAAGTTTTACAACCAACACAATGAACATCTGATGAGTTTCAGTCTGACAGAAGACTAGAGGCTGGTGTGGTGTCCTCGCAGGCTGTCCACCTCTTTATCATCATTTTATTAACGTCTCTCTTTCTTTTTTATTCACTTCTGGCCCAACTGTTTATGACAGGCACATTTATTTATACTGATTTCACCTGCGCGTCCTCAGGCATGCCAAATTTTTCTGTGTCTTGTTGCAAGCAGACAAAATGCAATTTACACCTTTCACACATATTTTCACTTTCATTCATTTTCAAAACTTTTCCATGAATTTTCAAGGACCCATAATTAAAGTGGTCACTTAGCCTGCAACTCGCGAGACTTGAGAACAAGAACTTTCTCGAGTCTCGCGCGAGTTGACATGTAAACACAGCACTCCTGCAGGCTAACTGACCACTGTGAGAAATGATGCTATGAAAGTGGAGTAAATTACGTCTTTTCGAGTCAGTGTTGCACGCCGCGGCTTCAGGGCACTTGGATTATGACGGACGAGCCATTCTGACGTTTTTGAAATGCATTAGCGGAGTTTTATTACATTTTTAAAATGATTTTGGACGTGGGTTCCATGCACTTCAAGTGTATGGAAAAATCCGGCTAGCTGTTATCCTCCAATACCCCGAACGAGTTTTGTAGATTAAAAACTACACTGGACTTCTTGTCGGCATGAGGGTCAGTAAGTACTGTCTGTGTTTTCATTCTAAAGTGGCCACTTCCTTTAAAAACATTTTGTAAGGTCACACTGACCTTTGACTTTCGTCCACCAAATTCTGATCAGTTAAATCTTCAGTCCAAGTGGACGTTTGTGCCAAATTTGAGGCAATTCCTCAAAGTCTTCTTAAGATATCAACTTCATGAAATGAGACAGACACAAGGTCACACTGACCTCTGACCACCAAATTCTGATCAGTTCGTCATTGACTCAAATCTGACGTTTGTGCAAAGTTTTAAAAAAGACCTTGAAGGTGTTCTTGAGATATTACATTCACAAGAATGAGATGGACGCAAGGTCATGGTCACCTTGACCTTTGACTACCGAAATCCAATCAGTTCCTTGTAAAGTGCACGTGGACGTTTCTGCCAAATTTAAAGAAATTCTCTCACAGCGTTCTTGAGGTATCAGGGTTATGAAAATGACGGACAAGTGTGTCCAGTGTGTACACACAAAAATAAATTTAAAAAAATAATACACACTTTGGCTTTCACATTTTTCTGAGCTTTTATTTATTAAAAATAAAAGGCTAACAGTCGACCTTTGCCCTGATATTACAAATTTCTATAATTGTTTTTTATGTTTTAATGGAATCTTTAACTGATAAGCGAATCAGAGACACTTTACCTCTCTCATCATGAAACAAATCAAACTTTAGATTTCACAGCTCAACATTTTGTCCTGATTTTCAGTTCTGTTGTAAAACTAACAATTATCAGGAAATTCAGGAACTCTGAAGTGTTTCCTGCCAACTTTTATCACCTTCAGGGTGAAAAATGCTCCAAAACAGCGTCCAGAGAACTTGAGTAAAAACTAGAGTTCTGCGTTTTGTCAGATAATTAACCAGATAAAGCTTTTGGGGAACCGGATGAAACTGATCCATTCATTAAAAGCCAATTTCAGCTCCATAAATCTGAGACTGAGTCAAGCTTGCTGTCCTCTGATGAGATTCGTCATCTCTCCTCCCTCCGCTGACATGACAAGGGAGGAATCTGACCTCACGCCTCCATCTGCACCGCCGACCTTCCGTCCTCCACCTCGGCAGTCTGCGCTCTGACAAAGACTATTTAAAAGACGAGACGTCTTCTTTCCAGTTGATCATGCCGATCTCAGGAGTTACATTCTCTCAGTTTATCTTTTATTCATATCAGATCAATAATTTATGCTCATAAACTTCACAGTTTTAAACCACAATCTGCAGGATTTCAACCGAACAGCTCATGAAAACATAAGGTGTCAGGTTCAGTATCTGCAGCTCTTATACGACGCGTCAGGGTCAGTATCTAAGCGTCTGATCGGACTCGGTACTGTCAGACTTCATGTTGTTTAATCAATATAATGTAACTTTACCGAAACATTAATATCTCAAAAGATGGTTTTAGATGAAAACGTCATATTTTACCCTACAAAACGACCCATGAGAGCAGAACTACCCAACAGGACTGCACGAAATGAGCTAAACATGTGATCAAGGGTGAAAGTTTTGTTTCAACATCAGGGGGACATGAACAAAGCGAATGGTCTGAGGGTCTGTCACCAGGAAATACTGAGGGTCAAAAGGTTTATTTCCTGCATTCTGGTAAATCTCTGCACCAATCTGAGCCTTTTCTGCATCAATATATGGTGCAGACTTCTTTATTTTCACCAAAATAAAAGGTCTTTGTTACTTAACTACTGACTCAAAGTGTACTCAACGGTCAAGAGAATCAACAGAATGATAGTCACATAAACACAACTAAAGATACATATCGCGCAGCCCTGGTTCCCAACTGGTCGGTCCTAGTGAGTCGATTCTTAGTGGGATAACTTGGTCTTATTTTGAAATGTAGTTAATTTCGGTGGCAGCATTTTGAGCTACAGTTTCCTGCCGTAGAGTGACTGACTAACAGAGAGCTACTTGACAAAGAGCAAACTAACTCGACAACATGGCTAAACTCAAGTTTGACACCGAATATATTAAACTGTCGACCTGGATCTGATGACGAAGGAAAAATCTGGACCAGTTGTGAACCACTGATTTACAGACTTCCTGCACAGATGAACAGCATAAAGTAGTCACGATAGTAATGAGACAGCTCTTCTGGATTTTCCAACAATTTTGGAGGAAAATGGATCAAATTCTGGTCATCAAATATCTGCCATCGCCACACAAGAAAAGGTTGGCATTGTGGGTTTCTGCAAACCATATATACTTTACAATCGTACGTTTTACACATGTATAATACATGTCGTCTCCACAGTGATGTCGCGTATGAGCTGACTTTGTCTTCTAGAGGTGGAGGGGACAGTGGATGGTGTTTTACTGAGGCGAGAGCCTGCCGAGCCGCAGACCAGTGTTAAAGACCAACAAAATTGGTTGTTTAGAGAGTCATTGCTGCGTTTGCTGCCAGGATAGTTTCACAAAAAGCAGTTGATTTTTTACTGAGCTACTGCTGCGTGTTTCCTGCCATGATGGTGCCATGAAAAATAGATGTTTTTTTTACTGCTACATCTTCACATTTTCGTCCGGGACAGAGCTACAAAAGCGTTTGATTTTATCAAGACATTGCTGCATTTTTTGTCAGGGTTAATGCGACGAAAGGTGTTTGTTTCCACAAAGTCGTTGCTTCTGCCATCAGAATGCACTGAAATGCGGTTGTTTTTTGCTGAGACATCGTTCCATGCCGGGACGGCGCCACGAAAAGTCATTAAATGTAAATTTGAGCAAATAAAGACATGACAATGATCGGCTATCAGCAGTGTGGACAGTACGAGCTGAACATCTGCAGAATGCTCCTTTAAGTTGAGGAGTGACTGTTGAGCTTCAGCATGACTCAGACTTTACACTGCAGCTGATAAACAGAGCGGAGCGAGGGAATAAACAGACGACTGAGAGGAGAGAGACAGAGAGGGCTCGGGTCAGTTCACTCGATTAGGGCCAAAGTCTCTTTAAAGATTCATTTCAGGCCGTCTCCGCATTGAGAGTAAGGGGAGACTATTGAGGTCACGTCGTGGCAGAACTGATCCCATGATGTTCAACCTGCATTAACACTGAAGATGAACCTTTTTTATAATTCATAGAATGTTTTTAACGCAGAGTGCTGCCTGCTGCTGTTCAGGAATACAGAGAGGAGGCTGCTGTACATTCACGATGACGCTGCAGTTCAAAGATTATGATAAATGGATTTTGGAAGGAGCTTTATAAGCCTGCAGCTCTGATAGTCCGTCATGTGGGGTATTTAAAATGTATGTTCACGAGACAACCTGAATTGCTCCTGACTAATTAAGTGGGTAAATGTAGGTTTTTTTAAACACTGGAAAACGTGCTGAGAATGGGCAACAGGCTCTGTTCCTTCTGTCAGAAGACGAGTTCTGTTTTGGTTCTGCTGCGTTACGTTCAGTGTCACCAACGTGCCACAAAACAGGTGAGCAAACAGCAGAAAGCAGCATGCAGGCCACTGGAAATGTTACCGTGGTTACTTGTTTCTGACATCTGTTACTTATTAAGTCACTTCTTCGAACTCTGCTGATCAATTTCCAACAATGTTTGACCACTGCCTGGACGGACACCAACGGTATTTTAAGAATGAACTTCATTTATACATATATTCAAACAAGGTCACAAAGGGCATGAAAATAACACAACAATGACATGATTGCACCTGAGGTGGGTGTGTCCTTCTCAGGTAGGAGCGCTTGTATTTCCCTCCTGGCATTCAGTGAGATCATGTGACCTCTAGATTGGGACTTTTGACAATAAGATTACAATAACTTAAGAGCGAAGAAAAATTGTGTTCAGACACAAAAACAGAACAAAATCAAATAAAACACAGAAGTTATAAATGACTAAAGTACAAATCAGCCATTAAAAGGGAAAGTGTTCCATAAAAATATGTTTTGAGCAGTGATTTAAAAACAAGTATTGATGTTGACAGAGTTTTGGTGCTATACAAATTATGTTGCTCCAAAATGTCCTCAACACTACGATCTCCACAACAACACAGCCAAAGGTTGAATTTTGGGGATTTACATTTTTGGCATTGAGTAGAGTTTTGGTGATGTCACATCTACAGTACTCAGTGCCTAAACTAAACACCAAAGCTTAAGATTGAATTATGGTGACATACCTTTATGGCATGAGGGAAGTTGCAGAGTAACGTAGGTTGTTGGAATTTTGAATTTTCAGAGCTGAGCTCGACTTGTGTGAGGTGTAGTGTGTATTTTTTGGAGTTGATGTCTTGTGTAAATCATTTGTGTAGAGTCTGTTTTTTAGGATAGAATTTTTGGTGTTAAGTCCATGAATGACAAGGTCGGGATGCTGGTAGTCGCCACCTAACCATCCTTTGATGATGGTGTCCAGGACATTTTTTGAAGTCAGATTTGAACAGATCCGTAGTGACACTAATTGAGGGACTTAAGAAATTTTGTGGTTGAAGTCAAAAATATTACATATACATTTACAATACAACTTATGTTACTCCGCGACACCAAAGCAAAAGGTGGAATTTTGGTTACACACCTTTTTGGTGTGGAGAAAACTGTTCTGAAGATTTTGGTGTCAAGCACAATTTTGCAGTAACGTGGGCTGAAGTTGAGCAAACTTACATGTTCGTACGTTTGGTATTGAGTTTTGGTGATGTCCAACCTAAATTAAACACCAAAGCTAAAGGTTTCATGACGTACCTTTATAGTAGTTTTTTGGTTTTGTTTAAATTGTTTGTGTAGAGTCCATTTTTGTGTGCAGAATTTTTGGTGTCCCTGAATGACATGGTCGGGATGCTGGTAGTCGCCACCTAACCAACCTTTGATGATGATACCGAGGACATTTTTTGAAGTCAGATTTGAACAGATTTTTAGTGTCATTAATTTGGGGATTGAAGAAATTTTGTGGTTCACACTAGGGCATTAAAGACTTTGATGTGCACGCACAGGGCTTGCGGATGTGCGCTTTGAGCCTGCATGGACCTCCACGGACTCCACTCTGCGCACCAGTGACTGCTCGACAAGCATTTTTCACATCGGGGGATTTTTCACGGACATTTTTACAGGAAACTACAACACGGAAGTGCGCTCGACTATGAAAGCCCGAATGACTGTGTACAGTCCTTGCGGAGTCTGCGCCGCTTATAGTACGCCTGAGTATGTTCACTTAGTCAAGGATAAAGTATCAGCGTAAGCACAGAGAGAGAGAGAGAGAGAGAGAGAGAGAGAGAGAGAGAGAGAGAGAGAGAAAAAACACACGACTTGTCGACTCCTCCCGGGGGGCGTCGACTTGTGCCACTGACGTCGACACGTCAACAAATCGACTTTTCTGTTAATGCCCTAGTTCACACCAAAGCTAAAGGTGGAATTTCGGTTACACACCTTTTTGGCGTGGAGAAAATTGTTGTTGTTGTGAAGATTTTGGTGTCAAGTACAATTCTGCAGTAACGTGGGCTACAGCTGAGCAAACTTACATGTTGAGGCACTTTTGGTGTGAAGGACATGTTTGGTGTTAATTTTTGGTGATGTCCAACCTTCTTTAATACAAAATGGTGATCAATACCCAAACTAAACACCAAAGCTCAAGGTTTCATGACGTACCTTTACAGCATGAAGGAAGTTGCAGAGTAACAGAAGTTGTTGGATTTGAGCAGATTTCGGAGTTGAGTATAATTTGTGCAAGGTGTGGAGTGTAGATTTGGTTTTGTTTAAATTGTTTGTGTAGATTTGTTTTTTTGTTGACGTCAAGTAGATTTTAACTGTCATAGATTTGGAGATGTTTGGTGTTGAGCACATGATATGGAAAATGCCTTTAAGCATTGCTGTTGAGTAGAATTTTGGTGCCACACAACTAACGTTACTCCAAACCTTTAGTTTACACCAAAGGTTGATTTTGGTGATTTATATTTTTGACGTGGAGAAAATTGTCTCAAAAGCGTTGACTTTGCCCTGAGACTTTTTCCTGGAGTCACATGTTCAGAACCATGAACTTTGAGTTATTTTAAGGTACGTCCTCTTGTTTCTCTGCCCAAACCTGACCATAGTAACATTATTTGCCTAAAGCTAACCTCCCTATTGTGGAATGCTAATTCGTAGAATACCATACGAACTGTTTCATGAGAACACATCAAAATGACAGGACTGAAAACCTGCTTTTGATTTCGTTGATGCATAGATATTTGATCTTTGGAGCCAAGTACATTATCCTCGTCAGGCGTGATGTTAATTTTAAGTGTCAACTACATTTTAAAGTTTGGAAATTCTTTTGTGGCATTTTGATGTCTTGTAGAATTTTGGTGCCGATTTTTCAGATGCGGCTCAAACAAATAAACCTACACTTTTGGTCTAAAAAGGGTCATCAGTGATGCTCATCACGTCTGTGAAGCCACACAGACGTCTTGTTCCTGCGCTTGTTCTATAAGCTGAGTTCAGGTCTGTTGTGTACGACATTATAAAGCTGTTGCTCCTGTTAAAGTTAATGCGATGAGTTCAATGCTGCTCAGGACAAGAGAAGCTCCGTCAGTGTCTTTGTCCTCTACAGTCGGTCCTGAAGACTTCAAAATGTTGTTTGTGTTCGGTGACATGTAATTACTGTAAAAGGCTTCTCTTTGTGTGCGTCAGTGTATACTTTCATTGTGTCGGCCTCAGTGTGTGTGTGTGTGTGTGTGTGTGTGTGTGTGTGAGATTCCTTTAGAGTGCATCTTTCTTCACAGCAACAAAATACAGACAGTAAAAGGTAATGAGACTTCAGACTTTAAAAATTTATTCTTTACTGTCACTGGTTTAAGATTCATGTGTTTCATTGTTGTTGACTGATCAGTTTCATTCTGACACTTTATGAAATAAATTTAATAAAACTGCAGAGAAAAAAAATGAATTGAGTGCCTGTGCAGCTTATTTTAGGTTTCATGCCAGTGAAGGGTAAATCTAAACTGGAACAGTTTTCTTAGCTGACTGGACTTCTAATCACTTAATTATGAGGACCTTTTATAAAACTTGAAACTAAAGGACTGACCCATCGTAATGAGACCAACTGCTGCTGGTTTCTTTGAAACCTTGAGGAGTCCTTCTGTGAAGAAAATAAAAAAGTCAAACTTTGGGCATCAAACTTTCAGAGAGTGAGAAATCGAAATAAAAAGAGACGCCTGTGGGGATCTGACTGTCCTCCACCGAGCTCGAGTCCGGCTCAGCGGCAGATAACTGCCTTCACAACATCATGGCAGGGTGTCACAGCAGCCTTGGGTTTCCGTGGCAACACGCCTGAGGGTCCTATTTCATTCAAGATTTCTGTCAGACCCCCCGACCGGCAGACACATTCACCCCGTCACCCCACTGAGGACGCCCCACTCTGCTGATGATTACTGTCAAATAAAAAGCTTCGGTGACAAGATCACAGAGCTGCCTGTCAATCAAATGTCTCCAGGCTGCTGATTGGTGGATGTGGAGTGTATTCTGAGGACAGACAGAAGTTGGATTCAGCAGCGCTGAGCAAATATTCAGTGCAGATATCCCAAAAGCTTTGTTTGTAGCCGTGCTAACAGCAGCTGGGATGCAAACGTTTGTCAATTTATCCACTGCTTTGGTCCAGACTGAAACACGTCAACAATCATTCATGTTCCCTTCAGGAGGAGTGGTGATAATGTGATAAGGAGTGATAATGTTTCATCCAGTACTTTAGTTTCCAAACAAATACCTGCAGAACTAAAGACATTTCCATCAGCCTCAGCTGGACTTTGTGTTTAGTGCTAGTTAGCAAGCGTTAGCATGCTAACACGCTAAACTAAGATGGTAAACATCCTGCTAATGATGGGCTTGTTAGCATTTAGTACAGAGCATCATCAGCCTTTTTCCACTGTCTCTTCAAGGCGGGAGTTTCACGCCATTATGCCGCCTCACCTCTCTATATAAAAGGTACAATCACAGAATGGGGGAGAGAGTTGTCTCATCTTTCGGGTGGGAAAAGAAGTAGTAACAGCACCAAAATGACATCTGTGTAAAGGGAACAGCAAGCAAAACAGAACTATGGACAGGATGGATGTGACATTCTGACGATGTGTTATGCAGAAGACCCACAGCAGGAGATTTAAAAGCAGCTTGTAGCAGTTAGCAGCTAACACAAATGAGAAGACCAGTGGCCGAAAATGTCCGATAACAGTGTAAACAATCAGGCCCAGGAGCTCCTTACCCTCCACGCAGAGGACGAGGTCAGGCGCCATATAACAGGAATGCTGCGATGTCATTGTTATTGTTTATAAAGAGCTACTGAATCTTTCCTTTGCAAGAAGGACGTTTTTGCTGTTTTGCCGACCGGATACGGCAAGAGTCTAATCTACCAGTTAGCTCCGCTGGTAGCGCTCTGCATACGTCACCCCGTGTATTGTTCTGATTGGTCGTAGTGTTATCCAATTGCATGCAGTGATATTTTCAAATGCATGCTTGGTGCCGCCCCTCGAGTTGGGACATTTTCATAACTCATGGCCAGACCCTAAATCTTTCTAGATTTGGTTCTGGATTTCCAGGCTAGTTCAGTGGCACAAGAAGCCAAAAACGTCTGACTCCCCAGGGTATAGAATTACACAGATACTCTGCATCATGGGCCCTATAGAGCAGGCGCACTGGAGACTTGCGGTGGCTGAACGGCTCATTTCCAGTTTAGCTCTCCGCTAACTTGCCTGGAGATAAACTGATTAAACTGATGCAAACTGACTTAAACTGATAACCGATGTGATTGTGCCAAATGGATCCAGTTCTGACAGTAAAACAAGTCATTTTTGGGGGATGGGCTGTGACCCTCAAAAAAGTCTTTTTGGGCCCAGTGGCATCAGTTGTAATTTGTAAGTTATAATTTCACTGTTTGGCCACTATGTCACACTGGTTTCAGACTAGTTCAGACCAAGCCCCCAGGAACAGCCTGGGGCTTTGTCTGTACAGCCCATGGATGTATAACGAGAACTGGGTACAACGTTGGCAGCTGGGCCTCGTTCACTTGTAAAAAAAGTTGCTCAGTTGCACATGAAGACAAAAAAGTTTGAATTTCGTGGTATTAAATTACCTGGCTCTTCTTCATCATTGAGCCCAGTGAGCAAGAGGACTAGAGACTCATGGCAGCATCTAACTTCTGGTTTAGCGCTCTGCTAAAACAAATGGGGACAGAATGATTTTCTCATGCAGCTCTTTTAGACTTTCAAAATGTAAAAGAGTGAATAGATCAAATACTGATAGTGAAACACTTCATTTCGTGGAGGTTGTAACGTTCAAAATCACTGACAAAGCTGCAGTATTTAACGAAATGGGAATGAGAACAGGCTGGACAAACTGCAAACGTGGTATTTCATCGTAATTATGCCAGGACTTCCCTGCGCTGGCCACAGGAGGTCGCTGTTTCCATACGCCTGTATATATATTGATCTAATATAAAAAACATAGTTTCTCAAACATTAATTCTTTTTGCAGCAGAAAGCTGAGGCTTCTGTCCTCTGTGT
This sequence comes from Epinephelus awoara, assembly GCA_035609425.1. Lineage (NCBI taxonomy): Eukaryota > Metazoa > Chordata > Actinopteri > Perciformes > Serranidae > Epinephelus > Epinephelus awoara. Next base: position 31,326,312 of record CM069315.1, on the reverse strand, counting down.
CAGTATGCTCTACATTTCACATTTACGTTTAGATTAATATGTGGTGTGTTTTTTCTATTTCAATACTTTAATGAATTATTGTGATTTATAGACTTACAAACCTTTAAAGTTCTGGTTGGACAGACTTTAGGGATCTGAAGCATTTGAAGATCCTCAAAGAAATGACATCACAGTAAGAATAAGACTGCTTCTGTTGCAGAGTTCAAAGGGTTAATACATCCATGTTGGTCTTGTTTTATAATTAAGTCATAAAACGGCTCCAGTATTAAACTGAGACTGTTTCTAACCCATTTAAAAATTCCTCGTAGCTGCTTAAAAAACAGCCTCAGTCAAAATAATCTGCACCTGCATTTTAAAGTCTGCTCTGTCAGTGTGTTTGGTTAATTAAACAGCATCTCCCTGCAGTCTAATTAAAGACTCTGCGTCTGCAGCTTCGAGCCTAATTCAAAATCTTTAAACTGTTTTTACACCAAACTAGTGAGAAATATATTCAATGTCTGACTGTAAACATTTGAAGGAAAGTAAGAAACTCTAGTCGGGAATAAAATGAAGAACATCCAACAGGCTGGTATCAATCGAATCACTGACGGCTGATGTATGACTTTTAATAACAGGCAGATAATATCATTAGCACGTCGCTGTAATCTAATCTGAATTCATCATACATCTTTCTCGTCTCAGGCCAACAATTACTTTTAATTTCCCCGCGCCTGCCTCCTCTCTCTGGGCCTCACCGCATGCAGCATCAAATTATCCCACTTTATATCTCTTCGATCGTCTTATCCAATAATCGCTCTCAGAAGTCACAGTTGTTATCCCGTTTGTAATTCTTTCATTTTCTTTCTCCTCTGTCCTCCATCGCTCACATTGCTCCCATCCTGCTTTGTTAACTTTGAGAGAACCGTCGAGTAAGCAGCTGTTTTCACGCCCTAAAGGTGGTCTTCATCTTCATCTTCATCATCAGACCGTGCCTTTTGTTTTCCCTCTCTGCAGGAAGAAGAAGTGGACCGGCACAAAAACCAGCCGGGTTGTTCTGTTATTATAAATCTCTGCTGCACACACTGATAAGCATCACTGACACAGACAGAAGGCCTCGGTCCACCTCCATCCCTCTCAGCAGAGGTCACGCGGCTCTCATCCGTCTACCTGAACAAGCCGCCTCCAGACACGTGAAATATCGCTGCATAGTTTGGCTGTTTGCAAAGTCATTTGTATTTTTGATTTATTCCTCGTGCACAGGATGCTGCTGCAGGAATGTTTCACACCTTCTGCAGGAAGGACAAAGAGAAAACTCCCAACGTCCTCCTGCACCTTCAAAATAAAGTCTGTATTCAGGTGATATTAATAACCGGCCAGTCAGCATCCACAACACCCTATGATGCAGGTAAATCATGAATAAAAGTGTGAGAACAAATGCTAATATTTAGCGTGCAACTGCGCTTCAGGTTTAATATTAGTTGGCTGACATGTCGCATGTAGCATTTAGCATATCAGAATGTTTACGCTTCAGTAGCATGTCTGCTAAAAAGCACACCTGAGCTAATATTAACGACGTAAAATATGTCACCTTTAGCACATTAGCATGCTTATGTTAGCTTGATACCTTTTAATTAATCTTGGCCGCACTTGAGTTTAGCTGTAATTTCAGTTGACAGAAAACAGCCATGCTAAAGTGCTAACATATAGCAATCTTTTTTTTTTTTTGTCAAGTACAATGTGCAGTGAAATGCCACATCATGTAACAATTAGCATATTAATGCGCTTTGTTGCGTTAGCGTGCTATGTTGCTATATATCTCACCAGAGCTTAGCATTCAATTCAAAGCAGCCAAACATTACCGCGTGAATGTATCTTGAAACAGAGTGCGCCAGGGACAACGTTTATTTTGTCGGCTGACACGGAAGCTAGCGTCATCTTGGTTCCCTCGTCAAAAATCCAATGGGAGCTTTCCATTAAATTTTGGATTATTGCAGAAAACAAGCTCTGCAACAAATAAACATTTATTAGATTTACAAAAGTTGTTAAGCAGGATAATCTTCAAAAGCTAACGTTAGGCTATAAACAAACTATACCAAGGTAGCATGACTTATCGTCGCCACAACAAGAGGTTGTCAAGCCGCATTCGGCATGATGACGTTCTGTCGTCTCATTTAGCCACTTGTTAGCAACCGTCTTTTTAAGACACATAAAAGCTTCTAAATTCACAGCGGGGTATTTACGGAGGTATTCTGTGTCATAAAACAAAATGTGAAAGTCTCTTCAGCTTGCGTTAACCACAGACCTAATGCTGTGTTTCCGTTAATCTCACCAGAATCATGTTTGTTTGTTCAGATTCATTTAAGATTCAATTAAACCCATGCTTCGATGTTATTAACAGTTGGTTAAAATATAGCATTTAGCATATTAGAGTGTTTACACGATGTTAGCACGTCAGCTAAAAATCATGGTTAAACATCGTCATCATCATGCAACAGTTTGCATTTTGGCATGCTTATGTTAGCCTGTATTTTGCGATTTATCCCACAAGAACTTAGCACTGAACTCAAAGTGGTCTAACATCAGCATGCTAACATGTAGCTTTAGCATTTAACAGCTTTGTTCTTAGCTTAACTGTGATTTACTTATGATTAACATGCTAACACAAAATCAAAGTGTGTGAAATTGAGCTTATGAGAACGCCTATGTTAGCATTTAAGATGCTATGTTAGCATTACTCTCACAGTACATCTGAGGCTGACTCAGTCAGTTTATGAAGCATCACCAAAGTCACTGGGATTCGTCCTTTGGGGACAATAAATGTCCTGACGTCCGTCCACAGAGACACTGCGGGAGAATAATTCTCTCGGACTTTCTGGAGGTCGTAAAGTTTCATTGTCACATCCGTCACTGTTTTGCCTGCGGTTTTTGTTTTTAATGTTACAGAGCTGAATTATGAGCATTAGGAGCTACATTACTTGTGTTTCCCTCTGCAGACAGACTAATCTCAACTGTGAAATGGAAGAGAAGGATCTCATAATGAGCACATTTGTTTTGTACGACGGCAAAAACTAATTTCAGTGTGAACCTGCAGCTTATTATAAAACTCACCGTGAAGACGAATAAAGCACAAACACTCTCATGAGCCTCCCACGGGCTGAGACACTAAGTCGACATGTGTCCGTCTATGTGTCTTAGAGGGACATTCTGGTAGTGTTGACGCATATTTTCTGTCTCTGCTCACAGAGGCAAACACTCGGAGGAGAAGCGGCCTGGTAGGCTTCACTTCAAAGCCTTGAGTTCGATGCGAACATCAGAGCAAAGACTGAAGCCCCTCTCCCTCGGGGCTGACGTCTCCCGGGGACGTCCGGGATTTGGAATAATTAGAGTGCGTGATATTAAATCCCGTGCAAACCTGCCACATCCGATTTGTGCAGTAACAACCTGTGCAGCAATTGGTGAAAGACGGAGCTCCCATGACGGTTCACTAATCCCCATGTGACGTAACTTTTCTTTCAGCGTGTGATCTTTTTGTTCTTCCTCACCTACTTTTGTGAAACCTGGCACCTGCTGAGGAACTGGAGAACTCTTCTCAAAGCTTTGAGGAAGTGAAATTAGACCAGTGTGCCAGTGGAGCTCATTAAGCGTCCCACGTGAATGTGTTACAGTACAATTACATCAAGTCCCAGTGAAACACAAGACCTGTGAGGGAAAGGGCTGATGATGTGGTGTGAAAGCTACTGCTGCACTCGCAGCTGAGGCAAATTTATTAGGACGGCCTTAAGAGGAAGGAGAGGAAGAAATTAAAAAATAAGTGCCACAGAGGAGAGAGGGAGGATGAAGAGTTATCAGCCCAGGATGAGCGACTGAAAGATGAGGAGGATACAGCAGAATGAGAGTATTTAGTTTTGCTTCTGTTACAGAAAACTAGAATTCCCACCCTGTGGTTGTATGACTCCGCCCACCAGTCCACCCTGTGGTTGTATGACTCCGCCCACCAGTCCACCCTGTGGTTTTATGACTCCGCCCACCAGTCCATCCTGTGGTTGTATGACTCCGCCCCCAGTCCACCCCGTGGCTGTATGACTCCATGTTTTTATGAGGTCACAGTGACCTTTGACCACAAATTCAAATCAGACGTTTTTTTCCAAATTCAAAGAAATTCCCTCAAGGTATTCTGGATATATCACATAAATGAGAACAAGACAGATGCAAGGTCACAGTGACCTTGACTTTTGACCCTTGACCATCAAAATCTAATCAGTTCATCGAGTCACAGTGAAAGACTGTGTCAAGTTTAAGAAATTCTGCGTTCTTGAGATATCGCGTTTAAAAGAATGAGTCAAACAAGGTCACAGTGACCTTGACCTTTGATCTTTCACCAACAAAAACTAGTAAGTTCATCGTTGAGTCAAAGTGAATATTTGTACCAAATCTGAAGAAGTTCCTTTGAGGTGTTCCTGTGACATCACATTCACAAATATGAAACAGACAAGGTCACAGTGACCTTTCCTTAATCGGTGATCTGTAATTAAATTACTGTGTCACAACAATCCTTTCTGAATGTGAGGCCCAGTTTAACATAGCTGATGGGGTCTACTATTATTATTATTATTATTATTATTATAATAATCTCTAGTCGTTTGATATATCGACAAATCCAAAAAATAATCATGAGATAAAGCCAATAAAAAACTACAGATCAATCCAGAAAAAAAATAATCATTTGATTAGTCAAGACAACAAATAACACAGATTAATTTAAAGGAATGGATAGATTAATCATGAAAAAATAATCAGCAGATTGAGAAAAAATAAAAGAGTAATCAAAAAAACTGTTTGATAAATCAAGTTCAGATTAATTGAAAAGAAATTATAGACTGAGTAAAAATTAACTTTGATTAATTGAATACAAAATTATCGTTAGATTAATCAAACAAATATGCATCATTGGATTTATCAAGAAATAAATATTATAATAATAATAAATATTATACTAATCAAAAAATATTTATTTATTTTAAATAAATTGAGAAAAAAATAACAGTAAGATTTATTTTTAAAAAAAAAGATAAATTGAGAAAAATATAACCCTTAGATTAATTGAGAAAAAATTATCGATACGGTAATCAAGAAAAAATAATTAATAGATTCATCCATTAACTCAGAAAAAATAAAGGTCAGGGTCAGCTCTAAGAATAAGAATAATAAGAAGAAAGAATCTCTATGAAAAGTACGATCTCTGCGGTTCTGCTGCATTCAATATATTATTCAAAACTGTCCGTGTGGGTCTGACAGCGTGATCAGTGACATCATCAGTGGGTTTTAATCGGATTTTTTTGTGATGAAACCAGGAAGTGTCTTCGACGTCTGATAGATTCTTTTAATAACTGCTTCATATTACGTTTCAAAGGTCTGAAGCTTCACAGCAGAAACACTCTTGTGGACACTGAGGCCCAGAGCCTCCATATTTGATTCTGTCAGTTATTTGTGGAGCGAGGTGGGCGGAGCTACGCTAAGGTCAGTCAGCAGCGAGGCGTCGGGGGAGATGTCTGACTGGAGGATGAACTCCCAGCGCTGAGAGAGGCAACAAACACCACAGAAGAAGACGAGCTGAATGAGGACGGACGGAGTGTAAAACTGTGAAGATGAGTTTTGGGGAGGTCTGATTTTATGCTGATGGAGATAAAAAATAAAGAGAGGAAGAAGAAGAAGAAGAATGTGCAGTTAATGCGCTGACAGTGAATTACATAAAAACCTTCAGCTTATTAAACATTAACTGTGTCGACTCGTGTTCCCTCCTGCTGATAATCACACACACTCTGTCTCCTCTTAATTATACACACACACACACACACACATACGCTGTAAACATCCGACTTCTTTTTCTCTCCTGCTGCGTTCCCATTTTCATAATCCCCTCTGTTTAACCGCTGCACCTCCTCCTCCTCTTCATCTTTACTGTCTCTCCTCCCTCCTGTTGTTTGTTCCCTCCTCCATTTAACTCCCATCTTAAAGGAATACTCCGAGGATTTGGGAGTTATGTCCTTTCTCTATCATTTTCATATTTAGACGACATGATTGATATCTTTTTTGTGTCTGTACGTCCAGTGGCTGGGTCTCAGCGGTTAGCATTGCGGCTTAGCTTAGCAAATACAATTGAAGTCTACAGGGGGTCAGTAGCCTGCTCGGTAAAAGTGAACAAATAAATGTTACAGAAACCCTGAAGCTGGCATTTCTGCGCGTGAAGAAGAGTACACTTGCAAGATAAATGTGACACTTTCTAATGTCACAATGGAGGGACAACTACGCAGGTTGATTTTAGCGCTGCTCATCGTGGACTATATTGCTGTCATTGTTCATTTTAGTCAAACCATACAGTTTGAAAACGAGGCGCGGCTCCAACTAGAAAACAATGTTTTGATGCATTGGATGTGCTGAATGTGCATATTAAGGTAGTACAGGAGGAGGTGCACATTAATAATCCTCCAGGGGTCTGTTCGAAACCGCATACTTACCTACTACTCATACTAACTCTTTGAGTATGTAGTGTGTTTACACTGCACAGTATGCGATTTTGAGTATGCGAGAAGTTCCCGGATGCATACTAGATTCGCCAGATATGTTGAGTATACATCATGACCCTACTACTCACACTCAAATTACCCAAGATGCAACGTAACGTGACGTCATTGCGTCACTTCCTTGCCCCGAACAGGACAAAAGAGAAAGAAGTTGGCCGGAAAATGGACACGCCATCATTCTGTACCGAAGATGGCGGGCCGATCATCTCAGAGCGGACAAGACTCTCCAGTGAGGCATTCTGAACGGTCAAATTCCGTTAACGGGACGAGATCGGTCAAAACGGCGGTTTCAAGCTAGCTACATCAAGGGTAGGTTCGCCTCCCGTTTTCAAAATAAAAGCACAAATTTGATCGTTATGGTTTTCTGTATAAAGAAGGGTATCGGGTGTTTTATTTTGTGAAAATAACCGGAAGTGCGTTGCTCACTACGGCTAGCTTGAGTAGCGCCGAAATCTCCGAAATCGTCCGAACAAAATTGTAAATAGCTGGTATTTGGTCAGATTTTCAAGACGTTGTGGATCTAAACGGCTACTTTCTCGCCTAAAAATGTTTCAAATGTTGCTAAAGTTATATATTTACAGAGTTTAGAGCTTAAGTGAAATCAGCTTCAGGCCGGCTGATTTCGGCTCGGACAGGAGCAAAATGCATTGTTGGTTATCATTTAGTATGCTATAGTGTAAACGGTCTGCATACTGTCTGTTGATTAAGTATGTAGTATGTAGTATGGCAGTATGCAGTATGGCAGTATGCAGTATGTAGTATGGCAGTATGCAGTATGGCAGTATGCAGTATGGCAGTATGCAGTATGTAGTATGGCAGTATGTAGTATGGCAGTATGCAGTATGGCAGTATGCAGTATGGCAGTATGCAGTATGTAGTATGGCAGTATGCAGTATGGCAGTATGCAGTATGGCAGTATGCAGTATGCAGTATGTAGTATGGCAGTATGCAGTATGGCAGTATGCAGTATGGCAGTATGCAGTATGCAGTATGTAGTATGGCAGTATGCAGTATGGCAGTATGCAGTATGCAGTATGCAGTATGCAGTATGCAGTATGTAGTATGGCAGTATGCAGTATGGCAGTATGCAGTATGCAGTATGCAGTATGGCAGTATGTAGTATGGCAGTATGTAGTATGGCAGTATGTAGTATGGCAGTATGCAGTATGGCAGTATGCAGTATGCAGTATGTAGTATGGCAGTATGTAGTATGGCAGTATGCAGTATGGCAGTATGCAGTATGCAGTATGTAGTATGTAGTATGGCAGTATGTAGTATGGCAGTATGCAGTATGGCAGTATGCAGTATGCAGTATGTAGTATGGCAGTATGTAGTATGGCAGTATGCAGTATGGCAGTATGCAGTATGGCAGTATGCAGTATGGCAGTATGCAGTATGCAGTATGTAGTATGGCAGTATGTAGTATGGCAGTATGCAGTATGGCAGTATGCAGTATGGCAGTATGCAGTATGCAGTATGTAGTATGGCAGTATGTAGTATGGCAGTATGTAGTATGGCAGTATGCAGTATGGCAGTATGTAGTATGGCAGTATGTAGTATGGCAGTATGCAGTATGGCAGTATGTAGTATGGCAGTATGGCAGTATGCAGTATGTAGTATGGCAGTATGTAGTATGGCAGTATGTAGTATGGCAGTATGCAGTATGGCAGTATGCAGTATGGCAGTATGTAGTATGGCAGTATGTAGTATGGCAGTATGTAGTATGGCAGTATGCAGTATGGCAGTATGCAGTATGCAGTATGTAGTATGGCAGTATGTAGTATGGCAGTATGCAGTATGGCAGTATGCAGTATGCAGTATGTAGTATGGCAGTATGTAGTATGGCAGTATGTAGTATGGCAGTATGCAGTATGGCAGTATGTAGTATGGCAGTATGTAGTATGGCAGTATGCAGTATGTAGTATGGCAGTATGTAGTATGGCAGTATGTAGTATGGCAGTATGCAGTATGTAGTATGGCAGTATGTAGTATGGCAGTATGTAGTATGGCAGTATGCAGTATGTAGTATGGCAGTATGTAGTATGGCAGTATGTAGTATGGCAGTATGCAGTATGGCAGTATGCAGTATGGCAGTATGCAGTATGCAGTATGCAGTATGCAGTATGCAGTATGGCAGTATGTAGTATGGCAGTATGCAGTATGCAGTATGCAGTATGGCAGTATGCAGTATGGCAGTATGCAGTATGCAGTATGCAGTATGGCAGTATGCAGTATGGCAGTATGTAGTATGGCAGTATGCAGTATGCAGTATGTAGTATGGCAGTATGTAGTATGGCAGTATGCAGTATGGCAGTATGCAGTATGGCAGTATGCAGTATGCAGTATGCAGTATGTAGTATGGCAGTATGTAGTATGGCAGTATGCAGTATGGCAGTATGCAGTATGTAGTATGGCAGTATGTAGTATGGCAGTATGCAGTATGTAGTATGCAGTATGTAGTATGGCAGTATGTAGTATGGCAGTATGCAGTATGGCAGTATGCAGTATGGCAGTATGCAGTATGGCAGTATGCAGTATGCAGTATGCAGTATGTAGTATGGCAGTATGTAGTATGGCAGTATGTAGTATGCAGTATGCAGTATGTAGTATGCAGTATGTAGTATGGCAGTATGCAGTATGGCAGTATGCAGTATGGCAGTATGCAGTATGCAGTATGCAGTATGTAGTATGGCAGTATGCAGTATGCAGTATGCAGTATGTAGTATGCAGTATGCAGTATGCAGTATGTAGTATGGCAGTATGCAGTATGCAGTATGCAGTATGTAGTATGCAGTATGCAGTATGCAGTATGCAGTATGTAGTATGCAGTATGCAGTATGCAGTATGTAGTATGGCAGTATGCAGTATGCAGTATGCAGTATGTAGTATGCAGTATGTAGTATGGCAGTATGCAGTATGGCAGTATGCAGTATGGCAGTATGCAGTATGCAGTATGCAGTATGTAGTATGGCAGTATGTAGTATGGCAGTATGTAGTATGGCAGTATGCAGTATGGCAGTATGCAGTATGGCAGTATGCAGTATGCAGTATGCAGTATGCAGTATGCAGTATGGCAGTATGTAGTATGGCAGTATGCAGTATGCAGTATGCAGTATGGCAGTATGCAGTATGGCAGTATGCAGTATGCAGTATGCAGTATGCAGTATGCAGTATGGCAGTATGCAGTATGGCAGTATGTAGTATGGCAGTATGCAGTATGCAGTATGTAGTATGGCAGTATGTAGTATGGCAGTATGCAGTATGGCAGTATGCAGTATGGCAGTATGCAGTATGCAGTATGCAGTATGCAGTATGGCAGTATGCAGTATGGCAGTATGTAGTATGGCAGTATGTAGTATGGCAGTATGTAGTATGGCAGTATGCAGTATGGCAGTATGCAGTATGCAGTATGCAGTATGCAGTATGTAGTATGCAGTATGGCAGTATGCAGTATGCAGTATGCAGTATGCAGTATGGCAGTATGCAGTATGGCAGTATGCAGTATGCAGTATGTAGTATGCAGTATGGCAGTATGCAGTATGCAGTATGCAGTATGCAGTATGGCAGTATGTAGTATGGCAGTATGCAGTATGCAGTATGCAGTATGTAGTATGGCAGTATGTAGTATGGCAGTATGTAGTATGGCAGTATGTAGTATGGCAGTATGCAGTATGGCAGTATGCAGTATGCAGTATGCAGTATGGCAGTATGCAGTATGCAGTATGTAGTATGGCAGTATGCAGTATGCAGTATGTAGTATGGCAGTATGCAGTATGCAGTATGTAGTATGGCAGTATGCAGTATGGCAGTATGCAGTATGCAGTATGTAGTATGGCAGTATGCAGTATGCAGTATGTAGTATGGCAGTATGTAGTATGGCAGTATGCAGTATGGCAGTATGCAGTATGCAGTATGTAGTATGGCAGTATGTAGTATGGCAGTATGTAGTATGGCAGTATGTAGTATGGCAGTATGTAGTATGGCAGTATGTAGTATGGCAGTATGCAGTATGGCAGTATGCAGTATGCAGTATGTAGTATGGCAGTATGTAGTATGGCAGTATGCAGTATGGCAGTATGTAGTATGGCAGTATGGCAGTATGGCAGTATGTAGTATGGCAGTATGCAGTATGGCAGTATGCAGTATGGCAGTATGCAGTATGCAGTATGTAGTATGGCAGTATGGCAGTATGTAGTATGGCAGTATGCAGTATGGCAGTATGCAGTATGGCAGTATGCAGTATGCAGTATGTAGTATGGCAGTATGTAGTATGGCAGTATGCAGTATGGCAGTATGCAGTATGCAGTATGTAGTATGGCAGTATGTAGTATGGCAGTATGTAGTATGCAGTATGTAGTATGGCAGTATGGCAGTATGGCAGTATGTAGTATGGCAGTATGTAGTATGGCAGTATGGCAGTATGGCAGTATGTAGTATGGCAGTATGCAGTATGGCAGTATGCAGTATGTAGTATGTGGTTTCGAACACAGCCCAGGACTGTAACATGCTCATGTTTAACCAAAACAATGTGTCATGTGACTGCAGTTGCTTCACATCCAGGTCGAACACCTTCTCACCACAAAACCGGACAGAGACCACCTCTTCCAAAAGGTCTCAGTCCGGTTGTTTTGGTGTGTTCACACCTGCACAAATGCACTGCACTGTGGGGGCAAACACACTGGAGTTAGACTGAACCGACCCAAATAAAGCAGGTGTGAACGCACTGTAACATTAGCTATGCTACACATATAAATTAGGCCAAGGTTGGTGTTACACTAAGTGACTAGCTAACGCTGCTGACCATCATCTGAGACACGGAGGTGAAACACTACAAACAAACAAACAATAATAAACATCACATTATTATAAAATGATAACACAAACATTTACCTGCCAGTGTGGTGGACAACATTCTTAGATTTACTCGGCAAACATAACATCTACCTGCATTTGGCGCCTGGCAGGTGTTAATTTCAGACCCTGTGTGACGGTATGACTGTGCAAACTGACTGCTTTCATGATGGTAATGAAACAGGGCAGCAGAGCCATTTCACACACACACACACACACACACACAGACAGGGTTTCAGCGGTCGGTTTTTCTCCATCAGCAGGTTAAGAGAAAAGAAAGAGCACTTTGATGTCCTTTAACCATCACACAGCAAAAACAGCAAGAAAGAGCTAAAAACACCTGAAACTAACTTTTCCTATCACACACACACACACGCGCACACACACACACACACACACACACACACACACACACACAGCTCCAACAACAGACCTGATTACAACAAAGGCGCTGAGCTGTGAGTGCTGACAGGAGAATAGCGAAGCAGAGAACAAGAGGAGTGAGGAGGTGAACAGGGATTATACATCTGAGTCAGAGGAGAAGAAGAAGAAAGACTGGAGCTAAAAAAAGGCGAACGCAGGGAACGAGGGATGAACGAGAACAATATCAGAACCAACTGGAATTTAAACAAACAAACTTGAATTAAAACAGCAGAAATAAGAATGAGGGACGTCTTAAAGTCACATCAGGAGGGATGATAAAATAAAACTGCTCACTCACTGCTGTCAGCTCCTTTGACCTTTGACCTGACCGATCACTGGACAAACTCGTCTGAGACAACATAGAGCCCATCAGTGACCTTTACCTGTAAGACAGAGGAATATTATTTTCACTGTAACTACTTGTGAACATACGGCAGTGTTTGAACGATGTTTCTCTCACAGTAACTCATCACAAACGCAGCCACAAGCTTGAATGTCTGCCATGTTTGACGATGACTAAAGAGGAGTCACAATGTTAGCATGTTCATATCAAGTTTCAAAAAATGAGGTTAACACATGTAAAGTAATCCCTGTGAGCAGACGGGCTTCAGACAACTCTGAATACTCATTACATACACTGCTACATGTAGCAACATGCTAACGCCAGGGAAGTGTGTAATCTTGGTCCCTTCTCGGTTATGGATCATATTCCTGCTGGGACATGTCTTTTTGTGTTTAAAAGCTTTTAATAATAAATTATAATGGGAGGAAGTGCCTCTATGGGAAGTCATTCCCCCAATTGCAAGTACACTGCTACATGTAGCTACAAGCTAACGACATGGAAACATGTAATCTTGGTTGCTGATGTTGTTAAATGTACCTGATTTCAGATCATAATCTTGCTGAACATTTCTGGTTGTGTCTAAAAAATTTAAATGTGTAAAAGTGCTGCTATACACAGTCAGTCCCTGGCTGCATGTACACAGCTACATGTAGCTACAAGCTAACGTCAGGGAAGTGTGTAATCTTGGCCACCAGTATTGTTAAAATCTCCCTGGCTTTGAGGATCATATTCCTGCTGTATCTCTCTGATTTCATATCATATTCTTGCTTAAGATTTCCGGTTGTGTTTAAAAGTTTTTATTAGTGAATTTAAATGGGTGTCTCTATACTCAGTCAATCTCCAGCTGCAAGTGCACTGCTACATGTAGCTACATAGCAATGTCAGTGTCATTTGACAGTGCTAACCACTAAACCACCGTGTCGCCCGAAATGAAAAACGTAGTGATAAATCATGTAGTGATTTGCTTCAGTTTTCTTCCATTCATCATTCACATCATCAAACTGACATTTATCATTCAAAGCAACTTTTATTACTCCGGCTTAAACGTCAATCAAAAACCAACTCGTTAACTCAGAAGCATTTTCATTACTTGAACTTTTTTCTCGGAGCCTTGAAGCGTCTTTCCTTAAATGTTAAACAGCTGATTTGTGGTGTAAACGATAAATGATGAATGTAAGACGGTGAAAATAATTAAACATGTCTCTGCTTTTAATTATTACAATCACTTGATAATTAATCACTACATTTTTCATTTCACATGCATTTACATCACCTCCATCTTGATTAATTAATATCTGTTACCCCCCCACAGGGTCCGTGTGAGGACAGGAAGTGGATCATCGTCAGTGTTGCGTGTCATTAATGGTGATGAGTATGCAGGTAAATACAGGTGTGATCGTCACATGTCACGTACCTGTCGTCTCCTTCCCTCTGGAGAGACCAGGTGAGTGAGAAGCTCCTCCGACAGGTTCAGCTGCAACTTCTGTCAGAGGAGGAAGAGATCAGTCTGAGCACACACACACACACACACACACACACACACACTCTGAACACTCACCATCAGCTTCTCTCTGATCTCATGATGGATGTGAGCTTTTTATCTGACTCCTTCCATCCTTCCTCTTCCTTTATTCATCTTCTTTCCTTCTTTCTTCCTCTCTTCCTTCATCTCTTCTTCTTAACTTTTCTACTTGGTTCTTCTTCCATTCTTTTTCCGTTTTCATCCTTCCTCTTCTGTCCTTCTTTGCTTCCTTGTTTTGTCTTGTTCTACCTTTCTTCCTTTGTTCCTTCCTCACTTCCTTCCATCCGTTCTCTTCCCGAGTTTCTTACCTTTTTCCTCCCTCTTCCTTCCTTTCCTCCTTTACAGTTCTTCTTTCCTCCCCGTCTTTTTTGCTTATTCCCTTTCCATCCTTTCCTACTTCCCTTCACTCATATTCCTTCCTTCTCCTCCATTCTTTTTTCTTCCTCATTTGCTTCTTCCTCCCATCCCTCCTACCTCGTCCTCTTTCCCCTTGTTCCTTCCTTCCTTCCTTCCTTTCCTCTTCTTCCTTCCTTATCCTTCTCCTTCTCCTTCTCTTCCCTTCCCTTTGCCCTCTTCTCCGTCTTATTCCTTCTTTCTCCCTCTCCTTTATTTCCTTTCCTCGATTTCTTTTGTTCTTTTTTCGTTCCTTTCTCTTTATTTCTTCATTTTTCTTTCTCTTCCTCCCTTCCTTACTTCTTCCTGCCCTCGCTGTACTCTACTTACTCATTCCACTCACTCCCTCATCCCTCACTCCCTCACTTCACTCACTCCACTCACTCATTCCTCACTCCCTCACTCCACTCCCTCACTCCACTCCACTCAATCCCTCATCCCTCACTCCACTCAATCCCTCACTCCACTCACTCCACTCAATCGCTCAATTCCTCACTCCACTCACTCCCTCAATCCCTCACTCCACTCCACTCACTCCACTCCACTCCCTCACTCACTCCACTCACTCCACTCACTTCACTCCCTCACTCACTCACTCCACTCCCTCACTCCATGCCACTCACTCCACTCCCTCACTCCACTCACTCCCTCACTCCACGCCACTCACTCCACTCCCTCACTCCCTCACTCCACGCCACTCACTCCACTCCCTCACTCCCTCCCTCACTCCCCTCACTCCACTCCCTCCCTCACTCCCCTCACTCCACTCCCTCCCTCACTTCACTCACTCCCTCAGTCCACTCCCTCACTCCACTCACTCCCTCAGTCCACTCCCGAGCGCGGCACCGCTGCTGCTCACCGCTCACTCAGGGGATGGGTCACTCACTCCACTCACTCCACTCAATCCCTCACTCCACTCCACTCACTCCACTCAATCCCTCACTCCACTCCACTCACTCCCTCAATCCCTCACTCCACTCCCTCACTCCACTCCACTCCACTCCCTCACTCACTCCACTCACTCCACGCCACTCACTCCCTCACTCCACTCACTTCACTCCCTCACTCACTCACTCCACTCCCTCACTCCATGCCACTCACTCCACTCACTCCACGCCACTCACTCCACTCCCTCACTCCCTCCACTCCACTCACTTCACTCCCTCACTCACTCACTCACTCCACTCCCTCACTCCATGCCACTCACTCCACGCCACTCACTCCACTCCCTCACTCCCTCCCTCACTCCACTCACTCCCTCACTCCACGCCACTCACTCCACTCCCTCACTCCCTCACTCCACGCCACTCACTCCATTCCCTCACTCCCTCACTCCACTCACTCCACGCCACTCACTCCACTCCCTCCCTCACTTCACTCACTCCCTCAGTCCACTCCCTCACTCCACTCCCTCACTTCACTCACTCCCTCAGTCCACTCCCGAGCGCGGCACCGCTGCTGCTCACCGCTCACTCAGGGGATGGGTCACTCACTCCACTCACTCCACTCAATCCCTCACTCCACTCCACTCACTCCCTCAATCCCTCACTCCACTCCCTCACTCCACTCCACTCCACTCCCTCACTCACTCACTCACTCCACGCCACTCACTCCCTCACTCCACTCACTTCACTCCCTCACTCCATGCCACTCACTCCACTCACTCCACGCCACTCACTCAACTCCCTCACTCCCTCCACTCCCTCCCTCAGTCCACTCCCGAGTGCGGCACCGCTGCTGCTCACCGCTCCCTCAGGGGATGGGTCAAATGCGGAGAACAAATTTCACACACTCAGGTGTGTGACAATCAGTGGAACTTTACCTTTACCACTCCCTTACTCCACTCACTCCACTCCATCCATTCACTCACTCTACTCCCTCAATCCCTCACTTCACTCCGCTCACTCCCTCACTCTACTCCCTCAATTCCTCACCCCACTCACTTCACTCACTTCACTCACTTCACTCACTTCACTCACTTCACTCACTTCACTCCCTCACTCCATTCCCTCACTCAACTCACTCCCTGACTCCACTCACTCACACACAACACTACAACAAACACACACTTTTAAACCATTACATTTATTTCTAAACACTGAATGTTTTGAACGTTGCTCCTTCACTTTCATCACAGACAGAAACAGATTCACTTTAACAATAAATTCAGCACTCATTCTTTGTTTTTTAATTTAAAGTGGGCGTGACACTAAAGTTTAAATAAATAGGGTGACATTTATTTACAGATCGTTCTTTTAGTGATGATTTCCTGATTTTTTTGTTCTGTGGATTGTTGGATAAAAGGCCTTTTGTTAAAATACTGTTATAAATATTCTGTTTCCTTTAATTATTAATTAGCATCAGTAATCTGAATACACAGTTTTAGATTAAAAACACATGAAAAGAAAATCGCTGTGTTTCTGAATTTGTTCGCTGAATAAAAAACATCAGGGACAAAAGGAAAATGTAGATGTAAGACAATCTCTGTACTTTTAAACTCTCGGAATTAATTCAACAAACAGAAATGTGTTTTTTTAATAAATGACACCTGAGAGACGTGCTGAGGAGCTACAAACACAACTCTGAACTTCAAATCAGCACTGAAACTAAAGGATCATAAAACACTCAGTCTGACTGTAAAACTGTTCAAACAGTGCTGGTATAAATATACACAGAAACATTTACCTGAACATTCATCAGTCTGAAATCAATAAACATGAACATAAAGAAAAAACATTAAACCTTTGTTTCTTCAAACAGATCAATGAAACCACTTCAAACCTCAAACCTGAGTCACTTCATTTTCCTCCAAACTCTCCAATTTATCCAATTAAAGTGTGAATGTAACGTTTATAATGTTTGTTCTTATTTAGCCTTTAAAATAAAACCATGTCCGTGACTTCAGTGAGTCTGCTCTGCCTCTGATAAAGAAATGTCCTCCTCCTCTCCAGCTCTCAATAACCAAACTAAAACTGTTTCAAGTAGTTGGACTTCTCACATTTTACTTTTTCAAATATTTCCTGTGCATGTTGTTTTCAAAAAATAAATTAAAAACGTTTGAATGTCATTTTGAAACCTTCTGGGTGATCTCTGCTGTTGGATTAAAGGTATAAACATTTTAATAAATGCCATCTAAATATTCTTTTAAAATCAGCATAAAAAAATATCCAGCACATATTTTTAATTAATTTCATTTTTTTCATTTCTTTCTTTTGATTGTATAATTTAGCCCAACTTAAATATATGGCACCTAAATACTCAGCACCTTCAGTGTCTGATTTATACTTGTGTAATGTGCAGAATTTAAACAGTTGATAAAAGTTAGATTCCTCTAATTTATATATTCTAATATCATTCCTGTATGTTTCATTCATTCAGTTTTCTTTTAACTTGTTTTTAATACATGAATTAATTAGTTTAGAATTTAAACTTGTCCAATTTGAAGTTGATACGAGTCCCCAGATCTTTTTTATTCACGCATGTTTTATTTATTTTTATTAATTTGTTTCTAATTGGTGAGTTTTTAATTTTAGAATTTAAACATCTCAAGTTAAATGTAAAGTTGATAAAAGTTCCCAGATCTTTTAATTCTTTTTATATTAATTAATTTTTTTAATAAATCAACTTTTGTAATATTTAAACTTGCCAAATTTAAAGTTTGTAAAAATCCCAGAATCTTTCAATTCACTTACTTTAGTTTTTATTAATTATTCTTTTTTTATTCATTTGATTTTAATGTTTTAAATTTTTAATTGCAGAATTTAAAACTGTCAAATTTCAAAGTTTACAAAAGTCCCAGATCATTTATTAAATTTACCTTTTATTGATTCAAACTTGTTTAATTTATTCTGTCTTTATTTTCTACTTCATTTGTTTTTCATGAGTAGATTCGTAATTGTTGAATTTAAGGGTGATAAAAGTCTCAGGATCTTGAAAGTAATTTATTACATCTTTTGAATTTTTGGATGTTTTATTTATTCTTTTTTGAATTTGTTTTTACTGCAGAATTTAAACTAACCTTGATAAACTCCCAGGATCTCTGTGTTTTAATGAGACTGACACATCTCATTAAAATTGTTTTCCTGGTAATTTCCTGATATTTATTTATTTTCCATAGGACTGTAATGTGAAAGCACAACGAGGAAACACATCTAACACAACAGAAACACATCTAATGGAGCTCTCTCTTTGCTTGGTCTGTTTCCTCGGTGAACGTGGTTTACATTCGACTAAAACGAGAACAAGATTTCGGTCTGGTGTGAAAACATTTTTTAATCTTCCCTCTTTTTTCCTTCATCCTCATATTTCTGAAGCGTGAGGTGGGTCGAGTCAATTAGGAAACATGGTGAGAAATATCCCGCTCTCCGTTTCTAACTTTAAGATTTGTTTCTGTTGATGGGAGGTTCAAATATCAGATCTGTTCTCATGATGTCGACTCTCTCAGGAGGCTGACCGTCGACTGGACGGACACTTTCTTCCTCCCCTCACATAACTCAGGTCACCACAAACATTCCTCTGAAAGAAGAAGAAGAAAGATAAGTCCTCCTCCTCCTTCGTCTCTCTGTTTTTAGCTCTCTCAGGAGACGAGTGGTGTAATGGGAGGATGAAAGGAAAATGGAAATCAGATTTTAATGTAGTGGAAAAGCTCGTCTTTTAATCTCTCCATCCTTTGGACACTTCATACTTTGTGTTGTTCACTCCAACAGAGCTGTGTACAGCGGTCCAACAACTTTATGTTTCAGCCTAAACATGTTCACCAAGGAGACGATCAGCTCAGTTGTCACAGAGGAAACAATCTCATGTGGCTTTGAATGAAAATTTGTCTCAAATGGACGAGTTTGCTTTGAAAAATATATTAAACTGACACAAAACAATGAAAAACAGCAGAGATTTGACGGCAGGTTTGTTTCAACACTGGTATCTGAAGTATGGATGTGATGCCTTGTGGGTACTTTGAGCTGACTGAAGGAGAATAAAGCCAGAGAGGAGGAGAGGAGGCTGACACTGACATTTACCAGAGGTCAAGAAAACATATTTTATCAGCTGGATGTCTTTCTGTGGGATCTGAGCAGCGTCTGCCTTTGTTGTGTTTAGTTTTGAAAATCAGAGGTGATAGAGAGGAGAAGCCGAGCGGCTGATTGTCAGACTGAGATTACATTTAGCACGGAGTAGAAACAAACAGATGGACTGTGTGTTTGGGGAAATATCTGGTGGTGTAATCATAATAGAGACAGGCCTGCCTTTCCTCCTCCTCGTCCTCAGATGCTTCCCTCACCGCTGAATCCTCCTGCAACAACACGTCACATCTTTACCTCACTGGGATCAAACATGACAGTAAGAAGATACGGCAGCTGCAGCGTGTTTCTCTAAAGTCCAAACATTTTAAAGACCAAAGAAACATGACAAGAAATCTGCTCCACTTCCAGAGAGTAAGAAAAATGTCCAGCCAGGAAAAAGAGGAGTGATGGACTTGTTCTGACTAAAGTGGGATTTATACTTCTGCATCACACTAACACTGTGTGTAGATCTGTACCCTGAGCCTTCATGTAGGCTGGAGCCCGACGTGCACCTCTCCAGAAATGTCACGGCAATGCACAGTAGACCTCCTGTGTCGTGTTTAAAGCCATTAACCATTTCACAGATTTCTGTATATTTTAGCGTGGACTTATTCCTTTATTTATTTCCATATTTTTTAAAGATTTATTTCTGTTTTTTTTTCCTTTTTCTTTATTCAAACAGTTTTTTCTTCCCATATTTATTCATTTATGTGCTTATTCATACATTTTTAAATAATTTCCCTCTTTACTTTTTATTTCTTTATTGTTTCAAACATTCATTTATTTCTGTATTTATTCATTCTTGTATTTATCATACATTTTTAAAATAATTTCCATATTTATTTTTTATTCCTTTATTCATTTAGTTATTTATTTATTTCTGTATTTATTCACACATTTTTTAAATTATTCCAGCATTAATTTTTTATTCCTTTATTTATTTAAAGAGTTACTTATTTATTTCCCTATTTATTTGATCTTGTATTTATTCATACATTTATGTATTTCCACATTTACTTTTATACTTCAGTCAATATCTATTCTCCATGCTCATTATGTTTTCAGCAAATACCTGTGGTGAATTCACAAACAGCTGTGTGCAACAGGAAATACCTGTGCGGCGCCCACAGTTTAACACTTCAGAATTATACAGTCATGTGTGCGTCTCACCGTCAGTAGAAAGGCGACTGGGAGTTGATGTAGAGCCTTGGAGTTTGGGAGGCAGCCGGGGGGAGCGAGGACAGAGAGGAGAGGGCAGGAGAGAGGGTGAAGGGAGAGAGAGGGGGAGGAGGAGGAGGAGGAGGAGAGAGGCAGGAGGCGAAGGCTCTGCCGCCGCAGGTCAGCATCCCGGGAGTGGTGGCGGAGGGGGGGGCCGCGAGCGGAGGAGAAGAGCTGCTGGGGGAATCACAGGAAGTCGCTGAGCTCAGGATGGATGAGTCTGTGGGGAGAGAGAGGAGAGGGGGGGTGAGGAGGAGGAAAAGACGGAGGGAGGAAGAGCGGGATACATGGGGATGATGGAGGGGAAAGGATGGAGCGAGAGGAAGTAAAGAATGCAACAGTCCCTCTGGATGTAAATCAATAGCTGGTGTGAAGACTGCAGGTTTCACTGTGCTGACAGACTCAGAGCTGTGAACGCTCTCAGCCTGTTGTTGGGCGTTGAGGACACGCTGAGACACACACTGCTGCTAACAAGAAAACTCCACAGGGTCACTTTAAACGTGCTGCAATACATCACTAAATAACACCGAATGGGCCGAAACTTTTAAAGGTAATGCTCAACAATTCATCATCTTTACAGCGAATCAGACCTTTAAAGAGCTTTTACCATTCTACACTCTGAAGGTCACAGCTGAAGAAGTCAGGGGCAACAAAGAGGAGGAAAACAACAGTAACACAACAAGCACTGAGGTTTACTGTCCGGTCTTTGGCTGAGGTTCAGTCCTCTCATCTTTTACAGCGGATACAAACTGTTGTGAGTCGTTTGTTTGTGCAGCCCAGTGTCACAAATCACACATTTGCCTCAAACAGTCTGTACAGCAAACTCCATCTATCCTCAGACCCTCCACTCAGGTCAGGGGAAACTCCCCCAAAACTAGAGTCACTGTCCCGTGGCTGTATGACAAATGTCTCCCCTTCTGTTCCTGAGATATGACGTTACAACATGATGATGTCAAGCTGACCTTTGACCTTTTGACCTTCGTTATTTTATCCTGTTAGACATTTGTGTCAAGTTTGGTCAGAATTAGTGAATAAAATTCTTCAGTTATGGACAAAAACATGTTTTGTGAGGTCACACTGACCTTTGACCTCCAAATTATAATCACTTTATTTTTCACTCCAAGTGGATGTTTGTGCCAAATTAAAAAAATAAATAAAAATAATTTGAACAATTCCTCAAAGTATTCTTGAAATGTTGCATTCACAAGAATTATACACAGTGATGTTGACCTTTAACCATCAACCTCCTAATCAGTTACTGATTAATCAGTTAATCACGTGATTCTTGAGACACTGCGTTCACCACAAGGAGACGGTGGCAAAGTCACAGTGACCTTGAACTTGGTCCACCAAAATGGAATCAGTTCATCCCTGAGTCCAAGTGGACGTTTGTGCCAAATCTGAGGCATTATAAAGATACTGTGTTCATTAGAATAGGTGGGAGTGAAGGACAGACCAGACACTGAAAACCACAAGGCGGGCGTTCACATGGACTTCTGTCGTGTATACGGAAAACATGACCCAATTTTTAAGATATTTTTCGGGCTCTTCATTTAATAGGGCAGCGACAGCATTAAGTGGGGAGAGGGGCTATGAAAGAAAGAAAAATAAAAAGAAGAATCAAGTCATTCAGCCCTTCTGCAAATAAAGAGAGAGAAATTAAATATGCATGAGGTCCTGCAGCGATGGGACGGAGGGAGATAAAGGAGGAGCGAGGGGCTGAGCTCCATCAGCTGCAGAGACTCTGCTCCCTCCGGAGCTCAGAGAACAATAAGTAACTGCATGTGGTGTAAGAAGAGCTTGATTAAAAGTGTCCACCACAGGGCCAACGTCCATGAGCAACTCTCCTCTTCAGAGTGTCAGAGAAACTGTTTTAATTGCATGTGGTTTGGCTGATGGGCGGAGCCTCACAGCATGGGGACATGAGAGAGCAGCTGAGACAAGAAGCTGCTACCTGCAGGTCAGTGAAGGAAACCATTTTAAATCCTCCTTCTCTACGACACCAACTTTCTGTAACACTGACTCCAGCAGGTAACGACTCAGAGGCTCAGGATGTGACTGATTTAGTGATGCAGATCTGTTTGATCTGTTTGCAGCTGCTGATATTTGTTTCAAAGATCTCGTTTTGAGCAGAACTCCTCAAATCTACGACACGTTATTCCTGCAGCCGGGCTTTGATCGACAGGGAGCTCCAGATGGCACCAGCTCAGACTCGTAGCAGCTGTGAGTCAACACACGACACAACACGACTGCTAACCGCTGCTTCTCTGCTGCAGTCAGGTGAGCCGGGAATTAAAGAACTCGTTAAAACTCAGCGACGCTCAAATCGGCCCAGGTTCCTCTCAGTGTGCCATTTGCCGTGCAGCCCAGTTTAATTTCAGCAGAACAAAAGGAAACAATAATGTGAATGTGAATAAATGATGATGGTTAGATTGAGACGATAAAAAAGTAATAATGCAAACACAGATGAACGCGCTGCTGCAGGCTGCTGAAACACATCCAGCTCTGTATGAATACAAAGAGACTGCTTTAAAATGCAAGAATAAAGTATATATATATACACATTAACTGTCCACTGTAGACTTCCTGTAAGCAGGGGAACATGATTATTAATATCTCATGAGGACAGCTGCCTTGACCACACACACACACACACACACACACACACACACACACACACACACACACACACACACACACACACACACACACACAAACACACACGTGCACACACTGTACACGGAGCAGTTAAATTAAAGTACATTACATTTTACAGCATCACTTCTTCGGCTTTATGAGTTCAGCCACATTTGCTTCACTCTGCCGCAGTCTGAAATCACTGCCAGGGAAAATCCTGTTACACTGAACAAACCAAAGAAATAAAAGTCAAGGTTGGGTGGACTGGTGTTAATCAGGGGGAGCACACGCATCACATGACCTCGTCCTTCAGTAGTGAATCACTCAGAGAGAGTAAATCACACTTCTGATGGCCGGAGCCAACATGCTGGAGACTCTCTCCGTCCTTCTCATTTTCCAACAGGATATCTGGAACTGTAACATCCTTTGATTCACCGACACTTGATCCTGAGATGTTCCCAATGATACTCTGACATGTTGGAACCATTTCACAACAAGAATACTTCCTCTGCTTCAGTGCTGTTAGGCAGCCCTTTACAACACCCAGCTGACACCTTTATGTTATGCTCTGGTTCAAGCCACCAGCCTGCTCTGACGGAAACGGTCATTTTACTTCACGACTCAAAATGAGTCACTGGTCACAGTGATCAATCATAGGTTGTGGTTTTTGTGAATTCTGGAAGCACCGTAATCATGCAGGTCTCTTATCAGCTTCTCCAAACTAGAAGCATGACTCACATTTCAGTGAAGACAAGAAGGACGCTAAGGCCTAGTCGGTACCTGCACAGTGCTGCTGTGCAAAAGGAGAGATGAGAGATTTAGCAGAGCAGCAGTCGACTTTGATTCCTCTGAAACACAGTCTAATTTATATGTTCCCCGATGGTCTTAACAAGTCTCTAAATTTGTCGCTAGACGCTCTTAGAAATAAGGTGCGGACACACCAAACCAAGATCAAAGAACTAGCGGCGACGAAAGCCAACTGTTGTGTCGTCTATGTCGCCCTGTGTCAGTTGCATTTGAACACACTACACGGACTATTACATCCAGACGGTCCCGGTGTTTCCTCCGCAGGCTCCACTTCACTCAGCTGCCCGATAAACCCGCTGCTTCTTCCCACTTTAACCTGAATAACAAACCAGGGCTCGGTGCTCCGGTTGGATCCAAACGGAGAGCCGGGGCTAGCTCAGAGACTAGCATAGGCCCTGATCCCACAGAAAGTGTTTCAGCAGCTGGAGGCGGCTTTTGTACTTGTTTTTAATGAGAATGAAGCTTTTTGCCTGCTGTTTTTGCGACCCGCCTCGTGTTTCTGCACTCTAGGTGCCTGGTGTTTTTGCCAGAGAGCTCTGAAGTCCTCAAGCTGAATAACTTAAACTCAAAGCAGAAAAGCGCCCCATGTCTTCTCTTTTTTCATCATCTTTTCTCCCATTGTCTAACCAGATGATTTGAGAGGCGGGGCTTCTGTGGTGGTCACAACAACAAGTCTACAGTTGGCAAACAATAGAGGAGCAACTGGTGGTAGCGCTTGCTGGATACCCAGAGCTATATGGCTTGATGATAGACAGCAGGTTGTCAAACTGCCCCCGAGTCAACCTGCAACCTGCAAAATGCTTTCTGTGTGATCATGGCCTGAGAGGGTTTGAAAAGTTGCCAAATCCTGCATGAAAGGCCGCGTGAAGCTGTGCAGCACAGGCTGCATCACCTCGGCCCTGTTTACTCATATGGCATGTGTAAACACACTGTTTATGCATACAGGAAGTAAACATCCAGCTCACAGCCAAGACAGATCAGAAATCTGTGTGTGTGTGTGTGTGTGTGTGTGTGTGTGTGTGTGTGTGTGTGTGTGTGTGTGTGTGTAGGTGTGTGTGTGTGTGTGTGTGTGTGTGTGTGTGTGTGTGTGTGTGTGCTGAACAGTACCGAGGTTCCACAGGGTCGTCTGTGCAGCCAGTTCTTTGGCATCATCCAGCAGCACACACAGCTTGTCTGGGATGAAGGTGCTTTGTGTTGATGGGATCATCACCTAAACACACACACACACACACACACACACACAAATAACCATTCATGTATTCCATGTCCTCTATTATTTATTTTAAATTTAAATTTAATTTTTTATATACTTTATTAATCCCCCTGAGGGGAAATTCAGTGTTTTCCACAAAGTGGAGAGATGTCAGAGTGAGGCGGCTGCCTTGGTCAGGCGCCCCGAATGTCTCTAATGGCTGCAGCGAGACTTTAATTGTCTTCTCTGGGACACAGTTTGATCACATCTCTGCAGCGATACACTCCACAGTTAGCTGTGACTGCGTTCCACTACTATCCTGTGTCACCATCAGACAGCACGTGGCAGATGATCACAAGTAGTCAGGAAAGAGTCAGTGCCAATACTGACTCGTCTCTGAAGCAGAACAGCAGTGTCAAAACATTTTGCAGATCAACAGACAAAAGCACAGGACACATACAGACGAGGCTGCTGAGAGATAAAATGCTCAGGAAACAAAGTGAATCTGGCCGAGCCGCTGACTTCTCACTGCAGCAACACACACTGCTCTGTTGTCACAATGTCAGACTGGACATATATGAAACTAGTGATTTACAGCAGCAGCGTTAAGACACAACTCAGTGTCCACTGACTGGGCTCAGCCACATGCTGCCGCTAATACACAGGGACAAGTGTCCCAAAGTAGGGAGGCCGGAAGATGACTCAAGTACGTATAAATAAATAAATAAATACAGGAATAAATAAACAAATAAATAAATACATACATGTATAAATAAATAGAGGAATTAATATATAAATGTATAAATAAATACAGTAATAGATTCAAAAATAAACTAAGAAATGAATCAATTAACTCAAATAAATAACAGCTATAAAAACAAAAATAAACAACAAAAAAAAATAAATACAGGAATAAATAAATAAATACATACATGTATAAATAAAAAGAGGAATAAATGAATTAATATAGAACTAAATTAAATAGAGGAATTAATATATAAATAAATACATTGGTGTATATTTGAAGAGGACCGTGCATATTAATGAACAATCCGTACAAATATATGGCGTCATGTAAATATGCCGGATTTAACTAGAAGCTAATTTCCATCCGTAGTCCTCACATTAAAAGACAGACATACACACCATAAATAACAGTTAAATCAACAACATATAAAGTGCAGAACAATATCAGCAGCAGGTATACAGTAGATTCAACAAGTGGCTACAGTAGAGAACTGTATGAGAGGGCTGATCAATGAGTCATTCATGGTGCAGATTTGATGAGTCAATAGCCATCCTTAAAGCTGTTTTTTAAAAGTAGTGAGAGTGGGACTGTCTCTGATTGAGGTTGGGAGACCGTTCCAACCTGCACTGCCCTTTACAGGAAGAGAACTGCACCTCGCAGTCCCCTCTGGAGGCAGATCTGGTACTGAGCGTGTTGTCTCTCCAGCGGGGGAGGAGCCAGCCCGTTGAGGGTTTTATAGATGAGGCAGCTGTATTTAAAAGTTTTAAAATGTTCAAAACTCAGGAAATTGTACCTTGCAAGAACTGGCCAGTGATGTGAAGAATATGGTTTTTTGGTGAATACCTTGATGGCTTTTTTGTAGAGCTGTTCAATAGGTTTCAGTGTGGTGACTCCAGCAAACGACCACAACACAAAACAGTACTCACTATGAGACAGAATCATGCAGTGGAGATAAGATCTAGCAGCATCAGACGAGATGAGGGGCCTGATTTGTTTAAAGTTTTGCAGGCTGAATCTTATCGTGTTGGCCACTTTTTTGATGTGTTTCTTAAATGTGAGATTCGTGTCTAATGTGATACCAAGGTACTTGAGCTGGGTCACCAATTTAAGTTCCTCTTCTCCGATGAATACGTTGGATCTGTACTGCTCTACTAGTCGCTTTGTGAATGTCATACACACTGTTTTTTTGTGTTGAGCATAAGGCAGCTGTTATTAAGCCAGTCTTGTACCTTAGTTAAAGCATTTGTGAGTTTGTTGGAGGTAATGACAGAGTTTGAACCGTGAGTGAAAATGACTGCGTCATCCGCATACATCTGGGCACACATCTGGGAGGTTGTTTACGTACAGTGAGAATAACAAAGGCCCAAGGATTGAACCCTGAGGGACACCAACTGTTGTAGTGCCAAAAAGGCGATTTGACCCCGTCGACAGTTACACATTGGATTCTGCTTGACAGATATGATTTGAACCATTGCATGGTGTTATCAGAGAAGTTAAAAAATGTAAGTTTGTTTAAGAGTACCTCGTGGTCGATGGTGTCAAATGCCTTCTTAAGGTCAAGAAATACAGCACCAACACATGGGGATTTATCCAACAGACACTTAATTTTTTCAGTGAACATGCAGTTGGCTGACTCAATGGAATGGTGTGCCCTGAAACCAAACTGCATAGGATGTAATGGAGTGAGACCTTCGTCCAGATGTTTGATCAGTTGATTCACTACCCATTTCTCAGCTACCTTGGAAATAACTGGAATATACTGACTGGTCTGTAGTTGGCCTCCTGTGTTTTGGAGCCAGATTTAAAAATGGGAGTCACCGTGGCCACCTTCCAGGCTGGCGGGACTTTGTTTTGGTTATTTGATAGGTTAACCAAGTGGGTAATGGGTCTGAGTAATGCATGAGAATGTGTCTTTATGAGGTTTGTGTCGATCCCGTGTACACCTTTTGTTTTGGAACAACTGAGTGCTCCAATGATCTTTGTGACTTCTGTCTCTGTTATGTTTGCCAGCTGAAAAATGGGCTGCTCATCACTGATCAAGCAGGGTACAACTGTATAAATAAATACAGTAAAAGATACAAAAATAAACTAATAAATCTATCAATTAATTCAAATAAATAACAGATACAAATACAAAAATAAACAAAAAACTGACATTAACACAGAAATAAATAAATGTATTAATACATTTATAAATAAATACAAACATACATATATACATAAAGAAATGCTGAAATCAATCAGGGAATAGATAAATGCACAATTAACAAAGGCTGATAATTAAATACATAGATAGATATTCAAAATGTTTATTATTTTTATACCATGACATTTACTACTATTTATGTGTGTGTATGTTAATGAGGTAGGAGGATAAATCTGTTTATTTACTGATAGTGTCAATTTTCGTTCTCCAAACTTTGCAGGTAAAACTTGCGCTCTAGAATTTCTATTTGTGTGTGCGAGTAGTATACACAAATAGAATATTTTGACAGTAATTGTTTGGGCAGAGGGTGAACCAAACAGAATACATGTTGCATAGTGAGCAGTTCAGGACGAATACACACCAACACTCAGTGCAGTGGAGTAATGTGAGGTGAGATGATGTCGATGGTGGACAGCACAGGTCTGTTGTTTATCTGCAGAACGCTGGTGTATTGTTGTACATAAACAGCAGTTAAAATGTGTGCGTGTGTGTGTGTGTGTGTGTGTGTGTGTGTGTGTGTGTGTGTAGTGTAGTGTGTTGTGCAGAGACCTTGTAGAGGAGCAGCAGCTTCCCGTCCTGTCCCGGTGTGGAGTACAGGTGGTACTCAGGCAGAGACCAGTGGTTCTTGCGGCAGCAGAATTCGAGCAGAGTGACGGCGGAGCTGATCTGACTCTGCTTCAGTGACAGCAGGCTGGTGGGGGTGAGGGGGGTGCCGGGGTACAGGGGGAACACACACCTGTCTGGGTTCTCTGGTGGCACACAAACAAACAGCATCAACACTCGCTCACACATCTTCACCAACGTGTCATCTAAACACTTTGCAGCTGTGGGCTCATTCAGAAGTCTGACCCAAATAGACGTGAAGCCACAAAGTGTTCAGAGTCAGTTACACATGTGGAGCCTGAGCCATTATGAGTTCAGATAGGAGAGCAGCATTAATCAGCATTAGTTCATTCAGACACTGAAACAACAGACTGTTGTAGAACTCAGTGTTTCACAAGTTCACTGCTTAAGTAAAACAACAAACAAAAAGCAAAGATAATCTGTCTCCATGTTGGAATTTCAATAATACAACAGAAGAAATAGAACACGAAATGATTCGCCAGCAAGTTCAGTCTTTTACCAAACACTTCTTAATTCCAGCTTTTCCTCTGAGAGGATCTACTGCTGCTGTGATAAACAGTGAGACGTATTTAAAGAAAAACAGCAAACGACTGAGACTTTCATCCACGATGATAATTAGAAGCTACAGCTGAAGCTGTGTCGGCTGATTTATGTTGCTGTTGTTGGGCAGAAATACCACCATTAACTTGAGCATTTATTAGTTCAAGTGTTCTAAAAGAAAATTAAACTTCTGCTCCTCCTCTTGGCTGTTTTCAGACTTTAGAAAATTTAAACGTGACAGAAGACTTTGTCCAATCGCAGGTCATTTAAGAGAGAGGGTGTTCCTATTGGCTGGTCTACAAGCAGATTTGCGTCCCTTCAGTGACAGTTTCAGAGATGGAGTGTGAATTGTCACTGTTTAGCCTTCTGCTAACAGGAGCCAAAGACTCACAGCAGTAGCCTCAACTTCACCTTTACATAGCTAACGTTAGCTAGAGCAGTGGTTTCCAACTGGTGGGTCGTGGTCCACAAGTGAGTTTGCGAGTCCACTCTGGATGGACCACAAGTGACTCGGGAACATGTAAACTTTGTAAAAATTGAAGCACAGTGAATTTTCAGCAGAGATTTTATTTTGAAGTGTCGTTTCCTGCTGTAGAGTGACTAACAGCAAACCAACTCGACGACATGGCCAAACACAGATATGATGCTGAATATATTTAATTGTGTGGACCTTGAACTAATGACTAAGGAGAAATCTGGACCCCCCAGAGCCTCACATCAGAGTGTGTCCCCCCCCCCCCACCTCACTCCCCGTTGCTGGAGACCACCTGACTGGGAGGAGAGCGGACAGCAGCTCCAGAGTCTGACCCCCAGTCAGAAGCTGCAGCATCATGAATCCAGCCAGCTCTAACATCAGCTCTGAGGGACCGTACAGCCCCAACTCCCTGATGCATCAGCAAACTTTCTGTTGCTGCTGTTACACAAGTCACCCCCAAATTCCACCAGATGCGTGTTGGTTGCGTCTGCGGTCCGGCACGGCAGCGGAGCCGATTAGATTCAATTCTAGTTAATGTGTGTGTTCCCATCGGCTCCGGCAGTGCTGTGTTCCGGCCCCGTCTCAGCTCCGGCACTCCGGAGCCCTCCCCAACAGATACGCAGGACTTCTATTTTTGCCGGACGCCGGAGCACAACGCAGCAATTCAGCACAGAGCAGATCGTGCGGGGCAGGAAGTTGTGCAGAGAAACAAAATAAAACATCCGGTTAATTTTCAAAAATAAAATACACAGTATTCACGGCGGATCATATTTCCCTGCACTACACCTTGAAAACTACATAATGGGCAGAGGCAGGCCTGAAGTCAACAGGTCAGAGGTTTTCAGACGTCATTTCACCCCGTTGACACCGTGAACGAGGAGATATTCATCATGGCAGTGCACCGAGATGTCTTCCACAGCAAATGCAGCCGGTGGGTATTGACGGACGGCGGAGCACGCAGCGGATAACCAGCGCTGCCGTTCCACAACAGACACGCATCCAGTGGAAATCCGGCGTTACACAAGTCACCCCCAAATTCCACCAGATGCATGTTGGTTGCGTCTGCGCTCCGGAACGGCAGCAGAGCCGATAAGTTTCAATTCTAGTCAATGTGTGTGTTTCCACCGGCTGCAGCTGGGCTGTGTTCCGGCCCCGTCACAGCTGCGGCGCTCCGGAGCCCTCCCCAACAGATACGCAGGACTTCAATTTTTTCTGGACGCCAGAGCACAATGCAGCAATTCAGCACAGAGACAGAGACAGCGACAGCGGAGCACGCAATAGACACGCATCCAGTGGAATTCCAGCGTTAGCGCTGCTGCTGGCCACCTCAGCTCTGAGGGACTGGACAGCCCCAACTGTTCTGTTGCTGCTGTTACACAAATTAGACTCGGGGCAGCTGCTGGCCACCAGCCCACTGTGACACGCTGCGATGAGGGGTTTGAGCAGGTTGAATTCAAGCTGCCACAGACACCGAACCAAGGGTCCGTCTCCTGAGCTGCTGCCCACTCTCCTCCCGGCAGTGCAGTCCACAGGCGAAGGGATCGTGGGGCGCAGTGTCTGAAATCAACTTTCTGACTTTCTGGGAGAAGTCATGGACAAAAATAAAATCAAACATGCTAAACTTTCTGTTGGGACGTCATGAGGCGTCCTAGACATGGCTTCGGTTGTCTACTGTGACTACACGGAATAAAACAATGGATTAGCGCATTTGTCATCATTGTAGTCCGCGATCTGAGCCGACATCGTATAACCCCGTGTCACGCTGTAATGAGGCTGATATCGTGTGGCCTACATTTGATTGGCTCTGTGTTCTGATAAAGAACTTCTTTTACTACAAACTGAACTCTTCAACAGAAGTGTCTTGATATTCTGTGAAAATGTTATTCTATAATTGAGTCTAATAACCGAATGGTTTTAGTGCACCTCAGTTCATTAGCGTGAATTAATTCAGAGCACAGCTATCATCAGTTATCTGTTCATTAAATGAGACTGACTCAGCTGTTCTCTATCTGTCCAACTTCTCCATTTCTCCCTCTTTAAATCACTCGTTATCAGCCTCCATCCTGAACTACATGTAAATGTTCCTATAAAAGACTGGCAGTAAAGGTAGTAAAAAGCAGCAATAAATAAGATTAAAGCAGGTGTATAAATAACCGGTGTGACAGTCAGAGCTGCCCGTCAGGCTGAACATGAAACATCACCAACATTTGTCAAGTGTCAGTAAACAAAACACTTGAGCTGCTGTAATCACCATGATGTATGAAACACATCCATTTATGCTAATTATGTCATAAATCAATCTGGGGAGTGAATATATTAGCAAATTTTTCTGTGTCAACACGTAATGTGAACTTGATCTTAAACTTCATGATCACATGTAAATTTATGCTGCTCTTTCTGCTTTGCTTTAATTAATGGAAATAATTAATTCTCCTCTTGTTGCTCGTTATTTCAACAGTTTGTGTGAGGAGACACTTCTGTGTCACTGTCGTCAACTGCTTTACATTGTCATGAATAAACAGCTGCGGCTCCTCCACATGTTCAGGGCTCATTATATTTTAAAATATCTGTTCTTCTAAAGGAAAATTATTACGAAGAAAATCTGATCGAAACAACAAACTAATGTTGTGTTTTCTGATGAGTCTAATTGGGATTTATTTCTTCTGTGTTCTTTACTAAACTGTTGAACTGAGCGCTCCGCAGCAGGACGCAACTTCAGAAGCACAGACTGTTTGTTCTGGACTCATGTGGTGCAGCTTAGCTTATTTAGCTAATGAGCTCCTAAATTTATATATTTCATCACTCTGTTTCCTGTTAATTAATCCGGATTTACAAAGCCATATTTCTCCTCTCACACATGACCTGTGGGGGGCTCAGTCTGATGTAGAAGGGCTCTGAAACCTTTTAATCCTGTTTGTTCCTAACACATCACAGAGAAGAGGAAACGTACGTCTGTCAACATCCAACACTTCACCAACCTCAGGTCAGCCTCAACACTGACAGTCATTAATACTGGAGTGGCCTGTTGGTGCTGAACTGGAGCGCTGTGTGCACGATGAGTTTGGAAAGTTACAGAGCTGAGTTTGATTAAAGGACTGCTGTGTCACAGCGATGGCGATGGGTTTAAAAGGAGTCCGTTAATCAATTAGTTGATTAATGGACTGAATCAAATATTTAGTTAATCATAACTTATGTTGAACTGAACCGGTCCCAGCCTCTTAAATGTTAATATTCGCTGGTTTCTCCAGTTTTTTAAGACAGTAAACTGGCAGTTTCTGGATACTAAGTTGGACTCAACCAGCTGTTTGAAAGTGACTTAAAGTGTATTCACATCAAACATGAAGCAAATGTTGCCTTATATTACGCACATTAATACAGCAAGTGAAGCATTTCTTTGAGTATTTCACAACTGGTGAATATTCACCCTTAAACAAGCTCTTCACCGTTGGAAGGACGGCCTTTTATTAGGGCTGCAACAGCATCACAGAATTGATCTTATTATCAGTCAGACTGATCCTTAAAGGACTGAAAACAGAAGATTACTGATGGTTGAACAAACGTTTTATGACTTAAACTGAAACATGAAACATTTCGTTAATGAATGACCGGCTGGACTGGAGTGGTCACATGGAGGCAGTGCACAAGAGGGGTCAGAGTCAACTTTACTTTCTAAGAAAGCTTAGATCGTTTAACATCTGCCGACCCCTGCTGTGCACCGTCAGTCATGGCCAGCGCTCTTTTTTTCACTGTGGCGTGCTGGGGAGAGGGTGCCCATCAGTCAGACAAAAATAAACTTGACAAAATGATCATGAAAGCCAGCTTCATTGCTGGAGCTGGGCTGGATACAGTGCAGCGGATTGGAGGTGATCGCTCAGTCAAAAAATTGAGAGCGATCGTCTCCAAGCCCTCACACCCCATCCACGCCCTGGGGGTAATTAACCGGAGCACCTTCTCCCACAGGCTGATGGCGCCGAGGTGCAGGACTGAGCGCTACAGTCCTTCATCCCGGCTGCCATCAGACCTTTTAATGCACTGTAATTTAGTTATTTATCTATCAATCACCTTGTATGTCTTTACTTTCTGAGATATTTTATCATCAATTACTTTTATCTACCATGCCTGGTGTTTTAGTACTCTTAGGTATTTCAGTATTTTCTTAGTGATTTTATCAGTGAAGTGGTGCACTGAACAAGTACTGTGTTGTCTTTTTGGTTGCATGTTGTTGTGGCTGTTGTGTCGTTGCTGCAGCAACAAATTAATTTCCTGGAACGGAGCAATAAAGTTGATTTGATTTGATTCAACGTCCAGTCGTGTTTTTATCAGTATCATAGAAAAGCACTTGTACACAGCATGATAACCGTCAACTTTTATATCGCAGTGTACCTTGAAAGTGACATGCTGCTGCAACCCTGCCTTTTAATAAAACTGGAGATGTTTCTTTCACTAGTCAAAGACAGAAATATTTTTGAAACTGGTGCTACAGAACCAGAGAAAACGGAGAAAAGGCGCTTGAATTCACTGCATTGCACCGGGCCAATAAACGCTCCTGCTGGTGAGTGACGCAATGTGAACACGTTTGTTTGAAACAAAGGCGGCCAGCTGGTAAGAAACGATCTTGTATTACAGTTCAACACTGAGCTTAAACATAAACATTTGAGGGGGGAGTGAATCCAAATCCTAAGTGACATATTAACAACTCAAAACCCAACGACTCTTCATTCACCGTCATGAAAGACAAAGACAAGCAGCACATTCAAGGAGCTGGAACCAGCAGAGGTTTCACATTTTTGCTTGAAAATGTCTGGAATGATCATCAAGTAGTTGGTGATTCAATTTCTTTTAATCGACTAATAGTTGCAGCTCCACCGACTGGTGCTGGTGGTGCTGGTGGCAGTGGGCGGTAAGCAGATAATTCAATAACTCGGTGCCCCATATCGAGAAACAGAGTGAGGTAAGGAGGGGCTGAACCAATCAATGCAGCTCTTGAATTAAACAAGATTTTATCCATTTTAAACTTGTGAGTAAAAAAATAGAACATCAATATGTGGCGGTCAGTGTGGATTGTATCAGGCCGCCACAAATACAAAACAGTGGAGAAAATAACGAGCAGGTTAATGAATAAAGAATAACAATAATAATAAGTTTCAGGCCTAAATGGATCCACAACTAAAGATGCGATGAAGGATGAGAGACAGTCCTGTGTGACTGAAGGTTGTCAGCTGACAGAGCTGTGACGAGCTCCTTAAATTACAGGTAATTACTGTGGTGACAGATTAATGTACACCTGTCCATCTCTCCCACTGACTCTAAAGCTCTTCATATCTGTCCCCACCAGTCTCCCTCTGCCTGAATCTTCTCTCCTCTTTTCTCTGTCCAGCTCTCCTCCTCAATCTTAAATCTGTCTCTTCACTCCACCATGAATCCAACTCCCAAAGTGTCTCTTTAAACCATCTCCCGTCTCTCTCATCTCTACCTCCAAGATCCACCCATCTTATCCTCCCTCGCTCTGTAGTAGTAGTCGGCTGCGCTGCTACGACATCTTTCCTCTCATAAATATTTCACAGTTCATTTGTGGGAGAGTTAACTCTAAAAACTTTTCTCATTTTCAGAAAATGTCCGCGGGCGCCTGGAAACTGGAGTTTTGCTTCATCACCACAATGTTATCACTGCTGCTGTGTCAATGAGACTTGATGATGAATGTGGTTTGTAATGGATGAGACAAAGTCAGAAAACCTGCTCAGACCTACAGGAGGAAAACAGCGAGCCAGTGTGAAAGCATTAGAAATAAAAAGGCGGTGCTGGAGTTCATTAGGAAGCTTGAAGAGATCCAGTGGAGTCTAAGTTCCTCACTCTGACCTGGAGATAAGTGATATCGATTTGGTGGGTGGTCAGAAACAGTAAAGAAACTTTTCTGCTACAGTCAGAAACATTTTTTTTAAGAAAATGTAAGGTTTGGGCAGTTTGGGGAGAACTCTTCTGGAGGCAGAGACATGTTCTGAATTGGAGAGAAAGCCCTCATAGGATTGGACTATATATCAATATATAAGAATGTCATGTTCGACTGAAGGAGTCTGAAGTAAAAAGAAAACTGTGAAAAGATTTCTACAAACATTCATGAGGAGCTCAGCTTCAGATTGAAAATTTAAACAGTCACACTCAAAATTACTCAGCCACATTGCACATGTGGGTTATTGGCAAAATTTTGCAATAAACAATTAAAACAATTTAAACAGCCCCACACAACTAATACTCTACTCTAATACTCTACTGCAGTCTCAAAACTATTCAGCCCCTTCATGACAAGAGTCTTTAGTACTTAGAGCAACCTTTGCCGTTATGACCTGCTGTAAACCAGCCCCCAGCTCACTAATATTTTTGGGTTTGGTGCTGCAACCGTCTTCTTCAAATAAGTGTTATTTTTGTTGACGAACACTACGACAACAGTTTTTTGTCAACAACCTTTTTCCATGACAATAATCAGACAATGACGACCTAAGAATCGATCTTGATAATAAAGCCCAGCCATCGCCATTCTTCACCGTGACAGGGTGTTTTTTTCAGTGTTGCTTCAGTCTTCCTCTCACACATACCGCTGAGCCACAGGCCCAGAAAGTTCCAGTGATGCTTCATCGCTTCACAGAACCAAATCCCCAAACTTCTGTGGCTTATCTATATGGTGTGGAGCATGTTGGAGTCGACTTTTCTTGTGCTTTTCGATCAGTAGTAGTGTTCGTCTTAGAGTTTGGACATGGCGACCTTCAGTGTTTAGTTTGTGTTACCCCTAGATTTGTGAGTTCCCGCGAGGGGTAGTGGTGTCCCAATTCCTTCTGCGTGTAGGCGTAGGGGGCATAACGAGGGGTAGTGGGTATGAAACTAGCCCTTCTGAGCGAGGGGTTTCAGATGCTGACAAGCCAGCGAGGGGTAGATGTCACCATGGCTACCACCGAGCAAGAGACGGGGGAAAAAGTTCATACATGTACGTATAATTTCACAAATAAACACGGAACTTTTGTAAAAACGTTTTCGAATAACTGTATTTGTGTAGAGAACGGTATAACAATTTTTTATTGCTATTCATGATGTCTAGATTGGAGTTGACAGAAAGCTAGCCAGCTAGCTAATGTTACGGTCGTCAGGTTGCTTGTTGTAGTGGACAGAGGGCGGTATTGGGATTGGGCAGCCTTACAGGGCAGCCTTACTGGGCAGCAGTAGCTCAGTCCATGGGGACTTGGGTTGGGAACCAGAGGGTCGCTGGTCCAAGTATGTGTGGACTGGTAGCTGGAGAGGTGCCAGTTTGCCTCCTGGGTACTGCCGAGGTGTCCTTGAAGGCACTGAACCCCCAACTGCACTCTCATTCGCTCCATTTCATGCATGTACAGGTTCTGTTAGTGCATGTGTGTGTATTTCAGGTCTGTGTGTATATAGCAACAGAGTGAAAACACTGAATCCCCTCTGAGTATATCTTTGTCTTCTTCTTCAACTGTGCAAACTGTAGCCTGAGTGTCTGCTGCAGGTCACTGGAGGGTTTCTGACCACCTGCCTGCTCAGTAATCTGGTGGCAGCTGTCGGCAGCTTCCTCTTTCTGCCAGGTCCAGGTATTGTTGCCAGTGTTCCCTTACCTTTGGACGATGCTTCCAGCTGTATCTCCGGGAACATTCAGTGCCTTTGCTGTCTTTGTGTATTCTATTCCTTGTTTACACAAGACGAGGATCTCTTCTCTTAACTTGTTGGGCCCTGCTCTTAGTTGTATTTCTCACCAAGCAATCAAATGTCACTGTCAACAAACTCCTGGCTGGTCCAGATGTGTTCTCTCTCAAGCACACCTGATGAAGCCCTTAATTAGTTCAGGTGTGCTTGAGACAACAGCTGATTTGGCAATGTGTGCTCTTATGAGAGATCCTGTTCAGCGGGTTGAATAACTCTGAGACTGCAGTCTCATTAAAGATGGCATTATGTGCTGAATTAAATATGAGCTGTGTTGAGCTGTTTAAACTGTTCATGTTTTTCATGTTTGATTTGTTTATTGCAAACAGTTGAAATGGAAAAAACCTCTCTGTTCTATCTCTCCTGCTCACCTCCTGCTCCTGAGTAGAAGGGGCTTCCCAGGCGAGGCGGCAGGGGCGCTGTCCTCAGAGGGGAGCATGTGTCGCCAGCTCCTCCTATCATCCCCTCATCGCTCCTGCACAGGCCAAACGTCCCGTGCCCTCCTCCTCCTGCATTGTTTCCCACGTACCCTCTGCTGTTGGACCTCCTCCCTGTGACGCTCCCCTCTTTCATCCCTGCAGGCTTTGCCAGCGTCACCTCCACAGTGGCTCCATCAATCTGGGCTCCATTCATGAGGCTCCGTGCGGCGAGGGCGTCGTCTCTGCTGCGGTAGTGAACGAAGGCGTAGTCTGTGAGCTTCTTGACACGCTCCACAGAGCCTGGTTTGAAGCAGGAGAACTCCCGACGGAGAGTTTCTTCACTGGTGGACAGCATCAGGTTACGCACCTGGAGGACAGACTGTGTTAGTGTTTCTAAAATATACCTCAATGTTAGGCTAACATTACCAGCTAACATTAGCTACTATTTTCTACCTATGAGGTCAACTGTTACCAGAGGTCTGGTGAAACACTGTTAAGCTGACATTACTAGCTAACGTTAGCATATTTTAGCTACTATTTTCTACCTATGAGGTCAACCGTTTCAAGAGGTCTGGTAAAATGCTGTTAAAATTCAGGGTTGTGATTAAAAACAGGAAGTTATGACAGCACAATGTAACTGCACCTCGTTAAGCTTTGACATTAGTCGACTCTGCTCCTCCAGACTAAAGATGGAGGTTTTTGCTTCTCTCGGTGAGTGTTTGTTAACATCTCCCCTTTAAACCTTCTATTTTCAGGACTTAAAGTGGCCTTTGTTTTTTCCAGTGTCATCAATTGAACAGCTGTAATAGCACCGATCATATGCACTAGTACAGTGTTGGTAGTCTTTGTCTCCAGCTGCCTGGCCTCCATCTGGACAGCACACTGATGTTTGACGTCATATGCAAAGAGGCTATTAACTGGAATTATCCTGTGAGTAATATGACACCGCTGATACATGAAAAGTTTCTTAAATCAGAGAAAATCATAATAATTCTGTTTGCAGTATGATCATCACACACACCACCTGGGGCTTCATTTAGCTCTGGGCCTCCCCTGCTTAAAACACAACTGTAAAGTTCTTTTGGGTTTGTATCTGTTGCCCTGGGGTCACATCTCAGTCTTTGAGTGGAACAGTAATTGATCCCCTGGAGGCTGTGCAGCTCGGTGTGAGTCTTCTCCCCCCTGCTGCCTCGCTCTCTCTCTCACCTCTGATCTCAACAATCCTGCTAAATATTTCAGGAGCTTCCTCCTAAAACACCAACAGACCGACTGACTGACTGACCGACCGACCTCTGGCTGCAGAGCGGAGCGGAGCAGGAGGACAGTTTTATATAGACTGATCCTGAATTAGAGGCTTCAGTAAGTTTGGGGGTTTTCAGGATCAAAGGCACCCATCTTTAATACTGTGACTCAATCTATAAACAAACTGGATCAGAATTCTTCTCACGCTCGTCTTCTGATTCGGAGACGTTTCTTTTGAGCCCAGCTGTTATTTCTGAGGGTTTTATAAGCACAAACACACATATACAGAGAGTCTATCTCACACTGACGCACATATACTCACATAGAGAACTCTGACACGCTGCATGACCTCCTCATCCACATCTCTCTCAGGCTCCGCCCAGTCGACCTGGATGGACTGACCCCACAGCTGGATGGTTCCTGTTAAACACAGCAGCACCACAGGGGTTACATACTGATGTACACCGTTATACCTCCATGTGTCAACACACACTGTTTCACACACAGCTGGGTCACTGTTACCACTGTACTGTAGGTGAGCAGTTTGGATGTTATATTGATTTATCATGTCAGCTTTTGGAATCAGGGAAACTGTTGAGGTTTTTCTGCCTGACAGGAGCCCACCTCACCTGGGATACAAACCAGGGACACATAAATGAAACGAGTAATACCACCCCATGGTTGTATGACTCCGCCCACCAGTCCACTCCTGGTTTTGAGATATCGCATTCATGAAAATGAGTCAGACAAGGTCACAGTGACCTTGACCTTTGACTTCCAAAATCTAATTAGCTGAACACTTGAGTTCAAGTTTTAAGAAATTCCCTCCAGGCGTGCTTCAGATATTGTGTTCACAAGCATGTGATAGAGAGACGGATGGACAACACGAAAAAATGATGCCTCCAGCCACGGCTATCGCTAGCACGGAGGTATAAAATATCCAGGTCCAGTTTTTTAAAAATGCTGTTGCTAGTGACTGTAGCTTGGCACTTTTGACCCTTGACCACCAAAACCTAATCAGGTTATCCTCGAGTCCAAGTGGACGTTTGTGCCAAATTTGAAGAAATTCCACCAAGGTATTCTTGAGGTATCGTCACGAGACAGACAAGGTCACAGCAACCTTGACCTCTGACCACCAAAAACAAATAAGTTCATCACTGAGTCCAAGTGTGTTCATGCCAAATTTGAAGAAATTCCATCGAGGCGTTCTTGAGGTATCATGTTCACGATGCAGAAAAGGTCACAGCAACCTTGACCTCTGACCTATGACCACCAAAAACAAATAAGTTCATCACTGAGTCAAAGTGTGTTTGTGCCAAATTTGAAGAATTGTTTGAGGTATTCTTGAGATATGGTATTCACGAGGATGGGACAGACAGACTCAAAAACATAATGCCTGCGGCTGCGGCCATCTTCAGCACTGGAGCATTAAAATGTTTCATTGCTTTTCCTCGGTGTGGACATTAAAGGGTTAACAGTAGAAGAGAGGTATGTGAATGTGATGATGATAAAGGTTTCTGCTTCCTGCATCGTTCCTTCTGTTTAAAGTGGACATTAACAGAAGTCTTCTTCACATGCTGTCAGTGGGATGACTCGTGTCAGAGCTCCTCTTCCTCTCAGCACAGACTCAACACCTCCACAGTGAGACGCTGCAGGAGGCTCTTTCCTCTTTTACTGGACAAACACATTAACTGTAGCGTGTGACTCGTCCAGTGGGAACACACCTCAGCTTCCTGAGTGTGCAGGAAAGTTCCTGTAAAGTTCCTGAGGTGGACAGGATCTTTAAATTGACCAAACGAGGAGAGTTTACCGCCTCTGCTGAACGAGGTCCAGAGGCTGTTTATCCATTTAATAATTAAACAGCAAAGTGCGTCTGTGTTTGATCCAGTGAATTAAACAAGTGACAAATCAATGTTCTCTATCAGATTGATGCCAAAGTTCAATAGTGCCTTAGAGCAGCGCTGCTCATTGATTTACACCACAATGGATTTAACGTACAGACCAAACAGAGCTCAACAGAAAAACTGTGACCATGTGAAATCGATCAGAAACTGCGTCCTGCATGTGTCTGCTGAACTTTACCGTCCTGTACAGTCACATTAATTACACTGTGAGAACTGCAGCAGCTCGGATTGGAAGTCAATTTCCTGTTTACCCCAAGGTAACAGTGTTTTTTTAATTTCTATATGCACATAGTGCCCAGTTTATTAGGAACACCCGGCTAACACTAACAGGCTCATCCACTCTGTAGTGAATCCTCCTTCATGACAGTTTGTGTTGATTGAGTTTGTGCTGCTGTTGAACTGTGATGCATTTATTGTTTTGTCTCATTCTGCACTTATCAATATCAGAAAATAGTGCAAAATCCCAAATTATTGACTTGATTTGCTGTCACATTATGGAGCGCCAATTAGGTCATAATTAAGTTAAAAAAAAATGAATCCTGAAATAAATAAAAGAGGCAATAAATATATAATTAAATGCAAATTTAATACATCAGTCTTTAAAGTGATAAATAATAAACAAGGTCTTTATGTAAAAGAGGAATTTTTTTCACATCTACATGTTTTTATTTCAGAGGATTTTTATTTATTAATTCAACATTGATTGATTTCAGAACATTTCTTTATTTTTTATATTTCAAAGGCATACTTAATTTTTTAGTTAATCATTTATGTATTTAATATTGACTTATGCGGACAGTCTGTGCTACATTTTGGAGTCATTCAGGGGCGTCCTCCTTTGCTGCTCCTGTGCCGTCTGTGTCTCACAGACACACACACAGATGCTGCTGTGAAACTGAACGTCTCCAGCACTAGTTCTGCAGCACTGTTTACTGTACGGGACATCAGCTGATTCGCTAAAATATCCCTTGCTGTCTGTCTCACTAGTGTTGCACTCATACTTATGGAGGTAATGAAATAATAACACGGAGGCTGCTTCATGTGAAACAAGACGTTTGTATGCAACACAATATCTTGTTATCTTAATGAAATGTACTGAATCAAATGTGTATGTGACACATAAAGGCAATTTATTATTCTGGCAAGTGAGGAAAAAAGTTGCTGCCTGTTGGTTTGACAGCAGCACAAATGACATCCTCCAAAATGAGGAAGACTCAGCAAAAATTAAACATGAGATTGTTTGTGTTGGACGAGTCATGACAGCACTGGTGTGTCAGAGTGAAGTGGTTTTGGCTGAGTGTGCCTGATAAACTGAACACATCTGAAGTCACACAGTTAAAGTCCTCTTCAGCTTTCTTTGCTGCTGTTCTACCTCCCTCTGCTGGACAAACACAGGAACTGACCCAGAGTCAGAGGAGGCTCTGCAGGTGTGAGGGAAGCATCAGAGACAGACAGACAGAGATACTGAGACACAGACAGAGATACTGAGAGGACAGGGAAACATCAGAGTATAGTGTGTTACCAGGTATGAGCTTCCTGCGGGCCATGGCTGCTGCTTTGTGAGATTCATACTCTACGAAGGCAAAGCCTCTGTTTCTGCTCCTGTCAGAGGAGCTGGGGTACACGATCACATCCACCACGCCGTCTGTCACCTGGAGACGGGTGTGGAGACATGACATGAGCAGACGATGCAATTACAGTGAATATTTAATTTTGTCAGCTAATTTTTTCCGTTCTGTTTCCAAGTTTTCAGAGATTTGATCAACTTTCTTCAACAGTTAACAGAAGGCGCTGCAGAGCTGAAAACTATTTTGCACATTTAGTTTTCTCTCTCAGGGTTTTGTGCCTGGACGAGCTCTTAATTTGGTGTCTTGGGAACGTTTAAGACTGAAGGTTCATGCAGAGCCACCTCTACTTAATTCACTCACTCCACATTTTAATCACTTCACTTTCCTCCTGTGGCTTCTTCCAAATCATACCACACACACACACACACACACACACACACACACACACACCTGTTTGTTCCCACTCCCTCCTCGTGATGCTGGTTAAACTGTAAGTCATATGCATGAACAGATGCTTCTTCTTCTGTGGTTCTAGCTGTTACAATGTGAGGGGTCAGTGAGTGTGTGTGTGTGTGTGTGTGTGTGTGTGTGTGTGTGTGTGTGTGTACCTTGGTCATCTCGTCCATGATCTCTTCCTTCTTCTTGTCTTTGGGGATGGAGCCGATGAAGAGGCGACAGTTGTCCAGACTCACACACACTCCGATGAGCTTCCCTGGACGGACCTCGTAGTTGTCCAACATCTGGATGGCTCTCTGAGCCGACTCTCTGGACAACAATCAATACATCATCAATACGTTATCAATCATGATGAATCAATGAGATCAACTTTAAAATAACCAGGACCTCCCTTAATAACATACACACACTGGAAAATACAAAAATTAAAAAAAAAATGATCTATTCCAGTTGTATGTATTATTTCATTTGTTTATCACTGTATTTATTTACGTCAGCATTTATTTATTGTTAAATATTTCTGTATTTCTTCATTTCTTTCAGTATCTATTTATACTTTAATTTATTTATGTATTTTTTATGTATTTATTTATTTATTTATTTATTTATTTCAGCATTTGTTTATTCTGTTATTCCTTTATTTATGTATTTTTTCATTCATTCATTCTTGGATTTATTTATTCTCTAATTTATTTCTATTTTCTTTTAATTATTTTAGTATTTATTTATTAACAGTCATTTATTTACTGCTGTATTTTTTTTTTTTATTTTTTTTTTTTTACACCGGTGTTACATCAAATTCAAGAGCTTTTCTAAGACGTTCTCGGGAAGAGGCGCCTGAAACAAAGACGCCACTGCAGAAGACATGCAGACAGAAAAGTGCCCTAATTTTGAA
The DNA here is from genome assembly GCA_035609425.1 of Epinephelus awoara. Lineage (NCBI taxonomy): Eukaryota > Metazoa > Chordata > Actinopteri > Perciformes > Serranidae > Epinephelus > Epinephelus awoara. The sequence continues at coordinate 31,282,528 of CM069315.1, read as the reverse complement.
TCTTGCAAAACACATAAGCTGACACACTTTCAATGAGCCGTGTCTCTTTATGTCCATTTTCCAAGACTTTCAAGGCCTTGATTTGTTTCCCCCAAAGTCACAAACCTTCATGGACCTGAATGACCTGTGGGAACCCTGTGACGTCATGTCTCACCCTTGACAGAACAAACACTCACCTGCTGGTGTACATAACGAAGGCGTAGCCGCGGTTCTCTCCACTGAACTCCATCATCAGTCTGAACTCGTAGATCTTTCCCGCTCTCTCGAACAGAGGCACCAGCTCATCTTCGTACATGTCTCTGGGAATCTTCCCCACAAACACCTCGCAGCCCCGCGGCGGGGCCGGGCCCTCCCAGCCTGCGGTGCAGAAACACACCTGAGGTTAGTTAATGTTCAGGGCTGATACCAGAACAGCACGGGTCAAACTCCAGGCTGACATCATGACTCATCCACATCAAACTTTATTTTATCGACTTTTTTCCCTGCTACAACAAACTAGTTTGCCTGCAGGACTCACTCAGTGCACTGTATATTAATTTAGGTTTTAGGCTGAGTAAATCCAGAGACACAGGGGGGGTTTAAACAACTCTGTGTGTGTGATAACAGGACAAACAGCCAGAATCAGAGCTGTGCTTTGTGGCTGACCAGGTTCATGTCTCACACACACACACACACACACACAGACCTGGTGGCGGCCCTCCGTACTTCCTCTGTCCGTTCTCCTGCACCATGTCGTATCCCGTCCTCTCCATCAGAGTCAGCAGTGCCATCTCTTTGCCACAGGACTCCGTGAAGTCGTCTTCACCCAGCAGAGGGCTGACTTTACTGGAGTCTCCGTCCATGTCCCCGTCTGACTCTCTGTCTCCATCTGTCCAACAAACAACACAACGTTCACCAGAGATACACCAGCGACCTGCTCTAAACTACAGCTGAGGCAATGCAGGTTGGAAAATGTTTCAGGCTTTTATATACTTGTTATTGAAAGAACACTTTATACTTTTCATTTCATGCTACTTTATAACTGTACTCCACCACATCTCAGAGAGAAATGTATTTGTTACCGCACTACACTCATCTGACAGCTTCCAGGACTGTAATTATTCACCTGATGAGAACAGTGACAGGAAACACTTCACTGCACGAGGACTGAAGTCACAACACATATTATTGAGACATGAAACGTGCTACAATATGCTGAGTATTAGGATAATACATAATGCAACATATTATGGTTAATTACATTTTTACAACTGCTAATTATATCCACCAAGGCAGTGGAGGAAGCAGCACTCAGATATTACAGCAGTACCCCAGGGTAGAAACACTCTGTTACAAGAGTCACGCATATTTAACTTAAATAAAGGTGCAGAAGTTTTAACTTGAACTTTACTTGAAGGACCAAACGTCTTGTTATGCAGAATTTATGTCACAATAATGAAGCTTTATTACATCACTGGGTTATAATTATTAACATATGTGCATCATGTGATTGTTGCAGTTGGAAAAGGTGGCGCTGATTTTAATTACTTTCAATTAGGGCTACAACGATTCGTCGACTAATCAATGACTAATCGACTATTAAAATACTCTGTGACTATTTTAGTAGTCGACTAATCGTTTGGAGTCATTCTTCATTGAAAAGACTATAAAAGTACCCAAAATACTCTTACTGCAGCTTCTTGTGCTCAAATATTGGCAGCTTAGAATAATGAAAATAATCGTTAGCTGCAACCCTACTTTCAATACATGTTTAACTTGTGACAATATATTGATTATATTATGTATCAATAACCTGAATGTGCAAAGTAACTAGTAACTACAGGTATCAAATGAATGTAGTGGAGTAAACGGTGCAATATTTAAAAGTATAAAGTAGAAAACAGGAAATACTCAAGTGAAGTAAGTTACAAGTCAAAATTGTACTTCAGTAACGTTACAGTACTCGAGTAGATGTACGTAGTTACTTTCCACAATCGACTGAAAAACAAGCCAGTGACACATAAACTAATTATTACGTTACTTATCACCCTAATGTTTCCTGACTGTGAACACGGTTTCAGACAATTTAAATAAAGTTGTAAGGAACAACTCTTAATTATGTTGTTTACATTTGACATTGTTGAAACCGCGTCGGGACCCCAGCTGGTCCCGGAACCAACCGTTGAGCAACAACCAACACGACTTGTTACCGTGGAGACGTTAGCTTGTTAGCTAGTTAGCTTGTAAGTTTAGTTAGATTAAATTAAGTTGGTAAAACGCGAGCAAAATATAACAAGCTAAAACTAGCCGCTAAGTTAGCCAACATTTATGCTAGCTGTCACGTCACGCTAAATTTCGCTCCCGGTAAAACTTCGTCCAATCAGCGGACTGCTAACGAACGGTTAGCTTGTTTCATTTAACGTCAGCTAACAGCTAAACTCTTACCGGTTCGGTCTGCCGCCATTTCCTCTCACGGTAAAACGTCTCCTTCGTCACTGAGTTAAATCCTCAACCGGCGACAGGTGAACGGTACCGGCACGTTACGACACTTCAGTTACAGTTCACCTGGAAACAAACGTCTCTACTTACTCCAATCAAATGGCCCGAATTATGATTGACATGAAAGCTAGTCCGTCTGAGCCAATCGGAGCGTTTATGAGAGGCACGGAAGGCGGGACCACATGTAGATACGTTCCTCGCGCATAAAAATAAAATAAATGAAATGAAATAAAATGAAATAGAAAAAAAAAGAAAAATAATTTAGATTAATTTGATTTAATTGTAATTATTTAATTTAATTATGACTGACATGAAGGCTCGTCTATCTGAGCCAATCAGGACATTTATGTGAGTCACAGAAGGCGGGACCACATGTAGATGCGTCCCCCTTGCAAAATAGCATAAATTAAATCAAATTAAAATATAATATTAAATATTAATGATTAATAAAACTAACCTAAATATTGAATTTATAAAAAAAAATAATTTTACTAAAACTCAATAAAAATATAAGACAAAATAAAATTATATTCAATTTAATTTTCCAAATAAACGAAATAACATGAAATCTACCAAACTAAAAAATATAAAATAAAAAAATACATAAAATCTTAACGAAATTAAAATAAATAGATTATTTTAAAAAATTATTAAAAAATAATTATAATTATAAATTATAAATAAATTAAAATATAACAATAAATAAAAATGATTAATATAACTAACCTAAATATCAAATAAATTTCAATTAATTTAATTTATAAAGAAATAACATGAAATCTAACAAAATAAAAAATAAAAAAAATACATAAAACGTTAACAAAATTCCTGTCGTTGTTTATACATGTTAAACGTGTGTTGTCTAAAATTCTCTGGACCTTAATTAGTTAAACTCTCTCTCCAGAGTTTATAAATACATCAAGCATACCTGTGTTTTGTCATGCAAGTATACATGGGAAATGTAGTTCATAGTAGTAGTTAATACACAGGAAACCTTAAAACCCTGAAATATAAAGTTTCGTATTGATGATTAAATTGTTTCACAAATAAAATTATTTAAACAGAGGATTTTAGGAGCAGAGCAAACACCACAAAGTCAAAAATACATTCTTTATTAGACTCGTGTCAGTATTACAGATTTATCTAATGTGTTCTTCATCATGTCAGACTGCAGACGAGACACATCTTCATCTTTTTATTTGCTCTGCTGGTGTTATTGGCTCAGTGTTGTGTGTTCATGCCGCCATCCAGATGAGGAAGGGCAGCAGGACGGCCAGCGTGGCGGAGCAGGCGGTCACAGTCTCCAGGTAGAGGAGCAGGCACACACCCAGCACCGCCGTCGCCTTGGCAACACGCCGACTCAGCAACAGCTTCCTCACTGTCTTACAGAACTGATGAAGAGCAGAAGAGAGAGGGTGATGGGGATGGAGAGATACTGTAGATGATTGGATACAGAGAAAGACCCAATCACATGCCAGGAAAATACATTATTATGAACATGTTTGCATGTTGAGATCATCTGGAGACTGCATGCATGGCTCTGTATTTTAGGCTGCTCTCATGATGTCATAAAATACAGTTCTGGTTTCAACAGTAACTGAACATTATCAGGGATCAGCCACTAGATGGAGCAGTAACACTGTCCACTTCCTGTCTCCTCAGTCTTCCTCTCTCCTCTCCCTCCTCTTCATCATTCTGTCCGTCAGTCTCAAACCCAGAGTCTTGTTTGCTCGTCTCTTTCACAAGTACATTCTGTCACGCCTTCAATCACGTGTGAAATTAGGAGCTGCGCTGACACAACCATCTGCAGCTGAGACCAAAACCACACAAACAATAGAGCTTTCACTGCACCTGACTGTTGCTGCAACAACGAGGCTTAGCCTAATTAAAGAGGGAGGCTGGTCTGATCTGTGGTCAGCATTAATCTGCCGCAGGAAATAAACTGCTCACAGCTAAAGGTCACAACCAGTCTGTGGAAACAACCAGTGAGTGTGCAGCAGACCGCAGATCTACTCCAAGTACAGTATATGCAGTACGTACAGTATACAGTGCAGTATATATAGTGCCAACTCCATGCTGTACAGTATATACAGTACACTATATACTGTGTGTTGCATATTACAGTTCTGTTAAGATGTTAGCTGGCAAGCCTGGTTTTGGGGATTTTCTCTAACTCTATGTTTGGTTGAAAAGTTTTTTGTGACCCAGACACCTGAAATAAAACTTTATTTTGAAACCAAATTCAGCCCGGATAGACCCTAAACACATAGGAGAGAGGAAAAGGAGAGGAAACGAAAAAGGTGTGAAGAAAGGCAATGAAATAACAGATGAGAGAAGAAAGGGAAGAAAGGGACATACAGTAGGAGTTACGCAAGGAAATGATATAGAAGTGAAAAAGGAACAGGACGTGACGTAGGAGTGAGGAAAGGAAACAAATGATAGGAGTGATGAAAGGAAATGAACAGACAGGAGAGAGGAGAAGAAAGAAAAAGGGAAGAAAAGGAAAAAGAGAAAATGGCAGGAGAGGAGGAATGAAATGACATAGGAGTAAAGAACGGACAGGAAACATACGACATCACTATTGTCCTGAGGTGACTGAGCTGAGATCATCCTTCAGTCAGTCTGTCGAGCGTCACCTGAAAGGTCTGGTAGCTCAGGACGGTGCCGTAGCGACAGTACATGACGTAGTGTTCACAGTTGTACCACAGCAGGCTGTAGGCCACGTGGCCCTGAAGCTTCTCCGCCCTCCTGGCCACCTCCTCCGCCTGCAGCGCCGGCCGGCTGCACACCTGCACACAGGAGAGGTCAGGTAACTGGATTACTTTACTCTGATCACTGCTAGTACTACTACTCCTGATGGGGGAAGGAAACTGAGTACATTTACTTTCTGCTACTTTGTTTCTCGACAGAACTGTTAAATTCTTACTTTCACCCAGGAAACATGACGATGTTTACTGGAGCAAAGCACCTGATCTGAATAAACATCAAGTGAAACCCAACACCTGTAGCTGCTCTTTAACACCAGACTTCACCATCATCATCCTCACTGTGACCTCGTCACATGTCCACGTTTGCTCATGGACTTTCCACGTCCACATATGGCGTCCAAGGTACCCTGGGTGTGTTGGTTGTTGACGCTCTGGGACGCCGTGTCAACTTCAGCCTGTTACATGCATTGTCTGTTTTCAAAATACACTTCTGTTTTCACAGGAAATGTACAGTTTGATACAGTCTCTTTCAAAATAAAAGCACTGCCTCAGTACAACACCGCCAACTGATGTCAACTGACACACACATGTGGTTACATCTAGCCCACACACACACACAGGTGGTTACGTTTAGCCGACACACACACACGTGGTTACGTTTAGCCAACACACATGTGGTTACGTTTAGCCAACACACACGTGGTTACGTTTAGCCGACACACACACACGTGGTTACGTTTAGCCAACACACATGTGGTTACGTTTAGCCGACACACACACGTGGTTACGTTTAGCTGACACACACACGTGGTTACGTTTAGCCGACACACACACGTGGTTACGTTTAGCCAACACACACGTGGTTACGTTTAGCCGACACACACACACGTGGTTACGTTTAGCCGACACACACACGTGGTTACATTTAGCCAACACACACACACGTGGTTACGTTTAGCCAACACACACACACGTGGTTACGTTTAGCCAACACACACGTGGTTACGTTTAGCCGACACACACACACGTGGTTACGTTTAGCCGACACACACACACGTGGTTACGTTTAGCCGACACACACACACATGGTTATGTTTAGCCAACACACACGTGGTTACGTTTAGCCGACACACACACATGGTTACGTTCAGCCGACACACACACGCACCTACGTTTAACCGACACACACACACGTGGTTACGTTTAGCCGACACACACACGTGGTTACGTTTAGCCAACACACACGTGGTTACGTTTAGCCGACACACACACACACGTGGTTACGTTTAGCCGACACACACACGTGGTTACATTTAGCCAACACACACACACGTGGTTACGTTTAGCCAACACACACGTGGTTACGTTTAGCCGACACACACACGTGGTTACGTTTAGCCGACACACACACACGTGGTTACGTTTAGCCGACACACACACACGTGGTTACGTTTAGCCGACACACACACACGTGGTTACGTTTAGCCGACACACACACGTGGTGACATTTAGTACTCAGACTTCTGCTGCCTTAACTTTTGTCGTTGTCCCAGCTGTGTTTGTGCCCTGACACCGCTGGTCACGCTTATACAATACGGCCAACCTGCCGTCTATCATGCCGACATGAAAGGACGGCTTTTTTCATTGGTGTCTGACGCCTGAAGTCACCACCCAAGCGCCGTATTTCAACTCTGGAGTGAGACTGGGTTGGAGTCACCTTGTCCATCGAGTTGACGAGTATCTCCGACCCGTAGGCGAAGTCCTCCACTGAGTCCACCCTCACACTGCCACGCTGAGGACGACAGACACAACATATTTTGGATTAAAACAACTTCTCTTTCATCCTCGTGTATTTCTCTCCTAGTTTCCTTTGTGTCCTCAGATGACTTGGAACTGTAAAATCACCCTAAAAAAGTCTGCGACACAGACGAGCCGAGCGTCTCTAAAACTGTGTTTCATCTGACTTGTTTAAATGAGGTTGTAAAGGTGGAGCAGACTGGGGTTAACTGGAAGTGTTGGTACCTTGGCCAGTACTCCCAGCACGAGCCTGGTGTTGGTGACCATCTGTCTGATGCGATACTGGTCGCTGGAGACGACGGGGACAATGTCTGGGATGAAGTGAGCCACTCTGGAGGGAAGGAGAGGAAAGAGGTGACGGTAGGAGAGAGCAGGGGGAAGGAAATGACAAAGGAGACAGTGGAGGGTGGGAAAGGAAAGGAAAGAAGGCCCGAGAGTTAAGGGGAGGAAAGGACATAGAGAGAGGTGAGAATAGAAAAGAAAAAAGGGGGGCAGAAGAAAGGAAAGGACATGGTAAGGAAGAAAGGAAAGGAATTAAAACGCAAGTAGTTAAGGAAAGGAAAGATTGTAAGAGTAAAGAAAAGAACATAGAAAAAGTAGGAGAAAGGAAAGGATAGAAAAATGAAACAGGTAACAATACCAGAAAGGAAAAGACAGGACATGGAGGAAGGAAAGGAAAGAAGGACAGAGGAAAGGAGTCATGTTGAAAGGTGAAGAGAGAGACGAGCATGTCAGTAACAAGTGAACCCTCCTCACCTGCCACCGCCCAGGTAAATCCCAAAGTGTGTGAACAGAGTCCGGGGAACCTCCAGCAGGTCTCCTCTCCTGAGGGTCAGCTCGCACTTCCTGTCTGTCCATCCGTCTGTCTCCTCCTCCTCCTCCCTCTGCTTCCTCTTGTCTCTGGACTCAGGGCTGGCTGTGGAGATGAAGAGCAGAGCGAGCAGCTGCAGCGGGAACATGGTGACAGAGGAAGAAGAAGAGGAAGGAGAGGAGCCGTCTCCTCATAGGTGGTTTTATTCTCAGGGTGGGAGGGGCAGAGGGGGATTAGTCAGTGCCCAGAGGCTGGTGCACGCTGGCATTGTGAGGTTTACCCAACAAACACGGGCACAAAGAAACAGTTATTAAAGTGGAAGCTGTCTGTCACACACCTGGAGGACCAGGCCTCTGCTCCCTGACAGCTGCGTCCACACACTCTGCGTGAAGTCAAACACGTCCTCGGTGTGTGTCGGCCTCCGCCAGGGTCGTCCCTCGCCACCAGAACTGCATCTCTGCTTTTCACAGATGATGAGGATGTGTTGGCTTCATCACACCCTGAGAGAGGAAAGGGAAGACATAACAATGGGAGCAGTGTTGGATAGGAAGAGGTTGCAAGAGTAAAGGAAAGAACACAGGAGAGAAGGAAAAGACATGAAGGAAGAAGAGAAGAGATGAAAAACCAGAAGAAAGGAATTGAAATGCAAGTAGAAAAGTAAAGGACAGAACAAAGGAGAGAAGAAAGAATTCACTGAATCATTCCCGTCACCCTCCGAACACAGAGCTGCTGCACCATCAGGATTATTCACATTAAGCAACGACCATTTCTCAACTCACCCTGGTGTTTCCACACAGCAGCTGCAGCACACAGAGGGAAACTCACTCAGGATTAATTACCCTGATGATGTCATCATGAAGGCAGTATTTCACACAGAGAGGCCTGTTGACCTGAGCTTCTCTGACCTGACCCCCCGACGTACCTGCAAGGTTTATGACATCACAACACAACAAGTCCTCAGTTAGTCCTTCACTCTGACGCGACTCCAGGGCTGAACAGAGGCCAACGCTGCACTTCCTCTGATGACCACTAGAGGCTGGCTGCCCACAGACCTCCATGTTAACATGTATAAAAAAACGTGTGTGCAGCCTGGTGCAAAAATACAATTAATGAGAACTATATGGGGCTGAATTTATACAGAACTCACCTGCATATAGTTTATTAAGGCTTAAAGTTTCACATAAACAAAGACTTGGCGGCTCACAGTAACAGGTGCGGGCCGTCTGCTCACGAGTGGCTACAACAGTAGCTAGGTGACATAACCATGGTGTAACCCCAGAGTCACACGGGGTGGTCCAAGCTGTCACTATTTTAGTATGTTTTCAGTTCATTAAAAAATATCAACACTAGCATTAGTGTTATGTTGTGTTCACACCGGGTGCAAATAAAACAATTTGCGTGAGTGAATTAAATGTAAAGACATCAGACATGAAATCCCACGGGGCAGCGAGATAGACGTGATGCACATGAAGCGAAATGCACAAATTAAGCAGTAGCGCGATTTCCTGTCATACGCTCATTTGCGAGAGTTGACGAATCTGAACTTCAGCAAACAATTTGTGTCGCGATGGCCAATCAGCATTGAGATCCTCAGAGGACGTCTGATGCCGAGGACGTACCGGCAGAAGTTCATTCACTAATTAGGCAATTTTACGCGTGTATGACGCAAGTCAACACAAAATATTCTAGCGTTCAAACTTGAGCGAGTAACGCGATGCAAAGAATTCGCATTGTGTTTGCCGTGAACGCACCATGAGACTTAAAGCTGTAAACACACCAAGCTAACCAAGCTTAGCATTATGTTTCGCTCAAGCTTTTTGTCCAAATATGGTCACATCTGGCTCAAAAAAATCCAAGAAAAAAAAAGCCAAAATGCCGAGTGCGAGGCTTCAAAACAAGAGTTCGCAAACCACTGAGTGACGTCACGGTGACGTCAACATCCATTTTTCGAGCCACTTTGACACTGCCCGTCTGCCACTGTGTCCTTATGGTGTTAATAATGTTTTGAACGTGTTGAACCCTCAAAAACATCACTTTTAAAGTCAAGGAAGTCGCAGTGGGGAACACAGGAAGAGGAGGGACTTCACCTCTATAAACAGGTCGTAATAAGCTTCTTATCCAAACGACCTGTGGGGTTGTTTTTGTGGGAGCACACAGTCTCTCACTACTAGTTTATGTGTTCACTAAAAGACAAAATTTATCATTCAATTCAAAGTGTTTTTATAACTCTTTGAATTTCATGACCTCATTTTCAAGCTGTGTAATTTACATTAAATCCCTGTAAGTGCTGTCCTGCAGCCGGCTGACCTCTGGCTAAAGACGATTTATTGTGCAACAAGAGAATAGTTTGTTGTTGTTGTTGTATTCAACTTGTTTTTGTCCGTCCCATCCTCTATGTGAGAATCTTCTGTCACCAGTTTACACCTCTGCTCTGTGAATGTGTTCTGTCTGACGACACATGTTGTTGTAGTTCCTGCAGTCGGCCAGCAGAGGGAGACAAAGGCCACAGCTCACTGCAGGACTGTGCTCAGTGTTTCCATGAGTAAGACTTCTTGAAGTGACCTGAAACTGTCAGTCACACTGCTCCTAATGTGGGACAATAAAACACACTCGTTACTGTGGAGCACAAAGAGGAAACAGTTACTGTTGATTTTAAAATATAAGTAAGAATGTTTTATCATCGTGATTATTATATGGAGAAAGTGTTTTATACCAAATATCTCGCAGTGATAACAGAATGTACAAAACCCAAACTCAGAAACTGAGTCATTTTCTTTACTTTTTTTTTTTTTTTTAATTATACATATACCTTTCTGCTTTATTTTGATTTTACTGACTAAATTGAATAAGGTATTGATGTAAATTAATTCATGATTTTAATTATTATTTTTATAACGTGATAGCTTATTTAAGATTGTTTTATCTTAGTCGCGTATATTTAAAAAATTATTGGTGAATTTCTCTCATTATTTCATCTTTAACTACCCATTCATTTGGACACCAAACATTGCATTTGATGAAAAAATAGTCTTTTATTTCTCAACACAAGCCAGCTTATATTTTTTTGTCCAAATGATGGTTAAGATAAATTATTGGTTTGATTTAGTGAAAAGAAGAATGTGGTACAAATGTAGAATTTCAATATATAAGCTGCAAATCTTCTTCACTGAGTTGTTAGTTTGACTCAGCTTGCATCATTTTTTTTTTTGTTTTTTTTTTTTTTACTTAACCCTTATTTAGCCAGGGAAACCCCTTGAGACCGAGGTCTCATTTTCAATGGTGCCCTGGTTACACACAATACATTTTACAGTCATGAAACAATACAAACAATAAAGCAATAAAAACAATTTAAAGAAAAATAAAAAAGCACTAAAACGTCAGTACTTAAAACATTCACATACCTCAACATCAAGTCAATGACACAGATTTTTGAATATGCTCAAGGAGACAAGGACATTTAGTTCAGCAGTCTCCTGGAACTCATTCCAGGCTCCAGGCACACAATAGCTAAAGGCAGTTTTTCCCAGTTCAGATTTGACCTGTGGCACCTCAAGGATTGACCAGTCCTGAGATCTTGTCCGATACAGACAATGAGCGATGCAAAGTAACTGGGCAGCTTTAAGATAATAGCTTTATATGCAAACAAAAGCAAATAAATAATATCACCATAATCAAGTACAGGCAAGAAGTTGTACTAACAGCTTTCTATTTTCAGATGAAAAACATGATCTGTTTCTATAAAGTTTCATCCTTAAGCTTTTTGCAAGCTCATCAACATGAGGGTAAAAGTATAGGAGGATACCCTTTCTGTTTCAGAGCCGTCCCAAGTACTAATTTTGAAATGAACTTCCTCTATAAAGCGGGATCTAGAGAACTGCATAAATTTTGTCTTTGCTGCTTTGAAAACAAGTTAAAGTTCAAAAAGTGGAATGACTCAAGAACGTTCTGCAAAGTGGATATGGTTCCCGTCAGTGTGGAGGAGGATGAATGAATCACAGTATCATCAGCATAAAAATGTACCTCGCAGCCACTATTGAAAGAGGAAATGTTATTAATATACAACACGAAAAGTAAAGGGCCTAATACTGAACCCTGTTGTACACCTTTAGTGACCCTCAAAATGGTGGACTGAGCAGAGTCAGCTCTATCTGTAAGATAGCTTGTAAACCAATGGCAAGTGTTCTGATCTAGACCTACAGAGGCTGGTCTATCTATTAAAATGGTCAACTGTGTCAAAGGCATCAAACAAGGCAGCACAACGCTGTCCATTGTCAAGAGCACATATAATATCATTGAGACCAAAGAAAACCCCAGAGACGTCTCAGAATCTCAGAATTCTCCTTTATTTACATAGAAAACATATAAAGTGTTACAGCGTCTTAAAAAATAAATTCTGTACAAAAGTTTGACTGTTGGAGAACAATCATGTCCTGAAGGATATCTACAGGTATTTACAGAGGAGCCTCACCGGGCGACAGTGTGTCATGTGCTTTAGTACAGTCAAGATGGCCGCCACAGAGTTCGACTTTCATTAATGTGTAGACAGTGTTGTATGTTAGGATGTCCGTCAAAAGGTTAACTGCAGAGAAAACCGTAACGCTTCAATTAGTGGCCCCGGACGATTATTTGCTTAAATCGCTGACCTCAACAGGCCTGTATTTGGGATGGGACTTTAGTTCCTGTCACACAAACTGTTGCTCAGCAAAGATCAGGAAATACAGTCAAATGTTTATTTAAACCAGTCTGAATATTACCGTATAAAAATTAGGCTTCAGATAATAAATCAATTATGTGTTATGTTATGACATTTGTTTCCTGACACTCAAGGATCACCGCCCCCGCCACCGACACAACATCACTTTATCCTGTTAAAACAATCCTCACAACTTGGATTCATTCTTATGAAAAACCTTTTTGATTCTTTGGATCTGACGACGCTTAGTGACTGAAGGAGTATGAGTAACTTACAGGGGAAGACAACACCAGATTTATCCTTTAAAATCTGGATATAAATTAGCACCCAAATCTCGTCTGAGTCAAATGATCCTGAACCTGACTGATGGTTTTTAAGTGGACTGGACGGCCAATCAGGATGAAACCTTGCTGACGTTATGTGTGCATTAGAGAAGAAATATGAATTATTATGTTGTTTTCTGTGTCCGGATGCATCATGTGATGTCACGTGCTGCCATATTGGAAGACAACACAATCACTCCTTCAAAATAAAAGCTGCAGTAAAATGCAGTAATTATTGAATGATCTTTGGTCAGTTTAACGTCAGCTTAAAGTCTGAGTCCTTACTGATATAAAGTTGTCTGTTGCTGAGCGCTCATCATCACATGTCAATCAAACAGTGTGGGAGGGATTAGGTGATGATTTCTGACAAAGCAAATGTCTTTTGTTGATTGGTTTAGTTCTGGTTGCTAACGTTGCTCATGCTAACCACCCTCTTCTTCTTCTGTTCACTCTTAACAAACAGAAAATATTAACACATCACGTCGCTTCAGTCCTTCTTTTGTAAGTAGTAGTAAAACGTTGTATGAAAGTCATTTTGTTTGCAGATGACTACTTCCTGTCTGTGAGTGTTCCAACATGGCCGTACTGTTCCAGCAGTGAGGCTCTGATACTGACGGGGGCCCAGGAGCTTCTAGCTGGCCATCCACAGGGTGAAGGGGATGAGGAGGGTGGGCAGGGCGGTGCTGGAGGAAACTCCCAAACACGCCATGGACAGGAGACCCAGCAGCGCCGTCAGGAGGACGTTACGCTGGTCCCGGATCAGCGACTTCAGCCACTCACAGAACTGCAAGAAAGAGAATAAATAATGACGTATGAAGTCACGTTAAAGAGGCAATTTAATGAAACCTTTGGTGGAAGAATCAGGAGGAGTTTGTTTGTCAACAGAAAATCTTCCCAAAGATGTGAAGACGTCTGAGAAACTTTAGCAGCCAGGTGGGGCGGTGATTAGAGAGATTATTTTTATAAAAAAAATCAAAATGTCAATCACAACTTCAAGAGTCTGAAGTAACATCTTCAAACATGTTTTTTTGTTCGACCAACAGTTGAAAACACAAAGACAATTTTACAGTTTTATAAATATATGATATATATATATGTGATATAAAACTGAGAAAAGCATCAGTCACATCTGAGAAGTTTGTAAATGGCCAACTGAAGCAATCGTTTACTTGTCTTTATATTTTCAATCACTGTTTTTTGAACTTCGTACTGTGTTGAAATTATATTTTCACATGGTGCTCCTTTTGATTTTATTCATGTAAAACACACTGAGTTGCCCCGATGTAAGAAATGTGCCGTAGAGATAAACTTGTTGTTGCAAAGAGAGGATCCTCAAGGTTTGATCGGGTCCTGTTGAAATCAGATGCATAAAGTATTTTTATCTTCCCAAAGCAACACAGTGCAGCTTTGAGTCAAATGTATCCTGCAGAGATGGTTTTAAAGAATCAGAGAAAACAGTCAAGGTTCACCTTTGAGTTTTTCCCAGAGGTTTCCCCCAGTAAGTAGGTCAAGAAGCAGCTCTGATGTTTCACCTTTAAAACTCGCCCGCTGATGCAGACCATGTGACGAGGCTGAACTTATTCCTCCTCGTATCAAACCCTCACGTCTCTGAGTAAACTTCCAGGAAAAGAATCAAGGATATAATCGACCTGTTGTTTATTTTATGGTGGGGCCCCCTGAGGCCCCGGCAGGAGCTCCTGTTGCACCCCCCCCCCCCCTTAATGAACCTGTTAGACGCAGACAGCCAGACTGCAGGCAGGTCAGTTGTTTAGGTTAGCAATTACAGGAAGTGAAACTCGATCAGGGGAAACTCTCTCTGTGGCTGCAGGGCGGAGACGCAGGACACCCCCTCACACACACACACCCTCACACACACACACCCCCTCACACCCCCATCCTTTTTACACTTAAACTAAAGAGGCATCCAAAAACTAAACATGACGGTGGTTTGAGATCATTTAATGCCAGAATGAGACGTTCATAATCTCCACAGGGAGCAGGTCCTCGTCTACAGAGAACACCATGTTGCTGCCATGTTTCTACAGTAGCCACAAACCAAACACTGACTCTAGATAGAGACATTCATGTGTTCACGTTGGCCACCGTAGTGAACAGCTCCTCCACGAGACACTAACTTTTTTAACATGAAACATCTTTACTCAGAGAGGCCAGGAGAAGTTTCAGATGGCTGTAATCTGTAATCCTCACTGTCGGACACACTGTCTCTTTAAAACTAACGTGCATCACTTTATACACTCGTTACAGTTTTAATCCTGAAGATTTGTTTTTAAATCACACCTCATTTATGATGTTGTTTATGCTAATTAAACACTCTGCATCACTGTTGGTGGCAGAGTCCGCCATTTTCGCACTAGACTCAAATAACCGACCTACGTATGAGGGATTGACAGGAAGTGATGCAACATGTCACCGTCTGATTAGGCGATCCCCGCACAATGCATGCTGGTTAGTTTTGTGTCCGACTTCATCCTGACTTGATCTGACGTCATATAAAAGTGGACGGAGATAATCAGGTGAGAGCGAAGCAGCCACAGTTTTTAGAGCCAGGCGCTGCAGCTGCTCTTCACCCAGAGCATGATGGGAAACACCTGGCTCTCACCTGATCTAACAGCTGATTGGTTCAGACGTTGACTCACAAGATGACGTTTTAGATAAACTCTTCATTTTAGTTGAATTGCAGAGAGTTTGATTTTGTTTGTCTAATAACTTTTTAAATCGACATCATATCAGACAGGATGTGAGCGTGTCTGTGACTTCCTGTACGGAGGGAAGGCTGCTGGGAACTGTCCGACTTCACCGCAGCTTGTTGTCACCGCCTCCTGCTGCAGCCGCCCGTCAACTGAATTCAACCCCGCCGTATTAAAAGGCAGCGTGTCAGTGTTTAAATGAACGTTTCGCCCTGGCTTCAGTCACTGCTGATGCTAACACGCCACTTCCTGCTGTTGCTGCTTCACAATAAAAGAGACTGGACAAACATGGGGAGGCTTTTATTGTGAAGCAGCGGAACTGACCACAACTACTCATCAAAAATGCAACAGAAACTAGACACACATGATTTTAAATGAGCTGTATTATTTCCTCTAATCATCAAAGATGTTGCGTCCTCTGAACAATAAAAAGATTTTAAACACGTCCCTTCATCGTGCGTCTGTTTCCAAATTAAAACAAAAATGGCAGCGACTTCAGAAACCGGCTAAAACATTTAGTTTTTCATGCAGCCGACAGAAGAGTCAGAGGAGTCTGTGAGGCTCTGGGAACATCTTCAGAGCAGCTTTAAGTGTTTCTCAAACGTCAGCGGTGGTTCCCTGCGTGACCCGAGGCCCTGTGCTGCCCTCCTTCATCATCATCATCAGCCCGACTCTGACTCTCTGCTGCTGTTTGGTTTCTGGCAGGCGGCTCGGAGCTGAATGCAGCTCTTGTTCTCAGGACTTTTCCGAGCAGCGACCCAGATTTTCCTCTCGTTTAAAAAACAGACTCACATGCTGAAACACTCACACCTCGCAGCTGAGGTGCAGCAGGAGCTGTTTGTTTTCAAGCTTTGTACCTGAAATGTTAAAGTCTCAAACTCTTGATGGAAAGGTAACGAGTGCTCACAGCTGTCACTGCTGCTCACAGACACATCTGTGGTGACTTTAGGGTGATTTGATCATGTTTTTCATTCAGGATTTTGTTGGAAAAAAGATTTTTTAAAGACTTAAGTCAGTTTTTAAGATGAATAACGTCTGTGGTGCAGTTCAGACCTGATTATACTCACTGAAGATTCATCACTGAGCCAAATATTTGGATTCATTTATTGTCTGAAGGTTTCTTTTTTCTGTCAAGTTTACTCACACAAACAGTGCAGACATTTTTCACTTGTCTATTCCCACTCTTCTATCCTCCCCCTGAACCTCCCTCTTTCTACAATACAAGTATACAACACTTTATTAGACCTGATGCACATGGACTGAGGGCCCGGGAGAAGAGACACGAAACAACTACAAAAAGATGCAAGACGACTGCAAAGAGACAGAATACTTATAAGAGGTGGAGGGGCCGTTCTGTATCTGTGCTCAGGGGCCACTGTTTTATGGTCTGTTCATGCAGATGCAGAAAATAAAAACACCTTCACAGACTTGAGCTCCTGAACAGACTGAAGTTAAAGCAGAGTTTGGCAGAACAGGAGCAATTTGGTTCATTAAAGCTTTCTGCAATTTATGGGGCAGCACGCGCGCGCGCGCGCACACACACACACACACACACACACACACACACACACACACACACACACACACACACACACACACACTGGACTCTCCCTGTTAAAGCGCATGTGGTGCGTAAAAGCGCAGTTGGGTAGGTGTCGCTTCACTAACCAGAACATTTGCAGGAAATTTAGATGCAGTTTCCCAAATAACTAAAATGACTTCAGAATAAATTCATGTTGGGTTTTGGTTTGTTCTTTTTTTCCCATTTCAACAAAAACAACTGCAGATGATCTGTGCAGTGAAGACAGAAACATCTCCATCCTCCTGCGGCGCTGTGCGTCACAAGCTGCTGTGTCTCGTGCGCAGAGTGCATCAGTGTGAGAAGCACAAATCAATAAACCTCCGCGCGCAAAAGCCACATCAAAGCATCCGCCTGCAGCCCCGCGCGTAAAAACATCACCACATGCGTAAAAAGCGCACCGGTGCCGGTTCTCACCTGGTCGGTCTGCAGGCTCTGCGCCGTGCCGTAGCGGCAGTAGGTGACGAAGTGCTCGCAGTTGTTCCACAGGAGGCTGTAGGACACGGTGCCGACCAGCCGCTCCGCCCGCCGGGCCACCTCCTCCTCGGACAGCGGGCTCCGGCGCACCGCCCGGTCCATGGCGTTCAGCAGGATCCCGGCTCCGTACGCGAAGTCCTCCACCGAGTCCACGCGGATGCTGGCGCGCTTGGAGAGCACCCCGAGCAGCAGCCGCGTGTTGGTCACCATCTCCTGGATCTGCTTGCTGTCGGCGGTCAGCACCGGCAGGATGTCCGGTATGAGGTGCGCCACCCGGTTGTCGCCCAGGTAGATGCCGAAGTGGGTGAAGAGAGTCCGGGGAACCTCCAGCAGGTCTCCCCGCTGGAACCTCTGCGGAGCTCCGGCGGGCTGCGGAGGAGACTCATCCCGCTCACAGCGCCTGGTGAGCGGCGCGTCTCCGCGCTCTCTGCCGCGCAGCGGAGGCAGCAGGCTGGACAGCTTGATGTTCGCGAGGAGGAAGAGCTTCTCCAGGAGGAAGGTGAGCGTGTCCAGCATGACTGCAGAACTGCAAAGAAAACCACAGAAGAAGAAAAGAAAATCTGTCTCTTTGACGTCTGTCCTCTTTGACTCCTCTGTCTCTGTCTGTCCTCCCTCTCTCCTCTCTGGAGAGTTTTCCTCCTTCAGGGTAATTTGGAGTCCGGTGAAGGAGGAGGGCCGCGTGACGTCATCATAAATCCTTAAATTGACTGGCTGGATGAGAGAGAGAAAGTGAAAGGAGACAGGACAGAGAGGACAGTTTGGAGTTTCAAAAGAAGGTGTGTGTGACCACAGCTGGACACACTGAAGCAGTGACGGAGAAGTAATCGGATCCTTTACTGAAGTAAAAATAATACACAGTGAAAATACTCGACTACAAGTACAAGTCCTGCGGTCAACACGTCACCTGAGGAAGAGTACGCAGTCAGCTGAATGTACTTTGTAAAGATATTACAGTCAGTGTTCGGTCTGATGTCGCTGGATTAATACAACTGCTGCATTCATGTGTTCATTTTCCTGCTGCTGCATTCATCTGTTCATTTTCCTGCTGCTGCATTCATCTGTTCATTTTCCTGCTGCTGCATTCATCTGTTCATTTTCCTGCTGCTGCATTCATCTGTTCATTTTCCTGCTGCATTCATGTGTTCATTTTCCTGCTGCTGCATTCATCTGTTCATTTTCCTGCTGCATTCACTGATACACAACATTCTACTTCTGTTTCCAGCTGATCCTAAAGAGTTTGTTTATGTGAAGCAGGACTCTCTCAGCACATTCAGGAACCCTTCGTCCCTCAGTTTATCACAAACATTCAGCATCAGCACATCTGGAGATACGTGGTTTTCACTGGACGGGGAGGCAACGTGTCCTCACATCCAGTGTGTGTGTGCCGGTCCTCACAATGTCAGAGGAACAAGAACACAAACACACACAGAGGGTTTCCACCACAAAGCCAACGGACTGCACTCAAACTTTCCACCGCAGCAAATGTTTCTCTCTCTCTCTCTCTCACACACACACACACACACACAGACGTGAGTGTGGAGCATCATGGGAACTCATGGGAACTCTGCAGCGAGTGGTTGACACTCAAATGGAGCAATGCTGAGGTCACAGCGGTTCACCTTCCCCAGAAAACCACCAAATGGCTTCACACACACACACACACGCACACAGAGTTGAGTGTGAACTGCAGACTCAGCTTCTGTTGGTTAAACAGTGACGACAGACTCTCACCGCGTGTCAGTGATCTACAGCTGATATCTTCTCCTTCTTCTTCTGTGCCAAAGACAGTGAGGACATTTCTTACAGCGTGGGGACATTGTTAGAAAGTAGGGACACTTTCAGGAACTGATGACACTTTTACAAGGACACTGTAGGACGTAAAGACATTTTTAGAAAGTGAGGGGACTTGTGGAAAGTGAGGGCATTTTTAGCACCAGGGGAGATGCTTAGAAAGTTGTGGAACACAGAGACTGAGGAGGGACATAAAATATATATTTCAGGAAAAGTGAGGACAATTTTAGAAATGGAGGACACTTTATTAAACAGACAGGAAGTTTTTAAACAGTTAGTGCATTTCAGGATATGTGAGGACATTTTTGAAAATCAAGGACAACGTTGGCAAAAGGGGCATTTTTTAGAAAGTGGGATTTATTTTTAGAAATTAAAGACACTGGGACATTTTTTAAAAAGGAAGACAAGAAAAGGCATTTTTAGAAAGAGGGAACACTGTAAAAAAAAATTAAAAAATAAGACAATTTTTTAAAATATTTTTAGAAAGTGAGGACGATGTTAGGACAAAGAATAGTTTTGAAAGTGAGTCCACTTTAAGAGAGGGAGGACAATGTTAGAGAAAACAAGTGACAGCATTTTTGTAAAGTGAGGACACTTTTCAAAAGTAGATATATTTTTAAAAAGTGGGGACATTTTTAAAAAGTGAGGACGCTGTTAGAAAAAAACAGGAGTTTTAAAAAAGTGACAACAAGTTTGAAAAGAAGGAGTTTTGTGGGAAGTAGGGACGTGCACACATGTCCTTCCACACTGACCAGCTGTTTGTAGAAAAAGCTTTAACACCCATTTTACTCAGGTTGTGTTTCAACAAATACGTTTAATCAGTGCCGTCCGGTGGTTTGGACATGTCCCACGTAACTGCAACATCCTGAGTGTTTCAGTCTTCAGCTTCTGTTGTCTTTGTTTTAACTTTGAGCCTCAGGCGTCTCCGTCATCATCATATTCATCAGCCTGTAAACATCCGCACCTAAACACACCAAACATACGTTTTATAATAAATCCAGTGTTTACGTACGATAGTTAAAACATGTAAAATAAAACAAAAAGACACCAAACTGCGAGAGCGGTAAAATGTAAAGGTACGTCTGAGGAAATCTTTGTTAAAATAAATAAAGTTCTTCATCACAGCTGAAGATCTTCAGTCTGAATGAAGCTGTAGCTTTAACACTCGTCCAGCTGACTGAATGCTGCTGGAGGGACGCCACACATCTTATCCCTGTCACTCACTCACTCATTCATTCACTCATTCTCCTGCTGTTTTCTTCCTCTAAAGAGAAGAAGAAGAGGATTTTGGGGGATTAGAGGAAGATTATAGAAACACACACACTGAGCCGTCGCTCCCTGCTGAGTCAGCCCGGCTGCTGCTGAATGACTGCAGAAAGATGAGATGTGTGTTGATGTGACCCCGACTGAGCTGCAGGAGAAAAGGTGAATGAAGCTGAGTGACGGCGTGAGAGGATGAGTGAGAGTGTGTGTGTGTGTTGCCCTGCATGGTGTTAATGCTCTGCAGCAGTTTGAGGTTGGAAACATTTAGAGGATAAAAAACTAAATCAGCATCCTGTGAACAGGAGATACTGCAGCCTCAAACACTGGTCTCAAATCAGTGATCATTCATAATAACTTATGATTAGTGATTAGTTTAATTTTAGGACTGTTGACTTGTGGTGTCCTGACTGTGACTCCACCATGAACGACTCCATCACCTCCTGCAGGTTAAACATCTGGATTTAGTTGCCCTGATTCAGTTGGTGGGTGTAATTCAGTCGTAAGAAAACAACAAAGTGTCTGGATTATCTGGAGCTCTTCTCGGTGTGGAAGAAGTTGACTGGTCTCCATAAACTGATGCTCAAAGTTGTCACAGTGAAATTTAAGGTGTGCTGATGGATTCACGTCATCAACTCATGCATTGAGTAACATTACAAGTTAATGTTCCACCTTAAAAGTTGCCGGCAGTCGGCCCAGTGAATGAAGTTATTTTTTCTCTTTCATTTTATAGTTGTAGTTTACTGATGTATGAACAGAGGTTACATAAAACCAGAGTGACCGTCCTCTACTGACCAATCAGACTGCAGGGTTTCTAGCTCCACCTTTTAGTACCAGATCTGTGTGCTAGGTACCCCAACAGAGGGGGGACCAAACATGGGGACGCTAAGGACGCTGCTGTTGGGACCATCCACAACTTTCACTGTGGAGACAGAAACTATGAACTGAACTGAACCGCATCGGACTGCTCGGTGGAAACAGGGTGTTAGACTGCTGACCTCAACCAAGTCCAGAACCTTTTGGATGAACTGGACTGTGAGTCAGACCTGATCACCACTATCAGTGGTTACGCTGTCTCTATATTTGTGTAATGATCTGGGTGTCCACATACTTTTGGCCATGCTGTGAAATGTGTCTGCATATATGAAGTGAGAAGAAGTCCCAAGAATGTCCCCACAATGTCCCAAGAAATCTAAAGATGATGAAAGAATTGCGTTCGAGTTGTATACAGTCCAACTCTGAGAGTTGGTGTGTGTGTGTGTGTGTGTGTGTGTGTTGGTGTGTGCAGAGACAACAGAAGGGGAATAAAAAGAAAAGAAAAATGAGCGATGAGATGTCATTTATCATTTATCGCCTTTTATCCTCCCTGACAGACAGACAGAGAGAGAATGTGTTGCACAAAGACGACAACATCATGACAAACGATTCAGCGGACGACCTGCAGCTCTCACACTGATTAATGAACACACACACACACACACACACACACACACACACACTTGTTCCCATGCTGTCTGCATGTGATGAATGTTAATTACAATCTTTCACCCTCAGCTTGTTGTCTGACTGACACCGAGACATTTTGTGTTTGTGGGAAAACAAGTTTGT
The DNA here is from genome assembly GCA_035609425.1 of Epinephelus awoara. NCBI lineage: Eukaryota > Metazoa > Chordata > Actinopteri > Perciformes > Serranidae > Epinephelus > Epinephelus awoara. The sequence continues at coordinate 31,260,295 of CM069315.1, read as the reverse complement.
GTTTCATTAAAGGATCAGTTCACCCAAATCAGCTTCCCATCAGTCGTACCTCTCCACACAGACAGATCATTCATCCAGGTTTTCAGATTTCTGCCTCCACACGAATACAACAGAGATAACAGAAATTCTGATTCTGATCATTTAAAATCCAAGCGTCTTTGAAGCAACCAGATTTCCCTGCTGAGAAACAAAAACGGACGCAGCTTAAACTCTGAAAAAAGATAGGAAATGGACCTTGACAAACATCTTGTCAACAGCTTTTATAAGAAGTACGGTATTTTCTCTTAAGCCCCTCCCCCACTGCACAAAAACCCTGGTAACACCTGCCAACATCTGGCTTCTGTATGTAATGGGAAAGGTTACAATCTGCACTCACACCCGTATCCCGACTCTGCAGCAGTCACAGGTATTTATCGGTTCCAGCTCTGATAGGCAGTGATGGAAATACAACACCCGGGTGAACGTGCTAATTTTAGCCCCTTAACCGGCGAGATGCGATGACTCGCTGCCACAAGAGTTTGAAGGAGAGACTGAGTAAGTAAGGGATATAAAAAGAGGTAACCACGGTAATACTTTCACTGGCCTCCATGCTGCTTTCTACTGTTTACTAACCTGTTTGTAAGCCTGTCCGTGACGTCAAACATGACACACCAAAAAACAAACAAAACAAACAAACAGAAAGACATACTCATCTGCTGTCTACTGGCCATGGGAAAGGAGTCTATCACCTATTTTTTTAACAGGGTTAGCTGTGTTTTAAAATACCTGCATACACACTTGTTTTGGAGGAAAAGGAATATTAGAGGAATACCGCCAGCTCGGCAGTATTGGCAATGTTTGATATTTATTTACACTTTTCAGGTTTTTGAACCATGTAATTTTTACCCATCTTAAAAAGTGTTCCATAAAACTCTGGAGGTGGGTTTCATGAACAGTATGCACAAAATTATTCATCAAAATAACCAAAAACATTTTGTTCCGGACTGTAATACCTCAACAACTACTTCATGGACTAACACGAGACTTGGGACAAACACTCATGGTCCTGTGTGTCTTAAATAACAAAAGATCTACCCCTGTTTGACCACAGTTAGCAGAAGCACCTGAACTACTTCAAATTAGATGTGGAGTTTTTTTTCTGTCTCTGCTGTTTGTTGTCTCCTTGAATAAAGACGGTGTCCCACAAGGTTCGATGCTTGGACATTTTGCTTTGTCATCCAATGAGCCAACACTTTGTTCCTGACTGAAGGTTTTCAACAACTACTGGATGGATTGCCATAAAATTTGGGACAGACATTCAAGGTCTTAAGTGTGTTAAAATAAAGGAATAAAAGCTCCTCCCCGGTTTAATACAGTCGAACCAAACTGTATGTTTTTTGGTATAACACCTAAACTAACTGCAGAAATGGACCACAATGCTTCTGATGTCTGGTAAAGTCATTGGTAGGTCTGAAGTAGTTGTTTTTTAGTTTATAATGTATTGTATTATCGACACATTTATTTATGCATGTAATGGTTTTCCTTATTGATATGGTTTTGAGACATCTTGTGGTCTCTTTCAATATGACATTTGGATCCAAAAAACTCACATTTAAAACAAACTGTTGTAACTAAGAACAAGGAAACAAATGTTTCAGAACTGTCATTAACACTTCAGCACAAACACAATGAATAACACGAACTTAAAACAAACAGAAGATTTGTTCCCAAAAATATTTTTAATTTGTCACTTCAGTTTAGTATCTACAAAATCATTCAGAAGTTAAATCACTCTTTTAATGCATTCAGTGATTTTCTGTCTAAGCAGAAGAATCAAACTTCTACAATAAAATCATCAAAGATGGCAGAGGAGTCATTTTTTCTTTACATGTTACAGTTGTGTGCAAAGAGAAATAACATGACAAAATGCTAACATTGAATTGGTTATGCAGTGATACAAAAAACACTCATGGTTCCACATTAAGGCTTCATGTGGAGAACAGAGGGTTTTAACCTAATCCTGTAAACTTTATAATGTACCGAAAAAGTCAAGAGAAGATGAGAAACAGAGAAATAATGTCTGAATAATGCACTTACGGTTTGGTTCAGTCACAAAAAGAGAAATGGCAAATTAAAAAGTGCCAGTGGTTCAAATCCCAGGTTGGAACATCTAACGGTGTAATAACGATAAGCTGCCCATGAGCAAGGCACTTCAACTGTTAGTTGCCCCAGTAGAAGACGACCTAATCTTCCCTGTGTTGTTTTTAAGTGTATCCTAAGTATGTTACATAATATATATCAATAAAAACATCACATCATAACTGCTGTCCAGACATTTGACACTGAATCGTCTACCTGTTAATACAATACAATCTTTGCTCAGTATTTGGCTGCTAGTGCACGAGAGGAAGTGGCGTCGATGTTAATTATATGCATAAACCTCTGCTTTTGTCACCCTACTAGTGACATTTTGTTCCAGGGTAAAATATCTTCTGGGAGAATTACACTGAAATTTGGAACAGACGTTCATGCCTTTAAGAAAACAAAAGAAAACAAGCTCCTCTCTGGATTAATATTGCAGAGTTTGACCAGAGTCAGCTGAGCTGAGTTTTTATAGTTTTACTGATTGTTTTATAACTGTTAATAGGATCTAAAACTGTCTGGTGTTCCACAAGGCTCAATTGTTGGACCTTTGCATTTTCACAGCAACTTGCAACACTTTGGTCCACACTGAAAGATCTCAAAAACTACTGGATAGATTAATGTAAAATTTGGGATGGACATTCAAGGTCTTGAGCGTCTTAAAATAACAAAGGAAAACAAGTTATACCCCTGTTTGATATTGCAGAGTTTAATCAGAATCAGCCAAAGAACCCAGAGCCTTTTTGCTTGTGTGTTTTGTTTTGTTTTTAATTCTACTAAAATGAAAATAGTGTTCCACTTGGCTCAGTGCTTGGACCTTTGCTATTTTGCCCAACTACCCAACATTTTGGATGGATTACCACATAAATTCATCTGAGGTCGTAAGTGTGTTAAAATAAAGGAAAAAAGCTCCTACCCTGGTATTGGAAGTAAAACCCAGGTCTAGACTCAAATGCCTCAACAACTACTGGAAGGATTAACATGAAATTCGGGATGGATATTTAAGGTCTTGAGTGTCTTAAAACAAAAAAGAAATACAAATTCTACCCGTTTGATATTCCAGAGTTTGAACTAGGTTAGCCAAAGAGCTTGAAATGCTTTGACTTTGACTGTTTCTTTTCTTTCTTTCTTTTCTAAGATTTTTTTGGGCAGTTTTGCCTTTAATTGATAGGAAAGTCAAGTGTGAAGGGGGGAGAGAGAGGGAATGACATGCAGCAAAGGGCCACAGGTTGGAGTCGAACCCGGGCCGCTGCAGCAACAGCCTTGTACATGGGGCGCCTGCTTTATCCACTAAGTGACCCCTGTTTGACATTGCAGAGTTAGTTAGCCAAAGAACTTTGACTAAAAAATGTGGAGCCTTTCTGTTTCTGCTTTTAAATCTACTGAAATGAAGATGGTGTTCGACAGGGCTTGGACCTTTGCTTTATCGCTCAACCAGTGACATTTTTGTCCGGACTGAAATAACAAGTACTGAGTGGATTACCATAAAATTTGGGACAGACAATCAGGATCTTGAGTGCCTGTCTCTTCACCTGTTTTTTTAGTTTGTAGCAGAACCATAACTATTTCATTTAAAAAAGTGTGGAGCCTTTATGTTTGTTATTAAATCAACTAAAATGAAGAGAACATCTCTGGTGTTCCACAAGGCTACATATTTGGGCCTTTGTCCCAGATGAAGTGAGGACGGACTCAACAACAATTCTTGCTGATTTAAAAAACAACAACAACAACTTGTGTTTAGACCCAAATATTTCCTGAAGGAATGTCTGATATTTGTCTCAGACAAAAGAGAGCATCTAAAATTATTAAAACATGCTCAAAAATGAGCAACAAATGCACGCAGATCTTTTCCTACACACATACATCAAACAGGCCTGACATGTTTTTCTGGGGGTTGCATGAAGAATTAGGTGGAAAACATTGTTTCCCAATGATGAAGTATTTCTCAGACTAATTAACTCACAAATCTTGCAGATATTTCTTGGGAATCGCAGGGTCGGAGCTTTGGGAAGCGGCAATATGCTGGACAGATGTGAATCTGAAAGCTCTGCTCTCAAACTTCATCGTCATCATTAAGATGTGAACGCATTTCCACACGACACTGCAGCTCGTGTCTTTTTTCAATTTGGTTTTATGGAAACAAGAAATGAGCTGGAATTTACAGCCTCGATTTTAACACCTCGCTCTGCAAATGCGACCACTTCAGTGTCTTTAAATCCCACAGACATGCTGATGGTTTTTTTTTATTCGTCCCATGTGATTGTTTTTATTGGTCTGATTTACACTCATGAAACTCTGCTTTCAATTCACGTCTGGACGGATTTGTTTTGTTGTCATTTATGATGCTTTTTTTGTGTGTAAAAGTCTTTGTACGTCTGTTTAGAAGACCATTGTTTTGTTATTGTTCCAGGCAGACCGTCTAATGTGGTTCTCTTCTGTGTTTGGGCTCGACCATGTGAGCAAATGTTTTTTGGATTCAGCAGAAGGTCACAAATCCAACAGCAAGAGTTCAGATTAAATACTGAATTCATCCCAGAAAGGTCAAAGTCAAGGGTAACAGCAACAGAAGCTCAACAGTTTTCCTGGAACTCAAAAATGGACGCCAGGAAAGAGTTGGACATCCAGAGAGAGTCAGGTTTCATCTTTACTGATGAGAGCAAACTGCAGCAGCGTGAGGAGGAAGACTTGGGAAAGGGGGATATGATTCAGAGGAGGTGGGTGAGATGAGTTTTCAGCCACGACGGAAGCTGCGGAGTGACTCCGACTGCAGCTTCAGTCTGTTTGCAATTATGGATAAACAGACTGGAAGCCAGAGAGCTGGTTTTGGTGGAAGGAGACGCACATTCCTGCGGGGCGGCAAACATCGGAGCCGGGTCGCGTCGAGGTGAATCAGCCGGGGGAAACCAGGCGTCCCGCCCGCTCGGCCTGAGTCTCTGATGTCTGACTGGAGCGTCTCACAGATCATGGCAGATACTTTGTTTACCCTCCGAGGGAAACCCAAACCACCACCGCTCCTCCTTTAGAAGGAAGTCAGAGGTCAGGAGCAGCTCGCCTGAAGCTGGTGAGGAGCTCAGTACCAGATTGTGGTAAATGTTCCCTTTACCCAAAAACTGGTCCAAGCTACAGAGACAGTTAAAGGAACAGTTCAGCCTAAGCATAAGCTGTATATCGTCCTCACCTCACTGGGCTCTCTGTGGTGCCAGGAAAAGTTTTCTATCAAACGCTGTAAACAGACTTTGAAGGAGTCTGAACAAAGGCAGCAAAAATTGTTTTAAAAAGGAAGTTCTTGTAAACACGTGCAGACAATGAGTTCCTTCGCAGCAGGATGACCCTTAAAATGCTTCCTTTAGCACCCACTTCGGTGAAAATAGTAGTGTTTGGATTTCAAAGAGCTCACAACTGGATTCAAGACACTTGGACAACGCTGCACAGGAAGCTTCAAAACACTTTTTTGGATGTTTCATAACCTTCATTACTTTCTTTCATTTGGACTCCATCATAGTCTGTTTCAGCCTCGACAGGATGTGACGATGCTCGATGCCACCATGTGGTAACTAGCCATGATGCTAAAGTTAACGTTAGTCACCTCGGCTAACGTGTGTTAAGGCTCGTTAGTTAGTTGAACCCTAAAGGTCCTGACACACCAAGCCGACGGTCGGCTGTCGACCAAAGTCGGGCCGTCTGTGAGCGTCTGTCGGCCTAGTTTCGCGGTGTGTCCCGCACTGTCGGCACTTCGCCGTCTGCGGCCGATTGAGCTCTCTCTCACGCAGGCGCAGAACGTACGTGCTACTTGGCCGTCGGATGTAGTTCGTGTAGTGTGTTCAAATGCAACTGACACAGGGCGACGTGAGGCGACGTGAGGCCACGTAGACAACGCAACAGTCGGCTTTCGTCGTCATTAGTTCTTTGATGTCGGTTTGGTGTGTCCGCACCTTAACGAATCTCCCTCTCTGGGTTCTCCTCTTCTTTTATTTTGCTCATAATTTGATCATTTGTTTCATTATAAGTTCGATCTTGAATTTAATGTGTCAGATCTGGGAACAGTTTTAAATCTGAACATGTGAGATTTGAGATGAGACGCTGTGGACTTAAGTGCAGCAGACATGTTGTGGTGGTGTCTCCTGGTGAAGCTGATTAAAACACTGTGTGATGGCGTTTTATTGGACTGAAGCCTCTCGTCTGGTTCACAGAGTGAATCTGTGCCTGTGGACTGCAGGAATAAAACTCAGTGCACAAAACATAAATCTGTGACTGTGACCTTGTGTTCGTCAGGTTTGTACATGATGCATCAGTGATCCGTCTGTGTTTCTGCTGAGGTTAAACGTGTTGAAAACATCTCACCGGGAGGTTCCTTTACTGTCATGTGTTGTTGTTTATGTTTGTATTGTCTCTGTGTGTCTCAGTCCACCAGCGACTTGAGGTCCGGCAGTCCTTTGAGTTTCAGGTCCAGCAGCATCTGACCGTAAGCTTTACCCTGAGAACAGACAGGAAACAACACTGAGCGTGAAGACTGTGCTCCTTCTCACATGAACATGTGTGTGTCTGCCAAAATGTGTCTGCATTTACACATCGTGTGTGTGTGTGTGTGTGTGTGTGTGTGTGTGTGTGTGTGTGTGTGTGTTGAAGTTTTATGGGTCAGTGCAAAAGTGTGAAGTGTGTGTGTTGGCACATTGTGAGTGTGTGTGTGTTTCTTTGATGTGCTTTGGATTCCAGTGAGGTGGTAAAAAACTTTACAGGAGCATCTGAACAAAAGATGGAGAGCAGGACGAGGAGGAGGAGGAGGAGGAGGAAGGAGAGTTACAGAGAGGAAGGTAAAGGCGTTAAAGAGGACAAGGGACTGGTTGGCTGTGTTCTGATGTCACCACCATGAAGAGGAGAGAGGAGGCTGTAGGCAGTGATGGAAGAATCAGATATTTTACTTTAAGTAAAAGTCACAACACCACAGACGGACTGAGCAGCAGTAACACAGAACATGAGGTCGCTGGTTCAAGTCTCCGTACGGACCACGTGCGTGGCCTAGCAGCTGGAGAGCAGTATTAATTTTGACAGCTATTTAAGGTTTAGTCTGAGTCTTGAGACGAAAATGTTTATTAGTTTTAGTCGACGAAAATTTAAAATATTTTATTTTGTGAAAATTCAAAATGTTTTATTCGTTGAAAAGTCGTTACATTTTCTATCAGTTTTTTATCTTCAAACTAATCCAGTGAGGCTAATTCATGCAAAAATGTTTTATTTGATGAAAATTTGAAACATTTTAGTCGACGAGAATTTAAAATGTTTTAGTCGACGAGAATTTAAACTGTTGTAGTTAATGAGAATTTAAAATGTCTTAGTCTACGAGAATTTAAAACATTTTAATTGCGAGAATTTAAAATGTTTTAATCGCAAGAATTTAAAATGTTTTAGTCGATGAGAATTTAAAACGTTTTAGTCAACAAGAATTTAAAACCTTTAATTCAATGAGAATTTAAAACATTTTAGTCAAATAGAATTTAAACTGTTGTAGTGAATGAGAATTTAAAACATTTTAATCGCGAGAATTTAAAATGTTTTAGTCGACGAGAATTTAAAACGTTTTAGTCAACAAGAATTTAAAGCGTTTTATTCGACGAGAATTTAAAACGTTTTAGTCAAAGAGAATTTAAACTGTTTTAGTGAACAAGAATTTAAAACCTTTAATTCAATGACAATTGAAAACATTTCAGTCAAATAGAATTTAAACTGTTGTAGTGAATGAGAATTTAAAACGTCTTAGTCGACGAGAATTTAAAACATTTTAATTGCGAGAATTTAAAATGTTTTAATCGCGAGAATTTAAAACGTTTTAGTCAACAAGAATTTAAAACGTGTTAGTCAAAGAGAATTTAAACTGTTTTAGTGAACGAGAATTTAAAACATTTTAGTTGATGAGAATTTAAATCGTTTTATTCAACAAGAATTTAAAACCTTTAATTCAATGAGAATTTAAAATGTTTTAGTCAACGAGTATTTAATTCGTTTTATTCAACAAAAATTTAAAACCTTTAATTCAACGAGAATTTAAAATGTTTTAGTCAACGAGTATTTAAATCGTTTTATTCAACAAAAATTTAAAACCTTTAATTCAACGAGAATTTAAAATGTTTTAGTCAACGAGTATTTAAAACGTTTTAGTTGACCAGAATTTAAATCGTTTTATTCAACAAGAATTTAAAACCTTTAATTCAACGAGAATTTAAAATGTTTTAGATGACGAGAATTTAAATCGTTTTATTCAACAAGAATTTAAAACCTTTAATTCGACGAGTATTTAAAACGTTTTAGTTCCCAAATATTGAAAACGTTTAAGTCAATGAAAATTCAAAATGTTTTAATCTCAGAAACTTGAAAATGTTTAAGTTGATTCAGTGAGGCTAACTCATGGATCATGAATCAGACTCAAGGTGACAGGTTGTATAAAATAATGTGTGTGTCATGTCTCCAGCAGTGTGTGACAGGTTTAAGGGCTGATGTACGAGCACACACTTACTGATCATCATCTGAAAAGCTCAACATCTCTCTATTTATGCTCTCAACAAATAACTAATGTGAGCCACTGTCTCATGCGGTCGACTTGGCGTGGGCCGGCAGGTTTCTAACTTTGCAGAGCCGAGCACTGACAGTAGTCGCCTGACGAAACTCATCTCGTCGAGGTTTCACTCCCACACATCAGGAAATGTGCAACTGTGAAACTTCCCCATATCGAGCTGCAGATTCAGCTGCAAAATCAGTGACTGGACAGAAAGGGAGGAGATGAGGTGATGAAAGAGGAGACATCAGAAACAGGAAGTGAAGAAAGGGCTGTGTGTGTGTGTGTGTGTGTGTGTGTGTGTGTGTGTGTGTGTGTGTGTGTGTGTGTGTTACCTGGGGGTCACTGCGTAGAGACGCCACCCCTCCCCCTCCCAGTGAACTCTGCAGGACGAAGTTGAGGCCGTGGATCCCCGGCAGAGTGTACCTGCAGAAAGAACACCAACAATGCAAACATGTAACCACGGCAACGCAAACCTCCACACTTTTAAAAACCACACTGTAACTGTGGTGAGACACACACACACACACACACACACACATAGGCCTGCCAGCACAGCCTGGCACCATGTGTTGGTATGGCGGTTTACTGCACATATTAATGTGTGTGTGTGTGTGTGTGTGTGTGTGTGTTTGATGTTTTAATGTGTGCGTGTGTGTTCAGCAGTGTGTGTTTGTGTATGTATGTGTTAGCAGTTGCAGAGGGGGAGGGGTCAAACGTGATCATATGCAAAAACCTGAGTGTGTGTGTCTGCAAGCAGTTAAGTGTGTGTGTGTGTGTGTGTGTGTGCGCGCGGGCCCTCCTGCAGCTTTAACGAGTGGTCGGAGGTGCACTAATGAAGCGGCTGTTGCGGCAGGGAGGCGTCTCGGGGTGTGAGAGGAGACGCAGGTCAGCGAGCTTTACGACCTCCACCTCGTCATTACGCTAATCGCTAACACGCCGCCGCGCTGAGTCACGGCTCAGACACGTCCGCCAGCTGCACACATGTTCAGCCGTCTCCCTCCATCATACCTGCAGATTGAGCGCTAATGCAGCGTGACACTGCTCATCTTGTTTGTGCAGCTTAGAAGTGTAACTTCTGCTCAACAGCGCCTCCGTGGCCACACAGGGTAATTACAGAACATCTGCATTTCTCTCTATTGTTGTTCCTTTTTCCATCTTGTTTTTACTTTGTGATTAAACATTGAAGTGATCAACTAAGACAAGATGAAACGTGGTATGACAGTGGCACAATTAGGGAAAACTCTTGAAGTCTGTGAGCTTAACTACAAATAAATATCCATCTGAAGTTAGCTAACATTAGCCACCGTAAGCTAATGATCTTTGACCTTGTAAAATCTTATGGAGTGAGACTAAACACTGACATTGTGTCTTCAGATGTGAGAACGTGTCTTTTCTAAGTCCTCTGATGTGTGGTAGACACAGGTCATAAAAACAAGTCAGTGGACGAAAAACATTCCAAACTACTGCCGATCGAAAACAACTTGGTTCAGACACTTTCCAGTAGTAACAGTAAAGGTAGGTGCCTGCATCAATCTAGACAGATGCGGGAGCTTTTAGTTTATATGCAACAGAAATATCCTTGACATGAAGTGTGTTTAATGTAACTCAAGGATACTTTAGATAAGGAAATCAGGCTCAGTGGTGGTGTCTTTCTGTAAAGCTAAACATGTTCTCTTACTACAGTCCATATTCTAAGACATAAACCAGTAGGAACTGGTACATTCGGCTGTACTGGACTCATACATTTAACAGAGATATATTTTGTGCAGCGTTTGACGGCTCAGCAGTGGGTCACGTTCTGCCAGCTGCCTCGGAGTATCCGTGATGTTGCAGAAAGCTCGTCCTCGTCTGTTGTTTGGTGAAACTACAAACCTCCCTGTCTTCTGTTATGTCTGGGCTGCTGTGTCGTTACCTCGGAGCAGCACTGTGACAGTCAGTAATGTTTCTGGGGTTGTGTCTTGGTTTCAGTGGACGTTGTGTTCCTGGTTTGTCTCAGTCAGTTGTGGTTTTCTTCCTGACTGCAGTATGATGCTGTTGAGCCGCAGTGACTTCAGCACTCTGTTAAGTCTCTGTCAGTGTGGTATCTGTGGGGTTTCAAAGCGGAGCCAGGAACATGGTTAAGATGTTTAAACAGGATTTTAGACTTCCTCTGGTTATACTGGCGGACACAGTAACAAACTAGAATTACCGCCCTGTGGTTGTATGACTCCGCCCACCAGTCCAGTGTCTCTGACAGTCTCCGTCCATGTCATGAATTTTTCAGTTGTGAACAAAAATATGTTTTGTGAGGTCACAGTGACCTTTGAACACAAAATCAGTTTATTCTTTGGTCTAAGTGAACGTTTGTGTCAAATTTGAATAAATTACCTGAAGGCCTTCTTGAGATGTTGCTTTCACAGAGTGAGACAGACGAGATCACACTGACCTTTGACCACAAAACTCTACTCAGTTTATTCTTCAAAGTGGACGTTTGTGCCAAATTTAACGAAATTACTGTCTGGTGTTCTTGAGATATTGAGTTAAGCACAACAACAGCATCAGTCATAAATTATGCAGGGACAGATGCAATGATGGAGCAAAAGCGCCGCTGCACACATCATTTAAGAGGCAGGGTTGTCTGTGTTTATTGCTAAATTATCAGTAATGCAGTTAATATAGACAAAATTATGAATATGTTGTGTCGATATAGATAGTGCTCCTAAATTTTGTGCTGGTGCTCCTAAAATTTTCAGTAAGGAGCACTGGTGCTCCTAGTGGAAAAAGTTAGTCTGGAGCCCTGTGACAGTTTATATATTCACTACCTGTGGACAGATGTCATACTCTTTAAACACAGAGACATCACATGGGTCCTTACTGAACGTAAATGGAGCCATCAATCGTCTGTAGTGACAGATTCATGAAAAAGGTGAGTTGCAGTTTGGAGATGTGAAAGTTAAAATATGTCAAAAATAAAAAACATGAGATAATTTAACTTGTTGTGACCTCGTAATGAAAAACCAAAGTGAGCTGCAGCACAAGGCGAGGAGTCGTCCTGCTGAGCTCCACAGATAAACAAGAGAAGAAGAAGAAAACAGAGCACGGTGAGGTTAGTGTGGTTTTCCTACAGTTTGAGTAACGTGTTAGCTTGGTTTCCTGTGTGCTTCCTGTGTGCATTTCCTGTGTGCATTTCCTGTGTGCATTTCCGGCGTGTGTTTCCGGTATGTGTGTGTGTGTGTGTGTGTGTGTGTGTGTGTGTGTGTGTGTGTGACTAATATCTGCTCAGCTGCAGATGGTGCATCTTGTTTTTCGGTGTGTTCGTGCTCTGTTGTGTCTTGTAGCTGAAGGCCGACGTCTGACAGTGATTACAGGAACCAAAGCCGCTAATCGCTGCTGCGGCATGCCCTGTGTGTGTGTGCGCTCTGTGTGTGTGTGCGCTCCGTGTGTGTGTGTGTGTTCAGTTGAAATGTTGTATGGAGGAGCTGCACACAAACACAACCACATCCTCTCTTTTACACAGACATGTACAGTAAACTGTTGTGCTGCTGATCACTGCTCTGATTTTTGATGATGTTAAAGAAATAGATCATTTCTGTTCCTGTGGGTGTTCAGAGGCTGACGGCTTTAACAACATGATACTGGTTAAACTGTGGGTTTTATTTCATGCAACAAGTCAAAGAGTTTGCAGTCATGCGAGCAGCTCTGTGAGGCTCAAGCCCCGTCTCCACCGAGCAGTACGATTCATTGTTTGTCTCCACAGTGAAAAGTTGTGGATGGTACCAACAGAACTGTTGCTGGCGCTAGCTAATGTCTGTCTGTGGAGAAATGTTTTGCCAAACTGAGCTGCAGTATGAGGTGAGGAGTCGTTCCTCACATTTTCACAGCGACATCATGCTGAAACATCTGAGATATGACTGCAGAGAAACAACCGATGAAATTTAGTTTACTGACATGTAAAACAGAGTCAGACCTTCAGGTGTTTCCCACCCAGGCGTCAACATGTAAACCCTCACACACGGCTCTCTGCTCACCGTGTGACGGCGTTGTTCACTCCTGGCTGGATCAGATGGGAGAAGTATTCCTCCACCACAGAAGAAGTCAGGTGTTTCTTCAGGTAGGGGAAGAAGAGGGGGTGACGAGCTATCACTCCTGAAGGAAAAAGAAAACATTTCTTTGGCTTCTTGTTGATGCAGTTTGGTGCTTTATAAATGTTATTTACCATTTTTAATTCATTACAAATAAAGCTTCACTCTCTTTGATTTAAAACCTGTCACCAGACTGAGGCCTCAGTTATCGTTAATATCAGACAGTGACAGTTCGTATTAAAGGTTTTTTGCTTTCTTGTCAAGAGTTAGAAAAGACGATCAATGCAACAGCCAGCAGCTAGTTAGCTTAGCTTAGCATAAAGACTGGAAACAAGGGGAAACAGCTAGCCTGGCTCTGTGTGATGGTTACAAAATCTAACTACCTGCACCTCTACATCATGATATTTCATTTAATAATAATATTCAATTTTCCTAGCCAGGCAACCAGCAGAGCTACTGGTCCTAGCAAAGAAAAATGAGATATTAAACTTTAGCTGTGCAGTTTCCTGCTGCTATCAGTCTTTATACATTATATTTAACAGACATAAATGACAATGTGTATTGATGTTTCTTCTAACTCTCTGCAAGAAAGCAAACATGCAAAACTTCCCAAAATGTTAAGCTTTGAATAAGCTTTGATTTTAGTTTGGTGAGCTTCTCCAGTTAGCTGACGATGCTAGCCTCTACTGTTGAGAACTTCTGCTCTGCCACTCAATCCTGTATCAGCTTGGTGAGTTTAATCCCACGTTAACTTGTGTAGCTCTCTGGACAGTAACGTGTTCTCTGAGGAGTTTCTCACCGATGTTAGCAGAGTCTCCTTTGTCTCCACTCCTGGTGTAGGCCAGTTCCTCCAGTCTGTAGCTGTGTGGTCCACTGGGCAGTCCTGCACACACACACACACACACACACACAGACACATACACACACACACACACACACACACACACACACACATCAAAATTTCACACAGAAGATCTATACAATCAAGATCAGAGTCACCAATTCAGTATCTGACCAAATGTCTCCCCTTCTGTTCCTGAGATATGACGTTAAAACATGATGATGTCACAGTCAAGCTGACCTTTGACCTTTTGACCTTCATTATTTTATCCTGTTAGACATTTGTGTCAAGTTTGGTCACAATTAGTGACTGAATTCTTCAGTTATGGACAAAAACATGTTTTGTGAGGTCACACTGACCTTTGACCTTTGACTTCAATATTCAGTCAGTTCTTTGTTCAGTCCAAGTGGACCTTTGTGCCACATTTGAATAAATTCCTTGAATGCCTTCTTGAAATACTGCATCACAAGAATGAGATGGATGAGGTCACAGCAACCTTGATCTTTGAGCACCAAAATCTTATCAGGTCATTATTTAGTCCAAGTGGACATTTGTGCCAAATCTAAAAAAAAACGGGTTCACAAGAATGGGACAGATGAGATCACCAAAAGTTCAACGCTAAGTCCAAGTGGACGTTGGTGCCAAATTTGAGGAAATACCCTTTTGGGCTTTTTGAGATACTACCTTCATGAAAATGAGATGCATGCAAGGTCACAGTGACCTTGACCTTTAACCAAGAAAATCTAATCAGCTTATCGTTGGATCTCACTGGATGTTTGTGCCAAAATTTTAAAAAAACAACAAAACCTTAACTTCAGTGGCACTTTAACTTGTTGTCTTTGATGGTGACGGCAACCAGATGCGCTTCACAAGCGTAATACTGTGACCTGTAAATGTTGGCTTGTAATTTAAGCTTTTCATCGACCTTCTCAACAATAAAATGATGAATATATCCCTCCAATGCGTAGTTTAGGCCCTTTTGGTTACTTCTCAATGACATCTGATCCTTATGTCCCCAAAAATCATCAGTTGCCTCCTGTGAAATGCCGTGTACTGTGACACCTGCCATAGCGCCGTCACTGAGTGTTGATAGTGTGTCCAGGTGAGTGGAGGGGGCGGGGCTTAGCCACAGGTCAATTAAGATCGTTTAAGCTGTGTGCGTCACCAGCGCACAGTGCCTCCTGGGATAGGCTGGGCCACGAAGGATTTATCCGTTGCATCCTCCAAATTCTGGGAAAGAGGGCTGCATTTCTCAGCTGCATCTGAAGGAGCCTTTCAAAACGGGACGGCCTTGGTAATGCCGATGTGACGCGATCGGTCTTCAGATGCAGCCTTGGAAGGCTGCAGCCCCTGAACTGAGACACAGCTACTGTGTCTACAAATATGTTAAGAGCATTGTTTCAAATATGCCGTTAGAGTTGGTTTTAAAGTTGATATTTCTGGTTATTTCCCTACAAAAAAGTACTGACAACTACAGCGTATTGCCAATAAATCCTCTATTAAAGATCCATCAGCTCTGCCTGTGTGGTGACTGATTCATGGCTGTGTGTGTGTGTGTTTTACTGAACAGACACAGTAATAAAATAAATAAAAATAAAAATATAAATCACAGCTGTTTGGATTTTTTCAGTGAAACCAGGTGAGTGAATATTAAAAGCAGCAGCTCCGTCTTTTCTTTCTTCATTTGAGTGTTTTTATTCTGTTGGTTTGTTTTATTGTATTTGGAGAACTTCCTGTTTTCAGCCTGGAATGTGAAGAGGCCAGGACTCAGTGTGTGTGTGTGTGTGTGTGTGTGTGTGTGTGTGTGTGACAGCTTAAGGAGCGTCTCTGTGTGCTGAGTATTTGTTCAGGGCAATGTGAATGCAGCCTTGGTGAAAGGATGAAAAGTGGCACAGCTTGTACTTCTCAGGAACAGAAGATCACACACACACACACACACAGTGTTGGTTGTGATTATGGAGGTAATGGGACATGGGAAGATGTCGCCCTCTGTAGGCAGACATCAGTAACAGCACAAACCGTCATTCATTCTGTCACTTTCATTCTCTGATGAACACATGAACACAGATGGTGAGGTGCGACACAACCTTTGACCTGCTTACTAACCAAAGGCTGAAGCTCTAAAATGCAAAGATCCTTCAATCCCCCTCAAGGGCCCTGGAGCTTCCTTAAGGACAATCTCAAACCCCTGAAGCACCATTCAAGTTCAATCCAGGACCTTTCCAGTCCACTTCAAGGCATATCAGGTCTGTGTCACTGCAGTGTGAGGACTGTGTGCAGACTGGTGGTGTTAATTTGGCATCCATGCTGTGAGCACCAAAATCCACCGCGTCATCAGCACCCACTCCCCACACCACTGGACTCTGGAGCCTCTTCAAGGACTGTTTGTGACCCCTGAAAGACCAATTCAGCCTCGAGAGGACCCCTGAAAACCCCTGATGGATTCCTGGAGCTTCCTCAAGGACCCTGGAACTTTCTCAGGGACAATCTAAAACCCTTTAATAACCCCTGGAACCCCTAAATCACCATTCCAGTCCACTCAAGGACAATTTAAACCAACCAAAGGAGGACATCTGCAACGTCTCAAAGGAGCTGCACGCCATATTCAGAACATACTCAGACTAAAGGTCCAGCAGGACACTCACAGAGCGAGTGTGACATCACTCTCTGCTCAGGACACAATTCGTACACCATGTCCTTCAGTAGCAAACAGTCATTTGCACATACAAAACCTTAAAAGACTAAGGCGCAGCTCCTACTAGAGTTTCATGTTTGTTTGTTTTTTTCCGCGATTAAGCAACCAATGAAATCTTGCCGACTAATGACCTTTCTGGTCGAGGATTGTCAAGGATTCCTTTAATACTCCTAGGAGCCAATGGTGCCTCATGACGGACCCCATAAACTTTTTAGAACTAAAACGGAGGCAACAGCGCTGATGCTTTAGGCGCCGTCAGCACTTGACTGATAAAACTAACCTGACCTCTGGTTAAACCATCGACTGTATAAAAATATGGACGTAGTCACCGTGACGTCACCCACTGGTTTCTGAGGAGCGGGTTTGAAGCTCAAAGTAGGCGGCTCTGGGCGTCGCCGTCTTGGCAGTGCCTGACTCCCGGCCAATCAAAAAGGTGAGGTTCAATGACTTGCCTAGCACACAGACAGCGGCTAGTTAGCCACCCGTGATGGCGCCACCTGTCACTCAAAGTGGCCACGCCCTTAATTATGCTTAATTTATAAAATTTATAAAAGTTAAACACATGAGTTATAAAAGAATTCACCCCCGTACAGTTGTCATGAGAGGGGAAATTAACTATAGAGACCAAAACCGTTTTTTGTACCAGGCTGTAAACATGTTTAATTCTGCTCTAAAGCTGAGCATCTTAACATGAGGGTCTGTGGGGACTGACTCGCTTCTGGAGCCGGCCTCAAGTGGACATTCAACAAACTGCAGTTTTTGGCACTTCTGCATTGGCCTCACTCGTCACCCCTGGAGGTTGCTGCTTGGTTAAACTGACTCTCTTTGACCCTTCAATATTCATAACAAACTGTCAGATGTAATGTAAGGAACATAACATGGTGCCCTTGTTTACCTGCGTCATGTTCGTCCTCTGCTGAGGTGGGAGGGGCTTCCTGCTCAGGTGTGTCTGGCTCCGCCTCTGTGAGAGACTCCGCCAGCTCTCCACCGATGTGAATGTCCACCTGCAGAGAGCTCAACATGAACGAGTGTCGTGGGACTGACGGTCAGTTCGAATAGTTCGACGACAAAACGACATTTTTATTTAGCTTCCTGATTTTTTTCCTTTTTATTGAACAAAAGAGTGAAAGAGAGAAATAAATGCAGCTGTGTCTGAATAAATTCATCCTAAAACAATGCAAAAGTACTGAGATTCAAGACTCAGCAGCTTTTCTGAAGTCAGGTTTCGTATCTGCGTAAACAAACCAGCTGGTGGTTACTAAGACTTCAGGAAGGACTTGAAACACAAACACAGACAGTTCACAGTCAGTTCTTCACTCTGTGACTCATCAGGTTCCTTCTTTGTTAGAATTTCCTGAAAACCCCAAACTGCTGCGACAGCGTGTTTTTTCTTGATAAACATTTGGCAGCTCAACTCAGACTCACCTTCAGCTCAGATTTGGGATGTAAGAAGAAAAACGGCTTCAGGACGGGAGACCTGGAGGGAGGACATGACTCTGGTTATTGTGGACAAAGTGGACACGTGAGACACGGCTGAGGGTAAATTCAATCTTTAGGGGATAAAGGTGATTATCTAAACTCACACTCTGGGTCGTCCGCCCACGATGCCGGTCAGTCCGGGAGCTGTGAGCGTGGAGACAAGAAGGAGGAGGAAATTTAAAAACATGAAAAGACTGATCTTTACAGTTGCAGCAGGTGTAACAGCTGGTCTGAGCTCAGCTTCAGCTTCCTGTCCCACTTACAGTTCAACAGCACAAACAGCTGAGTCACACAGAGTTCATGCAGAGTGTGTGTGGTCAATTTGAACTGGTTACCATAAACAAAACCCAAATTCAGGAGGTCACAGCCCTGCTTATCTGCAGCATGGAGGAGATATTAATAAATGCCCTGAGCAGGGAGTGTGTGAATGTTTCACTCACAAGGTTAACACAGAGTTCAGGCTTTTTCTGCTCATCTCTGCTGCAGGGTACGGGATCGAGGCTATAGCTGTGTGCAGCTCTGCATTGCATTGTGGGTAAAGTAGGTGCCAGAAGAAAATAAAGATGATGGCTGTGGAACTGGCACATGCGTATGTCTAAAATGGCGGCTCTCTGGCTCTGCAGGGTGCTGATACTGTCACAGCTGCCTGGTGAGCAGCAGCTGCGCAGGATCTAACCTATGTTAAGGCAGTAACAGAAAGTTTGCTGACCTGCCTGCTCTGACTGAATTTGCCAACTAAAGGTCCACCTCAACGGAAACACAGCATGTGGACTGTGTTGTGATGGGTGCCAGTCTTTTGTTGACGTTAGCGGACTCCATTTCTTGGCTAATATTAGCTCGTGTTGCACACTGAAGAGGAGCAAGACACTTACAGTAGGAACGCGCATAACATCACATCCTTTGGATTTCTTGAATAATTCAACCCAGTCCCTCACATGGAAATCAGTCTACAGGTTGTTAGAGAGTGCTCCAGAGATAATTGATACTTCACAAACATTTCAGACATTTAAATAATATTTTTGGGCATTTATTAATATTTTTCAGACATTGACCTTTTTTTTAAACATTCTTTTTCATTCAATTTATTCATAATTATTGGACTATTTCATAAACTTTTTTCTGACATTTTAATAATATTCTTTAACTTTTTTCTGACACTTTTTAAGACATTTTAAGAATATTTTTTCAGACACCTTATTGAATTTTTCTGACATTTTAATAATGTTTTTAGGACATTTTATCAACATTTTTTGGACATTTAATTAATATTTAATGACATTTTATTAACTTTCTTCCTGACATTTTATTGCCATTTTAGTAATTCTTTTGGACAGTTCATCAACATTTTTGGACATTATAGAGTTCTGCAGGCTGATGAAGAAGTTTGTGTTGCACTGGTTCCCTCGACGTTTTGGATTATTGCACAAATAAAACTGTGGCAAACAAACATTTGCAACACGGACAGGTTTTGATCAGTGAGATAATCTTCACTAATGGACACCACGTTATAATCAGCAGAAATAAAAAGCTAACGTTAGGCTATAAACTATTACACTACAATCACAAGACCTAACGTCACCACGACAAGGCTGTAAAGCTGTGTTCAGTGTGAAGCCATATTTGTAGTCTCATTTAGCTACTTGTTATTCCTGGAGGACACTAGGTAACTGGTCCACAGGGTCCAGATTTCTCCTCAGTCCGTTCAAGGTCCACACAGTTTAATATATTCAGCGCCACACTTGTGTTTGTCATCGACAGCACTTCAAAATAAAAGCTCTGTGCAGGAAATTCACTGTACTTTAAAACAAAGTGGATTTTTTTTAACACTTGACACGTTTTCAAGTAAGATGTTGAAAGAAAGAGCTTGTTTGTCGTACCCATGCCGGTTCCTGCAGGAGCGACTTCCCTGGCGAAGAGCTCTAGAGCTTTTTTCTGTTTGTGATGGACGGCCATCCAGAGCACGGCCTCTCTGGAGCCCTGATCAAACACACCACACACACAGCATGGTGTTAATGACACCTGCCTGCCTCCAAACATATCAGACAAACAAGAAGAGGACAGAGATGAGGGGGAGAGGATGAAGAAAGACAAAGACACAGAAGAGAGGAAGAGAAAAAGAAAGAGGGAAGTGTGTGAGGTCAGCAGCGTGACACAGGCTTAGCTCTGACCCTGACCTGCTTATGGTACAAGAGAAGTTTTGGACGGACGGAGGGACGAGGAGAGAGTCTGTGAAACAGGATTAAGTCTGACCCTGACCTGAATCTGCTGTTAGAGACAGAAGACAGAGAGGAGGGTGCAGAGGAGGAATGGAAAGAGAGAGAATAAAAGAACGGCAAACTAAGTGTTGAAAACAGCATAATTATTTTGTTGGTTTCAATGTGCAGCGTTCATCGTTAGCATGCGCAGTGTGTCACAGGCTGAAGTTCATCCAGCCTTGATTCAATCTTCAGCTTCTATTAGAGAAACCACGGTAACGTGCTCTGGCTGCAGGACGACACAGGGTGCAGGTGTGTTCACGTTACCTGTCTGCGAGCGCTGGGGCCGTACGTGTCCTCGGCTCCGAGGATCTGGATGTTCACGGAGCTGAAATCTTCAAACTTTAACTGCTGAAACATTCGCTTCGTCCTACACACACACACACACACACACACACACACACACACACACACACACATCATTCTCAGGAATATAAATAGTTCAAAGCATCACACACAGGTGACGTCGTCTTTCATGCACACAAACCGTTTGATGATGCTCTCTGCGGTTCTACGAGCCTTTTCTGCCGCTCTCGGACCTCCGACTGGACACACCGCCGTCGCCCTGAAACCGTCCATGTAGGTGGCGCACACCTGAGAGAAGAGGAGGAGGAGGAGGAGGAGGAGGAGAAGCATATCAGACAGGAAGACCACAAATTCAGGCGATCCTTCAGATGCAGAAAAAACCCTCTCAATCCCGTCATGATGAAGATGATGATGATGTTTACCTTGTAGTCTTGTGATGGAGCGAGACCTTTAGCCCCCGTCACTCTGACTGCACCTCCATCTACACCTGGAAACACACACACACACACACACACACACACACACACACAGTTTAGTAGATTGCAGAGATAAGTGAGGTCACCATGATCTGTGTCTGTACTCGAGATGTGCAGAGTTTGAAGCGTGAGGGGGAGGAGCCTAAACTTAAGTTGTTATTTTAAGCCTGATAACGTGTTGATCAGAAGTTGTTTCATTCGTTTCAAAGTTTTCACACTGTTGGGGCTTCAGTTACGAGCGGTGGAACAACGGGCAGTCGTCACACTGAGTCAGGTATGATCCAAGAGACGTGAGACGATGGAAGGAAAAGCTCTCGGCTTTTTCCAAACATATTAATTCAGTTCAAACATAATCTCTTGTAGCGAGCATACATGAAGGGAGGGAGAGACAGGACACGGTGGGAAAACGGAGAAACACACGTAAGCAAAGCGTTGCAAATTGACACATATTCGAGCTACGTTACGTCGACAGCTTTAGAAAATACACCTGCCGTTTCTGCTGTTAGATTATTTGGATGCTTTAATGGAAGATTACTGTGACAAGTCCATGACACGCAACATTTCTGTGACTGATCCAAAACTTTCAAAACTTGTCACTAATTTTGTGACTTTTCCAGGCCTTAAAAAAGTGATAAATTCCAGGACTCTTCCAGGTTTTCCATGACCGAGGGCACCCTGATGATTGATCAACTCCTGTCATTGCCAGCTGAGTGGAGTGCAGCTTCTTCCTGCACAGATGATCTCTGAAACAAAAACTGACGACGGATAAGTTTGATTTTGACCCGTCGTTAAACCTGCAGTCAGAGGTCAGAGGTTGTTGTTGTTGTTTCCTGTAGTGAAGCAGATTTGGAAAACAACAACACACAGATACCGGAAGGAACAAACCAGGAAGGAATTTTGTCAACACACCCGACATGATTCATGCCACAGCCGCACTACTGGGCTGAAGAATCTCCCAGTCTCACAACATCTCTGGGGCGTGAAGAAGTTTTCCACCTCAGACACAGTGATCTCAACATATTAAACACACACCAAGAACGTTACGCCCCTCCACACACACACACACACACACACACACACACTGAAGCAGCCTTATTTCACAGTGCTTCAGTAATTAAAGTGATTTATGTGAGAACAATTACTTTAGTTACACACAAAAACAACAATAACAAAAACTATTTTTTAATTTAAACGTGTTTCACAACTGTGGCATCTTCACCACATTCACCAGCTCTCCTAGCTTCTCTTGTTTCCTTCTCTCCTCTCCTTGTTTCCTTCTGGTCTCTCCTCAGCACCATGGTTCACCTCCTCCTCCTCCGCCTCCTCCTCCGCCTCCTCAGTGAGCTGAAAACATCACGCAGCACTTTGCCGACCTCTGTGTGAACCGGTCTGCAGACTCTCAGCGGGGTCGTCTTCAGTTCATGTTCCCGCCTCCTACATGTTACTAAATAAACTCCTGATGAGGGAGCGGGGAGGCGTGGGGGGGGCGTGTGTGTGTGTGTGGGGGGGGGGCAACAGGCTGAGGAGTTCAATGAGACTGACATATTTACATCTCTGGACACAACAGCAGCTAAAAGTTCACATTCCTCTGTGAAACAGGACGTTGTGTCCAGAGAGGCTCCAGAACTTTGAAACATCCCAAACTGAAGAGAGTTCAGGGGGAGAGCACAGTTGACGCCACGCCGCCAATATGGCCGCCATTATTCCAGAGCCTCGTAGAACTATTACAGGACATATGCCTTAAACATCTATGCGGTGGCCTGCGTGTGTTTGAAGGTCTCTCTGACGAGCACGCTGAGGAGGACCGCGACCGCCATGGAGGTGGCGTACGCTCTGAACAGGCAGAGACGACTCTGCAGCTTCGGTTGGAGATTAATATCCATCACAAACATTTCTTATAGGTCACATAATATCAGGATGTTTAAGATGCTGTTAATCTGTTCATTGATTTATTTATTTGGCAAATTTCCAATCAGACACTTTGGCCGTTGATATTTTTCATCAGTCAGACACAGGTGACACCAGCTCACCTGAACTCTGACTGAGAGGCTCCACCACAAAATATGAACTGTTAACTTGTGTAACATGAAGGAGACCAGGACCAACACTGAACACTAGGGCACTCCTTTCCTCTTCTCCTCTCCTTGTTTTCTTCCTTCTCTCCTGTTTGGTCTCCTCCTTTCCCTTCCTTGTTTCCTCTTCTCCTTTCTCCTTTTGTCCTCTCCTTGTTTCCTCCTCTTCTTCTCTCCTTGTTTCACCCTCTCCTCTCATTTCCTTCCCTCATCTCCCCTCTTCCTCTTCTTCTCTCCTTTTTTCTTCCAGTCCTCTCGTTTCCCAATCTCCTCTCCTTGCTCCCTATTTTTCTCTCCTCTCCTTTTGTCCTCTTCTCCTCTCTTTGCTTCTTCCTCACCTCACCTCAGATATCTCTCCAGTTTTCTTCCTCTCCTCTTTTGTCACACTCTACATCAGCGTATATACAGAGAGATGACATCATCAGACTCTAAACATGCGTGTGTCATGTGTCTGAGAGGACGCAGTGTGATGTTCGACATCAGTGTGACGCCATGTTGAAACGTTCCTGAACTGATTTTATGTATATCACGTGTATGTTGCAGAATAAACATATTTATTTAACAGAGTTACTGAGAGTGAACGACAGACTGGTGTGAACTCTCTCAGCTGCTCTTTGACCAGTTAAACTTCAGTCAGCAGGATAAACTGGTTCCTGCGTTTTACAGACACAGAAATGTCTTCACGTGTCGTAGAGCAGTGGATCGCGTCGGGGTCACGCAGGAGTCAGAGCTGTGAAATATTCAGGACACACAATCTGAAATGTAAACATAACGTACATCAACAGAACAGCAGGAGTGAGTGTTGATCCTCCCGCTAACAGCAGATTAGAATAAAGACTGAATTAATGAGAAGAAGAGAGAGCGCCTTATCAGTTCAGGCGGAGACGCCGCAGCAGACGCCGTCGGACCGTCCTGATGGATTCATGTTTAGTTTTTATAAAAGGAAAATAAATCCCTGACAGCTGATACAGAGTTGATTGGAGGTTCATTCAGAGGTCGAAGCGAAGCTGCAGACGCGTTTGTTTAAGGTTGTTCGAGGGTTATGAAAACAGTCAACAGTTCAGCCGCTGGTCACGTCCTCAGTGCTGACTCTGTATGTGTGTGTGTGTGTGTGTGTGTGTGTGTGTGTGTGTGTACCTGGCACCTCCTTGATGGACACCTGGCTGAAGTCACAGACCACGTCGGGCAGCAGGTATCGCCGTGGGTCGCCGATCTCGTACACCAGCTGCTCGGCCGTCGTTCCAAAGGAGACGAGGCCGCCGGTCTTGGGCGGTTTGGAGAGAACGAAGGAGCCGTCGCTTGAACATTCCACCACAGGGAAACCCATGTTGTCCCTGACACACAAACACACAGTTCAGATACGTGGAGTCAGCAACCTTATTTCACCGAGCAACCTTTCACAACAGGAAGTCATGGTGGACCGTCATGCCATACTTTTACGTCTAACTGCAGCAGAATCACCGACATCTTTAAAATCACGCCACAGCTTTTATCTAAAGCTGTGAAGGCTGTTTTATTTTGGCATCACTGGGTAAAAAGAGTCCACGAAATGTTTCAGAGATGTTAGCTGGAGCCTCGGATCACAACCCCCTTTGACACTGCCTCTTCAAGGCCCAAATATCTCTGCGTTCTGTATCGCACATGGGGGAACAGCAACAAAACACCGCGGGAGATTTAAAAAGCAGCTACTAGCAGTTAGCAGCTAACTCACAGAAGCAGTACAGCAGCTGAAAATGTCCACAAACTGGGTGAACGATGAGGTCGCGGAGCTCCTCACCCTCCGAGCAGAGGACGAGACCAGCCGCCATATAACAGGGACGCTAAATGACTGTTGTTGACGTGTTGGTGCAGCTGTGGCTCAGCAGGTAGAGCGTGTCGTCTTCTAATCAAAACATCTGCAGTTTGATCTCCAGCTCCTCCAGTACACATGTCGAAGTATCCTTGGGCAGGACGCTGAGCCCCAAATTTGTCCCGACGGCTGTTCCATCAGTGTGTGAATGGGTGAATGTGACTCGTAGTAGTTACTGTTTATAAAGCAGTGCGAGGAGTGTGGGCAGAAGCTCCACAGACTGACCTGTTAGTCCCTCATGAACCTGTGTTGGTTTGAGATCCTCAGGCAGAGGTCGTCTGTTTGTCCCAGAGTCCAGACTGAAGACTAAAGGGGACAGAAGTTTTAGAATCAGGGCCCCGAGGCTCTGGAACGACCTGCCCGAGGATATAATCATGAACCAAGATAGCGCCTTTAAGTGTGGGATTAATAAAGTTTATCTTATCTTTATAAGGCTGTCTGAGTCTCTCCTAAAAACGTCCTTCTATCTGAAAGCTGATTGTATCTGAGCAGTGTTTTGTTGCTGTCTTATTTTCCCATTCATTATCTTGATTTAGTTTTGCCCTTCTTTATTTTATCTTTCACTAAATTACATTTTATGACCTGTTTTCTGTTTTATTCTCTTTGTGTTGTAATTGTGTTCAGTTATATTACAGAGCACTTTGTGTTTTGAAAGGTGCTGCATAAATACAGTTCAGTATCATAATAAAACTTTCTGTTGCTGCCATTACACAAGTTAAAACCTGGTGCTTGTTTTGAAACGTGCTACATAAATGTAGTTATAATTATTACTGATTCAAGGTGGTGGTCAGAACAGAAAGTTACAGGATGGTTGTATCATCCAAGAGACTCCTGTGTTTCTGTGTCAGCTGAAGTTTAAGAGGTGCAAACACACCTTCACAGCTTTCAGCTTAAATGTCTGATTACAGTCTCTCTCCTACAAAAGCATCAACATTTAGTTTTCAAGTCCTGGAAACTGGCAGGTCAGTTCTCCAGGTTGTTTCCAGGCTGCTCAGACCTGCTGTGTGGAAACAGACTTCTTTAACTGACTCTGTGATTCAGCTCTGTCTCACCAGTCAGGGACTTTGTGCCAGTCGGTGAAAATCCCTCCTGTACTCTGAGCTCCACACTCGATCAGGTGACCTGCCAGACTGACACACACACACACACACACACACACACACACACACATTAACAGATATAACATCATCGTCTTAGATATGAAGGACAATGATGAGAGACGTTTGACAGAGAATCGGTGAAGAAAATGTGGCGGCAGGACACAGCTGAGACGAGACAGAGGAACAGAATCATTTCAGATGGTAAGATTCAGGTGATGATGATGAAGAGACTGTGTGTGTGTGTGTGTGTGTGTGTGTGTGTGTGTGTGTGTGTGTGTGTGTGTGTGTGTGTGTGTGTGTGTGTGTGTACCTCCCAGCAGCCAGCAGGTCATAGTCAGTCGTCTCCCATCCAAACTGTAACAGATAAAAACACCAGACTGAGTCTCCTCACAAACCAACAGGGTCAAAAAGCTTTTAAATCTTGCAGATTCCCTGGAACCTAACACACACACACACACACACACACACACACACACACACACACACTAATGTCAAACGCACAGTGTGCATGAGAGGCCCCAGAGCCACGGCGCTGTCCACACAACGTCCAGTTACCACGATGTCTGCCCCGAGATCCAGACAGCGACGAATAGGAAGAGCTCTGAACACACAGAGAGGAAACAACCAATGAGAGCAGCAGGTTTACTCTTCATCACACCTTCATCATCACGCATCAAACACTTCCAATCACTCAATAATAACATAGAGTGTCTGTACCCGAGGTAAGCGTTCATACTGTGGAGTGTTTTAGGTAACTGCTGTCTGCTGCCGCCATCCGCCATCTTGACTTCTGACAGACTGCTTCTCTGAGAGGAGAGGAGAGGAGACAAGGAGATGAGGAGAGGAGAGGAGAGGAGAGGAGACAAGGAGATGAGGAGAGGAGAGGAGAGGAGACAAGGAGACGAGGAGAGGAGAGGAGAGGAGACAAGGAGACGAGGAGAGGAGAGGAGAGGAAACAAGGAGACAAGGAGAGGATCAATTATTCTGTAATTCACACCAATCAATTCACACTGATGATGGTGACACTGTTGCCATAGTGACCTTACATGAGGCATGAGGTCATCCCCGGTCACCACGGCGACCTTGAGGTCCAGGCCGGCCTTCTTGATGACTTCCTGTATGGCTTCGGCGCAGGCCAGAGGGTTCACACCTCCGGCGTTACTCACCACGCGAATACCTGCGAAAGAGGACGGACACTACACCTGTCACTGTGTGTGGTTGCCATGGAAACTGACTCACCAGCAGCACATTACAGGGACATTATCAGACGCCATAACAACAACAACAACAATAATAACAATCATTATTTTACAGATTCAAATAAAGCGAGGTAAAAATAAAATAAATATAAATAAATTCTAATGAACATAAATCAAAGTGTGTTTCAGGAGCAGAGTTCATAAATGACCTGATGAAGTTTGATCTGTTCTAACAGGGAACCAGCAGGTGGCACAATGTGACTTGTTTCCTGTCGGGACCCCAAAAACAGGTTTTCTCACCTTTCCTGTGGATGTCGTTAATAAACGGAGCGAGAGCCACCTGGACGAAGTCCGGAGCGTAACCCATGTTCTGTCAGAGACACAGAGGAGATCATTTATTATCATACACATTGTTCTTATCTGCTGTGTCTATTTTTGTGTATTTACACTGAGAGCAAGATTTACACAACTTATCTAACACTTAGAGGGATAGTGCAGCCAAAAATGAAAGTTCAGCCATTATCTACTCACCAATATGCCGAGGGAGGCTCAGGTGAAGTTTTAGAGTCCTCACATCACTTGCAGAGATCCAAGGGGAGAGGAGGTAGCAACACAACTCCACCTAATGGAGGCTGACGGCGCCCCAGATTCAAACGTCCAAAAACACATAATTGAAACCACAAAATATCTCCATACTGCTCGTCCGTAGTGATCCAAGTGTCCTGAAGCCCAGACATAAAAAGCTGTTTGGAAAAACCTCATTTGAACTCTGTTTTTAGCCTCATTGTAGCCTGTAGCTCTGACTGTCTCGTCAGAGTTAGGTGGAGTTGTGTTGCTACCTCCTCTCCCCTTGGATCTCTGCAAGTGATGTGAGGACTCTAAAACTTCACCTGAGCCTCCCTCGGCATATGGGTGAGTAGATAATGGCTGAATTTTCATTTTTGGGTGCACTGTCCCTTTACGAATGAGAAAGAAGCAGATACCTGACCTGTATGGAAGCCCAGAGAGGACTTTATTTAAATAACATAAACTTGAAAATAAAAATGTAATTCCACAGTAGCATTATAATTCTCCACCTAGGTTCGTGTTTACTGAGTTAAAATTAAAATTAAAATACAATACTTCAATTTGGATTTTAATTTTCACACACTTGTGTCGGCGTCCCAAAATGAAAATGAAAAACTGTTTTACGTTTAATTTAAGTCATACCGCGCAGTGCAATGGACAACATTCACATGTTTAATAAAATGTGAAAATCAAAATGCGATATAAACAATAAATCCTAATTTTATATCTATGCGTTGAACATTTAACTGTCATTTTATTTGAAATGATTTTTTTGTTTTTAAACAATGTGAAAATGAAAACATCTCATTGTAATCTGCTGTACAGACGACAATATTCAAATGTTAAATTTATAAATTAAAATGCAACATAAACAAATATCATTTACACATATTGTGCTGCAGTTCTGTACAGTTTTAATATTTATTTCTGTTTCTCAGTTTTATTGTAATTTTTCTTCAGTGTTTATTGAACAGCACTTCATCTGTTTTTCACATGCTGCATTTTATAATTTCTGTAACCTTATAATGGCGCATCATCATCATGGCTTTTAATCTCAACGGCCTTCCCGGTTAAAAAACATTAAAAACTCTTGCTCGGAAATGTGTTTTACCAACAAAATATACTTTACTTACCACGAACACTGAAGTCACAATTAAAATTCATAACGATTTGAAAATAAAAACAGCACTGACATTTCATTTTCAAAGACTGAACCTGCAGGTTGACACTCAACAGGAAACAAAATGGCCGTCACAAGACGAGCCGAACAAACAACATACTGATCCTGATCAAACAGTTAAAGACATTTTTAGATCTTATGAACCAAAAAAGAAAAAAAAACAAAAACTTTATATCGTATATGATGTCACATTATTACGTTACGCAGTCATGTGTCAGAGCGTGTACAGACGTGTGACTCACAGGCATCTTGGTCTTGGCGGCGGTGAGCAGAGACATTGTGATCTCACTGAGGTAGTCGAACACCAGGAAGTCCAGCTTCCCGCTGTAAACCAGCTGAGGCACTGAAAACACACAAGATATATATATTATTATTTACATACTTTATTATTATTTATATAACACATTATTCATTATTTACGATGTTTTATTACTCAGTCACATGTTGTAGAAGACATGAGAAGTGTCCGTGACAGGAAGTAAAAGTGTGTTAAATTATTTTCAGTAATTTATTGTTGTTTACTGTTGAAGGAACATGTTCTGTGTTTACATGTAGTACAGTCCGTTCTGTAAACTGATAAAGTAATCAGAACTTGGTGGTCAAAGGTCACTGTGGCCTTGCTTCCATCTCATTATTGTTAACGCGGTATTTCAACTAACCTTCAGGGAACTTCCTCAAATTTGGCACAAACATCCACTTGAGCTCAAAAAGGAACTGAATAGATTTGGGTGGTCAAAAGTCAAACGTCAAGGTCACAGTAACCTGGTTATTCTCACTCTCTTAAACACAATATCTCGAGGCCATCAGGGAATTTCCTCAAACATGGCACAAATGTCCACTTGGACCCAAAAACTAACTGATTAAATTTGGGAAGTCAAAAGTCAAGGTCACTGTGACCTGATTTGTCTCATTCTCTTGGAACATGACACCTAAAGAATACCTCGACAAATTATTTTAAATTTGGCACAAACCTCCTCTTGGACTCAACGACGAACTAGTTAGATTTTGGTGGTCATACATCAAAGGTCAAGGTCACTATGGCCTTACTTCTTTGTTGTTCTTTAGATTTGGCTCACACTTTCACATGGACTTAAAAAGGCCCTGATAAGATTTTGGTAGTCTAAGGTCAAAGGTCCAGGTCCCTACGACCTTGAGACCCCTCGTTCTCATGAACGTGAAATCTCAGTCTTTCAAATATGGCACAAACGTCCACTTAGACTCATTAAGAGGAACTGATTAGATTTTGGTGGTAAAAGGTCAAAGTCACTGTGACCTGGTCTGTCCTACTCTCTTGAATGTGATATCTAAAGAACACCTTGAGGAATTTTTTTTAATATTTTGGCACAAACATCCATTTGGCCTCAACAATGAATTAGCTAGATTTTGGTGGTCATAGGTCAAAGGTCAAGGTCATGATTACCTTGAGCCCCGACATTATCATGAAGGTGATATCTCAGTCTTTCAAATTTGGCACAAGCATCCACTTAGACACAAGGATGAGGTAATTAGAATATGATTGTCAAGGGTCGGCATGACCTTGCTGCCATCTCATTCTTGTGAACATGATATTTCCGGAACACCTTGAGGAATTCCCTAAAATTCGGCACAAGAGTTCGCCTGGACTCAAAAAAGAAACTGATTAGATTTGGGTGTTCAAAAGTCAAAGGTCAAAGTCACTGTGACCTCTCTTGGGGTGTGATATCTACAGAACACCTTGAGGAAATTCTATCAAATTTTGGCACACGTCCACTTGGACTCGATGATGAACTAGTTGGAGTTTGGTGGTCACACATCAAAGGTCAAATTTGGCACAAACATCCAACTGGACTCATTGATGACGAGTTAGAATATGGAGGTCAAGGGCACTATGGCCTTGCTTCTGCTTCTTCTCGTGAACATGACCACTCAGACACACGTTACTTGTTGTTACTTGTACTTTATACTTTTACTCCACTACATCTCAGAGGCAAATATTGTACTTCATACTCTGACAGCTGTAGTTACTCTACAGATTTAGATTATTGATACTTAAGTATTTTTACTGTAGTTACTTACCTCAGCATTCACAGAGTACACTTAGTTCACATGAACAGCTGTTAGGCAGCAGCGTGTGTGTGTGTGTGTGTGTGTGTGTGTGTGTGTGTGTGTTCAGCATGATGTTAGCTTTAAACAGGTGTGTGTTCTGTACCTGACACGGCTGTGTCCCCCCAGAACCCGGATGCACAGCCGATCCGGACAGGTGTGGTCCGGGCTGACCTGGTGTAACACCTGGAGCTCACTTTACCTCCATGTGTGTGACTCGGTGCGAAGTTAGCAGCCGCGCTAACGTTCAAACACCTCGCGTTTAATCTGACGCACTTCTCTGCGCTTCTGCCGCGCGACAACCGCGTGAGTGCCGCGGGCGCGTGCCGGAGTAAATGTGGAAAATTCGACATTTTGAATAAAAGTGTTTATAAACGCAGGAGAGCAGAAAACACACGGACAGGCTGCTCCGACGGGTTCAAGGTGCACCGGTCCATCCATAAAAACAGTCCGACAGGAAACACGTCACGGAACGCTTCCTAACATCCGGGGTTTGCTTCCTCTGTTTTTTTATTTTTTATTTTTTCAAGCACACATTAATAAACAAACAAACACTCGTAGGAAACACATGCGCACTGTTTAATATGATATAATATAACCGGAGGAAAAAACACACAGACACACTCAGATAAAAAAAAAAAAAAAATACAACATCATTCGTGTGATTTAATATTACTAACAGTAAACTACTGAACATATGGAAGCCCAAAGAGGGCTTTATTAAAATTATGCTGTAAACTTTCAAATGAAAATATAATAATCATATTTGCATTTTCAGAAACATATATGGCTGCCTTATGACCATAGTAAAATAAAAAAAGAAAAGCTGTTTGACATTTAATTTTCAAAGCCGTAGCCCGCTGTGCAGCGCAAAATATTTAACTGTTTATTCAAATTAAAAACTAAAATGCAAAATAAACAATGTAGACTAATTTTTCATTTCAACACACATTTATGAACAAACAAACACTCGTAAGGAATTCAAGCAGACTGTATAGTGTGAATTTTTAACTATTGTCCAAATAAATATAAAATAAAAATGATATATGGGCCTTAAATAAAAAATACATGTGTAATCAGCATCGATATGAACGTTTTTCTCCTCACTGACTTGGTCAATCCATGTGAAATGTGGCACAGTGGTAGAGGGTCATGGGAGGATGCCAATGAAGCAATATTACATCAATTGGCCAAAGGGGGGCGCTATAGCAACCCATTGAAATGTCAAACTTTGAATGGGCATATCTCATGCCCCGTATGTGGTAGAGACATGAAACTTTGCACAGAGATGCCTCTCCTCATGAGGAACACATTTGCCTCAAGAACCCATAACTTCCGCTTATATAGATTTTCCGCCATTTTGAATGTTTTGAAAAACACTTCAAATGGATCTCTTCCTAGGAAGTTTGAGCGATCTGCATGAAACTGGGTGAACATAATCTAGGGACCAATATCTAAAGTTCCCTCTTGGCAAAAGTTGGAAAACTTACTAAAACTGAGCTTCTATAAGGCAATGAATATTGCGGAGGGCGTGGCTCATCACATAAAGGTGTATAACATCTCAAGGGTTTCACCCATCACCACGCAACTTTGTAGGCATATGACCACACATAATCTGAGGGGACCCCTCCATTATTGACCCCATCAAACAAAATGGGGGCGCTAGAGAGCTCATTTCTTATCTAGGCCTAACCGCCATATGGATTTTTACTAAACTTGGTAGATATGTAGAACAGGACGCCTCAAGGTGACTGGAGAAATTTAACTCTAATTGGCAACTGGGTGGCGCTATAACAACAGAAAAATGCTTCAAAATGGCTAAAATGCGACCGATGGCTGTGGCTCCCCCTGTGGACCAATGTTGGTTTAAACACTTTAACTATCTGCCTTTCAACGTGCTACCTCAACTACTAATGTACAGTTTTAGCCCACTAACTATCCCACTACTGGCAATGGTACTACTGTACTTTCAATAAAGCAATCGCACTATCAACTTCACAAACACTCTGTCTGAATACATTGCTCTTCTTAATGGGTTCAGTTGACTATTTAATCTGCAGTTTCCTATGACCTGTATCCCAAACACACACCATGTGAAACTGTACGTGGGCAGCTGTGCACTCAGTGGGTATGGACTAGTTATTATTAAACAGCAGTCCAGGCGATGGCGGCAAACAGGAAGTTGATCCAGCCAAGAAAAAGGCTTTCATTACAGTTCTGGTCACACAGGTGTGTTTTAGTGTTAAAGTCTTGTGTCTGTGCAGGTAATGATGGTGTTAAACTACCTGCTCACGGTGATGGCGGTGCCATTGTGAGGGCCAATGTCCCGGCACACTTACCTGTGCCAACTGGTTGCCACCTCTGTCTCTTTGTCTGTGTTCAGCAGCTTCATCCAGCCTGTCATGTTCCTGATGAGGAGGAGGAAGTTACCCAGCAGGGCCGATGGTTAATCTGAGACTGTAAAACAGGTCAAACTCAAGAGTCATTTAATTTGTTTGGTCTTGATTTCTCCAGATTTTGGAACAAACGTGTCCAAATATTTTATCTACTAATGCTACAAGAGATATTTCGCCTCTCAGCAAGAGGGTTCCCGATTCGGGTCCAGGGTGTGGGAGCCCTTCTGTGTGGAGTTTGCATGTTCTCCCTGTGTCAGCGTGGGTTCTCTCCGGGTACTCCAGCTTCCTCCCACAGTCCAAAGACATGCAGGTTAACTGGTGACTCTAAATTGTCCGTAGGTGTGAATGTGAGTGTGAATGGTTGTCTGTCTCTATGTGTCAGCCCTGTGATAGTCTGGTGACCTGTCCAGGGTGAACCCTGCCTCTCACCCAGTGTCAGCTGGGATAGGCTCCAGCCCCCACGACTCTCAAGAGGATGAAGCGGTTAGAAGATGGATGGACAAAGCATTAGTACTGTCAGAATGAAAAATGGAAAAACATAATAGCATGAGTGGTTTGGCATCATGCAAACAATCTGCCTATTTCCCTCCCATACAGCTGGAACAACACAAACACCAACAGTCATTCATCATCATCATCATCATCATCATCATCATCAGAACACCTGTGAACAGCAGACAAGTTTTTGTCGGACATAAGGAAAGCTATCAGACGTAAATACCGTGCACCAGGTGGGTCTCCTTTCCATTTCTGTAAGGGCTTTAACATTTAATAACATTTAGATTAATAAGGCTGTGGAAAATTTGGATTTACACAATAACAACATTACGTGGAACTCAGTGAGTATAATTTATGTGGTCACCTGTATTTTGATTTTGTGTTTGCATCGATGGAGAGAAGAAAAACAGGACTTAATGCACCTCTACACCGACTTTATTTTTAACTTCAAGAGTCAAGTTCTTTTCACTGTGCAGATGTTATCATGTTTTAACATGTGGAAATGATGTATTTTGACTGTATTAGATATTAAATACGTTCTTCTCTTTGGCAGATGCATCAATATAAAGGCCTTGTTTCGAGGATAAGCATTTTTGAAATGGTTTTTGATATTTTGTGTCTTTGACGTTCATCACAGAACATGTTCAACACATATTTCATGCTACTGTTTTGTTTTGTTTTTCAAGCTTTTAAGTCTCTTAGAATAATTTAAGATTCTCCTTCATGGTGGCCACAGGGTATTATACCCACTATTTTTATTACAGATTCTACTACATTTGGCCCAAGTGTTTTGGAGCAGGAGGAAACAGCTGGTGTCATTTGTGCAAATCATCCAAAACATAAGTGTAAATAAACACACACACACATATATATATATATATATATATATACCTCTGTATCTTTGGACAGAGCCAGGGTAGCTGTTTCTCTGCTTCCAATTGCGATGCTAATTTCTCTTGTGGTGCTCCACAGGGCTTAGATTTGGGTCTTCTACAGTTTAGAACACACATGCTTTCTCTGTGGTAAGTTTTTGCAATTATTGTTATGCATGCTAGCACATGAGAATTTTTTTGGCCTTTGACGACTTGTTGCCTCATAGCTGTGACCTTGACTAATATGAGCACAGAGTGCTCGTCAACTGTACACATGGCAAAGCATCAGAGGAATGATGTTGTTGGTGCTGCAGGTGGAACTGTGAAACAAATGACAGGTCACAGTTGTTTTTCTGTCTTGTTTTAGCGTTTTCCAACAACATTCAGTATCAAACACACTGCTATTGTTTGTTTACATTCTTGTTCCTGAAAGTCAGTCTCAAGCACCTCTTTCCCGATGACATCACATGCATCCTGAAAGACAGCGAGCTTTATTGGCCGGGGAATGACCTGTAGTTTGTCATCTCTCTCTGCCAAGTCAAAGCAACAGTTTATGACTCTATAATTGCCCAATCTGACACAGTGACCATCGTAACAGACAAAAAAAATCCTGTAGTCCAAACCTGGCATAAGAACAATCCATTGGCCCGAGTTCCATTCCAGTAATCTGTCAACCAGTCCTCAACCCTCTAGTTTAAAACCTGGAACTGGAGTACAGGAACTCCATTTGGATGATGGTGATAATGATTGTATGACCTTATGTTTTAATATCGGTAACTCTCTCGAGGCTAAGAAAAGTGCCAGTCCTGCACCAGTGGTCGCCTTCCTTCAGTGGCCACTGCTGAAGAACTGATTCTTACATTTTGTGATTGCAGGCACCACTAAGCCTGACATCAAAATGGAATTTGTGACTCCTTGTGAAGTCTTTGTATGTTCTCCTCTTCAGGCTTTCAACCATCAAACATGCAGGTCAACGCCTCCTTCAACACCTCCCTGCAATCCTCTCTCCGCTGCCCATTAGACCCCGTCTATCTTGACACGTTTAAATGCTTTCAAAGCACTACTAGCGTCATCATCTTCACCACCTTCACCTGTGCCAGCCTCCTCCTTCTCCCGCTCTACATCCTGATCCTCTGGATGGGTTTTCAACGATGGAGGCGTCAGTGCTCCATTACCACGGTAACAACAAGCCACTCGGATGTCATCACCTACAACATGGTGGCCATGGAGATTTTTGGAGTTTTGGGATGTGTGTTCTACTGTATTGCCATCTACACCTGTCGTATGGACACGATGATGTTTGGGTATTATGTTCTTGCCATGATTTACCTCGGACAGACTTTATTTCACTGCTTGACTTGCATAGACCGCTACCTGGCTGTTGTTCACCCCATCACCTACCTGGGCCTGAGGCAGGCAGCTGGGGTGAAGGTCAGAAACATCATCATCGGTTGTGTTTGGCTGCTGTGCTTTGAATTAACAGGTTTAACAGCTTTGACCTTCCCTGACTTCCCATCTGAAGTTTTTTATGCCATGTACGCCTGCACCATAACTGTTGTTTCCTTCTGCACCTTTTCTGCTCTCTGTGTTCTGATTCGTCGAGGGCCAGGGAAAGCGGGTGGGAAAAGGGAACGGATTGACCGGTCAAAGCAGAGAGCTTTCTATACCATCATAATCATAATGGGAATACTGGTGATGAGGTTTTGGGGGCTACTGGTTGGCAATATCATGTCTGACGTAAAGAAGAATCTTGGAAATAGTGGATGTACGGCTCTAATGCTCAGATTCTGGCTCTGTCTGCCGAGCAGCCTGGTTCTACCGCTGCTGTTTCTACACAGAGCAAGAAGACTAGCACGTTCTAGTCCTAACTCAAATCAGACTGAAAACTAGAGAAAACTGGATGACATGACACACAGCAATGAGCTACAACATTAGAACCACTGGCTGGTGAAGAGACTACCATTGACCATCTTGTTACAATGTAAAGTTCTGCTGGGAAACCTCTGAGTCTGGCATTCATGTGGATGACACCTGACATGCTCCGCTCACCAAAACACTGCTGCAGACTAAGTCCACTCCCTTATGGCAACAGCGCTCCCCAGTGTCAGCGGCCCCCCCCCCAGCAGAACAAACTGCTCAGGACGTGACAAAGAGCCCAAGGCATCATCCTGGCCCCCAAATACCCCAGATCCTGATCCAATCAAGCATTCATGGGACGTGACGGTACCCCACCTCACAACCCACAAGACTCAAAGGATCCGGTGTCAATGTCTTGGTACCAAACACCACAGGACACCTCCATGTGTCCACAAAAGTCAGAGCAAAGTCCGATCCAAGGAAGCCTCATCATGGATTGGACTCTGGGGTACCATGTCCCACAAATGTTCTATTGGATTGGGATCTGGGGTATTTGCGGGCCAGGTCTTAGCCTTGAGCTCTTTATTGTGCTCCTCAGGCCATTTGACTGCCATCAGGCAAAGTGCAGTCAAGGGGTCTACTTGATCTGTAATGGTGTTTGGGTGGGTTGTGCATGTCAAGTGGCATCCACAGGAACGCCAGGACCCAAAGTCCCCCAGCAGAACCCTGCAGTGTAACAAGATGATCAATATTAGTTGCTTCATTTTTTTTAATCTCAGGAACAGAAGGGGAGACATTTGGTCAGATGCTGAATTGGTGGGTGGAGTCATACAATCACGGGGTGGTAATTTTAGTTTAGTTTTCGCCCAGTTTAATCACTTTGTCTGTAACCAGCATCTTTCTTGTTATTTCTGGAGCGAGTGCACAGTGCCCTCCACCTCTGGAGTCACTGAATGGAAAGAGTATTTTCCTTGGCCATGACAGATCACATTTAACCAGGTCATTTGTGGTTTTGCAAAATGCAAAGACCTGCCAGTTGTGTTTGTTTTCCACGTGTTCCAGACACACCTACGTTCACAATATATCCTCTGACAGAAGAGCAGTGTATTGCCATCTGTGAAGAGGCAGCTTCATCAGTTTGGAGAAAAACAAAAGAAAACAAGGTTTGTCTCTTTTAATGTGCTCAAATGCACCTATATTTATTTATATTAGTCTTGAAGTAAATGTTTAATAGTAAATGGCGGGCCTGTTTAGTATTATTAAATGGTCCTTTTGTGATCTAAAATCCATTTTGGGTGAGGCCGTTAACTGACGATACCTCAACTGAGTATCCGAGTACTGATCCAATGTAAAGTAACTTGAGGCTAGTGATCGGCAATCCAATACCCCTGCAGCATATTGGATTGGCGCACCTCTAGTTGTCACAGTTTTATATACTAGACATCTGAAATGTTAATGTTTCATCCAAATTTTACCAAGTTTGGACCGAGAAGAAGTTTAAGCAGTGAAGCTGTGTTGTTTCAGTGTCAGACACTAAACCCTGTGCCTGACACAGCCCGAGGAGACAGAGAAGTTCATTAGACGACAGGAACTGTTTGAGAGGTTTGATTAAAGTTTTTTTTATGTCACTAAAGGAATACATCATGTGAGGGTAAAACTTTTGATGGGCATTACTTCATTTAACAGCTGTTTTTTTTCCTTCCTGGTGATTGGGTTGTGTTTTTTCAGAGAAACGGGACTTCTGAGCAATGGGTGATGGTTTAGGGAAAACTGACTGCAGATAAATGAACATTTGGTAAAATGGGACATTTCCAGCTAACGCTTAGTTCACACTACACAACATTTTTGTCTGTCATAAAATCTGTCCGTGACTTGGCTGACAGACGTGACAGACTACACGATGGTCCACACCAATCATCTCCGGTCATCTTTCATGATGCGTGTGATGTCATCGGGTTATTCTTGTCCTTTATTAGTATTATTATTAATTCAATCAGTGAGTGTGTTTACATGCACAGTTTAATTCCCTTTTCATTCCCTTTAATTCCCTTTCTGCACATGCTTGTTTCCTTGCCCTTCTGGCGCCATGACGTATGTAGCGCGCATAGCAACGGGCTGAGATAGAGCAGTCAGACTCGTTGCACTCACCAGTTTCCATTCACCACAGCACGGTCTTCTACCTCCCTTCTCCTCCTCAACAGACGAAGCATTAGCAGAACAAGGTTGTTGTCGTACTGCTGCTTCAAGAATAGAAGCAAAACAAGAAAAAGGCACGGATCATCATGTATGACGCCTGTCATCGTTCACAATCTGAGCCGACACCACATGATGCTGCGTCAGGCTGTAACCAGGCTGATGTAGTGTAGTGTGAACCAGGCATAACAGGGTTTAGAGGATTTGGCCGTGGGAGCGATGGGCAGACCCTGGTCATTTTCATTGTCTTGTCCTAAACCTCTCATTGTTTCTGTGAGGTTTCTTTGTACGAGTCTTTCAAGTGGAACTCACCACACTTGCTAGACTGGAGGCATTCACGAGGAGGCATGAGTTGTGCTGCGTTCGTTTTGTCACCTCCGAGTTGACAATAGTTTTTGCATTCTAGCTGACAACAGTGGACAAGTCGGAAAAAAACATGGACGCCCGCAAGAAAGCCTTTGTTGCCCGTGCACTTTGGGAGTATAGACAGCTTCACAACCATCATGCAAAATTGCTATAAACAGTACTTTAGCAGTGTTTACTCACTATGTATGTGACCGGCAGCCATCTTGAATTCGTAAGTCAGGATTGATGTGGCTGCTCCGAGTTTTCAAGTTGGAAATCCGATCTCAGGGTGCGTTCGAGATTAAACTTGTGACTGGGAACTGGGAATTTCCAACCTCAGAGTACAAAACGAACGCACCATTACACACGTCCTGCTGTCAGAAATCAGGTGAGCGATGTGCAGAGATCACAGGCCCTGTTAGTGTCAACATGTGAGGCAGACTGCAGCCTGATGAGCTCAGTCAGAAGGTCTCACCAAAGATCAGGAGCTCCTAAAGGAGACGTCAGAGTCCAGAGAGGATAGGAACATAAACGACCAGTTTTAAAGCCACGGAGAAACACAGTTATCAGATTAAACTAGAGGAACTGAGGCATCTATTTGTTCTTACCACGTTATGTTTTCTTGTCGAAGAGTAAAAAAGAGTCCAAAGTAATGCTAAGTTTCATGTTGCAGCCTCTAAATTGTTCCATACTCTGCCTCCCAGACTTCCTTACTCCCTCCTCTCTCTTCTACAGGCCATGTCCACCAACTCTTCATCCTCCTTTAATGTCACCGTCATTCCAACTTCCCTCCGCCCCTCTGACCCTCCCCTCTACATACAGTGCCTGAGCTCCACGGGCAGCATCGCCATCTTCGTTGTATACACCTTCACCAACATCCTCCTCCTCCCTCTCTACTTCCTCATCCTCTCCATGGGACTCCAGCGATGGAGGCGTCAGCGCTCTGCACCTGCGGGGCACTCAGTGAGCCACTCTGACGTCTTCACCTACCACATGGCTGCCGTGGAGATTTTTGGTATTGTTGGATCATCCCTCTACTGTTTGAGCATCTTCACCAAGACTGTGACGATGTTACTGGTGGGCATGTTTGTTGCCTGCGTCATTTTCCCTGGACAGTCTCTGTTTCACATCCTGACCTGTGCGGAGCACTACCTGGCCGTTGTTCACCCCGTCACCTACATGCGCCTGCGAGAGTCAGGCGGCGTCAGGATCAGGAACATCTGCACCATGTGTGCGTGGCTGCTGATCTTCGGATGGGTCGGGATGACACATCTGCACCTGCCTGATTTCCCTTTCATCCCGTTACTCTGCATGATGGGCGCCTCAGTGATTGTTATATGTTTCTTCTGCCTCTCTGTTCTCTGTGTTCTGAGGCGTCCGGGGCCGGGGGAGGTGGGCGGGGACAAGGAGCGGGTTGACCAATCAAAGCAGAGAGCTTTCCACATCATCAGGGCCATAACTGGAGTTCTGTTGTTGAGGATTGTGGGGCTTCTGGTTAGTTTTGGCTTGTCCTATCTGCAGTCACTCAGCAAAGTAGATCTATGTGTGTTGCTGGAGGCTGGGATCTTTCTGACCGTGCCGAGCAGCTTGGTGCTGCCTCTGCTGTTTCTGCACAAGGCGGGAAAACTAGCGTGTTGTAGGTGCAACACTGAATCAGGATGAGGAGTCAAGTGAGCGGCTGTCATTGCTGGAGACGTTTCACAAGATGACACACAACATATATATTTTTCCATTAACCGTTACTGTACGTTCACACCAGAAGCTTCCAAAGAGGCAAAGTCTGTCGCGGACGCCCAAGAAGCACGACTGTCAGAATTATTTGTGGCAGCTTTGGTGGCTGTAGTCGCTCATCACGTGAAT
Organism: Epinephelus awoara; assembly: GCA_035609425.1. Lineage (NCBI taxonomy): Eukaryota > Metazoa > Chordata > Actinopteri > Perciformes > Serranidae > Epinephelus > Epinephelus awoara. The sequence goes on along the minus strand of CM069315.1, from coordinate 31,219,441 downwards.
CATTGAACATTCAATCGTGCTTGTCAATTTGAAGGGATAGTGCACCCAAAAATGTAAATGCAGCCATTATCTACTCAGCCATATGCCGAGGGAGGCTCAGGTGAAGTTTTAGAGTCCTCACATCACTTGCAGAGATCCAAGGGGAGAGGAGGTAGCAACACAACTCCACCTAATGGAGGCTGACGGCGCCCCAGATTCAAATGTCCAAAAACACAGAATTGAAACCACAAAATATCTCTATCAGCTTTTTATGTCGGGGCTTCAGGACACTTGGATCACTACGGACGAGCAGTATGGAGATATTTTGTGGTTTCAATTATGTGTTTTTGAAAGCAGCATAGTTGCTGCTTGTTGTTGTCCAGTCAGAAAGCTCATAGTTGGCCGACACAAAGCTGTGTTTGGTCGATTAAAACAGAAAACAGAAATATAACACCTAAGAAGGTCACAATTAAACAATAAAGCCTGCAGTTCTCTCCTCTATTACGAATATTACACACTTTAAAACTCACAAGACCGACCGACTACGTCCACAACACCGTCCCAAGCCTCATTCTTTTTATTCTGGTCTCTGTAACCGAACAGCGACACATTATAAAGGACTGAGCAGGCGTGAACCCAAGTATTAAACTTCTCTATATCCATTGTCAGAACAAGTGTGCTGTAGGAGCCAAAGTTACATGGCTTGTTCTCTGGGACCCGCTTCATCGAGGCACGTCAGCATTCCGATTGGTTGTCGCCAAATTGCGTCAGAGCTCATTACCATAAAGTTAAACAAGTTTGACTCCCCTCCGGACCCACTTCCATCGCCCAGACGCGTGGCTGACAACCAGGTCAACCAGGTCTCCCAGGTTGCCCAAGTCGCCGGGCTCTCATTAAAAATTAATGGCTTCTGCCATTTTGGAAGCTCTGGTCGCTGTTGGTTTGAACATACAGTTAACGAACCATCAGTGAGGAAGACGTGGTCTTCATTTTAATCACAGACAGAGCTCAGAAGTGGGCTGTAGTAACTTTGGCTGCAAGCTAGTTCAAACATGAACAGTTTAAGTGTTAAAACAAATTATCTGAAGTACCTGTTAGTACCTGCCCACCTGGATATCACACCAATCAAACTACAGATGTGACATCATCAGTCGGCACCATAAACTCCTGGTCACTGGAGAATAATCAGTCAACACGGTGCGTTGATTTCTGTGAATTTAAAATGTATTTTTAAACAGTTTAATTGAAATATTTGGTTCTTTATACTTATGTTCAGGGTCCTGCATTTCCATATTTGGAGTACATTTGGTGTTCTATATAATATGTATGGTTTGCTCTATGTTTATATTTGGTTTGTTAAATGTTAATATATGAGGTGAAATATATTTAGTTTGCTTGTTGTATATTCATATTTATATTTATATTTATATTTGGGTGTTATATAGTTACATTTTGGTTGTTGTGTTTAACAGTTTTATATTTTAGATGTATATTTATATGTGGGGGTCATATATTTATATTTTGGTTGTATAATTATATGTATATTTATATATGGGGCTATATATTCATGTTTTAGTTGTTGTATATTTATATTTGGGGGTTATATATTTATATTTTCGTTGTTGTGTTTTGCAGTTTGCTTGCATATTTACATTTATATTTATATTTGGGGGTTATTTAATCATTTTCTAGTTGTTGTATATTTATATTTAAATTTATATTTGGGGGCTACACGCACGCACACACACGCACACACACACACACACACACACACACCTATATATTTATAGAGTTTTGTGGCCATCATGAGGCCTTCAACACGTCTTGTCCTCAACATGATGAGTCTAATGAGTCATTTGCATGGCCGCCAGCTGCTGCAGCCTTCGTGCCTCTTGGACACTCATCACCTCTGATTTGCATTTGTTCCCGTCTCTGGCTGAACCCACACACAGAACTGTCAGAGGAGAATTATGATCAGCTGGAGAGAGTTATTTTAAGCCTTGGGACATTTTTTTTCCGACTTCTTAGATAATCATGGGGACATCATGATAATGTCTGAGATGCCTTCACGTACCTGATCACGTTCATTCGCTCTGTTGGTGAGTTCAAGGGCAAACACATACGTCAAACACCAAGCAGCAAACTGTTATAAGAATAAGATCTGACATTTGCTATTAGTCAAACAGAAAAAGATGAATAATTACTGGGTGTGGTGTTTATTATTTATAAATGAGTGTTTATCAATAAATAACAATTCAATCCAGTGATACAGTTATTTTATTATTCATAGAAGAAAATGTAACATCACAGGTCGTATGATCTGACAGTGTTGAATTATAATTACATCAAAGATAAATAAAACATATGAAGTCCAGTTCATTTGGATTATAACTTGTCTTTTTAACTATTGGGTGCAATAAAAATGCTAGGCTAAACCGACGTAGCAACCACATAGCAACATCTTAGCAACCACGCTGAACACCCGAGAAACCATGTTAACATTCCAGTAACCACCTGGCAACGCTGGACAAACTACGACACAGCCAGGCCCTCAGGAACACTGCTCACTCTTGCAGCAACTTCTCCCCAGTGGTCACTTGTGGTATTGCAGTGAAAAAATCTCCTGCAACCCAGAATAATTTTCCCCACAGACCACCATTATAAAAGAGACGATTTTTGATCTGTGGAGATTTTACGTTTGTAGAAATTTCCTGCAACTGAGAAGAGTGATTTAAAAATCTGTGACATCATCACTGTCTGCAGCTCCACAGGAACCGCCTGATGACACCACAGCTACCAGCGCAGTCTACAATCACCTCATTCAGCAAAGTCAACAGCAGGAAATGTTGGTCTTGTATGTTTCCACAAATACTTAACATTTGCACATCTCATACGTATCATGTCAACGTTTCCAAAGTGACGTAGTATCTGAGCTGACGGTGTCATCAGGAGGTGGAGGGCGTCCAGCTTGGCAGGCGTCTCTCCCAACAAAGAAAACTCGTTGTGTTTTAGCGAGTCAGTGGGTGCAGTTACATGATGGCTTCTCATTCAGAATGAATTAAATCTGAATGAAATCATTCTGAATTAAAGTCTTTCCAGGTAGTTTACATGAGAAATATTCATTCCGAATGAGGGTTTACACGGAGATCAGTTTAATCGCCTTTATTTGGGTCCGCACAAGGTTTGGGGCAGGGAAGGTTTCTGATTGGATAGGGGGCGGGGCGGATGTTACGTGTTTATGTTTACCAGAAGAAAACACTGTAGTCCTCGCTCCGGATAACAAGATGCTTGACGACATGTTCTTAGTGCCTTTTTCAGGCTTGTTTTGCTTCTATTCTTGAAGCAGCAGTACAACAACAACCTTGTTCTGCTAATGCTTCATCTGTTGAGGAGGAGAAGGGAGGGAGAAGACCGTGCTGTGGCGAATGGAAACCGGTGACCGACTGCTCTATCTCAGCCTGTTGCTATGCGCGCTATATACGTCATGGCACCAGAAGGGCAAGGAAACGAGCATGTGCAGAAAGACCGGAATGAACTTAAAGGGACATTGTGTAACATTTTCAGTTGTTTATTGGCAAAAATGTATGTCTGCATTCATAAATATGTCATCACTGGTGTACTATTACCTCCACCAATAATCTGATTTATTCTTGTAAAAGGAAAATTTAGGATTTGTTTGTACATTGTGCAGGTAAGTCGTCTGGGGGGTTCCATTACGGTTCGCCATCTTGAGAATACATCCACCAGCAAGGGACATACAGCACCGCCTTCGGCGTTTTCGTTGAGAGCCAGGCCAGCACTGCGTGACTGAGGAGCCGAAGGAGAGGAGCGAGAGGCGCTTCGCTACTACCCTGGCACATTTGAAACTAAGTCCCACTCTTTGAGCATAATGCAGGATCATGCATATGCAGCATCATGGGAGACGGAATCCTTGTCGCCAAGAAAGTGCAAAAGGGAATAGAAAAGGCAGCGTGACCGGTGAATTAACAGAACAGAACGAAGGCCCACATCAGGTTAGCCTTTCCCAGGTAGAGAGAGCTGCTGAGGGAGAATGGTAATACAATCACAGGCCGGCGCCGCTGTTGGCTGTTAGCGGCTGTTAGCGGACAGTCGCTAACAGTCTCATCCCTCTCCTCGCATCACTGCGCCGCTGTTAGCCGGTGTTAGCCGCTGTTAGTGGCCAGTCACTAACAGTCTCATCCCTCTCCTCGCATCACTGCGCCGCCGTTAGCCGGTGTTAGCCGTTAGCCGCGATTAGCCGTTAGCCGCCGTTAGCGCTGGCCTGTGATTGTATTACCTTTCTCCTTCAGCAGCTCTCTCCACCTGAGAAAGGCAACCCCAATGCTGACCCTTGTTTTTTTAATTTGCCGGTCACGCTGCCTTTTTGATTCCCTTTTGCACTTTCTTGGCGACGAGGATTCCGTCTCCCGTGATGCTGCATAATACATGATCCTGCATTATGCTCAAAGAGTGGGACTGTGTTATGCGGCAGTAGTGCCGCTGGCCACTAACAGCTGTTTCAATTTACATCCGCCCCAACAGTCCTGCGTTGTAAACACAGCCAGCATGGTGAGGAGGGGGTTTGTCAACTCGCGTCGCGTGTGTCTGTGTAGCAGCCTGAATGAATACTCCATGTAGTATCGGATGACATGGTTTCATCAGTGTTATCATAGCTTTTTGGTCCACAGCGGCTACCGTTGTTGCAATACGTGTTTGAAACAGTGAGGCGCTAGAGTGCGCCATCTGTTTGAATGCAATATGTGATTTCAACCTAAGATGGGAGAAATTCCTACACACTGTGGCTTTAAAGAGTGTATGTATGAGTGTATACAAGTGAGAGAAATTCTTTCATTGGAAATTATAAACGGAATATTCCAGCCCCTTACATCGGATTGAATTTTCAATCACATTGGCCATTTTCATTCTGAATGAGGTGTTTACAAGATCACTTTTAATAGGAATGAACTTTCATTCAGAATGACAAGGGAATTAAACTGTGCATGTAAACACAATCAATGCTGTGTTTCCAGCAGCTTTTTGGGCCCAAAGAGAAGTTGTTTTGTACCAATATATTGCTGCTTTTCCTGCCAGGATTGCACCTCACCTCGTGACCACATAGGAACCACATACAAAGTTCGTCAAACCACCTGGTTACGCTCTAGCCACCAACTGGCAACCACCAGTTCCTTCTCTAGTGAGAGGTACCTTACATGTAACAAAAATAAGCCTAACATCCTCATAATATCAGCATTTAACATCTAGACATTAAGGAACACATTAAGAGTTGTCAGACGCTGAACTTCTTTTTGGTACAGACTGAAATGTGACGATAGCGTTCAGGATAAAACCTTTCTTATCAGTTTCTGATTTGAATCAAATGTTAATATCTGACGACGTATCATTTATGTATTTGTGCTGGAACCCAGAGTCGTACAAGAACCAGTACCATGGTACCCAGCCCTCCTGAAACAGGACCAAAATTGAGCTTATAATCACTCGGATTCTAAGTTATGACACAAAAACGCAGACCAGTTTTCAGTCCGATTCAGTGTTTACAGCGCGAAAGTTTTCCTGCCCGCTGTAGAAACAGCAGTGGTAACACCAGACTGCTGGGCAGGGAGGACCAGACGGCAGATGTCATCACCGCACACCCAACGCTGTGGCTGAGCAGCAGTGAGACCTGAAGAGCGTCACAGATCAGCATTCCCCCCAAACACAAGAACAGCACTGCGGTGATGGTCACGATGGTGTGGAAAGCCCTCCGCTTCATTTGGTCGACCCGTTCCCCGCCGCTGCCCACCTCGCCCGGGCCTGCGCGCCTCAGAGCACAGAGCGCAGAGAGGCTGCAAAAACTGACCACGACTGAGGCAGGTCAGGGTGTGAAAGTGGATTTTTACACTCCAGGTGGAAGTAAAAACCACCAAGCTGCACGTCATCATGTCTGGCAGATCAGCGACCGCACCGAAACAGAAGAGGAAAGACCCCGAGACTGTGACCATCTCCATGGCGACCAGGTGGAAGGTGAAGACGTCCGAGTGACTGGTCGTTGCTGCTGCTGTGGAAACAGAGCGCTGCTGCTTCCATCGCTGGAGCCCCAGGTAGAGGATGAAGGTGAAGAGAGGGAGGAGGAGGAGGATGTTGGTGACGGAGAAGGCTGAGAAGATTAAGACGCTCAGTCTGGACTTGGAGCACTCCAGGATATGAAGGGAGGAGTTGAAGAAGAGGAGAGGAGCATCAAGGGATGAATACGCGAAGAAAGAGTTGGCTGACATATTTATGAAGAGCGAGGTCTGAAGAGGAAGAGGAGGCACAGCGAAGAAAAAAGGAGGATGTTCAGAGGAAGGAGAAACACAGGAGGGAAAAATACTTTAATGATGCGACAAAATCTCATTGGAAGAAAAATACAATCTTCAGATCTTTAAAGTGACAGTGTGTGAGGACAGTCCAGTCGCCAGAGGGAAATGTTGGAATTGTGCATTTCTGAAAACCACAAATACGTTAATACACAACATTTCTACATTTTATACAACAATTCCAAAGTGACGTAGGACAGGAGCGGAGTTAGTCACTGGGGGTTGGAGGGGACAGTGGACAGCCTAACACCTGTCCCAGTCAGGACAGAGCCACGAAAAATGATTTTAAACAACACTGTGTTTTCTGTCAACAACTTCCTTTCATACCTCAAGACTTTGCACAGATATTTGCACATCGCTTAAGTTATACATACAGCAAAGGTACTGCAGTATCAATATATGTAGCATAAACCTATATTACTGTAGTTTGTAGTCATGTAAAGTAAAAACAGAGTCTTAATTAATAATAATCTGTGTCCTGAAAGGCAAGTCTTTCTTTCTTCTTTTAGAAAATGTCATATTTCTAAACATCACGTACCTCAGCAGTTTCCGATCTTCCTGCTCCTGCGTCTCCAAACTCACTGCCTGCTGTTTGCTGCTATCTGGCATGAATATACATTAAATTATGCGTGTCATGAGTGTGTTTATGTGAGTGTGACTTTGAAGGTGTTTGTGTGTAACAGGTGAGAGTCTGATTGTGGGGTTCTTTGCATGTTGCAAAACTGATGTCGATCTTATGCTACTTTTGCCGGTAAATTGCAATCTAGGCAAATTTCTCCTATCATCGCTCTGCAGGCAGATCAGAGATCAGAGATCACAGCAGGGTGGAGTCTGGCTGTGTGTTTAATCAGTCGGCAGCCAAACAAAGAAAACAGTCATAGTGATGAATTTCATCCACATCAGTTTATTATCATTGTCTGCAGAGATTACAAAACCAAAACACACACAAACACACACCATTACAATAGAGAGTAACAATTCTTCTTCAGAGCAGTGAAGCAATATGGGATGAACTTTCAGCCCAGTTGCCAGAAGTTTCCAGCTGAAGTGTTTTGTAGCAACCTGTCACTGCGTTTCCAGCGGGCTGGGGTGACCCATCACTGATTTCCAGCAGCTTTTTAGGCACCAAACGAGCGTGTTTTTAAGAGACTCATTGCTTTGTTTCCAGCAACTGTAACAAACTGTCGCTGTTTTTCCAGCATCTTTGTGGGGAATCAATATGTCAACTTGTAGCAATCCATCGCTATTCTCCCAGCAGAGAGTTAGCGCCAAACGTGAGTGTTTTAAAGCCACCTGTTGATGTTTTTCCAGCAGCTTTTTAGTCACCAAACATGGGTGTTTTGTTGCAACCTGTCACTGTGTTTTCACCAGGCTGTAGTGATCTGCCGCTGTCTTTCCATTTGCTTTTGAGGCAGCAAATGTGGCTGTTTTGTAGCCACGCATCACTGTTTTTCGAAAGGATTTTTAGGAACAAATGTGGGTGTTCTGTAGTGACCTGTCAATATTTTTCTAGCAGCTTTTTTGGAACAAAACATGAGCATTTTATTGCAACCCGTCACTGTGTTTCAGGCTGTAGAGATAGATTGCTGAATTTCCAGCAGCTATTTAGTCACCACATGTGGCTGTTTTGTAGTGACCCATCACTGTTTTTCCGGCAGTTGTTTGGACACCAAATTTTGTGTTTTGTAGCGGCTTATTGCTGTGTCCAGTTGCTGTAGGGGCCTATCACTGTTTTTCCAGCGGCTTTTTAGGCGCCAAATGTGGGTGTTTTGAAGCGACCCAGCATTGTTCTTCAGCAGGGACACTGCCACCAAAAGTGTTTTTTTTTTTCTTTGTGCCCAACCTTCATTTCACATTAACCACACCGATTTTGAAATGCAAACTTCCTTCATATCCACTACATAATAACATGCAACGTTAGTGTTTCCAGAAAGGTGGTGCCAATATTTAATCTGGTTGTTGGGCTGGATATTTCACCAGATAAGTAAAAACTACGATCTGTTGATGGTGCTAAAGGAAATGTCAGGAAATGATCTATGTCAGTACAATTCAATTTCTAGGGAGCAGAAATTTTAATACAAAATTTCAGACAGAGTGTCCAGAGTGCGCTCTGCCACTCTGAGAGTGCGCTGCTCTGGATAACCCAACGCTACATTCAGACAGCGCTCCCAATTTATCAACGCTCCAGTTTGCTCACAATGAGTGTTTCTGAACGCACCGCTCACATCATCTTCCTCCATCGTCTACAACAAGACAGCACAACTTGTTAGCTAGCGCTAGCTAATGTCTGTGGAGAACTGTTTGGCCTCCAGCTAAGCCCCGCCCACCATAATCGCATACTGTTTATAGGATAGCACAGCATAGTTTACCAACTACAGCTCAACTGATACTGATTTAGCGGTAAGGTAACGTCTTCTCAGCACTGATTGATTTTGTTTTTTTTCTCACTTATTTTTTATTAATTTTTCTTTCAACAATTACATGTCAGGGCGCTTCATACATACATAGTTAAACAGTCATCCTTATATCAATGTCCTTATTATCCTGTGGCAATGGTGGTGTCCTCTTCTTGTCTTCTATAATCAGTCCATTTTTCACATTTATCCTCAAATTGTGCCTCTTGTAGTCTCAGTTTATGTGTGATTTTCTCCATCACAAAAATCTCTTCAACAGTGCACATCCACTGCTCCTGAGTCGGTGGGTCTACTTTGTACCACATTCTCGTAATCGTTTTTTTTGCTGGCTGATAGCAGCACTTTAACAAGGTACTCATCCTCTTTTTGTATTATGTCTCGTGTTAGGTTCCCCAAGTAGAGTATCTTACGCGTTTTTGGTATCTCATATCCTATTATTTTTTGTAAACCCCTCCATATTTTGTCCCAATATCCTTTTAACTTTTGGCAGGACTAGAATATGTGTGTATGGTCAGCATCCATGTTACCACATGCTCTCCAGCATGGCTGCCGCATAGACACCACTCTCCTCCTAATCTTTAGAGTTATAAAAAATCTGACCATATTCTTCCAGTTGAATTCTCTCCAGATCCTGGAGCTAGTGGATGTGCACTGTGTTTTACAAATATTAAACCACTCCTCCTCAGTTATTTGTTCTTTCAATTCCTTTTCCCATTTTTCTTTGATATAGAGAGAAGAAGACTTTCTACATGACATCAAACTTCTATATAGGTCTGAGATTACTCTGCATTTTTTACCTTCATAATCTCTCCGGAATACCTCAACAACTTCATTATCAGTGTCAGTTTTTATCTCCTTCTCATAATAGTCCTTTATTTGCAGGTAGCGATATTGTTCATGTTTATTTAGTCCAAATCTATCCCTCAACTTCTCAAAACTCTGCAGCTTACCCTGTTCAACCATTGTACATATTGCTGTGATCCCTTTTCTAGCCCATTGTTTAAACCCTTTGTCATTTATCCCAGGTATAAACCTATCATCAAACGCAAACCAACTCAGAATCTTTATCTCTTTCTCCAGTTTATACCTTTCAAAAGCAGTATTCCATATTTCAATTGTAGTTTTGGTTATTACATCCAATTGGTTACTTAATGTTCTGAGTAAATCTTTATATGTTATCAAGTTTCGTACTTCAGCATCCGTCTGCTCTATTTCTATACTTTTGCATCTTGAAAAATACTCATTGTTACACCAATATATCAAGGGTCTGATTTGTGCAGCATAGTAATACTCCTCGAGGCTTGGCAAAGCCAATCCTCCTTCGTCTTTAGGGAGCTGCAGAGTTTTGTACCTGGTCCTAGGTTTCTTTCCTCCCCATATAAACCTTGATATCCACCTATCCTACTCCATGAACTGCTTTGGTGGGATCTTTACTGGCAGAGACTGAAACAAATATAAGAGTCTCGGTAGGACATTTATCTTAATTATCTCTATCCTTGAGCTGAAGTCCAAAATAATAGCTGACCAACTCTCCAAGTCTCTCCTAATTTCTTGATTTATTTTAGTGTAATTTGCGTCATATAGCTTGTCTATTCCTTTAGTGAGCACTGATTGATTTTAGCATGACACAAGGATTTTTTCTACTCAGAAGTTACTGTAAATAAACATCATGATTTGGACTATAAATGTACACACAAAATGATTCAAATATCCTAAGTTTTTGAGATTCACAGCAATAACTATTGGTTCATGATCAGATGATATAATCTGCTCCAGATTTCCTGTATTTAGTAAAACTAACAAACAAACTGGCCATGAGTCCAAAAAACTCTTAATCCTCCAGTCACGTTCACTTTGTTCAGTTGTAATCCAGTGCTTATCCGTCCCCACTACTATGACAGCAACATGATAGTTTTCCTGCCCTGTGCAGAAACAGCAGAGGTAAAATCAGACTGCAGGGCAGACTACACCAGGTTACACAACTTGTCACCACACAGGTGACACCACTACTCAGCAGTGGCCAATTGATTAGAGCAAAGACAACCAGGAACCCTACCAACCACAACCACAACACCACCGTTATGGCCATGACGGTGTGGAAAGCCCTCTGCTTTGAATGGTCAACTCGCTTCTTGTCCCGTCCCCCTTCCCCTGGCCCTGGACGAATCAGAACACAGAGAACAGAAAGGCTGCAGAAAGATACGACGATTGCACAGGGGGCCAAAATGCAGAAAAATGTGACGCGGGATAAAGTAAAATCCTCCAGAGTTACTAAAATGCTCCACCCTAAGCACACCAACCAAACACAGCCAATGCTGATGTTTCTGATCCAGACGCCACCTGCATTTCTTAACCCCAGGTAGGTGACAGGGTGAACAACGGCCAGGTATCGCTCCACACAGGTCAGGAGGTGAAAGAACACCTCTCCGCTCTGACAGCCAGTACCCCGCTGTACTCATTTCTGGGAGATCAGTGGAGGAGCCCCAAAAGTCGAAGGCAGCAGAACATCTCCGAGGCAGTCATGTTGTAGGTGAAGATGTCACTGTGGCTTGTCGTAGCGAAGGAACGCTGCTGCCTCCATCGTTGGTGACCCAGATACAGGACGAGGATGGAGAGAGGGATTAGGAGGAAGGCTCTGGTGACGCTGAAGGCAGTGCCAATTAAAACACTAACTCTGGAGTTGGTGCAATCGTAGAGTACTGAATGGAGAGCAGAGCTGGATGAGGAAGAGGAGTTGACTGACATATCTACTGTATGTAGATGGAGGCCTGAGGAAGAAGAGGAACTGAGCTGTAAAACAATCTCTGAAAAGTTGGCATCAAACAGAACCAGTGACACAACACCATCATGAGCTGCTGGGCAACAACACAAACTGGTGAATTTTTCATTTGATCGGCAGACCTTTGGACATCCAAAGTTATTTCAGATTATCCAGAGGGGAACAAGAAGGTCTGTAATAAATCTGGAGACAATCGATCAAATGGTTCTTCAGGCATTTCACTGAATGGAGATATTTCAGTCTGGATCAAAGCAGGAGACCGACTGACTGACGAATGACATTTTGCCTCAAGAACCATTTCAGCAAGACTGAACTGCAAATCATGAAGTTATCAATGAGCACCCACCTTATCATCAGTGTTTGTTTGAGATTGTTCTTCTCCCGCGTCTCCAGACTCACTGGTTCTTGATCCAAATGTAATAACACATGTACATGTCTGGGTGTGGGTTATTGATGATGATCCTGTGTCGCAGTGACAGGTGGAAGCAGCAGGTGTTTTGCATGTTTCATAACAGATTTATGATGACTCTGGACTATTAATCAAAGTAGGCAAATTTTCTCCCATGGAACAGCTGAGCAGCACCTGGTAGAGAGCAGTCACTTCATCAGGGTGGAGACAAGATATGGGGCTTGAAATACACTGAACAAAGTTATATATGCAACATTATATTCTTTGCTGCCTTTTTCATGAGTTAAATGAAAGATATTTTCATGCACACGAAAGACTTTTTTTCTATCAAACTTTGGTTGCACTCATGTACTCATGGCCAGACCCTAAAGCCTTTCTAGATTTGGGTCTGGATTTCCAGGCTAGGGTTTACTGTAAATGGCCAGAAAAAGAAGTGGGCATACCCCGTATACCTGCGTATACCCTCCACTACACCACTGCCATGGATGTTTCAAGAGAACTGTAGCTGTTGCTGTGTCTTGTGTGTGATGAAGAATGGATGAGGAGAGACTCGTTGTTGAGGTCGAGAAATATCCCAAAGCTAAACTACCCACAATCCAGTTATTATAAAGACAATGGCCAAAAAGATGTTTCCTGTTGAGTCACAGCTCTGGAGATCTGCTCTTCAGGAGAGGAATCACCTTTAATTAGTGGCTGTCCACACATGATTTTAAGTTAATGCAGAGGAGGAGGAAGTACAGATATTTAAGTAAAAGTAGTAATAACTTTGCCTGGTGGTCTGTTGATGAGCTGCAACATGACGTGTCCTGGTTGTGCTAAGGTCAGCTCATGACACATGTCACATGTTGCGCTGCACCATGATGTGCTTTCAGGTGTGACATATCAAGATGTCCACCAGAGCCCATGGACTGAATGTTCATTTCACTACTGTAAGACATCTTCAGTGTTGTTAATGTGAATTTGGCAGTACATCCAACCGACATCACGACCACACACCACAGCCGAGGACCTCCACATCCAGCATCTTCAGCTGGAAGACCGTCTGAGACCAGCCACCTGGTCAGCTGATGCAACAGTTGGTTTGCATGACAGAAGAATTTCGGCACAAACTGTCAGAAACCTTCTCAGGGAAGCTCATCTGCATGTTCATTGTACCACCACGGTCTTGACGTGACAGCAGATGTAACCGACTTAAGTGGGCAACTGTTCACCACTGATGGCATCTGTCACTTTGTCAAAGTTTTAGAGAGTCTATGTCATGTTTCAAAGTTTACAGTACGACACATGAGAAAGGGCTGATACATTAACACGCTGATATTTAAGTGACATGTTTCATGTCACTAAGTCTGCTTGCACTTTCTCATATTTTGGTTTTAGCAAAACATTAAAAGGGAAGGCGGAGGTGTCACTGATAGAGAGAGCTGCCCCGTCATGAGATGAGACCTTAAATGTCTTTTAGTATGAAACTCTTTTCAAAGTGGGCAGCAGTGCTCTTGGTGTGTCCTTCTGCGCTGGCTGTGGTGACACAGCAGGCCTGATCCAAAATAGAAATAATGGTCCCTTCTAAGTGTAAGCTGTGCTGGAGCTAGGCTTACTATGGGGTCCCTTACCTGAACATTAGGTGGGCACTTCACCGAAAGGTTAACACTCCCCTATTGTCCCTGTCTCTTCCTGTTACCAGGACAAATATTTTCACTGAAGGTGCAGGTTGCAGGGGGGTCACCCCCACTATTTCGGTCTCAGACCGAGGGTTGGCTGCTTGACCGGACACAAGCATGTCCTCCTTGCCCCAACTCATCGCAGCCCAGAGTAGGGAGAAGCCTCGCTGTCAGGGAACAGCCCCTTAGCAAGGTCAGTCTACTCTGGAATACTCTGCCCTGCTTTTTACAGAACCAGGAGGAATGCTTAAACATCTCGAGCATCTAAGCCTAGCCAACAGGCGATAAAAAATCAAAACATGGAATCTTCTCAGTCAACAAGACTTCATCTATTTTTTATTAACAACAAAGTCAGCAATAATACAGGAACATGGTACAGCCAAAATCCCAAGAAATAAAAACAGCCTGAAGAGTGGCTACCTAGAAGAAAACTCCCAAAAGACCTGCACTTTGAGTCTGTCTATCTTATATACATGTTCTGTGATGGGACTGTCCGATTTGATGAGTTTGTGCTCGCATTTTAGCTTGGTGGAAAGTCTCGCCTGCTCAGACAGAAACACACGTTCAGGTTTCATCTATTTATCCGACAACTTCAATGGATACGATGTAAAAAAAATTTTTTAAAAGGTGATTGTGTCTGGATGCGATACAAAGGAGGATAATAAATACAATGATATTATAATCTTATAAAACATATGAATTTATGTGGATAAAATAAAAAAAGATTATAGGTTAGAAACTGAGATCTCAAAGTCTTTATCAACTGTGGAGTAAGTGAGCATGTTAATCATCCATCCATTCATCCCTTGTCAACCGCTTATCTGAAGCTGAGTCGCAGGGGCAGCAGGCTGAGCAAAGCACCCCAGACACCTCCTGGAGGACCCTGACGTGTTCCCAGACCAAATGAGATATATAATCCCTCCAGTGTGTTCTGGGTCTGCCCCGGGGCCTCCTACCAGTGGAATGTGCCTGAACACCTCTAACTTGAGGCATCCAGGAGGATCCTGATCAGATGCCTGAACCACATCAACTGACCCCTTTTGACGTGAAGGAGCAGCAGCTCTACTCCGAGTTCCCTCTGGATGTCTGAACTCCTTACCCTATCTCTAAGGCTGAGCCCAGACACCCTTCAGAGGAAACTCATTACAGCTCCTTGTATCCACAACCTCATTCTTTCTGTCACTACCCAGAGCTCATGACCAAAGATGAGGGTTGGGATGTAGATGAACCAGTAAATCAAAAGCTTTGCCTTGTGGCTCAGCTCAATGGCTGATCCATCTCACGCTTCTACCCTCACTCATGAACAAGACCCCGAGATACTTGAACTCTTTTACTTGGGGCAGTAACTCATTCCCAACCCAAGATGTCACAAACCTGCTATTTTAATCATTGAACATGAGATTCTGTGTGAGTGCACAAAAGAAAAGTCAAGAGCAACTGCTGCAAAGTTACTGTTTGCATCTCGCTGTTCTATATCCTGTGGAATTTTCTTTCAGGGACCAATATACAATGATGATTACACAAAGATGCATTCCTAGGAGTATCACAATGAGTACAACTTAAAAAGGATGAATACAGTACCTGAGTATAATCAGGCATTAAATACAAAGTATATAAGTATACCAAAGTATACCAAAAAAGCATGATAAGCACAAACATACTAAAGGTACCTAAAGAGGTGTTTAAGAAAGTATAAGGAACAAAGTAAAACTCCATGTTGCTTAGGTTGAGAACATAAGTTAATGTAAGGATAAGGATGAGGCTAAACAGGGACTTCATTGAAGACATGAGAATAAAAAGTGAATGAAAACTGAAGTTATTCAATACTTTCCTTCACACGAACTTCATAAGCAATCTTGAGAAAAAGCTAAGATGGTTCATGTTTTTCTCTTTTTGCCATCTTCAACATCAACTTTTCCACCTCAACCACACATCAAACATTTTTGTGAAATTCCAATTTTTTCTGTGCCAAAAAACTGTTGAATGGAATTTAGTGAGAAAAAGAACAAGACTTTAACGACAGAACCCTGTTTACTGTAACTCCTCACACTCTGCAAACAACTCGGTTACAAGTGAATACAGAAAAATACTCTATATTTCTCAATATTATATCTAATAACATAGTATTTATTGTGCTGAGTCACTGTTGTGCTTACAGCCCGGTAGTTTCCCTGCCCTGTGCAGAAACAGCAGAGGTGAAATCAGACTGCAGGGCAGATTAAACCAGAATGCAGAAAGTTTCACCACACAGCCAACATCGTGACCCAGTAGTGGGGAAGTGTCTAGAGCAAAGACAATCAGGAACCCTACCAACCACAACCACAACACCACCGTTATGGCCATGACGGTGTGGAAAGCCCTCTGCTTTGATTGGTCAACTCGCTTCTTGTCCCGTCCCCCTTCCCCTGGCCCTGGACGAATCAGAACACAGAGAACAGAGAGGCTGCAGAAAGATACAACGATTGCACAGGGGGCCAAAATGCAGAAAAATGCGACGCGGGATAAAGTAAAATCCTCCAGAGTTACTAAAATGCTCCACCCTAAGCACACCAACCAAACACAGCCAATGCTGATGTTTCTGATCCTGACCCCACCTGCATTTCTTAACCCCAGGTAGGTGATGGGGTGAACGACGGCCAGGTATCGCTCCACACAGGTCAGGAGGTGGAAGAGGGACTCTCCACACAAAGTCATGGCTAGAAGACAGAACCCTGCTGCAATCACCTCAGTGGAGGAACCCCAAAAGTAGACGATAGACCCCAGGCAGCAGAACATCTCCGAGGCAGCCATGTTGTAGGTGAAGATGTCAGAGTGGCTCGTCGTAGCGAAGGAACGCTGCTGCCTCCATCGTTGGTGACCCAGGTACAGGACGAGGATGGAGAGAGGGATTAGGAAGAAGGCTCTGGTGACACTGAAGGCAGTGCCAATTAAAACACTAACTCTGGAGTTGGTGCAATCGTAGAGTACTGAATGAACAGAGGAGTTGGATGAGGAAGAGGAGTTGACTGACATATCTACTGTATGTAGATGGAGGCCTGAGGAAGAAGAGGAACTGAGCTGTAAAACAATCTCTGAAAAGTTGGCATCAAACAGAACCAGTGACACAACACCATCATGAGCTGCTGGGCAACAACACAAACTGGTGAATTTTTCGTTCGATCGGCAGACCTTTGAAATAAACTTGGATAATCATGTTATTTCAAATCATCCTGAGGGAGACAATAATGTCTGTCTTAAATTTGGAGACAGCTGATCCAATGGTTGAGGCATTTCACTTAAAAACAAAAATATCAACCTTATGGTATCACTGCAGGACAAGCCATAGGACCCATGAATGTAACATGGCAATCCATCCAATAGTTTTGGAGATTTTTCAGTCTGGATCAAAGTGGGAGAACAACTAACTAACTAATGACATTTTGCTTCAAGAGAGATTTCAGCAAGACTGAACTGCAAATCATGAAGTTATCAATGAGCACCCACCTTATCATCAGTGTTTGTTTGAGATTGTTCTTCTCCCGCGTCTCCAGACTCACTGGTTCTTGATCCAAATGTAATAACACATGTACATGTCTGGGTGTGGGTTATTGATGATGATCCTGTGTCGCAGTGACAGGTGGAAGCAGCAGGTGTTTTGCATGTTTCATAACAACTTCATTATGACTCCAGACTGTCAATCAAAGTAGGCAAATCTTCTTTCAAATAACAGCTGCAGAGCACCTGGTAGAGACCTTTGGGTGGAGACACGACATGGGTCTTGAAATACATTGGCATCTGTGACTACTTGGGTACCTTTGAAACTGAGCATTGTTCATATATTTATATATGGATGAGCACCAATTTCCTGATGTTAAATTCAAACAAAACTGAAGTTATTGTTCTTGGCCCCAAACAACTCAGAGACTCTTTATCTGATGACATAGTTTCTCTCGATGGCATTGCTCTGGCCTCCACCACTACCGTAAGAAACCTCGGAGTAACATTTGATCAAGATCTGTCTTTCAGTTCTCATTTAAAACAAACCTCACGGACTGCATTTTTTCATCTGCGTAATATTGCAAAAATTAGGCCTATCTTGACCCAAAAAGATGCAGAAAAATTGGTCCACGCTTTTGTTACCTCGAGGCTGGATTACTGTAACTCTCTACTATCAGGTAGCTCTAGTAAATCATTAAAAACTCTTCAGCTAATTCAGAATGCAGCAGCACGTGTACTAACAGGAACTAAGAAACGAGATCATATTTCTCCTGTTTTAGCTTCTCTGCACTGGCTCCCTGTAAAATCCAGAATTGAATTTAAAATCCTACTGTTAACTTATAAAGCTCTAAATGGTCAAGCTCCATCATATCTTAGAGAGCTCATAGTGCCTTATTATCCCACCAGAACTCTGCGCTCTGAGAACGCAGGGTTACTCGTGGTCCCTAAAGTCTCCAAAAGTAGATCAGGAGCCAGAGCCTTCAGCTATCAGGCTCCTCTCCTGTGGAATCATCTTCCTGTTACGGTCCGGGAGGCAGACACCGTCTCCACATTTAAGACTAGACTTAAGACTTTCCTCTTTGATAAAGCTTATAGTTAGGGCTGGCTCAGGCTTGCCTTGTACCAGCCCCTAGTTAGGCTGACTTAGGCCTAGTCTGCCGGAGGACCACCTATAATGCACCGGGCACCTTCTCTCTCTCTCTCTCTCTCTCTCTCTCTCTCTCTCTCTCTCTCTCTCGCTCTCTCTCTCTCCCTCTCTCTCTCGTATCCTATTACTGTATCTATTTTACTCGGCCATTCTGGATGTCACTAACTCGGTTTCTTCTCCGGAGCCTTTGTGCTCCACTGTCTCTCAGGTTAACTCGTATTGCAGCGGTGCCTGGATAGTGTGACGTGTGTGGTTGTGCTGCTGCCGTGGTCCTGCCAGATGCCTCCTGCTGCTGCTGCTGCTGTCATCATTAATCATTAGTCATACTTCTACTGCTATTATAGACATATGATATTATCATACATGTAGACTGCCTGATACTAATATATACTTTCAACATATTGTACCACAGTAGCCAGAACTATAACGACAGTATTATTACTTTCATGAATGTTGTTGTAAGCTACTGTCATTACCGAGGATGTCATACCGATTACTGTATTGTGTCATACAGATTACTGTTAATTTGTTATGCTGATCTGTTCTGTACGACATCTACTGCACGTCTGTCCGTCCTGGAAGAGGGATCCCTCCTCAGTTGCTCTTCCTGAGGTTTCTACCATTTTTTCCCCCCGGTAAAGGGGTTTTTTTGGGGAGTTTTTCCTTATCCGCTGTGAGGGTCTAAAGGACAGAGGGATGTCGTATGCTGTAAAGCCCTGTGAGGCAAATTGTATTTGTGATATTGGGCTTTATAAATAAAATTGATTGAATTGATTGATTGATATATATACTGTATGCAAAAAATTACTTTTCAATGTTGTCATATGAACACTTGGTGAAATTATTTATTAATTCATTCATTTTCCATAACCACCTACCCTGTTAAAGGTCGTTGGGGCTGGAGCCCACCCCAGCTGACATTTGGCAAGAGGCAGGGCTCACCCTGGACAGGTCACCAGACTAGAGACAGACAACCATTCACACTCGCATTCACACCTACGGACAATTTAGAGTCACCAGTTAACCTGCATGTCTTTGGACTGTGGGAGGAAGCTGGAGCACCTGGAGGAAACCCACGCTGACACAGGGAGAACATGTCGGAGCACCTGGAGGAAACCCACGCTGACACAGGGAGAACATGTCGGAGCACCTGGAGGAAACACACGCTGACACAGGGAGAACATGTCGGAGCACCTGGAGGAAACCCACACTGACACAGGGAGAACATGTCAGAGCACCTGGAGGAAACCCACGCTGACACAGGGAGAACATGTCAGAGCACCTGGAGGAAACCCACGCTGACACAGGGAGAACATGTCAGAGCACCTGGAGGAAACCCACACTGACAGTAGTCGATTAGCATGCTAGATATCTGGGAAACATCTGCAAAGCAAACAGCTCGCAATAACAGCTTACACATAGCAATCTAGCGTCTATTCGCAAGTGCTGAGCCAACACCAATTTGCCTCTGATCCAGGGTGTTTGGCACAGAGCTCCAAAAACTGTCTGCAAGCAGAATGTCGTTGTGAAAATCATGTCGTGTCAATAAGACATTAAAGGGTAGCTAGCAAAGAAAAAGGAACCAGAATTTTTTCTCAGCAGTTGGTAGAGACCAAACAAGACCTTGAAGGCTACTGAAACACAAGATTGTTAAATGTTAAATCAAGACGCAGTGTGTTCCTCTTGACAATTTCATGAAGCTCTTTTAATATGTCCTCGCTAAAGCCATTATCCAAGCTAGCGGCATGTGGATAGCACTGGCAATAAAGATTAAAAAAAAAGAAAAACTCAGAACTAATTATTCAATTCAAATTCAAATTCAAATAACTTTATTTATCCATTAGGAACTTCATTTGTGCAGAGCATCAATGCGTGTACAGTTCACATAACCAGCAACACAACAGAATATACCGCATGCATTCAGCAAATACCAACAGTCAACCATCTGTTAACAATTAATTCATTGCGTCAAGGCTGCTTCTACAGCACACTGTGCATCAGACAGACGACAAAGTAAATGAAACCAGTTTACATTCTTTCAGTTTATTTAACAACACATGAAGAAGAGCCGTCTGTAAGGTGAAGGACGAAGACAGATAGAGCTAACACGTTAGCTGCAACACTAATATACAGACAATACTGCAGCACTAATACAGATGCTAATAAATTAGCAGTAGCACTAGTTCAGATGATTACAGTGAGTACAGTGAGTGAGTACACAGTATTATATAGTCTACTGTCCTAAGTAGGTAAAGAAATATTCTTAATCAAATTATCTCTCTTCTATCTACAGTGGTGATGTGTCAGTGTGTGAAGCTGCTTGTTGTTCACATTCACTGCCTCAGTTCATTTGTCTGTCAGTTTTAATTTAATTCAACTTGTCTTCTTTTGGGAATGCAGATGGGTCTAATACTACAATACCCATGAGCCTCAGCTGAAGCAGAGAGGTTACTGAACTGATCCCGAGATGATCCACAGAAGTGTTTCTACAAAGTTTAAAATTCAGCTGAGCTCAACATTAGCCGTGCGCACAACAAAATGAAAAGCTCAGGGATCGGACATTTCTAAGCGAACCCTTCCCTGGGTTCTAGTTCTTTGTGGTCCAAAAGCTTCTGGCAGTGCTAAAGCAGGACTGTGCTCCAACTAACGTCACCTATCATTGTCTAAAGTTCCCATTTACATGTCACTCAAATTTGAAGCAATTAAACATTTGAAATACAAGAAGAAAGTCAACATGATTCCCAGAGCTGCAGTCAGACCTGGAGGAAACATCACATTAAGAACACGATGGAAATATGACATTTCTGTTAGTTTCATGTGTTTATGTGAAGAATATCGAAGTCTCAATAAAAAACTGAAAAGTGGCACTATCCTGGCAGGAAACACAGCGATGTCTCTGTAAAGACATACGTTTTGTGGCATTACCCTGGCACATTGCAGTGATGAAAAAACACAACTATTTTTCGTGGCACAAAACAGAATGACATCTCCGAGAACAAAAACCAACTACTTTTTGTGCACAATTCTGGCACACAACACAATGACATCTCTGGGGAAAAAAAATAAAAAATTCGTGGCAGTATCCTGGCACAAAAGAATGATGTCTCTAGGAGGAAAAAAAATAAAAATTCCGTGGCACTATCCCTGCACGAAACAGAATAATGTCTCTGGGAGGAAAAAAAAAATTTGTGGCACTATCCTGACACAAAACAAAATGACGTCTCTGGGGAAAAAAAACTAAAAAATTCGTGGCACTATCCTGGCACAAAACAAAATGACGTCTCTGGGGAAAAAAAACTAAAAAATTCGTGGCACTATCCTGGCACAAAACAGAATGACAATGTTGTGTTATGTTAAAATTTGATACAAATGTAATCTGTTCCACTAAAAGATAAATACAGCCTTAATTTAAGCTACTTTATCAACTCTCGTGTATTCTGCTGGAATCCATTTGTCAAACTGACGCAGTGTTGTGTGTGCAGCCTGGCAGTTTTCCCGCTCTGTGCAGAAACAGCAGAGGTAACACCAGACTGCTGGGCACACAGAACCAGCCAGCAGACCACAGCAATAACAAGGCTTCACACTCGCTCAACATCGATGACATGAGCATTGCAGTGGACACCAGGGTGCTCAAGAACTTAAACAACAGCGCTCCCATTATGACCATGATGGTGTAGACAGCCCTCTGCTTTGACTGGTCAACCCGCCCCCTGCTGGCGCCCACCTCCCCCGGCCGTGGACGAATCAGAACACACAGAGCACAAAGGCTGCAGACACTGACGAGAATAGAGGAGAAGACGAGTAACGTGATCTGTGAGATGACGCTAAAATAAATTATCTTTGACAGACCCGCTGTGAGAAAGCACAGCAGCCAAACACACCCGGTGATGATGTTCCTGATCCTGACCCTGCCCGCCTGTCTCAGCCCCAGGTAGGTGACGGGATGAACAACAGCCAGGTAGCGCTCCACACAGGTGAGGAGGTGAAACAGAGTCTGTCCAGGTGAGATGATGCTGAAGATGCTTATTCCCACCCACATTAAAACTCTCTGATCAGCAAGGATGCCGTAACAGTAGAAGCCAGACCCAATGAGGCTGATCAGCTCCAGGGTGACCATGTGGAAGGTGAAGATGTCCGAGTGGCTCGTCATGGCAGCAGCAGAACCGAGGCGCTGTTTCCTCCTCTGTTGGAAGCCCAAATAGAGGACGGAGATGAAGAGAGGGATGAGAAGGATGTAGGCCATGAAAAGGGACAAAAAGATGAAAAGGAAACTCTCACTGCATTTAGGAGGAAGGGTGGAGGAGTTTGAGGAGGAATTGACTGACGTGTCCATTTGTACAGATCACTGGATGGACAGAAAAAAAGAGGAGAAAGAATCACAGCATCAGTATCAGACACAGGCGCTCAAACCCTCCACACTCTGCAGTGATCCCTCCATCACCAACACTCAGACGCCCACGAGAGGAAAATGTTTTGGTGCATTCGTACATTTCAAACGTATCACATCAGCATCGACGTCCTATATGAGCTGACTTATGTCATGCAGAGGAGGAGGGTTTGGTGGACGGTGTGACACCTTGGCGAGACGCCTGCCAAAAAGCCAATCAACAATCAACAAAACGGGTTATTTGTTTTCCACCAGGGATGATGCCATGAATTTATGTTATTTTTTGGTGGGTTTCCTGCCTGGATAATGCTGTGTAAAGCATATTCTGTTTAACCGAGACATCGCTGTGTGTCTTGCCCACAACATGCCACAAAGAGCAGTTGTTTATTACTGAGATGCTGCTAATGATAATGCAATGAAAAATTTTGTTTTGTTTTTCTTTTTTTATTGAGACATTCCTGCATTTCCTGCCAGAATAGTGCCACAAAAAGCTGTTGTTTTTACAGAGATGTCGCTGCTTTTCATGGCCAGAAAAGCGACCAATTTTGTACCAAAACATAGCTGCATTTCCAGCTGGGATGATGCGATGTGAAGATTTTTTGCTGGTTTGTTAGTTTTTTACCAAGACTTTGCTGCATTTCCAGGCAAGATAATGTTGTGACAAGCGGTTGTGTTTTACTAAAATGTTGCTGCGTTTCCAGCTGGGATATTGCAAAGAAAACATTTTTGTTTTTCACCGGGACATGACTCCATTTCCTGCCAAGACAAAAGTGAGAAACGTGCCTGCTTTTTACGTAGACTTTGCTGCATTTCTTGCTGAGAAAATGGCATGAAAAGTGGTAGTTTTTCGCAGAGATATTGCTGCGCTTCCTGCCAAGATAGCGTCACAAAAAGAAATTGTTTTAAGTGTGATATGGCTGCACTTCCTCCAGGAATAATGCAATGAAAGGGTTTTTTTGTTCATTTTTTACCAAGTCTTTGCTGTGTTTCCAGTTGGGATAATGCCATGAAAGGTTTTTTCTTTTCTTGGGAAATCACCGCATTTCCAGCTGAGATAATGCGATGTAAAGTTTTTTTGCTAGTTTTTTACGTAGACTTTGCTGCATTTCATGCTGAGAAAATGGCTTGAAAATTGGTCGTTTTTCACAGAGATATTGCTGCGCTTCCTGCAAAGACAGCGTCACAAAAAGCAATTGATTTTACGATGACATTGCTGCATTTCCTACAGGAATAATGCAATGAAAAGTTTTTTTGTTTGGTTGGTTATTTTTTACTGAAACCTTGCTGCGTTTCTTTTTGGGATATTGCAAAGAAAAGCATTTTTTCTTTTTTACCTGGACATCACTGCATGCTTTTTACAGACAGTGCTGCATATCATGCTGAAAAAATGGCACAAAACGCAGTTCTTTTGGACAGAGATATTGCTGCTGACAGTAACCACAGTATTATTGAAACATGAAATTTGAACGTATCCTCTGCATAATAACGTACAAATGTTACATTTCCATGGCACGCCAACATGTCAACATGTTGACCACGCCAACATTTATTCTTGTAAACGGACGACCCGACCCCTCACAGCCTCGTCGGATCACTCTGTCTTTTTCTGTCCCGTCACATTCCTGCAGTGGTAATGTCCACATAATACATGTGGAGGTCGTCCAGAATGATCATCAACATAATACCAGGTGACTGCAACAACATGACATCACATTATTCGACTATGTGAGACTACGTTTTGAGCTGTGTCACAAACTGTCTATGTAAAGGAGAGGTCCTTTAGATACATGTTATTATATTTTACACATCTATATTAATTTAATTTAATTTAATTTAATTTATTAATTAATAAATTAAACGACACCCACCTTGTCTTGTTTGTTTCTCACCGTCCTTCTGCTGCGTCTCTGAAATCAATGAATGCTGTTTGCTGTTATCTAAACCAAATGAGTGTGTGTGTGTATGTGTGTGTGTGTGTGTGTGTGTGTGTGTGTGTGTGCATCTGGGCTGTGGACTTTTTTGCATGACTTAAAACAAACTGCTGATTTTGTGTGACTCCGGGCTGATCAATCACAGCAGGCAAATTTTCTTAGCAGTGTTGTTCTTCCACAGGTGCAGGGTGAGCTCTGGCACCACTGACTCTGTGTTTGGCTCAAGAGCACTGCAGCAGGGCATCTAAAATCACTCAGCTATAGGTACATATCTCAGCCTAGATTAATATGGCAGTCACGATAATTGTCTCTACATATGAAGAGCAACAAGGTGTACCGGTGCTCTTAATCTGGTCTCACTCCCAACTCATCAACACTGGCACTTTGTCCTTGGCGTCAGATACCGATGCACTGAGGCGCACTTAGCGTCGGTATGAGATGCACCAGGCGGCATCATTTTTTGATGCTTGCAGAAACTGCTGTAGTTTAAAGAGCAGGAGAGTCCACACAGAGTCGGGGGCAGGGCAGGTGGAGACTGCTGTTTGTGCTTTGTGAAACTAAAGAGTTATTTTAAATTGCATTTTTTTGCCTAAACCCAACAGAAGTACAAAATAAAACTTTGCTGGAAGCCGTATCGCACAGAAATGCACCCATTAGATTCAGAGACATGTTGAGGTGTTTATGGAGCGACGGGTGGACTGACACGGCAATCCTAAACCCCACGTGCCAGCGGGCAGCGCAGCCAACCAAAAATCAATGTTAATTCAATGTTGTCATTTCAACATTTTGAAAGCAAAGAGTTACTAACATTGATCAATATTATTTAGTCAATGTTATAATGTTTAACCTCAACAAACATCATGAGTCTGATGGAATTTCTGCTCAAGAATACGTCATCATACTTCTCTTAAATATATCTCTATCAAAAGATTAAGTACAAGTGTGGGCAAAATATTGTGGGCAAATAGCATTCTTGAATAAACCTCTTTTTGCAAGGGTTATTACAAGAAGACACGGTGGATGTAACAAGCGTACATTGACATATTTTGTGTGTATGTATGAGGTGGAAAACAATCACTACCGACTGTGTGGCATCGTCTGACCCTCAAAGTTATACTGTGCTGCCATTTGGCATCTCCAGGTCAGACGACATGACAGTTGCATGGTAGTGTGGATTAATTTGAAGAAAGCATCTTTTTGTGAGTACAGTCTGCAGGATGCAAAGCATCCACTCTCAGATTTGCCTCCTGTGATTCACAACACGCAGTCACATTCATATGTTTTAGAACATGCAAAAATACCTGCAATCAATCCTGCTGCTGTCTGTCACTCTGACATGTGACCACCTCAAACAACACTCACTCAAACACGAGCAGATAAACCTGGTACCAGCAAAGAGCAGTCAGTGAGTTTAGAGACAAAGGAGACAGATGAAAGAAGCACGACCCGACCAGGTGGGTGTCTTTTAATGACTTCATTTCCTATTTGAAATTACAGCAATTATAATTTGGTCTCTTTTTCTTTCTCTTTTTGGTGTTTTTTTTGCTGATTGTGGAGACAAACAAAGACCATGAAGTTATACTGAGTAACATTCTGCACAGACGACTAACTTTGATTAATAAATAAAAAACGAGAGATGGTGAGACCAGAAAAGTTTTTAACCTCTTCTCACCCCTTCTGAACATGAACGATATCGAGTTGCTTATGTGTTGCTGAGAGATAGTTTGTTTGTTTGCATTATGTTAACATGTTCAACAAATTGACAAAAAAAAAAAAAAAAAAAATTATTTTTACACAGATGACAATTTCATAAATTGCTGTTTGGTCCCAACAGAATGTCTCATGTTGTGTTCTCAGTTGGTGCGATGTGAGGTCAATGTAAAGACGCTCTTAGATACGAATTCCCACGAGGTGGCACAAAATACGGATGGAAGCGATATACGCAAACTAAGTGTGAATGCGTGAATGAAGTGCATAGCGCAATTTTGCATCCTACGCTCATAGGCAAGAGGTGAAACATCTGAACTTGAAATCATCGATTCAGCGATTTCATGCACATATGACACAAGTTATTTGCACGAAGCGAATCAACGCAAAATAGCACATTCAAACTGGCGCAAGTAACGCAACACAAAAATTAATAACACTAAATAACACTTTAGAACAGATTGCTCCAGTGGCGGCTGCTGGTCTTCAAACAGGGGAAGCTCACTTTAAGTTTGCATCTCATAATTTGTCACATGGTAGCCACGCAGTAACTCGTAAATGGAGCATTTAATTGAAGCCGTTTTTCAACCACACTCATGCCGCAGAACAGCAACACACACCTCAAAGATTTTCAGGGTTTGAAAATGAGCTATATGGCTGGTGTCTATTTTGTCTGGTAACCACAGATACATTTATGATTACATCTGTATGTTTTTATTGTAGCCAATTGAAACTGACTGTGGGAAAGTTGGAGCTGGCTGAACTTGTGAGAGTAATCAGGTGTGCAGCGAGTGAAGCATCTTGTCGCTGTGAGTAAATCCCGGTGTAGTTGTATGCCGGTCCATGTCGTCGTCTGGTGTCGAAACAGGAGCCACATGCTGACTGAAGTTACTGTCGTTACGTGGCGTGTCCCCACACATCCTCTGTCTGTCCTACCCCGAGGTAACAGTGTGAGCCGATAGGTCGCTGCTGTGAGACATTCCCGGGCAGTCTCGGACAAGTAACTGTGTAGCCGTCGACATGGGAGTGCTGTGTAGCTGCGAGTGAGACGCTGCCTCTGTGTATTCTTTTGTTTTTTGTTGGTTTCTTCCACCTCAGCAATCCTGAGCACCTGAGGCGTAGTTTGTGAACGCGTGATGTACTGTGCGGATGAATACCAACCAACCTGCTTCTCCCTGCGTGAAGCCAAATCTATTCGTGGAATTGTTTTTGCAACAAATAAAGATTTCTGTTTTTTTAATATAACACTGCTTCTGGGGAGTATTGACCTAAACCGTGACTCAACCTGTTGCATGTGGCTGGGGTGCAGGGCTGTGCCATATCATCTGATTCATGGTAAGACCCGTATATTTTTACATATCACATGAAAATTTCAAATCACGATATTCTCATTATATTATATTATATATAATATAGACTTGTTGGCATGTTGGCGTCATACTGTTACCCACGGCAACAACAAGCATGGCTGAAAGTGAAATGGTTGCCGACTGTGCGGTGGTTCCAAAAAGAGGAGGAGCTTCAGTAGTGTGGAACAAACTGTGGTCAGGGATGGGCAGTGTTTCTATTACTTGTATTTAAATTACGTATTTGAGTATTTTGTAATTTGTATTTGATAAGACCGATAAAAAGCAAATGTAATCTGTAACAAAATACTTTTGAGTGGAGTAACTTTGTACTTAACTCTTGGATTTTTGTACTTATTTGCATGCCTAGTTATTTAAGTTTTTTAAGTCTAATCTTTACTCTGACTCTTTTTCCTTGACTGCTGTAACACTGGAATTTCTCATTTATGGGATCAATAAAGGTCTATCTTATCTTATCTTAAAATTCTCAAAATACTTTCTCCACGAATCAAAAAACAAAAATAATAGGCTGCACATTCTCATAATATTGGATGCAACAATATTTTTTACTTTTTAAATATTTGTATCTATATGTTTTTTTCAAACTTGGGCCCTTCAGTGACCTCGTGGTCTGTTTCACTGGACTGTGCATCACATAGGAAACTGTATGTTGTTGTGGTTGATGCTTGGGATGAGTCTGCTACAAATGAATTGCCTCACGTGGGATCAATAAAGTTGTCTGAATCTAAATCTGAATCAATCAATAATATTTTAGGGTAGCCTGCATGTCCCTAGCTTTGTTTTCTCTTCTTCATTTGAAAGAGCTGAACACAGGCTCCAAAGGCTCCAAGTTAGACAGCAAACAAGTGAACTAGCCACTGTAGCTTCAGCTTCTTGCTGCTGTTAAGCTCAACTGTTGGTGGACAGTTCACATCGCAGCTAGACCTGCCAGGCATGCTGCTCACGTGGATGGACCCACACTACCAGTAGACTACCTTGCTGCTCACATCATCCAAGTTCAACAGATTGTCACACCAAACTGTGAGAAAACATGCACAAATTTGCAATAGCTGCGACCAAATTTGCTACTTTCACGCCATTAATGGATGAATCATGGTTGTTCTTTCTGGTGTAGTTACTCATGGTCTCTAGCTGCAGTATGTAAATGTTGAGCATTTTTGGTCAAGGACTTTTTGAGTTATTCACGAAAATATTTGAATTGGTTAGTATGGCGCCACCTATGGACGAATTGTGGGCTTTCTTTCTGGTATAGTTACTCATGGTCTGTAGTTGCAGGATGTAAATGTTAAGCATTTATGGTCATTTGTGGACCGACCGACTGACCAACAGAGTGACCTATAGAGCTGCAGGTCGCTGCTAAAAAAAAAAAGAAAAAAGTATTTTCTGTATTTGAAAATACAAAATACATTTATTTTATTTTGATACATTTATTTGAGGGGTATTTTGTATCAACATACATGATGTGATTGATGTATTTTTGCCCATCTCTGCCTGTGGCGTCCGCTCAGAGGGAACTCGTTCAGCGTCTCTCCCTCTCCTCTCTGATTTGGTCATAAACCTTCGATGATGTAAATCTACGTGGACAAGCTCCACATGCAAGTGTATCATAACAGCCTTTCACAGGTTACAGCCTGATGGTTAGAGATGATTTATATATATATATATATATATATATGGACCCCAGGGGACATTTTTTAAAAATGAGATATTAGTGGTAGATTTTATTTAATTGAACTATTAATAGAGATAATTTTTCTTTAATTTTTACTGAATATGTGCAGCAAACTAAATCAAGATCCCCAATTTCGTTGAAATACTGTTTTCTCAAATCAATAATAATATTTTTATTGGTCAAGAATATTATCATTGCAAAAACACCCCTTAATATTGTGATATTATTTTAGGGTCATATCGCCCAGCCCTACTGGGATGTGCCACATCTTGTAGCAGATACATTTAAATTGGCATTTCGACAAGGCTTTTAATAGTAATAATTTACTTTTTGTGGCACATTTCTTGCTGGAAACGCAGCGATGTCTCTGTAAAAAAAACAGACACTTTTTGTGGCACTATTTCCGTTGGACACCCACGTTTGGTGACAAAAACACACTGATAACGCAGCGATGACAGTCCTCAGCAGTGGTCTAAAGCTTAGCGGGTGTCTTTTTCATTTCAACACTTTCATCTGGGCTGGAGGTATCTCAGTGCCTACTGGCTGAATTGACAGACATTCATGGTCCCAGTGCTTTTGTGTGACGTCGTGTCATGTTTGAAATGAAGATGACTTGGAGCGCGTGAACGGTGTCTCATTCACTTAATTTTTGTCTTCCTCTCATCCAAACAGATATGTCAGTCAACTCTTCCAACCCCTCCCCTCTTCCTCAATTCCACTACTACTGCTTGGACTCCAGGGTTTCTCTCATCATATTCAGTGCTTTTGGCATCACCAGGATCCTCCTCTTCATCCCTCTCGTCATCCTCATCTTCTACCTGGGGTACCAACGATGGCGACGCTCCACCACGACAACAAGCACCCTTGACTTCATCACGTACAACATGGCTGCCATGGAGCTGAATAGTCTTGTGTTTTTTAGCTTCTTCTTTTGTGGCATCCACACTGGGATCACGCTGCTTGCAAAAATAGGTTTTTACGTTTTTAATGCAATTTTTCCTGGAGAAATTCTCCTTCATATCCTGACGTGCGTGGAGCGTTACCTGGCTGTTGTCCATCCCATCGTCTATCTGGGGCTGAGACAGTCAGGAGGGGTCAAGATACGAAACATCAGCATTGGATGTGTTTGGCTGCTGAGCTTCGGATGGATCGGTTTCTTGGCTCTTTACGACCCAGATTTTCCCACAATCCCATTTCTCTGTGTACTGGTCTCCTCCTTAATTGTCGTATCGTTCTGCAGCTGTCGCGTTCTCTGTGTTCTCATTCATCCAGGGCGGGTGGGTGGGGATGAGGAGCGAGTCAGCCAATCAAAGCTGAGGGCTTTCCACACAGTCGTGGCCATATCGGCAATGCTGTGGTTGTGCTTCATTGGGCTCCTTGTAACGGCTGCTCTGGAAATGCCACAGTTGTTCAGCTACAATGATGGATGTGCGGTGCTGATTTCTGGAACTTGGTTTACTCTGCCCGGCAGTTTGGTCTTACCGATACTGTTTCTACACAGGATGGGAAAACTGCAGTGCTGCCATTACAACATTAAGTAAAGACAAACGAGTCGGGCAGTCGGGCAAACCCTAACCAGAAAGGATCTACTGTACAGATATTTATTTATTTATTTATTTAAGATCCCCATTAGTCACAGCCTCAGCAGTGACTATTCTTCCTGGGGTCAATCATACAATAATAGCATTACATGTTAAAAGCATTACACATTACATTGCAAATAGAATAAAAAACAATGCAATGTCCTCTTTCAAGACACTATCGTGTAATTTCGAAATACAGACTGGTCATTACCGGTACCTGACGAAATGATAAGATCAGATATAATTACATACAAAATTTCAAATTCAACAAGCAAGACACCCCAAAAAAACATTTTATCCAAAAGAAGAAAAGATTAGACATGACTCATGAAAGATATGGCAAACGGTAAAAAAGCATAACTCAAACCCAATAGGCCGACAAAATTAAGCACAATCAAAAATAATCTTTTGATATGTTGATATGTTCTTTAATAAATAATTGAGCATGCAATCTTGACTTCAGGATCCTTTGTCAGTAAAGTCATCCAGGTGATGGCAATCGTCAGTGCTTTATCGTAGGCAACTGGACTTGCTTGCATTTCTTGAAAGGATCCTTTGGGAACAAGACTTGTGCAGCCCCTTTTCTGAGGACTTGTGGGAGGTAACTCTAAAACAGCTGCATAAATCCTGCCCATGCTGTCGACACAGTCTCTTTCAGTTTTTAAATAGTTCATTGCTTCCACCTCTCCAGGACTAAACTGGCACCTGCAACTCTGTTTCACATGGTGTGTGTCTGCGCAGCCGTCGTGCTTTTTGGGAGGCAGCGTTTGGTTCTCCGATGGAAGCACATGGTATCACTATTGATGTTCAGCCCATTACCGAAATGTTTTCTGTTAATGTAAAGTTCTCTGCTGGGAAATGGTGGGGTTGGGAGACAGTTACTATTTTTACTTTTTTTACTTACATTGTTACTTTGGCTAGGCCGTTTTTCACTTGTCTCCAAACTTTGTCCGTCTGCCATTGTGCTCGTGACTCAACTATCTCATGCCCAACTCCTCATAAGGACCAGCTCCAGTCCCTGATTGGCTGACCGACCAGTTTCACAATACATGACGCGCCATAAAGCAGATTTTTTTCCAGGAAATTTCGCCCCTGGTGGCAGAAGCTTATTGCAAAGATTGCACAGCCACTAAGTAACCTATGTAAACACTGATAGTTTGATTTTACTGTGGACACTACCCTGTGCAACACACATTATTTTCATCATGATATATTTAGGAAAAGATGCTGTCTGTTGCCTCTTCAAAATCAGAAATGTGGATATGTAGTAGATGTAGTTCTTGCTCTGGATGAAGAGAAGGTTGAAGCACGTAGGATCTATGTGGCACAGGCAGTGCTCACACAGGCAGTGTGGCTGCTCTAACTTTGTTAACATGGGACAAAAACAAGAGGCTCTGGGACACACAGGCAGTAATAGTTTCAGTAACAGCATCAATCATAGTAGTGATTTCAACCCTGTGAAATATTTCTCTAAACAGACTGATGTAGTGGTCAACATGCTTCTCTATGCAGTTCTGTAAACAACTGCAAAACAGATTGTTCTCTGTGTGTGAATCTATAACACTGTACCATAACAACGTCATACTGTCACTGTTCTAGAATAAATGTTATAACACATGTCCTCAGGTGTAATTGTGTGTAATTGTGTGTGTGTGTGTGTGTGTGTGAGTGTGTCTGGTTGCAGAATCACCATTCAGCCTTGTGTCAGTAAGAATCCCCACAGATGGCGTCAGTCACTGAGTGAAGCACCACATCACACCCACTGATGCTTTCCTGCAGCTGAGCCCTCTGACCTCCCTGTGAGACGACAGAGCAGCAGATTTGCCTGTTTCAATTTACCGTATAAAGCATAAAATCTGCATCAGTTCTTACATTCAACATGCAAAGCACCTCTCACCTGATCTTCACACACACAAACACACTTATGACACATTTGATCACTTACTGGTTAACAGCAGGTGTTGAGACACAGACGCAGGAGACGGACGATCACAAACTGAGGTGGGTGTTCTTGGTTTATTTAAATACTAATATTAATCCGTTTTCTACATTATTCCCAAAACACATTACAACTAAATGACAAGTTGATTTAGTTTTTTCCTCTATCTGCTAAGTGCTTATATAAGGGAGAATTCTCACAGTCCAAATGTGACAGTGAATTATTTTTATTCAATATTTGATGTGAAATTTCACTGTAGGAGACTGAGTTGCCTGAACTGACAATCATATGTGTTTGGTACATTCCCTAACGTGAAAAAAGTTGTGGCAATGGTGACTCCAAAGAGCACTGTCACCAGCTGTACGGAGGTTTTTAGCCTCTCTAAAGTCACCAGGTCTCATGAATAGATTTGCCCAAATCAAACTTCGGTACTATTCGTAAACGCTATGGGAAACTCAGATTTGATCGTAGACTCGTGTGTATGTTCATAAATGCCAATCAATTGTGAATTCACAGCACACTAATCAGCATCCGCCCATGAATATCCAGTGACCACCATATATGGAGGTGATAAATTATATGGATAGTTAGGAAGTTAGACAGGCTTTGAAGCCAATCTCTGCTGTGGCACATAAGTGTCTGTGAATCCATGGACACGTTTTTTTTTTTGTGATCATCCCGACCCCTGTATAATGACTCATTCTACGATCAGGACTGAATCTATTTGGTCCAATAACATTTGAAAAGTCTAGAAGCGCCATAAGATTAAATCATTTTATCTCCTTCAAGTTAAGAAAGGTTTTTCAGCGGATTAGCACCTTGAGATGACCTGGGTCCAACAAGCAACGCTGAACTGGAGGTGGTAGTAGTTTAGTTGATTCAAATCACACATTAAACTCACATTAAACACACATTAAACATGTCTTAATACAGACAGTTTCAAACACAAATCAGCTTCACTATAACTCGCAGCATTCACTGACAAACACTTGTCTTTATCTGGACACATTTTCCCCACAAATACAACATGCTAACGTTATTAGCACAAGCCTATGGCATTTTACATTGTATAAATTAGCCTAGCAGCTAGTGGACTTTTCCTCTACTCATATGAAGCCAGGGACAACAGCAACATGTAACAAAGGTAACGTTACAAATTTCAGCTCCATTACAGCTCACAAGGTTCACTGACAAAACAACTGTCTGATAATAAACACATTTTCCAAACAAATACAACATGCTAACGTTATTAGCACAAGCCTATGGGATTTTACATTGTATAAATTAGCCTAGCAGTTAGCAGAGATTTCCTCTGCTCATATTTCAGCCAGGATAAATCACACACAGTGTGTGGAGGCTTTATTGTCTTCACAATTTATTGTTTCTTATCTGTGAAATTAAAGTAAATCAAAGCTTTGTTTCCACTGAGGGAAATGGTTTCAGCTCACAGAGACAGACAGGAGGTCTGCGTCACTGTCACGTGGAGGTACCCTGCCATAAGTACGGCGTCGATAGTATTAATCCCACATTATTTTGAAGCACAGATAATTGTCAACACAGTGCTGCATCGCTCGCAGACAGTCCAACAGAAAACAATGCAAACGGAGCAAGTTGTTGCTTGCTCTCATACCTGTTGTTGCAACAATGATGACGTAGTTAAAAATTTTGTTCAAATTTCAGAAACACTGAACAGAATACTGCACGTAGAACTACGCAGGACAAAGATGTTAAAAACCCAGCTGATTTGTATCGCTTACATTTTTTTAGTTACACATTCTGTGTAACGTTTCTTCTGTCCTCCTCTTCTTCAGGCTCCTCCTCTTCTTCAGGCTCCTCCTCTTCTTCAGGCTCCTCCTCTTCTTCAGGCTCCTCCTCCTCTTCAGGCTCCTCTTCCTCTTCAGGCTCCTCCTCTTCTTCAGGCTCCTCCTCTTCTTCAGGCTCCTCCTCCTCTTCAGGCTTGCATCAACAGACAGCAGATATGTCAGTCAACTTCTCCTCTTCAGCCAACTCCTCCCCCAGTGCTGAATTCATCTTATGTGCCAACTCCAAGGCCTCCATTTCCATCTCTGCCTTCATCTTTACCAAAGCCATCCTCCTCCTCCCTCCCTCCATCCTCATCCTCTACCTGGGTCACCAACAATGGCGGCGGCGGCGCTCCTTTGCAACAACAAGCCACTCTAACGCCTTCACCTTCCACATGGCTGTCATGACTCTGATTGGGATTTTTGGGTCTCCATTCTACTTTTGGGGCACCCACGCTGACCTCCACTACATGACTTTAGTGGGTTTCAGTTGTGCTGCCTTCTCTTTATGTGGAGAGATATTATTTCACATCCTCACCTGTGTGGACCGATACCTGGCAGTTGTTCACCCCTTCGCCTACCTGCAGCTGAAAAAGGCGGGCGGGGTCAAGATCAGAAACATCTCCATTCTGTGTGTTTGGCTGTTGTGCACAGGTTGTTCTGTACTAACAGCTTTTGCCTTCCCTAATCTCCCCTTAATCCCATTTTCCTGCCTTTTTGTCTTCTCCTTCATTGTTGTCTCCTTCTGCAGCTTCTCTGTTCTCTGTGTTCTGATTCGTCCAGGGCCAGGAAAATGGGGTGGGGACAGAGGGCGGGTTGACCAATCAAAGCAGAGGGCTTTCCACACTATCATGGCCATAATGGGAGTGCTGTGGTTGTGGTACGTTGGGTTCCTTGTTTGCCTTGGTCTGAGCAACTCACCACTGCTGAGCTACAATGAGAGGTGTGTGGCGTTGTTGGCTGGAGTCTGGTGCAATCTGCCCGGCAGCCTGGTGTTACCTCTGCTGTTTCTGTACAGGGAAGAAAAATTCCCATTTTGCAGAGCAAGCTGATTAAAATATGCACAGAAGCCTTTCACTGACCTCCAATAGTTGAAAGGTTTCAATGGCACTCAAGTCCCAAGTCGAGTTCCAATTAAAGACTGACAAGCCCCAAGTCATAAACTTTAAGTTTCAAATCCTAAAGACCTCATGATGCGCTCTTCTTTTATAACAACAAAATAGCACTACGCTTAAAGTACAGCTGAGACCAAGTGCCAAAAACTGCAAATCCTCTAATGACCACTTGAGGCCGGCTCCAAGAGCGAGTCAACACCCACAGCCCCCATGTTAACATGTTCAACTTTACAGCCAGTCAATCAGATCCACTCCTGCTCCTCCACAGCTCAGCCTTCTCACCCAAATATGGTCACCTCTGGCTCCAAAAATCCAACATGGTGATTGCTAAAATGCCAAACTCAAGGCTTCAGAACCGCAGTCCGCAAACCAGTGGGTGACAGCACAGTAGCTACATTCATTAGTTGTACAGTCTATGGCTCAGACAGATGAGAGCGTGATTAGCTCAGCAGGTTTTGTGCTGTAAAGTTCATGGAGTGGAACCATAGACACATGACAACGGTGTCATCTGCATAAAAATGTATGTTGTAGCACTTAGTGGAAAAATAATTTAGTTTGCGTACTTTGCAAACCATGATAGACGAAAAAGAACCCTTGTGCCACATTATTACTGATGACAAGAGGGCATATCCATCTCTGCCTTCATCATGATCAACTCCATCCTCATCCTTTTTTTTTCAAAAGATGGTGTAGATTGAATTATATTATTTCATATAATTAATATTTTATAATTATCATTGTTTATTTATTTATCTAATTCTGTTTGACTGTTATCTAGAGCTTAAAGGGCCAGTGTGTAAAATGGGTTGAAAACCGTTGAAAACAGTGACATCAGTGGTCAAAGTCTAGATTGCAGGGCTCACTCGCTCACCCCTCCCGTCGGGTAAATGACGGTGGCCTCGTAGGGACAAAAAGCCTTGCGCAGACACTAGTTTTTCAGGAGTAGGTCTATCTAGCGACGAGGTGAATGTTTATTTAGAAATCTAAACCATGTTACGATATTGTAATGAATCCCTCACGAGCAGGAGACCAGAGGAGCGTTCGGGAAAAAGGCCTGTTTATTTGAGCACTCCAAAAACTCTGGTAACTCTCCAGAGGGTAAAAGACTCCGTCCCAAACTCTTCTAGTGTAACACACACACTTAATACACACATACTCGCAAAAGCTTGTGCATCACAAGGAATGAAGTTGCGTCTTCTTTTCCTCGCAGATGACGGTTCGGGTTCATTCTCTCCTGTTGCGTGGTAAGTGTGGTCCATTCACAAACTTTATAACTAAAAAAATATTTCACTACTCTCTAGCGACGAACTACTAACACTCTCTGCTGTTTCCTCCTCCTCCTTCCTTCCTTCCGCTGTCTTTGTTGGTTTATTTATACACGCGAAACGCGTTCTCTGGCTGGCTGGATTGTCCGCTCGGTCTGCCGTAAATACATGGCGGCGCAAGATGGCAACCTCTCTAAAGCAAGGCCCTTGCTACATATATATATAAAAGCATAATTATAAGACTACAAAAACCAAACAAATTTTATTTTATAGCGATTATACACTTATATAAACATATTAATGGGTAGAATATTCAGATTCAGATTCAGATTTGATAATAAACCATGCCAAATATTACACACTGGCCCTTTAACAGTGCTGTCCAGAAGAGGACTAACGCTAGCTTACCTTAACGAGCTGGGTTGCTCCTAGCCATAAGTAGTTCTGTACGAGCATAATGCATTATGTAACACATTAAATTATTACATGACTGACAGTAAAACAAACTTCAACACAACAAAGGTTAAACAGAAAATGACTGACATCAGTAGGAAAGATTAAACTGGAGCTGTTCTCTCTGCTCTTGTCTGTCCGCCATAATAACATAAATAATATGTTCAATGAGAGCAGAGCAGCATCACATCACAAACAAAATGTTTTTTAATGTTATTCATTAATTTGGGTAAAATACGCCGAGTATAATATCATGTGTTTATCACAAATATACGTTGGTTTTTGTTATTGATGGTTCAACAGCCGATGTTGATATGATGTTTTAATTGTGCGACAGCAATGACATCATGAATGGCGCCAAGAAAATGACCTGAGTAGTGTTGGAAAGCGTTTTTCTCTCGTTGCAAACAAGCTCACTTTTTAGTCCTCTACATAGAACTTTGTAGATAGTGAGTAGGGATAAGTGAATCAGCAGCTGGACGAGGACATCTAACTGGCCTACTGTCCTTGTCCCAGTACACAAGCACGGGAGGGGAATCCATTTATTGAGCCAAGTATGTGCGACTCCTCTACGATAGGTGGAGATATGCCCCCTTTCAGCTTGTTAGTATTGGACCTTTTTCCTGTTGACCTATTACGTCACAGACCAAACAATGGACAAACAAGTTAGCTACGGTTAGCTAGCTGCTAACTGGTACCATGGTGGACAACTTTACAGCTCTGTACACTGATTATCACATTGACTGAATCCTGTCTTGGACAACAAAATATTTGCCCTGAGTTCTTGTAAAAAAAAAAAATTGTGGGGAAATGTGATCCAAAGCTGGAGTCACAGGTGTGATGAAGACACACACAGACAGGTGTGCTGGGCTACATTACAGGAGCTGATTTGAATACACACCATTTTGTTTATGAGACATTTGAATTTTTTCAAATATACGCCTTAATCGACTGAGTAAATGAGCTGTAGTAAAGATTGTTACATTGCTGGCATCACGTTAACTGAGCTGTTGATGAATGTTTTTCTTTGACTTTTATGTATATTTTATAAATTCATTTGGTGTTTTGGAAAGTTTAAGATGTCTAAGATTATTAACATATGTGTGCATCAGTGAAGTTGTTTCTTTAATTACACTGTAATGTCGTATAATGATGGATAATATTATGTTAACAAAAGAATAAATGTCACAATGATTAATTCTGTGTGTTGGATTCTGTTTTAGTTGTACAAAATGTCTGTACAGATCTCTACAGAGATCACGCAGCACAGATGACAAACTGATGCAGAGATGACTGGTGCGATACTGTCTGTGATCTGACCTCCTTGTAACACAATAAAGCAAAAAATAAATTTGCCTGTTGTAATTTACCGTATCATTAAATATGAATTGCAAAATCAGACACCGTCCTGCTCTCACCTCATCTTCACGCACCGATGTCACAAAGAGGTATACAGATATATTTGCATCAGATTTCACTGGACAGCAGTCAGAGAGTTCGGAGACGCAGGAGAGGGACGATCAGAGAGAAGCTCGTCTGAGGTGAGTGTTCTTTAATGAAATAAATTCAGTTAATGTTAAACTCAGTAACATGTTGATATTGAGGCTCTTTGCGGATTAGTTTTATGGATAAATATTCTGTGCAAAGTCATATACACTTGTGTGTTAAAATGTCATTTTATATTTTTTGAGGTTTAAATTTCCAAAGTGGTTTTAAACCTGAGATTTAAACCGGTGGCTTCTCGTAGAACTTTATTTAATGTATTTATTCTGATTCCATTTTATTTTCCTCCTTGAAATCATTTTTACTTGTTAGAAATCACTGCGTTTAAATCAGTTAAACTATAGCAGACATAACAGTAAACTGTTTGAGGACATCATCTTGTCCTGAATTTTACGACTGCAAAACTGTTTTTTAATTTTTAGATACATTTAAATTTACTCTTTTAATGATTACTGAGCAACATTTAATGACTGAGATTATTTTCTATAAAGACCACATCTATGATGTATTACAAGACCATTCATAGTGAATTCATAATGCTTTATAAAACACACATCATGCTTCCTGATGCACTGTATCAACAGTCATAAAACATCATAGATGTGACTGATAATGAATTATAAGTGTCTTACAGGTGCTCTGTCCTAGTTATAAACTAGAGGTTGACTGACGGGGTTTATAATGCATTATGAATACCTGTATTGACCTGTACCAACGTGTTCTCATCGTCACATAGTGCCACTTTGTCAGTGGTCTTTCATGTCTAGATATTGCGCACTAGGTATCCTTCTACATCTGCGGTTGACATCACAGTAAAATGTGATGCAGCTTCATGTGTTTAAAAGAATCTATGCTGCATCATGAGTGAGTAATGTCGATAATACATGAAAATACTTTTAAAGACTAAAGTCCGACACCCTCTCACATCTAAAGACAATGTGTCAGAGTTTTTAGTCACAGAATTAGATTTTACAAAGGCTGGGGATCATTCAGAGTCACTATTTGCAACAAAATTAGCTTCACAAAGAAAAGGAAGTGGACAGAATTTATTGCAGCCCTTGAAATCCCCAATGATTATGCTATCTGCTATTGCTAGCTAGCTAACCACTGTCCCCATCCCAAACAGGGTCACTTAACATTAGCTTACGATCTAACTACATTTTAGCTGAAGGTTCAATCATATATAATTATGGTATATGAATTTTGAAGCTAGCAGCTAGCTGAAACAATAGATTCAAATAATTACTGGATAGCAGATGCCAAGATGGAGGCTGCTAATTCCAATGGAGTTGCTCTGCTTGCACATACAGCAGAAAAGTTTTCTAGTTTCCAGGATTACTTTAACAATATGCGGCCCACTGAATACACGCAGGAGTGTTTCTTCCGATGGCCCCGCTGATGAGTTCCTGCTCGGCTCATAGACTTAAAATGTTGATGATGTCACAGATTTTTAAAACCATGTCATGTCCGTCATAATTGATCTTGTTCATAGTTGGAGATTCAACAGTTTTATAGACGTCTGTTTTATAATGGTGGTCTAGATGGAGAAAATGATTTATTGGCCGCAGGGGATTTTATTTGCTGCAATACCACGATTGGCCACTGGGAAAAATTGGCTGCAAGGCTGAGCAGCATTGCTGGAGGCCTGGTTGAAACATATGGATAGCTCGTAGGCTAACAGTAAACACACATGACGCATGAAGATGCATCACACTTTACTGAACAGCAACAAAGAAATGTTGTAATGAAGCATGCGATTTATAGATGCATCAATTTTAATCTAAGGATCTATCCCCATAGGGCAGGCAGGAAGGGTGGTGCACGGGTCAAACAAACCCTGGACTTTCACCTTGGAGCCTGCTGTTTGTCTCCTGTATGAATGTAGAGCCAATCTGTGATGTTTCTTTCTAAACCTAACCACATTCTTTTGATGTGCCGGTGTTTGTAGTGGCATCCTGGAACGTGAACAGCAGACTTAGAAGCATCCATAAAACACTTATTAGTCACATCTATAATGTTTTATTGCTGTTGATATTGTCCATCAGTAAGTATTCGGTGTGCGTATAATCATAAAGAATTATGAATGCCTTCATAATGCATTACAGACCGGTCTTAATTGAAGGTGTTACCATTTTCTCTGTTTCCATTTGAATTTAACATTCTGTCTCTCTTCACCTCCCCTTTCTGTTCTCCCTGCCTCTCCTTCCTCCTCTTCAGGCCACCATGTACATAAACATGTCAGTCAACTCTTCTTTTTTTGCTGATATCCCCCCTCTTCCTCCTGACCTCTCCTCCAACTCCTCCGTCCATCCTCTCTTCAAATGCTTCAGTTCTACAGTGAGCATCTACATCCTTTCTGCTTTCTCCATCACCTACATCCTCCTGCTCCCTCTTCCATTCTCCATCCTCTACCTGGGCTACCAACAGTGGAAGAGACAGCACTCAGTTTCTACGCCTACAAGTCATTCTGACATCTTCACCTATCACTCCATCATCATGCAGCTGAATGAATTTTTGGGGCTCACCTTATATCTTTGTGGCGGCTACATAAATGACCAGGAGATGTTTCTTGTCGGGTACAGTGTCTTGGCCGTCACCTCTTTCGGACAGGCTTCGTTTCACCTCCTAACCTGTGTGGAGCGCTACCTGGCTGTTGTTAGCCCCATCATCTATCTGGGACTGAGACAGGCGGGTGGGGTCAGGATCAGGAACATCACCATTGGATGTGTTTGGTTACTGAGTTTTGGTTGTCTGGCTGTATTTTATCTTGCCACCCCTGAATTCACCCAAATCTTTTATTACTGCATTAAGGTCATCTTCTTGATTGTCATCTCATTTTGCAGCATTGCGGTTCTTTACACTCTCAAGCGTCCAGGGCCGGGGGAAGTGGGAGGGAACAGGGAGCAGGTTGACCAATCAAAGCAGAGGGCTTTCTACACCATCATGGCCATAATGGGAGTGTTATTGTTTAGGTTTGGGGGGAATCTGATTGAAAGTGTTATACTGAGTTTGGAAGTGCTGAAGCCCGGTGATGTGTGTTTGGTGACTATGTCCATAATCTGGTTAGACCTGCCCAGCACGTTGGTGTTACCTCTACTGTTTCTACACCGCACAGGAAAATTAACATGTTGTTAACAAAACACTGAATCAGGACGATGGTAGGATTACATGCAACAGTATCATACTGTCTTTAATAAAATACCACTTTAAATAATAAAATAATTTAGTAATTCAAAATAATTTTAAATTTCGTTGGTAAATGCTGAATTTGAATCTTAAATTAGTCTGCTGTCAGCAAGAATTAGTAGTGGAATCACAGACATAGAGAATTGCGTCATCTGCATAAAACAAATGTTAAGGCATTGATTTGGGATAATAATGCAATTTATGCACAATGTAAATTGTGAATGACCAAGAATAGACCCCTGTGGTACTCCATTACTGATGGTATGCGTTCTTAATGAAGCATCATTAGTACCAGCAACATTTGGAAAGTTAGCATGCAACCATTTGCAAGATAGCACTAAACTAAATGTACCGATAAGACTGGTTAGAATCTGATTAGTTCTGCAGGGATTGGGTTGTAAGTATTTTCAGTGGAACCACAGACATAAAAATGGTGTCATCTGCATAAAAATGTATGTTACAGCACTGATTTGAAGGAATAATGTCAAAAAAGGTAAATAATGTAAAAGGTAAATGACCAAGAATAGATCCCTGTGGTACTACATTACTGGTGGTAAGAGTTCATAATGGAGCATCATTAGTTCCAGCAACATTTGGCATGTTAGCATGCTAATATTTGCTCGATAGCACCAAACTAAACCTAGTGAGAAGACTGATTAGAATGTGATTAGTTTTGCAAGTACTTGGAGTGAAACCATAGAAATATAACAATGGTGTCATCTGCATGTAGCACTGATTTGGAAAAATAATATAATTTATGTAAAATGTAAATTAAGCACCAGCAACATTTAGCACATTTGCATGCTAATGTTTTCTGAAAAGCACTAGACTAAAATTACAACTGAGACTGATGAGAATGTAATTACTTGAGCAGGTAATGGGTTATAAACCTTGGTATTTGGAGTAGAAACATAGACATAAACATGGAGTCATCTGCATAAAAATGTGTGTTGCAGTAATTTGGAAAGATAATGTTCAATCTAAACAGTAACAGAAAAAAATAAACCACTGTTGCACTCCATTACTGATGGCAAGATGGCAGCACCATCAATACCAGCACCTTTACCATGTTAGCATGCTAACCTTTGCTGGTTTGCACAAAGCAAAAAGTACAGCTAAGTTTGATGGCAATGTCATTATTTCAGTCCATCTAAAAGCTCAATTAAATATTTGCACCGAGTGTTCAAAATGTATTGTGAAATAAGATCCAAAACTGGAGTCATGGGTGTTATTTAAACACAACCATACACACACAGATGGACAAACAGGTGTGCTGGGCTTAATTACAGGATTTGATTTGAATACACACCTCTTTGTTTAGAAGTCATTTGAATCTTGTCAAATGTTCATTGAAATGGACTGATTAAATTAACCATTCTTAATGATTGCTAGACTGCTGGCACTGACATTAGTTCAACTGTTGACTGTTTTTCTTATACTTTTATTTACATTTTGGAAATTCATTTTAGTGTTTAAAGATATTTGAGGTTGTGAACTGATGTGTGCACTAATCTGTAAAGTTGTTGTATAATGTCTATTACAGTGCGCTATGATGTAGTATAATATTGTGGTATAATGACTTGCAACATAACTGTACATAAAGGAATAGAGCTTTAATTAAAGCTTTAATTTGAAATTAGGAAAAGTTATTTATTAGGAAGATTTAGGATGCAGATTAGCTTCTGTGTGCACAGATTAGTACACTTTTACTGTATTCAAATTTAAAAATAAATGTTATAATAATTCACTAACTTAAATGACTATCTGCTGTCAGGTATTTGTATGAGGATGGGTGTGTACTCACTTGTAAATCCAACATACTAGAATTTAAAAAAATAAATAAATAAAAGCAAAGTCTAAATATTTAAACAGAATTCCAATATTGTTTGATATTTCCTGGTTCAATTTTTAATTTATATCTTGAAGTCTGCTACCAGGTA
Organism: Epinephelus awoara; assembly: GCA_035609425.1. Taxonomy (NCBI): domain Eukaryota; kingdom Metazoa; phylum Chordata; class Actinopteri; order Perciformes; family Serranidae; genus Epinephelus; species Epinephelus awoara. Next base: position 31,175,375 of record CM069315.1, on the reverse strand, counting down.
TTTATTTGAGTCAGCAATAGTCATACAGGTAACATTTAAAGTTTTAGTGAAATAATCGTGACAGCCACTGGTAGATTTGGAGAACAACACATACAAGTGTAGAATGGACCCATGGATGTATAAAATGGTGTTATCTGCATAATGTATGTTGCAGCACTGTACGACATCTATTGCACGTCTGTCCGTCCTGGAAGAGGGATCCCTCCTCAGTTGCTCTTCCTGAGTTTTCTACCGTTTCTTCCCCCGTTAAAGGGTTTTTTGGGGAGTTTTTCCTGATCAGCTGTGAGGGTCCAAAGGACAGAGGGATGTCGTATGCTGTAAAACCCTGTGAGGCAAATTGTGATTTGTGATATTGGGCTTTATAAATAAAATTGATTGATTGATTGATTGATTTATTGATTTGGAAAAATAATGTCATGTATGTGTAATGTAAATAGTAAATGACCAAGAATAGACCCCTGAGGTCTTACTGATGGTAAGAGTGAGTACTTACACATTACATTATACTATATGGGAATGTCTCCACAGCTATTTAATTAAGGACAATAATTAAATCCATGCTTGACAAACCTGAGTTTTTACAATTCCTTAAGATGTTGAATTATCTTCCACCACGTAAATAATTCAGTTCATGTCAGCCATAATTTATTTGTTGTTGTTGTTGTTGTAAATTGTACATCTTTAACAATTTCGTAATACCTCTTAGTCTGGAACTCTTATTCAGTGATGCAATCTTTGTTTTTATCATTTTATTTTGATGTATGATTGCTGGTATTTAATAGGGGAGGTATCTTCACAATCCACTGAACTGACACACACTCCTCTACTGAGTGTCCAACAGTGATGGTAGCCTAAATATTTAGATTAAAATTAACTGGACACAAAACTTTTTCTTTCCCTACTACACATCATAAACCCATGGATATAAAAACAACTCATTGCAATCGGTTGAGAAATACAAACCTTATAGTACTTTTTATGTTTTATTTGGCGCTCACACAATAACAATACTTCTGTCCCTTTATGCCACCAGATCAGCCCCGCTAACAAAATATGTCATCGCTGTTTACAAACACAAAAAGGATCTATACCATATACTAGTTTGGAGTGTAACCATAGACATATAAAATGATGTCATCTGCATAAAAACGTACTTTATAGCACTGACTTGGAGGATTAATGTCTTAGGTGCAAAATAAATAGTAAATGACCAACAATAGACCCCTGTGGTACTTCATTTCTGATGGTATAAGTTCTTAATTTAGCACCACACCATTAACCACTAATAACAAAGTACAGCTGTGACTGATGAGAATGATAAGTTGTGTAACTATTGGTTTTTGAATGAAAGTCTTGGACAAATAAAAATATTTTGGAATTTCATGACAGTCCTTTAAAACAAGTTATTTCAGTCTGAACCAAAGTGGTTGACCAACTAGCCGAGGCTTCTTCTCTGGAGCCATGACACATGTTACAACCTGAACTACTGAGATGTGTGAGTAAAAGTCAAGCTGAACAAATATGTTAAACAAAGTTAAAGATCTGGAATGTTAACTCACCCCACTCTGCATTGATTATCAGACCAACTGCATCTTAGATTGTTCGGACAACTTAATATTTGGACCTTGTGTTCAAAATCTGTCGGGAAATATGATCCCAAAACTTGCGTCACTGCTGTGGTTACAACACAACCATGTACAAACAGACAGGCAGGTGCACTGGGCTAAATGACAGAATTGGATTTGAATACACACCTTTCTGTACAGAGGACATTTGAATCTTGTCAAATGTTCTTATTAGTGGACTGATGAAATGAACCACTGTTAATGATTGCTACATTATTAGCACCAATGTGAAATCAGCTGTTGATGACTGTTATTTGCATTATGTAAATTCATTTAGTGTTTAGGAAGGTGTTTAAGTTACAGTTGTGAACTCATGCGCACTAAACAAAGATGTAGTTAGGTGTTATTGTGATATGATGTATGACATCTCTATATTTAAACAATAGAATAAATGTTTTCTATTGGAATTTGACTGTGTTTTCATTGATCTTCTATAGAGATCATGCAGCACAGATGACAAACTGATGCAGAGCTGATTGGTTTGGTATTCAAATACTGCAGCTGCTGTCTCTGTGATCTGACCTCTCAGTGACACAATGATGTGAGACATAAATTTGCCTTTGGTAATTTACTGTAAAAAAGTATCATTGAATATGAATTGCAAAATCAGAGTCCTGCTTCTCACACACCTTGATCACAGATATTAACAAATATGTGGATCAGATTTCAGTGAACAGCAGTCAGAGAGTTTGGAGACGCAGGAGAAGGACGATCTGAAACAAACTCTGCTGAGGTGGGTATTCTTTTAAATTAACAGATTAGTTCAATATTTAGTTATTTGGGTTTTGGATTTTGGTAAGAATGTGTATTCACTGTTGAGCAGAGAGCTATTTATTTATACAGCTAATTATTTGTGGTAAACTTAATTTCCAGGATATCTTTTTAAATATGCAGTCTTGATAACCTGCTGTAAAGATATTCTAAACTTGTGCTGTGATGTTCTCACATTTAAATGCATATTCAGTCTTTGTGTTCATTGTTTATACAACATTTGCTAAATTAGTATGACTTGGGAAATCATTAATACAAGTGAACATTCAGAATTCATTTTAGAACTTCCTGAAATTGCTTCTTTGATGACTGTTTAAGATCTAACATGAAATAACTTTTGTTAATTCAGCCTCTAGTTGAATGCAGAGTAACCGTACAATTAAAAAAGTAAACATGTCTGCTGTCATTAAAGATGATACGGTCTGTTGTAAAGAATAAATATAGACTGAAGACAAATTAATGTTTTGTGGGTACAAATCAGAAGGTTACATATGTAACCATGGTTCTTCCAGCCTATGTATGAGCCCCACAGAGGCAGCAGACGTGGACGCTCTTTAAGATAAATCACCTGTGGTGTTCATGCATTGATTTGTCTCTCTGATTGAGTAGAAAGTGTCTCGTTCAGACTGATGTCCTCTGTGCAGCTTAGTAGAGTGGGGTGAAGGGTCCTTATCCCTTCCTGGGGTGGAGGCAGGATGAAGATTTTAACATTCTGTCTCTCTTCATCTCCTCCCTCTGTTCTCTCTGCCTCTTCTTCTCTTCTTCAGGCCTCAGTCTGTATAAACATGTCAGTCAGCTCTTCTTTCTTTGCTGATATCCCCCCTCCTCCTCCTGAACCCCCTTCCAATTCCTCCCTCCATCCTCTAACAAACACGTGTTTCAGGTCCAAAATGAACATCTACATCTTCCTCACTCTCGTCATCACCCACATGCTCCCCCTCCCCATCTTCATCCTCGTCCTCTACATGGGTTACCAACAATGGAGGAAGCAACGCTCTACCGCAACAGCAACAAGTCACTGTCATCTCCTCACTTATCACTCCATCATCATGCAGCTGAGTGAATTCTTGGGGTTAATCTTCTACTTTTGTGGAGGCTACATCCACCTTCCAGAGATGATGTATGTGGGATTCAGCATCTTGTCAGGCTGCTCACTCGGACAGGCTTGGTTTCAGATCCTAACCTGTGTGGAGCGCTACCTGGCTGTTGTTCACCCCATCATCTATCTGGGACTGAAACAGGCGCGTGGGATCAGGATCAGGAACATCATCATTGGATGTGTTTGGCTGCAGTGTTTCATAGGGATTTCTGTATCTCATCTGTACAGTAATGAGACCACATACATCATGGTTTCTTGTGGTGTGCTCCTCTTCTCAATTGTCATTTTTTTTTGCAACATTGCAGTTCTTTGTACTCTCAAGCGTCCAGGGCTGGGGGAAGTGGGTGGAAACAGGGAGCGAGTTGACCAATCAAAGCAGAGAGCTTTCAAAATCATCATGGCCATAATGGGAGTGTTACTGTTTAGGGTGGTGGGGAACGTGATTGCCGATGCAATGTACAAATTATCTGTGCTTAATGACACTTGTTTGCTGATTATGACAATAATCTGGTTCAATCTGCCGAGCACTTTAATGTTACCTCTGCTGTTTCTACACCGAGCGGGAAAATTAACATGTCGTAAACAAAACACTGAATCAGGATGATGGGAAGACTAGATGTACAACTATCACACTATGCATTCACAAGAAAAAGCCGAGTTACAACATTTCAACAAAATTCCAATGGATCCATCTGCATTAAAATCTATGTTGATACATTGACTTGGAAGAATAATGACATTTTTGTACAATGTAAATATTTAGAGACCAAGACTAGACTCTAGTGGCACACCGTAACAGATGGTAAGAGTTCTTAATTCAGCACCATCAGTACCAGAAACCTTTAGCGTGATAGCATGCTAATATTTGCTGATTCACAAAAAACAAACAAAAAGTAAAGTTGAGGTGGGTGGGGGTTCACCAATCAAAATAGTGAGCTTTCCAAACCATCATGGCTGTAGTGGGAGTGCTATTGTTTAGGTTGGTGGGGAATCTCAATGTGATGTACAATTCATCTGAGCTAAGTGATGTGTGTTTGGTGATTATGTCCATAATCTGATTCGATCTGCCGAGCAGTTTGGTGTTACCTCTGCTGTTTCTACACCGGGCAAGAAAATTAACATGTCGTAAACAAAACACTGAATCAGGATGAGGGTAGGATCATTTGTGCCACTATCATAAAGTAAATACTCAAATAAAGGCAGGTTTAAATATTTTGAAGTAATTCCAATGATTGTTTTAAATTTTGTGGTTCAATGTTGAATCTGAATCTTAAAAGACTTCTGCTGTCAAGTATGTGTCTGAGTGAGCGAGAGTCACATGGGTACAATTTAAAGTTGTTAGATAGTAAGAGCCACAGGTAGATGTAGAGAATACCACATACTAGTTAGGAATGGAGTTATAGACATAGAAAATGGTGTCGTCTGTATAAAAACATATGTTAAAGCACTGATTTGGAAGAATAATGTAATTTATGTGCAATGACCAAAAATAGACCCCTGCGGTATTCCATTACTAATGGTATTAGTTCTTTATGAAGCTTCATTAGTACCAGCAACAATTGGCAAGTTAGCATGCTAACATTTGCTAGATAGCACAAATTTAACATGCGGATAAGACTGATTAGAATTTGATGAGTTTTGCAGGGATTGGGTTATAAGCCAAAATATTTGAAGCGAAACCATAGATACGATATGATACGCCAATCCAAGCCAAGCCAAGACAAGACAAGTTTATTTTCCATTTGTACACCTTCACACAGACTGGGTACATAGGCATTCTTGTAATATAACAATGGTGTCATCTGCATAAAAATGTATTTTATAGCACTGATTTAGAAAAATAATGATATTCATGTAAAACAGTTCCGCAGGTGTTGGTTTTTTTAGTCAAAGTACTGGACACATTAAATCCCTCTGGGGGCAATGAATATACAGAGTTTTATGAAAATCAATCTGAAAGTTTCTGAGATATTTCAGTATGGACCAAACTGATGGAATGGCCAGTCAAGATGTCGTCTCAAGAGTTACACTGCAGGATAAAGCCTCAACTACTGAGACATATGTAACACCATTAAATGTAAAGTCAAACTAAATGTGTTTGTTTAATGACAAAGACCTATCAACTGTTTTCTTATGTTGGCTAAGAAATGCTCACTGATGTTGTGGAAGGGTTAAAATATCCCTGATGTGAAGATGTGGCTTGTGGCAGAACTCTTAGAGGTGGAGAGGATCAGACATATTAGAAATGAGCAGGTGGATTTATTTGACGTCATCTGGCAAACTTTCAATATCTGGAGAAGATAACAGTGTGATGCCATTTGCAGATTCATGATACCAATTTAATGTAGGGTCCTTTGATTTTGTTTTGGGTGTCTGAGTTGGGTGCTTTATTCTTTATTTTTTCTCTCTCTCTCTCTTTTTCCCCTTATTTTTATATATTCAAAAAGAGAACGGTGTCTATATCAGTTTTGTAAATGCATTAATTACCTTAATATTGCATTTGTGTATTAACCAAAACTTTCTTTGTGTATACTTATGACCTGTGCAAACTGACACAACTCTCAATCAACTGAAAATCAATCATAAAGTTTCTGAGATATTTCAGTATGGACGAAACTGATGGAATGGCCAGTCAAGATGTCGTCTCAAGAGTTACACTGCAGGATAAAGCCTCAGCTACTGAGACATATGTGACACCATTAAATGTAAAGTCAAACTAAAAGTGTTTAATGACATTAAATATCTGTAAACATAACTCTCTTCACTCTGCAGCTGTTTTCAGACAAATGTGCTCATCGAAATGAATGTATTTTGTATTTTTATGAGAACATCAGTCAGGAAATATGATCCAAACTTGAGTCACTGGTGTGATTGAGTGCTGGTCTAAATGACAGGATTTGATTTGAATACACACCTCTTTGTTTTGAGTCATTTGAATCTTGTCAAATGTTATTTTAATGTTCTGACATAATGAACCGTAGTAAAGATTGTTACATCGTTACAAAGTTGTAGTATAATGTATCTTAAATTACACTTTAATGTAGTCCAATCATGTATAACATTATTTTAACAAAGCAATAAATGTCATAATGATTAATTCTGTGTTTGATTGTGTTTTAGTTGTACAATGTCAATATAGATCTCTATAAAGATCATGCAGCACAGATGACAAACTGATGCAGAGCTGACTGGCTTGGTATTCAAATACTGCAGCTGCTGTCTCTGTGATCTGACCTCTCAGTGACACAATGATACCAAGAATGAATTTGCCTTTGGTAATTTACTGTGAAAAGTATCATTAAATATGAATTGCAAAATCAAACACAGTGCTGCTCCCCACACACCATAATAACCTCAATCAACATATATGTGGATCAGATTTCAGTGAACAGCAGTCAGAAAGTTTGGAGACGAAGGAGAAGGACGATCAGAAACAAACTCTGCTGAGGTGGGTATTCTTTTAAATTAACATATTAGTAAAATATTTAGTTTTTCAGGGTTTTGGATCAAGTTATCAATTTGTGTTCACTGTTGACTGATGTTATTTTATTAAGTGATGTTTTGTGGTCAACATCATTTCCAGGGTGATTTTCTTTTTTAATATTGATATTGTTAGCCTGTTGCAAAGATATTACACACTTGTGCTGTGATGCACCCACATTTAAATACATATTCAGTCTTTGTTTGTATTTCCATATTCTATTTGCTAAATTAGTATGACTTGGGAAAATAATAAAAGACAATAATACAAGTTAATTTTAATGACAAATTCATTTTATAACTTTCTAAAATTGCTTCTTTGATCACTGTTTAAGATCTACCATGAAAAATATTTTTTGTTACTTCAGCCCCAGTCGCAGACTGCCAGTACCGTGAGAAATCTTGGCAAACATGTCTGGTGGCATTAAAGATGATACGGTCTGTTGTAAAGAATAAATATAGACTGAAGACAAATTAATGTTTTGTGGGTACAAATCAGAAGGTTACAGATGTAACCATGGTTCTTACAGTCCATGTTTGAACCCTCGAGGAGCAGCAGACGTGGACGCTCTTTAAGATAAATCACCTGTGTTGGCTGTGCATTGATTTGTCTCTGTGGTTGAGTTAAACATGTCTCACCCAGACTGATGTCCTCTATGCAGCTCAACAGAAGAACAGGACAAGGCGGAGGCAGGTGCTTAGACAGACAGGGGGCCGTTCCTTATTTTTACTTGTTGTAGGTACTGTAGCTGTCCTTAAAAAGTGCACACTGTTGCATGCAGTGTGCACACAATGGAAGCATACTACTGTGTCATTATGTGACGCCCTGAACTTTGACCGTCTTGCTTTTATATCCGTTACCTTGGAGATAAAACAAATGCCACTTACAAAGTTTGCCAGAGGTGGAGATCAAGAGCTTTGACTTTGTTACTTTGTGGTGTATGTAGTTTAACTTTAAAGTTATAACTGCACAGATTGTAGAGTCTAACAGATTATATGTGTGACAGTGAAATTATATCTGCAGTTCTTTTTATAGCTCTGTCCTTTTGTTGTTTGTTATATTTAGGATTATTTTGTTGACGTAATTAATATTAATTAAAATCCTATTATTACTGTTCGACTGGTCATAAGTTACTTGAATGTGCTGTTATCCGTTATTGTTACTTCTGACAGCTGTAGTCAGCCGTCATCTGTTTGTGTCTCCATGGTTGGAATGCAGTCTGTCTCCATTGGATTTTAACATTCTGTCTCTCTTCATCTCCCCCCTCTGTTCTCTCTGCCTCTTCTTCTCTTCTTCAGGCCTCCGTCTAAATAAAAATGTCACTCAGCTCTTCTTTATTCGCTGATATCCCCCCTCCTCCTCCTGACTTCCCTTCCAATTCCTCCCTCCATCCTCTCACGAACACATGTTTCAGGTCCAAAATGAACATCTACATCTTCCTCACTCTCTCCATCACCTACATGCTCCCCCTCCCCATCTCCTTCCTCGTCCTCTACATGGGTTACCAACAATGGAGGAAGCAACGCTCCATTTCCACGACTACAACAAGTCACTGTGATCTCCTCACTTATCACTCCATCATCATGCAGCTGAGTGAATTCTTGGGGTTAACCTTCTTCTTCTGTGGAGGCTACATCCACCTTCCAGAGATGATGTATGTGGGATTTGGCATCTTGTCAGTCAGCTCACATGGACAGGCTTGGTTTCAGATCCTAACCTGTGTGGAGCGCTACCTGGCTGTTGTTCACCCCATCATCTATCTGGGACTGAAACAGGCGCGTGGGATCAGGATCAGGAACATCACCATTGGATGTGTTTGGCTGATTTGCTTAGTGTGGATGGCTGTCACTTATCTAGCCTGCTCTGAGTTAACGTTCATCCTGTATTATTGTGGTGCGTTCTTCTTCTTAACTGTCATCTCTTTTTGCAGCACTGCAGTTCTTTGCACTCTCAAGCGTCCAGGGCCGGGGGAAGTGGGTGGTAAAAGGGAGCAGGTTCACCAATCGAAGCAAAGGGCTTTCAACACCATCATAGTCATAATGGGAGTGTTATTGTTTAGGGTGGTGGGGAACGTGATTGCCAGTGTGACACACAATTTATCTGTGCTTAGTGACACTTGTTTGGTCTTACTGACCATAATCTGGTTAGACCTGCCCAGCATGTTGGTGTTACCTCTGCTGTTTCTACAGCGGGCAGGAAAATTAACATGTCACAAAACAAAACACTGAATCAGGATGAAGGTAGATTTGTAAGTAACAGCTAGAAACCATAAATTCTCAAATAAATATTTCAAAGTAATTCCAATTACTTGTTTTACATTTCGGATCTTTGGATTTGAATCTTGAATGCAAGTCTGCTGACAGATATTTGTTTGAGTCAGGTAGACTAATTCAGAAACAATTCAAATTTGTAATGGTAATATAGTGTGTGCCACAGGTAGATGTAGTAAACACCGCAGTGTGTAACCATAGACAAATAAAATAGTGTCATCTGCATAAAAACATACGATGAAGCACTGATTTAGAAGAATAAATGTACGTACAATATAAATAGTGAATGACCAAGAATAGACCCCTGTGGTACTCCATTACTGATGGTAAGAGGTCTAAATTGAGCATCATAAGTACCAGCAACATTTGGCATGTTAATATGCTAACATTACACACCTGCTTATTCAGGAGTCATTTGAATCTTGTCAAATGTCTTTAATGTTCTGACTTAATGAACCATAGTTAACGATTGTGACATTGTTGGCACTGATGTAAATACAGCTGTTGACTGTTTTCTCAGACTTTTAATCATAATTTCAAAAATGAATTTTAGTGTTAAGGAAAGTTTGAGATCTTTAAAGTTATGAACTTGCACTAATCAGTGAAGCTGTAGTATAATGTATCTTTTATTATATTATAATGTAGTATATTGTTTTGCATTGATGTATGACATCACTGTATTTAAGCGTATAATTAAATGTCAGAATAATTAACTCTGTTTGACTGTGTCCTCGCTGTACAGATCTCTACACAGATGATAAACTGATGCACAGATAATTGGCATGATATTCAAATAGTTCTGCTGCTGTTTCTAAGAGCTGACCTGTCAGTGACACAATGACGCAAAGAATAAATTTGCCTGTTGTAATTTACCGTAAAAAAGTCTCATTAAATATGAATTGCAAACACAGTCCTGCTCTCACCTGCTCCTCACGCACACACCTTAATCACAGGTGTTTGTTAAGATACATTTGGATCAGATTTCAGTGAACAGCAGTCAGAGTTTGGAGACGCAGGAGGAGGACGATCAGAGAGAAACTCTGCTGAGGTGGGTATTCTTTAAAAAAACAAAAGCATTAGTTAAATATTAAATTATTAAGAGATTTACATTTGATAAAGTGCATTTACTGTTGAGTAGACTAATGGTATTCTGTGAACTAATTCTTTGTGGTAAACTTAATTTCTGAGGTAATTTTTAAAATTGATATTTAAATTAAATAAATTTAATTCATCACAAAGTCATATTGATTCTTCAGAAATTGGTAACATTATTTCCAGGATGAGTTTTATGAATTAATATTACTGATAACTTGTGCGTTGCAAGTCATGCCACAGTTGTGCGTATATGTTCCCCAACATTAATGTGCATGTCATGTCGATTTACCACAAACATTTTTTTGTTAACCAACGATTTGTTATAAACCACTGCATGTAAATCAGTTTAATCATAGGAGACATACAAGTAGATTGTGTGACTGACCAGATTTGTTTGTGAACTTTCATCACTGAGACCAGCAGTGCAGTGTTAGTTGATAATGCGGGCGTATTATTAGGTCACTCATAGATATAGAAACATAAATGCCTCATTTACCACTGGATCATGCATCAACAGCACTGCCATACTGGAGAGGCAATTCTTGCCTGTGAACAGGACAGCTGTGGTTTTTCTTGAATAAAAAAACTGTAATGTTAATTTTTCTCCACCGATTACAATGAGTTGTTTTTATATTTGTGGGTTCATGATCTACATGCAGTAGAGAAAAAATGTTTTGTCTGCAGTTAATTATAATGTGGATATTTAGGCTATAATCACTACTGCATGCTCAGTAGAGGAGTGTGTGTTACGTTGTGTTCACACTGGGCACGAATAAAACAATTTGTGCAAGCGAATTTCAGTAAAGTTAATGCAAAGATGCGATTAGACGCAAATTCCTGCCAGGCAGTGCCATAGATATGACGTGAATGACACAAATTAGGTGGCACACATGATGCGAGTAGTGCAATTATGTGTTAGACGCTTATTCGGGAGAGTTGGAAAAAAAACTGATCTTCAGCGACTGAGTCGTACCACGATACCCAATTAGCATTGAGATTCTCCGGGGACCAGTGGAAGTTCATCCACTGGGAAACTTAAGACGAAGCTGATCGTGTTGGTCTGTGGCTAACTCGAGCTGTATAGAAACAGGAATAAAAAGGAGCTTGTTTGAAAATTGCGAAAACATCGGTCTCTTAGTTTAGCATGTGAGCACACTGAGGAGGCCTCTCCTCTCTCGCAAAAATTTGTTTTCTGGGCACACCTGTGTATGACATGAATTATTAGCGAGTAGGAAGCGAGTAAATACAAAATATTTTGGCCTTTTATTTCCCTGTGTCTGCCTGTAGATGGGAACCACTCTAAAAAACAGTATATTACATTCAAAGAATGTGTTTTTTTGTGCTGGCCTTTCATAAATGAGCAGTGGTGAAAGTTACTATATTCTGTTAAAATGAAGGTGTTGATATACAGAGAGCGTTGGCTAGTTAGAATGCTAGCAAGTTGATTAGTTGTCTACTTCCACATTAAATTACTTTACATTACATAGGGACGTTACCACAAGTATGGAAAATAAGCGGAATTTATGTGAGTTTTTACAATCCTACATGACAATGAATTAAGAGGGATTTATACTTCTGTATTAGATCAATGCTGTACCTACGGCATCAATGCAGAGCCTATGCTGTAACCTACGCCGTAGAAATTTTCCATAGAAATGTGACTACACGTCGCGGTGATGCAGACCTCCTGTCTCTCTGTAAGCTGAAACCATTTCCCTCAATGTAAACAAAGCTTTGATTTACTTTAATTTCACAGATGAAGACAATGAAGCCCCCACAAAAATAGCATTTTAAGTCCTGTGTGTGATTTATCCTGACTTCATATGAGGTGAGGAAACGTCCGCTAACCACTAAGCTAATTTATACATTGTAGGTCATAAACCCAGAAATATTTAACAACTCATTGCATCGGTTGAGAAATATAAACGTTAGAGTGTTTTTTACATTTTATTTGAGGCTCACACTGTCCCTTTCTTCTACCAGTTTATTAGAGTGTAACCATAGACACATAAAATGGTGTCATCTGAATAAAAATGTATATTACAGCACTGATTTGGAAAACCAAGGTCATTTATGTACTATGTAAACACTGAATGACCAAGACTAGACCCCTGTGGTTCTCCATTACTGATGGTAAGAGTTCTTTATGGAGTGTCATTAGTAGCTACCAGCAGCATTTGACATGTTAGCATGCTAATATTTTACTAGATAGCACTGACCTAAATGTGCTGATAAGACTGAGTGGAATGTGATTTTATTTAGACAAACAGCAGCTCCCTGTTTAATTGCATTTGGTTACAGACAAGTCTTGCTTCTCCAAAATGGCAGCTGCTGATGTATTGCTGCAAGAGGCTGACTCAGTCAATGCAGTATCTAAGAATATGTGTCGATAAGGTAGACGCGAACGTTACCAAGGAGGAAGTAGGTTTACTTTCCTATAGATTGGCTTTTTGGCTGATAGGTAGTTATACTGTAAACGGCCAGAAGAGGAAGGAATACTCCGTATACCTGTATATACCCTCCACTACACCACTGACTGAGACACTAAGAGGAAACCATCTTGCCTTGAATCTCTACTGTAAAATGTTTTTAAAAATTTCTGATCAAACTGAATCTAATCTTTTGATAATAGCTGAACAGCGTTTTACTAGCTTGTTAATTTGTTTTCTGTCTCCATTTGGTTTTAACATTCTGTCTCACTTAATCTCTCTTCAACTCTTTTGTCTTTGCCTCTCCTCTTCTTCAGACCTCCATGTACATAAGCATGTCAGTCAACGCTTCCTCTTTTGCTGATATCCCCCCTCTTCCTCCTGACCTCCCCTCCAACTCCTCCCATCATGCTCTTTTAAAATGCTTTGATTCAAAATCAAGCATCTACATGCTTTCTGCTTTCTCCATCACCTACATTCTCCTGCTCCCTGTTCTCATGTTCGTTCTCTACCTGGGCTACCAGCAATGGAGGAAACCACGCTCCGTTTCCAAGGCTACAAGTCACTCTGACGTCATAACGTATCACTCCATCATCATGCAGCTGAATGAATTTCTGGGGTCCATCATCTATTTTTATGGCGGCTTCATCGATCTGCTCGATGTTCTTCTAGTTGGGATCAGCGTCTTGTATATCATGTCTTGCGGAAAGGCTCTGTTTCATCTCCTGGCCTGTGTGGAGCGCTACCTGGCTGTTGTTCACCCCATCACCTACTACTACCTCAGGATCAGAAACATCAGCATCGGATGTGTTTGGTTACTGAGCTTCGGATATATGGCTGTATCTTACATGGTTAGCTATCAATTCAACAAGATCTTGTATTTCTGCATTATGGTTTTCTTTTTAACTGCCATCTGTTTTTCTAGCATTTGGGTTCTCTACAGTCTCAAGCGTCCAGGGCCGGGAGAAGTGGGTGGGAACAGGGAGCGTGTAGACCAATCAAAGCAGAGGGCGTGTCGCACCATCATGGCCATAATGGGTGTGCTGTTGTTTCAGTATGGGGGGAATCTGATAAGCAATGCAATATGCAATCAATCAGTGCCGAACTACTGTGACAACTGTTTGGAGTCTCTGTCTGCACTGTGGCTCGATCTGCCGAGCAGTTTGGTGTTACCTCTGCTGTTTCTACAGCGGGCAGGAAAATTAACATGTCATAAACAAAACACTGAATCAGGATAATGGTAGATTATCTGCGCCACTATCATATGGTAAATTCTCAAATAAAGGCAGGTATAAATATTTTGAAGTCGGGATGAGGGTCGGATTACATGTGAGACAATCATACTATAAAATCACATGCAAAATCTGATATTCAAATATTTTAAAACATGTTGAGTGATGATTTTTATTTTTGTGGTTAAATGTTGAAAATGTCGACCATCTGTTGTCAGTCCAAATTACAACGTATTTTCACAAATGGCTCATTAACTGCCTTGAAAACACACATCAATATGTGCAAATAAACAATAATACATCTCACTTCTTGTGGGATATATGTGGGGGCCCACAAGGGTCAGTGCTGGGTCCAAAATTGTTTATGTTGTACATAAATGATATTTTTAATGTGTCCCAATTTGTTTAATTTTGTTTTATTTGCTGGAGATGCGAGTTTGTTTTGTTCTGGTAAAAACCTCGAGCAGCCTCTGGATACAGCTGAAGCAGCATTAGACGCTTTCGAACGATGGTTCAACATTAACAATTTTTGAATGAATGTAAATTAACTAAATATATAACATTTGGACATCGAAAATACAACAACCAAGTACAAATTATGATAGTACATATTGAAATAGAGTTCATGAGAACAAATTTTTGGGAGTTGTCATTGATCACAAACTCTGCTGGAAACCACATTAATGATAGCAAAACCAAAATATCAAAGTCTATCACAATATTGAGCAAATCAAAAGATATTCTTACTTAAATTTATGACAGATGTTGAATCGTTTTTTCATACCTCCACACATCACTTACCGTGTGAAGGTTTGGGGAAAATATATATACACACACACATACATACATACATACATATACATACACATACATACATACATACATATATATATATACACATACATATATACATACATATGTACATACATATGTACATGTACATATACATATACATATATCTTCCTGAGTTTTTTCATAAACTGGTTCTAAAGAAAGGTCTTAAGAGAAGTTCATGTCAGATTCATGATGTATTCTTGAAGTGTAGAACTGTTGGCATCTGTGTTCTTATAATGATTAATCCAATTGTCCTCGTAAATTGAAAGTGTGTGCCAGTTAATCCCAGTTTTTGTAAATGCCTCACCAATCCCCATCAAAGCTCATGAGACTGCAGGCCTGTTTGTTTGTCAAACTGAAAGTCTTTAGAGAGTGAAGCACTGGACTCCTAACATATTTAAAAATTCTCAAGTTGTTCTGAAGTGGAGGTACTTAATGGCCTTAATGACCTACTGGTACCAACAAACCACCAATTCAATGCATTAAAGGAGCACAATTGTCAGAATGGAGGACAGACGAGCACCACAGCGCTTTTCAAGGAGTGCGTTCTACAACTGTAGAACTGAAGAAAACACAATAACCAATTATTCTGCCCAAACACGTCAGCACAAAATGTGTGTAAGTGTGCTCGAGTGTGCATAGATACTGTTCTTACCTAAGAACAAGACAACATTGGTGGATGTCAGATGTAGGTTTTAAGAAATTTCCTCTTAGGAATGGTTGGCAAGTGAAGCCCAGTGTAATTTATGATGTAAATAGGAAGGCAGCAAGAACAGAGCCCTGTGGCACACCATTAATTTGGACTGTTCGGCAGGATTTCATTGACAGTACCATCTGTTGTAAGAGGTTAATAATGAGCCTCAACCTGAGCTGAAATGAGCTCAGTCAGGTTTTAATCGAGACTGTGGGGCCATGGGCTCTCCAGCTTGTTTGTGGGTGCAGTTCATTGAATTATACCTTTTTATATGAACTTACATACATAATGTAGTGTAGGGTATTCCTTGTGACAGACAATCGCCTATTTTTATGTGGTACTCTACAGACCTTTGTCCTGTGTCCTTAATAAAGCTATTATTATTATTATTATTATTATTATTATTATTATTATTACTACTACTATTGTTATTATAATGAGAGTGGCATAAAACTGTTATGTGCTGTAACCGTAATCAATTCTGTAAGTGAATAAAAGTGTATTGTAGAATCGTCGTAACTCTTCCGACATAGTTTCATGTCTTGGGCCAGCGGTGGCAAAGAATGGTGCAAAAGAGAAGTAATGTTTCGTACAGCAATTATAAATCTCACCTGTGTCATGTTTATACAAGTGTGTGTTATCTTTTTCTAATCATTTGAGGTGTAACAAACCATAATGGGCTGATTACCGCCACCCTGTGGCCGGAGAGCAAACATCACCGACTGCAACTACGATTGGTGGGAATCATAGTCGTGGTGGCCACAAGGGGCAGCAATGAGCCCATTCCATGCACAGAAAATCAAATCGTTTTTGAGTGCACAAAAATGAGATTGAAGCATCAGAGCGTTTCAACCCAAGTGCTTGCAGAAATATTATGCCCACTGTTTGCCCTCCAGTATCCACTGGTTAGCTAAAGCTAGGTTAGCCTTGGTGGCTCAACGTTGTGCACCACTCAGGTCCAGTGGGTCCTAGCTAATGGTGCGGCTCAATGGGTGATTACTGTTGGTAACGGCGTCCTGATAACGCGATGGAATTTCTCCAAACATGACAGCCACGAGGGCTTTACGCTAACTGGTATACGTCAGCTTTTAGCCAGTTTCACATGTCGCTGTCAATCAGATGAAAATATGCTATACTATGGGACTATGCCAAATAAATAAATTCATTAACAGCATATTAAAACAGCCTAATACTGTGTGACCTATAAGATAGGTTACCAAGGCAACTAAAATATAAACTTATATCATGCAGGACAAATTTTGGGAAATGAACGACCAGCAGATCTGTTTATTCACCAAAGCCGTACAAAGTGCGTCCCTGTCTCTTCAGAGCATGCGCCACATCCTCAGCGGCCGAGGTCTTCGTCTTAGCGTTCTCGGTGTAGTTAGGTGACGGCATTATGGGTCACGTTCTCTGGCAAGACCTTCAAACACACCGCATGTTTCCTTAAAGATCAGACTGAAGATACATTTTACTCCACCACAGCGAGCCAGACAGCTGAAAATAAACCCCTGATTAATCACTCAGTTCAATAGGCCACTTCTTCATTCAGGTTCTTTTCAAGATATTTAGTTTGTGTTGCCGTGTAAATGTTGGATATTATACGACTATTCAAAGTTAGAATTGGTAGTTGCTCCATATGGCCAGAATTCTGGAATATTAACGGCCATATTGGCCATTGATACAAACTTTAGCATAAACCCTGATAGCCCTCAGGTCTACTCCAGGTCGCCCTGGTGACTGAGCAGCATCATTATGAGCTGCAAACCCCTAAAGCATTGTTAACTTTGTTAGAATTACTAGCCGTGCTGACACTGCTAACAGAGCCAACAGAGCTAACAGTTAACAATGCTAAAGGGCGTTTGTGGCTCAGGATGTATCCACCTACTCACTGAGGTGACCTGGGGTAGACCAGAGGGTGGGCACAGTGTTTCCACAGCAACACAGTTGGGTTAGGATGGCGATTCTGGCGCTAATCGCCAAACAAGCCTCACCGCTAGCTAGCTCCCACCAGACCCTGTTGGTACACAGTGCAGTAAACGTACAGACTGACACGAGTACCGGTCAATATCCCCACACTACAGTTTACCAGGTTTTTATGTCACCATCATGAGTGTACAGACAGACAAAGACTACGCCAAAGATTTTATTTGAGCCGTCTTTGCACAGCGTGACATGCAGTGAACTTTGCACAGAGTGCAGGAGCCTTGACAGACCTTAAATAGACAAAAACACGATCAATCAGTCTCACAAAAGAAAATTAATTTGGTCCACGTTCAGAGTCACGTTGCAGCGTCTGCCACCAGGTGGCTCTTCATGTGTGTTTTCAGACAGTGGCTCTGAGTGAAGGCTTTGTCGCAGAGCGTACACTTGAACGGCCTCTCTCCGTTGTGGGTCCTCATGTGAACAGTTAGATACGTTTTGCGAGCGCATGCTTTCCCACAAACCCCACAAACAAACGGTTTGACGCCTGAGTGCACCGTCACGTGGTTATCCAGATTAGTCTTGCGTTTGAAGGCCCAGCCACAGTCCGGGCAGCGGTACGGAGCCTCTCCGGTGTGGATTCGCATGTGAATTGTCAAAGGTCCCTTGGTGGTGAATCCCCTGCCGCATTCGCCACAGCGGTATGGCTTCTCATTGGTGTGTCTTCTCATGTGGATCTGCAGCTGCTTGCTCGTCAGGAACATTTTGCAGCAAACGTCACAGAGGTACGACCTCTCTCTGTCTGTGTGAATTTTCTCATGTTGTCTCAGCGTCCCAGGAAGTTTGAAACGCCTTCCGCAAATCTGACAGCTGTGAGGTCTTTCCCCAGAGTGGGTCATCTTGTGGCGGGACAGAGATCTGTAGTCGCTGAGGGATTTGCCGCACACGCCGCAGAGGTGCGTCTTTTTGTTGGTATGAGTCCTGTGGTGAGCTTTTAACTGTTCCTTCAGTGCAAACACTTTATGGCATGTGTAGCATTTGTGCAGCTTCCCCGCCTCGTGGAGTTTCTGGTGATCCGCCAGGGATGCCTTCAACGCAAACGCGTCACCGCAAACATCACATTCGTGTGGCCTCTCCCCTGAGTGGGCAGCCACGTGCTCATTGAGGCTGAGAACACAGAGGAAAGACTCTCCGCAAACGTGACAGTCGACAGTTTTGTGGTGACTTTGAAGATGATCTTTTAACGCCTCAGAGGACTCTTGGATCTCTCCGCACACTCCACAAAGACCTCCCTGATCGTCCACGTGACTCCAGGCATGTTTGACAAACGCCACTTCTGATTTGTGCAGAGCTCCGCAGACTCTGCAGGAGAGAACGTCATCACTGTTCTCAGTCTCTGACTCAGTCGTTCTGGCACCACAACGTTTGGCTTTTTCTTTCTTTGTCGACGGCAGTTCAGAGTCTTTCAGCTCCTCGTCGCTCCTGTCAGGTTTCCAGTTGTCGTCGCTGTCATTCGCTTCTTCTCTTTCTTCTTCCTTCTCAAGATCATCGCCACCGTCCCCTTTCCTATCAGCGGGTTCTGATATCCCACGATCCTCATCTTCAGCTCCCTCTGTTTCCATGTCTTGTGGTTGTGATGTCGAGCAGCTGGACAAAACGCCTTCTTCACCACCTTCCACCTCCTGAACAGGGCAGCTGTGGGAACCAGGAGCAGAAATTAAAAAAGTACCGAAACAATGTGTTTAAGTCTGTCTGGTCATGTGCTGCGGGAGGTAACACATCACAATAAGGCCAAAAGTATGTGGACATCTAATCAGCAGCTCAAGCACTCTTGTTTGTGCTGCAATAAAACAAGGCACAGAGCGGTGAAATCTGCACTGACAAATATCTGCCGTGGAGTGGGTCACCTCTCCCAAGTCAGTTCATCTGGGTCGGCCACAAGAACACTCACAGCTGGGTTCCAGACAGCCTTTTGAAGCAACGCAAGCAAAAGACCTGTTCCTCACGGCCTTCATGACCTCAGGTTCAACAGGCAAACTAGTGGCTCAGTAACTCGCCGTTCTCACACGTATGACTCTCACCGACAGCTGCCACGTTCAGGTGTCCACATATTTAAGCCGCTTAGTGTTTGTGTCACTCCTTTACAGTGACAATCCTTTTGAGTTACCTTGTTTGAGGACTGGTGTCATCATACATCACCATGGCAACTGTGGACACAGAGTCTTCAGTGCTGCCGTCTCTTGTCTGTGGAGGACGAATCTCCTCCTCGTTCGTTTGAGGTTCTGCTTGTGTCTGGAAGACAAAAAGGTCCATCTGAGATCTATCATCTGAAAACAAAGGATGACTTCTTTCAAAAACTTTCCAACAGTTAGAAACTGGATCAAACTCTTGTTTGTCATGAAACAGGAAGTACCTTCAGTCTGATGTAGAGTGTCGACTTCCATCCTGTGCAGCCGATGTTTCTGTGGATCTCCTCTGCCGTCAGCGTCTTCACTCTCAGTCGCTGTAACCTCCGTCTCTTGTCGGACGTTAAGATGTCAAAACGTCTGTCGTCTCCGGACAGCTGAGGGAAGGTGGACCTCAGCAAGTCCAGAAAGTCTGTCTCCTGCAGTCCCCGAGGACACTTCAGCTTCAGCATCGGACACTTCTTTAGAACTGACGGGGGAAAGACGACAAAGTGAGAATTTACTGTGAGTTTTCCTTGACGCAGCAGAGATTAGATCAGTGGTTTCCAAACTTGATTAAACCAGAGTAACCTGTTATTGAAGTCTTCTATTTAGCGTCATAAATCTAAAGTGAAGCTTCAGTTCACCCAACATACAACTTCACACCACAAACTACTTACGGCTTTGTACACGTACCACTGTTTGAGAGCACGTCGGTGTGAGAGTCCTCCAGGATGCGGATCTTGAGGTCGAGATGGTTCTGTGTGTCACTGATCTGAGGTCTGCCAGGTTTCCTCTTCTTATACTGACACCTGGGAGGAATAGAACCAGCAGAGTAAAAGAGATCCATCACATTCAGATACTGTGGTGCCTGGACCCTGAATACCTGCTCACAGTTCTAGTTGACTTAAAGACGCTAAGAAATTTATCAATTTATGCATTAAGGTGCAGACACACCAAACCGACATCAAAGAACTAGCGGCGCCGAAAGCCAACTGTTGCATCGTCTACGTCGCCTCACGTCGCCCTGTGTCAGTTGCATTTGAACACACTACACGGACTACATCCGACGGCCAAGTAGCACGTACGTTCTGCGTGAGAGAGCGCGGAGTGAGAGAGTGGTACATCCTGTCAGCCGAGGGGTTTCCTATCTGTGCAGCCGAGCACCGCAGCACCTCCATGGACTATTACCTGCCTTTAGACTGAAGTTACTGCTGGGTATTTAATAATTTTCCTGCTGATACTGATATTTTTGGATTAGTAAGAGGCAACAGTACACCCTGTGTCAGTCAACAATCATCCCTAAAAATAAAAAATGAAAAGGACACGCAAAACCCTCTATGGTCCGTATTATGTTGTCAGTTGGAAAAAAAAACCTGGATTTATTTTTGTCATAAAAACAAAAAAAACAAAAACAAGATTTTAAGAAATTGTCAAAATTATTATTTTTTGACCACTGTGTGTGTTGTCTTGAGGCAACACTGGACCGTCGTGGTAGCTAAGTGAAAAAAGACAATTTTGTTGATTGATTACAATTTATTAAAAATACTGCATAGCATTAAAAGTTTACAAATAATTTGTAAAGTTTAAAACGTTATAAACAATCTTTTTATCATGTGTTGCCGACTGTGGAACAACGTGTTGGAATGAATGTGTTCCAGAGAGTAAATATGGAACAATATACAAACAAACAAAAGCTCATAACCATGTTATCAATAATGGAACAAAACAGACTACGATACCAAACAACAAAGATGGTGAGTCAACCTTTAGTATTTGATCATTTGTGTTGCATGTCAATGTTAACAGTGTCTGAGGTGTCTGTCAGTCCTCTCTCTCCTCATGTGTTTTCTGCTGCTGCCATCACTGGCTCACTGCATATGGAAGTCCATGAAGCAGTTCTTCTGGGGTGTGAAGCACAGGTAGGTGGCGCACTTTCTGCACTTCACTTTCACTATACCCGTACAGCCAGGGTATTTGCACCGGCCCTTTTTCTCCCCCCACACAGGCCAGTGATCAGTGTTGTCGTGACGCACAGTTGCTGATGATCCTCTGGGCTTCTTCCCAGCCTGGTCTCCCTCAGGCTGCTGTGATGGTCTCGCCCTCTTCAAGACTTTCCTCTCCATGCAAAGGCAACTAGCAACCTCTTTGTCACTGACTCCTAACTCATCCTCACTGTCATCTATTGGGGCGACTAGTTTTGGTTTCTTCTTCCTTGAGGAGCCATAGAACATCGATGTGTTCATTCTGTCAATGGGAAAATGTGTGTAAAATAAAAGCATATGCTGTACAGTGGTAGTCGTGCAAGGTAGCAGTATACTTGGGGCCCGTCCCAATACCCCCCCTTAGCCCTAACCCACGGCCCTACCCCTACATTTGCGTGTTCCCATGAGGGGTAGTGGTGTCCCAATTCCTTTTTGCGTGTAGAAGTAGGGGGCATAACGAGGGGTAGTGGGTATGAAACTAGCCCTTCGGAGCGAGGGATTTCAGATGCTGACTTGCCAACGAGGGGTAGATGTCACCATGGCTACCACCGAGCAAGAGACGGGGAAAAAAGTTCATACATGTACGAATAATTCGCAAATAAATATGGAACTTTTGTAAAAACTTTTTCGAATAACTATGTATTTGTGTTTTTTCTATTGCTATTCACGATGTCTAGATTGGAGTCGACAGAAAGCTAGCCAGCTAGCTAACGTTACTGTCGTCAGGTTGCTTGTTAGCTAGCTAGCTAGCTCGCACTATCTGGTGTCTGTCATCTGTCCTGTTCTACAGAATTGTCGGATTTTTCACATTACGATAACACGCCAGCTAGCATAACTATGCTGCCTTGTAATGTTAGCTCGTTAGCTAGCTAGCAGAAGCCGTCTGTCGTTCATCAAACGAAGCATGATAAATACAGCAAATGCTATCGGTAGGATGAACTCAACTGGAGACTCCATTGTAGATGCCGGTTGGAAATGTAGGTGGTTCGCAGCTTCCTGTTTAAAATAGTTACGTTTGCGTGAACGTAACCGAAGCAGTGACGTAGTGAGTGATGTCCCAATTCCTTTTTGCGTGTAGGGGTAGGGGGCATAACGAGGGGTAGTGGGGATGAAACTAGCCCTTCGGAGCGAGGGATTTCAGATGCTGACTTGTCAGTGAAGGGTAGACGTCGCCATGGCTACCAGCGAGCAAGAGACGGGTAAAAAAGTTCATACATAGCTAACGTTACCGTCGTCAGGTTGCTTGTCAGCTAGCTAGCTAGCTAGCTCGCACTATCTGGCGTCTGTCATCTGTCCTGTTCTGCAAAATTGTCGGATTTTTCACATTACGATAACACGCCAGCTAGCATAACTATGCTGCCTCATAATGTTAGCTGGTTAGCTAGCTAGCAGAAGTCCCCTGTCGTCTGTCGTTCATCAAACGAAGCATGATGAATGCGGCAAACGTGATCGGTAGGATGAACTCAACCGGAGACTCCATTGTAGATGGCGGTTGGAAATGTAGATGGCTCGCAGCTTCCTGTTTAAAATAGTTACGTATGTGTGAACGTAACCGGCAATGTGACGTAGTGAGTGTTGTCCCAATTTCGAGGGAAAGATTTCAACCCCTACCCCTCGTTGCTTCATTTCGAGGGCCAAGGGGTAGTGGGATTGGGCCTTACTATATATCCTGTTATAACCTGATTTCTCCAACTTTACAGTATACTTTGAGCAATGCCTGCTTGTACAAAAAATGTTTTGAGACCATTTCTGAGGGGCAAAATGGGGAATGTGGTCAGCGGGAGGAAGGATGAGGAAAGGGCTTCAAAATGGATTCCAGAGAGTCATGTGATAAATCTAAACGCTGCTATTGGTTTATTTAGGGTCTCATCCATCCTTTAAAGTATTACATGAGTTTAAATGACCAAAATGTAGTATGTTGCCTCGAGGCAACACCGGACCATAGAGGGTTCAGTTTTCAAACAGAAATCATTCACTTCCTGTCTCTCTGTCATGTAACAAGTGATACAACTGGCTGTGTATGGAGAAACCTTGATGGAGTTTCATTAGTCAAGTCGTCCAGGTTCTGTGGACGCTCAGTGGACCCATCCTCCTCCTCATCTTCATCCTCCTCTTCCTCAACAGGGCCAAAGCCCCTGCTGCACTTCTCACCTGGACAAGATATCAATTAATTCCACTTAACTTTTCTGAATTTTTTATTATGAGTAAAATTACAGGCAGAATGTTTAGTGTGGTCAGCACATACCAAACTCCAATAAAAAAATACAGTATTCTAACTTCCCTCCCCTAATGTAACATCATACATGTGACGCTAATATGATTTAATATCATTTATAATAACACTGGTGTCTCTGCGTGAATTCGGCCTTCACAAAGCAGCAACACCTGAAAGGGAAGTCCTCATAAAGCAACGTGTGAGTTGAGCTCAGTTGCCTTATTTGCTGCGAGTCTCGGACAGGGACAGGAACATAACGCCCAATCAAACAGCTGAATAATGTGCTCGTTTGTCAGTTCCAAGTATGCCGAATTAAAAAATAAGTCGTTTTCATTACAGAAACAGTTTCAGTTTTTGATTTGTTGTATGCGGATTTGTTGACAGCCATATCAATATTAAACTGCAGAATATCTTAACGGAGTTCGACATGTGCCTACTTCAACATAGCTTAATGATTTTAATTTGTACCCCAGGGAATGAAACACGCACCCGCTTTGATGCAGAGGACCTGAACCCGCAGAGCCTCCAGCTGTCTCCTCTGCCGGCTCATCTCCTCTCTGAGCCCCGAAGCCTCCTCCTCATACCCGGCTACGAGTCTGTCCACAGCCGCTAAGATCTCCTGGGAGGCGGCGGAGAGTCTGTCGGTGATGAATCCTCTCAGAATATCTGCTTTAGACATTTTGCTGTAAACTCTGAGCCTCGTGTCCGCTCACACTCTGCACACATTCAAGTATCTTCATTAAACAACAATTCTCTTTGCACATTGTTTACTAGCTCGACCCGTTTCTGGTTCCGGTGCGTGCATAAATGTCATCCGAGTAGAAATCGACACGAGAGCAGGTGTTCCGCGTCTGCTGCGATTGAGATCTAATAAAGTAAGAAAAAAAAAATAAATAAATAAATAAATAAAAAGCAATATTAATACCTAATAATAATAATAATAATATGTTAAAATTGTATAAACGTGCCAGAAGAAATTTAATCATATCACATTTAATCATAAATATTCTCCTTTTCGTCCCGAGATAAATGACAATGAAGGAGTTGAAAAACACAATAAACTCCTGAACTATAAATGAACTATAAAAATTCACTTCATATGTCTGTCTGCTGGTGGGCCGTCACAAGAGTGTACGTGTATGATATGATGTTAATTCCACTACAGAGGAGACGTGATGATCACTGACATTAGGTGGAGAAAAGGTGGATATCTGTATTGGTCATCAGTCAAATGAGTTGTTACATCAGCATATCAGATATCGGCAAAAACCCAATATCATGCATCCCAAAATTAAATGTTTCTTTAAATGTTTTATGGACTGTAAAAAAAAAACCCAACTATCATAATCTAGCCTGAAGAACAAAATAATATTTGTGTGTAATTGTTTAATGTAAAGATCTTCACAGCTCATTAAAGTCCCCTGAAACAAGACTGATGACATGTGCTCAGTGTCCTCACTGGGAGATATTATACTGCAATAAAAGTACAAATACCACGATGTAAAATACTCTAATACAAGAAAAACTGCTGCATTAAAACTCCTTATTCAATAAAAGTGTCATCGGCGAAAAGAACGAGTTTTTATTGCAGTGACAGAGAACGAACACAGGGGGCGCTCCTGCACAGAGCAGCATGCTGTTACACATCACAGTACAGAGAACGGACACAAAAACCAAAACCTGTGTGTTTACTCCAGTTGGAAAAATCATAACTATTATTTAATATAAGTCCTCGTGTTCTGAGACGTTCGTCTTTGTCGAGCTTCATCAAACATGCAGAGTTTCAAAACAACTTCTAAACTGTTTTGTATCTGTTCTTTACTCATTCCTGAGAACTGTGACAAAACCCTCATTTAAACCCTTATTTTATTTTTATTTTGACTTTGCAGGAGTCCTGGTAGTAGTGAAGTCATTTTATTCCTGACTGATGGAGCTGACAAAAATCTGGGACACATATTTTTACCATTGCTTTCTGTCTTGCCTCAGTCAGCAGTTTAACTGAATTTTACTTTTTTTTATCATATGTTTTTATCTTTTTTCTCTCTCTCACAAATGTTCTGATTGTCTTTTGTGTTCGGCACTTTGCGTTGCATTTTATGCTGAATTGTGCTCTATAAATAAAGGTATTGTCATTTAATATTATTATTACATCTGTAAAGGGCCAGCATTTTCATAATGAATATATTTAAAAACAAAAATGATTATAGCAGCACTGTTAGTTAGTGTTGCGTACTGTTTTGACACATTTTTTACTAGTTTGAAGTCGTGACGTTTCGTCTGGGCGGGGATACTTTTTGACACGGGAAGTTAAGAAGTTAAAAACATGTATATAAAGAATAGACTGTAAAAAATAAGATATAAAGTCTTTAAAAAATAAAATGTCACCCCAGAAACAGAATTAGTGTGTTGACAAGTTATAACTGGGGAGACATGATTTGTCCCAGTTCAGCACACAGAGGACTGTCTGAACAGACCGAGGGTCTCGGTACCATGTCTGAAGGCTCACTGCTGGTTCGTTGCTGAGCAACCCTCAACACTCCTCCTCCTCCTCCTCCTCCTCGTGTCTCCCCCCCTCCACCTTCTCTCGTTCTATTTTCACCGGCATGCTCGACTTCCTGGGCTTCTTCTTCGGCATGGGGTCGCGTGACTCCCACCGCCGCTGCCGATTGGTCAGCAGGCTGTTGATAGCCTCCTCTGGTTTCCCCTCTATGACATCACAGTCACATGACACTGGGCGACTGTCACAACTGGCCATGGGGATGGGGGTGGGGCCAGTGAGGCTGAGCAGGTGTCGACAGCGTTTGGTTTTCTCCATCGCAGGAACAACGAGAGAGACGAGAGAAGGAGGTGAGCCCAGTGAAGGAGCACTGTGAGCGGGGAGGAGGGGGGGAGGAGGTGGGACCAGGTTGGATCTGTAGGTGGAGCCATTCAGGGCGAAGTTCTGGTTGGTATTTTGGCTCAGAGGCTGAGGCAGAGGGTGAGAAGACGGAGGAGGGGAGTCTGAGTGAGGGGGTGTGTCGCTCCAGCAGCCATGTTTGGAGCTTGTATGAACATTTAACCCGTTCCTCATGGTGTGTGCGCGCATGTGTGCGTCATCATCATCGTGTTGCCAAAGTGTGTCGCTGATATATTTTTCCTTGCACATACGTGTGTGAGTGTTGTGTATGTCTTTGCGAGCCTTGTGTGTTAGTGTGTCAGAGTGTAGGCTTGTGTGCGGGTCAGTGTGTGTGTTTTTTTGTATGTGTGCGTCTCTGCCGGCGCCCGTGTGTAACCGTGGGTTTGGGTTGGCGCTGTGTCGGTTTCGGCTGCGCAGCGAGCTGAAGACCATGGTGCAGCCCGCAACTGTGCAGCGATGTTTGATCTTCAAGTGGACGGCGTTATAGTGGATCTTCAACGTTCCTGCACAAACAAGAAGGAAAAGTGGCGCTCTTGTTAAGTTTGTGTCAACTGACCAGGAAGAACAAATCCAGCTTAAACATACACCAATAAAACGACAGATGAGATTCCCTTCTGACAAACACATCACAACACCACTGTGGTCTTGTTTCTCTAAAGTAAAAAGTTATATTCTTTTGCTCTCTGAAAACCAGGAGAGGACCTCGAATTATACTTTGTGGAACCTCAAGACACAAGATTAGCAGTTGACCTCGAATTGAACCCTGTGGAACACCAAGAGGCAAGTTTGCAGAGGACCTTGAATACAACATCTGTAAAACATATCTGTAAAACATCAAGAGACAAGCTTATGAGGGGACCTTTAAATTGAACCTGTGACACACCAAGACACAAGGTTAGCAGAGGGCCTTGAATTGAACCCTGTGAAAAAACAAGACACGTTACTTATGGACCTCGGCTCGAACCTATAAAACATGACATGAGGTTAACAGAGGGCCTTGAATTGAACCTGTAAAACACAAATACACAAGGTTAGCAAGGGACCTTGAATTGAACCCTGTGGAACACCAAGAGGCAAGCTTGTCAGTTGACCTTTAAACTGAATCTGTGGAACACAAGACACAAGGTTATCAGCGGATCTCAAATTAAGCCAAGTGGAGCATCAACACACTAGGTTAGCAGTGGCCCTTGAACTGAACCCTGTGGAAGACCAAAACATCAGATCAATAGTAGAAGACCCTGAAGTGAACCCTGGCAAAGTCATAACCACAAGATCAGTAGAGAAACTCAAATTTGACCTTGTGGAAGTCCAAAGCAGTCGACCGGTAGCAGACCCAGGATTGGACTTTGTGGAACCCCAAATAAAGTAGAAGATCTAAAACTAAACCTTGTGGAACTGGCATCCACTCTAAGTAACAGACGTGCAGCAGAAGCAACAACATTCCTACCTTTGTCATAGAAGCTTTTCCCACAAACGCCACAGCACACCCTGCCCTTCCGACCTCCTGCGGGTGAAAGAGAAGGAAGGGAGCAGAGGGAGGAGGGGAGAGGACGGAGTGAGGAAGACGGGGAAGAGTGAGGATGTAGGGAGGAAGAAAAGGAGGAGGTAGGAAGAGGACAGAGGAAGGAGGAAGAGAAGGATGGGAGAGGATTTAGAGAGAAGGAGGAGGAGCTGTGCAGCTTCTGGGAGATCTTCAGGGGAGTGGAGGAAGAGGAGGAAATGGACGAATGGTGTGATGAAGAAGCAGGAATAAGTGAGGAGCTCAAGGAAGGAGAGAGTGAGGAGGTGTTCTCCTGTTTGGCCACGCCCCTTTGCTGGTCAGGCTCCTGGTCACTGTGGAATCGGCGGTCCTGATGCCATGCTGAGCGAGGTGGGTGTGGCTTGTCAGGATCTGCTTTGATTTTAAAACCTGGTTCAAACTCAGTCTGCTGCAGACTGCGGTCATTCTCTTGTTCTCTTCGTCCTCCTTCTTGCTTGTGTGTCTCAGACAGTTTGGTCCCACTGAGCTTCCGTAGGCACTGTGTGAGCTTACTGGGAGGAACGAGCTCCTGAAACAGAGAAAGAAGGAGGAGGGCTCACACTGAGAAGAGCTGGCTTTCATAAACGAGATCATCATTTCAGTTAATTACCTTGGTGGGAGGAGCCAAACAGTGCAAGGCGGGGCTTGGAAAGTGGAAAGGCAAAAGCAAAGACGGTCCACCTGGAAAGTTTTCAAAATGGCGGACAGGGTCACTGTGGTCAACAGGACTGTTCTTCTTAAAGCGGCAGACCCCGGTCACCAGACGTGAATCTCCTCTCGTGTTCTTAAACACTTCTGGAGTTCCCCCATTGCGCTCGATGAACGTGTTGATGTTTGACTGGCAGCTCTTTGGGGCGGGGCTTAGCTCTGGATCAGAGAGGTGATTGACAGCCGTCAGGCACTGCAGGGTCATCAACTCGACTATGGGACGCGTCTCGCCGAAGCGAAGGAACTGTTTGAGGATGAGCAGCTCTTCTTCAGGGGCCACCATCAGCCAGCGGTCCAACACCTTCCCACTGGGGTGCTGAAGAGAAACAAACCTCAAAGTAGTCAACGTATTCTCACTCTTGACTCGTCACATATCGACACTTGATCAGCGGACTTTTCTACACACGTCGCATCTCAGGTGTGTCTGTTGTTGACGTTCTGGGACGGTGCATCGTATGTAATGTAAAGTTTCTGCTCGCAGACAGGCTTTCAAAATAATGTCACAGCAAACGTGCAATAAACACACCTGGTTAGGTTTAGATAAAAACATCATGGTTTGGCTCAACATTTACACAGGAAGTGAACACCAGACCCGTCCTACACAGACCGTTATAAACTGACGCCGCCCAGCAGCGCATCACTGACTGTGTAAGTGTTTACCTGCAGCATGTACCCTCTGACATAGTCCCCCAGACTCCAGCCCAGTGTGTGCAGGATGTGGCCGACCTGAAGACAGCAAAAAGAATCTGTTACACATCAAATGTAATTTATTACTTCACTAATTTGTGATATTTCCTCTTATTCAAAAGGCTCCCACCAAACACCCAGGTGTACCTGATCTGGGGTCAGGATGCTGTAGAGACGATCCAGCAGAATCTTCAGCCGAACAGGAACGGCCTGAGCTCCATAAAGGACCAGGGAGCTCAGGTCGAACACCAGCCCAGGAAGGGCCACCTCCACTGGGCCGCAGCTGGAGGGCGGCTGGGCCTGACACTGGAGCTTGGCCAGGGCTGGAGAGGAAGAGGACGACACGTGTTATCTCCTCGCCGTGCACTGGACAGAATGTCTGACATCAGTCAACAACTCGTGAATATTTTAAAACTGGAAATAAAAACTGTTTGAACGACAGTAAGGAAACATCTGCTTAATGTTATGGACTGAAAACAGTGTGTGTGCAGATGCTCTGTCCAGATGTTCCTGGTGATGTGATGACAGCGACACCTGACTAAATGTCACCGTGGCGACTGAACACATCTGCAGTGTGTGTGTGTGTGTGTGTGTGTGTCAGTAGGTGTGTAAAGTCCAACACTGTGACGCTGTCAAACTGCAGATTGTCTCTCTGTCTTGAACACTGAGCAGAGGAACGGGTTGTTTTGTTGGGATCAGAAAACGTGAGTGTCTGCAGTCGGTCAGTGAATGATGTGGACGTCATGTCTGAATAACATCAGGACTGTGGGAGGTTTAATCGTAGTATGACGAGGGATTCTATAAAATGAGGTTGAGGTTGATTTACACTTTTTAGTTTTCACACTAAAGATAATAAATATAAAGCAAATGTGCTAAGAAATACTAAGAAAAGAATACTAAGTATAAGTAAGTAAATACTAAGAAAAATCTCCATAGAGTTCAGTTGGTGCCTAAAATCTTGGGTGGACACCTGCACTGTGGGGACACAAATCTATTGAACACCTGCACTGTGGGGACACAAATCTATTGAACACCTGCACTGTGGGGACACAAGTCTTTAGTGGACACCTTCACTGTGGGGACACAAATCTTGGGTGGACAACTGCACTGTGGGGACACAAATCCATTGAACATCTGCACTGTGGGGACACAAATCTTGGGTGGACAACTGCACTGTGGGGACACAAATCCATTGAACATCTGCACTGTGGGGACACAAATCTTGGGTGGACACCTCCACTGTGGGGACACAAATCTATTGAACACCTGCACTGTGGGGACACAAATCTTGGGTGGACACCTGCACTGTGGGGACACAAATCTTAGGTGGACATCCACATAGCAGGGACACAAACCAGTTTTAACACCTGCACTGTGGGGACACAAATCTTAGGTGGACACCTACACTGTGGGGACACAAATCTTTAGTGGACATCCACACGGTAGAGACACAAACCAGTTTTAACACCTGCACTGTGAGGACACAAATCTATTGAACACCTGCATTGTGGGGACACAAATCTTGGGTGGACACCTTCATTGTGGGGACAGAAATCTTGGGTGAACACTTCCTTCAGTAACCTGTTTCTTTCTTAAGTCACCTGGTTTTTACGTCTGTCTGCCGCTGATTACTTTGTTTCTCACATGTTTAAAATAAACTGCTACGAACTAACATTGAGGGGACACAAATCTTTGGCTGACACCTGCACTGTGGGGACATACAGTATTGTAGGGACAGCAGAGACAGTCTTTTCATGTTCATCATTGGAGCCAAAATGTCCTCACAGGTAATGGTACCAACATTAGTGCATGTGTGTGTGTGTGTGTGTGTGTCCTACCGTGTGCGACCCAGCCGTGTCCACAGCGATCACATGACCTGAGCTGGACAGTTCCCGGTTTGAAACACGCACAGCTGCAGCCGGACACTGTGCACCTGACAGACTGGTGAACACCACACATTAACACTCTTTATATTCAATATGTTCACACACACACACACACACACACACACACACACACACACACACACACACACACACACACACACACACACACAGCAACATACCTCCTCAGTGTCCAGAGTCATCCTCATGTCTCGGTCCTGCAGTCAGAGCACAAACAGCCTCCTGATTGGTCAAATAAAACTAAAGGACAAACGTCATAGTTTGTTTTAACACGGTCATAAATTATTCACAATATAATTTATGTTTCTGATATAAAAAATATTTAAAATGTAATAATTCGACATTAATTTGTCATTTATTTATTTATAGTTTTTCTTTTTCTGAATTAGTTACAACAGTTGTTTGTATTAGATAAATAATAAGAGGTGACATCATTATTTACCTTTAATTTTAATTAATTTTATGTTTATTTTGAATAATTTGACATCATTCATTCTTTAAACTTTTTAATTTCTAGGTTTATTCTTTTGATGAAACACAACAGTGATAATTTATTAATACTGTGATAAATGATTTTTGATGTAATTTAAATGTCTTATATTCTAGAATGGTGTTAGAATGGTTGTTTGTTTGTATACAGATAAAATAATAACAGATGATGTCAGGAAACAAAAGAACTAAGAAAAGATTTGAGTTTATTATTATTATTATTATTATTATTACATTTTTAGTTTATTTCAAACTAATTATTTTTCTCACAGAAACAATTTATTCTTTTTAATATCTTTAATACATTTAATTTTCTTATACTATATATACATATATTTTACATTAGATTTTTTTATATTTTTTATTATGGAATCATTTTTCCATATATTTATTCTCATAAAACAAGTTGCTCTGTATGTTTGTTTTTTTAATTTAATCTTTTTTAAAACATATTTTCATTTCATTTTTAAACAAATCAGCTGGTTCTAATTTTGTTTTGTTTTTTGTCCTGTGATGAATGTAATCCACAGATGAAATATTGATTATTGGTAATAGTAGTGAGCAGCTCACCACTTTTTTATTCTTGCTGGAAGCTGCTGAGTGAAATTAAAACACATCTAATTGAAATGTGGCTTTTACATTAAAGCTGACGACACAATGATGAGTTTGAATATTAAAATGAAACAATTAATTATAATTATAAAATAAAACTTTATGAACTATTTTATTTAAATATTGACATATTTAATAAAAACCACACTCACCTGTCAGTTTGTTGTTAAATTCACCGCCGATGAAAAACAGTCTCCTTTTCTTCGTCTCTTAATTCTCCTTCACTCGTTCCTCCACATCTCCTCTGCTTCTCTGTCTCTTCGTCCTGTTGTTTCTTGTTTTCTGTGACGATTCTTTCTTCTTCCTTCGTTTGCTCAGTAAACCATCAGCTCCACTTTCTGTCTCATATAAACACTGATTGGTTTTTTCTTTTATGTCTCTCCATCCTGTGACTCCTCCCACTGACTGAGCTCAACAGATGTGATTGGACGACAGATCGATGCCTGGATGAACATGTATGTTCAGCATCTTCACTCCTTTTACTTCTGTCATTGGTTTGTCCCCAGATAAGAAGAGGAAGATGATGATGATGATGATGATGATGGTGGTGGTGGTGCTTTGTGTGTGTGTGTGTGTGTGTGTGTGTGTGTGTGTGTGTGTGTGTGTGTGTGTGTGTGTGTGTGTGTGTGTGTGTGTGTGTGTGTGTGTTTCAGCTACTTTACAAACCACAAACACTGAGGAGGGTCAGAAGTCAGAAGTAACTGTAGAGGACAGTAGAAGTAAACAATGGCAGAAAATGGAGATACCCAAGTAAACTACAAGTACAGTACTCGAGGAAATGTACTCAGTTACTTTCCATCACTGTGTCTGCAGTTTTTGTAGCTTCCTCTGCGACGCTTACAGTCTGACACCTGGTCACCTGCACACTGCGCTCAGGAGCGTCCCAAACACAGCTACATAAGGAGACAATTTAAAACTCCAGACAGAGATAAACACACCTCCACAAGCTGAGAGGGATTACTGCTGGATGAGTCTGGGCAACACGTCGGCATGTTATGCATAAAAACCAAACCTACAAAGAAAGATACAAAGAAAATAAAATACTTGGGCATTAATATTAGCGAGACTTTAGAGGATCTGTATGAAAATAAACAATAAGGCAGGACAGTCGATGGGGATTAATACCAGATGGAATTTTAACAGAGTAGAAACAATAAAAATTACGGTTCTTCCACAATTTTTATTTCTTTTTCAAACACTACCTGCAGTGATACAAGGGATGTATTTTAAAAATTGCAATAAAATGATTTCAACATTTATTTGGAATAATAAAAAACAGAGAATTAAGCTTAAAACTTTATTTCAACAAAAAGAAAAAGGTGGGCAAGGAGTTTCAAATTTACAGAATTATTTTTCTACTACACAAATCATGACAATAATGAAGTGGACGAAAAGGGAATCAGAAACCAAATGGATTAATATAAAAAGAGAAAAAGCAACAATATCATTTGGGACATTACCATTTATAGGGAAAACAATATGGAAAAAATACACAGGGCAGAGCTACTGCATTAAAAATACACTAGCAAACTGGAAACGGATTTGCAAAACTTCAAAAATAGATAACAAAGGTATATTACACAGAGAAATGGCAGATGACCCTGATTTTATTCCAAATAAATCGGATAAAATTCTGGACTGTTGGGCTAGAAAGGGTTTGGTAAATGTTTCTCAATTAATCACAAACTACACGATAAACTCAAATGAAGAGATTTCGACCAAATACGAATTAGACCCAAAGCATTTTTTTCAAATATTTGCAGGTGAGAAGCTATATTAGCAAACATCTAGAAGAAGATACATCAAAAATATGATCTGATATGACTCAAAATAGAAACAAAAATAAAGGAAATCTTTCAAATTACTGCAGACGTTTAACAGGGTGGAGAAATGGGAAAAAGAATTAAAAATTGAAACAGCAGTAGAAGATTGGAAAAACATCACAATCAAAATACTGCAGGGAGTTCACATGAAAAGTGAGCATGAGATATTTTATTACGCCGCACAAACTTAATAAGTGTTATCCTGAAGCAGAGACTGGATGTTGGAGGAGATGTGGGGAACAGGAGGTAAATTATACACTCCTTCTTTTCATGCCCAGTATTGACAACAAAAAGCTCTTCAGTATACTGTATATTTGATTTAAAAGAATTTTTGAAAACTGAAAATTGGTTAGGTCTCAATTTAGGAGGAAAGATAAAATCAAAAGATATTTATTTTTTCAACATATTGAGAGTATCGGCCATGAAACAGGTGACAAAACATGGAAACTTCGTTTGTTATTTTTTGTTCTGTTTTGTTTTTTGGGGATTTTATTTAACCTTGTTGTATTTTTTTGAATATAAATAATTTACGGAGGAATATGACTGAAAAAAGTGTATAAAATGCAATGAAATTGGAAATATTGTTTATGCTTATGAAGAAGATGAAAGAAACATTGCAATAAAGTTTTTAAAAAAAAACCAAACAAACAAACAAACAAATATTGTTTTCAAATTTAACCCTGCACTTGTTGCACATTAAGTCGTCAGGATACACAACTGTCTGATTTCCCAGAATTTATGAAAGTAAGTGTTTATAAAAAGATTTGAAGATCTTGGCTAATGTACAGTGACGACATGCTTTGTCTGTGTGCTACAGGTATCATACGTAAAATCATGCAGCGTAACATTTTGTGTCCTGGGCTAAATGTTACCCAATGAACATTCAAACTTTAATACAGAGAGCAGATCAATTTCATCCCTCAGAAAAAAAGGCAACTGTCAACCCATTGTTGCAGTTTTTAGTTTGCAACTCAACTTCTGTGCAGCCAAGACCCCGTCCTCATTTCTCAATAAGTCAAACAGAGAAAATGCAGCAGTGACCTGAACTGTCACATTAGCTTGTGTTCCCTGTCCTGTTGTATGGTTTCTCCTGATGGATCATTGATGCAACAACGAGTTGCTCTCTGAGCTGTTGACCAGTGAAGGGAAACACTTGACAGATAACAAGTTTGAAAACATAAAGGAGCTACATAGATGTATTGAAGAGAACTGGATAACAGCCCCTCATTCTGTTCTGTCAAAGATAGAACGCAGTCATCAGCAAAAATGTTGACATTGAAGATCTCTGCAAACCCGGGATACGTTACATTTGTACGTTATTGTGTAAGGGATGTGTTGAAACTTTACATTTCAACACTGCTGTGGTTAACGTGGTATAAAAACCACTTTGTTATGATTTGGAAAAGATCAGATTTTGGCTTAAAATACCTGATTTTGGGGTCCAATCCACACAGGAAATGCAGCCGTGTTTCAGTAAAAACCAGCTGCTTTTTGTGGCACTATCCCGACAGGTTATGCATTGAAATCTCTGTAAATAACAACTGGATTCCACTTTATCCTGGCTAGAAAAACAGTGACAGGTTGCTACAAAAAAAACTATGTTCCATGCTTAAACAGCCAATAGAGACACAGTAATATCTTGCTATAAAACACCCACATTTTGAGCCTAAAAAGATGCTGGAAAAACACCAACAGGTCGCAACAAAACACTAACGTGTGGTGCCTGAAAATCCAGTGGAAAAACAGTGATGGGCAGCTTCAAAACACCTGCGTTTGGAGCCTAAAAGGCCGCAAGGAAAACACAGACTGGTCACAAAAAAAAAAATTTAAAAAAAATTGGAATTTCAAATTCCACTAGAAAACCTGTGACTGGTCGCTACAAAACTCCCATGTTAAGTGTCTAAAAATCCGCTGGAAAAACAGCGATGGGTAGCTACAAGACACTCACATTTTGAGCCTAAAAAGCTGCTGAAAAAAACAAAAACAAACCTGGTTTCAACAAAGCGGCCACGTTTGAAGCCTATAAATCCTCTAGAAAAACACAGACGTGTGGCTACAAACAACTTATTTTTGGAATCTAAAATGCTGATAGAACAACAGTGACCGGTCGCTACAAAACACCCATGTTTAGTGTCTAAAAAGCTGCTGAAAAAAACAGGTCTCAACAAAACACCAACATTTGGTGCCTAAAAATTGACTGGAAAAACAGTGACAAGTAGCTACAAAACACTTATTTTTAGAATCTAAAATGCCGAGAGAACAACAGTGACCAGTCGCTACAAAACACCCATGTTTAGTGTCTAAAAATCTGCTGGAAAAACTGCAATGGGTAGCTACAAGACACTCACATTTTGAGTCTAAAATGCTGCTGAAAAAAAAAAACAGGTCTCAACAAAACACTTTTTAGTGTCTAAAAATTGATTGGAAAAACGGTGACAAGTAGCTACAAAACACCAGCATTTGGAGCCTATACAGCGGCTAGAAAAACAAAAGACTGTACAACATTCACATTTTTGGAATCTAAAATGCCGCTAGGGAAACAGTGACTGGTCACTACAAATCAGATGGAAACACACAGACAGGTCACTACAAAACACCCATTTTAGGTGATGACTCACTAAATCACCACCTGTTGTTTATTGGTCTCTCACAGTGGTCTGCAGCTCAGCAGGAGTCTAACCCAGGTGTCACGCCATCCATCGTCCCCTCCACCTGCTGATGACAAAGTCAGCTCAGATACTGCGTCACTTTAGAGACGTTGGTCTGACACGTACAACACGAACTAATGTAACATATTTCTGGTTTGGAGAAATGTACAGTGCAACATTTTCTTCTGGCAACTATCAGCTAAAAGTTGCACCATACGACAATAAAGTTTTCAGAGGTTGTCTTGGACTTTTTAGGGGACTGAAGAGCACGTCCACAGCTGAGCCAACTGACTTCCTGTTCACTCCCCGCCCACATGTAAAGGATAAAAGAATTTAATCGTACAGCTCTTAAAGACTTTCCAAATGTTACTGGATCAAATTCTGACACTCAAAATAATAATGTTGTTACTTTTTTACAACTTTCTCCTTTTTCACTGTTCACCACAAAGGTTACGGCGCCTGACTGCAGCCACGGCGCCAGAACTTTCCTTCACAGCTCACCTCTGTTCTCTCTGGTTAGCTGTCCTTGATGTGTCCATCAGCCTCTGTGTCCCCTGGGAAACAGCTCCCCTCTGGGAGCAAGGTTCCCCCCCGAGGGCCAGATTGAATCAGGGTGACAGTAGGGCACCTGGCCTGCCGCCACACACACACACACACACACACACACACACACACACAAGGTTACATGAATGAGAGGGTCCAAGTTTTCATGTCAGGGAGGTTCAACATAGATCCACAGTGTTGTCCTGAATACAAACCTTATATTTGATCAGTGAACAGATGTTTAAATAAATGTCTCCAAAACTGAGAGGTGTTGTGGTTAAACTGTTGCAGGTTCGATTCCGACATCATTCCTGCTGAAGTGTCTCCGAGCAACAACAGAAACAGAGAATCTGCCGTCGAGAACAAAGAGACAGAAATCTGACGACTTCACAGTTTTTCTCTCCGGAGCAGAAATGACCTGAAAAGTTTCTTATATCGTCGATCTGAGGTGTGAACACACACACACACACACACACACACACACGCACACACACACACACACACACACACACACACACACACAGAGTGAAGGTAGGGCTGTTGGACAGGCTGTGTGTCTGCTGGGAGCTGGTGGACCTCTTTCCTGTTTTGATGTCGTACTAATTAGAATATCAGACGATAACGCTCTGTTACTGTCTGTGTGTGTGTGTGTGTGTGTGTGTGTGTGTGTGTGTGTGTGTGTGTGATCACCGCCGTTCGTTGACACACTTCCCAACCAGAACCTCTCAGAGGGGTCGTGTTTGAAACGCAGCAGCAGTACCACCTCCTCGCTGTCCTGAGTGTGTGTGTGTATCTAGTGTGTATCTGAGTGTGTGTGTGTGTCCTGGTCCTGTATTCTTGGCTCTCCAAACTCTGAACGAGGTCACACTGTTTGTTCGACACCAAAAAACACAACAAAGCAGCGTGAGGAACCGACACCTTCAGCGCTGAAGTGTTGAACATCATCTCTGCAGCTTCTGTCAGTGACCAGACTTTTTACCACAATGAGACGATCATCAAACATCAACAAGCGACCGGCAGTGACTGAAACCAGGAGAGTCCAGGACCAGTACGGACTGAGTCAGATATCTGACTGCTTTTATCAAAGGAATGCATTCAAGTCCAACTCTAAGGCACTTTACTTTAAGGCATTTTGAAGCATCACCTCAGAGACGCTGTGTGGAAACTGTGCAAAAAGGTTTTTTTTATGCTCACTTGAGTTGTTTTTTCCATTCAAAAAGACTCGATGCACTAAATCAACAACCTAATCACCAGAAAAAATTTTGTCATTATACGTTTACTCAAACCACAGACATGTTTCATTTGTACGTTATTATGTAACAGAGACATTAAAAGTTATTTCAACAGCACTGTGGTTAATGTGTCAGGTTAGGTTTAGGAACAAAAAATACTCCTACATAACAACTGCTTTTTGTGGCACAATCCCCTCTGACAGGTTGCTACAAAACACTCATGTTTGGAGCCTAAAAATCCATCGGAAATACACTGAGTGTCACAAAACACCTCTGTTTGGTGCCAAAACACTGATAAGTTGCATTTGGAGCCTAAAACGCTGGAAAAACACTGATATGTTGCTACAGAACATCCACGTTTCGTCTCAAATAAGCTGCTGAAAAACAGCAATGGGTCGGCACAAAACACCTACGTTTGGAGCCTAAAACGCTCATAAAAAAAACACCAAAAGGGCTTAACAAAATACCTATGTTTGGTGCTGAAAAAATGCAGGAAATACACTGATAAGTTGCATTTGGAGCCTAAAACGCTGCTGGAAAAACACTGGCATGTTGCTACAAAACATCCATGTTTGGTCTAAAATGAGCTGCTGAAAAACAGCAATGGGTCGGCACAAAACACCTACGTTTGGAGCCTAAAAAGCTGCTTAAAGAAACACCAAAACGTCTCAACAAAATACCCAAGTTTGGTCCCAAAAGAACCCACGTGATAAACACAGACAAATAGCTAAAGAACACCCATTTTGGTGCCTAAAGGCTGCTGGAAATACTGACATGTTGCTACGAAACACCCAAAAAAAAAAAAGCCCAGCTGAAAAACAGTGATGGGTCGCCACAAAAACACTTGTTTGGAGCCTAAAAAGCTGCTGGAAATACACTGACAGGTTGCTCCAAAACACCCACATTTAGTGCGTTTGGCCTGAAAATCTGCTGGAAACAGCAATGACAAAGTTTTTTGTTTGTTTGTGTGTTGGTCTCTCAGAGTGGTGTGCAGCTTGTCAGCAGCATGTCTCTCCTCGGTGTGACACCATCCCCTCCAGCTCCTGATGACAAAGTCAGCTTAAACACTTCTTCACATTATTTGTTTTGTTTCGTATAAAAGGTGTAAACGTCACGTATTTGTAGTTTTGCAGAAGCAAACAGTCCCAACAGTTTCTCTCCTGGTGCCTGTGCAGCTCTGACTCGAGCCGACAGGTTTGGTTTTCCCTCTCTGTCACTTTTCTGTCATTTGTCGCCACAAACGTTCGTCTTCAGGAGGTGAATTTTACATGACACTAACGTCTCTGCGTGCGGTGAAGATTATGTATTTAACAGGACATTTAGTGTGTGTGTGTCCCCTCACGTACAGTTTGACTGTCTGAGTGTGTGTGTGTCCTCTCTTTCGTCTCCCGCGCTCTTCATCATCCTCCCCCTCTCTCAGTCCCTTATCCCACCCCTCTGAGTGTGTGTGTGTGTGTGTGAGTGTGTGTGATCCCGCCCCCCTTTATATCTGTGTCACTACTCGAGTGATGGGGGGGTTTCTCTTTGTAGCGGGTCCAACTTGGCTCTGATGCCGTCACTGCTGGGAAAAGTGTGTGTTAAGTGTGTGTTTTAAGTGTGTGTGTTGTCGCAGGTACAACTAGGACAGCAGGCAGGCAGGAAAAGTTTGGGAGAGAGAAACGTCGGTTAATATTCATAAGGGAGAAGAAGAAACAGGACGCTGACAGTTTCTAATGAAGTCTGTCTGTACTTTTGTTTCTTTGGACGTTTTTATTCTGCGTCTAATGAGCTTCAACTCAAAAAGTTCTTCCAACATCATCATCCTCATCGTCACAGGGATGATGATAGTTTGAGTGTCCACCGCTCGGCTCAGCTCTGATACTCAGTGAAAGGATGCTCCTTTCAGACGTGTAATCCTGTTACGACTTCAGGAGCGAGCGCAGGATTAAAGTCACTTCAGATGGAACAAAGTGACGATGGCGTGTTTGGAAGGAGAACACGGGATTATTGGTCCAAGTCGAGAGTCTCGCTCCAGAATAAGACGAGATGTGACTTTATACTTTAACACATTTATAAAGAAAAATATTATATCTTAACTTCACGGCGTTTTTCTAACGGCTGCTGTGAGGTGAAACTTTAGCCTCTTCCTCACTGGACAAAAAAGCACTAAACATCTGGCGTGTGTCTTCAGAGGGAAGTGTCACAGTCAGCGTTCATTACAGGTCAGGTGTTAATCAGCTCCAATCAGCAGTGTTAAAACATGACACCTAAACCAACGCACCAATTTTAAGGTGCGGACACACCAAACAGACATCAAAGGACGCTTTTTACGAAAAAGTCTCCCTCCAACAACGCTCATCATTATTATTAAATATGTAAGAACAGTGAACTGGGGTCTATGGAGGAGACTGTTGGCGTGTTTAGCGTCTGATATTTCCCTCATGACGACTCCATGTTGTTGTCGGTCACTTTAAAGTCGGAGGCAGCACAAGTCTGTGATCGTGTTGTGGAGCTTCTCTTTGTTTTGGGATTAAGTGTTTTATCCTCATCAGCGCTCGGCCTCAGATGTGTCACTTACAGACCATCTGAAGGAATTAAACTTAATCTGTCGTCTGACCGCAACACTGGACGTCTTCCTGTTGAATAAGGCCGTCACTTCTCTCTGCGTGTGAGTCAGCCGCCCTGTCTCTGATGCTAAGCTAAGCTAGCCGCTGCATTGAAAGCCAATGACAGGAGAGTCAACAAATGAAGAAAGAGAGCCAGAGGCTTTAATGGCTCCCACTGTCACACCAGTTACTGTCCACGTCAAGGTTACTGCGAGAGGAAGATGTTTCTTAAAGCCTCCACGCTCAGTGGTTAGAGCAAGTGTCCCGTGTACAAAGGCAGCCATGGGCTTGAGACCCCCCCCCCCCCCACACACACACACACACACACACAAACACACAGAATAATAACACTTAACACCAGTGTGTTACAGTGACACAAAAGAGACAAACTTAATTTTGTGGTAAAGTTTGAAGAGTGGCGTTAAAACGACGAGTTTGAAACTGAAGTGAGGAGAGAAAGAACGACAAACATCTCCAGAGGAAAAGGAGAATTCTGTTTGGCTGAATCAGCACAAATGTGTGTGTGTGTGTGTGTGTGTGTGTGACAGCAGATTAAGTCCCTTTGTAAAAGACGTCTCAACACACACAGAGCAAAGCCTGAGGGTGTGTGAGCGTGAGGACTTTTTTTTCCCTTCACATTGATAGAAATCCACACAGAAACACACACGCTGCCTGAAGGCTACACACACACACACACACACACACACACATGTGGTGCTGATGCAGCAGTAGTAAAAATGTTTGTCGTGTTTTTTCTTCTTCTGGTTTAAAAAACTTTTCTGTTCGTCACATTTCCAGTATTTCACTCTCTGATCATAAAAACTCTCATTTACACCCAG
Source organism: Epinephelus awoara (assembly GCA_035609425.1). Lineage (NCBI taxonomy): Eukaryota > Metazoa > Chordata > Actinopteri > Perciformes > Serranidae > Epinephelus > Epinephelus awoara. Next base: position 31,133,072 of record CM069315.1, on the reverse strand, counting down.
TGTTCAGTTTATTAGGAACACCCGCCCACAGCTGCCACAGTCTGATCCAACAGTTGTTGATCAGTCCTCCTTCATGAAGGTAAGAATGTTCAGGTTGTGTTGAAGCTGATCTATGACTCCGCCCACCAGCCCACCCTGTGTTTCAAGATCAGTCACCAATTCAGTATCTGACCAAATGTCTCCCCTTCTGTTCCTGAGATACGGCGTTAAAACATGATGATGTCACAGTCAAAGCGCGCGCTAAAGTGCCCTCCTGGGGGCCGGAACGTGTCGAAACCACGCTGTATGTGCCCTTTTTTTTCTTTTCGTCCCTGCCCTTCAAAAAGTCTGTGCACGCCACTGCTCGCTTTGTACTCGAAGGTCGGAAGTCGGAAGTGGGAATGACGCCCGCAAGAAAGCCTATCTCACTATGTATGTGACCAGCAGCCATCTTGAATTGCTAAGTCGGGGTTGATGCGGTTGCTCAGAGTTTCCGAGTTGGAAATCCGATCTCAGGGTGAATTCGAGTTTAAACTTCCGACTGGGAACTGGGAATTTCCGACCTCCGAGTACAAAACCAACGCACCATATCTGGTCTGGTGCGGTTTGTTACACTGAGTCGACCCTCACTCATACAGACAGTGTTTATCCAGACTGTCTCCTGTTGATACACGTGACTGTACTGATTTATTTCACCAGGTTACAGTCGGCTTTCTCCAGTTTAAAAAACAATGGTCATTTAAACTATAAACCTGAGCTTCAGCTTATTTTAACCGGATCATTTTCCTTCCAGTTTCCTCTGAGAGGACACAGAAGAAGGGTGGAGACTGCAGCTACGACCAAGATGCTGAAACTGAAACTTCCCTAGATAATAAGACACAGTAAAATAAGATTGTCATGTTTCCAGAAGTCAAGATTAAGGTGTGATTACATGTGTGGTGCCTGGAAGCTCATCATGTGACAAACAGCAGAGGGTCAGCGGCTCCATGCTGCCATGAAACACATTAAACATATTTAGTTCATCTGTGACGTATTTTATTTCCTTCAAAACAAAACGAACTTGGTCAAAGTGAACAGAAAGATTTTACTGAAGGGTGAACCAGCTGTTGCTCTGTCACACACACACACACACACACACACACACACACGTTGTCATAACAGACGACCATCTGGCCTCACTTGTCACCAACCAGCTGTTGAAAACACAAACCAGCAGGTTGAAACTGATTCTGTGAACTTTGTCCTGACTGTGTGGACGGTCCCTGAACGTCACATCTTTCCAGGTTTTTCCAGGGCCTTCCTGAAAAATGACTTTCACTGTCCAGAAAATCACATCCCAGGTCCTTCAGTCTGTCTCCTCCCTCCTCTGTTCTTCTTCACGCCTTTCCTCTCCTTCGTCTTGGGGCCTTTGAGGGGTCTGCAGACAGGTGGTGAGGGGGCGGGGTCTGTCTTGGAGGGGGCGGTGTTTAAACTGACTGATGGCTGCTTCGACAGGTCAGAGGAGGGAACAGGTTGAGGAGTTTCAACGTCAGCTGACAAACAGGATTCAGGAATATCAGCCACCTGAAACATCAACAGAGTCAAATTATACTGTTAGTAATAGTAATAATAATGTATCATAATAATAATAATGATAATAATAATAATTTATAATAATAATAATAATAATAATAATAATTAATATAAATTTATACTAATAATAATTTACAATAATAATAATTTATAATAATAATGACAATTCATTTTGGTTTTTCCAGTTCCTGCTGCATTTTCCTGGAGGATTTAAAAATGAAATTTGTGCGAAACTTAAATCGAAGTCAAAACAGAAAAGCAGCGAGTGTCTCACAGGGGCGAGGTCCTGGTTGTCAGGGAGACAGGCGTCCTGCAGCTCGCTGCGCAGCGCGGTCACATGACTGCGGTGGGCGGAGACTTCCTGCTCCAGCCAATCAATCCTGGAGCTGCAGGTGTGACAGAGCTGAGAGAAGGTGGAGAGGAGACTCTGTGGAGGGAGAGAGAGGAGACGAGTGAGTGAGTGAGTGAAGGAAAGAGGGAAAAGACAAACAAAGTGAGTCACGGACAAATAAGTCACCTGACAGGCTGCCACCTCAGGAGCTCCCATGATGCTCTCTGCTCCACTCAGCTCCAGGTGGTCCCTGGGTAACAGCAGGGGGCGGGACTGAGCTGACAGCGAGCGATGTGATTGGACGAGACTTTCTCTGACCTGCAGACAACACGGCAGGTGTGTTAATATGTGTGTTCTTTGTGTGTATCTGCATATTCATGCGTGTGTGTGTGTGTGTGTGTGTGTGTGTGTGTGTGTGTGTGTGAGTGTGTGGTCACCTCCTTGTAGCTGGTCTCTGCAGCCTTCATGTTGCTGATCACAAAATCCTGACGTCTACGAAATGAAGAATAAATGACGTCAGAGGATGATGATTTAAGTATGACTCAGGTGTGACAGCTGTGTGTTACCTGGCGGCGTCCCTCAGCTCGCCCTCTGCTCGCTGCAGTCTCTTCTCCAGCTGCTTCCTCTCCCTCTGAACCCCAGACAGGTGCTTTCCCAGAATCCTCAGCGAGCGCTCCTTCCTGCTCACCTCCTGCCGAGCCTCCGACAGAGACTGCAGAGAGAGGAAGTGTTTGAATGATGTTTCCTGGAATCACACTGCACCATAACACTCATTTTGAATGTACCTGTGCGGTCTGGTTCAGTGTGTGGTGTGTGTTGGTCTGCTCGGCGGTGTGTGTGTTGACCCGGAGCTGCAGCGTGTGCAGCTGATTGGTCTGCTCCTGGATGAGCGTCTGGGCTTCCTGTTCCCTGTTCAGCGCCTGACGGAGCTCCGCACACGCACTGTGGAAGCGCTGTGCTGGGACCTGCACACACACACAAACAGTCAGGCGTGTGTGTGTTCGTGTGAGTGACAGCACAGGTGTGTGTGTGTGTGTGTGTGTGTGTGTGTGTGTGTGTGTGTGTGTGTGTGTGTGTGTGTGCGGAGCCTCACCGTCTCCTCTCTCTCCTGCCGCAGTCCTCTCTTCAGATTGGCCACCTCCAGCCTCAGGCTCCGCCTCTCCACCTCGGCCGAGTGCAGCCGTTGGCTGAAGAGCAGGAAGTGCTGCTGGAGGGTCGACACCAGGGCCTGATGGGAGGTCAAAGGTCAGCTGTGTGTGTTTAATAAACAACATGCACACACATGGTAACAAAGCTGCACAGGAACAATAAAACCTGTGTGTGTTGGTGAGTGACCTTCATG